>CM076063.1:16502500-18002500 GCA_038088235.1 Zacco platypus | reverse complement strand
ATGGGATTTATAAAAACAAACTTGACGGGAAAATTTGCGCACTTTCAAGCAAACTCTGACCCATACGTACAAACACTTTTACTAGACTGAGTAAAGTAATGAAGTAAACGGAAGGATTTTAAACTCGTTTTGATATACACATTTACATTACTATTCCACATTTATTAATGTCGATAAGCCCTAAAATTACATAAAGTCATTACGCAGAAGATAAACAAAAATGATATGGATTTAGATAGTGGATGTACTGCTTTTGATCACTTTTCCTGTGACATGCTGTTTTAATGACAGTGAGAGTGATAGGAGCACAATAATTCCTCATTTCATGATCAGTGATGAACACTTACTTTGATATAATGAAAGACACTGCTGGATTCGATGGTCGAACGGTCTATTGTCAGGTTTGAACAGGTTCAATGATAATATATACTGTACAACCGCAGCTGCAGGAGGTGTTGATGTTTGTACAGGCATCTTCAAACAATTATGAATAATACCACTGTATTTGAAGGATACAACTTGAAGGAAATGGTAAGATTTATACGTTTTCTTTTTAAAATACTTTGTCAGAGAATTGTACTTTCAATGCAATAAATAAGTAGGCCTATATCTGTATCCACTAAAATAGCCTAAACATCTTAAAAGATATGTTCACCTTATCAGCAAAACTGCATAAACTCTTTCATTCGAATTGTTTAAAACAATTAAAATATTATTTGGACACTGGAAATTAATGAATCAACTCTATTCTAAAAACTTTATCTGAGAAGTAAGCTATTTTATAGCTACAAGTTTGTTGTTATGGATATTTTGATATATTTATTATAAAACAGCAAGGATATTAGATGATTTTTAGTAATATGAATGGTACAAATGGCATTTATAGTCCGTATGTAATTTTTCCCAATGTCTTGTATTTTTGACAGCGTTAAAAATGGTGTCACGTGGATGGAAACGTGCATGGAAATGATATGTAGGTGAGGTTGTGCATAGTAAAACTAGGCGTTGTACGCTCTATATATGGTGATTTCGGGAGGAGACAGGGTGGAGATGTACGTACGGACAATCTTCTGCCGACTGGGATTTATAAAGGGACTTTTGCGCAGGTTCTGGTGTATGGACGCAAATCTAATTATTTTCTTGTGTACACCATTTTCAGATTTATGTCGTACGTTCACTTTTAGTAAGGTTTATACGCAAAGTTTTATAAATGAGGCCCCAAGACATTACAAAAAATCATCTACTGCTTGGCAGGCCTTAACATTTGGAAAATAAAAACTCAAGAACAAAATACATGACATATCATACTGTCATATCATTTATTCAGAAAAAATAAAGCCAAGATGAATGATTCAATTGCTTGTGGATCCACTTTTAGCAGAAATAACTTAAAGAAAAATGATTACTTCTTCAGTCTCTCGCATAATTCTGGAGGAATTTCTTTACAGTGTTGCTCCAGTTTATTGAGGTTTGTGAGCATTTGTTAATGTACAGCTCTTGCCACAGCTTTTCAGATGAGGTCTGGACTTGCAACACCTTGATAATTTTCTTTTTCAGCCATTCTGATGTAGATTTGCTGGTGGTCTTCGGATCATTGTCCAGTGGCATGAACCAATTTTGGCCAAGCTTTAGCTGTCAGACGGTTGACCTCACATTTGACTCTAGAAAACTTTGGTATACAGAGGAGTTCATGGTTGACTCAGTGACTGTCTGGTACCTTGAGCCTATACAAAACAAGCCGAAAAAAGTCAGCCCTCCACCAGCATGCTTGTCTTTTGGTATGAGGAGTTTGTGCTGATATGCTGTTTTTGGTTTTTACCAAACTTGGCAATGTGCATTATGGCCAAACATCTCCACTTTGCTCATCTGTCCAAAGAACATTGTTCTAGAAGTCTTATTTCAGATACACCTTTGCAAACCTAAGTGTAACTGTAAAGATTCGTCACTCGGAGTGGGATCCATAAGCAGGCTTTTATTTACAAATAGAATGGTCAAACAGGTAAGGGTCAAATACCAGCAAACAGAGATGGCAGAGAATTGGCAGAATCGGCATCGTTGGACAGGCATATGTCAGGACAGGCAGATATCAATCACAAAGTCAAAAACCAGGCAAACAGGACAAAAAGGCAGGCAGCAAAGAGTCGTACATGACAATCCAACAGTTCGTTAACAGATAGGCAGAAAAAGGGATAAACGCTCAGAAATGTACCAGACAGGAAACAAGACCTCGCAAGGTATTCCAGGTTGGAAGTCTCTTAAATAGGGCTACTAAGGAGTTGCAGCTGGAGCAGCAATCAGTACCAAGGTACGGGGCATCTGGGAAATGGAGTGAAGTGCGTGTGTTTTTTGTGTGTGTGTGTGATGGCGTCCTCATATGCCCCGAGGAGGGAATCACAGAGTTCGTCTCTGTGACAGTAATGGTATGTGTGGTTCTTAAAACTCTCAAGACAAAGCAGCACACAGAAATGCAGACTTTAATGAAGAACTCAGGAAAAGAAAAACCACATCTACGCAACGAGAACCGACAAGGACTGAGGGAGAACACAGGGAATATATACATATACATATATATAAGGCACACAGAGGAAATAACAAGGTAACTGATTACACACAGCTGGAATAAATGAACTAATAATGACAGTGACCATAGTAACAAAAGATTGGCGGGAAAAACTGAACATAGGAAGACATGCGACAAATGAAAGGACAACATGCAGACATACATGTGACGCTATGCTGTCATGGGAGAAGGGTCTTTCTCCTGGCAACCCTTACAAACATTCCATACTTGTCCCATCTTTTTCTAATTGTACTGTCTTGAACTTTATAATCAGTAACACTTTACAATAAGGTTCATTAGTTAAACATTTGTTAATGTAGTTAACATGAACTAACCATGTGCAATACATTTGTTACTGTATTTACTAATCTTCGTTAATGTTAGTTAATGAAAATACAATTGTTCATGGTTTGTTCATGTTAGCTCAGTGTATTAACTAATGTTAACAAGATTTTAATAATGCATTAGTAAATGCTGAAATTAACATTAACAAAGATTAATAAATGCTGTGTAAGTGCAGTTCATTATTAGTTCATGTTAACTAATGTAGTTAACTAATGTTAACTAATGAACCTTACTGTAAAGTGTTACCTTATCATTTAACAACATTCTTTTGAATAGACTCTGTTGGCATTAGTGGGATTGCATTAGCATGGTTCAAATCACACTTATCGTGTCATCAGTTTGTTGTAGTGTCACACAGATCACAAGATAAGTTTTACCGCAATTTTACAGCGGATTACCACAAGGCTCAGTACTAGGACCGTACTCGTTACAACAGAAGATTGGCATCTATGCTAATATTAGTTTGTCTGTTTATCCCGAGAAGGACCTGTACCTAGACACGACCACAATGCATCCCTGAAGTGTCATCAGAGATTGTGTCAACTAGACCATCCCCTGTGAAGGCCTCATTGATAACACCCAGTGGCACATATCCCCAACAAACCATTTACTGGCATGATAAATCCGATCTTTAACTACATGGAACTGGATTAAATATTTTGACTGTTGCGATCCCAGTCTGACTTACGACCCGTGACATTGCCTGAATCATAAGCATGCACGGTATGTTGATGACCAGAAGAGAACTGGCTTGCTTAGTTGGGGACACTTGATATTCAACGTTTTTGATCTGCCTGCATTGACACCATTGAACTGAGCAGGATAATGACATAATTTTCTCCTGAGCTGATGTATAGATGAATTAAGTAAAGTAATAACTATTGATTTTTTACAAAGGAATAGATCAATACTGAATTTACTTAATGTAACAGGGATCCACTGAAGGCAAGTTGCTTAGAGAACCCAAGTGCAGTTGATTTAACTTAAGCATATACAACATAAATAATGACATGGCTTGGTTAAACTTGTCTAGAAATAAACATGGACATGACCATTACCTTACCAACAGTGGTACATGGACAATACATGGCAAAACAAGCAAAAACAAATGGCAAACATGAGGGTTGTTTAAATATACAAGGACTAATCACTAGACTAGGAACACCTGTGCACAAACAATCAATAAACCAATGACCACATAGGACACATGACAAGGGAGCACATGGCAGGATCACATGACACAAACAAGGGAAACACATGGCAAGAAAGGAGCACATGGAAAACAGAAACAAAGCAATGAAAACAAGACATGAAACATGAACACAAAACCAAAACTATACGTTAAGCTGGACAATGACACCATTTTCTGTGCAGCCAAAATTATTTGCCAGTTATCACTGTAAAGCTTTTTTGAAACAATACACATTGTAAAACTGAGGCCTATAGAGTCTGAGGTGTAGTTCTTGGGTTGTCTGCAATTTCTCTGAGCATTGCAAGCTCTGATCTTGAGCTGAATTTGCTGGGAAGTCCACACCTGGGAAGATTGGCAACTGTTTGAATGTTTTGCACTTGTGAATAATCTATCTCGTTGTAGAATAATGGACTTCAAACTGTTTGGAAATGCCCTTGTAACCCTTCTCAGATTGATAGGCAGCAACAATTGCTTCTGTAAAATAATTGCTGATGTCTTTCCATCTTGGCATTGTGTTAACACGCACCTAAAATCTCCAGAATCTCAAACTGCCAGAACTTCACCTTTTAAAGGCATTTGATTAGCAATGCCTGACCACTTCTTACCCTCTTGATTCCTATGTTAACAGTAAGGGTGTCCTAACTTTGTCACCCATGGGTTTTCCATTTTGGCTTAGTTTTTGTTAAATAAATACTGACCTAGTGTAATATGTCATGTGTTGTTATTCATCTGAGGTTTTAGTTTCCAAATTATAAGACCTGCCAAGGACCAGATGATTTTTTATTGTGCCCTGATACAGATAACTTTGGAATTCAATAGAATGTCCCAACTTTTTTCACATGACTGTATAGTACAATAATAATTTTATGAAATATAATTTATATATATTATAATTTATAGTAATTAAATACCTTTTTTCATTATTATTTGTATTATTTATATTATATAATAGATAATAAAATAGAAGGTAAATATATATGATATATATATATATATATATATATATATATAAATAAAATATTATATATATATATATATATATATAGTGTAAAAATAATTGTATCATAGATATATACATACACATATATCAGCCATAGCAAAACTGTCAAGAGGCCATAGAAAATTTACATTCAAAAGTTTACATTCAGAAGACCTTTAAAACTCATACTTCATAATAAAGACAACAATTCACTAATTTATTGATGAATTTACATGCATTCAATCACATTGCACAATCAAACATTTTAATTTAAAATAATTAGTGAAGGTACATTCACTAGACAATATGTTATACTGTTTAGGACAGTGTACAAACAAATTTATGTTTTAATGACCATAAATTAGTGAGTATGTTGTTTATTCTGTTGGACTCTGGATGACGATGAACAGGAATTCTTTATCTGGAAAATAGGAAAAAGGTGAGAGCTATATAAGCGTTTAACAGCCTGATAAGTAAGATGGGGGTGATAATGCGCTGACCCACCTGGCGCCACCATGATCTCGTGTTTCTTGGACCTGATGCGCAGAAATGTCAGGTCATTCTGAGGGTCGATGTCTCTGACGATGCTCCTGGCTTTCATAGTCAGCTGATGCAGCAGCCCTACATACTGCACCGTCGTCGAATTGTCTAGTGTCGTTCTAATAGGAATGCCTGAAAATGAGCAGGTTAAGATCAGTGGAACTATGGCTTCTATAAAAGAGACTAAATTTCAGACTTCTTTGCATTTATCATAAAAACAGCAGCCAAACCTATTTAGAAGCTACTTATACTTTTGTAATCACTATTTTAACTCTACCATATATTATATTATATTATATTACATTAGTATCCCTTCTCGATACCACATTATTCTGTGTAGAGTTTTGTAAAATATTATATTATTGTCATATCTAGTTTTGGTTTTGTTTTCATTGCCATGTTTCCTGTTTGCCATGCCATCCCTTTATGCCATGTGCTTCCCTTGTTTGTCATGTTCTAGTCATGTGATCCTCCCCTTGTCATGTGTTCTATGTTGTCACGTTCTTGTTGGTTCATTGTCTTGATTATATTCACAGGTGTGTCCTGTTTAGTGATTTAGTGTGTGTATTTAAGCCTTAATGTTTGCCATGTCCTTTGTCTATTGTCTCTGTATCACTGTGGGTAAGAGCACGTTGTTTATGCACCAAGTCATGTAAAGGCCAGTCTTTGTTTTATGTTGGAACTTAAATAAAACTGCACTTCTCACTTCAACTTGCCTCAGCACCAGCAGTTTCAGAACTGCAGCGCCAGAACCAAAGCCACAGAATGGAAGTAAGGGGGGGGGGGTTATTGACAACGTAATAAGCATGGCGGAAGGCACTGAGTTATATGTAATGTTTTTGCTTTCATGTGGTGAATAATTGTCGTATATATTAAGTTAAGCTATTATTTGTGAATTAACTAATTTGTGCTTGTCTTTATCATCTTATTGAAGTGTAGAAACATTTTTCTGTGGATGGTTTTATTGATTTTTGTATTGCGTCATGTAAATGGGCCTTGCGGTGTTGTTTTGAAGACGTTTATTTAAATGTTTCTTCCAATTTCCAGTTATATGCATTGTTTGTTAGTTAATGTTGCCTTGTTTTTGTTTTTTTTTGTTTAATCAGGTTTGTCAACTTTGAGAATTGTGGTGCTTTCATTTCTTGTAGGGACATAACAATTCAGCGAGGTGACTCATTACCTGAGCTGCAGCAGTGCAACACCTGTTGCAGCTACTACCACTGCCCTTTTTGCTTGGTTAGTTTGTTTATGCCAGCCAAACTGATCAAATGAGTCATTTGCAAAGCCAGTTCAACAAGGCAGTTGTCCATGGAGGTATGAATATCTTGAGTTATTTGATTATATGTACACAAAATATTATAGCATAATAGTTTACCACTATACTTATTTATTTTAGGCTTTACAGTACTTTTTTTTTAAAGGATATCCCCCAATAGATTGGCGGTATGGACTGTGGAGTCTTCATGTCGATGGTGAGACAAATTTTTTAAATATAAACAAATAAGTGATTTATTCCTAAAGAGAAAACGAGGAAGCTTTATTTAAATTTTTTATAAATATATTTAGAGAATTTTTGTAAAATTTGTTTCAGTATGCTCTACATCTTGTCTTGGGAGCACCCTTTGATTTTACATCTGTGAGTAATTACTAGATCAACTAATTGACCTTTTATGATTTTGTAGCGGTTGATATTTTATGATTTCTCTTTTGTCATCCAGTGCGACTTACATACGGAAATGGTGGGCTCTTATTCTTCTGGATAACTTTGGGGTTTTCCCAGAAAGGTAGATACTGGACATTTCCCGCCCATGGTTAATTTAAAATAGGTCAGAAGGGGGTGTAAATGTAACAAAGATATGTATTTTACAGTGCAGAAACCCTACAAGAGTATCATCCAAGAGAAGAACAAGCTTCTCTCAGCAGCAACGAGGCATGTCTCAAAAAAATAAAAAACATGAGTATGTGTGTATATATAGCATAACATAAAATGCATTTATTAAAAAAATATTAAAGTTACATTTTTTTCCTTTTAAAATTCTGAAATTAAGGAGCTCCCTATAATCAAACACATGCCAGAAGCTGTGAAATGGCTCCAAAGCAACAGACATCTGTTCAGGGGTACAGTGGAAGAGCCTCTTTTCCTTAAAATGGACAAAGTGGACAAAAAGGCCCATGCCAAGAATTGAAGAATCAGAAGTTTAAAGAGCCCTTTGTTTCATTTTGAAATCAGGGAAGACATGCAGATTTTTGTTTTTACAGGAATGTCTAGACAAAATGAGAATAAGACTTAATGCTTCATTTGATAAACGCTAATTTTTGCAGGATTGTCATGACAAAATAGGCCTGAGTGAATTGTTCAAATGATAAATTTCATTTTAATTGTATAATTTTTTTCTTTGTTTCTTTTTAAAATTATGCTGCTGATGGTGTTTTTTTTTTTTTTATTATTGAAATTTTAGTTTTCATATATAAAAATGAATGTTATTGGCTTTGGAGTAAATGTTTTGTGATTAAAGTATATTTCATATAAAATGCCTAAGTTTCAAAGTTCTGAAACTGCTGGTACTTCGGGTCTGCAGCTGGATACTATTGGACGAAACAGCCTCAGATTAAAAGTCATCAGACCAAATGGACTCGAACAAAACGGCTTCAGACTAAAAGGCGCCGATAATGAGATCATTCACATTAAATGAAAAAAGATTTCTTATTGTGGAAAAGGCATTTTCTGTCTTTTAACCCATTTTAGCTTTTCTTGTGTTGACCACCACAATAAAAAATGAAGCAAATCGAAGCAAACACGCTGGAAAAACATATTCCCTTCTTATAGCCACTTCCCACTCTCTCCTCAACTCTTTGTCTCCGGGAAACCTTCAATGTGTGAGAAAAGTAAGCTAACTAACTAACGTTACCGTAATTCACAAAATGTCAGTCACCTAACTGAAACGAGTGTTTGTTTTAAAAGTCGGTTTTAAGAAAATAAAGATGCATAAATAAATTTCAGGAAAATTAGTTTATAAAATAAGATAATATACACTAAAACTATAATGTAAATCATGTCAACTCAACTTTCACAGCTAATTAGCGACATCGCTAGCTATTTTCTGACTGACTCCAGTGCCCAACTACTATCAACATAATTTTATAATGACCAAATACAACCAGAAACAAATGTTCAGCCTTACTTATGAAAGGTTATTCCCCGAGACCTGTATTCAATTGTGCGGCGATTTGTACAGCCCCAAGCAGCACACGAAACAGGCATTTTTCTCAACGCCAGATATGAGCGTAATGGGAACGTTGCCCTGCACAACATGGCGGCGCCGTTGACGTATGAGCCAGAGGCCAATGGGGAGTCTATGTATTTTATTATGTCTATGCCACCTACTGTCAGAAAGTCGATTACATTTTAATTCAGTTAATTACTGTCTTTCTGCAGACCAATGTGAAAATCGTAATCGTTTCTGTATAGAACCGAACCAGAGTAATATTTAATTCCCTGCCCTTAATGTTATTAAACTTGGAGTATTTTGATTCGTCTATCATCTTCCTGCCAGAACACAACTGTTACAATATCAGCTTATCCTATATAGAGTTCAGTAAAATATTATATTATATTATTATCCATTAACTATATCAGATTATCCTATGTAGAGTTTTGTAAAATATATTATATTATATTATATTATATTATATTATATGTTACAGTTTATTTTACTTCAGTACAACCATGGTAAATTGTGATCAGGCCTACCTTCTCCGTTGACGACAATTGTGCCAATAACACCGCTATAGCCGTGAATCCTTTTCAAAGTGTCTTCGACATCAGCCTGGACAAAATATCATGAACAGGATAGCAGAGATGAACAAAACAATTATTATTACATGATTCTAAGATAGGCCTATAGATATAATTTGTTCGAATAACAACATAAATATAGCTCATATAAAGTAGTTTACCATATCGTCTTTCGTTTGTTCCTCGTTGCTATGGAAACAGAAGAAAATGAAGTTGAAACATGATCAACATGACGAACTACAACACGTCTTTTAAGATCGAACTTTTTTTATTTTGTTATCATATTGTTATATATTATATGTGTTATTGTTATTGACTCACTCGACAGGTAGAAATTATATAAGCAGGTATAAGCAGGTTGTTAAAACTTGTGTATACAGTAATGTTACGTTTCTCAGCGCTGATGACGTTAGACTAATTACAGTCCTTTGTGGTTGCAGGATATTTTAATCATTGTGCAGTAAACACTTCAATCGATTATTTAAATGTTAATGTGTTTTAAATGACATCAAACACAATTTGATAGACAAACTTATCAAGTGAAACAAAAATAAATAATGCAAATAAAAAAAACAGTTTAACAATTTAAAACTGATATCTTCATTGTTAAAACATTTTCATTCATTTAGTGAATCATATTTATCTGTTTTTGCTCATATGTATACTTTTTTTGTAACTTTGATGAAATCCAATCGTTTTGTCGTACGGTATTTTATTGGAGAATTTTACTGAGTAAAAGATTATAGGCTTATTAAAAGTAGATGGAGTAATAGGAACCAAGCGACCCTTTATACTAAAAGCACTCTTAATCATTTATTTGATGTATGTAGGCGAATCTTACATTATTATTTTTTTTCAGTTGTAGGCTACTCATACAAATTTATTTTGGTCCCATCTTTCATTGTTTAGTTTTGATGTTTTTACACGATTGTTACAAAAACAGATAAATATGATACAGGCTTAATGAAGATAGACAGTATGATTATTTGGGAATACACTAAGCAAAATATATGTCAACTGTAAGCTGTTTTCCATTGACTCAAAGATCTTTTATGACGCTATTGTAAATTCAGTTAAAAACGTGGTGTACTAAGGTGTGTGTATACAAGACAATGGAAAAATAATGTTTTCCTAAACTAAAATACTTAGCAAATGTTCAATTTAACAGCTCTCAGTTTAACAGCTCTTCAGTTTTGTCTTTTAACAACAATAGATTAAACATTAAACAAACAAGACAATAAAGAAAGAAACAAACAAACACATACACACATACATACAAAAATATACAATCTCTTATATGACATTAATTTCCCTTTTCATGATTTCGTTCCCATTGTTTACATTTCTGCTAGTCACAGTTGCACATATTTGACCAGTGGATGTCGCTACCGTGCGGTATTTCAAAAGAAAATATCACGAGAAAAATATTCTTTCTTTCTAATATTTTTGTTGTTGCTTTTGAACCTAGCTTTAAATATTTTAATTAAATTTAATGTACAAATTAAAATATTCTTGCTAACCTTCTGTTGCTAACCTTCCAATTACGTAAAAAGTGCTGCATGCGATGCATGCGATGGCGTCACGTTAAGACGCCTAGGCACGTAACGCGCAACGAGCTTACGCACGCACGCACGCACGCAGAAGAGCACTGCAGGTGACAGCAGTTGTTGTGCGATGATGATGTAATGTTGCTACGGATGGCGGTGTGTGCCAGGCTCTGTGGAGTGGGTCAGTCGCGGCGGTGCAGGAGGCGGCAGAGGCACAGCCAGGCGGATCAGGACAGCGACTCCGAGATGGACATGGACGAGGAGGAGGAAGAGGAGAGGGTCGTGGGTAAAATGAAAGACGAGCCCGATGGCAGCAACAGCAGCAGGAGCTGTCATAACAGCCGCGGTGCGGGGCCTAGCGGAGCCGGTGGACTCGGTTCTGTGGACTCTGCAGGGCCACCACACCCGCAGTCACTGCTAGATCTGCCGCCGGAGCTTCTAGTGGAGATCTTCTCCTCTCTACCTGGCGCTGCGCTGCCTAACCTGGCGCTAGTGTGCAAGAAATTCAGGCAGATTCTGAACACGGAAACAATCTGGCGGAGGAGATGCACAGAGGGTAATGTGTAACACCATTGGGTTTTTATAGTGGCCTTCTTCTTCTTCTTCTTCTTCTTCTTCTTCTTCTTCGTCTTCAGTCGACATATATGTATATTCACTCATACACGCATACATACATACATACATACATACATATGGCATTATGACATTTCCCTATTATTGATTTCATCCCCAATGTTATATAACATTATTTATTATGTTTAATACACTCACACACACACACACACACACACACACACACACATATATATATATATACATTGTTGATAATTGTCTGCTTGAATTACATTTACACACGTGTGTGCGCGTGTGTAAATGTAATTCAAGCAGACAATTATCAACAATGTGTATATATATATATATATATATATACATTGTTGATAATGTGTACAATTTTATATATATATATATATATATGTTTATATACATTGTTGATAATGTGTGTGTGTGTGTATGTATATATATATATATATATATATATATATATATATATATATAAATTGTTGTAAGAAGTTAATCTTTTAATACAATTATTTCTCATTTATACAATATTTGACTTGTCTGCTGGAAGCCATTTTCCTTTCATTTCATGTAATCAGTTAATACATAAAACAAACAGAGCAACAGAGATGACTTTTTTATCACATGACTGAAACATATTTTTTTTTAGATATTTTAACCTTTTCACATAATCATTCAGTTGTATGCACTCACACATAATCAAGGATTTTTTTTCTTTTTTTTTTTTGAATGTATGATACCAACATTAACACATTAACGCTTGGCTTATGTTTTAAACTTGATTTTTCCTTTTTATAATCTTCTTACTGGTCCTTGATCCTTATATAATATACACATGGAAATGGATAAAAGGAAAAGCAACCTGAGTTTTAGTGCTCAAGCCACCTTGATCCATGTAACATAAAATCAGGGAATGTGACAATAATTTTGGGCATCATAGCATTTGTAATCGTCCGAAAAGCTGTCTAGATAAGCTACTTTTTGAGATATTTCAGATGCACACATAGAAAAAAATTCACATTTTTGTTAATATATGTGCCTGTCAGTGTGTTATGAAATGAAATACATTTAGGCAACTTGTGTTGTATTAAATTGTGCTATATAAATAAACAACAACAACATTATGTACACACTGGACTCGTGTATAAGTCAAGGGATTGGCCAAAACTGTTGGTAACATTTAACAAATAACATTTAAGTGACCCTGTGAGGGTGTCTTATCTCAGTTCTTACAGTTATTACATAATCTGTTTAACAGCCCCTAACACCACTGCAATAATAGAATAAAGCAGAGTAGAATATAGTATAGAATACTGCAAACCTGTGTATTATGTTGATCGTCAGCTTAAAAGTTTGCACAGGAACTATTTGCATTAAATTTTATTCTGAAATGAAAGATACTAAATAGACCAGTAAGTTAGTGACATGTTTCCAGTCCAGACAATTTTTTTTATTGTGCTGGTGCAATTTGTCATGAGATTTTACTCTTCTTTCAGAATTTGGCATGAGAGATGACCTGCGGAAAATGGAGATTGTGGGTATGTCGAGCCGAGATCTCTATGTGAAACGTAAGTAAATATACTCTAGCCGCTAAAGCCACCAATTTTGTCAGTTCATTTGAATTTTAAGTAATTAAATACACAAGTTTGGGGTTCAGTAAGTGGTTTTTTAAAAAAAATACTTTTATTCAGCAAAAGTGGCAGTAAAAACATTACAGTACTACAAAAGATTTCTCTTCATCAAAGGATCCTAAAAAATTACTATTTTAAAATACTAAAACACAATTTTAAACCATAATAATAGTAATATTTTGAATTAGATTTTATTTTTATATGTAATAGTTTTAGTACTTTTGTTATGTGCTTTTGTCATTTTATTAGTTTTTGTTTTGTTTATTAAATACATCTATATATAGCTACAGCTTTACTTGATTCTTATTTCAGTTTGTTTTACTAATTTTAGTACTTTAACTTCCAACTTACTTGTATTTCAATTAGTTGCCAAAGCAACATTTCTACATTTTGTTGAACTTTTTTTTTAAACTTTTAAAGTTTTTCCATGTAATATTTATATTTTATACAATTTCAGCTTTGTTTAAATTAACAATTTTTAATAGTTTTAGTTTTAGTAAAAACTGGAACTCCCGGAGGAACTGGAACTAGTAATATGCAAAAATCCTGACAAATCATTGCATACTGCAGCATCTAGACTTGAGTGTAATGCCTTTCTAAATGTCATTTAGACTTTTCAGCTCAAAAAACAGATTTGTTTGTCAATGCAGTGTTGTTGCTCCATCTCATTCCATGTCATTTGTCATGTCATTTTTCTCAATGCATTTTATATTTAATTTGGCTCACAAAAGAGAGATTAATGGTTAATTAAACCCACTTTGTTTGGCTGGCTTGTTTAAGTTTAGTATTAATCTTGGTTTAAACCAAAACTATTTCAACAGGTGAAAACATGCATGCTTGGTGCTTATAGAGAAAGATTCCTCAGACGTCAAAGTGGCGTTTGTATGTAATTCAGCTGATTTAAAAGTGTGAATATGTCATGTGTCATAACATAAAATAAATATTATCCACCAAGGCAGCAGACAAAGGTACAAAAGAAATACATCACTCTTCCGGCTGTGTAAACATTAACTTTCACTCGCATATGTGAGCAACAATCTCACACTGCATTGTGTGTCAGCTATTGTCCTCCTTTGCCTCACCTCTCTTCCTGTGGCGCTCTCACTTGCGTGCCTTTCCAGGTGTGAATCCGCAGGTGAAGTCAGGACGCTTTATGAAGCTCCTTCCCGATTATGAGCATATGGACTATCGGGACGTGTACACACACTGTATGTACTGGCCGTGTGAAAAGGCTTTGTGGTGGGGGATCCAAATCAATGCCTGTGAAGGTGCTGGTTGAAGATGCTCTTTGATAACGATGCTTTGTTCCAGGTTCATTGCAAGTTAAAATGTCAAACATGATCTCCATCAACAAAATATAATAATATTAAAGTGCCCCTATAATACAAATTACTATTTTTGTTTTGGGAGTCTCCTACAATAGGTTTACATGCGCCCAAGGTCAAAAAATGCTTTAAAGGGGACCCAAAATGCAAAATTCACTTTAATAAGATGTGTCCACAGTGTGTAAACAAACAGCCTATAATAGTAAAAATCCACCCACTCCTTTTTTTTTTAATAATCCCCATAAATCTTAAACAGTCTTTCCAAATGAGGGGTTCCAGATTTCCCCCTACTCTTACTTAAGGCATGACAGGTGATGGGATCTGTACACAGTCCACCATTTTTATCTTCTTGCCAGAGCATTTAACAACAATTATCAATTAAGAAATGTATTCTTATTAAAGCTACTAAAGTTATTTAATAAAGACCTGTGAGGCATTTTCTGTTTTTCTTTTGTTTGATTCATATTAACAGCACAGATAGCAGTAGGTACTGTACATTACGCTGTTGTCACTTTAATACAAAGATCTAATATACACATGTGATTTCTTTCCCTGCTGTTTACATTCACAGTCATAACCGACTGTGTTTGTGTGTTTTTGACTTAATCTCATGAATTTTTGACAGTTTAAGTACAATAAGATGTGAAAGAGGACTTAGTTTAATACTCACGGCAGGGGGCGCGCTTTTGAGCTGAAACGGGTGAGACCAGGGGGGTTTTCCAGAAAGCAAGGTTAATTTACAGTCACATATACCCTGAACTATCGGACTCGGTTGATTAACCCAAACCTTGCTTACTCGAGGTATGCTGGTTCCAAAAACGCATCAGAGAGTAAGTTCAGCCAACCCTTAATATGTTCCCGGTTAGCACACAACACATTCAAAACTGAGCGAAGAATCGATGACTCACCATGGAAACAGACGTTAAGAAAAACTTCTAAAGAAACTACTTCTTTCTTTTTTTTAGTGGTGATTTACATAACCTATTTAGTGCACATTACCACCTATTTGGTGGTATACCTATCTTTTTATTGAATAAGTAATCTTTATTCACTGAGAATAAGAATTATATTGTTTGTTTGATGTTAAATATTTAATAAGATACCATATATGTATTTTATTATAGAAATTATAGTATAGAAAACATCCTGTTATAAAAAGGAAAAAAGCAGATCCATGTGTGAGATTACAATGAAATAAATACATATATTAGAATTGAACATTTAAATATTAAAATAGTGCTTTATGTGTGTGTGTATATATATATATTTCAGTTCATAAGTACGGGAAGAAGGAGGCGGGAACCGGAAAACGTTCAACCATAACCAAAACTCAAAAACAAAAAAAAAAACGAAACTATAATGGCGGCAGTTCCTCACGGAGACTGCCACCCTCACAAACATAATAAAAACACAACATAAAATCCAGGCCTGGTCCTCTCTCGTCCTTCGTTTAAACTAAACTCATTTAGGGTAGTCGTGGCCTAGTGGTGAGGGAGTCGGGCTTGTAATCTGAAGGTTGTCGGTTCGATTCCCATGCTGGCAGGAATTGAAAGTGGGGACTGTGAATGAACAGCACTCTCTCCACCTTCGATACCATGACTAAAGTGCCCTTGAGCAAGACACCTAACCCCTAATTGCTCCCCTTGTAAGTCGCTTTGGATAAAAGCGTCTGCTAAATGATGAAAAATGAAAAAAAAAATGAAAACCCTTGCCAATTTAAACAAAACAATTTCAAAGAGGACTCATGGAAAGCCGCCTCTCAAACAGCGAGCTAATGTTGAGTTCTCTTTTAAGTTTCGTGCTTGAATGGACATATTCACTCAAAAATTATGTCAGCATGCCTGTTTTGGCAAGTATTTTTGCAAACATAGTCAGTTATGTCTTAAAAGATTAATTCACTTTCAAATGAAAATAAAAACTGATAAAAACTGAACCGTGAGAAATTTGAACCATTACACTACTAAGGAATATCCATTTTAATAATGTTGTAATGGCTAAATTTTAAAATGTTTATATTTAATGTCGGAGAAAGGGTAGAATTTAATAGCAAGTTTTGTCTGTTATTAGCAATAACATGAACATTATTTGTATTTACATACTGGTACAGTATTTTATGTAGTATTATATTTTTTATTTTCATTTTCAGGTCAAGTTTTAGTAATGTTATGAGGTTTTGTTAATTTTATTATTAATAATTGTTTACCTCTATTTATTTTTATTTCCGTTTTAGTCATTTTAGTACTTCAACTTAAACATTTATTTTAGTTTGTTGCCAAGGCAACTTTTCACATTTTGGTTTTTTTATATATATTTGTATTTTATTTAATTTCAGCTTTGTTTCAGTTACTAAAAACTTTTTTAATTGTTTTAGTTGAAGTTTTTTACAGATGCTTGACTTACTTTGAACATGGAACAGTCCTTTAAGGCTAAATCCCAATTTGCTTAGTTCTGCCACGCTAAAAGTGTTTTCTTCACTGATGTTGGGAAATGCATACTTTTGAGTGTGTAGAAAGACACCATTATTAGGATAGACTATAACTTATTACCATAATACATATTGTTACCGTGTTCCTTTATTCATTCATCTAGCTAAATTCATTATATTAAGATCCATTATTACTTTTTTAAAACCTATCTTAAAACGTTCTTAAAATCTATTTTGTCATCACATTTCTGGCAATTTTTTTTAATTTACTTTTACAAAAGAAAGAGTTTTCTGTAGCACAAGAATTTGTGGGTAATTTTAGCTATAAGCATATATTATTATTCCACTGGAAATAATCATTCCTGTATCTGTGACATATTATTTTCAATGTTCTGATTTGAAATGCACTTAGGCTAATTTCAAATATTATTTAGTGTGGATTGTATGCATATTGGGACATAGCCTTGTTTGGGACAAATTGGTCTGGTAGCAGAACAAGGGCAGTTTCAGCCGAGTGCCATGCACGTGTGTGTCCTGCATGCGTGTGTGATAGACACAGGATGGCCAGGGCTCCACGAAATTGCAGCTGGGCTAACATGAGCTGACTGTGAGAGATACAGATGAATTAAAGGTGACCAAACATGGATACGTTTTAGCCTTCTAACTTCTGGATTTATTTGGTTTCCAAGTTGCTGCATGGCAAAAAAGTTGCATATACTCACACACTCAACATGCATTCATGAATTCATGCACCAAGCAGAAATGCCCTTGCAGTGATTTCACCCCATCTAACGTTCTTCTGGGTTTGTTTTGTGTGTTGAATGTAGATTTGTGACATTTAAACATCATGTTTTGTATTTGTTTTCCAGTGTTACATCCCTATAGACACATCCTGGGTCTCTGGCAACCTGATATCGGCCCCTATGGAGGACTGCTGAATGTGGTGGTAAGAGCTCAAACAAAGATTTAATTACTTCAGTTACTTTCCAAACACCCCCTTGTGAAAAAGAAGTGCACTTAATTGTACTGTATGTGCACTTGAAGTGTACTTAAAATTCATACGTTGTTTTTTTTTAAAAATTGTACTTGCAAGTCAAGTCACCTTTATTTATATAGCGCTTTTTACAATGCAAATTGTAATGCAAAGCAGCTTTACATTAATAATTGGCAAATAATTTTGGCTGCACAGCAGCTCCCAAAGAAAATGGTGTCATTGTCCAGCTTATTCTATATATTATTGATTCATTCCGTTGCAAATATGAATAGTTATTAGTCTAGTTAATTTAGGTATATCAGCACTGCAGAAAACAGTGACGTAATCGTCCGGCTCAGCTCAGTTCGCATACAACGGCGCCAAATGCAGGCATATCAAAAACACTGCTGAATATCAAGCAAGTGTCCCCAACTTAAGCAAGCCAAAGGCAACAGCAGCAAGGAACCAAAACTCCAACAAATGGAGAAAAAAACCTTGGGAGAAACCAGGCTTAGTCGGGGGACCAGTTCTCCTCTGGCCAACAGTGAACACTTGTCCGATACTCAGGCAGAGTTACAGGTCATTAAACCGATTTGGAATCGCAACAGTCAAAATATTTAATCTAGTTCCATCTAGTTTAAGATCTTTTGATCACGCCGGTATGGGACGGTTTGTTGCAGATGCATCCGTGCATCCATCCATCATAAAAGTAATCCATACGGCTCAAGGGCTTAAAGGGTTAGTTCACCCAAAAATGAAATTTCTGTTATTAATTACTCGCCCTCATGTACTCGTAAGACCTTAGTTGTTTTTTGCTGAAGTACGAGAGCTCTCTGACCCCTTCATAGACAGAAATTTAATTACCACTTTTAAGGCCCAGAAAGGTAGTAAAGACATAGTTAAAAAAAGTCCATGTAACTGGTCGGGCAATAATGAGTCGGCAAACTACTACAATTCATTACTACATTTTCAGTTAAGTTATAATTAAAATTGTCTAATTGTCTGAAAACTGTACAATAATTTAAACACTTAAGTATATTTGGTAACACTTTACAATAAAGTTCATTAGTTAACTACATTAGTTAACATGAACTAATAATGAACTGCACTTCTACAGCATTTATAATTCTTTGTTAATGTTAATTTCAACATTTACTAATACATTATTGAAATTTTTTTAACTTCTTTAGTTAATGCACTGTGAACTAACATGAACAAACAATGAACAATTGTATGTTCATTAACATTAACGAAGATTAGTAAATACAGTAACAAATTAATTGCTCATAGTTAGTTCATGTTAGTTAATACAATAACTAATGTTTAACTAATGAAACTTATTGTAAAGTGTTATTTTTACCATATATATTTTTAAAGTACATTATTTGCGGATTAAGTACTCTTTTTAAAAGTATGCTAAAGTGTACTTCTTTTTACAAGAGACTGTCGCACATGACACTAATGTTAACATGTAGTTAAATTTATTACCCTACAATTCATACTTGCCGCATTTGTTTTGGTCTTTAAATTTTATACTTGTCCTGTTGAGGCTGCTTTGGCCAGGCATTTGTCAATTTCAGCCCAACAATCATGTATGGATACATATTTTGAAAATCCACTGGGAAATGGGACACCAGAGTGGTCAGTACTTTTGATTTACTATTTTCTGTACTATTTTTGTTGTACTACGATTATGGACACATTAATCCTAATTTGCATACTGCATAGTATAATTCACCAATGGCTTGTAAATTATAAAACTGTAAATTGTATTAAAACAACTTATAATCAAAAATGCAGTTATAATACTATATAATAAATTAAAAATGTACATTAAATGTACAAGTGTGCCATTTTTCAATAAATAATAATTTTGTATTATTTTACTAAAGTTCTTTCTGTATTAAAGAATAGCAGAGTTCACACCACAGCTATTATGATAACGGCACAGAGGAACAATATTATTGGAATTGTTTTCAGAATCAATTTTTTTGTCCAGCTGATGAACAGTAAAAACATTGGTAGCCAATCAGAACCCATCGTGCTGTAACAAGCTCAAGCATTTAAAGTGACAGACTATCACGCGCTTAGAATAAACAGAGCAATGTCGTCCTCTGGTATGGACGCTAATATAGTTCTTATAGGTCTTATTCTTCTTGGTGTAAACAGGCCTTAACTCTTGCTTTGATGATCATTTTAGGTTGATGGGCTATTCATCATAGGCTGGATGTATTTACCACCCCATGATCCCCGTGTGGAGGACCCCATGCGTAGACGGCCCCTTTTCCGTATACATATGTGGGAGAAAAACAAAGCCACAGTAGAATGTATGTACGGACATAAGGGCCCTCATAAAGGAGACATTCAGGTAAATTGTACCATAACACATCCAGTGGCACCCCCAGAAAATTTGAATAGGGGTGGCCAGACAAGGCACAGAAATAATTTATTTCCAATACGTTTCAATAGATTTTTATGAATTTCATAAATTTATTCAAATTTAAATATAATACTAAGACACAATAGGACTGTTACCAATTAAATTAAATAATTATCATCAAAATTCATCTTTGCAATGGAGAGGAAACACAGAAGCTGCATCTGAAGTGGCATTTTGATTATTTACACTGTTTAATGCAGCTCAGCAGTGACAAATTAATTACCTGCCATCACAAATGGATAATTTTTTTTTTTGATGTTTCAAACATAAAGCTTTGAGTATTGATATTTGTAATGATTAAATATCAATGATACACCATTTGCTGACAAAAAGTCACTGTTCTTGAGTGAATTGTTTAGATTCAAACGATTGATTCATTCAGAAACGAAACATTTGAATCTATGGCTGCATCCGAAAACCTCGGCAGCTGACTTGTTGCCTCGCTGCCTTCTCAGGCAATGACTTGTAAGGCAGCGTTTGTGGATGAAGGCACCACCTTACACCTCACAAAACTGATTTCCGACAGACTTCTGAGGCAGCATAATGATACAGTTAAATGATACAACGGCAAAATAGCGCAAGCTTCTGTGAGAACTAACAAATATTTAATTACTACAAGTTGTAATTTCTTGATAGAAATGACATCAAAAGTGGAAAATGTTGGTCAAAAACGTACATTTACACATACTGACCACAACTGACCAGCAAACTCAACTTTCGGACACCATCTTTATTTTTCTAGCTTAACTGTCACAGAATGGAAGTCACAGTATTGTTTGATATCAATGGCAGTGAAGGATACATCTCTGCTGCCTTCAAAAATTCGTTAGATGAAGGATTCTCAGGAAACACGAAGAGAAGCTAACATTGGATTTGGACGTCCCTTGATGCCTTCCTACCTTGAAATGTGTCCTCTGAAGGCAACAATTACCAGTTTTTGGATACAGCCTATCTTAGTCATTGAATCATTGATTCAACTGATTCTTTCAAAAAGCTGATTCTTTCATTCTGTAAAGAAACACTGCCATTTGTTGCTCAGAGATACAATTACAGTGCTGTGGATTTGTTTTGAACATTATTCATTGGCGAAATTAAGCAAAATCAGGCTATGGTGTCTAAAATGTAAGTAAGATTTGTTATTATGCTGATATCTGGAGAAAAACGGCACTCCTCAAGTGATATTTATTAACTATATTAAATTATGTAATAGACTAACTCTAAATGAGCACTCACACTAGTCTAATCTACAAGACTACATCACGTAGTGTGAGAGGGATGTCAGATCGTGCATTTTTAAAACCACAATTATGATACAATCACAGACTAAATATATCGCACCCTCTCCACAGTAATTATTAATAACATTTGAAATTCAGGTCTGTAGACCTTTTAGACTCTTGCACAGTGAAACTAGGCTACTCTGGTGGCGCCAATCAATCTACAGTCTTTTTGGTGGCATTTTATTTTCTTTCACTTCATGAACTATTGTGAATTTACATTATGCATTTAAACTAATAGTACCCACTGCGAAATCATAATATGGGTGGCCACAGGGGTTACCCCTTGGGGGCGCCCCTGAACACATGTACCATAATGGCCAATTTTGCCACAATTTCACAAGATGAACTTTTTTTCAGACTGTGAAGAAAGATGAATTTTCCACCAAATGCAACCAGACCGATCACCATCGGATGCCTGGAGGAAGGCAAGAGGTAGGAAACTGGTGCTGGTCGGATAGACTTTGAAGTTTATGATGGCAATGTAGCTTTTTTGTAATGTGTAGACTGCGATTTAATTAAATAAATGTAAGCGCTATACTCATGATCCTTCACACCATGACGGAATTACCAAAATTACGAGATTCCGACTTGTAAAAAGCATTCACTTCCTTGTAGAGCTTATAATTATTAACCTGTAAACTTGAAATTTTCTGAGAACTCTGACTTGTACCACCTGACCGACACAGATTCACTTTGTCATTGATAGTGTAGCCATAGAAACACACACAAACAGCTCCAAGCAGAATGTTAAGGGTTGTCATCTTGTAATTACGGTAAATATGATGGTGTGAATGCAGCAAGTGCTTCCCTTGAGCATGAGCTGCCATCAATTTGCCATCAACCTGTCAAAATAAAAGTTTGCCGGTTTAACATTTGAAAATGAAGAAATTAACAAACATTAGTTTTGTAATTTTACAGCTGTACTGTAAAAAATATTTTCATTAAATATTTATTGATTTCTTATTTTACAGTACAACGGTTACTATAATCACAATAATAATAATTATTTTATACTTAATTGGTCAATAAAGTGGGAATGTGCTTGGGCTGCTCCTTAATAGTTGACTAGTCCTTGTGATAATTAGTTTGTCGGGCAGGAGATCTAAATGTTTCACTTGCAATTTTTCAGTTTGAAATACTCATTTTACTCCTTACTCAATTAGTCATTTTTTGTCATACAGATAATAGTAATACATCATTCGAAACTAAAGGGTCTTTTATTTGTGAAAACTCACAATTATTATTACAAAACAGTATTAGTACAAAACGTTGTGCTTTTGTAAAATAAAGAAAACAAACAGGATGCGCTTTCTGCCGTCTTCCTGAACAGCAGTGTGTCAAAAAAATTAACTATAGTATAGGCTACTTACCTCATAGACATCTGTTGAAAGCTTGAAACGTCTACATTTAAACAAACCAGTTTGAAACGAAAACAAATTCTCTCTGGTTATGTAATCCATATGAAAGCAACATTTCTCTCTATAGGTGTTACTGTGGATATGATGAGGCAGCATCATCAACTTCATCTTTGCAGCGGACACTGATTCAGAAAACACTATATTATTAAACAATTAAAAATGTAGTTTTATAATAATAAACATATATAAACTTGCTATTTTTCAGACACATTTATAATCATTTCTTTTGGCGGTGCTTTGTGGCAAGATTTATGCATGTGCTTGAGTGTGAGGGATATTCCTCCCCCAGTATATTTAAGTAATTTAATTAATATAATCATGAGATTAGTCGACTAATGACTCTTTAGTTGGGGGCAGCCCTAGAATGTGTGCAAATGCAAACTCAAGTGGAGAGATTTTTTTTTTTTACTTTATAGTTACTGAAAGAGGTTTGTGTTAATTCTCTAAACAAAATACGAGAATGAAAAATGTCAATGTTTTTTCAAAAGAAAAAACAAACAAACAAATTATTCAACCCTAAAAGGATGGTTCACACACAATAAAATCTCAAAGGTAAAAAAAAATAAATAAATAGTGAATATCACAGTGTCAGTTTTTTGCAGTATCATGCAGCCCTCTTCCGTTTGCTTGTGCAGGAATTCAGAACATGGTTGGAGGAGGAATGGGGACGAACGTTGGAGGACATTTTCCATGAGCACATGCAGGAGTTGATCCTCATGAAGTTTATTTACACCAGCCAATATGAGTAAGTCTTCTTAATAGCCTGTTCTCACCAAGAATGCTCTGTGTTGACTGTGCAACTAATAGTTTCATTTCCCCAGTTAAATGTTCTGGTCAGATGACAGCTGGTACCAGATGTGTTTAGTGTATTTTTAAATATGTTTCTTTATTTCAGTAACTGCCTGACATACCGGCGGATTTATCTGCCCCCGTGCCTCCCTTCAGACCTCCTGCAGCCGGGCCTCTTCAAAGGGACATATGGCAGTCACGGCCTGGAGATTATTATGCTGAGCTTCCATGGCTCCAAGGCCAAAGCCACCAAACTTACTGTGAGTTTGATGTACATACTAATAGATTCCTGTACCTCAACTGCTAAAGTGATTTCATTCCCTGGAAACATATACAAACTGATCAAACACAAATAAATACCTGTGTGGTGACTTCTATCAAGCTTTTATGATGCCAGGCATTCATCACAGGAGTAAAATGTATCAGTTGTTAATTTTATTGTTGACTCTTAGAAAGGAAATCTTTAGGAAGATTCACGTTTTGGCCATAAATTTAAATCCATAACTATGAATCCATCCATCATTGAATTAACACAAGCTGTCACTAAGGCTGTGTCCGAAATCTCATACTCTCTTGAGTAGGTACTTATTTTGAGTAAGTAATTACTTTGCAACTGCTAAGAAAGTTCATACTATATATAGTATGTATATATGAGTGTGTGTAGTGTGAATGTAATTCGGCCGTGTTGTACATCTGCCAAGTTGTCAATATCATTTGACTTACCAGCGTCAGTTGTGTCGCTTTGCAATAAGGTTAATTAGTTAACATTAGTTAACATATATATTGAACTAATAATGAACTGCACTTATACAGCATTTATTAATCTTTAAGGTTAATTTTAACATTTACTAATACATTATAAAAATCTTGTTCACATTAGTTAATGCACTGTGAACTAGAGCTGCAACTAACGATTATTTTTTTCTGTCGACTAATCTAACGATTATTTTTATTAAGTTTTATTTTATTAATCTAGTGATCTTTTTTTTTACGTAAGAAGTTAGAACTAATTTAGCAGTTAATTGAGGTGTAGAAACAATGGGACACGCCATTATGTAATAATACGATTTGATTTTGATTAAATATAAGCCACTTATGTGTGGTCGCCCAGTGGTAGACATTTGAACTTTAAAATAAAGAGTGTCAAAGACTTTATACAGTCTTAAAAGACAACTTTGTTAGTGCTCAAGCCATTGAACAAATGTCTCCTGAACCATGTATTTTTCCTATTGCGCTGTCTGTAATGCAGGGAGTCTTAGTAAGCGCGCAGGGCGGGTATCAGGAGCGCGAGAAACTGAAACCTTGCACGTGCGAAAGAGAACGTCCGCGCACATCCAAATAAACTTCTTTGAAATGCAAAACTGATTTTCGTTCGCTCGAAATATTTCATTATTTGCGAGATGAAGATTTTCTCCTCAACTCAGTTCATCTTGTGCGCGCAAAAATTTGGCAGAGATCCAATTCCATAGGTGGTACGCCATTTCGGTTCTGCAAAGGGAACAAAGGACCATTTTATTTGGCCTCTGTTTAAAGTATTCCCATACTTTTGATAATCGTGGTCTAACGTATTTTCGTAGTCGACGTAATCGATGACGTCGACGCGTCGTTGCAGCACTACTGTGAACTAACATGAACAAACAATGAACAACCGTATTTTCATTAACTAACATTAACAAAGATTAGTAAATACAGTAACAAATGAATTGCTCATGGTTAGTTCATGTTAGTTAATACATTAATTAATGTTTAACTAATGAAACTTATTGTAAAGTGTTACCTGCATAATGAATACATGTTAAAAGAGTATTTCACTTCAGAATTAAAAAATCCCATGTCATCCAAGATTTTAGTCTTTTTTTTTCCTTCAGTCGAAAAGAAATTATGATTTTTGAGCAAAACGTTCCAGGATTTTTCTCCATATAATGGCTACCAATGGGTTGAAGGTCCAAACTGCAGTTTTGATGAAGGCAGCCCAGCTGAGGAATAAGGATCTTGTCTAGGGAAACGATCTGTCATTTTCCAAAAAAAAAAATTATGCTACGTCCTATGCCTTCCCTATTAAATTTACGGAAAAAGTGTAACCGATGCGATACCAGTTTACACTTTCTTCGTAATTTGAATACGGAAGGCGGTCTTGTGGAAGCTAGATATTTTACTTCATAACTTGTTAAATATGGATTTTTTTTTTACACAAACGCTTCGCTTCAGAAGGCCTTTATTATTAATAATAATAATAATACATTTTATTTAATGACGCCTTTCAAAACACCCAAGGTCACCTCACAAGCAAGCAAAAAAAAAACAGATCACTACACAAGAAAAAACACAACGAACACTCCACATTTACAAATAAAGTGCAGTAAAGACTCAATAAACATATAAAACATAATAGAATTATATCCTATATAAAAAGATATATCTTTTTAAATGTCAGCAGGCAATCGTTATTGCTAACATCAAGGAGAAGGGAGTTCCATAGGTGGGGGGCAGCATAGCTAAAAGATCTAGCACCCATGGTAGTTAGTCAAATCCGAGGTACCACAAGAGAAATTGAAGATGAAGATCTGAGAGCATGTGAAGGAGTGTAAATATGAAGAAGATGAGTAAGGTATTGGGGTGAAAGATTATGAAGTGCCTTGTAAGTAAGTAGCAAGATCTTGAATTCAACTCGGTACTTTACTGGAAGCCAGTGCAAATGCTGAAGAACTGGAGAAATGTGCTCAGTAGTAGGTTGAGAGAAAGGGGCAGAGACGGTTTATATTACGTAAATGGAAGTATGCAGTCCTTGTAATATCATTAATATGAGTTTCAAAGGATAGTGTGTTGTCCATGATAACACCCAAACTTTTAACCTGCGAGGAAGAACAGATTGCATTATTGTCATTATTGACAAAACAGATCTAGTGCCAACAAGTAAGGCCTCAGTTTTGTTTCCATTAATCTTCATGAAGTTGGCTGAAAGCCAGTCTTTAATTTCAGCTAAACAGCTGGACAGAGATGGTGGGGGAAAAGAACCAGTGAGTTTGGCAGACAGGTAAAGTTATTAAAGGGTTAGTTCACCCAAAAATGAAAATTCTGTCATTAATTACTCATCCTCATGTCATTCTACACCCATAAGCCCTTCGATCATCTTCGGAACTCAAATCAAGATATTTTTGATGAAATCCAATGGCTCAGTGAGGCCTCTATTGCCAGCAAGACAATTAACACCAACTTTTCCGTAAAATGTCCAGCTTTACAGCTTTAAAGTATCCAACTTTACAAAGGTTTCAGCTGAGGCTTGAACAACACCTATATTATGTCTCATTTTGCTTGTTGATCACCTGGCTTGTTTGTATCCTAGGGGGATCCCAATGTCCCAGCAGGTCAGCTGACATTAGAAGTAGACCTGAACCGCCCTGTGCGTCTACCAGACTTGGAGCACCAGCGGAGCATGGAAGAGCTATCTCGTCTGGTGCGGGGGGTGCATGAGGAGGCCCAGAGCGGTTCACAGGGCCGGGATGCCCATTCTGAGGCTGCAGAGGTGGCCCCCCCTCAGGGGTTGGAGGGCTCAGATCCAACACCCCTTGCTGGAGTGGAGGGTGTCGAGCAGGGAGACGCTGCCTGCAGCACCGAACCTGAACCTCAACCTTTTGTGCTCCCTCTGGGAGTCATGGCCCGTAATGAAGTGTACCCTCGCACCTGCAAGATGTGGTGAGTGCTGTGTCATTCTGTACATTTTCTAACTTCAGCATTTCAACATTAAATATTCTAAACATTATATAATGATTATTAAACCAGGCATAAATCAATATATAATTCAAATGTCATTTATATTTTTATTTTAATAATATTGATACATTTATTCATTTTATTAAATTTATAAATTATAAATAATTAAAATATTTTATAAAATAGGCAAATTAAACCATTTAAATCAATTAAAATAATAATAATTTGTTAAACTGTATAATTTTTATCTTGTCTGTACAATATTACATATTATATATGACATAAATTATATATGTATATTCAGAAATAATAGCCAAAATGTATTCAACAATTAAATTAAATGAATTGTTAATGGATAATTATTATGTATAAATAGAAAATTATAAATAAAATAGGAATTCTAATATTTGTTTAAAAAATTAAAAAATTATTATTTAATACATATAAATACTATAATTTATATGTATTAAATTTATAGGATATATATATACATGTATACAGTGTGGAGCACAAGTATTTGATACCCTGCCGTAATTTTTATCATAGGTACTCTTCAACTGTGAGTGACTGAATCTAAAACAAAAATCCAGAAAATCACATTGTATGATTTTTAAGTAATTAATTTTCATTTTATTGCACGACATAAGTATTTGATACATCAGAAAAGCAGAACTTAATATTTGGTACAGAAACCTTTGTTTGAAATTACAGAGATCATACGTTTCCTGTAGTTCTTGACCAGGTTTGCACACACTGCAGCAGGGATTTTGGCCCACTCCTCCATACAGACCTTCTCCAGATCCTTCAGGTTTCGGGACTGTCGCTGGGCAATACAGACTTTTAGCTCCCTCAAAAGATTTTGTATTGGGTTCAGGTTTGGAGACTGGCTAGGTCACTCCAGGACCTTGAGATGCTTCTTACGGAGCCACTCCTTAGTTTCCCTGGCTGTGTATTTTGGGTTGTTGTCATGCTGGAAGACCCAGCCACGACCCATCTTCAGTGCTCTTACTGAGGGAAGGAGGTTGTTGGCCAAAATCTCACGATACATGGCCCCATTCATCCTCCCCTCAATATGGTGCAGTCGTCCTGTCCCCTTTGCAGAAAAGCATCCCCAAAGAATGATGTTTCCACCTCCATGCTTCACAGTTGGGATTGTGTTCTTGGGGTTGTACTCATCCATTCTTCTTCCTCCAAACATAGTGTTACTAATGGTTTTCTTTGAGACTGTGGTCCCAGCTCTCTTCAGGTCATTGACCAGGTCCTGCTGTGTAGTTCTGGGCTGATCCCTCACCTTCCTCATGATCATTGATGCCCCACAAGGTGAGCTCTTGCCCCAGACCGAAGGAGATTGACTGTCATCTTGGGGTAGTTGTGGCCTAGTGGTGAGGGAGTCGGGCTTGTAATCTGAAGGTTGCTGGTTCGATTCCCATGCCGGCAGGAATTGAAAGTGGGGATTGTGAATAAACAGCACTCTCCACCTTCGATACTATGACTAAGGTGCTCTTGAGCAAGGCACCTAACCCCTAATTGCTCCCCTTGTAAGTCGCTTTGGATAAAAGCGTCTGCTAAATAATGAAAAATGAAATGAAAATCTTGAACTTTTTCCATTTTCTAATAATTGCGCCAACAGTTGATGCCTCCTCACCAAGCTGCTTGCCTATTGTCCTGTAGCCCATCTCAGCCTTGAGCTAGGGATGGCTGACGCGAAACTAACGTTTCGACACAGTGTCGAGATCACGAAGCGTAGATGTTTCAAAACACTGCTCCGAACTGTGATTCAAAACACCCATGTCATGTGACTATGGCTAAACGAAGCTTCTGCGAGTTTCGGCAGGAAGCATGCTTGCCGAGTCTGCGTTTGATTGACAGGGGCGGGAACAAACCACACAATCGCACATCTGTGTCAACTCCCACAAAGTTTAAAAGAGGAGTTAATGCACCTTCACCTCGTGGGTTTTTGTGAGAGGAGAAAGCAATTAATATTTTTGAATAAAAATCTGTAAAAAAACTAAACAAAAATGAGACCATTGTGGATTGATTTGTTTTATTAATTTTCTTTTTTCATGACCAAAATAACCTAGTTATTATTATTATATATTATAGTTATATAGTGAGGATGTTAAAAACTCACCACAAAAACACTTTTTTTTTTAAATGGCTTGTTGTCAAAGTTGTTTCAGATAACATGTGCAATTGACCACTAGATGTCACCATGGAGATGGGTGTCGGTATAGTTTCGAAGCCTCGACACAATACGGCACATTTGCTTCAACTGTTTCAGTGTTTCGTGAAGCCTCGCTCTGCCACCACTACCTTCTGCAGTCTACAATTTTATCCCTGATGTCCTTACACAGCTCTCCGGTCTTTGCCATTGTGGAGAGGTTGGAGTCTGTTTAATTGAGTGTGTGGACAGGTGTCTTTTAAACAGGTAACGAGTTTAAACGGGTGCAGTTAATACAGGAAAAGTGTGGAGAATAGGAGGGCTTCTTAAAGAAAAACTAACAGGTCTGTGAGAGCCGGAATTCTTACTGGTTGGTAGGTGATCAAATACTTATGTCATGCAATAAAATGCAAATTAATTATTTAAAAATCATACAATGTGATTTTATGGATTTTTGTTTTAGATTCCGTCACTCACAGTTGAAGAGTACCTATGATAAAAATTATAGACTTCTACATGCTTTGTAAGTGGGCAAACCGGCAGTGTATCAAATACTTATTCTCCCCACTGTATATGAGAGAGAGAATTATATATAAAAAACATATTTAAAATTAAAAATTATAATATATATTGTTTTATTCAGTTAAAAAAAGTAATAAAATTAAATAATATATCTATATTTAATATTTTATTATTAATATTTATTAATATTTTATTAAATTGTTAAACTGAATAAAACTGAATATATATATATATATATATATATATATATATATATATATATATATATATATATATATAATTAATGATTTTGATTTTCTTTATGCCCAGTTTTTATGGAACAGGCTTGATCGCTGGTCACGGCTTTACGAGTCCAGAGCGCACACCGGGTCTGTTTGCCCTGTTTGATGATGACCGCTTTGGCTTCATTTGGCTGGAGCTCAAGTCCTTCAGCCTGTACAGCCGGCTGACCGACCAGCTGTCCCACGCTCAGGCCCCCAGCATGGAGCGCTTTGAGGCCATGCTCCGCAACATGCAGTCATGGACATCCTGATAGCCAACCTCACACTACTGTAGCCATCAGGCACATACTCTGGTATTACGCTCTCCACCAGACACCATCAGGGACCTCCCTGTTGACACGCATACACACTCTGCTTGCATCCGCACAGCTGTATTTACAGTGATATGCCCATATGGTTGTATTATAGTAGGCCTTTCTTATCAGCTTTTTAATTAATTTATTTTTGTAACCTGGAAATGGCGAAGATGACGACAATGTGAAAATTCACCCGTATACTCTGCTGAGCGTGCCTCTGATACCTTTATTCAAACTCTCAAATCCTGTGGTTTTGTGCTTTAGAAAAATACTTCAAGCGTATGTTTGCAGATGTTTCCACATCTGCGGTTGCTTTTAATCGATTTAATCCGGTTTACTTCTTTTGTTTTTTCTTTATCCTTAAAATCCACTCTATTTAAAAATGCTTCCATTTTTTTTTTCGTAAACTTTCATTGAAAACAAATGACTTCCAGCTGCTTTGTTTTTGTAAACATTGTCAGTTTTATAGCCCCATAATGAGTCTATTTAATACACATAACATTCAAGACAACAGCCAGAATCTCTTATTTAATTTATATTTATCACACTGTTAAAGTTCCAAGTGAATAGCTAATTGGTTAGCTGCCAAATTTTACGACCATGATGACTGTCTCCTTTTCACATGATAGTGATTCTGTTCATCTAGCTGTGCAGCTCTCTTCCAAGTGCTCTTCCCTACGCAGTGTAGACGTTTATCGGAGGCAGAATTCCTCTGACTATACTTTTGTATTTGACTGCAGCATTATTAGCAACTGAAAATGGAAAAAAAATCACTATAATGTAAAGTGAATATATATGTAAATGCATTGAAAATATTTAAACATTTATCACTATATTTCAGCTTTGTTTTAGGGATGATTGTATATATAATCGAACTAATTTACGTATTATCGCCTGTGTTTACAAGTTGAGTGATAAATGTTGTAAGTGGATTATTCTCCTAGAATTGGCCGTTTGCATGGACTGATATCGAACAACTATTGATTTTATTCCAAATAAGATGTAATTTTAGCTGTAGGCATTGCCTCAAACCTATTCGAACCATATTTCAAAGCATTTGTGGAAACCATGCCAGTTTAATCAATCAAAATTAATCCTATGATTAATTAATTAATAAATATATATATAAAAAAAATAAATAATTAATCCTATGTTAATTGTAGTTTCCCTCCAATTTTAATGACAATTTAACAAAGCTAAAATGGCAATTTATACATTTGTGCTAAACGGCATTTCGGCTGCTTATTTGAATCATATTGATCAGGATGTTTCCACAAATGCTGTGAAATATCAAAATGCACCCTATTTACTTACCCTATTTCTCAATTCCCAATGCATAAAATCAAGTTCTGCCCCCATTTTTTTAATCATTCAATGTCCTGATTCATAGATTTACAAATTTGAATGAAATTTTATGCTTACTTTAAGTCTGAGTTTCCCTCTGTTAAATTGTCATTTAAATCAAAGCACCGTCCATAAATGCAATTTATACATTTGTGCTGTTGCATTTATTGATTTTAAGTAATATATAATTTGAGCTAATTGTTTTTGGAAACTGATGCTAAAATGCTAATTAATATGTCAAAATGTACCCCATTTACATCAATTTCTCAATTCCCATTTTTTCATGGGTTGCGAATTGTTTCGTGTTGACTTCAATTCAAGGTTTCCTCCATTATTTATATGTAATGATAATTTAGCAAAACACTGTGGCTAAAACTGTAATTTATACATTTGAGCTGTTCTTTAATTTCCTTTATTTTTAGGTCAGTTGTGATCATTTTCTGTGTATCAAAACCACTCCATTAGCGATGGATGAAGCATCCTGTATGGGTGATGTTAATCTGCTAATTTAGAAATAATTGACTTATTTGGACATTGTCAATAGTTGGATTATTGTTGTCTATGTAAATTTACCAATTACAAAGTGTCGAAGCGCAAATTCATGACTAGTATGCACCCCGTTGCATTCAAATTCAGGGAGGTTTGCAGCTTTAGCCTTCGTTTGTTCTCAATAAAATGGAGGAAAATCCTAAATGTTGTCCAACTTTTATTTTTAATTGCAAAACAGATTAGTGCCGGTTATGTGTACATTTTTTCTTTGAAATTCAAACTTGAGCATTAAAATATACTCAGTGCTTATTTGATCTTCTCAGGTTAAATTCTTAAATTACAGTCATATGTGTTATTCATATTCATGTGCTTTGTGTTAAAGATCATTTATTTATTTTTTTACAGTTCTAAGTGCTCTCTTTTCCCTCTGCCTTGATGTATTAGATCTGGAAGTGTCTTGGTCATGAACATGTAGTGTTTTCCCTTCAGGTTCTTGCCAGGTTTCTGTTCCAGTCCAATGCCAAGATACTCGGCCTCATCCTCATATTCAGGCCAGTGTGTCAAACCTGGACCATTCGGAGACCTGCCGATCCAAAAATAAACCTATTAGAGTGCAGAAACAATATACTACACAGAGAAAAAGTGGACAGATTTTTTACCCAGTGCGTGCAAAGTTCCCCCAGTAGGCCATCACAGTCCTGCAAAGCTCTTCCTCTTCCTTTGTGAAAGGAGCTGAAGGGATTGAACCATTAAATGATGTTATATTGCCTTGACATTTTCTAAAAGGGTTTTAAATTACAGTGTTGGTAAAGGCTGCATTTGTTTTTGTGAGCACAAGTCTTACCGGTTATTTTGAGATGGGCTTTAGCAAAGCAGATTCCATGAACAAAGTAAAGTTCATCTGCATGATCAACACCAACAAAGCTGGGTCTCTTCTTCTGTATCATACTGGGAGGATGCTGGAACTTGTACAGGTAAACTGGCGCTCCTGAGGCTAAAATCACAACAGGGTTCCTTGTTTTACAGACATTTTAAATAAATGAAAATGATAAGGTTTGTTCAAGTATTTCACTGATTTTGGGGAGCTAAAAGCTGAGGTAAACATGAAATGCATTCTTCATACTACCTCTAAACCAGTAGTTCTCAACCCTTTTTCCCAGCACTATGGTGACGTCATATGTAAATGATATGCAGCCCGTGAGACTTGTACTTGGACCAATGAAAACCAAACAGATTTAATTTTATGGTACTAGAATATATTATTATAATTATTATTATACCCAACGTTAGACGTTGCACACACAAAAGAGGCGGTTGTTTTTTGGTGGCACAAATGGTATTATTTCTGACACACTGCAAATCAACAAATACTAAAAGAAATTAGTTTTTGTTTCAGTGTGTGGAAGTGGCTGGTAGTGTGACTTCATATCAAAGTGAAACTGTCTTGTTCAATAAACCCACGTTACACAATCCCCTGATATACAGTTTGTCACAGAAAATTTGAACAATGTATTACACCAAATAAAAACCAACTGACTGACATTAGCATAAAGTTAATGACAGAATGTTAGGCCACAAACACCTTTTAATAAGAAAATGTTACTCAAATCTTTAAAAACAATATCGTCAGCATTACAATGCGCTCAGTGTTAAGCATTCTGGAGGGTAAGCCAAAGTCATTAATTGCCAAAGAAGCTGGCTGTCCACAGAGTGCTGTATCCAAGAATGTTAACAGAAAGTTGAGTGAAAGGAAAAAATGAAGAAAAAGATGCATAACCAACCGAGAGAACCGCAGTCTTATGAGGATTGTCAAGGCATCAAGAGCCACCACACAGACGTGTCAAGAAATTTTGCTACAGTTGTCGTATTCCTCTTGTTAAACCACTCCTGAACCACAGACAACGTCAGAGGTGTCTTACCTGGGCTAAGGAGCAGAAGAACTGGACTGTTGCCTAGTGGTCCAAAGTCCTCTTTTCAGATGAAAGCAAGTTTTGTATTTCATTTGGAAACCAAGGTTGGAGGAAGGTTAGAGAAGTTCATAGCCCAAGTTACTTGAAGTCCAGTGTTAAGTTTCAACAGTCTCAGATGATTTGGGGTGCAAAGTCATCTGTTGGTGTTGGTCCATTTGTGTTGTTTGAAAACCTAAGCCACTGCACCCATTTACCAAGAAATTTGAGCACTTCATGCTTCCTTCTACCTGACCAGCTTTTTGAAGATGCTGATTTCATTTTCCAACAGGATTTGGCACCTGTCCACACTGACAAAAGGACCAAATGTTGGTTAAATGACCATGGTGTTGGTGTGCTTGACTGGCCAGCAAACTCACCAGACCTGAACCCCATAGAGAATCTATGGGGTATTGTCAAGTGGAAAATGAGAAACGAGACCAAAAAATGCAGATGAGCTGAAGGCCACTGTCAAAGAAACCTGGGCTTCCATACCACCTCAGCAGTGCCACAAACTGATCACCTCCATGCCACGCCGAATTGAGGCAGTAATTAAAGCAAAAGGAGCCCCTCAAGTATTGAGTATGTATACAGTAAATGAACACTTTCCAGAAGGCCAACAATTCACTAAAAATGTTTTTTATTGGTCTTAAAGTATTCTAATTTGTTGAGATAGTGAATTGGTGGGTTTTTGTTAAATGTGAGCCAAAATAATCCCAATTAAAAGAATTAAAGACTTAAACTACGTTAGTCTGTGTGCATTGAATTTATTTAATACACAAGTTTCACAATTTGAGTTCAATTATTGAAATAAATGAACTAAAAATAATAGGCCTGTATGACCACCAAAATGATTTTATATGACAAAAAAAAATTATAGTTCAAACTTCTATTCATTTAATTTTTTATTTTAAAAACAAAAATAAATTGTAAAACTGGAATCATGGGCCGCATTTGCATTCGTGACTGGCTGCGGGTTGAGAACCACTGCTCTAAACCATTCTTTCACAATCTGGATTATTTTACAATTAGGGTTAAAAGAACTGTTGCCAAACATATAACATGCTAGAAACGTAATCACAGCAATAATGATCCAATGATAGTCTCTTAAGTATTTGCTATTTAAATCCAAACAACGCCTCTCTTTTTTTTTTGGCCGGGCAGATGCCTACCTGTGACACAACACACACTACCTGTCAAAACTCACTAGTCTTTAGTTTCACATGGTTCTTCAGAAATCATTCCAAACATTTGACCATTAGTGTATATAATATGTTAAAATTTAAATTTAATAAACTATATATTAATTTTACTTTAGTAAAAGGGTTTCATAATATTTGCAGAGTATTTTTTTTTTTAATTTAGTCAATATGAATAAATCAATAATTCATTACTTCTTACCGCTGTGGTATTTTGCCAGTTGGAGGGCAGGGATATTTAAAGTCACATCCCCTATCATCTCTCTATAAAGGTCTCTGATTTGAATGGGGTCATTTGTGTCGCCCAGGACTCTTTTGCCACCAGGTCAATGATCCATCGATCTCTGGGCTAAAGGGAATTATGTTCAAAGTACAAGATTCCAAGAAAAAATAATTGAAAAAAAAAAAGATTTCCAATGTACTTCTCACAGAAAGGTTAATATTACATTATGTAAATGTTCATTGTATTGAGTTGTATCTTACGTCAGGATTATTCAGGGTCAAGGCTTTTGTGGCTTGCTCTTTATCCAAAATACTAAGGCAAAATAACATTCAAATTTATGCATCAAAAAAAAAAGTATGCATCTTTACTTCATAGTTTTGATGCCTTTTCTTTTCAACAAACCTTTTAATTCAATGTCATGTGTCAAAACAATACAATAGTAATTTAATGAATTTAAGTGAATGAAAGTTGTATTTTTTATGCTTTTTCATATATTATCTTTCTTGCAGTGTGTAATATAGCTGGTTGTGAATATAAGGTCTGCAAAGTTTAAAGGATCAAAATGCAGATAAATGGAGTTATCATCTCAAAATAAAGAACCAATTCTGAACAACCTGCAACGAGTCGTCAGTAATTCCAGTCTCACTTCCTGCTCGAAACTACATGGGTTTGTTACAAATTTGCATAATGCCAGCCTATGGTACAGTGGGTACGGAAAGTATTCAGCCCCCCTTAAATTTTTCACTCTGTTATATTGAAGCCATTTGCTAAAATTCTTTGTTCATTTTTTTTTTCCTCATTAATGTACACACAGCACCCCATATTGACAGAAAAACACAGAATTCTTGACATTTTTGCAGATTTATTAAAAAAGAAAAACTGAAATATCACATGGTCCTAAGTATTCAGACCCTTTGCTCAGTATTTAGTAGAAGCACCCTTTTGATCTAATACAGTCATAAATCTTTTTGGGAAAGATGCAACAAGCTTTTCACACCTGGAGTTAGGGATCCTCTGCCATTCCTCCTTGCAGATCCTCTCTAGTTCTGTCAGGTTGGATGGTAAACATTGGTGGACAGACATTTTTAGGTCTCCCAGAGATGTTCAATTGAGTGTAAGTCAGGGCTCTGGCTGGGCCATTCAAGAACATTCATGGAGTTGTTGTGAAGCCACTCCTTCGTTATTTTAGCTGTGTGCTTAGGGTCATAGTCTTGTTGGAAGGTAAACCTTGAGGTCCTGAGCACTCTGGAGAAGGTTTTCGTCCAGGATATCCCTGTACTTGGCCGCATTCATCTTTCCCTCGATTGCAACCAGTCGTCCTGTCCCTGCAGCTGAAAAACACCCCCATGCTTCACTGTTGGGACTGCATTGGGCAGGTGATGAGCAGTGCCTGGTTTTCTCCACACATACCGCATAGAATTAAGGCCAAAAAGTTCTATCTTGGTCTCATCAGACCAGAGAATCTTATTTCTCACCATCTTGGAGTCCTTCAGGTGTTTTTTAACAAACTCCATCGGGCTTTCATGTGTCTTGCACTGAGGAGAGGCTTCCGTCGGGCCACTCTGCCATAAAGCCTCGACTGGTGGAGGGCTGCAGTGATGGTTGCCTTTCTACAACTTTCTCCCATCTCCCGACTGCATCTCTGGAGCTCAGCCACAGTGATCTTTGGGTTCTTCTTTACCCCTCTCACCAAGGCTCTTCTCCCCTGATAGCTCAGTTTGGCTGGACGGCCAGCTCTAGGAAGGGTTCTAGTCTTCCCAAACGTCTTCCATTTAAGGATTATGAGGCCACTGTGCTCTTAGGAACCTTAAGTGCAGCAGAAATTTTTCTGTAACCTTGGTCAGATCTGTGCCTTGCCAAAATTCTGTCTCTGAGCTCTTCAGGCAGATCCTTTGACCTCATAATTCTCATTTGCTCTGACATGCACTGTGAGCTGTAAGGTCTTATATAGACAGGTGTGTGGCTTTCCTAATCAATTAAGCACAGTACAAACAACCCTTACAGTTAACAGCTGCTAATATGAATAAAATAAAATATATTCTATATATATTCTAACCTTTAGAAGACTTTGTTATATGATTATATTATGATTGATGACGAATATAATAAATCATAATATTCGTTGTGTAAAAGAAGTGCACTTAACTGTACTGAATGTGCACTTGTAGTTTACTTCAAATCTGAAGTTTATAAAAAAAATACTTGCAGGGAAAGTAATAATTCAAAAAATGTCACTTAAGTATACAAAAAGAGTACTTTCATGACCGTTTCTTAACGCACTTAAGTACACTTAAGTTCAATACAGTTTTACTTTAATGTACATTTCAGATCACTGAGTTTTAATAATCTTTTGTTGTGCTTTCCAGTTAAAATTATAAATAAGTAATTTATATGTCATTCAGTATTTTAGTGTACTTTAGTGTGTTATTCAATATTACATTTGAAGTTTTAATAGCTGGTTTCACAGACAGGGCTTAGATTAAGACAGGATTAGGCCTTTATTTCCATTAGGATATTTAAGTAGCTTTTATAAACATGCCTTAGAAAAAAAACCCATTACTGGTATGCACCATTAAATGTACTAAATTGTAACTTCATTATTACAAATATATGTATGACTCGTGTCACAAGTTTCAATAGAAATGACATTAAAGTATATTTCAGTTTATCATAAAGTACACTTTAATCATATTTCAAAGACAACAGAATTATAAAATTAGACAAAGATGTGTACTTAAGTCTTGCTAAAGTGGGTCAGAAAGGACTCTTTAATTCTACCAACTACATTTAACATAAATTTAAACTATATTATATTTTCATTTAATTGTAAATAAGATGAAATTAAGGTTCCAAAAACATAACATTCACTACACATGTATGTATATCATATCAGTAATAAGTAACTTTTAAAAGTATGCTAAAGTGTACTTTTTCACAAGAGATCTTCCTGGTTTACACAGTATGATTTCAAACAAATATTTCTTAATGGCTTATTTTTATGTGGAACATTCCAAAACTTCCTCATCAGACCAGCCCATGATGCAGTCAACAATCTTTGATGAACTGCTACTCTCACAGTTGCATGATTTGGCTGCATTCTGCAATGATGATCAACATCAGGACTTGACGACAAAATGAAGACAACATAAGAATATTATGAAAGGAAATGATACCTGGGCAATCAGTAAAGGATTAGCCATCACAAAACCATTCCAAAGGGCAGTCCCACTTTCTACAATGACACGATGAAACAGACCAGAAGCCAACAGTGAAAGAATCTTAAAGACATAATGACACAGAAAGTGACTCAATTCAATATAAATAATTTTACAATCATTACGGCAGAATTATGGTTTCTACAGTTACAAAATAAAAGATGCACACCAGCGTAGACACACAGATTCCTCCAGCAGACCCTCCAAAGATGGTCACTGATCCAGGATCTCCACCGAAGCTGTGGATGTTCTCCTGGACCCATTGAAGTGCAGCCACCTGGTCCAGAAAACCATAGTTTCCTGGCACGTGTTCATCTCCTGTGCTACAAAACGAAAAGGAATCTTTTATCTGAATCTGTAATTAAATACAGAAAAATGGACTCACATAATTGGGCTTAAATCGTGTACTAGTGATGCAGTTTTTTTTAATATAAAACACTGAAACCAAAGTTAAAGTATTTATTTAGTCAAAAACCAAAAATAATGATAAAGTTTCGGACTTCAGAACTTTATTGCTAATTAAATTTGTCACAGTTTCATGGAGAAATTATGTCAATGATTTCAGCCCTCCAAAACTATTTCGGCCAAATACTTTCATTTTTCAGAGAAAAATAGGTGCTTCACTAGTCAAGTCAAGTCATCTTTACTTTTATAGCGCTTTTTACAATGCAAATTGAGTCAAAGCACATTTACAATAATAACTGGCAAATAATTTTAGTTGCACTGCAGCTCCCAAAGAAAATGGTGTCATTGTCCAGATTATTCTATATACATATATTTGTATAGATTCATTCAGTTGCAAAGATCAATAGTTAATAGTCTAGTTAATTTATGTATATCAGCACTGGAGAAAACGGTGATGTAATCGCTAAGCTCAGCTCAGTTCGCATACAATGGCGCCAATGCAGGCATACTAAAAACACTGCTGAATATCAAGCAAGTGTCCCCAACTAAGCAAGCCAAAGGCAACAGCGGCAAGAACCAAAACTCCAACAAATGGAGAAAAAAAAAACTTGAGAGAAACCAGGCTTAGTCGGGGGGCCAGTTCTCCTCTGCCTGAATATCAAGCAAGCGTTCACTGCTAGCCAGAGTTACAGGTCATATGTCCGATTTGGGATCGCAACAGTCAAAATATTTAATCCAGTTCCATCTAGTTTAAGATCTTTTTCATCACGCCGGTATGGGATGGTTTGTTGGGGATCTGTGCCACTGGCTGACGTGTCAGTAAGGCCTTCAGAAGGGATGAGCTAGTTGACACAGTCTCTGCTGACACTTCAGGGCTATGTTGCTGACGTGTATAGGCGCAGGTTCTCCATCTGACCTGGATACGGCCCGGATCCAGATTATTACGGTAAATGGTAAACCTCGGGATAAGCAGAGAGACTAAAATTAGTGTAGACGCCATTCTTCTTCGGATGTAACGAGTACATCCGGTGTTATAGGAGGTGTTCCTCGTTCCGGCTGACATGATCTACGCAGCTTAACAATTCTTTAACGGATAGGAAGACATAAATTGATAATGTGTCATGTGTATGCCAGGTTAAAGAGATGCATTTTTAGTCTAGATTTAAACTGACAGAGTGTGTCTGCTTCCCGAACAATGCTAGGAAGATCGTTCCAGAGTTTAGGTCTCAAGGATCAAGTTGTGTTTTTTTATTAAGAGGTTTGATAATAGCCAGCTTAAAAGTTTCCAGTACATAACCTAGTGATAAAGATGAATTAATGATCTTAAGAAGAGGATCTATGACCCCTGGAAGCATCTCTTTCAATAGCTTATGTTGATTTCGATGATTTAACAAGTTTAGACAATTCTTCCTCTCCTATTGCAGCAAATGAATGGAATTTTTCCTCAGGGATACTACAATGCACTGTCTGATGTGATACTGTAGTAGACGGTTGCATGGCTATAATTTTCTCTCTAATATTGTCAATCTTGCAAGTAAAGAAGCTCATAAAGTCATTACTGCTGTGGTGTTTGGAAACATCAGAAGTTGAAGCTGTATTTCTGGTTAATTTAGCCACTGTATCAAATAAATACTTATAAATAAAGAAATACATATTTCATACCATGAAATATGAAAAACTTCTAGTTTTGATTTCTTCCAGCTGCGCTCCATGGCTTTGGTCTGATATCCTTAATCTTTAAGCGGAAAGAAGCAACAGAGTCTAGAGTGCTGGAAAAGAGAGCGTCAATAGTTTGTTGAAACAGAGTTCTTCTAAGCTGTTTGGTTTGCTAAGACAATGAAACTGATCAGGAAGATTATTTATAAAGCAATCTTTAGTGGTAGAAGTGATGGTTCTACCATATTTGTAGCAGAGAGGCGGTTTTGCAGCTTTGGTTAAATGTAGCATGCATGAGGCTAGATAATGATCTGAGATGTCATTGCTCTGCTGCAGAATTTCGTATATGGCACAAAAACAAAGCAATTTTAAGTTAGAAGCATTAATTGCAATAATTTAATGACATTTATTAACATTAATTAACATTTAATTCATCTTTAAAATTAACTTTGGTAGCCCTAATGGGCCTAATTTCCAGGACTCCCTTGAAAAATAGTTTCTCAATGGGATTATTTCCAGGTAAAATAAAGGTTAAATAATTTTTTTTTTTTTAAATGTATTGTTGTGATTTTTTTTTTCATGTCAGATTTTACTAATTTAATTATCAATTAGAAATAGTAATTCTTAAACAGAATACGAATTTTACCCATTTCTACTAAAAATCCATCAAAACAAGATCCCAGTTTTCTATTGTGGATTTTTAATACAATTACATTTGCATCTTATCAATTAATAAAATCAATTCATGAAAAAAAAAACTTATAATAATTATAAATATGATGTAATAACATTATGTTGAAGGGGTGGATTCTGGAATCCACTGCCGCTTCAATATATATATTTATCACAAAATTATATTTCTAAATATTGAATTATTTAGAATGATTAACTTCAACTCATGTTAAAGCCTTTAATTTCCTTTTCAAACACTAGAAAATAATGTTGAATACTGTCTGTATCTCTGACTGAGAGAAAAGTACAACTTATCAGTATGTTTTGGGAAAGTTTCCTGTTCAGAGCAGAGCTCAGATCAACTTCAGCCTTGAAGAAGCTGTGAATCATGTGTGTCTATGTATGTGCTCTTAGTGTTCTGTACAGGTCTGTTATGGGTACTGGTGGACTGCTGTCATCTGGACTGGAGACCTGAAGGCACCTTGTCCTGACTTAGAGGGACATTCTGTGCCTAACTTCAGGGTCCGATCGTTAGCATCATAATGGAAGGAGATATGCTTCTGACTACCTGTCCATGTGTGGAAAATTACCAGTTCTGTCTAGTTTTCTTAACCAATCAGAATCTTAGTAATGACGCAATTAGTGGACTCTGTTAGAGTATAATTGTTGTGGAAATGTGAATGTACGAAGAGAGAGAGAGAGAGAGAGAGAGAGAGAGGGGGGCCTACGAACTCCTTGTGAGACATTAAATTAAAGGCTTCTGAATGAAACTGCAAACTATTCTTTATTAAAATTTTCTTCAATTATTTTTTTTAAACTCTGACTCCGGGTCTTCATTTATCATATCTGGTCTTTTGGGTCTTTAACTGTAAAATCCCCTACAATGTGAATTGAATATTTTGCATAGAGTGCATTTGCATAGATTGCAACATTGGAGTACAGACCTGTCACGTTTAGTTCTGTCTTGTATTGTTTAGTCTAGTCTTGTCATTCTAAGTTAATCAGTCATTGTGTGCAAAAGACCTCTCAAAGCGAGATAAAAGCTCTTCTGGCTGGTCTGCCGTCAAGTGCAATCAAACCTCTTCAAATGATCCAGAATGCTGCTGCACGTCTTGTCTGCAACGAGCCTAAGAGAGCCCACGTCACGCCCCTCTTCATCTCTTTGCACTGGCTACCCCTTGCTGCTCGCATCAAGTTCAAGGCGCTGATGCTTGCTTACAGATCCACCACAGGCTCTGCACCTTCCTACCTCCACACACTGCTACAACGCTACGTCCCCACCAGAAGCCTGCGATCGCTAAAGGAACGAAGACTTGTGGTACCATCACAGAGAGGCACAAAATCACTCTCCAGAACATTCTCCTTCACTGCTCCCTGCTGGTGGAATGATCTCCCTACTTTCATCAGGAACGCAGATTCCCTGGCAATATTCAAGAGACAGCTGAAAACTCACCTCTTCCGTGAACATTTAATCCCCTCATAAAAAAAAAATAAAAAAAAAAACAAACCCTATCCTTCCCCCTTTTTCCCTTCCTACTCTAGCTTATGGTACTGAGCAATGTATGAAACTTGTATTGTGAGCACGTCCTGTGTTATTTGCCAATTCATGAAGAATCGCTTGTTTGTTTTCCTCACTTGTAAGTCGCTTTGGATAAAAGCGTCTGCTAAATGACTAAATGTAAATGTAAATGTAAAAGGATTTAAGAGGATGGACTTACCCACTGCTACGCTGCTGCTGAGCCCGGAAGCAAGGCCCCATCTGGTGGGCACGTTCTGGGCGATCCGGGGAGACTATCGCTCCATCCCAGCCTGGAGACCCGGGGTTCCCACCGCGGTCGGAGCAGGAATGGACGACTTCGGAGCCCCGGAGTTGCAGCAAGCGGGGAGGTCCATCACAGAGCCAGGAGCCCGCCTGAGTTCCATCAACTGGTGGGCCGTGGATCCAATTCCCACCCAAGTTCCCACCCTCATTTCTTCCTCTACGCTTCCGGTCCCGTCCGGAAGCCCTCTACCTGATCCCGTATCCTCCATCCTGATCCCGTCGCTGGTAACAGCCAAACCCCTGGATCCGTGGCCACCGCGGCTGCCATCAAGCTCCTCGGCTCTGTCCCCGTCGCTCACTCCGTGCGGCTCCGCACCAGCACCTCGGGCTTCTCTGCCAGCCCAGCGTGAGGTGGAGTCCCCGATGTCCCTTCCGGCCTCCGAGCCCGCGTCACCACCTGAACCCTTCAGCCTGTCACCTACACCTCGACCCACGATTCCCTCAGCACCTCCTCGGCCTGTCAGCCCAGATGTTCCGGTGGGCTCAGTCGTCCCTCCAAGTCAGCCTACGGGGGTCGACGCTCTACCTCTGCCACGGACCTCCGGGCTTGCGGCTACACCACCACCCATCACCCCTACGACATCAGTAAGCTCCTCCCTCCCTTCAACCTCCTTGTCATCCTCCCTCACCACACCGTCACCCCGTTCATCCGGACCAGCGTCGGCACCTCGGTCCCCTGTGTCAGCGGCTCGGCGCCAAACTTCCGGGTCGGCGGTGGCTCCGCTGTTTCCTCCGCCAGACGCTGTGGTTCCGCTAACATCGAGCGGCTCCATTGCGTCACCCCGCCCTGCTGTCGGGACTCCTCCCTGGATCCGCCCTCCGTCATCTCCACCACGGAGTTGGTATCCTGCGACTCCAGTGGGTTGGCCGCCTTCAGCTCCACGCCCTCCTCCTAAGCCTCCGCCCTTGTTAATTTTTCTTTTTGTTTTTCTCTCTTCTTCTATGGACTCCGTCACGGCGCGAGGACGCGCCTTTTTCGAGGGGGCGTTATGTCACGTTTAGTTCTGTCTTGTATTTAGTCTAGTCTTGTCATTCTAAGTTAATCAGTCATTGTGTGCACCTGTCGTCATTTAGTCCCTCATTAGTTTACTTCCTCCACCCGTGTCCAATTATCATCTGGGTATTTAGTTCCTTCTGTTCCACCAGTCATTGTCCTTTGTTGTTTGTGCAATGCACACTGTTGCGTGTTCCTGTCATTTAAATAAACCTGCATGTTATTTGTTACCCTCGTCTCCTGTCATCCCGAGCATTACAAGACCTAAGTTTTATCTTGTTTTAAAGACGACACTCGGCACGTTTATTTATTTACTGTAAATCAATTGTCTGTACTACACATTTTTTATTTTATATAAAATTTATATATTGTACTCTAAAATTGCTATCAAACGAAAGCCATATGTCTAACCAAGTTGTGTTCCAAATTTGAAGTTGACATCACAAAAATTGAAGTTCCCATGATATTTTGTTCAGGCGCTGAACCAAAAATAGCTACAGGGTGTCACCAACATTGTATTGAATTTTTTATGCATTCTCCAGTTACAAATTGATAAAATTCTGTCCAAATATCACTTCTATCACATAACAATTGGCAAATATGGAATCGTAAGTCTCAGAACTTTCAGATGATGTGTTTGTCAAGATTAGAAGAGGTTTTGACAATAAAGTAAATAAATATTGTTAAATGAAACCTGACACTGCCCACAAGAGGAGGAGCTCACTATAAGAAATTTAAACTACTGTTTTCATGGTAATGCAATGTAGGATTTGAGGGTGAATCAGACTCAAATGAATCTTGCAGATGATTTGTTCAAACAGAATATTCCATAGAATTCTGAATCAACACTCAGGACCCTAAATCAGTCCCGAGTCAGTCAGTTTAGGAAACCCTAGCTAAGTACTTTATGGCCGTGCATGCTTCTTGGGTAAGGAAGAACATTGTCTACTTGGGGCAGTAAACCCAAGACTAATGTTCGAAAAGACAACACATTGTTAAACCCCATGAAGATAACACCAGAAGTTATTTGATCTCTGAAACAAAAATACAAAACAGACTGCCTTCCGTATTCTACTTGGGAAAAAAGACATTTCACATTTCCCATTTCAAAGACAAGACAAAAACGACGAATGCAGAGTGGGCCAGTGACACTTAAGGGGTTAATTAAACATGGTGTTTCCCAGGGTAACTGTAGCTGTGAAATAATGTATGACACCAACCTAAAGAAACCCAGCAGACCCAATCTGTACTGAATCAGCACCGTGACCACATCCTGATATGCTGACAGAACGGAGCCATCGTACACTGAAGCTGAACCAAGAGAAAGGCCTCCACCATGAATCCAAATCATGACCTAGGAAACACAAGGACACATTCTCTACCCACATTCTATGAGAATGTTCAATCAAAATTTGTTGTCGAACTTACTGGTAACTTGGCGTCTTCTTCACCAGGTTTGACTGGAGTGTAGATGTTGAGATACAAACAGTCCTCTGAGACCTCAGGAATCTCCACATCCATACAGAAAAGCTCCAGCTCATTGACAGCCGCTTGCCTGTCCTGAATGCACCTAAAGAAACCACGATACATTGGATACTGGAAATGTGTGAATGCATATAAATTGAAATACGGTTGTTTTGCATCTTACATGGGTGGCTGCTTGGTTGCGTCTCTCACTCCTTGCCATTTCTCTCCAGGCTGGGGCGGAGCCAGTCTCAGGGGCCCCACGGGAGGCTTGGCAAATGGTACACCTAGATAGCTATTGACGACAGTTTCCTTGCCCTTCACCATCAAGAAGGCACCTCTTAGAGATCCTAATTTTGTTTGCACTACAGGTCCTGTCAAGAAAACCAGTAAAATAATATAAACATTTAATATAGTTTGCATAAGGCAAAAATACCCAAGAACTTATACATTTGAAAATTATGGTTTTATGATATTTATAAAACTCTGAAATTGCTAACTTGCCTTCATTCCACTCTTTTATAATCTGTGGAAGTTTTTGTGTCATGAAATTAAAGTGTTGTCCCTTAAAGTTTTTGCCGGGTTTCTGTTCCAGTCCAATGCCGAGATACTCAGCCTCAGCTCCATATTCAGGCCATTTTGTGAGACCCGGACCATTCGGAGATCTGACGTCAATGACAAACACAACAGAACAGAGATTCTAATGCAAAACTGTCACTTGCAATAGCGTGTTACAATTAATGTTAATTATTTTAGTTTATCTTAGACCATGAAAAATATGCATTGCAAAATAATAATAATAAAAAAACAATTGTAAAAAATTGACTTGAGAAATCGATAAAAGTATAAAGTTAAAATACATTTTTATTAAATTATTTATATAAAAACAATTGCTCTTTTACAAGTCAATGGTTTTACCACAATATAAAAACACAAATGAAAAACACATAAGACCTTCCTTAGACTAAAGGTCATTATCAAGATCACAATTGAAACATTTCTACATGCTCCATTATTTGTAAATGTCCATGAAGAACATTCAGTTACATTCTTTCCCTTAACCTAGAAGGGACTGTTTTATCATTGATGTAATCACTTACCCAGTGTGGGCAAAGTTTCCCCAATAACCCATAGCAGTTTTACAAAGTTCATTTTATTCCTCTGAGTGTTTTTCTGAATTATGAAGAAAGAAAGAAAAATTGAAGACACTTAAAAAGTAGCCAGTATCTCACTACTTTTAAAGTATATTTTCGGTTAAATCTTAATATAATATTAATTAATAAAACCAATGACACTACAGTTAGATCTGTACATCATTAATACATGAATACTAACAAATCTATTCCTTTATACAAATTAGGCTGTACCTTCCATCTTTATATTTCCATTTCCAAAGCAGTAACCAAAAACAAACAAAAGTTCATCTCCATGATCACTTCCAACAAAACTGGGTCTTTTCTTTTGAAGAAAACTGGGAGTATGCTGGAATTCATACATGTATACTGGTGCACCAGCATCTATTAAGTGAAAATGAGTTTAAATTAATTAAAGTGCCATTATTGGTGCACAGAGATGCATAAATAGAGTAAACTCTCACCTCTATGGTAATTTGCTACTTTGCGAGCAGGGATGTTGAAAAAAAAAATCCCCCATCATCTCTCGAAAACCATCTCGGATTTTGATCCGGTCAGTGGATGTGCCCAGATACTCATTTAAAACAAACTCGGCAATCGCCTGATTCTGAAGCTAAAAGAAGCGATATTTAAATTAATATTTTTTTTTTACACTTCACTTTAACATTTGAAGCAGCACAGCACAATTTATACTCCATGATTTATAGGATTTTTTTTGTAGCCAAAATCAGTATTTCAGTCATGTCCTGAAGCTTGGGGTTTCCATTGTGAAACATAACTATTTACAAAGTTTTGATCATTTAAAGTAAAAGGAATATACATTGGGAATAAATGTTTGCATAACTATAATTTAAAAAAACAACAACAACAACAATGCTTTGTGACTGCACTACCTAAAATTAACACAGAAATAAAACAGGAGAGAACCTAGAATAGAACCCTGGGGGATGCCACTAAGAAATGGCAAATTTCTTAAATAAATTCAGCAATTATTGATAGCATACATGAGAGCATACATGCATACAGCATACATGAGAGTAGTTCACTGTTTCTATTTGTGGGTCAGGATTACTAGTAGGGGATTCGGTCTCTATGCCAGATACTTGATCAGAACCCACAACAGCCTCATTTTCACTGGAATTTTGGTCACAGACACTTAGACCGTGGACTGAATGATCAGATTCCAGGACAATATTATCCATAAACTCTTGACCTCCAATCTCTTCTTGATCATCAAGCACCCATGCCCTCGTTCTTTCAAAAGAACTCTCCTCTTCCAATGAGTCAGACAACTCAGACACACAAGATTCATTCTCCATATTCACGGCATTAGACTGTATGTCCTTGTCATCTTGAGGCGATTCCACAGGCAGGAAGCTGATATCAAGAATCAAATTTCGATGCACCACTTTGGATTTTCCTTCCCCGTCAATGAGTTTATATATGTTGGTTTGAAGGTTCCGGTTCTTTACAGTATAGACAGCTGGATCCCACTTGTCGGCAAGCTTTTTCTTTCCTCTTTCACTCTTGTTTACAAGGAGCACTCCATCCCCAATGTTCAAATATGTGCCCTTTACCTTCCGATTTTAACATTTGGCTTGCTTTTTCTGCTCTTTTTCAGCGTTTCTGAGCAATGTGTGCTGCTTCATGAAGGTAAGACATGAGTTTACATAGCTACCATAGTCAACAATCACAGGATCGTGCAACACCTGCCCAAACATGACATCAACAGGAAGCTTTGGAATGTGTCCGAACATCAGCTGGAATGGGGCGTAACCAGTGGTCTTGTGTACTGTGGCATTGTATGCGAACATCAGAGTCTGTATCTGCTCAGGGCACTTGTGTTTCTCCTTGAGAGGCAGAGAGCGAAGCATACTACCCAGAGTCCGATTAAATCGCTCTGTCCCACCGTTTCCCATCGGGTGGTACACTGTAGTGTGTGACTTTTCAATGCCTGCCAGATTGAGCAGTTCTGCTATGAGGGTACTTTCAAAGTTGGTTCCTTGATCTGTATGAATGCGTGTTGGGAAACCATAAACACAAAAGACATGATCCCACAACTTCTTCGCAATTTGTTTTGCTTTCTGGTTTACACATGGGAAAGCATGGGCCAACTTTGTGAAGTGATCCGTCACAACTAATACGTCTACAGAACGCTGCTTGCGGTCCTCAGCACTCCAAAAATCCAAACACACTAACTCCATAGGGGCAGAAGTTCTTATGCTCTCAAGTGGAGCTCGAGCAGATGGCTCTGGTGTTTTGGCCAATATACATCTCTGGAAACACTTGACATACTCTCTTATGTCACGCTCCATTCTAGGCCAGAAAAAGCGATGTCGGGTTAGCTGGAGAGTTCTTGACTGTCCCTGATGTCCAGCAAGATCGTGCACACCTGTTAAGACTTTGGTCTTGAAACTAGAAGGAAGTACAAGCTGAAGCCTCTTGTGATGGCTTAGAGGATCTTTAGAGACACGATAGACTACTCCATCTTGAATCTTCAGCCGATCCCATTGCTTAAGAAGAACTTGAGCCCTGGCATCCATTCCAGCCCTCTCTCGCTGTGATGGTCGTTTCTTTCGACTCAGGAAGGACATAATTTTTGAGATTACTGGATCTGACTCTTGGCCCTGTTGAATCTCCTCAAGGGGGATTGCTGAAATTGTGTCACATCCAGGCATTACTGCATCCTGAATGGACTGAACTGCCTGGATGGCCCCACTGATTATGAAGGTTCAAATGAGTTCCAACTGCTGTGTGATCACAAGACACTGGAGAAGTTGGCTGCGATGACACAAGGAGACTGTTCACTTGCCAACGGAAAGTGTCTTGAATTCCATTTTCATTAATACCTTCAGCCTCAGTGAGTAATCTGCCATACTGCTCGGTGATGAGCCTGTGACTGACTGTTGTTGTGAAAGGATCCCGACTCAAAGCGTCAGCTACGGTGTTCTTTCTTCCAGCAATATACTTAAGATCAAAAGAGTAAGCCGCAAGCTTAGACACCCAGCGCTGTTCACAAGCATCGAGTTTAGCCTTCGTTAGTATATACGTGAGCGGGTTATTGTCCGTCCATACGGTGAATGTTTGGCCCTTCAACCAATGACTGAATTTTTCACACACGCTCCACTTTAATGCTAAAAACTCGAGCTTGTGTGCTGGAAACTGCTTCTGAGAACTGCTTAAAGATTTGCTTGCGAATGCAATGGGACGGGCTTTCTCCTCGCCTGCTGGTATCTGTGATAACACAGCCCCAAGTCCATCAAGAGAAAAATCAATTGACATGATTAATGGAAGAGAAAAGTCAGGATGTACTAGAACCACGCTATGCAGTAAGCTCTCTTTTAGTTTAGAGAGGGCATCGTCACACTCTGAAGTCCAGTCCGTTGGCTTGAGCTTTCTGTATGTGCCTGCCTTAGCCTCAGTTTTGACCTTTGACCTCCTTTTCTGCCCAGCTGTTAGGGAGAAGAGTGGTTTGGCTATGGAGGAGCAATTTGGGATGAAGTACAGCCATCTTCATCCATGAGGTCAGCTTTTGACAGTTTGGCTATGGCTTCAACCTTTGATGGATCAACAGAGACACCATACCCATCAATGATGTGGCCTAAAAACTTAACAGAGGCCCGCATCAGATGGCACTTTTTTGGATTTAACTTGAGATTGTAGTTCCTCAATCGTTGGAATACTACCTCCAACCGCTCCAGAGCCGCATTCTCATCAGGTGCAAACACCAGTAGGTCATCTAAGTAACACAGCAGACAACTAAAATTCAGATCTCCAAAGATACTCAACATCATACGCATAAAAGATGCTGGACTATTGCACAGCCCTTGAGGCATCCTGTTGTACTCATGGAGTCCTACTGGAGTCGTAAATGCTGTGTACTTCTTGTCTTCTTCAGCCATGGGGATGTTATAAAAGCCTGATGTTAAATCCATAGTACTGAAGAGAGTGTTTCCACCCAAGGCAACCAGACAGTCAGATTGGTGTGGGAGTGGGTGTGCATCTTTAATAGTTCTGGCGTTCAGCCATCTAAAGTCCGTACAAATCCTCAAGCCGCCGTCTTTCTTCCATACTAGAACCAAAGGCGAAGCATACTCGCTCACTGATTTCCGAATTATTCCTTGCTCCTCCATTTCGGAAAGAACTTGGCGCAACTTTTGATAGTGACCAGGTGGTACTCGACGGTATGGCAGTCGAAATGGACGCTCGTCTATTAAACGAATGCGATGGACAAAATGCCTGACTTCCCCACAATCCAGGGCATGTTTGGAGAAAACATCATTGTAGTTCTCAAGAAGCTGGACAAGCTTTTCTTTTACTGTAGCCTTGACAAAACATGAGTCAATATCAATGTCACTAAGGCCTACAGCCTTTAGTCTCTGTTTAAGATCAGCTGCGGCACCAGCTTGAGAAGGCCTCTCAGATGTTGACACTTGGACCTGACTGAAACCTTGCAACAGGTCAAAATCTTCTACAGCTAGACACGGGAACACATCTGCGAGCTTACGATTCCAATGGCAAGTATTTGCCATGACATCCAATAATTGTTCACACGATGATGATGGCTCTTAGACACGGCTAGACAAAATCCTCCAGTAATCATCGCTGATCTTCATCCTTTGTATGAGGAACTTAATTACCTTGGTACCAATGATCAAATCATCTCTTTGCCCTGGCACAACTAGAACAGGTACTAAACATCTCTCGCCATACACCTTCAGCTCAACTTCATACATGCATTTGGGTTTAGTTGCTTTACCTCCACATCCTATTAACATTATTTCCTGTGGCAATGGTGTAGGCTTTGGCAAGACATCTTCGCTCAGCATCCTGCTCTCTACTGCTTCACTGAAAGTACATGCCATAGATCCTGGGTCCAACATTCCCGTCATCTGAAATTTGTTGTCGACACAGAAGGGTGCATAAAACAATTCATCAAACACTTCAAGAGTTTGCATATTCTGTGCAATCACTTTAACTTCAGCTGGAGCTTGTGCACATGCACTTTCATAAACTTGCTTAGGATCTGCATTCTCAAGGGTTTGTTCCACTCTACCCACACGTCCCCTCTCCAAGTGTGGGCCGACTAATTTAAAGCCGGTGAACTCTGAGGTGGCTGTACAACCGGCTTGCCATTGCTAGGTTGGATTTTTGCACAATCTCTCTGTATGTGACCAGGTTGGAAACAGGCGAGGCAAAGTCTGTGTCGTCGACAATGTGCTAAAGTCGAATGCTCAGAGGAATGGCACACCTTACATGCTCTCATAGGTAGTTGGCTTGGACGAGGGCGCCTCATCTCTACTTGACTATTCTGGGAAAGAGCACGATCAAGTAGACTGATGAGCGTCTTCATGCAGTTATCATCATTCTGTAGATGAGATGGGGTGCTAGAGTTAGTGTTATCAGATGACACAACAGGAAAAGCGCTGGTTGCAACCTCACCCTCCATAGGTGACTGAGTGTGAGCTGCAGCATTTATCACAGCAAAGTTACGCTTGGATTTGACTGCTAACTATTCCTTTTGTTCAGTCTGATATCTGTCAAGATGTTCTTGTACCTCACCTGCAGTCCATTTATCAGGTGCTTTTAAGCGGAAGATGGCTGACAGGGCTGGATCCGGACAATGCTTGACAAACATCATGGCTGCCTCCTGGCACGGATTATCCATCTGTCGTCCAAGCCTGGTCAAAGCCTCCTCTGCAACATCGACAGCCTTATTTAGACGGACCCAGTACTCGACTGGATTTTCTCCTGCAACAGGCACTGTGCTGTAGAAATCAGCTAAGGGCATGTAAGAATATCTGACCTCGCTGAAATGCTGTTTCAGGACATCAAATATCACTTTGGGGTTTCCAGAGGGTTTCAGAGAAGTGTTACTGCGAAGGGTAATTCTAACAATGTCTTTGGCTTTACCCATCAGTCTTGAAAGGATTTCATTACAGTGCTCCAACACTGGAATGCCTCTTTTCCGCAGGTAAGTGTCCATTAAATCCTCCCACTCATGCACACTAAACTTATCTGTTCCATCTCCTCGGAAGGCAGGGGGCTCTTTTGCTTCAGACTGCATGACTAATTTAACTCCCGTCAAATTAAGAGAGGGTGCCTCTGAGAATGACTGACCTGCACCTAAACTTCGAGTCTGTGCATTGTTGGATTCTCTTTACCCATACGCTACCCCACTTTGAGCAGAAATTATAGTCTGTCCTACTTCCTGGGCAATGTGCGTTATGAGATTAAACCATGCCGGATCACTTAAGTCTGGGCAGACTGATAATGGATTACCCCGTAACTGACTAGGTGTTTGTTCAGTTACTCGTGTGGAACAGAATTCAGGTGGCGTTTGTTCTACATGACCCCTCCCAGTAACAGGTGTAAATGTACGATCACTGAAAAGTCTCCCTCTACCAAAACTTGAATCAGACATGTTACCATCAGCATTAAAATTGTCCATATTGTAACCATGTGCCATCTTCTCATTAGTATAATTCACCAACAATGAGTAATGTAAATCTCAAATGACAGAAAGAACTCCTAAGTATAAACATATCAAAATGATTAACGGATACGAAATTAGAAAAAGTAAAAGTAGTGACACTAATCATGTAGTGTAATGTCCAGTCCAGCAAAAATGAACCACTTTGTACTAATTATTTAGTGAAATGTCCAGTTCAGCAATAATGCACTACTTTGTGTTAATGTTCTTCGAAACCTTGACTGAAGTGCAGCGCCCACCGGCGACCAAACGACATTGATCCTTGGACGAAGATCCGAAGCGAGCTGATCTTCATCCGGGTCACGGCACCACTGTAACCGGCCTAATTCTGGCTACTGCCCAATCTGCGTTGTGTGACAGAAGACAAGGAGACAACTGGAAGTGCTGCTGCTGCTGTAGAGTTTATTTTGGCCCACTGGATGGATTAGAGAGCACAGTATGAGAATTACTGTGATTTCACAGATGACTGTGGTCATCTGAAAATATGAATATGCACAATCTAAATATGAATATGGATTTTGACATGATGTCCACATGAGTTATTTTAATCAGGTTAACAGAAGACATGATTTCAAGACATTTTTCATGTTTACTGTGTACCTCAAGGTCCTCAGGAACAATGCTGCTGTCATCAACAACTGATTCCCCAATGGTGGTCAACAAAGTCTGGATGTTGTTGAAGTGCTTCTCAACATTTTCAGAGCTGGATGGGCTTGAGAAGATGACAGTGCTACTAAGGAGCATTTCATCAAACTCAACAATGGAACTTGCTGTGGTCAAAAGTCAAAAAACATGCATGGCCAGCTTGTAGTTCTTGGGTGCAGTGAGAGAGAAATAAAAATAACAACATTGTCATAACTCATCATGAATAATTTGTTGCCATCAATTTGATTATCTGTTTATGAAAAAATATATATAATTAAAGGTTTTACTTACTGCTTCTTACACAGGGTGTAAGAAGCAGTACTCTTTATTACTCTTAACTACACCATTAGAATATATAATTTATTACTCTTTATTTTTTCCAGACTCTTTCTTGCCCTCTTCAGCTTTTAAATCTTCCTCATCTTGTATGATGTCTTCTTTTTCGTCTTTCTTTTGAAAATCACTCATGTCTTCTTCTGCTTGTGCAACTTCAATCTCTGGTGCATCTTCCTTAACATTTTTGTCCGTCTTAACATTTTTCACATTTTCATTTTTGTATGCCCTTTTTAGTTGATATCTATTTGTGAATGTATTTGATACACCCAAATATTTGCAGAGTTCTGTCCAGAACCTGTGGTCTTGCAGAAGACATTCCCCTGTTTTTTGCTCAGATAATAACTTCTGAAGCTCCTGGATTTGTTTGAAAATATCTTCAAAAGATATGTATCGTTTTCTGGAGTGTAAAAGCAAATTTCTTTGTGTTTTACATACATAATGCCAATAACATAGCAGAAATAAAATTTTAAGCTTATAATTTAATATAGGCCTAATTCTACAAATGCTAAATTACTTCCATTAAACTAAAAACATTATACTATAGTTCTTACCTTTCCAAATGTTTTGAAGACAATTCTGTATATACAATTGAAATAAAACACACAATTAATTTTTTTTCTTTACTTGAGGATTGAGTATTTTTTACATTTTAAAATATTATCCTATAATGTGGTTTAGTTGGGGAGCTATTTGATATAGTGCTTGTTACTAGTTACAGTAGGCTATACTGTACGTTATTGCACCAGTAGGCTCAAGAAGACCTTCTTCCCTGGGCCTATGACCCTGCTGAACTCCATACCACAACTCTAATTGCACCTATACCTCTTACAGAACTGCTTCAGTACTGGACATATTATTTGCACTATTTGTATTTTGCACAGACAACACCTGTTTAATATTGCTCTCTATAAGCAACTGTATATGTTGCTATACTATGCAAAATACATGTTTCATTACTTTGCACAATAAAGTTAAATGTAAATAAATATGATGTAGTCATATTCTCAGGAAACGAATGACGCAATCATATTAATTATCAAAGAAGCACTAAACATTATTCAAAACACCGACAAATATTTGAAATAAGCAAAAACGAACTCACCCATTTTTTCGCCCCTTTATCATTATTATCTTCTGATCAAGTATTTTTTGCTCGGTAACTTTTAGGCCACAATAGCCTTAGGTTTCAAAACTAATAGTTTTAACAAAATGTAGATTTGAAAAGACAATTGTTTTAAATAAAAGGTAGGCCTATTCGTATCTTAAAAGAAAAAGTGAAAAGTAACGAGGAGCTGTCGTTAAAATAACTTACACCGTTTGTCAAATTAGCTAAACTATATGAGTTATGGCTTATAAAATAAAACAACAGTAAACTTTTCTCTCACCAGCAGATGGTGGAAATCTGCATCTAACACCTATATATTCAGAAACAACTCATATTTAGAACATAACCAAAACATATTTAATTTTGATCATCATTAGCGCCCCCCCCCCCAATAAAAATAATATTTCATATATATTCTAATGGTGTAGTTAAGTAAGTTGGTAAAAAATAATATTAATTAATATCCCCCAAAACACAGCATGCATAGATAGATAGATAGAAAATTACCACAGTGGTAGTCTGTGCGATGTAGAACAAGAATCTTATGGAGTTTGCAGAAAACAATTTGATTTTATTATGGAGAAGTGACATGCCTCTTTGGTCCTGATAAGAAATATCAAAAGAAAAGAGGATTAGGCGAAAATCCTACATTTGTTTACGTATGGACAATGATAAAGATAAAATCGTTTTCTTAACCAGATTAACAACATGGTGTTATCATTACATACAACAAGAAGACGATTTACAGTTAAAGAAAGATCATTAAGAAGCGTTGCGTTTCACGTATCCATTGTAAATCTAAAATATATGCCGAAGTATACTTTGGCACCAATGATCTCTAACGTAACGATCTTAACTCGCAATGCTTTTGAGAAACGCAGTCCAGTTCATATAAGTAACGAACGATTTAAATAAAGACACAACTGTTGCATAAATAAAACTTCTATCTCGAGTATTCTATTTATTATCTTTGTTATAACAAACTTAACTTACCTCAGGCTGCCTCGAATGTCCCGCCGAGGAGGAGGTAGGGATGGCTGACGCGAAACTGACGTTTCGACACAGTGTCGAGATTCCGAAGCGTAGATGTTTCGAAACACTGCTCCGAACTGTGATTCAAAACACCCATGTCACGTGACTTCTGCAAAGCTTCTGCGCGTTTCGACAGGTGGCGTGCTTGCCGAGTCTGCGTTTGATTGACAGGGGCGGGAACAAACCACCCAATCGCACATTTGTCTCAACTCCCACAAAGTTTAAAAGAGGAGTTAATGCACCTTCACCTCGTGGGTTTTTGTGAGAGGAGAAAGATTTTGAGATAGCGTTTACGGTATATTGACATTTATAGTACGATTTGGTTGGTTGGTTGTGGATTGATTTGTTTTATTAATTTTCGTTTTTCATGACCAAAATAACCTAGTTATTATTATTTTATATTATAGTTATATAGTGGGGATGTTAAAAACTCACAACATTAACAAAAACACAATATTTTTATTTTTTTAAATGGCTTGTTGTCAAAGTTGTTTCAGATAACATGTGCAATTGACCACTAGGTGTCACCGTGGAGAAGCGTGTCGGTATACAGTCGTGGCCAAAAGTTTTGAGAATTACATAAATATTAGTTTTCACAAAGTTTGCAGCTAAACTGCTTTTAGATCTTTGTTTCAGTTGTTTCTGTGATGTACTGAAATATAATTACAAGCACTTCATACGTTTCAAAGGCTTTTATCGACAATTACATGACATTTATGCAAAGAGTCAGTATTTGCAGTGTTGGCCGTTCTTTTTCAGGACCTCTGCAATTCGACTAGGCATACTCTCAATCAACTTCTGGGCCAAATCCTGACTGATAGCAACCCATTCTTTCATAATCACTTGCTGGAGTTTGTCAGAATTAGTGGGTTTTTGTTTGTCCATCCGCCTCTTGAGGATTGACCACAAGGTCTCAATGGGATTAAGATCTGGGGAGTTTCCAGGCCATGGACCCAAAATTTCAACGTTCTGGTCCCCGAGCCACTTAGTATTCACTTTTGGCTTATGGCACGGTGCTCCATCGTGCTGGAAAATGCATTGTTCTTTACCAAACTGTTGTTGGATTGTTGGAAGAAGTTGCTGTTGGAGGGTGTTTTGGTACCATTCTTTATTCATGGCTGTGTTTTTGGGCAGAATTGTGAGTGAGCCCACTCCCATGGATGAGAAGCAACCCCACACATGAATGGTCTCAGGATGCTTTACTGTTGGCATGACACAGGACTGATTGTAGCGCTCGCCTTTTCTTCTCCTGACAAGCCTTTTTCCAGATGCCCCAAACAATCGGAAAGGGGCTTCATCGGAGAATATGACTTTGCCCCAGTCCTCAGCAGTCCATTCACGATACTTTCTGCAGAAGATCAATCTGTCCCTGATGTTTTTTTTGGAGAGATGTGGCTTCTTTGCTGCCCTTCTTGACACCAGGCCATCTTCAAAAAAGTCTTCGCCTCACTGTGCGTGCAGATGCGCTCACACCTGCCTGCTGCCATTCCTGAGCAAGCTCTGCACTGGTGGCACTCCGATCCCGCAGCTGAATCCTCTTAAGGAGACGATCCTGGCACTTGCTGGACTTTCTTGGATGCCCTGAAGCCTTCTTTACAAGAATTGAACCTCTTTCCTTGAAGTTGCTGATGATCCTATAAATTGTTGATTTAGGTGCAATCTTAGTAGCCACAATATCCTTGCCTGTGAAGCCATTTTTATGCAACGCAATGATGGCTGCATGCGTTTCTTTGAAGGTCACCATGGTTAACAATGGAAGAACAATGATTTCAAGCATCACCCTCCTTTTAACATGTCAAGTCTGCTGTTCTAATCCAATCAGCCAGACATAATGATCTCCAGCCTTGTGCTCGTCAACATTCTCACCTGAGTTAACAAGATGATTACTGAAATGATCTCAGCAGGTCCTTTAATGAAAGCAATGAAATGCAGTGGAGAGGTTTTTTTGGGATTAAGTTAATTTTCATGGCAAAGATGGACTATGCAATTCATCTGATCACTCTTCATAACATTCTGGAGTATATGCAAATTGCTATTATAAAAACTTAAGCAGTAACTTTTCCAATTTCCAATATTTATGTAATTCTCAAAACTTTTGGCCACGACTGTAGTTTCGAAGCCTTGACAAAATACCACACTTTTGATTCAACTGTATCAGTGTTTCATGAAGCCTCGCTCTGCCCACCACTAGGACGCTCCGTGAGCCTCCCGATTACTCATCTCGAATAACCCTGTTCTTATTCTGATGTGGAAAATATTTGTGTTTTATCATTAACTTTCTTAAATATACTCTTATTACCATTACTGTAGTCTGCTTACAGCTGCAGAGTCCAGACACACGCCCTCCACTGAAACACTATTTCCAGTTCAATGAGCCACCGATCAAATTCTCACGAGCCAATAAGAGCGAACCGCTGTTAAGCCTGCCCTCACGAGACTCTTGTGCCAGAACGGCGAACGTAAATTTGCGAAGCGCAAACAACAACTTGGAAAGCAAAAACGAAAACGCAAGCAGCGCATTCAAAACTATGTTTAGCAAAAGTGAAGCTTAGAAAACCGTCAACAACGAATGCAGTTTATTTGAAGACGATGGAACTTTTTTTTTGCAATCGGAGTGTTTTTCTCATTTATCAATGTATATTTTTGTTCGTTTTCACAAAAGTTTCGTTCGTTTAATTTGGCACAAATCTAATTCCATAAACTCACAGTATTGTATGATATCATTGGCAGTGAAGGATTCTCAGGAAATAGGAAGAGAAGCTAACATTGGATTCGGACATGCCTTGATGCCTTCCTACCTTGAAATGTGTCCTTTGTTACAGAAACATCAACCAAAAATGAACCCAGCAGCTTCCCGCCTTTTGGACCTTTGTCAGGGTAATCGTACCATAGAGCACTATGTACAAGACTTTTGTGAAATTTGTCATTTGGAGAAATTTAACGACTTTACCCTGAAGGGTATTCTTCGCTGTGGTCTGAATAAACCTGCGTCTTCGTGGCTTCCTGGAGAAAGGATTAACTGGTCGCTTGAACGGTACGTCGATCATGCCCTACTGCTGGCCGGCTCACAATTTACTGTGGGTGTTGCGGATAAGGGACCCCGCAATCCCATAGCACACACCATCGCTAGTCCAGAGTCACAGCACGCCGCCGCCGCTGCTCGCCTGGAGTCACAGCACGCCGCCGCCGCTGCTCGCCCGGAGTCACAGCACGCCACCGCCGCCGGAGCCAAAGGTTCAAGCTACGCCTGCCCAGCCTCAAACGGCTCATGCCACGCCTGCTCAGCCTGAGCTTACAGAGGTTGCAGCTCTGGCCGTCATGGCCACTGTCATTTTGTGTGTGTGGGCTGCACACACTGCAACTCCAGTCCCTGATCCTCCAGAAGGGACCGTAATGCCTGGCCTGCCTCAAGAGGGGACTCAAGCCCCTGACCTGCCTCCAGAGGGGACTTCGGCCCATGAACTCGCTCAAGGCGATGTAAGATCACAGCTGGTACCAGATGTGTTTAGTGTATTTTTAAATATACGTTTCTTGATTTCAGTAACTGCCTGACATACTGGTGGATTTATCTGCCCCGTGCCTCCCTTCAGACCTCCTGCAGCCGGGCCTCTTCAAAGGGACATATGGCAGTCACGGCCTGGAGATTATTATGCTGAGCTTAATAGCCACCAAACTTACTGTGAGTTTGATGTCCATAGATATAGATTCCTGTGCCTCAAGTGCTTTCATTCCCTGGAAACATACACAAACTGATCAAACTATTAAACACAAATGTGTGGTGACTTCTATCAAGCTTTTATGATGCCAGGCATTCATCACAGGAGTAAAATGTATCAGTTGTTAATTTTATTGTTGACTCTTTGAAAAGGAAATCTAACGAAGATTCACGTTTTGGGCATAAATTTAAATCCATAACCACGAATCCATCCATAATTGAATTAACACAAGCTGTCACTAAGGCTGTGTCCGAAATTATTATGTATAAATAGAAAATTATAAATAAAATAGAACTCTAATATTTCAGTTTAAAAAATTAATAAATTATTTAATACATATAAATACTTTAATATATATGTATTGAATTGATATGAGATATATATATATATATATATATATACACACACGTATAAAGTGGGGAGAACAAGTATTTGATACACTGCCGTAATTTTATCATAGGTACTCTTCAACTGTGAGTGACTGAATCCAAAACAAAAATCCAGAAAATCACATTGTATGATTTTTAAGTAATTAATTTTCATTTTATTGCATGACATAAGTATTTGAAACATCAGAAAAGCAGAACTTAATATTTGGTACAGAAACCCTTGTTTGAAATTACAAAGATCATACGTTTCCTGTAGTTCTTGACCAGGTTTGCACACACTGCAGCAGGGATTTTGGCCCACTCCTCCATACAGACCTTCTCCAGATCATTCAGGTTTCGGGGCTGTCGCTGGGCAATACGGACTTTTAGCTCCCTCCAAAGATTTTCTATTGGGTTCAAGTCTTGAAACTGGCTAGGTCACTCCAGGACCTTGAGATGCTTATTACGAAGCCACTCCTTAGTTTCTCTGGCTGTGTATTTCGGGTTGTTGTCATGCTGGAAGACCCAGCCACGACCCATCTTCAGTGCTCTTACTGAGGGAAGGAGGTTGCTGGCCAAGATCTCACGATACATGGCCCCATCCATCCTCCCCTCAATATGGTGCAGTCATCCTGTCTCCTTTGCACAAAAGCATCCCCAAAGAATGATGTTTCCACCTCCATGCTTCACAGTTGGGATTGTGTTCCTGGGGTTGTACTCATCCTTCTTCCTCCAAACACGGCAAGTGGAGTTTAGACCAAAAAGCTCTATTTTTGTGTTATCAGACCGCATGACTTTCTCACATTCCTCCTCTGGATCATCCAGATGGTCACTGGCAAACTTCAGATGGGGCTGGACATGCGCTGGCTTGAGCAGGGGACCTTGCATGCGCTGCAGGATTTTAATCCATGACGGCGTAGTGTTACTAATGGTTTTCTTTGAGACTGTGGTCCCAGCTCTCTTCAGGTCATTGACCAGGTCCTGCCGTGTAGTTCTGGGCTGATCCCTCCCCTTCCTCATGATCATTGATGCCCCACGAGGTGAGCTCTTGCCCCAGACCAAAGGAGATTGACTGTCATCTTGAACTTGTTCCATTTTCTAATAATTGCGCCAACAGTTGTTGCCTCCTCACCAAACTGCTTGCCTATTGTCCTGTAGCCCATCCTAGCCTTGTGCAGGTCTACAATTTCATCCCTGATGTCCTTACACAGCTCTCTGGTCTTTGCCTTTGTGGAGAGGTTGGAGTCAGTTTGATTGAGTGTGTGGACAGGTGTCTTTTATACAGGTAACGAGTTCAAACAGGTGCAGTTAATGCAGATAATGAGTGGAGAACAGGAGGGCTTCTTAAATAAAAACTAACAGGTCTGTGAGAGCCAGAATTCTTACTGGTTGGTAGGTGATCAAATACTTATGTCATGCAATAAAATGCAAATTAATTATTTAAAAATCATACAATGTGATTTTATGAATTTTTGTTTTAGAGTCACTCACAGTTGAAGATAAAAAGGATTTTTAAAAAGCTTTTATGGATTTTTGTTTTTGACTTCTACATGCTTTGTAAGTGGGCAAACCTGCAAAATCGACAGTGTATCAAATACTTGTTCTCCCCACTGTAAAAAAAATAATAAAAAATAATATATGATTTAATATTTTATTAAATTGTTAAACTGAATATATATATATATATACATATATATATGATTTTAATTTTCTTTATGCCCAGTTTTTATGGAACAGGCTTGATCACTGGTCACGGCTTTACGCTTTACGAGTCCAGAGCGCACACCGGGTCTGTTTGCCCTGTTTGATGATGACCGCTTTGGCTTCATTTGGCTGGTGCTCAAGTCCTTCAGCCTGTACAGACGGCTGACCGACCAGCTGTCCCACACTCAGGCCCCCACCATGGAGCGCTTTGAGGCCATGCTCCGCACTGTAGCCATCAGGCACATACTCTGGTATTACGCTCTCCACCAGACACCATCAGGGACCTCCCTGTTGACACGCATACACACTCTGCTTGCATCCGCACAGCTGTATTTACAGTGATATGCCCATATGGTTGTATTATAGTAGGCCTTTCTTATCAGCTTTTTAATTAATTTATTTTTGTAACCTGGAAATGGCGAAGATGACGACAATGTGAAAATTCACCCGTATACTCTGCTGAGCGTGCCTCTGATACCTTTATTCAAACTCTCAAATCCTGTGGTTTTGTGCTTTAGAAAAATACTTCAAGCGTATGTTTGCAGATGTGGAAACATCTGCGGTTGCTTTTAATCGATTTAATCCGGTTTACTTCTTTTGTTTTTTCTTTATCCTTAAAATCCACTCTATTTAAAAATGCTTCCATTTTTTTTCGTAAACTTTCATTGAAAACAAATGACTTCCAGCTGCTTTGTTTTTGTAAACATTGTCAGTTTTATAGCCCCATAATGCTTCCATTTAATACACATAACATTCAAGACAACAGCCAGAATCTCTTATTTAATTTATATTTATCACACTGTTAAAGTTCCAAGTGAATAGCTAATTGGTTAGCTGCCAAATTTTACGACCACGATGACTGTCTCCTTTTCACATGATAGTGATTCTGTTCTGTTCTAGCTGTGCAGCTCTCTTCCAAGTGCTCTTCCCTACGCAGTGTAGACGTTTATCGGAGGCAGAATTCCCGACTATACTTTTGTATTTGACTGCAGCATTACTAGCAACTGAAAATGGACAAAAAAAATCACTATAATGTAAAGTGATTGTATATGATTGTATATATAATCAAACTAATTTACGTATTATTGCCTGTGTTTACAAGTTGAGTGATAAATGTTGTAAGTGGATTATTCTCCTAGAATTGGCCATTTACATGGGCTGATATCGAACAACTATTGATTTTATTCCAAATAAGATGTAATTTTAGCTGTTTACATCATAACTATTTGAATCATATTTCAAAGCATTTGTGGAAACCATGCCAATTTAATCAATCAAAATCAATCCTATGAACTTCAGTTTCTCAGTTCCCAATGTATAACATCAAGCCCCCCCCCCCTTTTTTTTTTCTTGTTCAGTGTCATAATTCACAAATTGATTTTATTCTACACATGTAATTTTAGCTCTGTATGTTGGCTGCTAAGTATGCAAATTATATTTCAAAAGCATTTGTGGAAACACATCCCAATTAATATCAAAATTTACCCTAATTACTTCAACTTCTCAATTTCCAATGCATAAAATCAAGTTCTGCCCCCATTTTTTATCATTCAATGTCCTGATTCACAGATTTACAAATTCGAATGCCATTTTATGCTGACTTTTAGTCAGAGTTTCCCTCTGATTTAACTGACAATTTAACAAAGCACCGTCCATAAATGCAATTTATACATTTGTGCTGTTATATTTATTGATTTTATTCTAAGTAATATATCATTTGAGCTAATTATTTTTGGAAACTGATGCTAAAATGCTGATTAATGTCAAAATGTACCCTATTTACATCAATTTCTCAATTCCCAATCGATAAAATCTCCATTTTTTTATTTCCTTGTTCAGTGTCCTGATTCACAAATGGGTTGTGAATGATGTTTCGTGTTGACTTCAATTCCGAGTTTCCCTCCATTATTTATATGTAATGACAATTGAGCAAAACACTGTGCCTAAAACTGTAATTTATACATTTGTGCTGTTCTTTAATTTCCTTATTTTTAGGTCAAGTGTGATCATTTTCTGTGTATCAAAATCACTTCATTAAAGATGGATGAAGTGTCTGGTATGGGTGATGTTAATCTGCTAATATGGAAAAAATAGACTTGTTTGGACATTGTCAATGTTGGATTATTGTTGTCTATGTAAATTTACCAATTACAAAGTGTCGAAGCACAAATTCATAACTATTATGCACCCCGTTGCATTCAAATTCAGGGAGGTTTGTAGCTTTAGCCTTCGTTTGTTCTCAATAAAATGGAGGAATATCCTAAATGTTGTCCAACTTTTATTTTTAATTGCAAAACAGTTTAGTGCCAGTTATTTGAACATTTTTTCTCTCAAATTCAAACTTGAGCATCAAAATATACTCAATGCTTATTTGATCTTCTCAGGTTAAATTCTTAAATTACAGTCATATTTGTTATTCATACATTCATGTGCTTTGTGTTAAAGATCTTTTTTTTTTTTTTTTTACAGTTCTAAGTGCTCTCTTTTCCCTTGCTGTATTAGATCTGGAAGTGTCTTGGTCATGAACATGTAGTGTTTTCCCTTCAGGTTCTTGCCAGGTTTCTGTTCCAGTCCAATGCCAAGATACTCGGCCTCATCCTCATATTCAGGCCAGTGCGTCAAACCTGGACCATTCGGAGACCTGCCGATCCAAAGATAATAAATATTAGATATGAAGATATAAAGATAATAAACATATTAGAATGCAGAAACAATATACTACACAAAGAAAAAGTGGACAATTTTTTTTACCCAGTGCGTGCAAAGTTCCCCCAGTAGGCCATCACAGTCCTGCAAAGCTCTTCCTCTTCCTTTGTGAAAGGAGCTTAAGGGATTGAACCATTAAATGATGTTATATTACTTTGTAATTTTAAAACCCTTTTAGAAAATGTCAGTGTTGGTAAAGGCTGCATTTGTTTTTGTGAGCACAAGTCTTACCGGTTGCTTTAAGATGGGCTTTAGCAAAGCAGATTCCCTGAATAAAGAAAAGTTCATCTGCATGATCAACACCAACAAAGCTGGGTCTCTTCTTCTGGATCATACTGGGAGGATGCTGGAACTCGTACAGGTAAACCGGCGCTCCTGAGGCTAAAATCACAATAGGGTTCCTCGTTTTACAGACATTTTAAATAAATGAAAATGAATGGTTTATTCAAGTATTTCACTGATTTTGGGGAGCTAAAACCTGATGTAAACATGAAATGCGTTCATCATGCTACCTGTAAACCATTGTTTCTTAACCCTTTTTCCCAGTGGTTCGGTTCTCTTCCCTTTTTTTTCAACCCTTTTTCCCAGCACTATGGTCCAAGTACAAGTCTCACGGGCAGCATATCATTTACATATGACGTTATAAAATTAAATCTGATTGGTTTTCATTGATGGTATAGCAGATATTATTCTAATTATTATTATACCCAACGTTAGACGTTGCACACACAAAAGAGACGGTTGTTTTCTGGTGGCACATATGGTATTACTTCTGACACACTGCAAATCAACAAATACTAAAAGAAATTTGTTTATGTTTCACTGTGTGGAAATGGCTGGTAGTGTGACGTCTTCATATCAAAGTGAAACTGTCTTGTTCAATAAACCTACGTTACACAATCACCTGATATATAGTATGTCACAGAAAATTTGAACAATGTATTACACCAAATAAAAACCAATTTACTGACTGGGATTAGCATAACAGTAATCAGAAAATAATGCTCAATGAACACAAACACTGTAATACAAACACTTGTATACAATGTATACAAACACTAAGTTACTATTTAACTGTTTGCTGTTGAATATAATTTACATCCAATGACAGAATGTTAGGCTACAAACACCTTTTAATAAGAAACTGTTACTCAACTCTTTAAAAACAACACTGAGCGCATTGTAATTGCATTCTGAAGATATTAACCTGTTAGCCTTTTGAACAGATGCAGTTCATGAACATAAGCATAAGTATGGTCTCATTTCAAAGCAGACACTTTGCAGTTTATTGTAAAGTCATAATTAATTATTGTCATAATGAAAAAAAAGTTATAAATCGCTTAAATTTTGTAAAGTTATTAGAAATGTATTTTTATGGAAAATCTTTATGAAAATAAAATTGAAGTCAGCCCCTCTGCTATCTGGAAATGCACTCCAGCTAAAGCCACATGTCTGACCATGTTATATTTCAAATCTGAAGATGATACGTTTAAAACTTTTTTTTTTAAATCGCTTTTATTGAATGTTTTTTAAGATCATGTCATGTGATTTTATTTTGAGAAGACTCTAAAATGTTAACTAATGTTTACAGCGATCATCCAAAGATCCATTCAGTGTATTGTCTCCATTATTTTGTGGTGCAAATTGTCCCATTCAGTTTCAGTGCACCATTTGCACAATTCACACCTCTCAGGCCTGATTATGGCTCTAATTATTCTTTTCTTTTATCTCTCTTATAATTACTGACGATGTTCTATTCAAGCAGACTTAATCCCATCATTTCTTTCATCAAACTTCTCACTTCACCTTCTCTGAAACTGTATCATATGCCCTTCATGGAAAAAAGAAACATTTCAGTGAGTTTTACATTTAAAAATTATTCATTATAACAGATAGGTGGCAGCATGACAGGTGCATCTAAATTATTAGCATGTACTATTAGCATGTAGCTTAGCACACCATCAAAACTAGAGCATGTGACACCGCTCCGCTCACTATTCTGCTCTATGTCAGCGTGCTCCACTCAATCGCTCAAGGCCCAAGCAATTGCTCCACTCATGTGTCGCTCACGCTCACCGGTAAAATGACGTTCGTTCAAATTCCGCTCCGACAATAAATTTCCATGTATTGTACTATAGCCCTTGTTTATGCTTTGTTGGGGACGTTTACCATTTTGCATAGATGGCCTCAGCGAATAATGAATATAAGAGCGCTTTGTGCATGGGTGATCATTAATGATAGCTGAGCTAGGCAAACTGCATCTTTAATTTTATACAGATTACATTGCAGGACAATATTTGTTTTAAATATTTGCTTTTTTTATTTCTTTAGACATATTTCCTGATTGTGTAAGGCTATTCGCTGAGTTTCAGTTCATTTTTGAGTTTTAGAAAGATTCTTGTGGAGACGCAGTTGAAAGCGCACCGTTTATTTTCTTTATTTTATAAAAACACAAGGTTTTGATGTGATTATGAGTGTACAGAAATAAAAGTAGACCCTTTATAGTGGTTTTTCACTAATCTTTATGGCCAAAATTGACGGAGTTGCTTCCGCTGTCATTAGAGGAAAATCCATCAGAATGCGCCACGCACACATACATATATATATATATATATATATATATATATATATATATAAAATTTCATCAGTTGATTATGAAAAATGTAAGACACTGAGATGCGCTATAAGTCGGGAGACATGCAGTGGGACAGACATGATTTTGACCACTTCATTAAGTTTTGTTTTGTTTTGTATAAAGTTTTTCTTTAAACTGAATTTCGTTTTGTATAAATTGTATCTTGATTTTAATCAATGTTTCATTAACCAGTTGCCTGGATTTAATAGGCCTATGTGAGAAGAAAACCATAAAATGTCGCATGCTGAATGAAAAGTGCATTACAAACGAACGGTCTTTGAGGCTGAAACAATGTGTCTTTCTGTTTTAATAAATTTCTTGAATACATGTCTCAATTACAGTAGGTCTATAGGATAGTTGTTATAGTTGTGGCTTTAAAGAAGTAAGCTATATTATAAAGTGGTAGACTATAAATAAACGTGATATGACTTGACTGGAGAGTACCGAATCGAGCTGGTGCAAACATATCCACATCGCGATGATTAAATCGGACGCTTTTTTCATATTTGTTGTGTGTTTTTGTAACTGAGAGGAAACATATTGTCTTTTGACAATATATGTTTTACATATACAGGTGCATCTCAAATCAGAATATCGTGGAAAATTTCATTTCAGTAATTCAACTCAAATTGTGAAACTTGTGTATTAAACCACTTCAGTATGTGTGCATTTGAATTTGTTTAAGTCTTTGGTTCTTTTAATTGTGATGATTTTGGCTCACATTTAACAAAAACCCACCAATTCACTATCTTAACAAATTAGAATATGAGACCTGCCAATCAGCTAATCAACTCAAAACACCTGCAAAGGCTTCCTGAGCCTTCAAAAGGGTCTCTCAGTTTGGTTCACTAGGCTACACAATCATGAATACTGCTGATCTGACAGTTGTCCAGAAGACAATGATTGACACTCTTCAAGGAGGGTAAGCCACAAACATTCATTGCCAAAAAGTTGGATGTCCACAGAGTGCTGTATCCAAGAATGTTAACAGAGAGTTGAGTGGAAGGAAAAAGTGTGGAAGAAAAAGATGCACAACCAGCCAAGAGAACCGCAGCCTTATGAGGATTGTCAAGGCATCAAGAGCCACCACACACAGACGGGTCAAAGAATTTTGCTACAGTTGTCGTATTCTTCTTGTTAAACCACTCCTGAACCACAGACGATGTCAGAGACGTCTTACCTGGGCTAAGGAGAAGAAGAACTGGACTGTTGCCTAGTGGTTTTTCGAAAACCAAAGTCACTGCACCCGTTTACCAAGAAATTTTGGAGCACTTCATGCTTCCTTCTATCTGACCAGCTTTTTGAAGATGCTGATTTCATTTTCCATCGGGATTTGGCACCTGCCCACACTGACAAAAGCACAAAGTTGGTTAAATGACCATGGTGTTGGTGTGCTTGACTGGCCAGCAAACTCACCAGACCTGAACCCCATAGAGAATCTATGGCGTATTGTCAAGTGGAAAATGAGAAACAAGAGACCAAAAAATGCAGATGAGCTGAAGGCCACTGAAAAGAAACCTGGGCTTCCATATCACCTCAGCAGTGCCACAAACTGATCACCTCCATGCCACGCCAAATTGAGGCAGTAATTAAAGAAAAAGGAGCCCCTTTTTAAAGCAAAAGGAGCCCCTCAAGTATTGAGTACGTATACAGTAAATGAACATACTTTCCAGAAGGCCAACAATTCACTAAAAATAGTCTGTGTGCATTGAATTTATTTAATACACAAGTTTCACAATTTGAGTTCAATTACTGAAATAAATGAACTAAAAATAATAGGCCTATATGATCACCAAAATGATTTTATATGACAAAAAAAATTATAGTTCAAAACTTCAATTAATTTAATTTTTTATTTTAAAAACAAACATAAATTGTAAAACTGGAATCATGGACCGCACTTGCATTCGTGACTGGCTGCGGGTTGAGAACCACTGCTCTAAACCATTCTTTCACAATTAGGGTTAAAAGAACTGTTGCCAAACATATAACATGCTAGAGACGTAATCAAAGCAATAATGATCCAATCATGGCCTCTTAAGTATTTGCTATTTAAATCCAAACAATGTTTTTTTTTTTTTTGGCCGGATAGATACCTACCTGTGACACAACACACACTACCTGTCAAAAGTTTTTTTAAAAGAAGTCACACTCACCAGTCTTTAATGTCACATGGTCCTTCAGAAATTTTTCCAAACATTTGACCATTAGTGTATATAATATGTTAAAATTTAAATTTAATAAACTATATATTAATTCGACTTAATTAAAAAAATTAAATGACTCTGCAAATATTATGAACCCCTTTTTACTATAAACTGTCTCTGCACAGTTGCAATAGTCAATATGAATAAATCAATACTTCATTACTTCTTACCACTGTGGTATTTTGCCAGTTGGAGGGCAGGGATATTAAAAGTCACGTCCCCCATCATCTCTCTATAAAGGTCTCTGATTTGAATGGGGTCGTTTGTGTCGCCCAGGTACTCTTTTGCCACCAGGTCAATGATCCAGCGATCTCTGGGCTAAAGGGAATTATGTTCAAAGTACAAGATTCCAAGAAAAAATAATTGAAAAAAAAAAAAGATTTCCAATGTACTTCTCACCGAAAGGTTAATATTATATTATGTAAATGTGCATTATATTGAGTCGTATCTTACGTCAGGATAATTTAGGGTCAAGGCTTTTGTGGCTTGTTCTTTATCCATCCCAGCAATCCATCCAGGACCCCAAAAATACTAGAGCAAAAATAACATTCAAATTTATTCATCAAAAAACAAAAAAAAAAGTATTCATCTTGACTTCACATAGTTTTTACATTTTTACATTTTACAATAGTAATTTAATGAATTTAAGTGAATGAAAGTTGTATTTTTAAAATGCCCCTATTATGCTTTTTCAGATATTATATTTCTTGTAGTGTGTAATATAGCTGGTTGGGAATATAAGGTCTTCAAAGTTTAAAAGATCAAAATGCAGATAAATGGTGTTATCACCTCAAAATAAAGAACCAATTCTGAACAGCCTGCAACGAGTTGTCAGTAATTCCAGTCTACTACTTAAACTACTTAAAAAAAGTATTATCCAAAGGCTGAGATTATTATGTAAAAACAGTCAAAGTAAATCAAACTAGGTGAATTATGCACCTGCATACAAAAAAATACTACTACTATCCTGTGGATATTAATGCATTTTCTGTTGCTTTCTTTTTATTCAAATAGCTGTTTGGAGTCTGATATTAAATATAATAATAATAATAATAATAATAGCAATATTTACTCACTGTGGGCAGTAAAAAGCCAAACTCATCATTAGTAATACCAGTGATGAGAGGAACTTTATTGAACTCTTGTTTCCGAATGATCTCCTCTACAGGCTTGGGAAGGAAATAAGAATCCACAGCAACACTAAAGTGCATCATCTGGAACTTTAAGCACAGTACAAACAATCCTTACAGTTAACAGCTGCTAATATGAATAAAAGAAAATATATTCTATATATATTCTAACCTTTAGAATACTTTGTTATACGATTACATCATGATTGATGACGAATATAATAAATCATTAAATTATCCCTTGTGAAAGAGAAGTGCACTTAACTGTACTGAATGTGCACTTGTAGTGTACTTCAAATCTGAAGTTTATAAAAAAAATACTTGCAGGGAAAGTAATAATTCAAAAAATGTCACTTAAGTAAACAAAAAGAGTACTTTCATGACTGTTTCTTAATGCACTTAAGTACACTTAAGTTCAATACAGTTTTACTTTAATGTAAATTTCAAATCATCGAGTTTTAATAATCTTTTGTTGTACTTTACAGTTAAAATTATAAATAAGTAATTTATATGCATTTAGTATTTTAGTGTACTACTTTAGTGTGTTATTCAATATTACATTTGAAGTTTTAATAGCTGGTTTCACAGACAGGGCTTAGATTAAGACAGGATTAGGCCTTAGTTTCATTAGGATATTTAAGTAGCTTTTATAAATATGCCTTAGAAAAAAAAAAAAAACATTACTGCATTACTGGTGTGCACCATTAAATGTACTAAATTGGAACTTCATTATTACAAATGTGTAATAACAAATATATGTATGACTCACGTCACAAGTTTCAATAGAAATGACATTAAAGTATATTTCAGTTTATCATAAATGATTGTCAGTACATTCAGCAGTACACTTTAATCATATTTCAAAAACAATAGAATTATAAAATTAGATATAAAGATGTGTACTTAAGTCTTGCTAAAGTGGGTCAGAAAGGACTCTTTAATTCTACCAACTACATTTAATATAAATTTATACTATATTATATTTTCATTTAATGGTAAATAACATGAAATTAAGGTTCCCAAAACATAACATTCACTACACACTTATGTGTATTATATCAGTATGTTTGCTAAAGTGTACTTTTTCACAAGGGATCTTCCTGATTTAAACAGAATGGTTTCAAACAAATATTTCTTAATGGCTTATTTTTATGTAAAATTTCTCACCTTTTTGGAACATTCCAAAACTTCCTCATCAGACCAGCCCATGATGCAGTCAACAATCTTTGATGAACTGCTACTGTCACAGTTGCATGATTTGGCTGCATTCTGCAATGATCATCAACATCAGGACTTGATGAAAAAATGATGACAACATAAGAATATTATGAAAGGAAATGATACCTGGGCAATCAGTAAAGGATTAGCCATCACAAAACCATTCCAAAGGGCAGTCCCACTTTCTGCAATGGCACGATGAAACAGACCAGAAGCCAACGGTGAAAGAATCTTAAAGACATAATGACAGAAAGTGACTCAATAATTCAATATAAATAATTTTACAATCATTACGGCAGAATTATGGTTTCTACAGTTACAAAATAAAAGATGCACACCAGCGTAGACACACTGACTCCTCCAGCAGACTCTCCAAAGATGGTCACTGATCCAGGATCTCCACCGAAGCTGTGGATGTTCTCCTGGACCCATTGAAGTGCAGCCACCTGGTCCAGAAAACCATAGTTTCCTGGCACGTGTTCATCTCCTGTGCTACAAAACGAAAAGGAATCTTTTATCTGAATCTCTAATTAAATACAGAAAAATGGACTCACATAATTGGGCTTAAATCGTGTACTAGTGATGGAGTTTTTTTTAATATATAAAACACTGAAACCAAATTTAAGGTATTTATTTAGTCAAAAACCAAAAATAATGATAAAGTTTCGACAATGACTGTGGACTTCAGAACTTTTTCGCTAATTAAATTTGTCACAGTTTCGTGTTGAAATTATGTCAATGATTTCAGCCCTCCAAAACTATTTCGGCCAAATACTTTCATTTTTCAGAAAAAAATAGGTGCATCACTAGTCAAGCCAAGTCAAGTCATCTTTACTTATATAGCGCTTTTTACAATGCAAATTGTGTCAAAGCAGATTTACAATAATAATTGGCAAATATTTTTTAGCTGCACAGCAGCAATGGTGTCATTGTCCAGATTACTCTATATACATATATTTGTATTGATTCATTCATTGATTCAACTAACAACTTCATTCAAGTCATCCACTACTCTTGTTTAACTTACTTTCCTTTCTTTTCTGTTGAGAGTTTTGTGTTCTAAGTTAAGTTTTGCCTCAAAGTTTAATCAACGGCTCTACAGTTTTTGCCTGCATGCCTCAAAACTTGAAACTTTAGCCAAGAGGGAGACTCCATTCATCCACCAGCATACCAGAACGTGACTGGCTTCCAACGACATCAATTCATACACGAAAAGACTTGTAGCAAATTCAAAGAACCTGGGAAACACTCTTCTCCAAGCCAAAGATACTGACAAAGAGAATCCCCATTAAAAAAAGACAAGACAAAAACGACGAATGCAAATATACCTCCAGATTCTAGCTGAACTGGTGCATTCTAAAGTCTAATAACCCATCCTAAGAAGCGGGGTGGGCCAGTGACACTTAAGGGGTTAATTAAACATGGTGTTTCCCAGGGTAACTGTAGCTGTGAAATAATGTATGGCACCAACCTAAAGAAACCCAGCAGACCCAATCTGTACTGAATCAGCACCGTGACCACATCCTGATATGCTGACAGAACGGAGCCATCGTACACTGAAGCTGAACCAAGAGAAAGGCCTCCACCATGAATCCAAACCATGACCTAGGACACACAAGGACACATTGTCTACCCACTTTCTATGAGGATGTTTAATCAAAAAGTGGTTCTCGAACTTACTGGTAACTTGGCGTCTTCTTCACCAGGTTTGACTGGAGTGTAGATGTTGAGATACAAACAGTCCTCTGAGACCTCAGGAATCTCCACATCCATAGAGAGAAACTCCAGTTCATCGACAGTCACTTGCCTGTCCTGAATGCACCTAAAGAAACCACGGTACATTAGATACTGGAAATGTCTAAATGCATTTAAATTGAAATACGGTTGTGTTGCATCTTACATGGGTGGCTGTTTGGTTGCGTCTCTCACTCCTTGCCATTTCTCTCCAGGCTGGGGCCGAGCCAGTCTCAGGGGCCCCACGGGAGGCTTGGCAAATGGTACACCTAGATAGCTATTGACGACAGTTTCCTTGCCCTTCGCCATCAGGAAGGCACCTCTGAGAGATCCTAATTTTGTTTGCACTACAGGTCCTGTCAAGAAAACCAATAATATAAACATTTAATATAGTAAAAATCCAAGAACTTATACATATCAAATAAATTATGGTTTTATAATATTTATAAAACTCTGACATTGTTAACTTGCCTTCATTCCACTCTTTAATAATCTGTGGAAGTTTTTGTGTCATGAAATTAAAGTGTTGTCCCTTAAAGTTTTTGCCGGGTTTCTGTTCCAGTCCAATGCCAAGATACTCAGCCTCAGCTCCATATTCAGGCCACTTTGTGAGACCCGGACCATTCGGAGATCTGACGTCAATGACAAACACAACAGAACAGAGATTCTAATGCAAAACTGTCAATTGCAATAGTATATATGTTATAATTAATGTTAATTATTTTGGTTTATCTTAGACCATGAAAAATATGCATTGCAAAATAAAAATAAAAAACAATTGTAAAAAATTGACTTGAGAAATCGATAAAAGTATGAAGTTAAAATACATTATTATTACATTATATTCATTATATACATTATAATTTATTAGTAAATTATTTATATAAAAACAATTGCTCTTTTACAAGTCAATGGTTTTACCACAATATAAAGACACAAATGAAAAATACATAAGATCTTCCTTAGACTAAATGTCATTATCGAGACCACAATCAAAACATTTCTACATGCTCCTTTATTTGTAAATGTCCAAGAAGAACATTCAGTTACATTCTTTGTCTTAACCTAGAAGAGACTGTTTTATCATTGATGTAATCACTTACCCAGTGCGGGCAAAGTTTCCCCAATAAGCCATGGCAGTTTTACAAAGTTCATTTTCTTCCTCTGAGTGTTTATCTGAATTATAAAGAAGAAAGAAAAATTGAAGACACTTAAAATGTAGCCAGTATCTCTCTACTTTTACAGTATAGTTCCGGTTAAATCTTAATATAATCTTAATTAATAAAACCAATGACACTACAGTTAGATCTGTACATCATTAATACATGAATACTAACAAACCTATCCCTTTATACAAATTAGGCTGTACCTTCCATCTTTATATTTCCATTTCCAAAGCAGTAACCAAAAACAAATAAAAGTTCATCTCCATGATCACTTCCAACAAAACTGGGTCTTTTCTGTTGAAGAAAACTGGGAGTATGCTGGAATTCATACATGTATACTGGTGCACCAGCATCTATTAAGGGAAAATGAGTTTATTTATGTATCACTGTGCACCAATTATGGCACTTTAATTCATTTAGAGTAAACTCTCACCTCTATGGTAATTTGCTACTTTGCGAGCAGGGATGTTGAAAAAAAAATCCCCCATCATCTCTCGAAAACCATCTCGGATTTTGATCCGGTCAGTGGATGTGCCCAGATACTCATTTAAAACAAACTCGGCAATCGCCTGATTCTGAAGCTAAAAGAAGCGATATTTAAAGTAATAGTTTTTTTTGGGTTTTTTTTACACTTCACTTTAACATTTGAAGAAACATAGCACAATTTATACTTGAGTTCACTTTAGCACATGATTTATACGATGTTTTTGTAGCCAAAATCAGTTTCAGTCATGTCCCTGAATCTTGGGGTTTCCATTGTGAAACATAACTGTTTACAAAGTTTTGATCATTTAAAGTAATAGGAATATACATTGGGGATAAATGTTTGGATAACTGTAATTAAAAAAGAAACAACAACAATACTTTGTGACTGCACTACCTAAAATTAACACAGAAATAAAACAGGAGAGAACCTAGAATAAAACCCTGGGGGATGCCACAAGAAATGGCAAATTTCTTAAATAAATTCAGCAATTATTGATAGGAGCAAATTAAACTAAATACAATGAACCAAAATAATATTCCTTTTGTTGTGTCAAACTCTGTGTGATAAACAAAAAGGTTGCTAAATTAATAGAGTGAATGAACTGTTCTACCATGCACTTTGTATACACTTACTACTGCTACATTTCAAAATACAAACTTTTTAATCATGAAAAAATTATGCAGCAATCAAAAATGTTTTATGTCTTACATAATGATAATAGAGAGGCAAAAATGGCATGATCTGCTCTCTGTCCATTCCATCTATCCATCCTGGAGGTCCAAGAATCTATGGAAAAAGTTTTTTTTAAATCAGAATTTTTTTTAAAAATAATTTAAATCAATTTTTTACAGCAAAATTATGTAAAAAAGAAATATTTCCATTACATTAGGTAAGGTGTAACCACCATCATCATCAGTAACTCCAGTGATGAGAGGTACTTTGTTAAACTGGTGGGATTGAAGAAGCTCCTCTACAGATTTTGGAAGGAACTGGCCATCCACTGTCACTCCAAAACGAAGCATTAGTTGTTCCTGTGTTATGAGCCACAGATTAAAAAATATGCAGAAACACCATTTAGCACCGAAATGAGGTGTATTAAAAATATTATTAATACTAATATTAAACACCTAATGGTGTGACCTTACAAGGTTTTTACAGAAAGTAAACAATTAATTAATTAATTAATTAATTTCTATTAAATATAAACATTTGTTTTGTAAGGATGGATGGAAGGATGAATGAATGTATGGATGCAATGCAAACCCTAGCAATCTTCAATATGTCCTCTTCTGACATCTGCATAACACAGTCAACGATCTTCTTTGTGCTGGAAATATCACAGCCAGACACATTTCCCACATACTACAAAAAAGATGTTGATACATTGTGATTAAATATCTGTACTACACAGTGAAAGAAAATGAAAATCCTAACTTTGAATTTCTATTGAGTTTGTGAAATGTACTTGGGCTGTTGGCAAAGGGTTGGGAGTCATGATAGCACCCATTGCTGCCGTCCCACTCTCTGCAATAGCATAGTGAAACAGGTTTGCAGATAATGGAGAAAGAACCTATAGAAGATGTAGAGAAAATCTTTAAAACACACAGTATACAAGCCATCTTTAAAGCCATATTTCAGAGGATCAATATAAGTCTCTAATCATTGCATGATCCCAAATTTGTTTTTGAAGTCTTACATGTAAAGAGACACTGACTCCTCCAGCAGATTCTCCAAAGATGGTCACAAATTCAGGGTCGCCCCCGAAGCTGTGGATGTTCTCCTGGACCCATCGAAGTGCAGCCACCTGGTCCAGAAGACCAAAGTTTCCTGGCGCTTGTTCATCTCCTGTACTAAATTGTCATTTATCGAATACAAGGTCATAGAGGTAATGGAAACATGGAAAACACAAGTATTCTATACAACTAATGATGCGGTCACATTTACCATTTTTCATGAATTTTCACAGCAAAATTTAGTAATTTCAATTGGAATTCACACATCTGGAATCACACATGTGGGCAAAAGGTTTCCCCAATTCTTCCAGTGCAAATATTGTTATCATATGTCAATTTCTCTTCAATTTCAGGCATTTATATCTCAGGGTTTTTTTTGTTTGTTTTCTTTTAAGATTTTCTTTTTTGTGTGTGATTTTTTTGTTATATGAACCCATTAAAACAGTATTAGGATATTTCTATCCTGCCATTATTTATTTTTCATACATTTCAAATACCTTTTACGTAAAGATTTTGCTGTTTCCCCAAATCTAGACTTCCAGTCTTAAACTATGAAAATACATCATAAAATATAAATCATAATATGTTTATAATCATAAAAAGCTATGATGGTGAAATTGTTGCCACTTTCAATATTATGGTATAAACCATATGCACACATAATGCCTCAAACAACCTTTTAATGTGTTGTACCATCTCATGAGATGACAAAAACAAAGTCTTCTTTTAAATATATATATAAAAAAAAAAACTATAATGTGGTCATACAATTTATAAGTGGCATTTGCATTAAGTCTTTAAGAAGACTTAACAGCCGTAAGATATCATGAAGTGGTTATGAGACATTTGCTTTGGACATTTTTTATTCATTTTGAACATTTTTATTGCAATACTTAAATAATGATAACTGTACAAACAGTTAACGGTAGCCATTGACTTCCATAGTTTTGATTATCAACATTCTTTAAAAAATATCTTCTTTTGCGTTCAAAAGAAGAAAGAAACTCATACAGGTTTGGATAAACGTGAGGATTAGTAAATGATGACTATTTTTTTTGTTGTTGGGTGAACTATCCCTTTAAGCTCACTGGAAACTCTTTTAAATTTAAAACAATACAATATTGTTTAAGTTGATTTACATGGAACACATTTTATTTTCTAAGTATTGCAATAAAAATGCTCAAAGCAGATAAGAAAATGTCCAAAGAAAATGTCTACAAGCACCATGATACCTTATGGCTGTTTAAAAGAAGACTTAAAGGGTTAGTTCACTCAAAAATGAAATTTCTGTCATTAATTACTCACCCTCATGTCAGTAGAAAAGGCATTGTTAAAATAGTAAACAAGACTACAGTGGTTCAACCTTAATTTTATGAAGCAACAAGAATACTTTTTGTGCGCAAACAAAACAAAAATAATGACTTCAACAATCAACAATTTCGTCTCTACCCTGTCTGTCTCCTACGCTGTTTATGTTGTATAGACAGTGCAAGCTTCCGTGTTCTACGTCAAAACGCCAACTCAGTATAGGCCAACGCTGTTCACCTGAGTAGTGTGCCTCGTGCGTGTGATGCTGACGCAGCAGCCGGCCAATAATTGAATAAATAATTTAAAAAAGCCATTATTTTTGTTTTTGTGCACAAAATGTTTTCTTGTCACTGCATAACATTAAAGTTGAACCACTGTAGTCACGTTGACTATTTTAATAATGTCTTTACTGTTTTTTTTAAATGTAGTAACTACATTGCTTTCTATGGGGATAAAAAAACCTCTCGGATTTGATCAAAAATATCTTAATTTGTGTTCTGAATATGAACGAAGGTCTTACGGATATGGAAACACATGACGGTGAATAATTAATGACAGGAATTTCATTTTTGGGTGAACTAACCCTTTAACTTTTGTTACTTTACTTAAAACAGACAAACACCACTCATAGATTTTATGACCACATTATAATGCTTTTTAGATGTTTAAAAGAAGACTTTGTATTTGTCATTTCATGAGCTGATACAACACATTATATAAGGCATAATGCGTGTTATAATGCATTAAGAGTACCCTTATGATATATTATAAATGCAGGCTTTATCTGGTGTTATAATGCATTGTACTCTTAAAAGTTATAACCATAAATAGGTACGTATTATAAATGTATTGTATCTGTTGTTACGATTATTATTATTACGATTATTAAGATGATACAACATATAAGATTGTTTATAAGGCATTACGCATGTATTATAATGCATTAAGAATATGCATTATAAGTACAGGCTTCATAGAAAGTGTTACCAAGAAAAGTAAGTGTACCTGTTTAACAAGGAGACAACAGTGTAGGTGAAGAGGTAATCAATATAAAATATATACATTGTGTATCATTTCAATCAAGCTGTAATTTAGCCAAATTATCACTCAGAAATAGATGGTAAATTTCGAAATTACTTACAGCGAAACAGCAAGTAACTCACTGAATTATACGTGATTTTTTTTTTTAAAGGAAAGACCGAAATAACTTAGAATGTTGTGAAACTGCATATGTTTTTACCTGAAAAATCCAAGTAGGCCAAGTCTGTACTGGATCAAGACCACAACTACATCTTGATAAGCAGCCAAAACATGTCCATCAAAAATGGAAGCAGAGGCCATAGAAAAACCTCCACCATGAATCCAAACCATGACCTAATGCGCATCATGTATTAAAGAAAGAACATTAACAACCAAACTTCTTTATGCATACATATAAAGCAATGGTCAATGAAATTCAGACCAAACACTAACAGGTAACTTGGTGCTGTCTCCAGGTTTAGAAGGAGTGTAAATGTTGAGGTAAAGACAGTCCTCTGATACTTCAGGGATCTCCAAACTCAAAAACACATCAGCTAACATGTCCATCAACACCTCCTTCGGCTGTAAACACCTGGGATAAAGGAACACAAAGTGTCATTGTTTCCAAATGAAAACAACAATTTAATTTAAGTAGTTTTGCTCTATTCTCACATTGGTGGCTGTTTGGTTGCATCTCTTACTCCTTGCCATGGTTCTGCAGGTAGTGGCGGAGCCAGTCTCAAGGGGCCCACAGGTGGCTTGGCAAATGGTACACCTAGATAGCTACTGACTACAGTTTCCTTGCCTTTCGCAGTCATAAAGGAACCTTTTAGAAATCCTAATTTGGTATGTACTACAGGTCCTGTCAAAAACACATGTGTAACAATTCTTAATTGTATGCAGTGAGCCTTAGCCAGTTTTGAAACAATGCTGACTACTTTTACTTGCCTTCTTTTCGCTCATTTATTAATCGTGGAAGGGTCTGAGTCATGAAACTAAAGTGTTTTCCCTTCAGGTCCTTTCCAGGTTTCTGTTCCAGTCCAATGCTGAGATACTCAGCCTCAGCTCCAAATTCAGGCCACGATGTGAGGCCTGGACCATTCGGAGACCTGAAATTTTTTTAAAATGTAGTTTAAAATGCATGTGCCAAAATCTAGAAAAATTGTAAGTGTTACGAGTGGGACTCCCTCTTCACGTTCTCCGGATCAGCAGAAGGAGCTCTCACCAGAGTATTAGCGATTTCGGACAAGATTTCCCATAAACCTTCATACCTGGGTCTGATTACACACTCACCTGATGCATATCAGTTCACTATTTAAGCACTACACAGACGCCACCTCAACGCAAAGTCTTGACTGGCCATACCGTTATCATTTCTGAGGGCTTACCTTCTGGATTGTTATTACGTTGTCACCTTGGACTGTTTATCCGTGTTTGAATCTCTGCTGCCTACCTGACCCCTGCCTGTTATCTGGATATTGAACCTGTCTCGACCCCAGCCTGTTTATGTTTATAGATTTGCCAAAGCTGTTGTTACTGCTATTTGTTGACCCTTTGTTATCCACTGAACTTTCTGCTCAATGAACTGGCTGTTCATCAGCACCAGCTCCACCGCCTTACTTCCCTCACAGAGGAACTGGTAAAGACTTTACAAGGGCTGCGTCTTCCTTCCGTGGAAACATCAACATCAACCAACGCAGCTGCGAGTGCCACCGAGCAGGTCGTCGCTTCTCCCAGCAGTGTGAACCCACACCTAGCTTTCCCCGAAAAGTACGACGGTAATCCAGCAAAATGCAAGGGCTTTTTATTACAGTGCTGTTTCTTTGTAAATCAGCAACCTGCTCTATACCCCACGGATTCCAGTCGTATAGCTTTTGTTTGTTCACTGCTCACCGGGAGAGCGCTCGATTGGGCAACAGCTTTATGGGGAGAGGATAGATCGACTTTCGCCACATTCATCACATTTCTACAGCGTTTCAGGGAAGTCTTCAAACATCCAGCCGGAGGTAAGAGCGCTGGTGATCAATTACTCACGCTATGTCAAGGAAGAGATTCAGCTGCTGAATATGCTCTGTCATTTCGTACCCTCGATGCTCAAACTAACTGGGTGGAGGACACTCTGAAATTACTCTTCAGAAAAGGATTAAACTTAGAACTTCAAGCAGAACTGGCATGTCGTGACAAGGGGAGATCCCTGAATGAATTTATTGAATTGACTATTCAAATTGATAATCTGATCCGTTCACGTCGGCCTGCTCGTGCAGCACTTCCTGAATCACAACTTTCACACGCTGAACCCATGCAACTCGGCTACAGTCATTTGACTCCCGCAGAACGAGAACATCGAATTCAGAATCATCTTTGCTTGTATTACGGTCAGTCTGGACATCTGAAATCTTCCTGTCCCATTCGATCAACAACAACAGCCAATTCTAAACCGGCGAGTTCTCACTATGCTTCCTCTTGCCTTAAAGTACCAGTAACACTTACAATCAAAAGGAAGATTATTTCTACTTATGCTCTCTTAGACTCGGGAGCTGCTGGTCACTTCATCTTTCATGAATTTGCTAAACAACACAAACTCACTCTAACACCATGTGATTCTCATTTGGAGGCACTAGATGGCCATCCACTGGGAAAAGGAACCATAACCCACATTACTGAGGAGATGAACTTGAACGTCGGAGTATTACACAATGAATCCATCCAGTTCTACACCATTCATTCCAGTCACAACCCCATCATTCTGGGGTTACCATGGTTACGAAGGCACAATCCTCACATTTCCTGGAAGGATGAACAGATCCTCTAGTGGGACTCTGCATGCTATGATTTATGTCTGACTCGTGTCGAACCTCTGCCAGTACATGCCATTACCGTGAAGGATGAATCCTCTGACCTCCCAGAATTACCCGCGGAATACAGTGACTTAACCGAAGCATTCAGTAAGTCCAAAGCCTCTCAATTACCACCTCACCGTTCTAATGACTGTGCTATTGATCGCATACCAGGCACCACACCCCCTAGGGGTACACAACCCGAATCCGAGTCCATGAAAAAGTATATTGAAGAGGAACTAGCTAAAGGGTTCATTCGACCATCCACGTCACCTGCATCAGCTGGGTTTTTCTTTTTTTAAGAAGAAGGACGGTGGGCTGAGACCCTGTATATATTATCGCGGTCTGAACGACATCACTAGAAAATTCAGATACCCGCTACCCTTGGTCCCCGCAGCTCTGGAACAACTCCGTCAAGCCAGATATTTCACTAAGCTAGACTTGCGTAACAATTTCAATTTCGTATCAGAGAAGGAGATGAGTGGAAAACTGCTTTCTCCACATCATCCGGGCACTATGAATATTTGGTTATGCCATTCGGCCTGGCTAACAGTCCGTCCGTCTTTCAATCTTTCATAAATGATGTGTTCCAGGACATGCTCGACAGATGGGTCATTGTCTATATCGACGACATCCCGATTTACTCCAACTCCCTCGAAGAGCATGTTCAACACTTTAGAGCAGTCCTTAACCGTCTGATCCAGTTCCAACTCTATGCTAAACTCGAGAAATGTGAATTTCATCATACTTCTACATCATTCCTGGGATACATTATTAGTCAAGAGGGCGTAGCAATGGACGAGAATAAGGTAAAGGCTGTACTGGATTGGCCACAACCACACACACAAGGAATTGCAACGATTAGCACGGTAGCTGCACCCTTAACAGCCATGACCAAACGATCCACCTCATGACTCCACTGGTCCCCTGAGGCTCTGAAAGCATTTCAAGAACTGAAAATACGCTTTACGTCAGCTCCAATTCTCCATCATCCAGATCCGAATTCTCCCTTCATAGTCGAGGTGGACACATCTAGTACCGGCATCGGAGCCGTACTCTCTCAATGTCACGGATCCCCAGCCAAAATGTTCCCATGTGCATTTTTCTCTAGAAAATGATCCCCTGCAGAGAGAAACTATGACGTCGGTAACCAGGAACTTCTCGCTATGAGTTCGGCATTAAAGGAATGGCGTCACTGGCTGGAAGGTGCGCAGCATCAATTCACAATAATCACTGACCATAAAAATCTTGAATATTTACGCTCTGCCTGAATCCTAGACAGGCAAGATGGGCTCTGTTCTTCACACGATTTAACTTTGTTGTGACATATAGGCCCGATTCCAAGAACGTCAAAGCCGATATGCTCTCCAGGCAAGGTGAAGGTTCCTCACAGAATAAGGTGAACGAAAGCATTATTCCGGCAACTCTATTAGTAGCACCCGTTCAATGGGACGTAATGACTGGGATCACCCAAGCCAACACGCAGAATAATCCACCACCACCTGACTGCCCAGTTAACTTCACTTACGTTCCTGAACATTTGAGGGAGAAACTCCTGCACCAGGTCCATACTCACCCCAGTTCAGGACACCCAGGAATCACTGCCACTCTCCATCTTCTCACCAATCGGTTCTGGTGGCCATCCATGGCTTCAGATACCACCCACTTTGTGAGATCTGTGACATCTAAATCCCCTAAACAATTACCTGCTTGTCTTCTACAACCTCTACCTACTCCCCAATGTTCATGGTCCCACATCTCCCTACTTCTCAAGGTAATACCACCATTCTCACTGTCATTGATCGTTTCTCTAAAGCATGCCGACTCATTCCGCTACCTAAACTTCCCACTGCATTTGAGACTGCCCAAACCTAATGTGATTATGTCTTCCATTTCTATGGATTACCCGAAGACATCGTTTCGGATCGAGGTCCCCAGTTTACATCCAGAGTATAGTCTATATTCTTTAAATTACTGAATGTCAATATCAGTCTTATGTCAGGTTATCACCCACAGTCCAACGGTCAGACGGAACGCCTGAACCAAGAACTCATTCGATTTCTAAGATCATACTGTCAACACAATCTGAATGAATGGAGTAAATATCTCATGTGGGCAGAATACGCTCAAAATTCCATACAGAAAGCATCCACTGGCCTCAAGTGCATCTTTGGTTACCAACCACCACTATTCCCCTGGTCCGGTGAACCATCCAAACTCCCTTCCGTAACAGAATGGTTACAACGCAGCGAAGAGGTCTGGAACAGAGCACACACTCACCTACGTCATGCAGTTCGGAGACAGGAAGGTCAAGCCAACAGTCATCGATGCTCAGGTCCAGAGTATACACCCGGTCAGTGGGTTTGGCTATCCACTAAGGATCTCCGTCTCAGGCTTCCGTGTCGTAACTCAGTCCCAGGTATGTGGGTCCTTTCAAAATTCTTAGATTACCCCAGTATCATTTCACTTACAATTACCGAATCACTATCGTATTTCTCCTACTTTTCATGTTTCCCTGTTAAAACCCACTGCTGGTCCGAGAGGGGTGTTGGAGAGTGGAGCCGAGGAGCAGACCCCAATGCCTATTCTGGTCGATGGCGAGGAGGTGTACCGGGTCCAAGAGTTACTCGACTCACGACGACGGGGCGGTACCTTGCAGTACCTGGTTAATTTGGAGTACGGTCCGGAGGAACGATCATGGGTCAACGCAGGAGATATCCTTGACCCCAATCTCACTGAGGAATTCCATAGATTGCACCCGGAAAAGCCGGGATGCCAGGATGCTTTACTGTTGGCATGACACAGGACTGATGGTAGCGCTCACCTTTTCTTCTCCTGACAAGCCTTTTTCCAGATGCCCCAAACAATCGGAAAGGGGCTTCATCGGAGAATATGACTTTGCCCCAGTCTCAGCAGTCCATTCACGATACTTTCTGCAGAAGATCAATCTGTCCCTGATGTTTTTTTTTGGAGAGAAGTGGCTTCTTTGCTGCCCTTCTTGACACCAGGCCATCTTCCAAAAGTCTTCGCCTCACTGTGCATGCAGATGCACTCACACCTGCCTGCTGCCATTCCTGAGCAAGCTCTGCACTGGTGGCACTTCGATCCCGCAGCTGAATCCTCTTTAGGAGACGATCCTTGCACTTGCTGGACTTTCTTGGACGCCCTGAAGCCTTCTTTACAAGAATTGAACCTCTTTCCTTGAAGTTGCTGATGATCCTATAAATTGTTGATTTAGGTGCAATCTTAGTAGCCACAATATCCTTGCCTGTGAAGCCATTTTTATGCAACGCAATGATGGCTGCACGCGTTTCTTTGCAGGTCACCATGGTTAAGAACCAATGGAAGAACAATGATTTCAAGCATCACCCTCCTTTTAACATGTCAAGTCTGCCATTCTAACCCAATCAGCCTGACATAATGATCTCCAGCCTTGTGCTCGTCAACATTCTCACCTGAGTTAACAAGACAATTACTGAAATGATCTCAGCAGGTCCTTTAATGACAGCAATGAAAAGCAGTGGAAAGGTTTTTTTGGGATTAAGTTAATTTTCATGGCAAAGAAGGACTATGCAATTCATCTGATCAGTCTTCATAACATTCTGGAGTATACGCAAATTGCTATTATAAAAACTTAAGCAGCAACTTTTCCAATTTCCAATATTTATGTAATTCTCAAAACTTTTGGCCACGACTGTACATTATTAGAATCTTGTTAACAGTTAACTGTGAACTAACATGAACAAACAATGAACAACTGTATTTTCATTAACTCAAGGTGCTCATGGTTAGTTCAAGCTAGTTAATACATTAACTAATGTTTAAGTAATGAACCTTATAGTAAGTTACCGTTAAGAATAACATTCCATTTGTTAACATTAGTTACTACATTAACTAACAATGAAAAAAATACTACTAAAGCATTTATTAATCTTACATGTTAACTTCTACATTTAATAAATTTTAAAACCAAAATTGTATGTTAACATTAGTTAATGAACTGTGAACTAACATGAACAAACAATGATGAACTATATTTTATTATCTAACAATAACAAAGGTTAATGAATATAGTAAAAATGTATTTATACTCAGTTCTGGTTGACTAATATAATAACTATTGTTAACAAATGAAACGTTACTGTAAACTGTTACCTTTTTTTAAACAAATGTCATGTTAAATTATCACATACAGTATTAATTCATAAATATCATGTTTTTTTGGGAGTAGCATCACATGACTTTTTACAACCCTGAAGTCCTGTTTAATTGCTTCAGCACCACAAGATTTGATTTGGCAGACATTTGATTTGTTTCAAATATTAATGACATTTTAACTAACTGCTTCAAAGATTATGCCAAACTACTTTCAATTAAGCTTTTTTATTCATGATATCCATATACCATCCTGACATTCACTCCAAAAAATAACTAGACTAATGCATCACTTACCCAGTGCGAGCAAAGTTCCCCCAGTAAGCCATGACAGTTCTACAAAGCTCAATTTCTTCTTCTGAGAGTTCATCTGAATTAAAACAGGAAGAAAGACAAATAGAAAATCTAAGAGAGACACTGTACTGATTTTTTTTTTACTATCTATAAATTTCTTACTTTGACAACTGTTGCGGTTAAAGATATCAATGAGACAAAAGGTTGAGATTTCAAGGTATGGTCACATTTAATATTTTTTCAGTAAATTTTCACAATTTGGAAAACATTGCACAATACGTGCCATTGGAAATTTCGAGTGAGGACGAAAGACTTCCCCATGCAGATTTCACAAATTCAACACAAACAAATTCAACAAATTCACTGTGTTGACCAACAGAAAGCTGCTTGGTCTGAAATGATTTCTCTGTGAGCTGTACTTCATACATCACTACACTGCTGACGATATACAATGGACCATTTTTCAGCGGAATTTTGCGAAAGTTTGTGACCATAATTCTAAAACACTAAATCTATTTATTACATTTTCTAACATTATTTGGGTTTTACCTTCCATCTTTATATGTCCATCTGCAAAGCAAAAACCATGAACAAATACAAGTTCATCTCCATGGTCACTTCCAACAAAACTGGGTCTTTTCTTTTGAAAAACACTGGGAGCATGCTGGAATTCATACATGTATACTGGTGCACCAGCATCTAGAAATAGACAAATTGATAATTATCCATGTGCATCACTGAAACAGCTTTCTAGAATTTAACAATTCAACAACATATTGATCAAACTCTCACCTCTGTGGGAATTTGCTACTTTGCGCGCTGGGATGTTGAACATAAGGTCTCCTAACATCTCTCGAAAACCATCTCGGATTTTGATCCTGTCAGTGGATGTGCCCAGATACTCGTTTAAAACAAGCTCAAGAATTGACTGATCTTGAAGCTAAAGGGAATAAAAAATTGACCAGAAATATAATACAAAATTTGTTATAATAAAAAGAATTTTTTTTTAATTACAAATCATAGGCTAGTCCTGCAGCACAATATCAGAAAAACCCTCCACTTCCCCCAGCTCCACCTGCCTAGATCTGCTACAGGATTTATGCATGTAGGATTCATGCAGCAGCTCTGACATTTTTCAGACTCACAGCAGTGTGACTGAATCAATTGATTGAGTGTGTGTGTGTGTGTGTGTGTGTTTGCATGCGATGAAAATAAATCTCTCTTACAGCTTGATTAAAAAATGTCAAAAACGGCACAATCTGCTCTATGTCCATCCCATCTGTCCATCCTGGAGGTGAAAGGAACTATGGAAAAACAGTTCCTAAATATGAATATACTGTAAAATTGAGTGAAATTCTAACTTTTGGAAAAACAAATCTCAACAAGTCTGTCTTTACATTTGGCACCATATATCCACACTCATCATTAGTGATTCCGGTAATCAGAGGCACTTTATTAAACTGGTAGGATTGAAGAAGCTCTGCTGCAGGTTTTGGAAGGAACTGGCCATCCACTGTTACTCCAAAACGAAGCATTGGATGCTCCTGTTTCAAAAGACAAACGTATGAGAAAACACCGTTTAGTACACCAGTGGACTGTTGGCATATCTTCACAAAGATGCAATAAAAAAAATCCAGTATTTTGACAGACCTTAGTAATTGTCAAGATGTCTTCTTCTGTCAGCTGCATCACACAGTCAACAATATGCTTTGTGCTGGAAATATCACACCCAGATACATTTCCTACAGCCTAGAGAGAAACAAGTGATATTCACATTAAATTTACTTAATTTTTACTACAGAAAGTTCTAAATGAATTTGTTTAGGATTTGAACAGGAATAACTGACCTGAGCTAATGCCAGAGGGTTGAGATTCATGAGAGCATCCATTGCTGCCGTTCCGCTCTCTGCGATAGCATGATGGAAGAGGTTTGCAGATAATGGTGAAAGAACCTATGAATTTTTTTTTTAAGAAATATTTTGGTTAAATGACATGATACTCTTATGTATCAAAAATACTTGAATACTTTTTTAAAAAATTCATAATTAAAATCTACTTTTTATGCCCTGACTAAAAAAAAAAAAAAAAAAAAAATTTAATAAAAAAAAAAAAAAAAAGTTGTTTGGCATAATCTTTTATTATTATTTATGTGACACAGCTTTTAAAATATAACCCATATTTGGAATAACTTGTCTGCCAAATCAAATAAAACAGGAAAATATATTTATTCATGAAATGGATATATAATACTTAACATAAAATACCTTTTACTGCAAAAATATATTTCTAAATTTCTATTTCTATTTTTATTTTTTATAAACGTACAATGAAAAAAGTAATTAAAAATAAAATAAAAAAGTTATTACTACACTATTGTTATTAATGAAGACAAAGTGAAAAGTAAAAATAAATCTGAAATTTAAAATATTACAGATGAAAAACTTAAAAACCTGAAACAAACAAGTTAAAATGTGGAGGATGTTAGACTTTATGTAAAGCCATTTATACAGATCAGTGATAAAAATACATTTACAAAATACAAATTGTTAACCGACTACTATTAGTATGCCATTCATGGGTTTATCTCCCCCAATTCACCAGGCATCATCTAAATGTAGGGAGTCTCCACTCAGTGTCAATTTCTTTCCAGCTCAACCAATAGCAAGAGTTAACTGCTTGGCTACTGCAACATGCAGATCCAGAGGGCGTAATCCACCGCACTGCTAATCTTGTAGGCTAACAAGTTGATGCAACAGGTAGGCTACCAGATAAATTATAAATTTGGTCACTGTGTTCATCTGGGAAGAAATTTATACAGATTACAAAATACAAAAAAAATGGGACTGACCAACAAGTGATATGGTAACATATTAAAATGTAAAATGACCGTAAAAAGCATGATTTACAGTTCTGATGCAGCTTTTCACAGAAACAAAATGTTTTATAAAAATGATAAACTTCACATTTCAGCCTTTAAACTGTTTTTAGGAAAAGGGATGAATTAAAGCAATCCTTTATTATTATTCACTTAAACAATTATCAATCAATTATATTCATTTAATAACTTATTTATCTAAGTGTCTCAATTTATTAGATTTTTAAAATGCATTACCATTAGCTTCTAGTCAATCCATCAGTTCACATTTACAACTGCTTGTTTGTTGCATAAAAACATAGGTTGATTTTCACAGTGGTCTGAACAAAAATAGCAAAAGGGCACCCAACATAGTAGGCAGTCCTTAAAACAGAAAATCTAAATTTCTGGTCAAAGTTGGTACTAGAAAATACTGAATCCCCATCTCTAAAACGGTGTGCTAGTTTGTCATTTTCTAAGATGTTGCGACATGCTCTTTTAAAATTTCTATCATTATTTATTTTTTTTAAATTTACATTTAGTCATTTAGCAGACGCTTTTATCCAAAGCGACTTACAAGTGAGGAATACAAACAAGCGATTCTTCATGAATTGGCAAATAGACACAGGAAGTGCTTACAATACAAGTTTCATACATTGCTCAGTACCATAAGCTAGAGTAGGAAGGGAAAAGGGAAGGATAAAGGATAGGGTTTTTCTTTTTTTTTATGAAGGGATTAAGTGTTCACAGAAGAGATGAGTTTTCAGCTGTCTCTTGAACATTAATTATATATATATAAAAATATATATTATAAAAATTATAAATATATTCATATAATTATATTAAAATAAATATATGAATATAATTATTTTGCAACACCATTAGCTTGCACAAAGTGGACTTTTTAGGGGATAGCTATAGCCATGCTGTAGTTGCGTGCGAGTAGGTAATTCTGACCGACCTGCTCCCTTACTGGTGAACATGGCTGTGATTTTGCAGCACCTTGCTGCTTCTGTGGCCAGGGCTTTTCTCTTTTTTATCTTTTCCCTCTCTGCTCCTCCTTTGCGTTCACGCTCCATAGCCAAAAAGGCAGTACATTGCTGACATTGGGTCATGTGTCATTTTCACACAGCGATTGTCTGATTCGTAGATTCTGAGAGGTCCATCAATTCATTCCTGGCTACATATCAGCCTCACCCGCATTAAGCTTACTGCATGGCAGTCCAGAACAACCGTCAGGCCACCGAGAAATATCCCGGTGCTCCAGATGGACAGTCCGCCCTTGGCCAATTCTTTACAAGGGAAAAGACATTCAGCTTCAGCTGCAGTAGTGCAAGCCAAATTTCAATGAATTTAGACAGATATAATGAGGAGAAAGTTTTTAATTATTATTATTTTACTCTAATGCTAAAACTCTGTTAATACAATTACTTTATATATGAATAAAGTTTAAAATATTGTCATTGTCAGGCAGGGACCTCATTTATCAGTTTTTTTTTTCATAAATCATTATTAGTTATCACCCTTTACATCTGTCTGTGGGTTTGCAAATATTTAACCAACGAAAAGTTTTAAAAAGAGCTTGTGACTAAATCTCGTAACTCCATTGGCTCCTCGAAGTGTTGGTCAAACTGCACTGTGAAGGTTACCAAGCACAACCTTGTCAGGCTTAAGCACTGAAGGACTCAATGGGCCTTGACCCAGAGAAACCTAAATGCATCAGCAACCAAATAAGACGCATCCTGTGACACCACAGTCTTGCACTAGAAAAAACCCCAAAGCCTCCATGCTCAGCCATTTCTGAAACAGTGACTCTCGGGTACCAATCCAAGCCACAGCCACAACCACAGGACAGACCCGAGCCCCTAAGGCAAACTAACCTCAGCTAAGTCCATAGCAAAACATCTAGCAGCCAAACCGGGCTTTCGGAAGAAGTTTGTTCTTGTGCGTCATTCAGGTTCAGTTCACCAGTCAACTCATATGAATTAGTTTTCCGATCTCTTTATGAACTTTTTGAAGCGTCAAAGATTAAGTTGCAAAGGCAGTCCGCATCTAATTCCTCAAACTAGACGCCACATTAAAATGCTCTAAGTGACCACAGAGTGGCTTCCTGAACAAACATGAGGGCAACAGAGCCCAAAAAGGGAAAAACTCCTGTCAAGACTCTTCCCCATGCTCCGCCTACATTCCCCATGATCAATCCTGCCCTGCCAATGAGGTGCAGAGGCTAGACTCTCATCCCTCAAGAGAGGGTCAATAAATGGTGGAGCTTCCCACAGTGAACACATCACAACGAATGCATTCAGATCCCTCAAGAGCCAAACATGCTCTGTGCAAATGCTTGATTCTCATCGCTCCAAAGAGAATCAAGCAAGAACAGCCCTCCCAACAGAAAATGCATCGCTATGAGTGCCTCCAACACCCTCTTGAGCCGAATGCGCTCTATGCAAATGCTAGATTCTATCCCTCAAGAGAGAAATCAAACATGAACAGAGCTTCTTACCGCAAATGCATCGCAATGAGCACATCCACCTCTTATCTTCTCACACACATTCAAACAAAGCAGCTTCCTGAAGAAAAAAAGCTGATGACGGCATCCTTTTGTAATGACATCACATGGAGTGCCCTGCATCGGACTGAAGAAGCACAATTCTCATGTGCTTCAGACACTGAGGTTCCATGGGACCCGACTCCGTAGCATCAGCAACTTTGAGGTCATTCGAAAGGGAACTTGCGGTTATGGTAAGGTGTGTGACATCAATCACACCAATCACAACACAGTGGTCCAGCCGACTAATCAGAGCACACTGTGCTTTTTGGAAGGAAGGGCTTCATAGAGACATTAACTAAACAGAGCATTACTGACAGACTGGGAAGAGAGGTGCTGCAACAATGTAAAATGTAAAAAATATGAAAACCTATTCTAGTAGAGCCCCACAACAAATTCAAGACTTTGTAAATATTATATTAATAAAATTAATAAATACTATAATATAATACAAAATAATAACATAAAAACAATTTTAAAAAACAAATAAAAAAAAAGAAATAGGAATACAGTATACTTTTTATTATACACACTATAAAGCCTCGTGCACACTGGGACAATTATCACGCATGCTTATCGCCAGCGTTTTTCCGAGACGTTTATTGATTCGTCTGTGTTCATACTCAAGCGATTTTCACTGCTGATGCGCAAAGTGAACTTGCAAATTCACTCCCTTCTGGAAAGTATGTTCATTTACTGTATATTTATTCAGTACTTGGTAGGGGCTCCTTTTGCTTTAATTACTGCCTCAATTCGGCGTGGCATAGAGGTGACCAGTTTGTGGCACTGCTGAGGTGGTATGGAAGCCCAGGTTTCTTTGACAGTGGCCTTCAGCTCATCTGCATTTTTTGGTCTCTTGTTTCTCATTTGATTCTCTATGGGGTTCAGGTCTGGTGAGTTTGGTGGCCAGTCAAGCACAGCAACTCTATGGTCATTTAACAAACTTTTGGTCCTTTTGGCAGTGTGGGAAGGTGACAAATCCTGCTGGAAAATGATATCAGCATCTTCAAAAATCTGGTCAGCAGAAGGAAGCATGAAGTGCTCCAAAACTTCTTGGTAAATGGGTCAGTAACTTTGGTTTTCAAAAAACAATTGGACTTTTCAATTGGAAACAATTGAAATTTCAAATGGACCAACACCAGCAGATGACATTGCACACCAAATCATCAAAGACTGTGGAAATTTAACACTGGACTTCAAGCAACTTGGGCTATGAGTTTCTCCACCCTTCCCCCAGACTTTAGGACCTCGGTTTCCTAATGCAATGCAAAACTTGCTCTCATCTAAAAAGAGGACTTTGGACCACTAGGTAACAGTCCAGTTCTTCTCCTTATCCCAGGTAAGACGCCTCTGACGTTGTCTGTGGTTCAGGAGCGGCTTAAGATGAATACGACAACTGTAGCCAAATTCCTTTACATGTCTATGTGTGGTAGCTCTTGATGCCTTGACCCAGCCTCTGTCCATTTCTTGTGACATTCACCCAAATTCTTGATTTGATTTTGCTTGACAATCCTCAGAAGGCTGCAGTTCTCTTGGTTGGTTGTGCATCTTTTTCTTCCACTCAACTTTGTTAATATGCTTGGATACAGCACTCTATGAACAGCCAGCTTCTTTGGCAATGAATGTTTGTGGCTTACCCTCCTTGTGAAGGGTGTCAATGATTGTCTTCTGGACAGCTGTCAGATCAGCAGTCTTCCCCATGATTGTGTAGCCTAGTGAACCAAACTGAGAGACCATTTTGAAGGTTCAGGAAGCCTTTGCAGGGGTTTTGAGTTGATTAGCTGATTGGCAGGTCACCATATTCTAATTTGTTGAGATAGTGAATTTTGGTGGGTTTTTTGTTAAATGTCAGCCAAAATCATCACAATTAACAGAACCAAACTTAAATTCTAAGTCCCAATGATAATAGTGCAAGTGAACGGTAGTGCAAATACACATATTGATGAAAGACATTCTCAACTAGATTTCTTCAATATGAAATATGAAAATACAAAAAAAAAAAAATATATAGAAATAAAAATGGCACATAACACACATCTATTGGTGTGGCCAAGAACTGGCAGAGTACCCATAGTTTGTACACAGTAAAAACCCCAGAGTTAAATCAACTCTGCTCAGATAACATTTGGTCTCTCTCTAAATAGTGTTAAAGTAACACTGAAGCAGAGTTAAAGTTAATGAGATAATTAAGCAATTAATGAAGTGATGATTGAACATTAATAATGAACGCCTGCTGTTAACAAGCAGAATCACTGAAGAAAAGAGAAACACAAGAACAACAACTGACTTCAACTAATTTCCTGAACAACTAAACAACTCTGCTTCAGTGTTACTTTAACACTATTTAGAGAGTGACAAAATGTTATCTGAGCAGAGTTGATTTAACTCTGGGGATTTTACTGTGTAGGGGTCTTCTTTGTGGTCTTATTATCAATGTGTGCTTGGCAAGAACGTTTTGTGCTTGAGCGCCACCAAGTCGTGTTTTAATGTAACTTCAGAAGCTCCAGGCATGTGAACAAAAGCACAAATCTCATTGGTCGGCCAGTTTTTAAAGCGGCGCATCAAACCAAAAAAACGAACCAAAGCATTTTTTTTTTTTTTTAATTAAACAATTTTCACAGAACTTTTTTTTTTAAATTATAAATCCTTACATGTAAAGACACACTGGCTCCTCCAGCAGATTCTCCAAAGATAGTCACCAATTCAGGGTCGCCCCCAAAGCTGTGGATGTTCTCCTGGACCCATTGAAGTGCAGCCACCTGGTCCAGAAGACCAAAGTTTCCTGGTGCATGTTCATCTCCTGTGCTAAAGGGCAGAATATCATCATACAACTCCATCAGAGACTTTAGACCTAAATTGCGCAGAATCAATTACTCTAATCAGAGTTTCTAAAGCATCATAATCATGAACTAGTAAGAGTTTATGGCCGTTCAAACAGATTACATATAAGTCTGAAGTCCCAAGACACATGGCCTGCGGAATTCAAACCAATCCTGAACCTTAATAATGTCCAATGTGTCATTTTCTAAAGTTACTCGAACTCATGGACAGGAAAAATTAGAAAAACTGATTCAATATATTGGCAGTGATATTATTTAGAACTAGATGGTTGTGATGGAAAGTTTGTAGATAAACGTTTGATGTATGCTTGAATGTCTCAAAACACTGATTGGCTCTTTTATTTACAATGCGGGCCTTATGCCATCAAATTGCACATTGCACTTTCTCCCATTCACAATTAATCCAAGTGCATGTCTTTCTATATATAAGGTCTTTGCATTCATGGAAGTTACATATATGCTCTAGCATGTTAATTTTCCATGTATGTAGTTAAAGGTTGTTAACACATTTCTAAAATGTGTTAGCATGTTGCTAGCATATTTTAGAAAATTGCTAGCATGTTTCTAAGATGTTTTAACAAGTTGCTAGAATGTTTTAGATTTAACTGAAATTATGTTGGATTTTATTAGATTTTTATGTTGGTCACAATTAGTTTTCACCTGAAAAATCCAAGTAGGCCAAGCCTGTATTGAATCAGGACCACAACTACATCCTGATAGGCAGCCAAAACATGTCCGTCAAACATGGATGCAGAGGCCATCGAAAAACCTCCACCATGGATCCAAACCATAACCTTTTGCAGCATTAAAAAACAACAATATTAAAATACATGAACATATATGCATGAAAAAGCAACAGAGCTCAACCAAATCATTCACACTTACAGGCAACTTGCCGTTTGCTCCAGGTTTAGAAGGTGTGTAGACGTTGAGGTAAAGACAGTCCTCTGCTGAATCAGGAAGCTCTGTAGTCATCGACCAATTGGCTACCAAGTCTTCAAGTAACTGCTTATCCTGCAGACACCTGAGACAGACACAGAGTAACACAAGTGTCACCACTTGATGTCCAATGTAAAATAGGGCACAAGCGTTGAACTACAGGTGGATTAGCTTTGTTTTATTCTCACATGAGCGGCTGTTTTGTAGCATCTCTCACTCCGTCCCATTTCTCTGCAGGTTGGGGGGGAGTAAATCTCAATGAACCCACTGGTGGTTTGGCAAATGGAATGCCCAGGTAGGAATGGATAACTGTGTCCTTTTCCTTTGATTTCATGTGTGATCCTTTCAGGGCCCCAAATTTGGTTTGCAGGACAGGTCCTGTGTAGTTCATTAAAAAATTATTTAACCTTTCAGCATTCTTGTAAAATTAGTCTAAAACGCCTAAAAAGGTATTTCCAAAGTAAACTGCATGCTGTTCTTGAACCATTTCTCTTTTGAAAGAGAAAAGTATGTGTACCTAGGGCGGTATAGTGGAACGCTATCAGGTTAAAGCTATTTTTCCCCACACTATGATTTGCTATTCATTTTCAGTTAAATTAGCATAGAAATACATAAAAGTAACAGTTGGTTGTCCTGAAAATTTCAAAGAAGTCTTTGAATATTTAAATTTAATGACAATTCACAAGCTTAATTAAAAAAAATATTTATTTTATCATTTGTATTGTATTTATATGCATTTTAATTTGCATATAATTTATATCTGCTGTACTTTAGTTTATTTTATATACTATATATGCTATACTTCCTCTGAAACTATTTTATACATCTTTATACTAATTATTTTGTAAATTTATTTACATGTATTTGATTTATATATGCTCTACATGCTATAGCCTACTCCAACTGAAACTACGAATCATATACACGTCTTTACCAGTATTTTTTTAAAAGCAAAACCTGATCGACACACCTGCCTCCACTTTCGCCAAATACCCCATTAATTATATTAATTACCAGTAATTGATGGCGTTGTCAGTGTGCGCATGCATGCTTTTTTTGACGTCAAAATGCATTAAAACACGACTGTTTCAAAGCGTGTAAATGCCCTTTTTCCTTTCTTTTTTTTAAATTTACTTTGACAATGAAGCTGTTTTTGACAGTAAGCGTAGGCCTACTGTTGTGCAAGTAAATGCACCCATAATTACACAGTAATCTGACTTACCATCCTCTGCTTTCACTGTGTTTTGAAAAGTCAGTGCGACCAGCATGCAGAGTGAAAGCACGACAGACTCCCTCATCGCTATGCCGTATACAGTCCTGCAGCAGAATGAGCGTTCAAAGAGAGCTCTGCACTGTTTATTGCACAACTACGTGATCTGGCCAAGCTCTGAACTTTGCTATTAGACTACTGTGGTTGCCAGATTGCCAGAGGGAAGACTTGATTTTGTCCATCAGGAATTAACCTTTAGCAAACAGTTTGATTGACAGGCGATCTGACCAATCATAACTCTGAATCCGCCATTTTATCCAACAAAGCAGTCAGGGGAGTATAGTAGATTAACGCTGGTGAACTTGAAAAATTGTGCATACTCTTGTCTTTCCACGCTTGAAACAACATTCCTTCTGATGATGATTCATGTTTATTTGATGCTATAAATGAGCTAGTATGAAGAGATGATCTGTTCACGAGCCGCTTGAAGGAGCTACAGCGATCTGTCACGACACATTAAGCAGCCACTATACAATATATATTGTTTAAACTTCTTTAAAAAATGACAATATTTTAAATATAAAGATCATAGTAGGTGAGCGAGTATAGTCGCACAATTATTAAAAGGAGATCATAGTAGGTAAGCGAGTATAGCCGCACAATAATTTATTGGTGTGTTTATTTTCAATCTGGCAACACATCGAACTTTGCAGAGGCTCCCTTTACCCTAGTGCCTATTCATAATGACGAAGTTATGAGGATTATAACTGCCTTACATGGACCTACCTACAGGTCCCATATGATATATGGATGTTTGTTTTAACCTACAAACAGAACTATGTTAGTAGTTAGTTGCTTTAAAACTTAATAATGATTAACTTAGCTCCACTCGCCGTCGTTATAGGTACATGAATGACGAACATAGTTTTAAACCTTTGCACAATTGAATACCTTGCAGCTCAATGCCGGGAATATCTTGACGTAACCAAGCTGTTGTTCATTTTCACACAGAGAATGCTAAAAAAGTATTGTGTTATCGGCGCATCGGCTCTTTCTATTAAACATGTTATGCTCAGAATTGTTTATGCAGTTTACTAAATTATATTTGAACGTAATAAGAACGTAAGTTTAAACTTCATGCACTTTTTTGTTATTTCCTTGCTTAGAATTAACATTTAATGCGGTGCATTAATATTTCGCTCACTATGTCCTCTTGTGGCCACAGGAGACAAGCCAAAACCTTTTTTCCCTTAACTGAAATTATACATTTTAATTGAATATTTCAGCCACTTTGACAGCCCTACCTTACAGAGTTAAAATGAAATAGTTTGCTGGCAATTATGTAAGTAAAATTATCTCACGTAACGGGCCAGTGGCGCAATGGATAACGCGTCTGACTACGGATCAGAAGATTCTAGGTTCGACTCCTGGCTGGCTCGGTTCTTTTGAACTTTGATTCTCGAGTTCGTTTGCGCTGTTTTAAAACGGGTTATTCCAACAGTTTAGCCCTCGTGTTAAGTTCCGGGTCAATTTGATCCGTTTAGATTTTCTAGTTGTTGGAAATACTGGTTAACCTATGTTTTTTTTCTTGATATTTTGTGACTTTTTCTCATTTATCATCATGAACATGCATGCAAAGTTTCAACATGCTGGTGTTTTTTGACATATGCAAACAAAATTTCTGTTACGCTCATCATGTCAGAAGTAACTTCTTGACTTTATGAAAACAGCCAACTTAGGAAAAGAAAATATTTTCATTATACAGCTACATTTAATTGTTCACTTATGATGTTCTAAGAAAAAAAAAAAGTTAAAAAAAATTATTTATAGTATTTAAAAATCCACTGTTTATTTTCAAATTTTGTCAAAACAAAACAACTTTTAAAAATGGTTAAAAAACATTTTCATTAAATCATATCTTCAGATATATATTTTTGGAATATTTGTTAAATGTTGATATTAAAAATTTACAGTTTGTACCTTAATCTTTGTTGTTTTTCATGGAGTGATTTTTGAGGAATTGTGTTGAATCCAATTAGGGTCAATTTGACCCGCTCCATAACGAGTGTACACAGAAATCGAACAGCGCATAAGGGTTAGTGAACATGGCATGCATACACTGTATGTGAAAGTTCAAATTCACCAGTAAAAGAGTAGTGTTAAAGAGCTAGATATAAATTATATTTACAAACTTGTACAAAATGGAAAGTCTCTCATGTTGTGCAAAACACTAAACAGCACTGCCCTCTCGCGGCGTGTACTTGCCATTATCCTACGTATTTAGATGAACTAATTCAAAGGAAATATCTTATGTTTTACATTAAATTTCCCATATTAATATGTTTTACTCACGTTTTTCAGGCGCCAAAGCAGCTCATTCCGACAGAGGAGCTTCTTCTATTAAACAGATTAATTTTACAGACATTTTTAACTTTCTGATTTGAATCTAATGTGAGGAGACGCCGCTGGAGGGCAGTAGACTTGCATTCTTTTATTCGCTTAAATGCCATAATGGCTTATGTTAAAAAACTAAAAATAAAAAACTCGGTTTAAGTCACCTTTTACCTCTTTCTTCAACATAGTCCAGCAGTGTCAGTGTCAGTAAATGAGTTTAGTAAGCCTGTATGCTTTTTTCTTGAAGATAACAAGAAGCGAAACGTATTAAGCCAAAGAAGCAGTTCGCATGAGTTGTGAAGCCTTAAATTTAAAAAAATTAAGTTTATATTTTAAGTGGATAAGTGGATATTGAGTTAATGTGTATATTTTTCGTACATATAATGTGTATATTTTTCATACATATAATGTGTATATTTTTCAAGCATCCAAGCTTGATTATTTTAGCGCCCGAAAAATCTCAAGTTCAAAAAGAAAAACAGTTCAAAAGAACCGAGCCAGCCAGGAGTCGAACCTAGAATCTTCTGATCCGTAGTCAGACGCGTTATCCATTGCGCCACTGGCCCGACACGATATTACGTTTGAGGTACACTTACAAAAATTTACAACAAGTCATATTTAATATTTAATTGACATAAATTCATATATACAAGTAGTAAAAACAATACGTGTACATTCAGCGGAATCAACTGTCCTCATCATGTCATTTATCATTTAAATCAATCTTACAGACATAGACCATTATTGCTAAAAAAAGTTGTATATTTAACAGATCATTTCTGATTGAATATTAACTATAACCCATTATCGATTTGATAAAACACGTTTTAAGGCTATTAATATAAAAACGATTCAGTTATAGGCAACGAGTGTCAACTTAAATCTCCACATGCTCAGAGAAGCACATGGATTGAGGATTTCTACTCAAGAATCATGGCAACATCGATACAAGACACAGTTCTCGTAGGAATATGTGATGGAGTAATTGACAAGAAGATAAACACATCTTATTCCACGAACAAAATCGGAGATAGACCGGTAAAGGAAACGTAATTTGTACACGTACTACCTAAAGGATTGTATCATGCTAACTAAAGGCTAAAGAATGCTTGACAGCTACATAATTATCTTGTTAATACAATTCCTCACGTTGACAGATAAAAATATCATTGACACCTAAGTGAAATTAAATCAGGTTTCTTTTCTTGCTTAAGTAAAAATTAAAATGTTAGCTCTATAAAAGTGCTTAAAAGTAGGCTATCGCTAGCCAGTTAGCTAACTCTGTGGCTACTAACTAGCACATGTAAGATTAATATCGGTTATTACAAATAACTTCTATTGAGGTATTGGATATTTGTTTTACAACGACGTAATGAAATTTCACACACAGCTGTCACTAAAATAATTTTAATCGTATAGTTGAATCAGATCACTGGCATACGGTATGGCCCGTATGTTCGATTACCTTATGTATCGGGCCAGTGGCGCAATGGATAACGCGTCTGACTACGGATCAGAAGATTCTAGGTTCGACTCCTGGCTGGCTCGGTTCTTTTGAACTTCTAGTTCGGTTGACTTTGAAACAGTTGTATTCCAATATGTAGGACAATAAATGGGAGTGAATGAGCGATTCAACTGATTACATGTTTTTAAGCCAAGAAACAAATACTTAATATAAGATATAAACTATCAAATAATTGGAAAATTATGGTAAATAATAATTGGTAAATGTTCATTAAATAAAATAATTTTCAGATGTAACTGTAATCTGATTACCACCCATCTAAAATGTAACTGTAATGAAATACAGTTACTCAAATGTTGTATTTTAAATAAGTAAGTAAGTTACTTGTATTTCGTTACTCCCCAACCCTGTTTAACATCACTATGTTTTGTAAGTGTTGCAAATTGCAATTGCAAATGAAAAAACATGCTCTAGCTATTCTATTTTTGTGAGTATAATGATATTGTTATTTTTGCTTAAATAAGGTTTTCTTGAAATTTCATAATTCTTATCACCATTTTCAATATCATTTTAAAAAATTATTTCTAGACTAAAAAAACTCTCACAAGTAAACGGTGATAAAGAAAGAGCAAAGAAAAACTACAATAGAACAAAGACACAGACAAAACAGACAAGCACTAGAAATACTATATAAAATGTATAAAGTAATCAAATGTATAAAAAACAATGCATAGTCTTTACTGTGTAAATTAAATATACATTTATTCTTTACATTTATTAAGGTTTCAAAAGCAAGCAGGGAGAGATGTTCTCTCTTTTTTGTTGTTTGATTAGCATTGATAATGACAGCAGGTAAATTTGGATGCTGTCCCTTTAAGACTGACTGCGCCGATTATAGTCGAGCCTTTTTTTTTTCAACTGTACCTTCACTTAAGACAAAAATGGCTCAGTTTACTTGCAAATACATGGTCACTTTGACTCATAGGTGTGTGTATTTAACCGTTCAAGCCAAATTAGGCACTCTACTCACACAAAAAGCACTCAACTCAGTCTTAATGCACTCTATGAGCAGCGGCTTAATGTCTTTCTGGGAGCGTGCGCATATGCTGAAATGGATTGCCTTTCTCTGCTAGTTACGCTTTAACAGTTTAAAACAACTTGTTTTAATCATCAAGCACGTCCCGCTCATTATATTCTCATTCATGCATTTCATCACTCTGAAGTGTCAATAGTGCAATATATTTACATACTGCAATGTTTCCGATATAGCAAAGTCTCTAATGATAGACGTTTTATTTCGTGGTAACGATATGTATATATATGTACAGTGGGTACGGAAAGTATTCAGACCCCCTTAAATATTTCACTCTTTATTAAATCTCAGCCATTTGCTAAAATCATTTAAGTTCATTTTTTTCCTCATTAATGTACACACAGCACCCCACATTGACAGAAAAACACAGAATTCTTGACATTTTTTCTGATTTATTAAAAAAAAAACAACTGAAATATCACATGGTCCTTAGTATTCAGACCCTTTGCTCAGTATTTAGTAAAAGCACCCATTTGATCTAATACAGCCATGAGTCTTTTTGGGAAAGATGCCACAAGTTTTTCACACCTGGATTTGGGGATCCTCTGCCATTCCTCCTTGCAGATCCTCTCCAGTTCTGTCAGGTTGGATGGTAAACATTGTTGGATAGCCATTTTTAGGTCTCAATTGGGTTTAAGTCAGGGCTCTGAATGGGCCATTCAAGAACAGTCACGGAGTTGTTGTGTAGCCACTCCTTTGTTATTTTAGCTGTGTTCTTAGGGTCATTGTCTTGTTGGAAGGTAAACCTTCGGCCCAGTCTGAGGACCCCCACAGCATGATGCTGCCACCACCATGCTTCACTGTTGGGACTGTATTGGACAGGTGATGAGCAGTGCCTGGTTTTCTCCACACATACCACTTAGAATTAAGGCCAAAAAGTTCTATCTTGGTCTCATCAGACCAGAGAATCTTATTTCTTAGTCCTTCAGGTGTTTTTTTAGCAAACTCCATGCAGGCTTTCATGTGTCTTGCACTGAGGAGAGGCTTCCGTTGTGCTACTCTGCCATAAAGCCCCGACTGGTAGAGGGCTGCAGTGATGGTGATTTTCTACAACTTTCTCCCATCTCCCAACTGCATCTCTGGAGCTCAGCCACAGTGATCTTTGGGTTCTTCTTTACCTCTCTCACCAAGGCTCTTCTCCCCCGATAGCTCAGTTTGGCCGGACGGCCAGCTCTAGGAAGGGTTTTGGTTGTCCTAAACGTCTTCCATTTAAGGATTATGGAGGCCACTGTGCTCTTAGGAACCTTAAGTGCAGCAGATTTTTTTTGTAACCTTGGTCAGATCTGTGCCTTGCCACAATTCTATCTCTGAGCTCTTCAAGCAGTTCCTTTGACCTTATGATTCTCATTTGTTCTGACATGCACTGTGAGCTGTAAGGTCTTATATAGACAGGTGTGTGGCTTTCCTAATCAAGTCCAATCAGTATAATCAAACACAGCTGGACTCAAATGAAGGCGTAGAACCATCTCAAGGATGATCAGAAGAAATGGACAACACCTGAGTTAAATATATGTGTCACACCAAAGGGTCTGAATACTCAGGACCATGTGATATTTCAGTTTTTCTTTTTTAATAAATCTGCACAAATGTCAACAATTCTGTGTTTTTCTGTCAATATGGGGTGCTGTGTGTACATGAATGAGAAAAAAAATGAACTTAAATGATTTTAGCAAATGGCTGCAATATAACAAAGAGTGAAAAATTTAAGGGGGTCTGAATACTTTCCGTACCCACTGTATATATATATGATATGATATGTTATCATCATATCGCCCAGCCCTATATGCTGCTGCTGCTGATTATTGCTGTAGTTGTAGATTATTGCTGCTACTGCTGCTGCAGAGCAAGTACATGAAAAGCGCACTGTAAACTGCTATAGTGAATGCTAAACACCCATTTAAATGCGACATGAACCAATAGATTGTGTAAGTAGTTAACGCTAAGAATATCAGCCTGCGCCATCTAGACTTCAATGACAGAACTAGGCGTTTTATCATTTAAAATAATTAAGCATATATATATATATATATATATTTTTTCATTTATTGAATTTTAATTTTTACAGGACCTGCTTCCAATAATCACTCTCCAGTGTCCCATATGCCGTCTGTGTCAGAGAGGCCTGTCTCATGTTGTGCAAGTCTACTGCCCCCTTGCGGCATCTCCATACCACAGAATCATCAATGTATTTGCCTGTACCAATCCACATTGCTGTGGCAAATCAGAAAGGTAATTTCTTGTCATTTTAGATTAGGCCATTTTCATAGCTGATGTGTTTTGTTTCTACTACTACTCCTTGATACGTTTTATTTTCAGACATTCTGACCAAGTCTCCTCTATTTATACCTAGTTGGATCGCCCTGCGCTCTCAGTGCTTGAATGACGACATCAAAGGAAAGCAAGTCAACAAAACCACGGCATGTACAGATTCTGCAATGTCCAGAACAGACTGGTGTGATGAAGCTGATGATTGGGGGATGGATGATGAAGAGCAAGCGAATGTGGCTGAAAGCAACGTACTAGTGCCAAATGACAGTATTTGGGAAGGAAGTGATGTCAGCAGCAAGCTTCAGGACCTGTGCATTGATGGAGGTGTGAATCAGCAAAGTGCCCTCCAACCCACCAATGTGCCTGTTTTCCAGTCATTCTACATAAGCGTTATGGAGGAAACGGACTTGAATGGATTTCACGATACAGATCATGAAAACGAACTGCTTAGAGAGTATGAGGAAAGGGAAGGGGTGATTGTCGGAGAGACACAAAGGTGAGAATTGATTCCAAAACCAGTATTGGGGAAAGTTACTTTTAAAATTAATGCATTACATTATTGCACTATTCCCTGAAAAAACTAACTAATTACATTACTTTTTATGGAAAATAATATTACATACTTTTTCTCACCTTGCTGAGGCTTGCTGTCTTCCAGGCCTTGCTGGTGTTTTTTACTTAGAAGTTCTTCTTTGTAGTAATGTGCTTAGCTTCATCAACAGCATAACCTATAGCCTACATCTTCATTTTTTTAAAAAAAATACATATTTAGAATATTTTATTTCTGACCACTTAGAATACTTCCTGATCCATAAAGCTGTCTACAAAAAGATGTCTTAACATTACGAGTTATATTTTCTACTGTAACAACTCTACTTTTCTACTTTTTTTTTTTTTTAATTTATTGAAAGTTTAAAGTTAGTTAATGTTTTGTGACTTTTGTACTTTTTTTTCTTGAGCACAGATGAGCGCATGTTTAAGTGATAACATTATGGAAAAGAGAGAGAATTTTAATTTGGTATCTTTTAAAAAATGTTTAAGCAAATTAATTGAAGCTCTCCCGGAAGTTCCAGAGAGTTTCCTGCATATTAGCAGAATAGCAGCTCCCTGATGGCCTCAAATTATTCACAGTATCCCGGAAGTCGTGCAAGCAAGAGAGAAGCCTTGTTTTCACCCGGTATTAAGATGCATTTGCAGTGATCCGATCACAAGTGGTCAGTCAAGACGCATTACTGTTTACACCTGGTAGGCTACTAACATGCATTTTAAATGTGTCTCCTGTGAACACTTGCGTTCCGATTTCATCAAGACCCTAACCCCTTATTTTGTAAAGCTCTTCATATCACTTTCACCACACAAATACTATTGATTGAAATAACCTCTGAAATAACCGCAGCTTAAGCTAATGAATATGCTAATGTAATAATAATTACATGTAAATAAAAATAATGTAATATAATATAGTAGGCTATAATATATTCTTTTTATTGGTGGGGGTGCGCTATCTCCCAGAATTTAGTTTTTGCAGGGTGGGATGTCCTGTTAAAGTGAAAAGTATTACTTAAAAAAAAAAACTTTACTTGTTACATCAAAAGTAATCTTATTACATAATGCATGTTACTTGTAATGCCTCAACACTGTCTACAACAGTCTTTTCAGTGAATCTTTGAATAAAAGTGTGATGAATGTTTCACTACATGGCTAAATGTATACATCTCCTTAATATGTCTATTAGTCATGTAACAAATCATTTTCTGTTCTATTTTAGTTGTGATGGTGCGGAAACTCAGGAGGAATATGAGAAGGCCTCGGTAAAGCATGGAGATGAAGTGTTCACTGGTTTCATGAAGAAAATATCTCTTTGTCCTGAACAAGTGTTAAGGTGATTGAATATTTTTATATTGATATTCAGTAAAAAAAAAAAAAAAATGAACACTGTGATTAACATGGTTGCACATAGGGCAAAAAATTAAAAATGTGCTACAATAATTTAAAATTCCCAGTCAGGAAAGTTTTGTGTGTCCATAAGTGTTTTTGTCAAATTACACATTGTTAGCATGAGTGCCAGCGCTTACTACAACAACAACATGAGCCGCGCTGACTGATTCATGAAAAGATTACACTTTCAAACTGTTACTTTTTAATGAGTCAGTCAGAAATATTCATAAAACAGCCTTAAAATCCTGTCAGGATTTAACCAATCGCCGAGATTTGCCACCTGTAGCCAGGGGAGGAGTTGAAAACAGTTGAGTCTGAGATTTCCTGTCGGTTCCTTCACAGAACAACAAGCCATTCTTTTGGTTATGTCCAATTCTAAATGAACTTAGAACCATTACTGTAATAATAATTTAAGGACCATCTTAAATTTTTTTAATCTTGAGCACTGGAGCCTTGTATTAGGGGCCATTTATACAAATGTTTGTTAAAAGGGACATATTATGCCCCTTTTTACAAGATGTAATGTAAGTCTCATGTTTCCCCAGAATGTGTCTGTGAAGTTTCAGCTCAAAATACCCCACAGATATAACACTATACCATATTGTTAATGCCCATTTTAGAGTGGAAGGAAAAACATGCTGTTTTTGTGCATGTATCTTGAAATGCAAAGGAGCTGCTGTTCCCCACCCCACTTGAGAGTAGAGGGCGTAGCCTTGTATAACTCATGCCTCTTTGCCAAAAACTAACAAAACATCTGTTTTTGATTATCTCTATTGTGGTCACGCTCATGTGACAGTCTAAACTTCTGATGTATGGTTTTCTGCGTGCACACATCTGAAGCATGCGCACAGAAAGCTGGCTGTCAGACAGCACGTCTTGTGAGAATTGAACTGATTTCTCTTACTCATCTTTTGCACTTTAACTGTCAAATATACACAAGGTTATGTCAAAAACACAATGTTCAGATAAACACAGTCGGTTATCTCTATGAATGTAAACAGCAGGGAAAGAAATCGCATGTATATATTAGATCTATATATTAAAGTGACAGCAGTGTAATGTACAGTACCTACTGCTATATATGCTGTTACTATGAATCAAACAACAAAAGAAAAACAGAAAATCACTCATTGTTCTTGATTGAATTAACTTTAGTAGCTTTAAGTATAAACTTATTTGAATGCTGCTGTTAAATGCTCTGGTGAGGAGATAAACAAGGAAGACTGTGTACAGCTTACTCAGGGCAGGGTCTATGTTTGGGTAGAGTTTGTCAGCAGTTGTGGGGTGGTTGTATACACAGACTGCCGACATGCTCAAACATATGCCAATATGTTCAAACACCATGTAAAAGTGAATTTTCCATTATAGGTCCCCTTCAAAGTTTCAGTAATATTGTTTTCTGTTTTTTCATTTTTTTTTTTTTTTTTTAATTTGTCTGTATAGTTTTTACTTCTTCAAATTGTATTTCAGTTTTAAAACTTCAACTTAAACAAAGTATTAAAAAAAATCAGTTTACATTTATTTTAAGTAACAAAAATGTTTTTTTTACCTTAGTTTTAGTTTAAGGTTTGGTCATTTTTTTAAACTACTTTTAACTCTGTGTAAATGTATAAGATGCTGCAAAAGACACTAGTGCACTGGTCCAACGTAACATATATGTTTACATAGAAAAACTAAGGAAAAGCAGTGCAGTGGAATGCAAATACGTGAGACACAGCCCAATCAAATGAAAGAGAAAAAAAAAAGTAAGGTCTAAAGGTTTTCTTTTTGTTATTGTTGTTTAACTCATTTAGTTTTCCTCTGGAATTGGGCTACTTTTAAAATGTTACTGCAGGTTGTTTTGGGTTTTTTTTGGCCGGGTGTTAAAGTGCCCGCCGGAACGTGATTTTTGCCGCCCGAAACATGATTTGGCTGGTTTTGAATTGCAATTGAGCTAGTTTTGGAAAACTTCGCAACCTGCGAGACATTGTGAAAAACGGCCGGCATGAATGCAACAGTCAAAAACGTCCATGTTTACATAGAAAAATAATAGAAAGCTACCAGTGTTTTCTGCTTAACAAAATGTGAACATTCATTGTATTATACACCTAGTGGTGTATAAAGTACTTGAAAGCCATACTTGAGTAAAAGTATAGATATAGTAATATATAGTAATAAGTGGAAGTCACTGTTTAGAATATTACTTGAGTAAAAGTTTTAAAGTAAGTGATATTTTTGGTACTTAAGTATGAAAAGTATTTTTTTGATATTAAACATATTTAAGTATTGAAAGTAAAAGTACAAGTAAATGCAAAATACAAGAAGCATAAAATATTAGTAAAAATTGTTCTATACACAGTTTGAGCAGCAAGATTGTTTTAACTCTTTCTTGTTTTGTTTGCTTTGAATTTTAAAAAAAATGGCAAAATGTTTATTGTAAGTTTTAAATATAAAAAAATACTAATACATTAATTATACCTTGATCATTTATGTTAATTCATAGTGCATTATAATTAATGTAAGAGGCAACTTTAAAATGGTAAAATGTAAATATTGAAATTAACGATGAGCAGTGCTTTCATTAACCTTTAATGTCACAAATGGACTCTATTATAAGTGTTTCCATTTCACATAAATCCAAACAATCATGTTTAAAAAATGGCCATATTTACGCACAAAAGCATATTATATGTATACTTTCACTCGTTATTGGCTTCTATTTTAGAACACTTGATGAAATATGTGTTAAAGTGCGATAAAAAACTGAAATCGAACACATTTCTGATTTATGTTTCTGTCGACTGCAGGATTAGGATACAATTTAAATATGCATCTTCACTGGATATAGAATGTATAAAATCGAACAAATGGATATAAACTAATGCAAATAGAGGGTAACAATCGTTATGTTGTTTTTGTCAATGGTGTTTTTGTCACATTGAACCGATTGAGGTAACGTTACTACTAACGTCAGCATCCTCTCAGCCTCGACGGCAAACACACTGCTGTTCTCCACTAATGCAGCGTCTAGTCAACAAACTAATTACTTTAGTGATATGAAAACATATACTGTAGTGTACTGTATAACATACCGCTTTGTTGTCTGTTTTAAATCCTTTTTTGAAGTGTCCCGTTCTGTGTAGCGCGCAGCCTCGCGTCACGTGTTAAAATAAACTGTAAGAGGCTTTAGTGATAGTTTTATCAGAGAGCGCCTCTAGAGGTCGCTCTGGTGCCGCACTCTTCTCAGCCGCTCCAGCAACGAACACAACCCGGAAAATGAAATCAAGCGCGGTTGTGCGAGCACTTGTTTGCACATGCTTGCTTACAGTCTGTGTTCTTCCTTTTTTATTTTGTAGTAAGTAACGAAAATGCTTTGGGGAACTGTATCGGAGTAAAAGTATACATTTTATTTAAGAAATGTAGTGGAGTAAAAGTAAAAGTTGACAGAAATATAAATACTCAAGTAAGTACAGATTTTCCCAAAAAATACTCAAGTACGGTAACGAAGTATTATTACTTCGTTACATTACACCTCTGTATACACCCAATAAATAAATAAATAATTTTTTTACTCATGTTTTTATTCAATGTGTTACGTCTCACCTTTTAGATACAGTTGGGCTGGATCACCTCTATTCATAATAGAGCCGCCTTCCAATGCTAATCAGATGGTGCCGTTCTGTGGTCACTGTGGCAGCCCGAGAGTTTTCGAATTTCAGCTCATGCCTGCATTGGTCAGTTTGCTCAGTAGTGCAGGCACAAATTCGGGTAAGTACAGATGTTTTTAAAATGTACTCAAAACCAAATATTAGAATTACTAATTGTCATTAAATTGATTGCAAATTTATTTACACAAAAATGTGAAATGATTTACAAACTCAAATCGATATTTTCATGTCTGTTTATTGATCTGTTTTGGTAAGCAGGCATGAAACACAGTTTAGTGCAATGTACAGTCAGCCAGTAATTATCCCAAACTATCCTTCTGATACAAGACTGATCATCCTTTCAGGATGTATTTTGCGATAATGAATGGCTTTCTTGTCATTACGTATTGTTACTTTTTAGTGGTTGTAGAGTAAGATCTGATTTGTTTTTGTCTTCTCAGACATTTCACTGGAGTTCGGAACAGTTCTGGTTTACACTTGCAGAAACAGTTGTTGGAAATCTGGATCAACAGTTCCAGTGGAAGAATTTCTTTTTGTCCAGCCCGATCCAGATCAAAAGCTCTTCAAATGATATAATTTATCATCAATAAAGAAAATTTATTAATAGGCCATCATCTTGTGATTTATTATTTAATATATATGGAAGTGGCTGGCCTTTGAAAATTGACAACTTCACCCATTTATTCAAATATTGTTATAAAAAAATGTTGAAGATTTTGTAAGAATATTGTAGTTGTGCTTTGAGTCCATTGTTTGAGTCCAGTGCAATGAAACAGGGCAAATTATGCTGACATAATCTTTGGCCGGGCTTTCATACAAAGAAATTATGAACATGCAAAAACAAGAGAGAACCAACAAACTATTAATAACCAATTATGTTGTAATCAATCTATGCTTTGTCCTGTGAGCTTGTTTTTCTATATTTGTTTTTTGCTTTGTTTTGTTTTTATGCATAGTAATTTAAAACCTGCAGCTGTATAGTTTAACTTTTTTTTTACCAGTTTTGTTCTTCATTACTTAACATGAACTAACAATGATAAATAGGCTACTTCTAAAGCATTTATTAATCTTAGTTAATGCTAATTTCAACATTTACTAATACCGTTACATTATTAAAATCAAACGTTGTGTCTGTTAATGTTATTTAATGGACTTGCTCTAACATGAACTAACAATGAGCAGTTGTATTTTTTAGGTTAACAAAGATTAATACATACTGTATCAAATGTATTGCTGTTTAGTTGATGTTAGTTTATGCATTAACTAATGGGACCTTATTGTAAAGTGTTATTAATATAATATGTATTATTTAATATAATTTATTTATTATGTAAGTTTAGAGGGATCTGATGAAACTTAATTCTGGAATTATTTGTCAATACTCTAGCCCCTTTCATTTGATATACCATGGTACTGAATTCATGTACAGTGATGATTAATATTTAAGAATAGATGTATGGATGCATAAATGTGCTTTAAATGAAAGTAAAGACATTATACAATGATATTGTTATGGATGAATGAACATGTATCGTTAATGCTATTGTGCATGTGCAAAACATCACTGCACATGAATAATATCGTTTTCTATCGTTTTGTTGATTTCGCCCAAAGATTTACATAATTTGGGCACAAATACTTAAGCAAAAGCAGAAAATATTTAGATGTAAGCTCAAAAAAAAAATCATAAACTTTAAAACCCTTATATCTCTTACCCCTGGTTTCACAGGCAAGGCTTAAGATAGTCCTAAAGTAAAATGCATGTTTGAACTTTTTTAACTGAAAGTAACTTAAAATATGTCAGAGCCATTGTTTTGTCTCAAGATTTTTTCTAGGGTACGTTTATGAAAGCTACATAAATACCCTAATTGAACTAAGGGCTAATCCTGGCTTAGTCTAAGCCCTGTCTGAAACTGAAACCAGGCCTTAATCATTTTGCTCTGTGTTGGTTCGTCCTAGAACAGCTGCATTAGTGAACACTTCCACCTACTGAGCGCATGCGCAGTGAGAAGACCGAGCGGCGTTCAATGCTCAGGCTTTTCTCTCGCGAGGAAGGACGCCATTATCGAAATCCTCACAAACAACACGAGAATTCATCATTCACACGGTAATATAAACCATTCTGACACGCGACAGCTCCAGCTCTCCGCGCGCTTCAAAATATAGCACTATTCATTAAAGAAATACACTTTATCCTGCTGTTTTCGTGTCAACTGTGTCGTGCGTGCTATGAAGGGCACAAATGAGGCCTAGATGCGTTTCATTGCTGTTGTTTTGAGCGGTTCGTTAGCTGGCGCGAGCTAGCAGGCTACATTAGCAGGTTAGCTGCAGTGTGCTAACTGGTTTAAAGCACTGGGCCTGTTATTAAATTGTTCAAAGATTTGAGTCTTTTAAAGTGTATTTTGTTATTTTTTTTATTTATAACCCGGGAGCGACATTCTTTTTGGTTTGTTTAACATGGAGTGCTTAACCAGAGTATCTAAGTTCTGTGTTGTAACGTAGTTATAATCTCAGCAGCAGTTTCATATTAACTGAGAATCTTGCATGTACATCTTAAAAGTACCACAATATGGACATATATTAGGACATGCACTATATAAATACCGTGGGTTTTGTGCCATGTCAATTCCTTCATGATTTGGTCTATTGTGTAAATATTATTGCATGTAAATGTGCATTTACATGTATTATTGCCTAACCCATGCTTAGAAAAAAGTACACTTGGCACTAACGTTACCTTTTATTTTGGGCATATGAATATCATGTAAATATACCCTGTTGCTTAAATTTCAGTCAAAGTGCCATGGTATTAGTATTTCCATCATGATATTAACACGACTGTATTATGGTACCACATTTCTGTTTGCTACATCAATGATTGTTTAATAGTTCGTTTTAAACATGTTCCTGGAAAACTGAAGGTCATTTAAGATTAATCAGATATGATATGAAAAATATTTAATCTTTAATCATATTTACACACTGTTTTTATGTACTGCAATATATATATTGCATTTTTGCATAATTATTATTTTTTTAATCAAGATCTTGTATTGACAATGCAAGAGGTGAGCACTGTAAAGTCTCCTCCAGCACATCCCAAAGACTTTCAATGGATTTAAAGTCTGGACTCAGAGGTGCCAATTCATGTGTAAAAATGATTCTTTATGCTCCCTCACAACCATACTTTCACAATTTGAGCCTGATGGCTTTGTCACCCTGGAATATGGCCATGATGATGGGTCTTCCTACATGGTTGTTTAAGAAATGAAAAGCTACACACTCCATCAATTAGGTTTAAAAAAGAACTGTTGCCAAACATATAACATGCTAGAAACAACAATCACAGCAATCATGATCCAGTCAAGCATTTGCCTATTTAAATCCAAATTGCAATACTTTTTTTTTTCTTTGGGGCCAGACAGTGCATATATCTTTCTTTAATTATAAACTCTATAGTTGGTATACATTTTTTAAAATTATTATATATAATAATATAATTAATAGTATCAAAAAGTGTAGGGAAACATAGCAATTTAGAAATGAAATGCATATCTTAAAGATGCTACTAGTAGGAATAGAACTGAAAGAGAATGTGTTCCAGGCGCTAGGCGCTAATTGATCATATTTTTAATGTTGAAAATTATCATTAATAAAATGTGTATTAAATATTTATTAAACATTATTTTATTATCGTATTCATTTTATTATTTCAGTTAAATTATTATAATATTATAAGTTATAAATTATTATTTCAATTAAATGTGTCTCTTCAACGTAATTGCAATTAATTTCTTTTGTAAAAGGAAATATGTAACAAAAATGGGGGAAAAAAATTGAGGTCACCTTCAGTACCATATCCCCCCACAGGGGGCCTCAGCCTTTATGCCTTTTTTTGTTTTGTTTTTTTGGAAGAACACAATGCAAGCATGTAAAAATCATGTATTTTATTGTGTGATGGTTTAAATATAAATGTATATTAAAAAGACTATTTTGAAAATCCACAGTTTCTTTATATATATATATATATATATATATATTTTCGTTTTAATTTTAGTTAAAGTCTTAGTAATTTTATTGTGTTTTTTTAGTTAAGGTTATTTTAGTACATCAAGTTAAACTAAATGAAAATGAGAGATGCTGCTTTAGAAACCAGCTGAAATAAAACAAAAGTTTTATATATTTGATTATATATTTTAATAAATGTTTATTTTATTTCAGGTAACTTTTTTTGATAACACTTTACAATAAGGTTCATTAGTTAAACATTAAGCAATGTATTAACTAACATGAACTAACCATGAGCAATACATTTCTTACTGTATTTACTCATTAATAGAGTTTTTTATTGTTTGTTAATGTTATTTCAGTGCATTAACTAATGTTAACAAGATTTTAATAATGCATTAGTAAATGTTTACATTTAACAAAGATTAATAAATGCTGTATATGTGCAGTTTATTATTAGTTCATGTTAAATAATGTAGTTAACTAATGAACCGTATTATAAAGTTTTGCCACTTTTTTATGGTTTTAGTTGACGATAATATCCCTGATTGATTTAAGTAGCCCCCCATTTATCAATGACATCTTTTTGAAATTCAGGTTTGAATGATGTCAGAGCAGGATTTGGTGGAGATAGTCCAGATCGCAGTGGCGGATTTGAATCACGAAGGTCACCAAACAGGTTAGTCTAAATCAAACAAACATATGTTTAAATGGCTATGCTGGTATTGATTGTGGTTTTCTACTGTGCTTATTTGATGAAATTAGATGTCCTGGAGAATAATGAAGACACTGATCAACCAGGGAGGAAACGAGCTAGGATGGACATTAGTCAGGAAGCAACTATTAAGGTAGCATCTTAACATTGTCAACAAAGATGATCAATCTGATGCAGAAAATAAACAGCTTAGCATGGACTGCAAAAATCTCTTTTTTTTTCTGTGTTTCTCTGACTGTCTGCTTCCAGTCGATGCTGATATCCATCAGTCAGGCTATCTGCCAGCGGCTGGACAGTATGGAGGCGAAACTGCAGGTTCTTGAGGCCACCTGTCGAGGTTTAGTTGAGAAGTTGGACACAGTAATGGGGAAAAACCAGTCGACGATCCAGGTACCCATGGTGTCAGGGTCCCCTTTTGGAGCCACTCAGACTTGCGACAAAGTACGCTGGTAAGTGAACCGTACATGATGTCCTGGATGTTTTATACAACAGCACCTAGGGCTGCACATTTAATCGAATTTCCAATTGCGGAATTATGATTACGGATGCCACGATCTTGTAATCGTTCAAATGCGCGGTTACATTAAAAAATATCCACTTACATTATTCTGCATGCTTAAGAGTGCTATGCTGATCGAGCACATGAAACACCAGTACCTGCCATTTTTAAATAGCCATGTACACAGCCTATATATTTACTCCACGAACTAACTCTACAAACATGGAAAATAGTGATAGATGTTTTATGGTAACTCAAACTTACGCTAAGGATAAAATCCAGCACGACTTTGGGCTTCAATCACACGGCAAAAGCTAATACTTTTTTCATACACTGTCTACTTTCTTAGTATAACAGTTCTATCTAATAACGTCTTAGACAGGACTGTTAAACAGGTCGTAAACTAATGAAGACGGAGAATGCGAGCACCGTTCTCTGCACCGTCATAATAAATGTCCATCACGCCATCAAAATAAAAGTTACTATAACTATAAGGAGTTCCTAGAACAACCCGGTGCAAAAGCCTCAATTATTATACCATACATATGTTTACTTTACTTTTTATTTAAAGAAGAAACCAAACCAATGTACAGTTGACATTTGAAGCTTAAAGGGTTAGTTCACCCAAAAATGAAAATACTGTCATTAATTACTCCCCCTCATGTCGTTCCACACGCGTTCATTTTCAGAACAAAAATTAAGATGTTTTTGATGAAAACATTATAATATACGTATGAAAAATGGATATTTATTTTAAGATTGGCTAAAGATTACATTTAATGATTTCATTAAATGATTCAGTTTTTTAAGGGTAACTTTAAATGAGTGTTAGATGATGGTGAAGGTAATCTAAATGTAAAAATAGAGAAAATGAGTTGCACAATTAAATATACAATTATTACCTTATAATAAATCTCTAATATTGGCCTAAAAGCACTATGGTATTGATGTATATTGAGCATCCCTATTTTTTATTATTAGAACAGACTTTTTTGTGTCGTGACCCACCAATGAATTTTTTAATGATTTATGAAGATACTAACAGTGAGTCTTTGCTCTCAGTGTTGTTCCCCAGACAAATGTCATAGTGAGTGGAGACAGGCCAAAGACGCGGGAGGAAACTTCACCACGTGCAACAGATTCTTTAGAGAATCTACTTAGCAAGTGAGTACAGATTTTTTTTATGCATAATTGAAATAGAAATATCTCCTGTGTACACAAATCTATGTCTAATGCATGCAAATATATAGAGAAGACTATTTTCTAGATCTGTCATACAACTCCTCACAGTGAGGACAAGTTCTCTCTGTAATGGCACTTTATTTTTTTGTTGCAGTACCGTTGGACGAGGAAGACAGAAAACCATAGTGCTGAAGGTTCCAGTCCAGGAAGAGATTCAGGAAGATCAGGAAAGTGGTTCTGAAACGAGTGATTCTGTGTCCAACAGCGGCCAGCCATTATCTCAGAATACCAACAACGTAACGCTCATAACTCTCAACTCAGAGGGTAAGATTCACAAATACAGGTGCATCTCAATAAATTTGAATGTCGTGGAAAAGTTCATTTATGTCAGTAATTCAACTCAAATTGTGAAACTTGAGTATTAAATAAATTCAATGCACACAGACTGAAGTAGTTTAAGTCTTTGGTTCATTTAATTGTGATGATTTTGCCTCACATTTAACAAAAACCCACCAATTCACTATCTGAACAAATTAGAATACTTCATAAGACCAATAAAAAAATAAAAAAACATTTTAGGTGAATTGTTGGCTTTCTAGAAAGTATGTTTTTCATTTCAAGTATTCATTTACTGTAAATGTACTCAATACTTGGTAGGGGCTTCTTTTGCTTTAATTGCTGCCTCAATTCGGCGTGGCATAGAGGTGATCAGTTTGTGGCACTGCTGAGGTGGTATGGATGCCCAGGTTTCTTTGACAGGCTTTCAGCTCATCTGCATTTTTTGGTCTCTTGTTTCTCATTTTCCTCTTGACAATACCCCATAGATTCTCTATAGGGTTTAGGTCTGGTGAGTTTGCTGGCTAGTCAAGCACACCAACACCATGGTCATTTAACCAACTTTTGGTGCTTTTGGAAGTATGGGCCAAATCCTACTGTAAAAAGAAATCAGCAAAAAAAAAAAAAGCTGGTCAGCAGAAGGAAGCATGAAGTGCTCCAAAATTTCTTGGTAAATGGGTGCAGTGACTTTGGTTTTCAAACAACACAATGGACCAACACCAGCAGATGACACTGCACCCCAAATCAACACAGACTGTGGAAACTTAACACTGGATTTCAAGCAACTTAGGCTTTGAGCTTCTCCACCCTTCCTCCAGACTCTAGGACCTTTGTTTCCAAATGAAATACATAACTTCCTCTCATCTGAAAAGAGGACTTTGGACCACTGGGCAACAGTTCAGTTCTTCTTCTCCTTAGCCCAGGTAAGATGCCTCTGACGTTGTCTGTGGTTCAGGAATACGACAACTGTGGCCAAATTCCTTGACACGTCTGTGTGTGGTGGCTCTTGATGCCTTGGCCCCAGCCTCCGTCCATTTCTTGTGACGTTCCCCCGTGATTTTGCTTGACAATCCTCATAAGGCTGTGGTTCTATCGGTTGGTTGTGCATCTATTTCTTCCACACTTTTTCCTTCCACTCAACTTTCTGTTAACATGCTTATACAGCACTCTGTGAACAGCCAGCTTCTTTGGCAATGAATATTTGTGGCTTACCCTCCTTGTGAAGGGTGTTAATGATTGTCTTTTGGACAACTGTCAGATCAGCAGTCTTCACCATGATTTTATAGACAAGTGAACCAAACTGAGAGACCATATTGAAGGCTCAGGAAACCTTTGCAGGTGTTTTGAGTTGATTAGCTGATTGGCATGTCACAATATTCTAATTTGTTAGGAAATTAAGGGTTTTTGTTAAATGTGAGCCAAAATCATAACAATTAAAAGATCCAAAGACTTAAACTACTTCAGTCTGTGTGCATTGAATTTATTTAATACACAAGTTTCACAATTTGAGTTGACTTATTGAAATAAATGAACTTTTCCACGGCATTCTAATTTATTGAGATGCACCTGTAGGTTGTGTTTTGTCTTAAGATTTCCCTAATGACAATTACAGTGACATATTAATGTATTCAGGTATGAAAAATCCCTTGTGAAATGGTTTATGCAGGAAGTTTTGGCAAGACATATTGAATGTAGGTTTGTTGATTTACAACTGGCTTTAACAATGTTTACTCATTCTGAGAGTCACCAGGGGCCTCATTTATAAAAACAAATCTGTAGATTTCCTCCTAAAAGTGTACATACGCACAAAAACTCGATTCTGCTTGCGCACAAAAGTTTTCAGATTTATAAAACCATGCGTACACCAAAACCTGCGCAAAAATCCCTTTATAAATCCCAATCGGCGTAAGATTGTCCGTACGTGCATCTCCACCCTGTGTCCTCCCCGAAATCACCATGTATGGAGCTTACAATGCCTAGTTTTACTATGCACAACCTCATCTGCATCATTTCCATGCATATTACCATCCACTCAGGTGTTATGAGAGCCCAGGTTGCTCTGATAGTGGCCTTTAGCTCTTCTGCATTGTTGGGTCTGGCATATCGCATCTTCCTCTTCACAATACCCCATAGATTCTCTATACGGTTAAGGTCAGGCGAGTTTGCTGGCCAATTAAGAACCGGGATACCTTGTTCTTAAACCAGGTACTGGTTGCTTTGGCACTGTGTGCAGGTGCCAAGTCCTGTTGGAAAATGAAATCTGCTTCTACATGAAGTTGGTCAGCAGCAGGAAGCATGAATTGCTTTAAAACTTCCTGCGTTGACCTTGGACTTCAGAAAACACAGTGGACAACACCAGCAGATGACATGGCACCACAAATCATCACTGACTATGGAAAATTTAAACTGCAACGTGGATTGTGTGCCTCTCCTCTCTTCCCCCAGACTCTGGTACCCTGATTTCCAAAGGAAATGCGAAATTTACTTTCATCAGAAAACATAACTTTGGACCACTCAGCAGCCGTCCAGTCCTTTTTGTCTTTAGCCCAGGCGAGACGCTTCTGACGCTGTCTGTTGTCTGCTGTCTGCTGTCTCTTTGTGAATCTCCCCCACATTTTTGAATAGGTTTTGTTTCACAATCCTCTGCAGGGTGCGGTTATCCCTATTGCTTATACGCTTTTTTCTACCACATCTTTTCCTTCCCTTCGCCTCTCTATTAATGTGCTTGGACACAGAGCTCTGTGAACAGCCAGCCTCTTTTGCAATGACCTTTTGTGTCTTGCCCTCCTTGTGCAAGGTGTCAATGGTCGTCTTTTGGACAACTGTCAAGTCAGCAGTCTTCCCCATGATTGTGTAGCCTACAGAACTAGACTGAGAGACCATTTAAAGGACTTTGCAGGTGTTTTGAGTTAATTAGCCGATTAGAGTGTGGCACCAGGTGTCTTCAATATTGAACCTTTTCACAATATTCTAATTTTCTGAGATACTGAATTTGGAATTTCCCTTAGCTGTCAGTTATAATCATCAAAATTAAAAGAAATAAACATTTGAAATATATCGGTCTGTGTGTAATGAATGAATATAATATACAAGTTTCACTTTTTGAATGAAATTAGTGAAATAAATTAACTTTTTGATGATATTCTAATTATATGACCAGCACCTGTAGTGCTAAAAATCATTGAATATCCTTGTTTTTTTATAATAAATAAATCAAAATATTCATAAAAACAAAATTGTAGCTATAAAATAGCCTACTTCTCAGATAAAGTTTTTAGAATAGAGTTGATTCATTAATTTCCACTGTCCAAATAGTATTTTAATTGTTTTAAACAATTCAAATGAAATCGAATTTATGCAGTTTTGCTGATCATATCTTTTAGGATGTTTAGGCTATTTTAGGGGATACAGATATAGGCCTACTTATTTATTGCAGTGTAAATTCAATTGTCTGACGTGGCGCTTCACTGACAGTATTTTAAAAAGGAAATGTAATCTTACTGTTTTCTTCAAGTTGTATCTTGTATCTATTATCTTTCATAATTGTTTGAAGATGCCTGTACACGATATCAACCCCTCCGTGCAGCTGCGGTTGTACAGTAAGAAATTATCCTTGAACCTATTCAAAACGGACATTATAGACCCTTTGACCATCGAATCGATCAGTGTCTTTCATAATATCGAACTAGGTGTTCATCACTGATCGTCATTCTTGCTTAAAATATTTTGTCATAACATGAGATCTGCAGTTTAGTTTAAAGAGAAATTATTGTTCTCCTCTCACTCCTCACTGTCATTAAAACAGTGTGTTGCAGGAAAAGTGATCAAAAGTAGCACATCCACTATCTAAATCCATATAATTTTTGTTTATCTTCTGTGTAATGACTTTATGTAATTTTAGGGATTATCGCCATTAATAAAAATGGAATATTAATGCAAATGCGTATATCAAAACGATAACTGGGTTTAAAATCATTCTGTTTACTTCATTACTTTTCTCACTCTAGTAAAAGTGTTGTTACGCATGGGTCAGAGTTTGCGTGCATGTGCGCAAATTTTCCCGTCAAGTTTGTTTTTATAAATCCCACTGTTTGCATGAGAAATGGCGTATGCCTCTTTCAGGGCATGTTTTGTGCGTACGCAAAGGTTATAAAGGTTTTTAGCTGCCAGTTTAAGTTTCAATGATTATTAATGCAGCAAATTAGCTCAAAGGGGAAATATTAATAATTATTCATAACTCATTATGATTATTTATTATGATGATTATGAATATTTGAATCAGTTAATCAGATTAACTTAATGTAGCTACATTAAAATTATAATCAATCAACCAGTTCATCCTGTGAACACTCAGTATTAATTATTAATTAATTCCAAGAAAAGGGTATTTTTCATTGACATAGACAAAAGATTCTTTCTTACCATTTACCATGTTTAAAAACTTGTAACAGAATCAAAAATCATTTAAGTGACAATTTATTCGCAGACAGAATCAGAACCATTAATGTATTGTGCACAAACTTTATTAACTAAATCACGAACACATAACTAACTAACACACATACATACATTTACATTTACATTTACATTTAGTCATTTAGCAGACGCTTTTATCCAAAGCGACTTACAAGTGAGGAAAACAAACAAGCGATTCTTCATGAATTGGCAAATAACACAGGAAGTGCTCACAATACAAGTTTCATACATTGCTCAGTACCATAAGCTAGAGTAGGAAGGGAAAGGGAAGGAAAGGGGTTTTTTTTTGTGTTTTTTTTTAAAGAGGGGATTAAGTGTTCACGGAAGAGATGAGTTTTCAGCTGTCTTTTGAATATTGCCAGGGATTCTGCGTTCCTGATGACATACACACAAATCACACATACATAGGTAAAAGGAGAAGTGAGAGTGAAACCGGAAGTGGGAACAGGAAATGGATTTAAATCAACGACCCGGAAGGAATCATTAGAATTCATTACAAAGCTCCTTTGTTAACAAAGGAGGTTCACAACTTTAACTAACTAGCAGAAATTTAGTATATCGTACAATACTTGCATTCTGCCTCAAAGATGGAAGAGCGTCCGAATATAGTAGAGTAGTTAATATAGTAATATAGTTCTATGCAGTAGAAAGTCCTGAGTTCGGTCCGATGGTGCTAAAGTTGCAATCGATGTCTTCTATGTTGAATGAAGGAACGATTACAAGCTTGCATTGCTGAGTTATTCTTTCTCCTATATAAGCACATGGTCGGGGCCCAGGAGTTGTCTTTGGAACAGTCGATGATAAGAGAGAGAGGGAGGAGGCTGTGTGCTGTGCGCTGTGCGTTTGTAATTTTTATCATAAAATGTGCATTAAACCAAAATACCATACAAAAGACGCTATACACAAGTGTCATAATCGTAAAAACAATCTCCTGGAATGCATGTTCATATATAGATCATTTCATCTATAAATTAATGCAGGAGAGTTTTTTTTACAGGCTTTGTGTCTTCCTTGTAGCCTGACTCATACTGGTTAAACTATGCAGACGTCTTTTAGAGTCGTAAAAGATGGCCAGCAGTTATAGTATCTCGGGGGTTGGGTAGACACCTTGGTTTACATTTAGTGACTGGTTTTAAGAATATTTGTTAAATATAACAAATATACTAAATGCAAATATTTGTGTCTGATTTATCTCAGTCGTTACATTAAAAAGCAAGCACAAACTATGCAAAAGCGGCAGCCCTTCTGGCATACTGAGTGTTTGAATTCACTCACATGTTTTCATTCAATCCTTCAAGTGGACTATATTAGTGGACTAAAGTTAGGAACAGTGAATGAGGGTATAGGACGGTGATTTTGAGCACAGCTATAGTTATGTCCTAGCCTGCTACCTGCTAATCAATTACAGGTGTTATTAGGGGGCAAAAAATTCTCATTTTATAAAGAATTTGATTGGAAAAAAACTGGTGTAGTGCTGAATGAGTGGTTTTCTCTTTTAACCAGAAGAGAAAGCCTAAATTTTTAATCCACTAAAAGCTAATTTTGTCAACATGAAGAAGTGCACTAGCATATAAACCTCCTCAAAGCTAACACACATGAACTAAAAGCCACCAAAAATTCTAATTTTGATTTTATGGTGTCTTTAAAGCATATCATTTTTATAAGCCAATGGGAACCATTTGTTTTGAACTCAGCACAAACATGGCCTCACAAGAAGAGCAACAAATCTAAACAATTATTGAAAAGGTTTGAAGACATAGAAATCTTTGAAATGCATCTGCACAAATAAGTTAATAGCATGTTTATAGTTTTGATGTGTTTTGTCTGTGTGTGGTGGGGTGACTTTTAAGCATAGAAATGTGGCGAGAAATAAATATGTTAGAAGTGCGAACAGAGAACAGGCTTAGGTTAGTGATATCAGAGTGTACTTAACTAAAGCAGTGTCTGATTAATAATATAAACTTGTTTTTACTCTCCACTTGTACTCCCTGAACACATTAAAAAAAGCATGTTACATCAACAACTCATATGTCTTGTGTAAGCTGTCTGGCCATCCGTGATTCAGGGATGTATCTTTGGTCTGGAGGAGGCCTGAGATTAAAGGGTTTGTTTTGATTGCTTAACTTCTGCTTTTGCTTTTCTTATTATTTGACTGGGTTGTTTTGGAGTGCCGTCTGGGTTAGCTTGGTTAGTTCAAAGACGTTCCTCTGCAAATATTCACTCGTTCTCAGCTGTTTGTGATGATATTTAGTCAACGAATGGTACATTTCATTCTTAAAAGGCTTTGCTTTTGTTTGTGTTGTTTTCCCCCCTGCTTTAACCTCATCCATGATTTTGATGTTGGGGTAAAATGTGTCATCCCTTTAATCTAGCAAACTCTGAGTCATTTTTGACCATCTTTTCAAAAAGTGGCCTTTTTTACAGCTGTCTGTGATTGTGAGGTTTTTTTTTTTTTTGCATGGCAAAAATTATTCTATTCTGTTCTGTTATAAAAGGTTGACAATTGTTTTTGCTGCAATATTCTGAATTTTAAAAATATTTTTGTCTGCCAAAGATTAGGGTTTTTCACAATTCATATTAATTTTTTTTTATTTTAAATTTAGAAAGTGTCTGGATTCTGGATAAAATGAGAACCGCGATTTTTGTTTTGTTGTGTTTCAAATAGAGATCCCAATTCCTACAACTAAATAAATAACATAAATTGCTAAAGGTTCTGAAAAAAATATTAATTTCTGCTGTATATTTCATTTAATGAAATGTTTAATTAATTAGAATGAATATTTTAACAAAAATTGGTTTGAATGAGTGATTCAGTGACTAAATATATAAATACTTCGCTTGTTTCTTTACTGAATGAATCAGCATTTTTGAACAAATCTCTTTAATGAATGATTCAATGACAAATACACTATTAACAGTCACTTGTCACTACAACTAGTAGTGGTGTAACAATGTAATCATTTTTATCCCAGTACTTCTGTTATAATCTGAATAATTATTATATATTACACATATTCCTCATCTTACCTCTTGACCTGACACAATTTACTCCTTGACATAATTTTTTTCACTCGCCTTTTGACAAGACACAGAAACCCACATCCCTGATAAACCTTAACTGACCAGCAAATGAATCCTGCCAGCTATTTCCAAAGCAATGTTTGGCATTTACTACACATACAAATATTTAACAGAAATGCAAACTAAAATAATTTCTGAGACAAAATATGCCACATATGAACCACTCACGATGAGAACACATTCCTGGATATGTAATATTTGGGTTCTTAGTGAGAAGAAGAAATTTGATGGTCTTACTGTTAAAGTTCAATCAACATTTTTACAAATTTTTGTCCAAATAAAGACAGCATCTTTTTCTTAAATGGTCTAAACCATTAATGCTCAAGTGAAGTGTTTGTTTGGCGAGCAGTAATAGCCAGCAGGGGACACTCTTGCATTTGCTCTGAGCATTTGGAGTGTGCTGAGAATTCAGGTCTGCAACCTCCAAAGGCGTTGAGGGGCATGTTCTCACACCCTCCACAAATATTTGGCATTAGTGGTCGACTATGACTAACAATGGCGGATGTTACATTTGTTCCAACCCCCAATCCTGAATATATCGTTATGACCTTGTGAGAGTGCATTTTGACATAAATATTTCATTATATCTACCACAGTGATCAGTGGCTTTTCTTTTGTTGCCAATTATCAAATGTAAATGTTAATAATATAATATAAGACTCATTTGCAAGGGTCCACATTCCAAAAATGTATAGGTAGATATTTTCATGTGTAAAGACATTTATTCTGTGTGAGAAATATTGTAAGAGTGATATTATGAGGACAACATGTTTCCAAAGATAAATAATTGGCATTTATATTCTCACTGCACTAAAGGTGATGTAAATTATTAAAATATAACCTGGAAAAAAGTAAGTAAATAATTAAAAAATTTTGTGTATCCTTTTATCCATTATTCACAGTGTTATATATATGTACATATGCTATATATATATATATATATATATATATATATACAGAAATAAAGAAAGAAAGAAATATATTCAGTTAATATGCTTAAAGCTGCAGTATAACTTTTTTTTGGTTAAAAATTATTTAAATTTTAAATCTCCTTACCTTAGCCCGATTCTCAATGGTAAGCTTGTAATAGTGTTTTATAATAAAATCATACTGGTTGGAAATTCGAGCATGCGGCCATTCGTCTTTGCGTCATTAGGTCATGTCTGTTTACATGAAGAAGTCTATATGGCATGTGAGGATGCTGCTGGTAGAAGATCATTTATAGTCTTTTCTTACAGCAGCTGGAATAATTAAATTTATCATTTTGATGGCAGATTGTAATCCAAAAAGGTCCAAGTGACAATCGTCAGTGACAACTGGAGATTAACCCGTAGTCAAAAGCAAAAGTCTTCGGACTATGGAGTGGCTACAGAAATTGAAATCTAACTACAGGTAATGCTAATACACATTAAATACACATAGTCATGCAATGCTGATGTTGTTAACATTAACAATTTGAGAACAAAGTATAACAATAAAAATATCTGCACGGCTTGACGTGATCCGAGCTAAGCGATCGTTAGATTTAATAACCATTGGCAGCGAGATTGTAATGTTTTTTTTTTCTCAGTTGGTCAGAACAAAAGTGGCAGACATGTTACTTACTTCTTCAGATGACATTTTCCAGTGTCCAGTGAAAATTCTTATTTTGGTCATACATCCAAGATGTAGAAACTGTGATTCCGAAGTACAGTATCCACACTGACGTCTGAGGAGCCCTGCCGATGCACAATGCACGTAAAGATGATAATTCCGCAAATATCTGCAATTGCAGGTTTCAAACAAACTTGCAGACTGCAGCTTTAAATAAGCTTAAATAAGCCGCTTAATGATGCCATAAAACCCCCAGTTAGTGAGCTGAAGGTGACACTAGCAAAGTAAAATATCTTAGAAAGACACAAAACACTAAAAAGTACATTTTGATCTATAGAATAAAATAATTGATTAATTTCACAATTTCCGACCACATTTTAGAAAGCAACTGACTTCAAATGAACACATTTAGTGTTACAGTTGTTGCTTTAAATATATTTAATTGATATTAATACTTATTGCATTGGCACCCCTTGTGGTTGCCCCCGTTTCAAAACCCCTGGTCTAGATTATTACAGAAGCATCATGCTCAGATACATAAAATTTAAGTTTTATGTGTTTTTTTCTTTAGTCATGTTTTATCCCATTCAAGGCCCAAGTGAGCTGATGGTCCACATCAAAAATAGTCTGTGATTAGTTTCCATAGAGTTGTTCATATTCAGCATCCTCTCATTTTGACATAAAGCTTCATAGTTACATAACTCTTATAAATGGCAGTGGCAGATTACCTGTTAACAAGGGAATGTTGGGTACATTTGGAAAAACATTTTTGTAATGGCAATGTAAATCTTTTTCTTTCCTCTGTAGATGACTATCCAACAGGAACGTGGCTTGGTGACGAGAACAACCCTGAGATGCGTGTACGCTGCCCGGTATCTCAAGCAGACATGTTGCACATTAGCACCAACTGTCGCACGGCAGAGAAAATGGCCCTGACACTGCTGGACTACCTGTTCCACCGTGAGGTGCAGGCCGTCTCCAACCTTTCTGGCCAGGGCAAGCATGGGAAGAAACAGCTGGACCCTCTCATGATCTACGGCATTCGATGTAAGTCCAATAAAAGTCCCCCATAAGAACAAAATAAGTTTATCGAATAATCAACAATTGTTGTATGAGAAGCCATTCAAAAACACTGATTTAGGTGTTTTGTGCCTTACTTGCAACATACTGTGTGTAAGTTGTAAGCTATGGGTGATTCAGTAAAAAGAACTGGCTCATAAGAGTCATTAACTTGACAATCATATTAAACTGAATGCACTATATGATTTTGATTCACCAATAAGGACCAGTTCATCAGGGTCATTTGTTTGGGAATCTGATTACACTGATAGCATTGTATGGTTTTGATTCACTGAAAAGAACTCAGTGCATACTAGTTGCTTTTTTGGGAATCAGATTGCTACGGTGGCCGAGAGAGCTCAACTTGCTGCAACTGAAGAAAACACATACAAATAGAAAAAAGCAGCAAATTAAGAAAACATTTTCATCAGTTTGACAACATATGTGCTGCACATACTCACAATGCAATCAAATACAGAAATGCAGAGCATTTCTTTATTTGGTTGCATTGTGAGTTTTTGCAGTGCTGTATTTGGTTGCATTGTGAGTATTTTTGCGTTTCTGAATTTGGTGGGTTGTGAGTATTTGCAGCACATTTCTGTATTTGGTTGCATTGTGAGAATTTGCAGCTCTTGTAATCAGACTGACTTTACTTAATTTGCTGGTGTTTTTTCTATTTGCATATGTTTTCTTCAGTTGTAGCACGTTGAGCTGTCTTGGCAACCGTAGATTACACTGATTGGCTGCGTTTGAAATCGCATACTCTCTTGAGTAGGTACTTATTTTGAATAAGCAATTACTTCACGGCCGCTGAAACAGTACATTCTATGTAGTGGCTGTTTCTCAGTGGCTGCATTCTTCAGCAATCTTGCGTCCTTGTGTTCTTGCTCTACGTCATCATCAACGGATTTCAGATGCAGCCATTGCATTGTATGATTTTGATTCACTAAAATGAACCAGTTCATAAGAGTCATTAGTTTAGGTATCGGACCACACTTGTCAGTGCTGTAAGGTTTTGATTCCTTGCTCATAAGATACATACATTCATTTGAGAATCAGGTTAAAATGATTGCAATGTGTGGCTTTGATTCACTAAAAAGAGCCAGTTCATAAGAGTCGTTTTGTTTGGTAATCTGATTACACTGATAGCACTGTATTCTTTTGATCCACTAAAAGAACTGGCTCATAAGATTCATTTGTTTAGGATTCGGACCACACTAGTTTTGCAGAATGTTTTTAATTCAATGAAAAAAAATCATTATTTTTTATTTATTTATTTATTTATTTTTTTGTAGTTAACCAGTTTTGAAGCCTATCTGTTCCAAACCCTGTATTTGAAAAATCACACAATTCACAGTTGTCTTTGATCATATCAGTTCAGTTTATGCTAGTCAGTTTAATTAATCTCAGTTTTTTCCTGTCTAATTCAAATCATTTCAGTTCCCAAGTAGCTCATCTGCGGCTCTGCCTCATCGTCGGCTCCAGACTTATTTTCCCCACATGAACTAATTAGAAGCGTCTCTAACCGCTCCTCATTCACAACAACTCTTCTGTCACATCAATATAAAGGTCTTTCCCTGCTACAAAAGTAACATCAAGGAATGAGCTGGTATGGGCAAATTATGCATATGAGGAATGTTACGTGAAGTTTTGCACGAACAAATGAACTCTTCCATAAATAAATGATGCTCTGTCTTAGAGCTTTACTTGCATGTTTATTTCTGCTGCAAAGTGCAAATAGTATATTTGTTTGCAGCATAATCGCATGACTAAATATGACGTCAGTGTTACTTTCCTCCCTTATTTCCCGACAGATTAGATCATGACTAACAATGTTCTGAATGTCAGCGTTTTGGTCAGTTGGCCATTTTCAATTTTTGGCACACATTACCATATCTTATTTGTGAGCATGTGCGCTAATTGCTAAAAACAAGAACTAGACAAAGTTCTGTATATTTAACAAGCAGCTTTGTTCTAAACACATTACAAAGTTTTCAAACATGGTTGCTAAAGCTTAAATATGAATCTGAAATATATATGTTTATTCATGTTAAAGCAGCAGCGTTTCGTCTTTGTTTGCACACTTTACAATACCTGCTATTCTCAATATTTTGCTGAATTGGCCATTTTATTAGCAAACATTACTATATCATATTTTTAATCATGCGTGCTGCTAACTGCTAAAAACAAGATCTTGACAAAATTTTGTATATTTAATGAGCAATTACGTTTTTGTCAAACTACCTTTGTTCACACACATTACAAAGTTTTCAAACATGGTTGGTAATGCTATAATATGAATCTGAAAGATTTTTTTTAAATATTTGTTAAGCAACAACATTTCTTTTTTGTTTGTTTGGACACTTTACAATACCATGCTAAGTACATGTGTGCTAACTGCTAGGACATAAATTTGAAAATCCTCTCTATATTTAATAAGTAGCAACTGTACATTTGCATATGTTACCATATTACGTTTTTAAGTATGTATGCTAAATGCTAGACAATATTCGTTTACATATGCACAATATACTGTAACATGACAGTGTTTATTGTGTTTCATCTGAATGCAAGCAATTTATGATGGACGAAAAACAGCTACAGTAGACTCCCAGTAGATACACTAGATATTTTGTGCCAGTTTCCCCGGAAGTAACGATTTTCCACCCACATATGAACACATTGGAGGGAAACAGTGCTTTATTCACTTTATTTATTTAATGTGATATTCCATTTTTGCACATAAGTTAAATTTGCAACTTTGGATGGAAACATGTGGAAACATATCTAGTGTTAGTATGTTGTCCCTTATTTCCTGACTGATTTTGTCATGGTATCAATGTTGTGAATGCCTCTGTCTATGTGCAACCAGGTCACCTGTTCCACAAGTTCGCCATTACCGAGTCTGACTGGTACCGTATCAAGCAGAGCATTGATTCCAAGTGTCGAACCGCTTGGCGTCGGAAGCAGCGGGGACAGAGTTTGGCCGTTAAGAGTTTCTCACGACGGACCCCTGCATCGCAGAACAGCTCAGGTATGAACCCCTGCACTCTTTCCCGCCAATTTTGTATCTTGAGAAACTTACGAGCCCTGTTTCTCTTTGATTTTGATGTTAAGTGTCTTGGCCCAGCTGTTTTGTGTTCAATTGAACATAAACATATGCTTTGAGTGAGTGTGTGTGCAAGAGAGAATACACAGTTGTCGTACCATGTGCTAGTTCGCCATCGAATTAGCTATGTATACAACCTTGCGTCCATTCGCACAAAAGTCGTGTACATTGCGTGCACATGCACCCCTATGTGTTTATTTGCACGCTTATGTTGTGTCAAGAGAAAAACTCTGTGACTGATGTTTCCTCAACTAACAGATGGTTCTAATCTCATGACAGCGCCTCACGTCCTGTCCCTTCCTCTCAGAGATTCACAGGCCTTCACTTTTGACCTATTTTGGACTAACACAAATATCCTGTATTGATTCACTACAATGGTCCATACACTTAAGATTGCTTCACCTCCTTCTGTTGTCCATGTCCAGCTGGAGTAGGCCCCCCTGTGTTGTAGATGAAACTATTAACTTATGAACTAGCCAACTGGTGCTCAGCCTTCTTTAAAACCAGAATTGGAGTGGAAGGAATATGTGGACTATTGCAATGCAAGGAACAAAGTGTTTCCGTTTGACAACAAAAATATCTAATTTTTGATGTGCAGGCAAGGAGAAAATAAGCTGCACTCCCTGCCATAGCTTGCCAAATTCTGTATATACTTTGAAAAATGCTTTTGCTTTTTGCAATTTTAAAGGGTAAGTTCAACCAAAAAGGAAAATTCTGTCATCATTTACTCATCCTCATTCTAAACCCGTAAGACTTGCGTTCATCTTTGGAACACAAATTAAGATATTTTGAATGGAATCTAAGGGATTTCTGTCCCTCCATAGACAGCTACGCAACTACCTCTGACACTTCAAAAAGTTCATAAAGAGATTGTAAAACTAATCCATATGAATTGAGTGTTTTAGTCTTAAGAGACATGATCGCTTTATATGATGAAGAGATTTAGTTTAGACTTTTATTCACAAAAAGTATTATAAACATTCAACAACTCACACATCAGTTATGGTAATTGGAAGCTCAAGCATATTTGCTTGATTTGCAAGAACCAATGAGATTTGTTCTTCTTCAGTTGAGCTTCTGTTTATATGTTGCTACTTATTTACTAATAAATATGTGCTTGTCATACAACAATATTCACACACTGTTTTTGTAGAATTATCAATTTTGTTTTATTTTTTATTAAAAAACATTTGCTAACATTACCATACCATGTTTGCTAACATGTCTGCTTACTCCCATAGATATGTATACGTAGATGCCACATTTGACCGCCTGAGACATATCGTTCATCACTCACACTGACAAATCAATGAGTTTTCATTGAAAATGTCACTGCATTGAGCAGCCCATGGCTGTAAAAACCAACGAGCTATAAATTCCTGATGAAATGGGATAACCTATATGTTTTTATGTATAGCTCAATATGCAATATCCATATACAGAATTATCACATGAATGATAAACTAAAATCTGTGAAAATCATTGACTAATGCCTATTGCAGATATAGATATGCAAACAATGTTCACGGACCGGATTTGACCATTCCAATATAGCGGCCCTTTTGGAAACAGACACTAAGGCCCGGGCCCAAATGGCACCCTAAACTCATAGTTTCGTCACGTAATACCACTTTGACTGCCAGGCAGTGGTGGACAGTAACAAAGTATTTATAGTTTGTTACTGCACTTAAGGACATTTTTCACGTATCTGTACTTTACTCGAGTATTTTTTATTTTGAGCAACTTTTACTTTTACTTCACTACATTCCTAAGCGTAAGATTGTACTTTTTACTCCACTACATTTCACAAAATACAGCTACTCATTATTTTAAAATGAAGAAATCGTCACATGCTCAAAGACGTAAAAGCTTTGTCCGATTCGTGTGCGAACTGATTCTTTTCAATCATCCTGTTAAATCGGTTCACAAATCACATCAAACAATTCATTCGCGAATTAAACTTGCAGATCGTATTGCAGCTGTTCTTGAGTCAATAACTCAATGATTCGTTCAGAGCTAGTCTCCAGTGAACTGAATTTACATGTCTGACTGAAAATTAGCCAAGAACTGGGCGATCCTCTGTGTGCGCGCCCGACTGAGGTGAAAATAAGCCTACTAATGTTTAATTTTAGGATTAATTATTGTAACTGAAAATCTGTAAATAAAAAAAGAGCTCTGTTTAAGACAACTGAAATGCTTTAATGCGGACACGTCCACACCAGTGTCTACAGATCGCGATCTCGATTCAAACACAGATGAAATCAAATTTTAAAACTAACTTGGCGCATCAAATAACGGTTACGGCACTAGGTGGCGTATTCAATTTGACATTGAAAGATTCATTGAAAAGATTTGTTCAAAAATATTAATTCATCCAGTAATGAAATAAGTGAAGTAGTTTTGAGTGAGTCACTGAAAACCATTTTGTAAATAAATTAAATTAAATATTTTTAAATAGTCTACAGCAATTAATATTTTGTCCCCTAGTAAATAATTATATGTTATTTTGTTTAGTTCTCTGTTCGGAATCGTGGGAGAATTATGATCTTTATATGAAAGAAAGAAATCTTGATTCTCATTTTATTCAGAATCGTGCAACTCTAACACAAATTAAAATAATGCATGTACGTTCATCGTCCCCGCTGCTGTAGCAATTTCTTAAAATTTTATGTACTTAGCCCTATATGTTTTGTCTGTTTTTATTCTTTGTCAACACACATTACATGTTATTTATCTGCATCCACTAATCTTCTATTCTTTCTGAGTAGTGCTGGCTATTTGATAGACATATAATCATTCATAACTATTTTGAGCAATAGGATTATATAAAATATATAATATAAAATTAAATTATATACGTGGCCAATATACAATTACAAAATAAACATATATCAGTACTTTTTTACTTAAGTAAATTAAAAGTCAGGTACTTTTATACTTTCACTCAAGTAAAATTGAAAAGGAGCACTAAATACTTTCACTTGAGTAATATTTCATTATATGTATCTGTACTTTTACTCAAGTATTTGATTTGTGTACTTCGTCCAGGTAAAGTCCTCTGCGTAGCTCACAGGCTTGTCTGAAATGTGCCATTTGGGATTCAGCCTAATGAGGCATCTATGTATATATCTCTATTACGAATCCTACAAAATTCTGTATGTTTAAAAAACTGCAGCATTTTCATCAAACAATCATCTTTGTGTACTTCGTGTACTTCGTCCAGGTAAAGTCCTCTGCGTAGCTCACAGGCTTGTCTGAAATGTGCCATTTGGGATTCAGCCTAATGAGGCATCTATGTATATATCTCTATTACGAATCCTACAAAATTCTGTATGTTTAAAAAACTGCAGCATTTTCATCAAACAATCATCTTCAGATACATAATCATACCATGTGTTTAATTTTCATTGTAGAATCATCAAACACAGTCGTTTTTGTTTTATTTGGGCATTGCTAAACTGACAAATTGGTTTGGAGACCTTTCAGATGCATAAAATTGAATCTGGTGTACTGTTCATCTGCAGACCCAACATAGTCTCTGATCACATTCTGCCTGAGGAAACTAACAGAATGGCAGTGTCACATTTTGTGCCTTTTCCTCTAAGAAACGTTAGCCTGCTAATCTGCCCTCTGCAATGATATAAAATCACTTCAACTTTGTAAATGAATACGCGCACCATTTTTCCAGAGACAACTTGACGACTTTTAATCAGAAATGCGGTGAGTGTGTGTTTTAAGCATCTAGGCTGTTGTAGCATGTCAGCAATACTTATTGTTTAGACTAAGGGGTTGCGTTTACGTACAGTTTTAGGGCACGAGTGTGTTTGGGCTGCTAGGTCGAGAGCCCTTGTTGTGTATTTTGAGATCATTTACGCTGTATAAACACGCTCTAATCTGGCAGATGCAGTGGATCACGTCCAAGAGCAGTCGGAAGGGATTTTCCTCAAGTTCAGGGTGTGTGTATGTGAACTCTTTCGCTTCTCTCCGTCTGTGAGAACCTTGTTTATCGTATGTTCTCTTCTACAGTTGTTTGGGTTTGCACATGTTCACATTCATACAAATTTTGCAGAGGACGTGACCTGCAGCGGTGTATGCAAAAGGGCGTTTGTCAGATAACAACGAAATCCAAGATTCATCATGACATGGAACAGATTGTGGTCTCTCTCTCTCTCTCTCTCTCTCTCTCTCTGTCTCTCTCTCTCTCTCTCTGTCTCTCTCTCTCTCTCTCTGTATTACTTAAGTGTGTGAGTGTTTGTGTGTGTGTGTGTTTGGCAGTTACAGTTGAGCATCTTCTGTTATTGAAACCAGTTGTTTGACATGATTTGACCCAGTCTCTAGTTTCTGGTTTGACCCACATAGTTGGACTGTGTTATAAACTTGTTTATGTGTGTCCTCAAACAGATGGAGTCTCGGCCACAGAGACGTCGGCTATCGAGACTTCTACACAGCAGGCCTTGCACTACGCTCTGGCTGGAGCCACACAACAAGTTCAGATCCACCGTATTGGAGAAGATGGACAGGTGCAAGTTGTGAGTATCTTTATGTCATAATCCAAAATTCCAACCCACACAAAAATATATATAAATGTATAATAAACTTCAGTGCACAGAAGTCTATCGATCAATCATCTATCTATCTATCTATCTATCTATCTATCTATCTATCTATCTATCTATCTATCTATCTATCTATCTATCTATCTATCTATCTATCTATCTATCTATCTATCTATCTATCTATCTATGTCTGTCTGTCTATCCATCTTCTATCTTAAAGTAATATCATAGATGGCGACATCTATTAAACTTTATCACTTTTGACACATCCATCATCCATAAAATCTTCATTAACTGACAATAACTTTACAAGATACCAAAGCTGTAACCCAAAGCTGAAGTTCAAATAAACTGCCATTATTAATTATTAAATAAAAATTAATGATTTAATTTGTTTATGTTTATTTGTTTATTTATAAAATGTTTATTTTCAATTATAATTAATATCGCATTGACAATTATATGACCATACTTAATAATGATTTAATTTTATTAATTTATAATAATTATTTTAATGCCTTTCCAGTGTGAGTACATGGCCGAAAAGGCTGAATACTTTGAGTTGGGGTGGACTCTTTTGCCAGTATGCAAACAACTAGAAATGCCACACTTTTCTTCACAAAACACAAATATCTTACTTAATTCACTCATTTGTAGGACCACATATCTTGAAACATTTACATACCCATTCATTTCAAATCTGTGTCAGCTGTGCAGAGAAACACATAAACACTCTCAAATATCTACTCTCTTTGAAAGAAGGTCTGGGTTTCCCTCATCTCTGTGTGCTTGAGTGCGAGTACTCCGTGGATAAGCCAATCCCCTGCAAGTATTTAATGGGGCTTTAGCAACAGAATTTCCGCTGTGCCCGATCATGCGGCCTCTTTTGAGAACCTAAACATGATCTCTGACTTTCACAGCTGCATGAGGTCATCTCCACCCCTACACACCATCTGAAATATAATCTGCATACATTGTGACAGCACAATCAAAACGGCAAATACACAATGTACAATCAAGAGAGTAAAATCTGCGGAGGAGTTCTTGGCATCTGCAGACTCAGAAACGTATCTGTCATCTGTTGTTTGTGTAACATCTCCCTGAACCGAATTATAATAGTTGTACTCTCAAAGGCAACAACTCAATGGTCAGCTTTTGTCTAGCCCTCTGGCTCCTCAAATGTTCAGTTTTTGTCACTCGCACATAATCGATAATTTTAGCCTGTCAGATACGGCAAACAATGACACGCTCTTTTTAGGTTTTGAATGATCGCTTGTGTAACTTTTGATATAAACTTTCATATAAACTTAGTCCTTTTAATGCAAATTTTGGAAAAGCAGTGGTGGAAAAACCTGATTAACAAACCCAATAATATCAAATGTTTGGGAACACATCACGTCAATTGTGGAAAAATGCATTTTTTCCATACCGCAATGCTGAACTACCAAGCAACATGAGACAAGAGTCATCCAGGTTCACATTTGGTGTGTTATAATAACTTCAGTAAATACTTTATTGAAAGATGGCACTTATTTTGTCATGATTATTATTAGAAAACATAATTATATTGCGATTGTTGGTAATTGTGTTTGCTGCAGATGTATAATTTCCAGCACCTAGCCATGCAGTCTTAGTGGGTCTTTCTGAAGAGCTGAGTGAATTCAAGTGTGGAAGTTCATGTAAAGTCACAGATTGGGAACATTGAGTGCTGAGGCACATGGTGCATAAGTCACCAATGCTCTGCTGATTCCATAGCTGAAGAGTTCCAAACTTCCACTGGCATTAATATCAGTACAAAAACTTTACGGTGGGAGCTTCATGGAATGTGTTTCCATGGCTGAGCAGTTGCATGCAAGCCTCACATCACCAAGTTCAATGCCAAGTGTTGGGTGGAGTGGTGTAAAGCATGCCATCGCTGGACTCTGGAGCAATAGAAACATGTTTCGAATCCCACATCTATGTTTGGCAGTCTGATTGATAATTCTGGGTTTGGCAGATGCCAGGAGAATGGTACCTGCCTGACTGCATTGTGCCAAATGTCTGGTGGAGGAGGGATAATGGTATAGGGCTATTTTCAGTTGGGTTACGTCCCTTACTTCCAATGAAGGGAAATCTTAATGCTTCAGCATAACAAGATACTTTGATTTGATTGTCTTGACTGGTCCACACAGAGCCCTGAACTCAACCCCATCAAACACCTTTGAGATGAACTGGAATGGAGATTGCAAGCCAGGCCTTCTTGTCCAACATCAGTGCCTGACCTCACAAATGCTTGTAGTGGATTTTACAGATAAAGACCCAAGGACCAGATATGATGAATGAAGACCATTAGTCAAAGATGATTAGTTGAAGAAAATTTTACTGATGAATAGTTTGCAGTTTCATCAGCAGAAGTCAGCTCTGGCTTTACACAAGAAACTTCCCTAGACATACTTATAACATGTTCTCTCTCACAGTAAGAGTTACAGACAATATTCATCATTATTCTCTAGTGATTGAAGATGAAGGTAAAGTTAATGCTTTAACTAAGAAGTGGTCATGTAGATGACAGGCTGAAGTGACCTCAGCTGTCTTGACCAGCTAGAAGAGTAAATATATGTTTTAACATATGTTTTTTCAGTAAACAGACAAATAAATCTTATAAGCTTGAAGAAGTCATTCAAATCATTTGATATTTTGAAAAATATATATTCATTATAACTCATTACAAATCACTCAAAGGATAAATATTGAAGTGACAGTGGATTTCGGAATCCAACCCTTCATGGTCTACTGAATGAATGGGCAGAAATTCCAGCAGAAACACTCCAAAATCATTCCCAGAAGAGTGGACTCTGTTATAGCTGCAACGTGGGGGACCATATTAATCTCTAGGCATTTAGAATGCAATGCGATTATAGTCCCTGTTGTTTTAATGGTCAGGTGTCCCAATACTTTTGTCCATAGAGTGTGTATAAACACACAAAAAGACACAGTGTCTCAGATACACACAGTTGAATAATATTTTCACACTTTTAATTGTCATAAAAGAAATGACAACAGCTTCATTGGAAGTGAAATTTGTTTCAATGTCTTTTTTTCATTCATAGATACCGCAGGGACACCTCCACATCGCTCAAGTGCCACAGGGGGAACAGGTGCAGATCACACAGGACAGCGAGGTACGAATCATTTTCTTTGGGTTTCTTGATTTTCCTTTACTCTTTTATTCTGCTTCCTCTGATTCACTCTACCCCTCATTTGTGCTTACTATATGAAGGTCTCAGGGGGACATCAAACACCAGCACCTATCCATAATTATTTCTGATCTACCAGTTTTAGTATCTTTGGCAGAGATATTTCTCTAAGCCCTGTTTTCTAAGGCTCTTGAGTACCCAGTGTCCTAGATTTGAACAGGATTATGTAAAGGTATCTGCAAATATGTAAACATTATTTTGATCACTTCCATTCATCATCCCGAGAGTAAGAGAGACAAGGATGGAGAAGAGAATGAAAAAAATTGTGCTTCCTGTCCTCGTTTACAAAAAAATTGATTATGACCATAGACTTTCAGTGCTCATTTTTTTGGTAAATTCCCTGTGATATTGTTTGTTTTTAAGTCCAGAGCTTAGCAACAGCATGCCACTTCATCCAACCTCCACTCACAAAGACTGTCTTTGTAATATATTTGGCCTACCTCATCAAAACCATTTATCTGAGAAAGTTTGTAAAGGAAATGAGCCGTCGTAAGACCATTTCCCTTTATCCAGATATTTGTCAGGTATGTGTGTGGGTGTGTGTTTTAGACTCGGATGGAGAACATGATTGAAACTTTGCTGTGGTGCAGTAAATTTATCACTGTTAAAAACTGTTGTGTTACTGCTACTTTTCATGTATAAGATAATAAGGTTTCTTCTTCTTTTTCAACAAATGGTCAGTGAAAAATTTAAGAAATATTAAGAAATATTAATCATCAGCTATTTCACTTTGTTTTCAACCCTGTTACTAATCTTTTATTCCTTTTTTTTTTTTTTAGGAAAAAAAGATTAAATAAACAAAATTAAATAATAAAAAAGAAACTAATGAACTTGAAAAAATAATGTAAAAAAAAGTGAAGGAAAACTTTTAGCTCACAGTTGGGGCTAGCGTAAGCTAAGTTAAGTGGTAAACTGCATAAAATAATGTTGTTTTTTGTTTTACATTTTTCCTTACAAATCTAGGGTAACAGGGTGGAATGGTTGGGCTTGACAAATGAACAATACTGTAACACTTGGAAAAACTGGGAAAAATGAAAAGAGATTGTTCTTAACTTCCTGCTATGGAAAGGGTTGTTAAACACAGCTAAATAATACAGTTGTGATGCTTAAAATTAGTTTATAATTTAAAATTTGTTTAATTACAAATTAATTACATATTAATTCTACTATTTGAGTTGTTGGGTACAGCTGAGAAGGATAGGCCAAAATGACCATTTTTAGGACGATTATACAAACAATTGATGCTACTTTTTATGCTAGTTAATGTTAGATAATCTGTATTTAATAATTATCGCAACAAAAAGTTGGTATTTGCACTTCTAAGGGGCTGTTACACTGAACATGTTTTTATATTGTTTTTCTATGTAAATTTTCAATACAGTTACTCTTTTGACCGTTGTGCTCGCATCTTTTACCATGCCTCATGTGTCACACGGCGTTGTAAAAAAAGATAAAGTCCCTAAATGCTTTTGGAAAAAAAAAAAGAAAAAAAAAACATGCGACGCAAATTTGTACCTCATTCAATTGCTGAAATTTGAATATGTATGTTTTTCCTCTCTTGCAGGGCAACCTACAGATTCACCAAGTGCATGTTGGGCAAGATGGCCAGGTAAATGTAGGTACCCTTTTACATTTTTTGGTCTGTGTCCATGCATGACAGTGTCTTTTTGTGTCCTCTCTCATTCTTTTATTTGTTCTGAGAATATGATGTTTGGGACAGTATGCACTTCCTGTTTCTCAGCTCTGTTCCATCACATCAAAGAGGGACTCTAGATCAAAAAGGGCTAAAAAGCAAAAGAGACTGTTGAAATAAGCTCATTTCACACACACAAACAAACTCTACGTCACAATTTTGAATTCATGTTTGCTATCTTCCTTACTAACTTGCGAAACAATCTTGTATTGAGAGACAGGTGCACAACCGACCAGTAGACTGCATAGCAACCACTCTGAATACTTTAGCCAGTGTAATTTCAGTACGGTTTTATAGTGTCTTAGTCATAGGTAATTTCAGTAAAGTTTGATAGTGTCATAGTTTCACATAATATTGAAGTTTTAATATTAATTTGTTTTTATTTTTAAATTTATCATTTTCTTTTTAGATAGTTTTAGTAATTCTTTTGTGTTTTTGCAATTATTAGATTTTTTTGAATCTGCCTATACAGTTTTATTAATTTTTATTTTACAATTACTAAATTCAACTAAATAAAAATGAAAAATGTTTCCTAAATAACTAGCTTAAATGAAATATATATATATATATATATATATATATATATATATATATATATATATATATATATATATATATATATATATATATATATATGAACATTTATTTTATTTCAAATGTTTTTTATGGTTTTAGTTTTAGTTAACTATAATATCTCCGATCTTAGCAACCATATAACAACATTGTGGTGGAACATACACTGCAAAAGCTGCTCACTTGGTGATCTAGTTGCTGTTTTATCAGCAGTTTTTTTTTTCTAGCCTTTTTCCCAGTTCTAGCTTTTTATTCACACTCATACACCCATAACATACTTCATTATCATGATAGTTTTCATCTGTACGGTAGCAATGAGAAAATGTTTGTATTGTTTTCCTTTCTTTCAAATTTTCCTGGCATATCGCCCATAGTGTTAAAGGAGTCCAGATGATTGTAGATATGAAGGGGCATACAGACCCCACTGCCGAAGTATGCACGTAGAAAAAATACATGTTTCCTGAAAAATCTCTAACTTGCTAATATGGATAAGACATGAAATTGTAAAAGAAAGAGAAAAGAGAGCAAAAGAAAATCCCTCAGATAGCGTTCAGATGATATCCCTGGAGCTCTTCCACATCTCCCTCTGCATCAAGTCTTTTTGTCCCTTCCAAGGATTTCTTCACTCTGGTCCTTCCTCCACTTCCTTCATCTCCTCTCTTTTCATCTCCACGTGCTCTAGTTCATCTGTCTTCGGCTCATCTGCATCCTGTAAACAGCTGGATGTCTGTCCTGCACTCAGCCTTTAGGTCAGCAGATCTTCAGGCCAGCAGTACTGCAATCACCTCAAAGCTTTGAGTCCTCATCTTTTGAAAGTGCACGGAAAGTGGATTTGCTTTCACAGCACAGAAAAATGTAGTCAACACAAACCAAACTCTTCCAGACCTCAGCAAAAACTACAGTCTTGAGGGTCAAAATACATGTTCACGGGCAGCCAATAAAGACTATAGACTTGCATTATGCAAATTTGTTACATATCTATGTAAGTTCATGCAGATTGTAAGACCGGAATTACTGACAACTCATTTCAGACTGTTCAGAATCAGTTCTTTCTTTTGGGAGACAATCATTTATCTGCACTTCGATCTTTGAAACTTTGAGACCTTTTACATTCACAAACAGATAATTATATTACCCACTACATGAAAGGTAATATACGAAAAAGCACAATGGGGCACTTTAATAATCTGAAGTACCTTTTTTCACTTTAAAGAACCTTTTGTGCTTTAGAAAGGTTCTATGTATGTTAAAAGTTATTTAAGGAACCATAGATGTCAATAAAGAACCTTGAATTTTGAAGAATGTACCTAAAATTAATAATTCAAACTGAATTTTGTAAACTGCTGCTACTCCTAAAATTTGCTCCTATTTCTCACACAAAGTTAAAGAATGAGTCAGACATCTTGGAATAGCGAGGATGATTCATATGGAACACTGCTGGTTTTGTGACATTTTTGAAGCTTGAAAAATCGTATTCATTTTAATTGCATGGAAAAGAGCGACCAGCACAATTCCATAGTCTCCCTTTGTCTTTGATGGAAGCGGTAAAATACATACAAGTTTGAAACAAGAGGTTGAGTAAACCTATTATGTTTGCTATTATTATATTTAAATTATGACTTGTACAGTTAGAATATGCAGGATAATCAAGATGGTTTCATAGATAGGGTTTGACATATAGTAATCATCATGGTGTACCCTGACTAATCTGGGTTCAGATCACAGTTAAGAAGAAGGATTTGAATTAGCACAAAAAGAGTACAGTTAAGCACACAGGACTGTGTCACAGTGTCTGTTGTGCATATGGATCACTTTTTGGCAAGTTAAATAATATATGTTTTTGTTATTATTTCAGAATGTCTTGTAAATGTTCACCCAAAATGTAAAATACTGTGATCCTTGATGTCTTTCCAAATCCGTATGACTTTCTTCTGTAGAAGACAAAAGGAGAATTTTTGAAGTTTGGACGTCATTAACATCAAACCTAATGTAACTCGTCTAATAGCGCTATATTTGATTTATATTGATTTTTATTTTGATATTATATATTTGATTATAAGTACTTTAGAGAATATTTACTGTTTGTCACATTGAAACTTGGAACATAGTCCACATGTCATTTAGACTATTTTTAAGGTGCTTTCATTTTGGTTTTTTTTCTATTTTTAGCTTGAAAGACAGACTATAGTGATCTTCTCTTAAAAAGAGCAGTGTGAAGTTCCTTACTAAGGGATTCACCTGGTTAAGAAGGGTATCTGAATTGTATTCAAGTTTTTACATCCCCATCTGCCTGCAATGTTCTCTTTGCTGATGGGGAAGAGCCCATGATTTACAGGCTGTGGTTCTATACAGGCATGCCTTATCATTTAGCCCCCTTCCACCATCTAGAACAAATACACACACAGTCGGCACATGAAAGTCTTTCATGAGAGAAAGAGAAGGAGTGTTAATGCTGTGTTAAATCAGTCAGCGACCTCTTGGGATGCTCTTATCTGATGCCCCCTCTCCTGCCCTCTTGATCTGACCCCCACAACTAATAGAGATACAGATCGAAAGAGAAGGATAGAGCACGAAAAGAGGGTGAGAAGGCTAAGTCTGAGGATATTTTGTTTTTAGTTGGTACAATTGGTTAGTTCCACATTGTGCTTGCAAATTCTTCAGACCAGACTTTGCAGATGTTTATTACTGAAATTCCACAATTCTTGTGTTTTCTGTGAACAAGAGTTCTTTCTTTATTTCTACTTACACAAGGGGATGTTGCACAGCTGTGCACCCAGTTGGGGTTCTGTAGATCACTTCAGACACTAGAGCTCGATCGATTGATCGGTTTTGCTGATTAATCAGCACCGATAACCGGTGCTGATAGATAATCCATACTGATAGTTTTTCCAGGTTGCGTCTGTTGCTGGAGTGGCTGAATAGCCACTAGAGGCAAAATGAAAATTATCACTGACGTCTCGTGCTGTTTGTTTTGACACGTAAGTTTGATACTTAAGATACAGATTTAAAACACACAGTGAAACGGTATGTATACAGTACACTACTGTAAATGTTTTCATATCATTATAAAGTAATTAATTTGTTGACTAGAAGCTTGTTACATTGGATGAAATCTCCATGTCAGAATTATCAAACCCAGCCCCGGATGCCGGAACTTGTCAAAAGATATCCGTTTGTCTGGTGTGTGCAACCCAGCAACCGGTCAACAGAAAGTCTTGTCTTGTACCTCAAGACTCTATTAACAGCCTTCTATCACCCTGAGATCGACTGTAAAGCCAAAGAAGAGTAGAAGCAGGAGACGAAGTGATGATAATACAAGGGCAGAGTTTATTGAATAATCTTAGTTGCTTGTTTCAAAGTTCAGACTTCATGTGGATGTTACACTGCTCAATGCTCTGACTTCGTCTAGTCAACATTAGTGGAAAACATCAGTATGTTTGCTGTCAAAGCTGAGAGGATGCTAACATTTGCAGTACCTCAAGCGATTAAAACTGTGACAAAAACACATGCAAGTCTGACTCAAATGTTTAATGTCTCAATTGTTAATGGACAAATTGTTTAATGTCATCTGTTTACATTAGTTTATATTCAGCTGGTCGCTTTTATGCATTTGTTATACAGCGAAGCTAGTGATATGAGAAAGCAAACTGTATCATCATGCAGCCGAAACATATAAGCAAATTAGAAACGCATTTGTGATTTCTTTTGTTAGCGTTACTGTAATACATATTTTGATTAGAAAATCAAGTGTTCTAAAATAGCAGCAAATGCCGTATGAGAGTATACATACAATAAAATATATGTATCTAATTTCAATGCTGTGCCTTTTGTGTAGATATTTAATGATGGCCATCTTTTACTGTTTGGATTTATTTGAAATGGTAAGACTTTACAATAAGAGTCCATTTGTAACGTTAACTAAGGTTAATAAAGGTATTGTTCATTTGTTAATTTCAACATTTACTAATACACTTCTACATTTTAAATATGTATCTCTTATCAGTAGTTAATGCACTATGAACTAACATGAATGATCCAGGTATAATTAATATATTATTATTTTTTATATTTAAAAAGTACAGTACATTTTGATGGTTCAGTACTGTTTTTATTAGTGCTGTTTGTTATCGGTTGATATCAGTAAAATCCACTATCGGTCAATTTCTATTCGCTACCATGACCAGTTTTGAAGTAGGAAGGGAGAAATTTAGCTCCTGTTGGTGCATTACTTTATGTTCAGGTTGTAAAGTGAGGAGCAACCTTTTTCAGGAGCTGTCTGCAAGCACACTAGATGCACAGCGCTGTAGCAATGTGGCTGTATCTCAGTAGCTTGTGAGTCTATAGTCTCAAAGAGGCTATTTGCAACCAAGAACCATTCTTTGGAGAGTAACGGTCTGACTGACATGTAAAGTGAGCAACTAAAAAAATAATTATTCGATGTTTAGGGACAGGTGAAATCATAGTAATAGACCTAAGTCTAATGAGTTAAAGCATTAGTTCTAAGTAAGTAAAGTCTTTATTTGTCCCACAGTGGGTAAATTGCATTTTCACTTTCAAATTAATATTACCCCACACTTTACTAAGCCATCCTAGGTTTATATGACTTTCTTCTTTCAGATGAACACAATCTGAGAAATGTGAATAAATATCCTGATGCATCCGAGCTTTATAATGACAGTAATGACAGTTCCAAACAGTTCTGGGGGGTTATTAATGGCCTTCTGAGGTTAAGCAATGCGTTTGTGTAAAAAAGAAAAAAATCCATATTTAACAAGCTGTGAAGTAAAATATCTAGCTTCCGCCAGACCACCTTCCATATTCTGCTTACGAAGAAAGTGTAAAACTCTAGCAGTTCAAAATGCTAATGCTACGTCCTACGCCTTCCCAATTCAATGTGACATCAGTTCCGTTTTTTTTCTATAATTTGAGTGTATACTGCCAATATAAAGCTTGGAATGCGTCAGGATATTTCTTAATATTTCTCAGATTGTGTTCATCAGAAAGAATAAAGTCTTATACACCTACGATGGCTTTAGGGTGAGTAAAGCTTGAGGCAATTTTCTTTTGAAAGTGAACTAATCCTTTAATAATATTGATAATTATTAATATCGATAATGTTTCATTCTTGCACTGTGCACCTTTTTTATGCACTGAGCATGGTTTTTTTCATTAAAATTGTTCATTTTTAAACAAATAATGCGTATAATTAGCAATTAAACTGCAGCAACTGAGAGAATTACTTTTTTATATAAACAGAATAGAGATTGTAACAGAAACATACCAGAATGAATCTGAATCCAAATCCAAATTGACTCGAAAAATGGTGACTAAATCAAATTCAGAAATGTGTATTTTGGTACCTTAAAGCAATTTTGTGTCTCTGCAAACACCAAATGAAAATCAGGCCTCAACTCAAACCATTGGTTGAGTCTGAAGTTGACATGTCAGGCCGCTAAAGCAAACAGCTTTGAAAGAAATCTGCTTCATTTACCTATAGACATTTTAACACTATTGCACATCTGAAAGTGTGCACTGCAGATTCATATTACCCCAGAAACAGACCCAGTAAAGACTTATTCTAAGTCTGCAGATTCAAACAAATGTAAAAAGAATAAGGAAAGACTACTGTGATCTGTTTCTAATCTGCTTTTTTGGATTTGTTTTTTTTGTTTTTTTTAATTTGTACAAGACAAAAATGAGCTCAGGAGTTTAAATATCATTCACAAGCTGCATCTGTGTGTTCAATTGATGTAACTTTTTCCCTCTGTAAATGTGTGTATATTTATATTGGTATGTATGCAATTATGCCCATTTGCAATCCAGAACTTCAAGTTTCCTCTATCTCAGTATTGAAACCAGATGTGTGCAGAGCTCACATCCATTAAGTACCTGGTGTAGGATCTAAATTCTCCAGGATTTAATTCGCAGTCCAGTTGTTGTCACAACCTTGGGGCTTTAGTCCTATTTCAAACTCCTAAATGAATGTACCCTTTTTAGTGCCATTGGAACAATGATTGTCCCCAAGATATAAAACAAAGTGTGTTAAATAAAATGGTCCAAGGCTTTTTGAGATCCTAGTGATCATTGTGTCGTAATAGAGGAGATTGTATTTCAAAGCATCATTGATGCGCTTGCCTGTCTTGTGTCGTGATAGCAGAGTTCTGGAAGCTAATATGGTCATGGCAGGGATACAGAGGTCTTCTCGCAAATATTCACATGAAAATCCCTTGGTAATCTAATGGAGGAAAGTCCTCATGGAGCTGCTGCTGGATTTTGTTGTCAGTGGGCACTGTTAAGCAAGCCAGTCACATCTTGCGACACAAGAAATCATATTTGTGAGCATCTCACCTTTTGTTTTACCACCAGTTGGATGCAATGAAAATCTGATGAATAAGAGGCAATAAAACTACCAAGTTATCATAATTTATGCTGCTCTGAGATGCTTTCCATTGGAAACATTGAAAAAGTTGAGGAAAAACACAAGGTTTGGAGGCGGAACTGGACTGAGCGTCTCCTCACAGAGGTTGTTCCAAGGTCATGCAGATATATCACAAGTTTACAGCACATGGAGTGATTTGCCATAGCCTGTCAATTCAGCAGTATAATTAGAAACATAATGAAGATGACACAAAAAAGAGACTTGACACTAACACTAAAGCCAGCTTTATTTCTTTGTTTCCGAGAACAAGCGTTGCAGCTTGGCTTATCTGCATGCTAATTTGTTGTCAAATAGAGTCATGTCATTCTGTCTGCTCTTTGAATCAGGAATCTTATAGATGTGTGTCTTTTGTATGAATTGTTCAGGGTCTGTTTAATCCCTTTCTTTGGATACACTGTAAAAGATTGCTTTGGCAACAGGAGTAGTATCTCAATCTGCCACAGCGATCATATTTAAGGTTGTTGTTAGTGATTTAGTGAGTATTGGGATGTTAAGCTAACTGATATTGCAGTTTAAGTTGGTTGTCAACCAATCCAGTGATTGAAGTCATACTTGTACAATGTGTTATAATGAGGCTTATTTTGAACCACTATTTTGAACCATTAGTAACAGGAGAGAAACTGTAAAACAGTACCATCCAAAGTCAACTTACTTCCTAGCTTCAATTTTTCCCTCCAAATTTCCTTACCTCCAATTTAATATTTCTTCCAAGCTTCATAACCTTCCTTCTAAGCCTCCTCACCTTTCTACTGTTTTTCCTTCCTGTCCTCCAAGTTTCCTTCCCTCTGAGTTACTTTTCTGATGCCTGAAATTTCTTACAAACATCCTTCCCTTTGAGCTTCCTTCCAAACTTCCTTGCCTTTCTTTCTTCAAAACTTCCTTCCTTCTGAGTTTCTTTCCCTCCGAGCTTCTTTTCTGCCTCTTGAGTTTCCATGAGATCATCCTTCCTTTTTAGCTCCATCCAAACATCCTTATGTTCCCAAACTTCCTAATCTTCCTTCCGAACCTTATTCCTGCCCTACAAGCTTCCTTTCTGCCCAAGCTTCATTCCTTTTGTTCCTTTTTTCTGCCTCCTTTTTCAGCTTACCTCATTCCATTCAAGCTTCCTTCCAAACATTCTTCCTTCCTACTTTCTAAGCTTCCACACCTTCCTATGGATCTCCCTTTTTGCCCGTGAAGCTTCCTTCCCCCTGAGTTTTTTTCTTTTTTTGCCTCCTTAGTTTCTCTTACCAATCATCCTTCCTTTTGAGGTTCCTTCCAAACCTTACTTTCCTTTCAAACTTCATTCCTGCCCTTGCATCTTCCTTCCTGCCTCAAGTTTCTTTCCCTCTGAGCTTCATTTCTGCCACCTGAGTTTCCTTCCAAACATCTTTCCTTTTGAGCGTCCCTCTGAACTAATTTGGTGATGACTAAGCTAAACCCTGCATTGCTTCTACATCATTAAGATCATAATGACCACAACCAGTGGCCTTGTGATTTTCAAAAGAAACAGATGGAATAGCATTATGAACATTTGATGATGACTTGAGCTAAACCCTGCTTCACCATTAGTGATGTAATTCAGTGTTTAATTAAATGTTTTATTATTTGGAACTGCATATCAACTAGAAATGATATCTGCTTCCAGGCTCAAGGCTATGTGACATTAATGTGGATACAGTACAGTTGGTGATGGCAGCCCTCCAAATTTGACTTTTAAAGGATGAAATAAAAGACCATTTGGATTTTAAGATATTAGTGATGGCACCACCCATACAAGCTTAATGCTGTATCTTATCAGGCTATCTTGTTTGTGTTTGTTTTCATAATGTAGCAAATACGTACTCATGAAACAGGAATTAGCCTTTGAGCTCGGATGTCTGCAGATGTCCTCATTAGATAGTGTTCATTGTTGGGGTGAAATAAACAGATTTTGCATACAAATTTAGACCTATCTTTACTGTACTGTACTGGGGTTTTTTTTATTCTAAAGTTCATCTGTCTGTTTGTGGGAGGTTTTGCAGCAGATGCAGCAGAAGTGATGTAGGACTCTCAGATGATTTTAGGAGTTCACTCAGTTTGTCCAACGTCCTGTTGGCCCTCTTTCTTTTCTGTCTGTCTCTCTCTCTCTCAGAACAGTTAGGCCGTCACATCTGTCCTGGCTTAGGTCTGCCCTGCTCCAGATGCACAAGTTGTTGGAATCATGTAGAAATTGGGAGGAAGTGTTTACCTTTCCAGAGAGACTTTTTTTGCTCATCATACTGACAACTCTTGAGGGTATGAAGGAACTGTACATGTTGCTGGGAAGCTGACCTCTATCACAACACAGTTTATTGAACTCTACCGAAAAAAGTCTAATTTCCCCTTCCAAAATTATTTGCGACATGCATAACCAGTCGTAAAGAAGCATCCAATTTTCATCAAGCTTAAAGAGTTAATTCACCCAAAAATGAAAATTCTGTCATTAATTACTCACCCTCATGTCGTTTCACACCCGTAAGACCTTCGTTCATCTTCGGAACACAAATTAAGATACTTTTAATAAAATCCGATGGCTCAGTGAAGCCTTCATTGACAGCAAGACAATTAAGCCTTTCAAATGCCCAGAAAGTTTCTAAAGATATATTTAAAACAGTTCATGTGACTACAGTGGTTCAACCTTAATTATATGAAGCGACGAGAATACTTTTGTGTGCCAAAAAATAAATAATAATAAATAATGACTTTATTCAACAATATCTAGTGATGAGCATTTTCAAAACACTGTTTCATGAAGCTTTGAAATTTATGAATCTTTTGTTTCGAATCAGTGGTTTAGTGCATGTATCAAACTGCCAAAGTCATGGGATTTTAGTAAACAAGGCTTTGTTACATCATAAGTGTTTTCGAAACGTATCGAAATTTGAATTTGAACATGGCTTTGGCAGTTTGATACCCACTCCGAACCACTGATTCAAAACAAAAGATTTGTAAAGCTTTGAAGCTTCATGAAGCAGTGTTTTGAAATTGCCCATCACTAGATATTGTTGAAATAAAGTCGTTATTTTGTTAGTTTGTTTTTTTGGCGCACAAAAAAGAATTCTCATCGCTTAATAACATCAAGGTTTAACCACTATAGTCACACAAACTCTTTTAAATGTCTTTAGAACCTTTCTGTACTAAAGTGTTAATTATCTTGCTTTAATGGAGGCCTCACTGAGGCCAATCCGTTGGGATTTTCTCAAAAATATCTTAATTTGTGTTCCGAAGATGAATGAAGGTCTTACGGGTGTAGAACGGCATGAGGGTGAGTAATGACTGAAGTTTCATTTTTGGTTGAACTAACCCTTTAATGGTAATGCTTAACCAATTTGATACCAGGGGAATTCATGGTTTTGAATGTCTTTATCATTTATAGCTAGTTGAGATTCACATGCACTGTAGACAACACTGGAAAGCCAATAAAGAAAAATGGAGCTTGGGAAGAATGGCATGTTTGCACAGTTGGTTGTTATGTTTCGAAGAGGCCCCAAACTAAATGTTTTTTGCATTAAGCTGCTGTTGTTTTGTTCCTCGTTGTCTTTGCTCCAGTTCCTCAATGTGTTTGCTGTCCTTCTCTGCTGCTGAAAGCATTACTACATAAGAGAAAGATTTATTCGGGGTCCTTTTTTTCCTGTTTGCTTTTAGTCCCATCAAACCAAGCTGACAGCGGATCCTGACTTGCTTGGCCAAATTTTAAACCCTTTGTTTGGCAGCTCGCCTGTATAGAGATAGCAGATTTGAAGTTTGGCTGGACTTTTTGAAGTTTTTAAAAAGAAACAAGGCTGGGCACAAGGGTAGGTTAGCTCATGAAGACGCTTGAGAAAAGGGCATGATCCATTTCAGTTTAGAAATACGTTTTATTGTGAATTTAATACAGTCATGAGCAAGAAGGAAAACAACTGCAGCACTAAACATTAGCGCTTGTCTGGATTTATACCAGCACGATTGCAAATGTGACATCAATTTTATACAACACTTCAATAAACAACATAGTGGATTACACATTACACAATAAGTGACTAACACCACTGTTTTTGCTCTATTTAGCCAACAAAAATTATTCCAAACAAAGCCCCAGCAGAACAGTTGCCATCTCCAAGCAACACAGTGGTGTTTAGTTACTAAGTGATTCAGTGTTTTTGAACGAATCGGGTTAGTCAATGATTCAATGACCCATTCATAAAAGACAGTCACTTGCTTCTTTCCAGAAGGAATGAGCCATCTGAATGAATCAGATGAGTGAATGACTCAATGATTCACTCATTAGAACAGTCACTTGCTACTGCCGGTTTAGTTTCATTAAGAGGTGATAGAACACTGAGGAGAATATTGCTTCAGAATAAATTACATTTACACAAAAAATAAATAATTTCTTTCCGAACAAGTAACTTTTACTTTTAACTTTTATTCGGACGAGCGAATGACCGATTTACAAGCACATAACAAAGCCTGAACTTTTTATTATTTAATTTTTATTATTATTATTGTTATTATTTTATTTAACTCTGTTTCCTATGAGAGTTTGATTGAATTTCTAATGACAAACACAACACAGATAACTAATGTCTCAAACGAGCCCCTTCATTTCTGTCAAAGTCTGCAGACCTCATGCGAACACACCAGCTCAACTCGGAATACACGTTGTGACATCATGACTGCTTTTTCCTCTACATTTTACCTTTTTCTGGCCAAGATTCGTGATACATAAGCCTCATAAACAATTCGGCAAGACCTGTACCAACTGTTGGACTAAGTGTGCAACTCCAATGTAATGAGTGTTTTGAATTAGCTTTACTTTATTTGATTGATTTGGAACCACATTCTCATGCTTTCTATATCAGTGGTTGGAGTGAAGAGTCGTCTTGAGAACAGTTGTGAGGCCGGAAGTCAACCGATGACAATGAGCTTTCATTGCCACGCGATTGCAGACGTTCTCCCAGCATCATAAAATTCTCATTGTGTTAAGTCGCACAGCTGAGCATACAAACAGTCCTCACTTGCAGTTTTAAAATTCCTGCTGTTGTAGTCGTGTTTGCTTTGACAAGTATTATTCAATGGTTAAATTCCCAAAATGCACTTTTTTAATGTGGAAAAAGTGCATTTCCTTCTTTTATGAGGCCTGACAGATGGTTTCAAAATGGAATATGAATGCTCAGCAAGCGGTTCACTTTATTTTGATTGTTTTTATGATTGTCTGCATGAGAAAGTATCCAAGTTGGTGCCTCCTGTGTGTGTCTTTGCAGTTTTCTGGTTCAGATAAGTGATGGAATGAGAAATGGGAAATGTAAAAAGACGTCCCTCAGCTGTGAATTACTCTTGTTCCCAATAACTTTTGTGAGCATCTCTGTACTTGTACATGTGTTTGTGTTTAAGACCTGCTGGGCCATCCTTCAGTTGTTCTCATGCTATTCTTTGTTTACCAGGTCAATGACATTAAAGAGTGCCCACGATAAAGAAAATGAAAAATCTGTAAAACATATCCAAAAAGGAAAGAAAAATTTAGTCTAAATTCTTAGAAATTATTATTTTTTTCATGTTGGTTTAATATGGGTTTGAAAAACCATTAAATAAAAAGTAATTACATTTTTTCCTTACATCTTCCCAACCAACATTTTAAATGCATTTTTAAGGTAAAAAGTATTTTTCAAAAACAGCATAAATGATCAATTCACAAATACATTATAGTTTACCACATTTACAACCTGAACTAATCTGGTGTTGTCATAAAATGTATGTTTTTCGCATGTTTTTATTTTGGCCACACCACTTGACCGTTATTTAGCAGACAAGGTTTTTTCAAATATTAATAAGCAGTGAAGCAGTTTTGTTATTTTTCCCTAAGACATAGTGATAAAAGATAAAATTCCAAACTACTTTAAATTATATTCTTCTCAAGAATTTAATCCTTCTTTCATTTAATGAGGCTTTTTTAAAAAAAAAAAAAATATGATAAGACAGTTGCATCACCCTGAAATATGAAATGTTTGCCTCTGTCCCCAAAAATATCAAAATTATTATTTAATTATATTTAATTCAGAAATTGAAAACATGCTCTTCATAGAAGAGTTGCATTCAAGTTCATTAATGTATAAATTTCATTTTTAATATATTTTTGAATTTTATTTTATCCTGTTTGAAGCAATACAACATTGTATACTCTTAATTATTACCCCCATTGACTGGCGGAATCAAAAAAGGAGTCGTTGTGGCAAAATTGCCTTCCTCCATGCCATTAGAGACATGGTGGGCATCGCATGGGTTTTTATGAACTCTAAACATGTCACTGACTCATGACTTCAAAGTCAACGTCTGCACTTGAAACTGGGGTGGGGGCAGAGGCGTACTAGATCTGAAATTTGGGTTATTGTGGGATTTTTGTGCAGTGCAGCAGATTTCCTTTCTCCTAATTGGTAGTGCATGGCAGTTCTGTTCCCACTTGAGGAGACTCGGATTTGATTGTTTATGCCCACACTGGTGCTCCAAGGCACTGATGTCGACAAAAGTAGAGGTGTCACTGTGTGGAGCAGAAGAGCTGTAATGATTAATGATTAGTGTTTAGTCTGAAGTTTACATTTCATTTAAATTCTATCCCAGATGGCTGTTTTTGAAAGAATGTTGTGCATGTGGAAATGGTCAACTGCTGGAATGGAGAAATTACTGACTCACAGTTCAGGTTGAAGACTAGCGCCAGTAATTGAAGAGAAGTCAGAGGATCCAAAACCATGGTGACCACATCAGAGCGCCTTCAATGATGTGTTCGAATCTACTTTGTGGCAACCAAACACAATGTACGATCATGCATTCACATGCAAGTGTTTTTGCTTGCATGTGCCTATTTTGCGATGAGTAGGACCTTGGCACAGGATAGAGATGGACCTTCCACCGGGCTGTTATGATGAGCACTTGAATGTGTCACCCAGGGCAGAGTCAGTTTTACGTGCACAAGTAAAGGCAGTTTTTAAAGTAGTTCATCCCTGGCCTGATTTAAATCCTGATTGGTCCATTACTCTGAGAATTAAGAACATTTCCTGCCTTGGATTACGTCTGAATTGCTACACTTTTAAAGTGTATTGAATTCAGTAAAAAAAAATATTTATATTTTTAGTCTTCTTAAAGTGCTCCTATTATGCTTTTTCAAAGAAAGGTCTGCAAAGTTTTAAAGGTCAAAGTGAACAACAAATTTAGTCTCCTAAAAGGAAGAATCGATTCTGAACTGCCGAAACAAGTTGTCAGATATTCCAGTCTCACTTCTGTATAATGCCAGATATAGTCTACATTGGCCTTCACTGCTGCGAACAATGTCTACTTTGACCCACCATCAGACACTGTAGATGTAGCTGAGGCCTGTAGAGTTTGGTTTGTGTTGTCGACATGTCGACGACGCTGTTTTCTGTGCTCTGAAAGAAAATCCACTTTGTATGCACTTCCAAAGGTTGAGGATTCGTGCTGGATTTCATACAGTGAAATCGACCCCGTCTTTACTGTTAGTATCCCTGTGTATCAAGTGCTAAAATTCCGATATGTTAACAGGCTTTCCATTTCCGACACGTTCTGTAAGCGGTATACCAATCACAACAGATTGGGTCATCTGACCAATCAGAGCAGAGTAGACCAATGACAACATACTGGGTCACCTCACCAATCAGAGCAGAGTGAACCAATCACAACTACTTATTGTCGGAGACCTCCAAAACAAAATTAGAAACCTTTATATTAGCATATTAGGGGCATTTTAATGAATGATTATTTCCTCCTGAACTTTTAATCTTTTCAAAATAGTAAAGCATCCTGAAGTTGCATGCTTCAGAATCTCAGCAGATGTACTACATCATCTGGATGTTGTTCGCCTACTGTATTGTAAATACTTAGTACTGGACTTCCTACTCATTGACCTGCCGTTTGTATACATGCAAGTTTGGACTTTTGAACTTCCTCACCATGTGAAAAGAAAAGCGGAAAAACAGGTGCACATTATTAAGGTTTATGACAGGCTGTTTCATAAACTATTGAATAAGTGGAATCATTACCAGATTAAAATGTAAACTGAGAATTTTAATTTTGTTTAAACAATGAGGTGATGGATATGCTAATAAAAGTTAGAAAAGAACAATCAGCAATGACTGACAGGATCAAATTGGTAATAGTTTTAGAAAGGAAAGCAAGCCATCATTTACAATAAGGGATTGAAGCACACTTAGAGAATCATTTCCATATAAAAAACAGAATGTCATCTGAATCTTACCTTCCACTTACAAAAAAATCAAATTTGAGGAATAAAATTTATCCTAGCCGCAGTGTTGGATAGTAACTAACTAGAAGTGCTACTTAGTTAAAGGCACAGTATGTTTTTTTTCGCCACTAGGGGTCACTAAACTGTTCAAAACTGTAACAAAGGTGTAGATTGATGATGCAGTGAATGAGTATGGAATCATGGAACTTGCCGTCATGCCGATGGATCTAATACTGTTTATGGGGAAAAAATGTTTATGGGTTAGTAAATGCATTCATGTTTTATAACATGACTGTGGTATGAAGCAGGGCGTGGCCACGGGCGTGATTGCTAATGAGAGATAGATATCAGTGGCACACGAGACTCCCAGGGTATATAAAGGAATGAGGACATTTCATTCATTCAACTACTCTCGAGTGCTGAAATACTACTTACAGTTGTAATGTTACAATGTTACAAGTTGTAATGTTATTCTGTGTATTAGTTTGTTGGCTGCATGAGACTTAAAATTAAGCTAGATCAACATTAGAATATCGTACTGATGATATTTCATTGTGTTGAGCTATATAACATTCATTGGTCTTATGTAGCCTACATTTGCTTACCTTGTCTAATAACGTGCAAGTTGTCACAAAGCTCTCTCCATCTCGGAAACGCCACGCCGATATCGATAGTTTTATTTATCCTTTTGTCCCAAAGTTTGCTTGCCGGGGTCCATAATGTTTGAAGGAAAATATAACAGCGTGCCGTTTGATATTATGCAGCTGACTGCGTCTGTTGCTATGGTTACTTTGCAATACAAGGAAACCGGGGATAATGCAGGTATTATGTCATTGACAGACAACAAGTGACAAGGGAGGGAATCACTATTTAAAATTGTGAATTTCTTTAAATTTACAAATTCTTGGAAACATTTAGGATAGTGTAAGTACACAGTTGGATGAAATATATAACACTGTTTTTTTTGGGATATTTTAATATAAAAATCATACATATTGTGCCTTTAAATGGAAAGTTTACCTAAAAATGAATTCTGCAATAATTCAGTCACTCTCCAAACCTGTATGACTTAATTTATTTAGTAGAAGGTCATTGGATTTTTCCATACAACCAAACAACTAAAAATTACCAGTATGTAATCACTTTCCACAAAGCATCATAATCCAAACATATATTTTATAAATGCTTGATATATGTTTAATTGAATATATGTTTATGTATGTTTTAAAATATTAGAAACAGGAAGAATGTAATTAAGAAAAGTCATTGGAATTTCTATAATGAATTTAAGTTTTGTTTTTTTCAAAAAAACTAAAATTATGTAAGTCATCATCATCGCCCATTTTTGCTGTTGAAATACATGGTTAAATAAAATCATTCAATCCCTGTTTTTGTTTTGCTTTTTTACTATAAGTTTTTATAGTTACGTTTTTATTTGATTTTAATGTTATGTGTTCCAGTGTGATGTGTTTTTTTTTTTGATATATAGTTTTAAAAACACCGTGCAGGCAAACATTTTGACACAATTGTTAAACTTATTTACAATGAGGTTCATTAGTTAAACAGTTACCATATTAACTAACATGAACCAACCATGAGAAATACATTTGTACTCTATTTACTAATCTTTGTTAATGTTAGCTAATGAAAATACAGTTGTTAATTGTTTATTCATGTTAGTTCATAGTGCATTAACTAATGTTTTGATTACATTTTGATTATTGTTAAAAAAAGTATATATATCTTTATTTTTTATTTTATTTTTAGTAATTTTATTAATTCAGTACTTAAAAAAGTAAGTACTTTTTAAATTATTTTTCTGTACTTAAAAAAAAAAAAGATTGTCATCCAATTTTATTTCAGTTACCTGAAATGTTTTTAATAGTTTTGGTTCACAGCACTGATGCATCTTTCAAAAATGAAAAACATTTCAAAAGTAATTGCAAACGCAGAATGATTTTGCTCCATAAAACACCATTTCCATGTTTGACAACATTAGTCACTGAGCTTAGTCACATCGTTACTATGAATGATTCTTACTACAACTATTGAAGGGGTTGTTCACCCAAAAATGAAAATTATCCCATAATTTACTCACCCTCAAGCCATTCTAGGTGTATATGACATTGTTCTTTTAAATCAGTCAAGCACAATATTATATTAAATCATATTAAAAATATTCTGGCTCTTCCTGCCGAATAAAGCACATCCATCCATCATAAAAGTAATCCATATGACTCTAGGGGGTTAAAAAATGCTTTCTAAAGTGAAGCAACGTGTTTGCAATGCGTTTTTGTAAGAAAAATATCCATATTTATAACTTTATAAACTAGAGCCACCTAGGATAGCTTGAGGGTGAGTAAATTAGAGGATAATTATCATTTTTTGGGTGAACTATCCCTTCAAGCCATGATGGGAACTTTAAGCAGTGTGTTGTGTCTATAGCACTGTGGGCCAGACACAACAACACACATAAACAAATAACGGTGATCGCTTTCCAACTGTTTAATAAGCTTTTAACATAGTTTTACCTAGTAGTTTCCCAGCATAGTGCTCATGTTTCTTTTTTTCCCCCCATCTATTTCTTTCTGCAGGTTCTAAGAGGACCACAGCTCATTGCTGTGGCGTCGACCGATGGGACTGGTGGGGTTGATGCGTCTCCTCTCCAGGGTAACGATATTCAGGTGCAATACGTCCAGCTGGGAACAGTGACTGACCACACTGGCGCAGTACAAGTGAGATAAGCCAAAACACAACTTACCATATTAACATTTTCATCAACAATGTTATCTGTGACGTATAACCATTTCATTTCAGGGTGGGATGTTTTTTATTACAAAACGACCACCAACGTTGCACAGGTGTTGTGATGAATGTCATCTCCACCATTCTGATTTGTGGTGGGCGGCAATTCTGTACCAACGCCGCAGGGTGGTGTAGTGGCCAATATGTGTGATCTATACATTTCAAAGTCTATAACTTTCTCATTTACCATGTGTTCTTTGTAGAAATCGTAGGCAGTGATCTTAACCTGCTCTCCGCTCTCACTTTCAGCTAATCAGCAACCAAGATCAGCCTCTAGTTGTCCTTTTCCTCCCTGTCCATTTTCTCATTTTTATCCCTCTTTTCCATCTCAAGCTCTGCATCAAGCTCTCAATGTGCTCAAGCCCTCCTTGATGTGTGTTTTTACTCTAATCATTTCCCCATGATGCCTTTACCGCGTTTCAGAGCCGCTATATGGCGTGCACACATATTCAAACACATTTAGAGGTTTGACGGTCATTCTAGGCCACCACATTTCCTCAACTGCACTCACGTGTTTGATTCATGTGAGGCTTCATTCTAGGGTTGAGAAGCACTGGCACAATTTTACTTGCATACTTGCACATCTGCTTCTATGTTTCTGTCTTTAAGAGAAGCAAACACTGTTTTATATCTGAAACAAAGATCACTCTGTGTTAATGTTGTGAGTGTAATTAGTGACACAAATTTTGGTTTGCCAAGACTTTTTGGCTGGTAAGACCAAAAAACTATGATAATAATGATAAAATAGATTAATGGTATACAGTTAAAATTGGATTATTGTCATTAAGGCCGTGTGTCCTTAGCCAGCTGAAAACACCAGGGCTCCTCTGAAAATGCCTTGCTGCAGGTGCTTGAGAGTGCTTCAAGGGTGTAGCTTTTATATCCGTGGTCGTGTTAGTAATATCTGATTTCACAAATAGTTTGTTTCTGAATATAAAAGTGTCACCACATACTTGCTCTGGCACTAGTTCTGGATGAAGAGATGTGCTCGTTGTCATTTGCTATTGTTGTAAAAGCAGAATATGATGGTTGGTCAGTGCTGTATTTGTCCCGCCCCTCCTCCACTGTGATTGGACGGCTGGGTAAAAGTGACAGTGATGAGTGCTGCCCTTTACCCAAAGTTGAACATTCTTCAATTCTCGGCGACCGGTAAAAAATGCAGAGCACTCATTGTGAAATGCACCTCTCAGCACCTCGTCACCTTTTTAAAAAAACATGGCGTTCCCATTGAAAACAATTAGAAAAATACAATATTTTGGAAAAAAAAAAAAAAACGCTTTGGTTGACACACGGCCTGAGACTAAATGTATGACTAAAAAAAAAATGTAAAAATTAACACTGAGAACAGACAATTTAGTGCCCTTTGTTGTGGACCATCCCTCTTACATTAAAAACAAATAAAAAAAAACACTAGCACGCACCCCCGGAATGGCTTTTGTGAGCGGGATAATGTGAGCTATTTGGTAACAGGGATGAGGACAAGGCATTTACCACAATTGCCCTTTAAAGTGGTTAGGCTGGTACAACTAAAACCTCTTTAGACTGAGACCTTTGGGCGCTTATGGTTTAAATATTCTTAAAGGGCATTTCCTGCATAAAGTCAGCACTTCTTCTATTTGCTTTGCTAATACACATTCCTGGTCTCATTTTGCACGATTCATAAGCACGCGTTATTTTAAAATTGAAATCTTTCATTAAAATGTAATAACTTGATCCGCCTCTGAAATTTCTCTCCTTTACAGATGACATCACCTATCAGCCCCTCCCCCTCTCTATACTGTGCTGTAAACAAAGCCCATACAAAAACAAATGATCCCCTTCTCTTTGAAGTTCATTCTTTCATTGGATGTGTTGTACCTGGGCCAAATTTGTTGTACAGCTTAAAAGTATTCTTAATGCCTTGTTATCTGAGTGACCTGCATCTTTCTTTTCCTCTTTTTCTCTCTTACGGATATTACACACTTGCATTTTGGCTGACCTTCAAATATGTAGCTTCTCATCTTCATCTAAGTAGGCTGTACCAAACCCCGGAAAGCAGTTTGTGGGAACAGCTTGATGATCGCATCTGTACCCAGACCCCATCAGAGGGTTTTAGATTTACCTCTAGCCTCACTTGTTACTTTCGTTGGTGGTCTGGACGCCTTCCAAATTGACTCTTCAATTATACTGTACACATCAAAGCTGTTGGAAAGTTGTTAATGGACTTTGATGCTTGAGCAGAATGCCACATGCGTAGCATTAGACACAATCACCCGAGTAAATCTCTGTTAATTGATTATAGATTACTGCTGTTTTGTGACGAATCACCTGTCATTGTGATGGGGAACAAATAAACAGCTGCCAGAGGAAATTAATACTGTTTATGGCATAAACTCACTCAGCAGTGGAACTGTACTGTAGTTAGCTAACAGAAAAACTACCTGCTGTTTTTTGGAAGATGATTCATGGGAAATTAGTTTACATGTAAAACCAATCAGTAACACTTTATTTTGATGGTCCACTTTAGACATTCTGTTGACTGTAAGTAACGATGCACCTACATGCCAACTAATTCTCAGTAGAGTAGTACTAAACTGTCTGCTTAATATCTGCTAACACTTTATTTTGGTGGTCCCCAACAGACATTTTACTGACCATAAGTAACTTTGCAACTACATGTCAACTCATTCTACTAACCCAAAGATAACATCCTAATACTCTAAAGAGAGTTAGTTGACATGTCGGTGTAACATTACTTAGTCAACTGGATGTCTCAAGGGGACCATCAAAATAAAGTGTAACCATCCATTTCTGAATGCTTTAGCATCTTGCTGCATCTAATATTATAGTTATATCATTTTATTATGTTAATATAATAATATAACATATATATATATAACATATAGTAATAAATTACATGATATTTAAAATCACATATTCTTGCTGAATTCTGAAGTAATGATCGGCTCTGCAGAGTTTAGCTCCAACCCTAATAAAACACATCTGAACCAGCTAATCAAGGTCTTCAGGATTACAAGCAGGTGAATTTTATCTTGCAGCTAAACTCTGCTACGGCCATTCACAATCATGAACAGATTTTAACTGAGATTGACTAAGACACCAGTCCATATCTCAAGCCTCTCCAGACCCAACAACCCAGTCCATATCTCAAGTTGCTTCAGTCCTGCCAGCCCAGCCTCAAGGTATCCCTCAGCCAGGCCCACCAGGTGGTCTCCTGCTTGAGCCTAGACTTCCAGCCCCTGAGAGGTATGATGGGAACCCAGAGAGGTGTCGAGGATTTATTACACAGTGTACCCTTGCTTTCCAATTGCTGCCTAACAGTTTCCTTACAGAGAGCAGCAGAGTGGCATATATGACAACGCTTCTTGTAGGAAAGGTGCTGGATTGGGCTACAGCTCTCTGGGAGTGGCAGTCTCCTCTCACGTCCAACAGTGACCTCTTCATAGCAGAGATGAGGAAGGTCTTCCATCACCCTGTTACTGGGGCAGAGGTTGATCATCGACTGCTTCAACTCCCACAAGGAACGCATAGTGTGGCAGAGTTTGCCATCGAGTTCCACACCCTGGCTTCAGAAAGTTAGTGGGATCAGTGAGCCGTGAAAGCTGCATTCTGTCGTGCCCTGTCAAATTAGTTAAAGGATGAGCTGGCTTACAGAGACCCAGTCCCTGATTTGAAGTCTTTGAACGATGTTGCCATCAGACTGGACAGCCGTATTCGAGAAACTATACAAGACCGTCAAGGTGAACGTCGTCTTGAGACTAAACTGCCTGAGATCCACACCTCCACTGGTTCTATGGAACCTTCCTTACTGGTCGGGTGTTCTGAGGAGCCAGTGCAACTGGGGAGAATCCGGTTATCACAGGCCGAGAGGGAGAGACGCATGAGAGATAGGCGTTGCCTTTACTGTGGTGAGTCGGGTCACTTCCGAGCCAACTGGTGGGAAAAGGCAGCTCTCGCCCAAGAAGAAGGGGACGAAAGTAATTACTTACCCCCAACCAGCAGCTTTGGGCCTTTTGATTGCCGTCTCAATCTCCTGGGGCAATAATCTTCATGAGTTCATGGCTTTCATAGACTCTGGTGCTGCAGGGAATTTCATGGACTTTACTTTGGCCGCACAGTTAAAGATCCAGCCCATCACACTCCATGATCGTCTAACTTGTTACTACATTGGATGGAAGGCCCCTAGGTTCTGGCCAGGTAAGCCAGTACACCACATTCCTCCATTTTCAAGTAGTTCTCATAGAGAAAATTCTCTCTGGCTGCCCCAGAGAGAGCCTCTGTGGAGGAATATATCAACAAGGCAGTTGACAGTGGATTCATCCGCCCTTCAACCTCGCTGGCAGGTGCTGGGTTTTTATTTGTGGGGGGAAAAAATGGCAGTCTCTGACCGTGTATTGACAGGGTCTAAATCGTATCACTGTGAAGAATCGCTACCCACTGCCATTGATGACTACAGCCTTTGAACTCCTGTAAGGTGCAACTATATTCACCAAACTGCCCAGAGGGACAATAAGCTTCATCCTTGTGCCTTTTTTTCACGTCGGCTCACTCAAGCCGAGAGGAACTATGATATTGGTAACCGACAACAGTGAAGCTGGCAGCCGCTGAAACTCCAGGAATGGAGACACTGGCTAGAAAGGGCCAAACACCCATTTGTCATTTGGACAGACCACAAGAACCTCACATACATCCAGGAGGCTAAAATGCTGAATCCATGCCAGGCCCGATGGGCTCTTTTCTTTAACCGCTTTGAGTTTGTTCTCTCTTATCAACCAGGCTCTAAGAACTCCAAGCCTGATGCCCTTTCGAGACAGTTCGACATGCCAGAGGTGGAGGACAGACCTGAGCCCATCATTCCTAGCTCCAAGGTGGTGGCAGGGGTTCAGTGTGGAATAGAAATGGCAGTAAAGAAGGCTCAACGACAACACCCTGACCCAGGTAATGGCCACCCAGGCCGCCTTTTTGTTCCTAATGTTGCACGATCTGATGCGTTGCAGTGGGGACATGCATCTCTTCTTTCGGTCACCCTGGAGTTGCAAGAACTTTGAAGCCCATCCAGACACGGTTCTGGTGGCCCAGCATGCAGGCAGATGTCCGACAATTTGTTTCTGGCTGTTTTGTATGCACCCAAAATAAGGAATCTAAAGCCCACCCTCAAGGTCTACTTCATCCTTTACCCATCCCGAGACGTCCATGGTCTCACATCTCCTTGGACTCCTTGGGGGTCGCAATTCACTTCTCAGTTTTGGAAGGCGTTTGGCCTTCTTATTGGAGCATCAATCAGCCTGTCTTCTGGGTTCCACCCTCAGTCTAATGGTCAGACAGAACAGGTTAACCAGGAGATTGAGAAGACCCTCAGGTGCCTGGTGTCCAATAATCAAAGCACCTGAAGCTCCCGTCTGATCTGGGCTGAGTTTGCTCATAACACCCTACACTATTCATCCTTGGGAATGTCTCCATTTGAATGTCAATGTGGGTTTCCCCCATCTTTGTTCCCTGAGTAGGAACTGGAGGTCCAGGTAGCAGCCGCAACCCAATTGGTCAAGAGGTGCCGTCAGGCCTGGCAGAAAGCTCATACAGCCTTAGTGGGAGCAACGCAACGGCAGCAGAAACAGGCCAACCAGCGTCATCGAATCATGCCATCACCAAGTCAAGATCAGAGGGTGTGGTTGTCAACTAAGTATCTTCCATCTAGAGTCTCAGAAACTGGCACCCCGATTCATTGGACCTTTTAAGATCCTTAGGAAGATCAACCCTGTGTCATACCGGCTACTACTACTATGCGCATCCACCCCACTTTTCACGTTTCACGTTTGAAGCCTGTTGTCTGCTCTCCTCTATCCACACCCCATTACCCCAGATCATTGGTGGGCAGCCAGTGTGCACTGTCCATCTACTGCTGCATTCACGTCGAGTCCGTGGAAGGGTCCAATATCTAGTGGACTGGGAGGGTTATGGTTCAGAGGTCCTGGGTGCCAGCTGGAGACATCTTGGACCTAGACCTTATCAGAGACTTCCACCGTCTTAACTCCAACCATAGACAGCGGAACGTCAAGACCCATTCCTGAGAGAGGGGCTCCTGTAAGACTCCTCCTGCAATGACTCTCCAAACCTCTAGGGTGTGCTCTCTGCTCACTCATGCAATGACTCTCCCAGCCATTGGTGGGCACCCCTGCTCTTAAATGTGACGACTCTCAGAGCCTCTAGGCAGCACCAGCTGCTGTGAACTCTTTTGTTATGTCTACTAATCAAGGTAATTTGGTCCACCTGTATTTAGTCTTATTTAAGTTTGCCAGTTTCATTGAGCTGTGTTCAGTCTTGAGCAAACCCAGTACGGATTACCTGAGTTCTCTAGAAGTTAAGTGATGTTTCTCTGATGCCATTTGGCCTACTTTATGTTTTGTTTTCTAAAGCTATGACTGCACTTCTGTTTGTATGTGAAAACTAACTTCAAGTAAAGACTGCCTGCTTTTGAGCGATCCAAGCCTCCTTGTGTACCTTTCCCCTGCATATGGGTCTTCTAAATACTGTCTGCCCCAGTAGACCAGAGGTAGGGAAGTAGCTTTCCCAGACTGAGACACCCGGGTTTGAGACCCACCTCACGCACCTTAGGTCAGTTCACCATTACAGCATGATATATTACTAGCTGCTGATTCTGGTCTTTTATCCATACTTATACTTCTTGATACTAGTACAGCATTTGATACCATTTCACACTCCATACTCATAAACAGATTGGAATATATAGTGATTACTGGTATGGCTTTCAGCTGGTTTCATTCCCATCGCACAGACGGCATTTAGTTTGTACAACTACAACGGTTTAAATTAAAACCCACTTATGTTGTCACTGGTTTTCTACAGGGTTCTGTCTTGGGATTTATTGTGTTTCTTATCTATTTTTCTCTATCTTTTACCAATTGGCACCATTTTTAGGAAATATGGTATTTGTTTCCATTGTTATGTTGATGACACCCAACTTTATCTGTCATCTAAACCTTTCTCAATTTCCTCCTTCTGCTCTTGTCGAGTGCCTAGATGAATTAAAAACTTAAATTTTTAAGTAATTTTGTCAAACTGAATAGTAGTGAAACAGAAATTCTTCTCGCTAGTTCAAAAAATACAATAGCTTTTTTTTATATAGCTTTTATTCTCAAAATTTTAGAAAAGCTTAATAATTGAGCAACGTGTAGTCAGTTTAATCCTTTAATTTCCATCTGAAATTTTCAGACTGTCCACACCTGCTGTCTTCATAAGCCTCACATAGATAATGCTCTGACCCCCCTGTTGGCATTCAACCACCATCCTGAGGTGACAGTGTTTCTCTCTATGTGAATTTCGGGATTATTTCAATCACTCTCATCTGCTGCACAAAACATGTGGTAGTGTTTACAGACATTTTTTATGTACACACCCCTTTATTTTTTTTCCCCTTGTTTTTTCCTCATTTAATAGTTTCCATATCACACATTTGATTACCACAGATAAAAATCGGTAAAAATAAAGATGTTTCCGTCCAGGAAGGTCTGTTCTCTGTACATTCTGATAGCTCACTTACTCTGTTGCTGTTAAATGATTCAGGCATGAACTCCCTCATTGGCCCTAATGAGTGCCCTCTTGTGGAGCCGCAGGAAATCGGCCCCTGAGGACTTTGCACTTAACACCTAAGATGAAAAGCACAGCCTGTGAGTGTCTTGCATCAAATGGGCTGTGTTTTAAGAGTCTTGGCACTTCTGGGCTGTGCCCTTGAGTACAGTTTGAGCCTTTGCACCGTGCAGGTGTGCGGTCTGTTCCCCTGGCGTGTGTTGAGGAAGGAATGACTCACACCACATACTCTGAAGTGACTCATCCTGCATTGTATCCCCCTGCATCATTCCCTCCATTTTTTTTTTCGAGGGAGTGTTTTTATTTCGACGACTGAGATAAAGTGTAGCCTTCTTCTGACCTTTACTTTTTTTCCTCTTTTTCCATCTCTTGTTGTTGTCCTGGTCTTTGTTTTTGTTGTATCAATCTGTGCACCTGTCAGCGTTGTATTCGTTTGCTTTCATTGCCTCTATCAATATGGTAAAAGGGGACATATTAAGTCTGGGCAAATGGCGGGATGTACAGTGTGACGATAGATATGTATACACATGGTATTTTAATAGAACAGACAATGTGTCAAACCACATTGCAGATGAACACTTATGTTGTAGATTTGTTTTTAATACAGTGGATTCTTTTTTGACAAGTTGGGCGCATTGGTACAGTGTTGACACAGTGTCATTATTAATATGGTGCATTCATATCAATGTGGAATTCAGCTGATGTGCACTCAGCTGTGCACAAATGTCATAATACTATATTTGCTTCATATTTATGATGTTTTACTGTTGAGAGTCATCAAGTTCTTATCTAAAGTGCCAGACTTGGTTTAATTTAATTTAAAGTCAATAAAATTCCAAAAAAAAAGATTATAATTATAATAAATAATATTGTATAATAAATTATATTTTAACATTAGAAACACTTCTGTGACTAAAAAGCCTACACCTACTGGTGTGGATTAACCATTACAGAAACATAAAAAAATGATTCTGGTAATCACCAATACTGTTAGTTTAGGGCAGCTGTGGCAATGTAGTCAATGTGTGTGTGTGTGTGTGTGTGTGAGTGTGTACTTGTTTTCCTTACATTGTGGGGACCAAATGTCCCCACAACGTAAGTAAAACCAGTAAATCTTGACATTGTGGGGACCTTTTGTTGGTCCCCACTAGGAAACAAGCTTATAAATCATACAGAATTATCTTTTTTGAAAATCTAAACTAGCAGAACATTTTCTGTGAGGGTTAAGTTTAGGGGTAGGGTAGGGGTGGGGTGGGGTAGGGGGACAGAATGTACAGTTTGTACAGTATAAAAACCATTACGCCTATGGAAAGTCCCCACAAAACACATAAACACAACATGAGTGTGTTTGTGAGAGTGTGTGTGTGTGTGTGTGTATATATATATATATATATATATATATATAAAATATACATTGAGTACAACATAATCAATTATTTAATTGGTTCTCTCTTGCTTTTGCATGTGTTCATAATTTCTTTGAATGACAGCCTGGCCAAAAATTATGTCAGCGTAATTTAGCATCTTTCGTTGTGTTATTACAAATAAAACAATTGACTCCAAGCACAACTACACAGTAAGCTTACAAAATTTTAATTTAAATAAGAATAAAAGAAAAAAATATATAAAATGTTAATGTTATATATAGCATTACCTAACCTCTTATTAACAGTTTGGACTGTTTTCCAATACAACATTCAGGAAACCAGTTTTAAACTATCATTATTTTCACAGTTGCATTATTTGTTTCTAGTAGCACAAAATGAAACTAAAATGACATATTTAAAACTAATTCACTGTTTTTTGTTCTCAGGCTGAAGCTCTGACTCCAGCGCTGCAGGCGGAGATGGATGTAAAGGAGGCCATTCAGCTTCAACAAGCCGAGAACGGAGAGGTGGTTCAGATCCAGATGCCAGGCACTTGAAAAACCTTCTCACGCGTTCATAAACAATGATATTCGGCAAGAGCGTCAAGGAGAAGGCGAAACTGATGAGCGTGGCCACTCAAAGTCAAATTCTCAACCAAAACCACTGCTGTCAGTCAACAATTATTGACTAAATCCAAGTAAAACAAATGCAATTTGTCATTTGGAAACTACTGGCTGTTTCCCACCAATAACAGTCACAGTGTGTTTAGTAACATATAAGCAATGGCTGGCTTCAGCGCTGGCTCATCAAATCACTCTGGCACTGAACAAAACAGAAAAGAACAGAAGACTTTTTCCTCCTCAGTCTATCTGAAATACCTCATATGCAAGGAAGAAGCATGCTTAACTAAAGTTTAGAGCAGACGGTTGGGCTTAAAGCGGTCACTTAAACTACCCATGTGTCATTTGGCCATCACACTTTGTAGAATTTCATTATCATATTATGAATTAGCAGCTATGTAAAATATGCTTCAGTTCATAATCCAAGATTTTTCCGTTTTGCTGTCCTTTTGTGATGTTTTTTAGCGAGTATGTTTGTGTTGGTGAAAGGCTGGGGTATGTTTGAGGTCCGCCCCTTCTTCATTCATCAATAATCAGTTTGTTTTCATAATGGTTAGTCTAAATATTTTTTGTTTCATACAGCTTTATTGTACAGAAAAAAAACTACTGAAAGTTTTGTAGGGCAGTTTACTAATACACAGTAATATGACGACTGTGTGCTGTGTTAATGTAGTATACGAAATATGTACTTTTTCATATATATATATATATATTTGTGTATGAAGGATTTGTTCAAAATAAATAAATGGCCGTTGTTTCCAAATACCGTGTCCTGAGTAACAAATAACAGCAGCTTTAACTGAGTGTGCCAGACAAACTCTAAGGAGACATTAGTGAAATTTCAGCAAAATTTTGCAGTAAATCCATTGTCCTTTGTCACTAGTATAGTCATGTATGAAGCACAGCTCACACAGAAGTCACTTTCATACCATACAGCTTTCCGTTGTTCAGAACGCAAGCAAAATCTGTATGGGGAACTTTTTCAACCTTATGCAAAACTCCCTATCCCGTGGTTTCCTATTGAAATGACTGTATTTCACCTGTGAAATTTCATACTTTATGTAATATTATTTCAGCGTGCAGTAAGTAAACTAGTAACAGTATGCAAATTTTCGATAGAATACCAAAATGAGTATCACACAAGTACACTATATCCCACAATGCAATGTGCTCAAATTGCCCATGTATTTTCAATGGGATGAATGAAACTGGAAGCAATCACTTATTTGACTAAGTTTTAATTAAAAAGTCAGATTAGTCATTAAAAAATATGGGTTTTTCGATAGCTGATTTTTAAATGATTACATTAAATTATAAATATGTAGTAATAGCATTATAAAGTATCAGTAGTTATTTATTGTGTTACATGTTCTTCCAGTCTAGGGTTGGGAGACAGTAACAGGATTAAATTAAATCAAAAGAGAAATGCAACTGAAGACAACAAAGGATTCCCTTCAGTCCCCTGCCCCAGAAATGTGAGTCAACCACTTCAGCAATGCAAATTAAAATTCTTTATTTTAGTTAAAATTGAAGTCTTCAGGAGAGGGACTAGCCAAAACAAAAAACAAAAAGGTTGCTAACTGTTTGAAGGAGAACTATGACCTACGCAGATAAAAGAAAATAAATAAACAACATAGCCTTTCATCCACTCCCTGGCAAACCAAAACAGGCATGAACATTACAAAAGAAAAAGTGGCAACCTCTCCCTACAACTTCATATAACATAAGAATTATTATATCAAAAACACAATACCTTTTAATACTGAAACAAATGTTAGAAAGAAAAGGAAAATCACTACCTGATAACAAAAAGGCCTATAACTCTGTTTGGACACCAGGGGGGTATTCCAGAAAGCAAGTTATGTGACATACCCAGGTATGTTTCAGAGTAAGTAAGTTGATAACCTCAACTTTCGGTTCCAAAAACTGAGGTAACTTTCAGGGTATGTAAGTAACCATAGCAACTTACTCTCTGAACATAACCTGCTCCGGAGCAGGTTAAGTTTGAGGGTTAGTTTTCTTAAGAGGTATTCAGATGTGTGTTATTTAATTAATATAGTTTTATCACGGTAACTACATTTCTAAATTTGTACATAGTTACTGTTATATATATATATATATATATATATATATATATATATATATATATATTATATTATACAATACATACGTACATATATGTATAAAGTATAAAGCACTATTATAATGTTTAAATGTTTATTCAATTTATATATAATATAATATATGTAATTATTTAATTGTAATCACACACATCTGATGTGCTTTTTTTCCTTTTTATAACAGGACGTTTTCTATTCTAGAATTTCTATAATAAAATACATATGTAATATCTTATTAAATATTTAGCATCAAACAAACAATATAAGTCTTATTCTCAGTGAGTAAAGATTACTTATTCAATAAAAAGATTGAAAAAATTATTACACAATCACCAAATAGGTGGCGATGTGCACTAAGTAGGTTTTGTAAATCGCCATTAAACAAAAGAAGAAGGAGGAAGTGGAATGGCGTGCTTTTTCTCAGCGTCTGTTTCCATGGTGAATCATCGATTCGTCGCTCGGTTGAGAATGTCTTGTGTGTTAACCGGGAACATACACTGGGTTGGCTGAACTTACTCCCTGATGCGTTTTTGGAACCAGCATACCTGGAGTAAGTAAGGTTTGAGTTAATCAACCTTGAGTTCAGGGTATATGTGATGGTAAGTTAACCTTGCTTTCTGGAGTACCGCCCAGAGCACACACATACCACAAGGTGTGCAAACTAACTTCAATGCATAAGTCAACACACCAGTTTTACACTCAGTTGCAAAAGAAACACACACGTCTGTTGCAGAGGAGAAGTGAACCTTCCCAAGCAGTGTTCACTCTGCTCTCTTATAATGGTAGCCCTGCAGCACACTCCTTACGAGCAACAGGTGTGGCTAATCAACTGCAAGGCAAGCAGAGTGAGGAAGAGAGAGACAGAGCACATGGCAAAAATAACACTCAGACACCTCAGGACGTAACAATTGTTACTAACCTTAAAGTCATTATTTCAACCCTGTGACAGGGTTATATATTTCTCTTTCAAAATATGTTTTGTGTCAACCCTGTTACATTCAAAATATTTTGGGGTTGATAACCTATGCAAAATATCCAATAAAGTTTTATGCATGATAGGGTTGAACAGGGTTTTAAAATAATGAAAAAAATAAAGCATAAGCAGAATTTAGTTTGGATTTTTTTTATGTTGTAACAGTGATTAATGTGACTGCAAACCGGCTGATATTCTGATCAAAAAAATAAAATTAAAATTAACATTTTTTAATTTAAAATATATTTTGTATTTTACAGTTAACAAATATATCAAATAATTATCAAATTTTTTTATAATCATGAGGACACACTTGGCACACACATTTAGTTTCCTGACAACAGCCCATATACTGCACGGTATTCAAAGCAGATCCGTTCCAAACAAAGCCATTATGCACAAACATTATTGCAAATTAAGTGTCGGTGTTGATTTTGTGTTTAGCCACTGAAGTCATCACATGCATTATGGTTTAATGATTGCAAACTAATGATAGGGAGTGATTAGAAGCAAGCGGCGATGCTTTTGGTTGCTATGTTTGTTTTATATTTATGTGATTTGCTTCAGAACACCATAGTGAGAGTCTCGTAAATGTTTTGGTTTGTTATATTCTCTCTAAAGGCCCCCCGAAAACTCCTACTCAGACTCCCTTGTCTCTAATGCGACTAAGTCAACCTCTCCCCCACTCTGGATGGAAGATCCCAGATTGTAACAGTCTTGACTTTTACATACTGGCCAGGCACCACTGGGCCCGTTGTCATGGCGAAGGTACATGATGCACTTGCGAGTTGCTAACTCATCCTCTCCCACTGTTGTGGGTTTGCGTCAGATTATATGTATCTTTGGGGCAGGGGTGAGGACAGTAAAAAAACTTTTGTTGAGTTTTCCCACGCACACTTACAACACAATGGTGTATTTTGGATTGCATGCAGAAAGCAGTCCATATTAACGCTGATAAAAACATCTCTCTATTTCCTTTTGTTTTCTTTTAGTCTCAAAGTCTCCTATTACCCGTCTTCTGTACGCCATCCATCCGTCTCTCTTAAGGAATCTATCGCTTTCTTTTTCCTCTGATTTCCGATTGTTCTCATCCTCCCACTCTTTTCCCGGGTTGTGTCTGGTGTTTTGCTTTGTTTTGAGGGGTTTTTTTTTAGCTTCCCTCCTTCTTCGCTACCATTCTGTATTGGTCTTGTCAGAACTTGGACTATGGTGTCCCTGTAGCCCCCCCTAAAATCCAACACTGACTCCCTTTTTTCTAATAGAACCTAGTCAGCTTCTCCCCCATTCCAGATGATGGATGAAATACCCCAGAAATTTAACAGTCTGGGGAATTTTAAGAACCCAGACTGGGTGGGCCCTGGGACTGTCATTATGGTGAAGACACAGACTCAGTTGCCACTCTCTGGGGTGCTAATAACTTCTATATGTACATGGGATCATTCCCACTAGGCAGTTTTCATGTCATGTGTCTATATATTGGATAAAATGTCAAGAGTTATGCAAAGTTGCCATTTTTACCACGTCTTTTTTTTTCTCTATTCAAAATGGTGTTTTCTTTTAGAATACTATTTTAATTGCTAATCATTTCCCCAATGTCCTCAACATCATTTTCCACCTGTCAGGGATCGGTCAGGCTCTGGCAGCACCCAATCACAACGAGCACCGTCACCGGAATACTAATCACCCACACCTGACTGTCATCACCTCATTAACACCACATTATAAGAGCACACACTTCACTCTGGCACTTTGTCTGGTCTCGTCAATGAGTAAGGATTCACTCACCCGCTCTACTTACCTCAGCTATGGTCCTGCTGCATAGTCTCACATGCTCCTCAGTGTTTCCTGTGTCTCCCTGATCGTCGATGTGTTTTCCACTCTCCATCTCCTCCATCGAAGTGTGTGCTCTGCTGCATTCGTCCACAGCTTCCTTCCATCATCTACAAAAGGACTGTCAGTATATCAGTTCTTACAAATTACACAGCGTGAGCTGTTTCTTACCTGGGAAATCCCATCTTGGTGTGTTTAATAAACTTCTTCATTTATACAACTTCTCTGTGAGTCTCTCTTCCATAACATCACTCTGTTATTCCAATTATTCTTTAAATGACAAAAGCTGTAGTAACAACATTCTCGGGTGTGACATAATTTTTATATGGGAAAACAACCACACTAACACCAGTATTCACGATTTATGGTACATAATATTGATTAATTGTTTCTCAAATCTTCCAACTTCCAAACTTTGAGTAAATTGTATAATTTGTATGATAACATTTTAAAAGATAATGGCTAGATTTGTATTTCCTTCCTGTTGGATGGAAATTAATGTTAATTTCTTTATTTCCATCCTGTCAAAAAAAAAAAAAAAATCCATCCCCTTATGTTCCATCCTGTTAGGAATTGTTAATTTCTTTATTTTTGTCATGCTAATAATATTGTTGATTTCTTTATCCATCCAGTTATATTCCAGAATTCTGTAATTGTTTTTTATTTTCCATCCTGTTGTGAATTGATTTAATTTTGTATCATGCTAATCTTATCATTTAATTTCCTGTTACATTCCATCCTGTTGAGAATCCTGCTCATTTTCTTTATTTCCATTCTGTTACATTCCTTCCTGTTAAGAATCATGGGTAACACTTCAGTATGGGAAACAATTATCACTTGTAACTTACCTCATTAAAGTACAACACATTCATTTTTAAAATGTTAGAGTTCAACAGGGACACTTCTGCATAACAGAAGTAAACCATGAATAAACGGCATGTACTGCACCTTTATCTTTGTTGGCCTGACCTACATGTCCACTTTGAAATTTTTCTTTTATCTAATGCAGACAAACTATTTTTCCAAGTCAAAACATGAAAGTGGTCAGTCCTCAAGAAAATAATTCAACAAGTTGATCTGATAACTAAGTGCAAGACGGCCAAGCAGTCTGGCCCGAGCACAGCAAACAGGAGACAAGGTCAGATTTTTTAAGACCCTAATGTTCCTCAGTGGTGTATTTTATGTTTTTGACTCCATTGGTTCAAGTGGTTCATTGAGTGAGCTCATGTTTTAGTGTGTGGATTCATGCTTGACCTGAATTTACAGGTTTCTTTTATTTTCAGGATCTTCTTAGCAGAACGCAAATTTACATAAGCGATTTCACAACCCATATCTTTTAGGATTAGACCTTGCGTTAAAAAGTGATTAATGGTCAAAATTGATAATGCTTGTCCAAAAACTTATTGCGTCCTTCAAGACACCAAGCAACACTCCCAAATCTCCGGAAAGATGCCACTGATGCTTATCCAATTCTTTTTAAAGAAATTACATAAAATTCTATTGGTTAATTATGAGAGTAAAAGGAAATTCTATGTGTAACTAGGTTACATATTATGGGAAAACCTTTCCAACAACCAAAATTTTAGCTACAATGACAAATAACCTGTTTATTTCTTGTAACCTGTTTGTGGGAGCTAATTTTATTACAAATTTTCAATTTATGGCACTTTATATGAAGCAACTTTGCCAGGTGCCTTTAAGTTACAAAGGTAATAAATCATGGAATGTCTCTTTTAGGTTTTGATCGAGTTAATTAAGAATGCTTTACGTTATCTCTTCTAAATATATAAACTGTCACAACTGTTAAATGTGTATAAGGGATATATCTTTAACTAATGTTGAATTTAGTTAATGTTAGCTGTAAAACATGTATTTGGGGGGTTCATAAAGTATATTAAAATGTGTATTTTCCATGTAAAATGTTTGTTTTGCTGTGTGTATAGAAAATCTAATTTCACTACTAAAGCCAGAGCTTCATAATCTGAGGATATTAGTTTGTTTGTATCAGCATGAACATATACAAGTTATTTGTGCTATCACTCTTTAAAATAAATCCCAGTCTTGGGCTGTTATCTACGGAGCCTCTAAAGTATGGAGGACCAGGAGTGCCACATAAAAATAAAATGAAGAATCAATTGATTAATTTAATAATTCAAACATAAAAATGTATACAAATATATCACTTTTATATGGGCACATAAATAGACATATTTAAAGTTATTATTTAATTCCTGTTTTTAAATTTAATTTAACCATTGTGTTATGTTCCGGGTCAATTTGACCCGTTTTGATTTTCAAATTGTTGGAAATACTGGTTAACCTATTTTTTTTTTTCTTGATATTTTGTGACTTTTTCTCATTTATCATCATGAACACACATGCTGGTGTTTTTTGACATATACAAACAAAATTACTGTTACGTTCGTGATGTTCGCCGGGTCAATTTGACCCGCATATTTTAACGCTCTAAAGCAACTGTACTGACCCAAAATAATAACATTTCTTGGTTATATTTCGTTATTTTATTTTTTTTACTACTTATCAAGCTAAAAAATGAGGTTTTCCACACTTATTTCAATACAGAAAAATGTTTTAACATGCACCATGTGTGTGAAGTTCATATGCAGAAATCACACACTTGCTCATCATGTCAGAAGAAACTTGTCTTTATGAAATGAGTTTACAAAACAGCCAACTTAGGAAAAGTACATATTTTCATTATACAGCTACATTTAATTGTTCAGTTATGATGTTCTAAGAAAAAAAAAAATTTAAAAAATGTATTTATTGTATTTAAAAATGCACTGTTTATTTTCAATATTTGTCAAAACAAATCAGTTTTAAAAAATGGTTAAATAACATTTTCATTAAATCATATCTTCAGATATGTATTTTTTGGAATATTTGACAAATGTTGATATTAAAAGTTTACAGTTTGTACCTTAATCTTTGTTGTTTTTCATAATGTGATTTTTGAGGAATTGTATTGAATCCAATTAGGGTCAATTTGACCCGCTCCATAACAAGTGTACACAGAAATCGAACAGCGCATAAGAGTTAATAAAACAATAAAACAATAAATTTAAAAAGTCTTTTTTGAATGTATAAATAAACAGACGAATTTGAAACGGGTTATTTAATTCATTTTTTAAAATGTAGATTAATAGAACAATAAAAAGTACATTTGTAAATCATTTTAAATCTCTTTTTAAATGGCTTTTTAAATCGCTTTTTAAAAAAGAATTTGGCAAATGCTTTTCTCTCTCGGTTTGCCAAATGCTTTTCTTTATCCATTTGTCAATCGAGTACTAAAATGCCATTGGACAGCATACACGTGGGAGCAACCAATCAACTTTCGCCTCAATTTGAAGAGCCAACCCTCTCTAGAAGAGTTTGAGCAACGCGATCACACAAAATGTCTTGAATGAATGAATTTGAACGTGTTTTTAGAGGTATTGTAGAGGATCTGTTAGCTTTAGCTGATTTTTGCGAAAGAAATTCTCCTCTCGATCATCATTTTATATGTAAAAGAGTTTTACAGTTGAGGCAAGACGCGGCAATCGCAGCGGATAATTGTGGTTTTACAATAAATGGAAGGATTTGGGTTAAGTTTGAGGTCATTCAGCGACTCCGCAGCCCTCACGCTATGGTTGAACTTCCAAGCATTCATGAACAACACCAGTCGTTGGATGCACCGGCGGAAGAGACAGCAGGGTGTATTGGTGTATCGCTGAGGACAGTCTGACGAAAACCATTATAACCTCTCCAAACACAGATTCGCCTGACATTTTGCGTGATCGCGTTGCTCGAATTCTTCTTGAGAGGGTTGGCTCTTCAAATTGAGGTGAAAGTTGATTGGTTGCTCCCACGTGTCTACTGTCCAATGACATTTTAGCACTCGATTGACAAATGGATAAAGAAAAGCATTTGGCAAATCCTTTTTTAAAAAGCCATTTAAAAAGCATTTAAAATGATTTACAAATGTACTTTTTATTGTTCTATTAATCTACGTTTTAAAAAATGAATTAAATAACCTCTTTCAAATTCGTCTATTTATTTATACATTCAAAAAATACTTTTTAAATTTATTGTTTTATTAAACTACAATTAAAAACAGGAATTAAATAAACAACTTTAAATATGTCTATTTATTTGCCCATATAAAAGTGATTTATTTATATACATTTTTATGTTTGAATTATTAAATTAATTAATTGATTCTTCGTTTTATTTTTATGTGGCAGTCCTGGTCCTCCATACTAAAGGGACATGGTGGTGGAAAAAAATTGGCATGGGAATAATTTTTTTTTACACATTAAAAACCCCAGAGTTAAATCATCTCTGCTCAGATAACATTTGGTCCCTCTCTAAATAGTGTTAAAGTAACACTGAAGCATAGTTAAAGTTAATGATATAATTAAGCAATTAATTAAGTGATGATTGAACATTAGTGATGAACACCTGCTGTTAACAAGCAGAATCACTGAAGAAAAGAGAAACACAAGAACAACAACTGACTTCAGCTATAGCCTTAGATGAAATCAACTGAAGATAAAAGACATTCAATCTCTAAAGATCTGATTAAAACATCTGATTCACTGACCAGACTGGCTTTATTTCTGTCAGACATCTACAGAAGCTCTTATTGAGAACTAAAAGAGATTTAGATGTTGGGGTTTTATTGGTCAAAAAATAATGCCACCATCATGGTGGTCAGGGTTTGTTTTAGTTGGGATCTTTACCCTTTTACATCCTTAAAACAACTTATGTTTGCACATCTGCAATAGTATTTCACAACAAACACTTGTACATTGCTGAATCAGAAGACTGAAGGAACAGATTATCTTGAATGCTTTGCTTGCAATTTGTTTCAAGTGAACATTATAAAAAGGTTTTTTTCTCTTTGGTGTCCAGTTATTGCAGAAGTGTAAAAAAAGATAGATTACACAAATGCCACCATAATGCTTCAATGCTAAAAAAAAGAGCCACTATGAACACTCAGTCTTATATATGAACATATAGCATACAAACCTCAACAGTGGTGACAATAATTCTTTATACTGCAGTGCATGATGGGAGTTTTGTCCTATGGTGATATCCAGCATAAATTGCTGCCGTTTTTTTATCACCATTGTTGAAATTCATATGCTGATTCTTGATGTCTGTGTGTATCGAAATGATGCAGTAGTTAAAAAAATGAAATGTGTGGTATGGTTTTAAAATTGTTCAATATCTTTTTGCTGTAACACTTTCTACTCATATTGTGGTTTCACAGGGTTGGTAACGCAAAACCAAAATGTATAAATAAATGTGTAATTAATAGCTTTGAATGCAACTTCACAATGACTAAACTATCATATAAAAGCAGCTAATATCTGCATTTTGTAAAATAGTGATCTCACTACTTCACAACAAGTCATGTTTCGTTACAGAGAGAAATCTAACACAATAAAAGAAGGGTCAAGAGCCCAACTAAAGCAAACTCTGATCTCCATGATGGTGGTGTCATTTTTTATTTTATATTATTTTTCTTGACCAATAAAACATCTAAACCTCTGTTAATTCTCAATAAGAGCTTCTGTAGGCATGTGAAAATAAAGTCAGTCCTGTCAGTAATGAGTGAATCTGGTAATGCTGTTTGTGGAGTTGATTAATCAGATCTTCAGAGATTTAATGTTTTTTATCTTCAGTTGATTTCATCTAAGACTGTGGCTGAAGTCAGTTGTGGTTTCTCTTTTCTTCAGTGATTCTGCTTGTTAACAGCAGGTGTTCATCACTAATGTTCAATCATCACTTAATTAATTGCTTAATTATATCATTAACTTTAACTCTGCTTCAGTGTTACTTTAACACTATTTAGAGAGGGACCAAATGTTATCTGAGTAGAGTTGATTTAACTCTGGGGTTTTTACTATGTAGAAAAAGTCTTTTGCGTTCACTCGCAAAATGTTTGCATTCCCACGCAAAGATATTGTCGTTCCCTTACAAAACCTGCTATGAGCTCGGACAAAACCTTCCTGTTTAATGTCCCTCTGGCTGGCAGTAGTGTTTATTAAGTCAGCTCCGTGCATTAATACACACAAATAATGAGCGGCTCATTTAGAGTTTGAACTTGTTTGACTCAAATATAAGGAAATGCGGTCAGTGCTTAAGGAGTTCTGTAGAGTTGGAAATATATTCACAGATTCGAATTTCCCGGATGAATAACTCGTGAGCTAAACGTTGTTAAAACACAAATGCAACTATTTCCAATCATAGTAACCTAGACAACGAGCTACAACCCAATATGTACCCTCAAATGTACTTTATAATATATAAATTTGTCTCTAGCAGCCGGTGGCGAGACAAGGGACAGTCTGAAAACTGCAAAACCCAAAACCCCTTTGCTCATTTTATATTATGAAAAATAGTCAATAACTTCACTGTAACACGTCACTGCTCTCCTGCTGGTTGTACTGGAACACTTAGTTTGATTAAAAAAAATGGTAACACTTTACAATAAGGTTCATTAGTTAAACATTAGTTAATGTATTAACTAACGTGAACAAACCATGAGCAATACATTTGTTACTGTATTTACTAATCTTCGTTAACGTTAGTTAATGAAAATACAGTTGTTCATTGTTTATTCATGTTAGTTCACAGTGCATTAACTAATGTTAACTTTTATGATTATTATGAAACAAAATCAATAACTTCACTGTTAATAGTAAAACATTTAATAAATTGTAATGCCATCAAATGTAGTAAGTAATTATCATGTAAAAGCTGGTTGTAAGTATGTATGTAAGTAATTACATCATTTATGTAAAGAAGGCCTTTTTGTGTTACTTGCCAAACTAACTGTTGTAGTATAACCAGCAGGAGAGCAGTGATGTTTTAACTGAATTTGGTAACACTACAGCGTGTAACATTGAAGTTATTATTGACTATTTTTGTAGAAATGCTTTTCTGATTTTGACTTTTCAGACGGTCCCTTCGGACTTGTCCCACCGATGCCTGCTAATATAGACCAATTTATATTATAAAGCTTGTTTGAGGAAAATTGGGTTGTTGTAGCTTGTTGGCTACGTTGGAAATAGCTGTCATTTGTGTTATAACAACGTTTAGCTCACGAGTTCTGGGAAGTTCAAATATGTGAATATATTGCCAACTTTACTGAACTCCTAAAGCACTGACCGCATTTCCTTTCCTTATATTTGAGTCAAACAAGTGCAAACTCTAGCCGCTCATTATTTGTGTGTATTAATGCACGGAGCTGACAAAGGGACATTAAACAGGAAGGTTTTGTCAGAGCTCACAACAGGTTTTGCAAGGGAACAATAATATCTTTGCGTGGAAACGAAAAAATCTTTGCGAGGGAACGCAAAAGATTTTTTTTTTTTTTTTTAATTCCTCCCATGCCAAATTTTTTCCACCACCACGTCCCTTTAGGGGCTCCATAGTTATCACATGCAGTGAGATTCATACACTTTTAATACATCGTGAGGCCACTGGTTTATTAATAAGTAATATATATACATATTATTTCTGCATACTAACGTTTGGAGATTTGGACTGAAACTTGATGTGGACGTAAATGGTGACATTGTGGTCAGGTAGAGGTTAACTGGTTAGAGCGCTCTGGTGGTTGGGCAGGCGCGTAGCTGCTGCGCTCTGACGCGGTGATGGAGAGCTCAGAGATGCGCTGCTGCTCCAACAGGATCCCGCGGCCGCGGCCGACCTCTCCCTCTTGCATTCTTCGCTCTTCTGCGCCGAGACTTTAAATCACGGGTGAGTCCCGCTCCTTCGGCAGACATATTCAGCGTATGACGGATCCAACGAGACGTCACAGTAACGTAAAGCGCGTGCGAGCGTCACGTGTACTCTATATGATAACATGACAGGTTCATTGACAAGCGTTCTAGCGCGAGACAGTAACTCTGACAGTTTGATTAGAGTCCTCCATGAGTGAAGTTATGCAAGTGTGAAGAAGTAAGTTAAAACTTCTTTAAAACAATTTAAGTGATTGATTATTTTGCCAACATACTGATGTTGCTATATGCAGAGCCACTCCAATTTTTAAAAGTAACATGGTAAACGTAATTTACGGCAGTTATTACTTCAATAACTCGGTTTTAGTTATCAGCTGTCATTAAATGTTGACTCAATCTGGCAGACATAGGCTATTCTGAAACCGTATTATTAATTTCTAATATTAATTTAGTAATAGTAGTAACAGTATAGCTAATAGCTGTTTTTGGGTAAATGTTTGTAAAGTCAAACTTCTTTTGAAATACGCAATGAGTGTTTGGTCATGTTGTCAACACAAAGACTCCATGAAAACACTTTGAAATGACTTTATTTCCATTCTCAACCATCAAAAGATCGTAAGAGTGTACGCCCACTTTTTAAACCATAATGTTTTTCCCCATATACAGCAGGAACATAATAGGATAATAATAACACTAACACTAATAATAATAATAATAATAATAATAATAATAATAATTATTATTATTATATAGTATAGGAATAAAATAATAATAATTAATACATTATCTATAATATATAGAGACAATAATGACTACATATTATTTATATTATTATGTAGATTTTATTATTGTTATTATCATTGTTGTTGTTTTTGTTAACAATAATTCATGATGACATTATTGTGATAATTATTATTATATAGACAATAATTCATATTTCGTCATTGTTTAATATGGGCATGAACTAAAAGGGTGTGCAGCATATAAAACCTGATTTAAAGTTCAATGTATATAAACAACATATTTTAAATTTATTGCAGAATATTCACATATATTCAAATATAGTAGTTTGAGAGTATCATGAGATTGAGAGACATGTGTGGTGCCTCATGGGAGTGGGCTGTCACTGTAGAAATCTTTCATCCTTATTTGTTTATTGTTATTATTATTTTTCTGCATTACTTGATTGGTTGATATTTCTCTTCAGGATTCATGGGTAATGTAGTTCTGCTGCAGGATCTGCAATGTTAAATACAATTTTAAAAAATTAAGTTGAACTAACATTGATGGCTTCAACAGATGCATATAAATTCATATATTGATAACCTTTGAACTCATGGAAGGTTTGTCTTTAAAGGTTTATTAGTAATTGTTAATAATAATAAAACTTTTATGGAGAAATTAATGCGATTTTTTTACTTCCAGTATTTAGTTATGTGGGAAGTGGGTAGTATTTATTAATTTTGAAAGTGTTTTATTGCTTTTGTTCATAGAACAATCTGTCAAGTGTGGTACACATGCAGCCTTCGGAAAATTGTTTCCCCTGACAAAGTACATAGCATCAACAGTTAATTAACATCCTTTTAATAAGCATCATTTAATGTTTTAAAGTGCAGCCAAAACATCAGGACTGGTTGCGGGGGTGGATGAAAGCTGGAGATCCTTGGGATGTTGAGAAACTTTACCAGAACTAAATAAATGCTGAGTGACTGGGACTTTCCCAAGCGTGCACCGAACAGAATGTCCTGTTATTAACCATTTTTACCAGACCAAATCTTTAACCCATAAGCCACCATCCAAATGTTCTATCATTTACTACTGTACAAAAGTTTGGGGTTAGTGATATTTTTTTATTTATTTTTTTGTAAGAAATTAATACTTTTGTTCAGCAAGGTTGCATTAAATTGATCAAAATTGCCATTACATTTCTATTTCAAATAAATGCTGCTCTTTTGAACTTTCAATTCATCAGAATCCCTGAAAAAAAGTCACAAAAACATTAAGCAGCACAACAGTTTGATAGATTGATAGACATGTTTCTTGAGCAGTAGATCAACATATTTCTGAAGGATCATGTGATGATGATATATACCATCATCACATGATATATTAGTAACAGTACACAAATATGACAGTTTATACCTTGGTATTGAAGTCATGGTTCGGTATGGGTTCAGTACAGAAGGGGGGAGAAAACTAAACATAAAATTGCTTATTTTTTCTTATTTTTATTAAACAGTGGTTTATTGAACAAATTGTGTCTCTCTAAATAAAATCAATTATAATGACCATTTCTTAACATAGCATCTCAGCTAATTCGGTAAACTACAGCAAACCCTTTCTTGAACATTACTACAATATTAAAGATTACAATTAACAACAGAGCCCAAACTATTAAATTTAGTTGCTATTTATTTTTAGATATAAAAATCAACACTCAAATGAAAACAAATTGCATATAAGGCAGGTTTCGCATTAAATTCTAAATCTAATTATAAATTATTTTTCAATTATTTTTTGAAATGTAATCATTTACACAGTTACTATCATAACTTGTTTGCATGAAGTTTTCAAGTTTATTTAAACACATTAAATAATTAAGACAATACTAACAGGTAAATATATAATACAAGTAAATATAATAAATTTATAAGCTAGAACATATATTTAATTAAATGCACCCCTCTAGTGATAATTTCTTTAGTGAACTAACATGCTTTGACTTGATAAATGACTTGGTGTCACAGTTATGCCTAGTTTAGTTCTGTCATGTCATGTCATGTTTAGTTCAGTTACGTCACGTCTGCACCTGTCCTCATTAGTCCCTGAGTGTTCACCTTCCTCCACCTGTGCCTTTTTAGTTCCCTCCTCACTGTGTGTATTTATACTCCCTGTTCTCGTCTTGTATGCTTTCCGTTTACATTGAGTTTTGTAATAATTAAATTAAAATAGTCTTTATAGATCTATGCCTTCGTCTTCTGACGAACCCAGCTTGACAGAATAACCAACCTCTCAAAATGAGAAAAAGAAGATGGACTCACTGGCGATGCATTTTCTTCTCTGGCCGGAGGCCAGGCCATACCTGGGTTATCTGGTCGGGATGCTCCAGAATGGCGGCCGCTCTGCCTCAGCCTGGGAGCCCGGGGCATGCACCGAGGTCGTAGCTGGGCCAGAAGACCTCGGAGTCCCGGAGTCGATGCAAGCGGGTCAGCCCAGTGCAGAGCCAGGAGCTTACTGAGACTTAATCAACCTGTGGTCCACGGATACTTTCCCCCACCCAAATCCCCACCCTCGAATCTTCATCTTCGCTTCCAGTCCCGTCCGGAAGTCATCAGCCTATACCCTTGCCTGTCTTCCCGATCCCGTCGCTGCTTACAGCCAGCCCCCTGGATCTGTTGGCCTCTCTGGTGTCGTCAAGCTCCTCGGCTCTGCCACCGCGGCTCACTCCGGGCGGCTCATCATCAGCACCTCGGGCTTCACTTCCACCAGCTCGGCTTGAGGCGGAGTCCCCGTCTCCACTTCGGGCCTCCAGGCCCATGTCTCCCCCTCGACCCGTCAGCCCGCCTCCATCGCCTGGGCCCACGCCTCCCTCAATGCCTACTCGTCCCGCCTGCCCGGAGGCTTTGTTGGGCTCCTTTGTCCCTCCTGGTCGGCCTCTGGCGGTCGATGCCCAGCTTCCGTCATGGACTTTCCGGGATTGCGGGTGTGCCTACACCCATCACCCCTGCGGCGTCATCAGGCTCCTCCCTCCCTACGACCTCCCCGTCATCCTCAGTCGCACCAGCATCGCCCCGGTCAGCCAGGGCCTCATCATTGCCTCGGTTGCACAAGCCTGCAGCTCGGCGCCAGGCTTACAGGCTTCCAGGCCAGTGATGTTGCCCAGGTCTGTCGGTCGTGATCTTCCGCTGGTGGTTCCGCGTCCGTCGATCGGTCCCAGGTTTTCATCCGCCCCTGTCAGGACTCCACCCTGGCTCCTCCCTCCGTCGACACCACCATGGTGTCCATGGCCAACATCCCCAGGCTGCTGCCTGTCACCAGCTACACGCCCTCCACCAAAACCTCCGCCCTCTTCCTTCACCATGGACTCTGTCATGGCACGAGGATGTGTCTTTCCGAGGGGGGGCGTACTGTCACAGTTATGCCTAGTTTAGTTCTGTCTGCACTAGTCCCTGAGTGTTCACCTTCCTCCACCTGTGCCTAATTTGTTCCCTCCTCACTGTGTGTATTTATACTCCCTATTCTGTTCATTCTGTGTTGGTTATTGTCTGTGCTAAAGTACTCTAAAGTACAAGTAGTCTTGTATGCTCTCGGTTTACATTGAGTTTTTTGTAATAAATCAGTCTTTATAGATCTATGCCTTCGTCTTCTGTCGAACCCAGCGTGACACTTGGTAAATGTCATATATATATATATATATATATATATATATATATACGTGTGTGGTGTGTGTGTGTGTGTATGTGTGTATATCAAGTGGCATCTAAAAAAAAGAAAGAAAAGAAAAATATGATACAACTTCTCTCAGACCTTTTCTTGGCATTTTTGTAATTAGGTTTAAGCAGCTGGTTTCAAGATTTTCCCAGACCTGCCCTGAACCTCAGAACTCTCAGCATGTCCTGTAGTTAACACTTGTATTCCAACCAAAAGCATGTGCGATGTGTTATGACTCACCCTACTCATTAACAAAATAGTTTGGGTAGGAGTTGTGCAGATCATCAACAGAACTGAAAGAAAAACCTAATTCATCTTCTTTAAAAATGGAATTAATCTGAAAATGTTTAGTGTATTGAGCAATAATCATACAGTTACAGTACAGATATAAGATGAGCTCAGTAATGGGCTGTTAATGTAAGTCTTATTCCTGAAGACATAACAGATTTTAGTACATTGTTACACTACTGTTCAAAAGTTTGGGCTCAGTAATAAAGAAATTATACTTTTATTTAGAAAGGATGCATTAAATTGATCAAAAGTGACAGTAAAGACATTTTAATGTCACAAAAGATTTAGATTTCTGAAGAATCATGTGACACTGAAGACTGGAGTAATGATGCTGAAAATTCAGCTTTGCAACACAGGAATAAATTACATTTTAAAGTATATTGGTTATGTACTGCTCTGTGACATGAAGGCAGATGATCCAAATGCAGTATTTAATAAAAGGATAATTCATAAACAGATTAAAAAAAAAAAGCTAATATCCAAGGCATGGGCAAACAGAGTATTTCAAAGAACCAGGCAGAATACAAAAACTAGGAAATCAGGAACTTAGGAAAACGCTCAGATACACAGTACAAACATAAACAAGATCTAGTGATGAGTGATTATGAAGACCAGGCCTTTAAAGCCAGAACTAATGAGCATAATAACACAAATGAGACACAGCTGAAAAAAAAAATAATGGCAGATGAGTCCAAGGAAAGGATGATGGGAAATGAAGTCTTTGATGAATATGTAAAAGTCCTTGGTGGAGTGCCAGGGTGGCTTTCACGGGCTCCAGCTGGTTATTTAAATTGTAATATTATTTCACATTTTTTCGGTTTTAACTGTATTTTTGAGAACTATAATAAATAAACGCAGCGTTGGTTAGCACAAGACTTCTTTCAAAAAAGTCAAAATCTTACCACAAACTTTTAATTGGTAGTGTAAATGGTTGTGATGGAGATGCTATGCATGTTTTTGACTTCTGGGGTACATGAATTCAAAAATATCAGAGATTCAATTGTTCTGATTTCATAATAAACAAACAAACAAAAAAAGCAAAGATGACACTCTTGAAGAGAAAACCTTTTTAAGTAGTTTGGCTCACTCTTCTGCCACAGAATAAAAAAAGTCATTGAACATTTTTATCTCACAATTCTGACTCTTTTTCTCACAATTACAACTTTGTTTCTCAGAATTCTGACTTTATAAAATTTACTCCTCCTCATGTCGTTTCAAACCTGTATTACTTTCTTTCTTTTGCAGAACATAAAAGAAGACATTTTGAAGAATGTTAGAAAAAAAAACTATTTTGGTCACTACATATAATACCAATTCAGATGCAGCTGAATAAAAAAATCAGCCTAAACATTTATGTATAATACATTTTATGTTGAAATAAATAAAATAGTGCTTTCTAAAGCTATTTTTTGTAATGTCTATTTGATGCTTTTCTCATTTAATACAATAATGACTTTAAATGATCTTTTGGGGGTAATTTCACAGCCAGATTTGATGTGCGGTGAATTTGCGATTAATTCAATTAATTTATTGCCACATCATGTAATTAATTGCGTTAAAAATTTGAATCACTTGACAGTCCTAATATTTAATAACGTTTCTGGAAAATAGGATATGCAAGGAAAATATTTTACTTTTTACTTGATGGTTATACCACATGACATTTTTAGACTTATTAAATTTAATCATTTAAGTTTTTCTAAACCAACATGAATACAAACAGTATGTTTGAGCAAACTTGGCACATGTGCTGGAGACACATTTTTTAAAAAAAAATTCTCTTTTTTTTATCGCAGACACTCTTATTTGTCCCACTAATGTTTTGATACATAAATTCATAAAATAACATATGGCAGACACATGATCCTTTCCAAATTTCAAAAATAGCCCCATTCCCTGAACTTGTAATGGCCTTCCCGCAACTGAACAGAAAGAGATAAAACTCAAGCCAACATTAATACAATTCATTTCAAAACAAATAATCACCATATCCGCCCAAGGTGAGCGTGAACGCAGCAGTGTCTGTTTTGCCTCAGCAAGGCGTCGAGGCGTTCATTGCTAATTAGATCAAATCAAAGAATTTCAAAGAGCTGTTACAATATGGTGCTAGCAACGCCAAGATCATGGGTTTGAGTCCCAGAAAATGCATATACTGGCAAAAATGAACACAATGTAAATTGCTTAGAATTAAAGTGTCTGCCAAATGTGTAAATGTAAATGAAGAACAGTGTGTGCGCTTACAAATTTGAAAGAAGTACAGCAAGGGGACCTTCAAATGCCTGTATAAAACTGCACTTATTTGCCTCATTTGCAGAAAACATTGAAGAGCTTATTTGGCTCTCTACTTCTGGAACAGAAGAAACGTTGGGATGAGATCAGTCGCCAGCCTACTGCGGTTTATTGATATTGCACTGGTCAAGTTAAGACATCAGTGATACATATGGAAGAATTCTGCTAAATTATTCTCGATAGTCTTGGGAGACATTTCTGAAGAACAGATCCAATGGTGTTTTTAACAGCTTTATTGTTTTTTGATTGTCAGCGTGACAATATTGATAAAAGCAAATGAATAACAAATATGAGAGCCAAACCAATGGAAAAGAATGCATGAAATTAGTGGGCCTCAACAAAACCAAAAACACTTTATAAACACAAAAGGACAATAAATATGCAACATTAAACTAAGTTAACAGATTACTGTCATATTCTTGTACCCGGCTGTTCTAACCGGCCTAACTCAACCGGTCTAACGCAACCATCACTAATGATAAAAAAGAAGAAAAGAAATAACAAGCATTTATTTGTATTAATTTACAAATTATGATTTATTATTTAATACATATATAATTACACTTTTTGGGAGTCACACCAACATTTTACACCCTGAAATTGAACTTTTTGACATTTTAAGAGACTTAATGACCCTGGCACATACTCATGAGGGTCAGCAGAGGTCATCTCTGCATATTTCTGCTTGTTGGTTGCACTACATGACTTTGATTGGCAGACAGAAGTTTTTCAAATAAAAAAAGGGTTTCTTTTCAACAATTTTATTGGTGGCTTTTTTGGCTTTTTTCCATCATTGAGACATCAGAATAGTTGAATTACATTTTTATTCTTACCATTTTTAACCCCCCACCCAAACAAATTAATTTTTATTCAGAAATTAAAGGGATATTTCACCCAAAAATGTAAATTATGTCATCATTTACTCGCCTTCATGTTGTTCCACACCTGTATGTTTCCAAACCTTCTTTCTTCTGTTGAATATATAAAAGAAGATATCTTGAAGAATGTTGGTAACCACACAGTTGATTTGCTCCATTGGCTTCCATAGTATCCCCCCCCCCCTACAATGGAAGTCAATAATCTTATTCAGAACGAAGAATAATCTCTTCAGTCTTTTGTGTTCAACAGTAGAAAGAAATTCATACAAATTTGGAACAACATAAAGGTGAGTAAATGATGACAGAATTTTCATTTTTGGGTGAACTTTCCCTTTAAGAATATACTCATCACAGAATAAGCCATTGTATGTATAAATGACCTTTTTAATTATATCTTTGGACAGATACAAGACGATCCATTTGATCCAGACCAAAAAATCGGCATCATTTATCTGGCTTATGTTTTAATGCAATCAGTTTCAATCAACTTAAAAACAAACACCTGCAAAATGGACATTTTGGAAACTGTAACTCAACTTTCATCCATAACTTTATTTTGGCAGGGTTTATGCAATGGTAACGTTGCAGTATTAGGCAAAGTCTTGGTCTATTTTATTGCACTGAGAATACTAGAATGCCAAAAACTAACAGTTTGATTATATGTCAGTTGCTAAATGCTTTTTTTTTTTTCATCAGAGCGGGTCTTGGAGTATGTCTGTTTGGAATAATGTTCCTATTCCATGGGAAAAGTTCTCTTGTTTGTTGAATGCAGGAAGCACTCTCATTTGAACTTATTTCTTTGAACTTAAAATTCAACTGAGCTTGGCAAAGCTGTGTTTAATTTTCTTTCCCCCTATCTGTGTTATAGTTACAAATATGATCATGCCAGATGTGGCAGAAGAGTCATGCTTCACTTAAAACATTTCATAATTTTGAATCTCTGTGACGCCAAAATGCGCAACTGCCAAAAGTTCACGTCGGGGGAACAGCGCGTTTTAGAGAGTGTTTTGTTGTGGCCGGTGTGCTGCCAGCCGTATGCTGCTGTGATTTAATTATTATTAATGGAATGTCTTGTAGGCCAAATATTTGTGATTTCTCTGACTGCCTTTTGTATAATTCTTACACGCTCTCATTTGTTATAGACAGACAGACACGCAGGGTCATCCCCGAGGGTGTTGATCTGGGTCAGATCACTTATCGCTGATCTCTCCACGCCGCCTTTCCCAGCCTCATTTCACTTCTGCTGCCTGTAAGTGACTGCGACAATGGGAGAGTTAATTAGCTGGCTGGTGCTTCAGGTGTTTGTCTGTGTCTGGGAGACTTTAAAATGGCATTACGTATAAATATTTTTTTTTTTACATTTTCAGAAGAATATCTTGAGTTACATGCTTTTATCCAAAGCAACTTACATTGCATTCAAGGTACATATTAGGGTGTTTTCGCACCACTGAGCAACTCGGTTATAGGAACTAGCCACCAGAGTGGTCCCCTGAGTCCTAAATTTTCCCCTAGAGCCATTTATCTGATTGCATTTGCACCATCAGAAGGAACTCTGATGTGATGTAAGATGTTTGAAAGTGTTCATTTAAGCGTGGCATTCAACTGCATCAATAACTCTGTAGTGTAAGGCCGTGTGTCCACCAAAGCGTTTTTTTGTCTTTTCTGGAGGATAGCATATTTTCCCAATTGTTTTGAAAGGGAGCGCCATGTTCTTAAAATGGCAGCAGCGTCTATGTGCGTCTGTTTTATAATGAGCTCTCTGGTTTTTTTTTTTACCGGTTGTCGAGAGTTGAAAAATGTTCAACTTTGGGCAAAACGCAGCGCTCATCACTGTCAATTTTCCCCCAGCCGTCCAATCACAGTGGAAGTGGGACAAATACCACATCAACCTACCACTGCATCCTGCTTGTACAACGGCAACAGACGATAATGGAACAAAATAATTTCAAATAAGAGCCAGAGCTTTACAGATACTTTACATCGTATTGATATTTAAACAATTCAGAAACAAACTATCTGTGAAATGAGACACTAGTAACACTTCTGTGGATATACGGTATAATAGCAATCCCAATTAAAAAAACAGCTGTGCTGCCGAAACTCTCTAGCGCTCAAAGCTAGGCATTTTCAGTTGACTAAAAATGCTTTTTTGGACACATGGTTCTAAAGGTTGAGAAGTGCCTGTACAGCATAGGCTCATCTATCAATGTTTTCATTTAGTTAGTCTTTGGAGTAAGTATATGAAAACTGTGTGTTTACATGGCTTTTTAAAAATGTCATTGCCAGTGTTTCGCATGCATTCGGCCAATCAGCATACACTCATGTCACTGGCAGTTCCTATTTTGCTGGGTCAGACCCTACTCTGAAGTGGAGGAGCTAATTTAGTTCTGACCAAAAGGTGTTCCTGTAATTAAAATCCTTCCCAGTTCCTGTGGTGCAAACATGCCAAAAAGTGGTTACTTCTGCCAATAGTTAAAGGAACTATGAAAAAGTTCCTCCGGTGCAAAAGCCCCTATTTTTATCAGTTCTTGCTTTCCCTGGGAATCGAACCCAAAGCGTTGCTTGCCAGCTCCATCATTTCTCAGTCAAAAAAGTAACATGTAGTATGAAAAAAAAATACAATGGAAGTTGGTGATACTGTTTAGTTACCAACAATCTTCAAAATATCTTCTTTTTTGTTCAACAGAAGAAAGAAACTCACACAGGTTTAGAACAACTTGAGGGTTAATAATTTTTTTCAAAAATGAAAATTCTGTCACCATTTACTCACCCTCAATTCTATTATCATTTACTCACCCTGATGGCGAATCAAAGCATGCATGACTTTCTTCTGTGGAACACAAAAGAAGATATTTGTCTTTTTGTCTACACAATTAAAGAGACCAAAACAACACTGGTCCCTTTGACTTTCATTACATGGTCAATACACTGACATTTATGAAAATATCTTCTTTTATGTTTTGCAGAAGTAATACAGTTTTGGAATGACATTCATTTTTGGTTGAACTTTACCTTTAAAAAGCAGTCTTTATGAAGGAATATGAGTTCTTAAATATTATCAGGACATTTATTAGCATGAAATCTCTATTAAATATATATTTTTTCCCATCAATATCTAGCAAAACAAGTAGGTGTGCAGATACTGGCAGCTTTCTCTTTGGATTGTAGTCGTTCCTCGTACCAACATGATAAAGTTGGTGATAACCAAAATGTGTTTTCTGCCCTTGACAGTATTGATAAGGGCTGTTGAAAGAAGAAAAGACAGAAAAAGTGTGAATTTTATGCATGAGCTGATAAGCCAAAATTTTGTCCCACTTGGGAGTCCTGACCTCATTTTTCTCAGTCTGGCTATATTTTGTCAAATTGAGCTCATGAACTGCTGCCAGACCCATCTCATGTTTCTCATCATGTGTGAAGGCCTCTCTTCTTTCAATGAACTATATCTCTAGTTACAAAAACCGTTTGGAATCTCAAAAAGCTGTAAATTAATGCAAACAGCTTCATTGGCAGCAGAGATGGCACATCTTGTTGTTTCTCAAGGAAATTTATGACATTTCCACCAAAAGGGGGAAAATTTATGCCATTTTTTGTTTTGTAGAGTTTTGCCAGAATCTACCATATAGGAGTCGTAGCTTTTGTCCCATGACCTAAAATAACTTTCATGCTAAATCTGATTTATGTCTTCTATTTGTACTGGAAGTATATTAATATGTCATAAAAAGTAACAGTTTTGAAGGAAGTCTTTGCATCCACTTCTATGGAACAGGCGGAAACACAGCTTACCCCTTGGAACACTGTCTAATTTGTCTTTAATAGACTCCATACTGGTTGCTAACTTGCAAATGCACTCTCCAGTACCCTTGGGTGAAGTACGAAATCTGATCTAATCTATCTTCATGGAACCACTGTGGCCTGTCAATTCATTTATCCTCAGCGTAATGCACCTCAAGGCATGTCGTGATGAGGATTATGTCTTATGCAAGGCTATAAATCACATGTAATACTGTAAATTGACTAAGAACTGTATTTTTGTTCTTTTGTATGACTGATTATGCAGTTTCTTGGCTCAAACCTTTAAAAGTCCAGGTCCAATTAGTATGTATATGTAAGAGAGTGAAGGAACCTGAGGCAGAAGTCTAATCTGGGAAGACAGTTGGCTCGCCTGTCCTGAACCGTCAATAATCCCTTAAGCAATCAAGCCCAAACAAAAAGATTACTTGTACTTTATTACACTGATGTTCAGCCCACTATTAAGATCGGTCAAAAAATGAAATTTTGTCTACCCTCATGTCGTTCCAAAACCCCTTTCATCTATGAATCACAAAAGAAAACATGTGGAATAATGAACTGAAAATCATCCTTTCCATTGTATTCCTCAAATCTCATTTGGGATATCTGAATATGCGCATGTTAAAATTTGATGCACTGTAATGTATGTTATATTGCGCACAAGTCGTATGGACTGCTTTTATGATGTTTTTTGTGTCTTTATGGACTACTTTTATAACGTTTTATTTTTGGAGCCATGATCTCAGCAAAAAGTGAACGTTCTGCCAAGGTTCTCTCAAAGTTAAGAATAGACATTCTTCCATTAGCGTTATTAGAATGTTTGTAGGATTCAGTTTCGGCACTTCTCATTCATTAATGGTATCCGTAAATGCTTTCTCCAATGGTAGAGCCACGGACCCTCGTATCTCTTGTTATTTATGCCGGTATGTGCATTTCACAGTTTTGCTAAAAGATAAATATTACTTTACACATTTGGTGATATATTTTGCTAATAAAAGGATAGTGCCAGAACAATAGCATGAATAGTGTCCAGTCTGTTTGTATCATCTCAGTGAGCTTTTATTACGTTTAAATTGATTTTGGCATTTTCCGATGTTTCTGTGCGGATGAGAAACTTTTCAGGAAATGCTTGAAAAAACTAGTTAGCCCCTGCTGGCAGATGGTAACTACACCATCAGATGGCACATTCACAGACCGCACACAGTTCAATGACGTTCTAATGCATACTTCTCACAAAACTGAAAAGTATTTTCTCAATCTGGCAAGTTCTTATCTGACTGGCTGACTTTACGCATCTTCTGGGAGTAAGGGCACACAATGTTTATCAGTCTGCTTGGAAACAGTCGTGTTTATAATGTTGATACAACAAGAGCTTTTGAGGATGAAATAATCATTGGAATTGCCATCACAGATATTCAAATTGTTTTGAGGCAAACTAGATTGACTCACCACTAAATAAACAACCAAAAAGAACTATTGTTTGTTGCCACAGTTGGATTTGTTACTGTACATACTTTACTATACATTTTTTGTTACTATACATTTTTGTTGTTGTTGAAAAGAGCATAGTTTTGTTCTTCTTTTGATGCCATGTGCTTCTGTCATAAATTTCGCAGGAAGGTACGCTGAAGATAATTTTACACTGTTGTTTTTCAAAAACAAATATTGTGGAGCAGCAGATGCATGGTGGACAATCAGGCCGCCAATAATTTGGGCCAAAGGATTTTTATTTTGTGCTGATATGTCCACACTTCAGAATTATAGCGGTTGCTCATTAAAAGGGCAAAGGATTGGTTGATGGGAAAAACCTGCCAATTAGAGGATCTCAGTGGTTACAAAAAAAAAAAAAAAAAAATCAATCTAATTTTTCCATCAGGTATTGTCACAAAACTAAAATTTCAGTTGCCAGTGCAATTTCACAATTCTCTACACAGTACAAAACAAAAACTAAATTGTTATTGAACACACTCAAATCTTTTAAAAAAGAAAATATATACAAATATTTACAAAACAAATTAAAACAATGGCATGCCTTGAAGTATTTCTCAATAAATAGACGTTGCTTCAAGTTCAATTTCAGTAATTGTTCAAGTAAACAAACTCAGAAACAAAGAAATCAATGATGATCGAGTGTTTTTATTTGTTATACTGAGTTGAAAATATTTATCATAGTTTATTCACCCATATTCTTGTCAAATGAGATACGTTAAGTGCTGAGTGCATGCGTGTGTTTAATGACGTCTCAGACGCTTTAGAAGTGTACTCTCATTTAAAAAAAGAAAAGGCTATTTGCTGTTCGCTAAAAAACGCTATTTATTTTACAGTTGTTGAAAAGGGTGTCATGTTTAGGCTTTAAAAGAACCGGAATTAAAAACATTTAGCTTCTAATCACTTATTTGCACTTGAGGGTTACGAAGATTCTATTTACACAAAATGTAAATAGGCCTGGGGCCTAACGTAGTGGCTGTTTGAACCAAGTATGAAATTCAACAAACAGCCTTCATTGTTTACACTAAGAGTAAATAGTGATAGATGCCTTAAGATAAACTGTAAATAGAAGTGATGTAGTTTTTGTAAACGTATTTGGTCTGAATAATTGTGGGCTGAAAACACTGAAAATATAATATTAATAATAAAACAGACAGTGGCAGGTTCACTCCAGCTCACTCAATATGCAATCTAATAATAATTAAGAAAGCTGCTCAAATACCTGTGCTAGTGTTTACACAACAATTTGGGTCATACTCCACATTTTTGATCTGTAGTAGTTGCCGTGGTTGTAGAAAGCTGTTTCCAACTAGGTCTAAGTGGAAGGGTATTATGCTGTTCGGAGGCCACATGTTAAAATGCGAGGTAGCATCAACACCTGGGGGTGTTTGTGGGAAACGTCTGCAGTTCTGTGAGCGGTTACATAGATGCTTTAAGTAAGACCAGGAATGAATAGGTTTCTCCTCACATATCACTCCACACCCCACAAAAGGGCACATTCATTCCTTCTTGATAAAAATGTCCCATGATGTACTCATCATCAATTGTCAACTGCTTGACAATTTTTCCCTCTTATGTAATGTCATCACAAGAGGTTTGCTTTTGCACATACACTACTGGTCAAAAAGCCTCTTACGCTCACAAAGGCTGCATTTATTTGACCAAAAATACAGTGAAAACAGCAATATTTTGAAACATTATTACAATTTAAACTTTATTTTAATATTTTTTAAAAAGTAATTTATTCTTGTGACGCAAAGCTGAATTTTCAGCAGCCATTACTGCAGTCTTCAGTATCACATGATCCTTATGATATGCTATAGTCCTGTTCTCACGCAGTGAAAAATACATCCCAGAGCAAAGAGGACACTGACAAATCGTCGACAGACATATGAAACAGTTTCATATTAAATATATAGTATTTTTTTAAAGAAGTTTAAACAATAAATACCGTATAGTTGCTCTTTAATGTGTCGTGACAGATCGCTGTAGCTCCTTCAAGCAACTCCATCTCTTCATACTAGTTCATTTATAGTATCAAATAAACATGAATGAACATCAGAAGGAATGTTGTTTCAAGCACGGAAAGATGTGAGTACACACAATTTTTGAAGTTCAAGTTCACCAACGTTAATCTACTAACCCTGATTGCTTTGTTAGACAAAATGGCGAGTTCTGATTGGTCAGATCGCCTGTCAATCAAACTGTTGAATTGACCCTACACAAAGAACTCCACACGGCTCCGGGGGGTTAATAAAGGCCTTCTGAAGGGAAGTGATGCGTTTGTGTAAAAAAATCCATATTTGACAAGTTATGAAGTGAAATATCTAGCTTCCGCCAGACTGCCTTCCGTATTCAACTTCGCAGTTACCGTCATATCCGCTTTGCCCTCAGTTTACGGTTTTATTTTGTAGAAACCATGGAAACACGCTTTAATATATATATATATATGGGAACACAGACAAGGGAACATCGGTTTTGATACATTTATAGACAGAAAACTAAATTATTGTAATATAGCTCAACACATTTACTCATTGTTTAGATCTAATTTTCTTGATTTTTTTTGCAAGTACCATGCTTTACCAGCCTTTTGTCACTTTTGTCAAGTAGCTAACAAAGCACAATCAGATGCAGCTTTATTTAGGCTATTCACATGCTGTCTTTAAGGCAGCTTTCTGGGCGCACGCTTCGGATGTATATATATGTATGGATGGTACTAGTGTATCGTGGTTTACACAAATATTAAGCATTATTGTTTCTTGAACATCAGATCAGCACATTCTAATTATTATTTTTAAAGGATCACGTGACACTGGTGACTGGAATAATAATGCTGACAATTTAGCTTTGCATCACAGGAATAAACTACATTTTAAAATATATTCACAATATTACTGTTTTTACTGTATTTTTGATCAAATAAATACATCATTGCTGAGCATAAGAGACTTGTTTCAAAAACATCAAAAAATTTGAATTATTCCAAAATTTGGAACCGTAGTGTATTCATAGTTTCCAGACTTGTCTATGTTACGTATTGCTACAGATTTAATGTGCCGAATCGCTATTTTATATCCTGCACATTCATTTCCAAATGGGAATAGATACTTCCAAACTTTGTAATGTGACCTATTTGTGGGCCTCAATAAAGAGTGAATTTGTCTTCATACAGCATTCTGTCGTGAACAAATTTGCAAAATATGTGAGCTTCATGCATGGTTTATGTCTTGCAACCTCTATATGAACGTAGAGATGGTGATCAGTGATCTAAAAGTTCAGTGTTCTTGTTTGACCTAGTTTGATGTCATTATGTTTTTTTGCTCTGGACGTTGTGTTCTCTTGGTGGGATGACGAAAGAGCCCCGTCTGTGAGACTGAAACTCTGTCAGCTTAACTTCAGGGAGAGAATATTGAAAGCAGCTACAGCATTCCGCCTGCTTCTTGGCATATCCGCTAATGTGTGCTGATGCAAGACAGATGCATTTAAAGGATGCTTTTAGCCAGGGGACTATTATGTGATAAATACACAGATGCACTGCTTATACACATTGTATATGTGAAATTAGGGCTGTCAAAGTAACGTTATAATTTAGTGCTGTTAACCATCTGGTGTTGTTTGGTCATTTTAGACCGAAAAATATTTTTTTTGAAATTTTTAAAAATTGCTACTTCATCGGAATGGTACAAAACTTGATTAATTTTATGGCAGTCCAGAAAATTTTTGACCTCATAAAAAAAAAGAAAAAAGAAAAACAGTGGACTTGATCCTATAAAATTAAAAGGTTGAAAAAAAAAATAGTCACAATTGTGTTGTTTGTGGTCAAAAACGACTGCCATTGGACATGAATGGGAAATATGCAAACATATAGAGAATCTACAAATCATTTGCTCTAAAACATCAAGATTACAAAACAAACACACACACAAAAGGTCAAAGTTTTTTTTTTTTCTCTTTATCAGCTAATCATTTGTTTCAAAAGCTCTTTTTAATCACCAAAACTGTTGGTCAGTTCAGTATGGTACATTTAATTAGTAGTAATGAGTAGAATATTTACATTTTTTCCTTTAAAAATGTTTTTGCACATTTGTAATTAACTTAACTTTATCTGCATCTCAATTCAAGCTCAGTGCTTTACAGTCAAATATCCAATGAGTAAACATGTATTAGTAACTGCATTTATTAATAGTAATTTGATTAAATGACCTTTATGATTAAAAAAAGAAACAGCGCCACCAAATCAGGTAGTGGTGCCACCTTCTGTAGAACTTTGTGGCACCAGTGCCACTGCTCTCAAATGTTAGTCTGGAACCCTGGGCTTGTAAGTGAAAGTTCCTGAATCTGACTACATTGGTTATGCTGTTTGTTATTGATTCACTGAAAATAACTGATTCATAAGAGCTATTTGCTCACAAATCTATATGCTGGTCATGTTGTATGTGTTTGTTTGCTTTTGTTTTTTTAATAGAAAGATGTTGATTCAGTGTGTTCATTTATGAATAATCTGTCAGTGATTCAAACCATGGCTTTTTGTTTTGTCTTAAGTGATTCATTAAATGAACAGGCTCATAAGAATCATTTGTTCGTGAATCAGACTACACTGGTTGTGCTGTTGGTGATTGATTCACTGAAACGAACTGATTAAAAGTGCTTATGAATCTCTATGCCCTTCACGCTGTGTGTTTGCTTTTTATTTATTTATTTTTGTGCCACTCGCTGGATCAGCTTAATAGCAAGATGTGTTTTATATCATCATAGTAAGTCAAATTCTTCATTAAATATTTTAAATAAAAAAAAACTTGTTAATTCAAAGTTTTTCAGTCAAACTCAACAGAACAATCGTTGTACAATTTTCTGGACTTCCTATGTTGTTAATTATGAAAAAATTGAACTTTTATTTATTATTGTGTTGGCTACACATTTTTAAAAACCAAATGTGCCCAACCTATAATTCAACAACCTATAGTTCATGAATGAAACCTCAGAACTTCACTAAACTAATGTGTGATTCTAAAGAAGCGTGCAAAATTTTATACCGATCGGGTGATAAGTGGCGCTTTAAATGTTATAAAGTTGAAAAATGTTGTATGTTGAATTATAGCAATTGCTGGTCCTTCCCTGTTCAAATTAATCACAGCTCTATTTGCATTAGTGGAATTAGCTGTGCTGCAGCCATGTAAACTGGCTTGCTTAAAAATGGCAGTTTATAAATCATTTCAGTAGAAATGACCTGTATAAATTGTAAAGTGTGCTACGGTTAGACCTCGTCCGCAAAAACATGACAAGCTGCAGCAGTTACAGTGCTAGATCAGGTCAATAAATCTGAGATGAACCAACAAATCAACTACTGCACTGATTTGCATCAACTACTGCAAATCTAATTGTGCAAGCAAGAACAAAAGTTTGGACTTAGTTGAGTCTGTACAATGCGTACAGCTGGCTGTAGGACAGTCAACCATCAGGCTTTGTTAATAGGTGTTGCTAGACTAGACAAAAGTGGTGTCATTGAGCTAGAGAATCAAATTTAAACATCACTGTCAGCTTTTTAGTAATCAATCCACCATGTTCACATGACTCCGAGCAAGACTTCAAAATCAGGAACAGCTTCAAGTGCAAATGAGTATGTCAACATTTCATCAAAACACACGAAACAAACAGCAAAATCCCCATTGACAGTAAATGACCAACAGAATGGACTGTTTCCTATTGTTTTGAAGAGTCCAAAATGTGGTCACAAGACTCTTTCCGGTGATGTCAGTGACTGAAAATCTAAACAACTCTTCTAATGCAAACAGCCTTTTGCTGCTATTGCACTTTGATTTAAAACAAACGGGAATGGCAAAAAGGAAAAGGGTGGAAAAGGACCAATCAAAGTGAATGGGGGTTGTTTATGTGCTTGCTAAAATTCATTAAACTTCTTAACCGTTAACAGAAAAAATATGACTTTAAAAGGAATAGTTCACCCCAAAAATTTTAATTGTCATTATTTATCCAAACTCCTCTTTTGTGGAATACAAAAGACGAGTTTTTAAATGTTATACTGGTCACATTTATCAATATAATTACAGTGAAAGGGTACTGGGTTTCTCAAGCCTAAAAAATTAGGCTAAAAGCACCATTAAAGTGATCCAAATGAGTTGTGGGACAAATGAAACAAAATTTTACAAAATTATTTTTTGAAAATTTTAATATTCGCCTCTTAGCACTTTTTGTCGACTTCATGAGGAAAATAATGTCTGATTCTTCAATGAATCATTGTTTTGAGTCAGAACATTTCAATGAATCACTTGGCCCAGTTCATAAAACCAGTCTGAATGATATATTCATGAATCTCACATTTATCCAACTGTTTCTATGATCCAGTCAGTCATATTCATAGTTCATGAATCACACTTACCACTTGTAATCAGTTTTTGCATCCTTTTTGAAGTTTGACAGCTCCTGTCCCCATTTACTCTCATTATATTGAAATGAACAGCCGGAATTGTCATGATTCCTGTCTTGTGTTCCGCTTTCTCAAGGACTTGTAGTGTTTTCTGTTTCTATTGTTTCTGTTTTCAGTTTGTTTGCTTTGTCCCTTGTTAGTTCCTATAGTTACCATGATTAGTCCTCACCTGTTGTTTCTTAGCCCTTGTTTCCCTGTGTATGTGTTTTGTCAGTCGTTGTTTCGCTGTGACTTTTTCTGCTATGAGTGTCTAGTTATGAGTGGATTATAAAACACAAACCACTACACTGAAGTTGCAAAACACCTCAATATATTCAGGACCTGAATTTCAGCGCAGGATTGCCAACCCGATCTCACGACAATTCATACATATTTTACGAGGTGGCTAATTCGTACAAATTCATACAAACCTCACAAATTTGTAATTTTTTTGCTAAATCATATGTATTGTACACATTGCCAAATTCGTATGAATTCGTTCGAATGACCTACCCTAACCCCACCCCTAAACCTAATCATCACTGGGGTTTAGGCCGTATCGTATGAATTCGTATGAATTTGCCATCTCGTAAAATGCGTACAAATTGGTTGTGAGTATTTTGCATAATTCTAATGCATAATTTCACGATTATTAAGCGGGAAATTCCCACAAACATTTATGGACTATAGCATGTAGATTGATTCCAAACAGATTATCAGAGCAGATCAGTTATTTTAAAACTTTCTGTGAGGTTTCACAAACAGTTTGAGGGATTCGGCGGTCTCCCTCTCTCTCAAAATGCGCAAATGGCTTCACATCCATATTGAGTTTGCTATGCAAGAGAGATGCATGCTGCAAAACAAGACTTAAGCACGTGTTTTTAGCAGTTGACGGAATTGGCACTTGCACGTCATTTAAAGTCATGCCAATTCAAAAAATACAAGCCACCTCTCAAACTGCTCGCCACAAGGTTGAGTTATTTTTTTACTACTTATTACACTTAAAAAAAGGTTCAAAATATCGGTTATCTCTTCTTGATCTGTAATAATCTGTATCGCATTGGTCCTGAAAAACACATATTGGTCGACCCCTAGATACCTCCTTCCCCCTCGTGGGGGCACTCAGACCCAGGCCAATTTATGAGGAATTGAAAAGTATCTCTGCAAATAAATATCTTGTGAAATTTACTTTGACAAAGATTTAAACCAATTTGATCCAATTCCAAAAATTCAGAGTATCGGCCTATACCGATCCTGATCCGATATCAGTGGAAACATGGAGTCACAGCGCTTTGTATTAAAAAACAATCAAAGCAGAAAGGGAAGAGATATTGATGCTTAGTGTATCTATGCAGCAGTTTGAGCCTTTTAAATTTTAGTTACAGTAAACGTGAAGAAAAATTACTCTTTTCTACTCCTGTGTTTTGATCTAACAGACATGCAGTAGCAAGTAACATGAAACAGCAATAAACTCCAAAAAGAAAAAAATCCTTTTATGCAAAACCATAAACCTTTATTTACAGATAAAGTATAATAATGGGAACATTGTTATATAGAGTATTGTTTTAAAATCCTCCATTCATGACAATAGTTGGATTTTCTGACTTATAGATGCCACCTGTGCATGAGTTTCCTCTGTGTACATACATAGCTTGCATATATAACTAAACTACTGTACTGTAATTGTTTCCAGCATCCTCCTCTTGCCACTTTACTATTACGCTGTTGTAGATCTGACCTCTGGTTTGTTTTACAGCTCTAAATACATCCCCATACAGCCACCTCAAAGTATGCAACATGACGGCGTTATGACGGATTACCCCGCAAAACTCTGTCGTACACAAACCCGCAGCTCAACCCCTGCTTCTCTGCTCGTTTATTTTCATGCTGGGAAGTAGGAATACATTTCATCGTTTTTCAAAACCATAATATATTGATGTAGAGTTGTGAGATATTGACAGAAAGCAGTGTGTCGATATTTTCTGGGATTTTGTTGATCACAACGGAGGCACAAATAATGAACTTTAGCATTATGAGGCAATATTTGTCCCCATAAACTGATTTCCAGGGGAGTTTTTCTTACCTTATTAAATGTATGCATCATCTTTTATGTCACATTCTTACGTTTAATCAAGAAATTAAATTAGGATAATTTACACATTGCAAATGATTGTTTTTAAAAATAATATTTTTAATATTGAAATATGATTTTTCTTTTAAATGAAATGCATTACATATGAAACTAAAACTGCCCGTAGGTTGCAGCAAGTCATTAACTGCGTCTCAATTAAGAGGCTGCATCCTTCGATGACCGATTACGTCACTGTGTCGTGACGAAGGCTTTCCTAATTCAAAGGCTCTTTCAAATGTGGCCTTGAAATGTGTCCTTTATTTCATGTGCAATGAAGGATACAACGGATAGATCCTTTGTGTCTGTAATGAAGAGGTAGAGGCGGTATTAGAATCCATTTGTGGAAGTTTATTAAAGGTAAAGGAGTGAGAGACAGGAACGTTAATCCAGGCAATGGGTCAAAACCGAGAGAACAGTCCAGACTGGCGACATACACAAGGGCAATCCAAAAGACAGAGGTTGGTAAACAGGCAACGTGTCCAAACACAGTCATCAGTCCAATCCAGGCAATCAAGACAAAGGGGTAATCCAACAGACGTAACTCAGTCAATAAACAGGCTATAAACAGGCAAGATCATACACAAGGTCAAAAGGCAGGAAACTCTTGGTAAGGCAAGTTAACTGACAATACTTCACAACACTCAATCATGTTTCATTACTGAATGATTCAGCGTTTTAAACAAATTGGTTGAGTCAAAGATTCAATGACCCATTCATAAGGCTTGTTCGAGATGCATCTGTGCTGTGCAGACCGATCAGTGTATGACATCAAAGTACTGCAAGAGCGATTCAAAAGCATAAGGAGTCATCTGTTTTCCAATTGCTCTCACGGTACTTTCGGTCATACGCTGATCGGTCTGCATAGCAGCAATGCATCTCGAACAAGCCTATAAACAGCTGCCTCATTCTTGAATGAATCAGCCGTTTGAATGAATCATTTGAAACTTTGAATGAATGACTCAATGACTTGCTCATTTACTGGCGGTTTAGTTTCATGTATAAAAGTATCATTCCAACATTTCTTGTATATTAAAAGAAATATTAAATCAATCTCAATCAATTTAATGCAGTTGTAATTTTTCAGTGTAGATGATTTAATTTGATTGGTAACAGTCTTATAGTGTTTTATTATTCAACATATTGATCAAATTTAAGAATTTGAAATGAAAGATGAAGCATATTTTTAATAACATTAAGAACAAAATGTCCTTTATAAAGATAGAAATGCCCTCAGGCTAAATATCACAAAAATGCTGATTTTAAATATGTCAAAACTGATAGAACACTGATGAGAACATTGCTTTAGAATAAATTATATTTACACCACAAAAAAGTAATTTTTCCAGACGGGCAACTTTTTACAAGTGAATGACCGATTTACTTTTATGAAGGACAAGTACCTGTTGAATATAAAAACTCCAGTGCAAACCTTACTGCAGCTGTTAGAGTTGAGTCCGAATCCTTCGAAGGATGCAGCCTCTGAATTGGTATGCAGTTTTTGACTTCATTGGTGTCAATGAATCATTTATTTAACTGATTTGTTCAAAAATGCTGATTCATTCAGGACTGAAACACCTGTGTTGCTCAGAGATGCACAGCGGTTCTGTACTAATAGTTAACCCCAAAATAAAAATTCTGTCAATAATTAATCCCCCTCATGCCGTTCTACATCCATAAGACCTTTGTTCATCTTCAGAACACAATTAAGATATTTTTTGATGAAATTCGATGGCTCAGTGAGGCCTCTAGCCAGCAAGACAATTAACACTTTCAGATGCCCAGAAAGCTACTAAAAACATATTTAAAACAGTTCATGTGAGTACAGTGGATCAACCTTAATATTATAAAGCAACAAGAATACTTTTTGTGCTCCAAAAAAACAAAATAACGACTTTTCAACAATATCAATGGCCAATTTCAAAAAACTCCTTCGAAGCTTTACGAATCTTTTGTTTCAAATCATTGGTTCGGATCACATATCAAACTGCCAAACTCAAGTGAACTATTGAAATTTCTAATCACTTATGACGTAATGAAGCCCCGTATACTGAAATCACGTGACTTTGGTGCCCCAAACCACTGATTCGAACCACTTGGTGAACAACTGTTCTTGCATGAACTGTTTTAAATATGTTTTTTGTAGCTTTCTGGCCATTGAAAGTGTTAATTGTCTTGCTGGCAATAGAGGCCTCACTGAGCCATTGGATTTCATCAAAAATATCTTAATTTGTGTTTTGAAGATGAACAAAGGTCTTACGGGTGTAGAACGACATGAGGATGAGTAATAAATTACATAATTTTTATTTTTGGGTGAACTAACCCTTTAAGATTAACTCTAATGGTAATATTAATATTAACGTCTTGTTAATTTAACTGCATAAAATCAGTTTCACATTTGCAATCATGCTGATATTCTGTGCTTGCTTGTGTAATATTGCTTAACTATATCATATAAATTTTGGAAAAAACTCATACAGGGCATTTTTCGCTTCCATATATGACACCTTGTCAACAATTATGATATTATCGTATTCTTACACATATTGTACACCTGTGCTAATGTAACTATAAGTTTGCATTTTGTGCACCCTTTGCTTGTACATAACTGACTGCAATGATGCTAGAAGGATGTTTATATGCAGTTCTTCAGATGTTCTAAATGCTTTTTAGCATGTGGTTGCTGCAAGTGCGTTCTAGATTGTTGCTAGATCATTATTTATCGGCCCACTGTCAAGATATTCAGGTCTCTAGATGTGACTCTAGCCCCTCCATTGTAACTTTATGGGATTCTTACTCTCTTATTATAGTTTGTCCTCTTTTGCCCCCTTGTCATATCTTCATCTCTTTTCTCACTGTTTTCTTTGATAACACTGTTGCATACTCTTGAGCCAGTCCAAATGAAGTGCACTGCAGAACTTCCTCTTCAGCAGACTAGACGATTGATAAATGCTGTGGGCTGTCCAGCTGGTTTCTTTCCAGATGGAATCAAACAGCTGAGGAACATGGAATTTGCAGGCTGGCTGTAATGACTTTTAACTGTAATGTCTGACCGGACTGATGATACATGGTGCCCAGATAGAAGCCTCTGACAAAACCCTGCTGGCCAGAACTGACCTCAAAACATGCTCTGACTGCCTGCTGTCCATATCTCAAGTTGTCTCCCTCAACACTCTTTTCATCTTCTGGTCTTTCACCTTCCCACAGGACAGTTTTGTTGCTCATAGGTTGATCTTTTATCCCAGAATACTTGGTGGCACAAAGTGGAATTGCAAGTTTTGGAATTTTTTTTTTTTTTTTTTTTATATACATATGGATTTTTTAATATGTTCACTTTTTTTTCTTTTTACATTTTATTTTTGAATAATAAAAGTAATGTTGAAAAACTAAAAAAGTAAGTTATGCACATATATACTCAAACTTTTTGAGTAAACTTTATTTAAATGTTAAATAAGATTTTTTTTTCATAAACATTTCTATGTGCTTGTGTACATATGCCCAGAACTGTTTACTATTTTTTACTAGTTAAAAAAAAAAAAAAAAAAAAAAAAACATTTTTAAATCTGCATATTTGCTGACATTTTAAAGGTTTTTTCAATAATGATAAGCATTTTTGCGAGCGGGTCCAAGAATGAACTGTGGAATGATCTCCCCCTTGCTATTAGATCAGCCAAATCACTAACTACTTTTAAATTGACGTTAAAATCACATCACGATGCGCAGCTAAGTTGTAATTGAAAAAAAAGCCTTTAAGCGCCAAAATACGCATGGCGACAGCGAGGATCCGTCCGAAACGCATGTCAAAATGAAAAAATAAGGCTTTTTCAAAGCCCTCATCTCTATCGAGCAACAACGCTGTGCCTGTGTTGAATGAATATCCAACTACTGTAAAAGTGCAGGATGGCAATCTATTTTGTGCACACAATGTGGATAAACTACAGCAGCTACCGCATGACCTTCACATTATTTGTAGCGCAGCTATCCATAATCACAGCAAAATTTGTACTTAACTGTAAAATTTATGTTACTTTTAATGTGTTTGTTAATTTCAGCTTTCAAATTCTGTCAATTTTATCACGAAATACAAGCCATGAATGTCATTTTGTCCCTCTTTAATGTGACCTGACAGATCACTCAAGCAGCATTTCGACCGCGGAAAGAGCTGGAACAATCATGTCACACAACGCCAAATTTACATCAGAAAAGCCATTCAATTTTCATAAACTCGTTAGTTACCTAGAAAAATAATTATAGTAAGGGGCATTTTGCTAAATATATGCACTATATCACATATTCCAATCCAAACTATACTCATTTGCCCAAGTAATGCTGACATTATTATGGTCTGTGACTGATTCTGATTCAGTTCCTACTTTATGTGACACACAAGATGGATGAAAATGCTGATGTTGTAAAAAGAGGGCAGACGTAACAAAGCATGTCAAAATTAAAACATTCCACATTCATTATTCTTTTGTAACACTTATAAAATAATTGTAATTGGTTTTTTTTATTTAATAGTTTTTTTCCTTCTGTAGCCCTGTTTACACAGACACAGACACACAGACACACACACAGACACATGGACACACACACAGATGGAAAAAAATACTGTCCACCGAATATTTTCCAGATACTATTTTACACAATTATAATTATATTTTGTACTGTACCAATGGATCTTTGAACATGAGCCAGCTTTATCTTTTAGTATGGGGGTCTCTTGTAAGACGATCATCCTTTTTGAGTGTCTGTGACATCACAAAGTTTGAAAACCCCTTTTGACTAGGAGAACAGTTGCGATATTACAGCAATCTCCTGTGATTGTTCCCTGTGGGTTGAGTGCCCACATGCGTGACCTGATCAACTCCAAGTGTTGTGCCGTATTCCTGGCTGGATGCTGCAAATGTGTTGCTGTTTATCGAGTGCAGTAAAACTTTGGCATCCGATACCGCATCCCTCTGGGTAAATGAGTGAATAAATAAAAAACACGCTTCAATTCCTACTCTAACCTAGAGCAACCTAAGGATCTGCTCAGCTCTGGGTCGTATAATGGCACACATGGGTCTATTTTTTTTAGCTATGTGGTCTTTATCCATTAAAATAACACAACTTCACAGAGGATAGTTTTAAAAAGAAAGCTTCTTTTTAAAGGGTTATATTGTAGTTATTATTTGTATTTTTCATACCCTTGTTCAGATCACGTCCGGCTTATGTCTAAACAGAGACTTGTGAAGGCCACAGACAGGGTTATCATTACGATGGGGTCAGGGTTAAGTGAGACAGATGGCCCATTTCTGTCCATGTGGCTGTACACTGTCATCGTTCTCATCCAGACAGCCGTAAAAACATTTTTCCACAGACCAGTGAGCTGTTGCTTAAATTCACAGGGCCCCAGTTAATTTTGTAAATTTAGATGATTATGATTTAAGTGCGTAGAGGCCCACTGAATTGCCATGGAATGCGTAGCATTATTCAATGTGTTGTTGTAATTTCAACTGAAACAGGAAGACAGAGTAGGACATATCAAACAGCTTCATCCCTTTTTTTAAATGGCCAATAGCGTTTCATTTATTCCACAGCAGTTAAACTCGGTAAAACCTCAATTTCCTTATAATCTCTAGCTGTTTCTCCTCCTAATGTCATCGATATCACTTTAAAATACAGCATTCTCTGCAGAATTCAAATGGGTCCAATACCTTTTGTGGTCTGAGCTGACTCGCGTGACTTCAGATTCTAGAGAGCATTTGACCAATCAAATGCTCTCTAGAATCTGAAGTCCCGTGAGAAGAAGCTCTGATGGGAAGCTGAAGTGCGATGTGATATCGTGAAAATCTGTGATCCATTTTAGCGGAAGTGAGAGACTGCAAGTTTTAAAACTCTTAAATGCAAATTTTGTCATTGTTTTGGAACACACCAGCTTATTCATAACCTTAAGGCTAACATAATCGTACTAAAAGCTAAAAGTTTTTGGATAATTTAAAATAAAAATATACATACATATACATTACATATTGTACATTTAACTTTTAGGAAGAAGTACAGAAATGTAATAATCAAATCAAGTCAAGTCAAGTCATCTTTATTTATATAGCGGTTTTTACAATGTAAATTGTGTCAAAGCAGCTTTACAGTAATAATTGGCAAATAATTTTTGGCTGCACAGCAGCTCTTAAAGAAAATGGTGTCACTGTCCAGCTTAAATAAACTCGGTACTGATTCATTCCGTTGATAAAAATCAATAGTTATTAATTTAGTTATTTTCTGTAATATCAGCACTGAGGAAAACAGTGATGTAATTGTTCAGCTCAGTTCAGTTCTCATAGAATGGTGTCAATGCAGGTCGATCAAAAACATTGTTTTAAAATCAAATGTAAAAATAAAATATTGCATAGTCTTCATTGTATGAATTAAATTTCTTAAAGCTAAAAAAGTTAGTCAGTCAAGAGCAGTAAGTAATTTGATCTTTTATTTGATACACATTAATGACAGAGCAGCAGGTTGTCAAAGTTATGTTTTGTTAGTTTTGTTATCCACTGACTTTTATGTTTTCATTAGTTTCCTGTTGCAATTTTTCTGCTTTTCATTTGTTTTCATTGGTTTCAGCTGTGTTTGATTAATTAGTCTCGTTTGTGTTCCTATTTAAGTTGTTCCCTCACATTCATTCTCCGTTTGGTCATGTTCATGTTTAGTGTGTTTCTCTGCTTCTAAAACTTAGTTTTAGAATGTTACCTTTCTGAGTCTCTATCTATCTATCTATCTGTCTGCCTGCAACGCAGATCTCATATTGTGACACAGTTAGGACTATTTGGCTACTGTAACTTTAAGACCAAACACTTGCTAACTTCACTCAGTTTCGTTGACTCGGATGTACGCCATTGCTCATTTGAATCCCATTTGACATTTGTACTGGCTACTGTATACAGGCCACCAGGGCACCATATAGACTTTATCAATGAATTTGATAAAGATGCTTCCAGTGGTCATAGATCCTCTTAAGATTATTAATTCATCTTTATCACTAGGTTACATTCCAAAAACTTTTAAGCAGGCTAATATCAAACCTCTTATTAAAAAACCACAACTTGATCCTAGATGATTAGTCAATTACAGGCTGATCTCCAATCTACCTTTTCTGTCAAAAATACTAGAAAAGGCTGAATCATCGCAACTGTGTTCCTACTTGGAAAGAAATGGTATCTGTGAGGATTTCCACTCAGGATTTAGACTGTACCATAGTACTGAGACTGCTCTCATGAGAGTAACAAATGATTTGCTCTTATCAGATTGTTGTATCTCTCTGAGTGTTACTTGACCTCAGTGCTGCTTTTGACACTATCGACCACAATGTTCTTTTGAATAGACTCAAATTATGTTTACATTAATGGAATTGCATTGCTATATTTCAAATCATACTTATCTGACCGTTATTAGTTTGTAGTAGTAAACGAAGAGATGTCATTTTGATCACAAGTTCAATATGGAGTACCGCAAGGCTCAGTACTAGGACCGTTGCTTTTCACTCTGTACATGCTACCCTTGGGAGATGTCATTAGGAAGAATGGCATTAGTTTTCACTGTTACGCTGATGATATTTGGCTCTATATTTCTTTGCTCCCTGACGAAACCAATTCTCAAAATTAACAGAATGCGTAGCTGATATATAAAATTGGATGACTAGTAATTTCCTACTACTAAATTCAGAAAAAACAGATTCTAATTATTGGACCAAAAACTTCTGCACATAATAACCTAGAATACTTTCTAACACTTGATGGCTGCTCTGTTAAGTCGTCTTCATCAGTTAGGAACCTGGGTGTGCTCTTTGATACCAATCTTTTATTTGAAAGCCACATTTCTAGCATATGTAAAATCGCATTCTTCCGTCTTAAAAATATATCTAAATGACGACATATGCTCTCAATGACAAATGCGGAACAGTTAGTTCATGCATTCATGACCTCAAGGCTAGATTACTATAATGCTCTACTTGGTGGTTGCCCTGCTCGCTTGATAAACAAACTACAGCTGGTCCAAAATGCAGCTGCTAGAGTCCTTACTAGAACGAGGAAATAAGATAATATTAGACCGGTTCTGTCAACACTGCACTGGCTCCCTATTAAACATTAAATAGATTTTAAGTTCTTGTTAACTACTTACAAAGCACTAAATGGCTTAGCTCCCCAGTACCTGAGTGAGCTCTTAATGCATTATAGTCCTTTGCGTCTTTTACTATCTCAGAACTCTGGCCAGTTGTTAATACCTAGAATATCAAAATCAACCACAGGCGGTAAATCCTTTTCCTATTGGGCACCTAAACTCTGGAACAATCTTCCTAGCATTGTTCGGGAAGCAGACCCACTCAGTCAATTTAAATCTAGACAAAAAACGCATCTCTTTAACCTGGCATACACATGACACATTATCAATTTATGTCTTCATATCCGTTAAAGGATTGTAGGGCTGCATAGATCAGGTCGGCCGGAACCAGGACATTTCCTATAACACCGGATGTACTCGTTACATCAGAAGAAGAATGGCATCTACACTAATTTTAGTCTCTCTGCTTATCCCGAGGTTTACCATTTACCGTAATTAGCTGGATCCGGGCCATGGAGAACCTGCACCTATACACGACAGCAACGCAGCCCTGAAGTGTCAGCAGAGACCGTGTCAACTAGCTCATCCCTTGTGAAGGCCTTACCGACTCGTCAGCCAGTGACACAGATCCCCAACAAACCGGCGTGATGAAAAAGATCTTAAACTAGATGGAACTGGATTAAATATTTTGACTGTTGCCATCCCAAATCGGACTTCTGACCTGTAACTCTGCCTGAATACTCTGATGTACTGTGTTTTTGAATTCATACTTTCAGCCGGAGGGTGCTCCATGCATATTTAGTCCACAAATTGAAGATGTATACCATATCCAGGAACTAACAGAGGGTTCCAGAGATCGCTATAACATTTCGCTATAACAGCACACTTTTGAAGACTATAAATACACGATTGTGACGATATGTGGTTTATCTGTGTTCTTCATGTCATGTCGGGTATTTTCATAATAATAAATCTCATAAATTGTCATGTATTGATGGTGTGCTAAGCTAGCTAGTTAGCTGATGATAATTAGCTTAATATTTTTTAAATGTAAAGCTCACTGAAATGTTTCTCTTTTCATGAAGGGCATTTGATACAGTTTCAAAGAAGGTGAAGTGAGAAGTTTGATGAAAGAAATGATGGGATTAAGTCTGCTTGGAATAGAACATCGTCAGTAATTATAATGGTGACAAAAGAAAAGAATAATTAGAGCCATAACCAGGCCCGGAGAGGTGTGAATGGTGCACTGAAACTGAATGGGGCATTTGCACCACTAAACAATAGAGACAATACACTGAATGGATGCTTGGAAGATGGCTATAAACCTTAGTTAGCATTTTAGAGTCTTCTCAAAATAAAATGACATAACATGATCTTAAAAAACATTCAATAAAACTCGAGTTTTGAACGCATCTTCAGATTTGAAATAAAACATGGTCAGACGTGGCCTTAGCTGGAGTGCATTTCTAGATTGCTGAAAGGCTGACTTCAATTTTATTTTCATAAAAACACATTTCTACTTTACAAAATTTTGAAGCTATTTATAACTTTATTCATTGTGACATCACGACAATAATTAATGACTTTACAATAAACTGCAAAGTGTCTGCTTTGAAATGAGACAATACTTATGCTTTTAGTGCAAACTGCATCTGTTTTAGTTTGGGTATGCCATTTCTTGATTTTTCAAAAGCGGGGGTGCTGGCTAGCAGGTTAACAAGTTATGAAGTAAAATATCTACCTTCTGCAGGACCGTCTTCCGTATTCTAGAAAAGAATAAGTAAAGAAAGCGTAAAACTTCAGCAGTTCAAAACACTTGCGTTGCGTCCTATTCAACTTACAAAACTGATGCAACGCCATAATTTGAATACGGAACGCAGTCTGGCAGAAGCTAGATAGTTTACTTCATAATGTGTTAAATATGGATTTTTTTTTTACACAAACGCTTTGCTTCAGAAGGCCTTTTATTATATATTAATTATGATATATTTAATATGATATATTATTATATTAATTATAATTATATATTATATTTATTTTGGATGGATGTGAATGGAGACACTTTCTTCAGCTAATACTCATTTGGTAACTCATAATGCCATTATAAAGTTCAGATGCGTCAGGATATTTATTAATATTTCTCCAAATGTGCTCATCAGAGGAAGAAAGTCATAAACACCTAGGATGGCTTGAGGGTTCAATTTGCACACTGAATATGGGATGGAGCACTTAATCTCAACACTCAACACTACAACTGTTTACTTTTACTTGAGATATAACTGACTTTTTTTTTTTCATGAAATCTCCACACGATGGGCATTTTCACATTATTGTGTCTATTCGACCATTCAAGCACAATTAGACATGAAAGAGAACTTAATTCGCGATTGCATGCTGAGACGCGGCTTTCTGTGCTCAAACTTATGCCGTTAGCGTGGTAACAATATCGTCCAACCACCCAGCCCTACAAGAAGATGTAAATTATTCTAAATGGGGTGAATTAAATGAAAAGCAGAGCTTTGAATCATTCTCCTCTGTTCTTTACTTGGCTGCTTGTGGCGCCAGTTCGTGCACACTACCAAAAGAGTGCATTTACATAGTCAAGAGTGTGCAGGTGGTGTGAATGTATTTACAGATTTGAACCGAGAACTGATTCAGATGGAACATCTTCCAAATTGTATGATTTTCATGACCTAATTAAAAAATTAGCGGTTTTCATACATGCGTTCTTTTGCCCATGTGAAACTGCTTCCCACCAAATCCTAAGTAAACAAATGACTCTTATGAGATGGTTCTTTTTAAGTGAAGCAGATACATATATATACATATACATATATATATATATATATATATATATATATATATATATATATATATATACACATATATTAGTCACTGTAACCATCATCTTTATGATCCATCGTCACTGTCATGTCCGAGTACTTACCATATGAGCACGTTCTATTTAGTGAATCTAAAACGCACAGCATGACCAGTGTAGGTTGAATCCTGAACAAATGACTCTTAAGAGCTGGTTTTTGTTAGTGAATCAAAAACTGAGAGCATGACCAGTGTAGTACTACTCAAACAAATGGTTCTTATAAGCTGTTTCAATGAATGACATATGCTACCACATTTGAAATGGTTTAGTAGTTTTGGTTAATATATATTTAGCCAGTTATTGGATCTCACATTACAAGGAATCGGGACCGGAATTCCATTGGTTTATGGAAAGTTTATTTTCTGTAAATCCCATTGTGTGCATCTTGGAAATTGTTTGTAACATTCATAAATCAGACAACAAGAATGTGCATCAAGGAAATAAATACTATCTATTTTGATTCCAATTCTTTTTTTCTTTTCTTCATCACATAGCTCTCTAAGAGACTCAATTGAGACATAATAGAATTCTCATATGTGATTTTTTTATTTTTTTTCCCTTTCTTCTGGCTTGTTGTGTTTCTGATAGTTCATCAGGCATTTCCTGGACTTCCTGGTTTCTTGGCCCGTACAGCTGTGCAGTCCACCTGCTCCGCATGGAGATTAAACTCCCTTTCCCATGACTTCTGGAGTCAATTAAGCAGTCCGAAAACACATTGTTGAGGTGAATTTAGATGCAACTGTCTGCAGAATAGAGGAAAAGTGGCCAGTGGCCAGCTCACCTGCAGTGACGGGTACATTTGAACGGTGCCAGAATTCAACAGTCACACATTCACATCCTTGTTGGTTTGTCGCAAGCCAAGGCAGAGCTGAGTAAGCTGGCGGGCATCCATGTTGAATCAACGCTTCATTGTATAGGCATAATGCAGTGGAGATGAAATGTGGCATTTTCTGCTCTTTGTGTACCTGTCTTCACCGGGCTAATGATAAGGGGAAAGCATTGTGAGTCACTCATGGGATTTGGCCAAAGTACCGTAACATTCGAAAATAGGATTTAAAATGCTGTTTTTGGCATGTAGCAGCAGGTACGTTAACGCTGTCAAGGACTCATTTACTGTCAAGTGTTCTTCTGTCTTTTATCACCCACAGGCACACTGAGTGTCATCTGTAATCTGTGTTGATATACAGTAGGATCTGCAGTCTATAGTGGAGCATGTAACATTTTCGGATAAGGCCGTCCATTAGTAAGGTCCCATAAAATACTATAATAAATGGTAGTTTCTTATTTATTCTAAGGCTTCATTCAACTGCATATGGCACGCTTGATCCGGCACTGAAAAAAAGTTTGTTAATAATAAGTAATATCACTTAAAAATTGATACATCATTGGTAAATACATCATTACAAAGAATTGACAAGTAACACATTGACTTAAATGTGAAATTTTGAAGTAGCAAGACTGAAATTGTATTTTCTTGTAAAACATACTCTTAACAATCTTTGTTGTATCTACAACTTTGCTTTACAACTTTTACAAGCCATTTTTTAGTGTCATTTTAATATAATTTGCATACCATTATACTATAGTATTTATTTTTATTTTTATTTTTTATTTTCATCTTTTCAGTTTTAATTTTCCCTCAGTTTTTTGTCCTATTTTTTTGGCTTTTTTTTGACATTTTTTCCTCAGTTTAAAATGTTGCATCAGTTTATTTTCATTTCAGTTTTACTAATTTTAGTACTTTAATTTTAGTAAATTTTTCATATAACATTTCATATCATCTAACAATATTTTCAGCTTTATTTCAATTGAAAATTATTGTTTTATTTAAGAATAACACTGACTTTTTGAAATCTACAATGGAAGAAATCGTTGTCTAAATGAGTACCTTTACCTTGTTTTGTAGTAAAAATACAGTAAACATCCTTAAATCAAGATTTTTTTGAGTAGCAAATTTATGCAAGATAGTAACACATTATTAATATTAATATGTTATTGTATGTGTATAATAATAATAATAATAAAAACAAGAAGAACAACAACAACAACAACGTTGTATAGAAAATGCACAAAATATAATTTTACCCATATTGACTCTCACTAAATTTGTATGAATTTCCTTAAAACGAGAAATGGCAACACTCTCAAGCAAGCAAATTGTCTTGTTCAATAATGCAATAACTTTTATCATTATAAAAAATGACTATTACATATCAATGAAATTATTTTAGTTTATTATTATTATTATTATTATTATTATTATTATCATTATTTTGCCCATAGTAAATTCACAAATAAGATCTGACTCAATTTCTTCTCATATACAGCAAAGAGATGAATGAGAGAAAATGGAGACTTTTGCTTTTTAAGATAAACTAGTAATATCACATTAATCTCCTCTGGAGTTTCAGAACAAATCTCAAACTATGCTAAAGATTTCTGCTAGAGATTTCAAACCAATTCCCATCCAACGAATTGATTTTAGCTATGCCATTAACATTATTCCTCTATACTCTTGAATGCCAACAATTCTCTCATTTGTGTCTCATAAGGAATTTTAGGAGAAACATCTGAGAGTTGATGTCATAACTGAAACACCAAGTCTGTTGAATTCTGAAATGCCATTTTCTGAGCAATAAAATGAGTATTAACTGAATTACGATTTATTGACTAATTTTGACAGATTTATTGACTATTCTAAAAACTTAACAGAAACCAAAATGTTTGAAAAATGACTTCCTCTAAGTAGCCCGATAATCTCACGCCAAACGGTCAATCTCCCCGTTTTATTGCATCATCGACTGCCTTTCTGGTTAGTCATGTTTGTTTGCATCTGTTTATTCATGTCTGGCTGTAGATTTGTCTTCCTCTTGAGAATGAGACGTGAACGCAGGCTGCTATCAGATCCAGTCTGATGTGCATGTATTGGGTTTCATTTGTGTTTTGAGACCAGAGCAAATCCAGACTTCCAGCTCTTATCCAAAATGATTGCTAAGCAATGAATTTGATACAATTTTTGATGACTCTGAGAAAATGTCAGTGCTCAACAATGTTTTTCATTCAGTATTGAAGATAAAACCAAATATATTTGATATACAAAGATGTTTCAGTAAGTAAATAATCACGGCTTCTCATGCACTTTTTTTTTAAAAATCAAAAACTGAATCATTTAATCATTCATAGTCATTCAGGTTTTATGAACAAGAGCAAATTGATTACTTGAAAAGGTCTATTACTAAAAAATGCTTCACTCTGACATGGGATGATTCAAACCAAAACATTGAATCATTCAGTTTTTATGCACTGGAGCAATTGATTAATTGAAAAGTGTGACATCGTTACTTTTCTCATGAGCTTGCCAAGGAGAGATTTTCAGTGAATAACGGGTTAAATTTTGTAGTGTTTGTTTGAAGACTTTAAATATAGCACAAGTCATTTGAATCACTTTTATGGTGCTTTCATATTCTGTTTAAAGCTTGAAAGCGCCAGTCCCTGTTCATTGTAGTTGCATGGAAAAGAGCAACCACCACATTCCCCAGAATTTCTCCTATTGTACAAGTAAAAGTACATGGGGTAATGACAGAATTGTTTTGGACTCGAGACTAAAACAAATGGCTAGCCGAATAATTTCAGAAATGCAGTGAGGAATCAACAAGTGGGTCTGGGCAGAGACTGCGTGTCGTCGATGGTCTGGACTCCAGACTCCAAAACAACCCTACAGACTATAAATGCTGACTGAATTGACAAGGAACTTGGTTCAACCTTTCTGGCTAGCCCTCTGTTTTCAGATCATTTTTAGCTGCTACCTGCTTATCTTGGGTGGAGCGAAGCATTCCTGCAGTTTGGACAGGTCTGATCTGGCCTTGTGCCATAGCATCGGGCCTGAAGCATGTACACACTGTATATCTCAACGCACATGTTCTCGTTCCGTTGGGTGCGTCTAAAGTGTGTATACTTTAGCAAATCGTAAAGGTCTGCATGTCTTATGGGCTTATTTGTGTTTGCACTTGTGGCAATATTGCGCAGACATGTATTGTTTGTTTTGGCCTCCTTTGTTAAAATGGCATGCAAAGCTTTGGACAACAACACGATATAAACCCTCGGTAGCTTTGTTAGTGTTCGTCTTCAGCATACTGTATCTCTACAAATCTCTTTTGTTTGAACGTGCGTGATGTACTCATGTGTCGGCCGACCACCCAGACGCTGGTTCATAACAATAACACTTCTACTTCCTATCTCTGATAACGCTATGGTTACGGCTGAGGGAATCTCGGCAGGACAGACTGTATCAGTCAACTCGGTCCACATCAGAGGAACAGACCCCTCTGTTTAGGAAACAACTAGTCAAGCCTACATGTCAAAAACTTCCTCCTCCCTCGTGTAACCTAAACACACTAATCTGGCTCTAAACTGTCATTATAACAACATTTGTTACAGTGTTAATGCTCTAAATGTATACATCTCTTTCTGCCTATCTAGACCTTATTATGGGTATCGCTTACATTGACTTTGCCAAGTACAAGACGTGTTTTTGGACCGTGTTCAGATTTTTAAGTCATAGTTATTATGTCGTTGAAAATGTCTTTTAAATTTGTTTAAAAGCATCAAACATAAAAAAATGTGAACTGATGTATTCACAGTTCTAATGTACACTACCATTCAAAAGTTTGGAGTTAGTAAACTTTTTTTTTTTTGAAAGAAGTCTCTTATTTTCATCAAGGCTGCATTTATACAGTAATACAAAAATACAGTAATATTGTGAAATATTTTCATAATTTAAAATTACTGTTTTATTTTAATATTTTACAATTGTAATTTATTCATGTGATGGCAGCTGAATTTTCAGCATCATTACTCCGGTCTTCAGTGTCACATGATCCTTCAGAAATCATTCTAATATCAGGAATGTGATTTTTCAGTATTTACACAGATTTACGAAAGCATAAATCTGAATAAAAATATAATTATTAATTTTTTTTACTCATATTTACACTTATGTAAGGAAAAAATGTTTTAAAAGAAAAATATTAAAAATAAATAAATAGAAAGTTCAAAAGAAGAGCATTTATTTGGAATGGAAATCTTTTGTAACATTATAAATGTACTTACTTTGACTTTTAATCAATTTAATTTATCTTTGCTGAACAAAAGAAAAAAGTCTTTTGAATATTGAATCTTTTGATTTTTTAAAAAAATATTTTTCCTTTAAAACATTTTTCCTACTAAAAACAGTATTGTTAACATCTTGCAATATCTTTTCATTATGTCGTCTTTTTTATTTATTTTTTTAAATTAAGTAATCATTATTAATATTTATTTATTTATTTATTAATCTATTTGAATTAATTATTTTTGTGTCTGAAGTATTATTTTACAAAAAAAGCTCCACATCAACGAACATTTTTTGCCAGCAACTTTCTCATGGTTCTAACATAGCCTTAACCCTATCTTAAGACTTACATTTTAAATTAACATATGCTAAAGTAAATTGAATGGAAAGTAAAGGTTGTTGTTCAAGCTCTTAACCGTACTCATATTTCCATATCTTTAAAATTTGATTGGTTGATAGGATCGTTATTCACAAACCAATAATGCCCTGGAACATGTCTGTCTGTAGAGACACATAGATTAATTATAGCAAATAGGATGCAATATTTGATAATATTACATCTAATAAATAAAATGTATAATAGATAAAGTAACATAAGGTAAAAAAAAGATCAAATTAAAAAATGTGAATATAAATGAACACTTATGAACACATTTACTCAAAATCCACTAAAAATCCACTGTAAAAAGTGGTAATCTGCAATTATTGTCTGATATATGGCTGGATTGTGTTAGTTGAAATGTCATTTTCTGTCTAGGGGAAAAATAGTAGCTTTAAATGTTGCATTTATATATTTGGCATTCTAATTTGTTGTCTGTCTAGTCTAATTTATAGTTGTGTACTGGCTCCAGGCTGTAGTGCAGTTTGAGTTGTATGCAAGATTACACAATACTCATCACTGCTGGTGAGAAAAAAAGCCATTACAATGATGGAAAATCCCCAGAGTTGAACCTTCACACGTGTGAATATAGCTTAAGGTATATCCGACATTGCACTCTGTTAACAATTTTTTTTTACCGTGCCACTTATGAAAGATTTATTGTGCTTAATGATAGTTGTTTTTCCTTTGTGGTTTGCTTGAGAGCGATAGCACATTGTTTTACACGATGGAAGCCTCTTCCAGCTCTTTTACCCTATTCTGTCTAGACTTAATGAATGTTAATTGAACACAGTGCAGAGATAAACTCAAAGGAGTCTGATTGACAGTCTGGCATTGCAGTCATTTACTGGATGAGTTGAGTGTCAGTTCAACAGGTTAAGATGTGATCATCTGCACATCAAATAAAAAGCTTTCCTTTCAGGGATTTACATTAAAGTACCGACTTCGGTACCAAGCTGGTACTGAAATTTTAAAAATGTGACTACTGGCGTTTACCCTTAGCATTTTGAGCACTGTTGAGCAGATTCTTAAACACCTCTGATTGGCCATTGTGTTCACACGCTCATCAGATTTGTCTGTGATTGGCTACAATGAAAGCAGTCATCTATCAGCAGTTTCCTAATATATCTAATATATCCCTAAAATACCTATACCAAAATCTATTTAAAATAAATTTATTTCATATTAAGTATTCTTCAAATCCATTAACTTATTTATTGACATATCACTTAAGACTTACTGATATCAAATTATAATTAAACTTTATTTGGAGTATTTCTTTATTGCACAATGCACATTTTCTTAATATTATGTCTAAAATTTGTTTAAATATCCCAATTAATAAGGATTGTATGATCTCTGTATAATTTCAGTCTTTAAATGTAAGATATTTTAATTGTACGAAAAGTTTATCATTTGCACTTGTTTGGCAATTTAAACGTAAGCGATTTTTAAGTATTTAAGCGCAAATCACGTAAGAGAATTAAATTCAGTACTCTTGCACTGTTGTGCGAGTACTGAATTAAGTTCTCTTTCATGTCTTCTCACACTATTTATTTGATTTGCATTTTTGTTCTATTGCATTTAATTGAAATATTGCTTGTAATTAGTTTATTTACTCTTATTTTATTATGGCTGTTTACTTGTTTTTAACTCTTTCCTTGCCATTGACATGATTTTCCATCATATATGACACAACGCTTCCCTGCCATTGACAAATTTATTTTCAGGCAAAACATGTTTTCACTGTTAAGCCCGGCACACACCAAGCCAACATTAAAGAACTATCGGCAACGAAAGCCGACTTTGTTGTTGCCTCTCGTCGAAACTAGGACTGCAGATATACAAAACGTAAACAAAGCAGCGCTTGCTTACCATTTTGAAAATCAATCATGCTGATCACTTTCTTCATTCCAGTCTCATGGATCATCTTATTATGAAAATATTTGTGCAGTTGAACACGTAGAATGACGTAGAATTATAATAGCCTTCAGTCTGTCTGTACCGTCTTGACTTCTTTGCTCGCTTTTATTCTTGGGCACTCATTCGCTAAGCTGAACAGCTAATCAGAGTTCTCTCTCTCACCAACAGCCGAACTATAGCCAACGGAGCGGAACACACTGAAAAAACTAAACCGACCGACACTCAAAAACTGGTCGACATTGCTTGACGGCCGACCATCGGCTTGGTGTGTCCTGGCCTTTACATGGGTTCACTATTATAATTTTACAGATAAAATGTAGAGCCCACAGACAGTTGTACAACTAGGCAAGCTTTGGAAGTGTCGATTCATTGAGTTAAAGGGTTAACGAAAATTATCCCAAAATTTAATAACCTTCCAGCCATCCTAGGTGTATATTCTTTTTTTCTGTCAAACACAATAGGAGTTGTATTAAAAATATTCTGGCTCTTCCAAGCTTTTTAATGGTAGTGAATAGTAACTGATATTTTGAAGCCCAGAAAAGCACATCCATCCATCGTAAAAGTAAGTATAAAATAAAGGCCTTCCGTAATGAAGTGATGCATTTTTGTAAGAAAAATATCCATAACTATAACTTTATAAACTAGAATCACTAGCTTCTGTACACAAGTCGATTCCAGTGGAAGAGTGAATTTTGACCTGACGTATTGACTGAACGCAGAAGCCCAGAGGATAGAGCAAAACAAAACACTGGTCACAAATTAGAAGTCTAAAGCAATAATTTTAAAGAGAAATGTAGGAGGTGCTTGAGTTTGTTGCCCGGCCCTCGTGACAGATGTTACAGGAAGCTAGTGGTTCTATAAAGTTATAAAGATTCATAAACAGTATAGAGTATATAAAGTTGTAAATATGGATATTTTTCTTACAAAAACGCATTGCTTCTGAAGGCCTTTATAACCCCCTGGGTTTGTATGGATTACTTTTATGATGGATGGATGCACTTTTTTTCAAAATATTAGTTACTATTCACTCCCATTATAAAGCTCGGAAGAGCCAGAGCATTTTTTAATACAACTCTGATTGTGTTTGACTGAAAGAAGAAAGTCATGTACACCTTGAGGGTGAGTAAATTACGGCGAATGATTCATTTAAAGAACCTCCCCGTAAGAGTCATTTGAACTGGGCTGCGTTTGTATGTTTTTGATTCACTTAAATGCACGTGAATCAGACTGTGCTTAATGTAATGTTTTTTGCATTCAGTGCATGAAAACTCAATTGATAGATGGAGCGCTACTGTCCCCCATCCACCTCCTGTCTTAAATATATGTCGTTGAGGTAGACAGAATGATCCTTATTATTATGCTGATGATGGTCAAAACATCTATTATTGATGTATTTTCACTTCCATCTTGCATTGGCTCGTCGGCCTGTCTAATCCCAAATTCTACCCCTGTGAGCACCATCAAAACCCCCCATCAGAAAAACAAGGCTGTTTAAATGACACATAGCTATTTTGTTCAGAGAATAGCTCACCGTGACGCCTAAATTAGTGTTTTCCCGGGTTAAAATACCAGTGAAGGTTTTCCATCATGGCGCTTCATCTTGTTATAATAAACACCAGTAGGTGAGCACCGTGAAATGAGTGGCAGCTGGAGGAGGATTAGTTTGTGTACAATTTATGAACGATTCATAAGCTTGATTGAGTCTGAATCCATAATTCCGCATCTTCAGACAGTCTGTAAAGGAAACCGTTTCAACACCTGCTTCAAAGCATTGCTTGCTGCTCAATGACAGTCTTCACATTACTGACGGGCAAATTACAGTTTAGCTTCAGTTTAGTTTCCACTACAACTGCCTTTCCCCCATCTTTCTCCGCTCTTCCAGAGAACATGTTCCGAGATGAGCCGTCTGATAATAATGTATCTTCTGAACCTTGAACATGCTCCAACACCTAAATCTGAGCTGATTTATGTCCTGAAGGAAAGTATTTCACCCTGACAGAAGATTGTAAGGTGGCCTAATGCAAGACTTTCAATGGTTGACATTTACTGGGCCGTGTGTTTTTGTGTTTACTACCGATCGGTTTGATCTTGATGCAGTTTTTGTGTGTATTTATAGAATCACCAGCCATGGGAACTGTATTTAGCACTTTTTCATTCAACCAATACTGCTTCCTGCCACTAGGGGGAAGGCCATAAGCACTGTTGGAGTGAAAGGGCATTTTACTAGATGGATGCAGTGTCTGGAGCTTGAACTAGGTTATTTACACACTAGAAAGGAGTAGACAGTGTTTAATGTTTGGAGTTTGGTCTTGGTCACTTTGAATTCTTCCACTTAGTGCTTGAAAAACAAAAAAAGTTTAGCATTTAGAGTGCAGGCATCTCGTTATGTTGTATCACGCGATATCAGATATGGCAGAAATATAACCTGAAAGCTGGAAAAAATAAATAGGCTAAAGAAAGGATCTTTTTTTTTTTTCTTTTTTTCTCAGATAGGGGTCTGAAGAATAAACGTTCCTGCTGTGATTGAGGATGACATCACAGGCGATACAGAGATGAAACGCTGATGAACTTTGCTGTCAAATCCATGAGAGCGAGCAATTGAGAGTGCTCTGCTTATAAGAGAGATGTTTATGTGTGCCTTTCATCTCAGTGATTTAAGTACATGGCCTTGTTTTTGTCATAAATCATCTCAAGTTAGAGATTCCCAACTGTGGGTATGTTTACAGCAGGGGTTATTCAGAATGTGTAAAGGGGGTCAAATTGACCCGGTAGTGTGTGTTTTTTTTTAAATATTTGATCAATAAAAGTATTTTTTTTTTTTTTGATATTCAATGAATTCGTCAAAAAATTCTTTCTGACCCCCATCAATGTTTTTTTTCTTATATTTCTTTGTCATAATATGAGAGAAAAATTACCTCAGACACCAGCCACATGTCCCAATATCCTTACTTCCTTTCTATACATCTCTCTGAATTCACAGTATTCAGCAGAGGTGGGAGTAAGTCACACATGTGCAAGTCGCAAGTAAGTCTCAAGTCTTAACCTTCAAGTCTCAAGCAAGTCCAAGTCAAATCAAGTCACTGCTTTATGTCAAGTAAGTCAAGTCGTAGATTGGGTCAAGCAAGTCATACAAATATTTGATGATTTAAATGAATTTATATATTAAAATAAGTTAAAAATACAGTAGTTATGGACTATGGGAGTTTTATTTGCGTCAAAAAAATTGTGATATGCATTCCTACTCAAAAGGTCTCCACATAAAGCTATTGTTAATACAATAAAAAATTAAAAATAAAACTACATAGCCTAAAATGTAAATGTAACTGAAATTATGCCAAAATAAAAGCATGAAAAGTATCTAGGTACATCTGTTTTGAAATGCCTCAAACATTGCAGAATACCATGAAGTATTAAAGGTGCACTATGTAGATTTTACGTCCACTAGGGGTAGCTAAACCATTCTAAACAATAACAAAGCGCAGTGAATATGGAATCATGGAACTTATCGTCATGCCAATGGATCTAATAATATTTATGTGGAATTCACTCATCCATAAGCATTGGAAACATAAGGAAACTACTCATAAGTGCTGAAACACTACTCATACAGGTCAGTTTATTTGACGAATTAAAACTGTGAGGTAACGCAGCGCTGTTTCACTTGGTCTAACGTTACACTATAATACTAACTGTATTTGAGTGTATGTATTTGATATGTAGTTTGTTGTCTGTATGAGACTTAACAGTAAGCTAGATCAACATTACAGTATCATACTGATGATATTCTAACACTTCATCGTGTTGAACTATATAACATTGATTAGTCTTATGTAGCCTACATTTGCTTACATTGTCTAATAACGTGCAAGAGCGCTGTCTCTGTCAAGTCAAAGTTTGTTGCAAAGCTCTCGCCATCTCGGAAATGCCATGCCGACATTGATCATTGTTTCATTTCTTCTTATGTCCTAAAGTTTGTTTGCCATGGTCCATAATGTTTGAACGAAACAACAACAGCGCACCGGTAGCCTTTACGCAGCTGTCCGTGTCTGTTGCCATGGTTACTGTGCAGCACAAGATAAACCAGGGATAACGCAGATATAACATCATTGACAGGGGCAAGTGGCGAGAGGGACGGGTACTATTTAAAATTGTGATTTTCTCTTAATTTACAAATTCTTGGAAACATTTAGGATAATGTAAGTACACAGCTGAACAAAATATATAACACTGTGAAAGCGGTTTTTGGATATTTTAATATATATATATATACATATACATGTATATATATATATATATATATATCGCCTTGGAGTTCTCAGCATGCGTTAAAACCTGGAAAATCTTGGAACAGGGGTCTTGTCATATGAAGTAGCTCGGTAATGCTGCTGTCTCCGCCTGTACTTTGAATTAATGGACGATGCCGGACTTTTGTGCTGCGTATGGATGTTCAAACGAAAGAAATCTAAAAACCAGACAGCAAGGGCTTACATTTCACAAGTGAGAATGTGTTTTATGACATTGAATGTTAAGAAATTATATTTCTGGTTACGTTGGTTTGTTTCAGTCCTTGGTTAACGACCGCAGCTAATCCATGCTAGTAACCATTAATTTTTGACGGTTAGGAAAACCGACAATGAACAGAATGTATTTCTATCAATGTAATGTGATTGTAAGATGTTGGAAATGTGGACAGTTGATTTGGTCTCTATTCAATAGTTTCTCCGACTGGCGCTGTGTGTCCGAGTTCAGTCTCCGTCTATTTCCAGCTAGCATTCTTGGCTAACGGAAATGAGTCTTAAGTTAAAACGTTCACCTGAACAAGTTTATCCAAACATACTGGTTCTGGCTGTTTACATCGTTTGTATCTGATGAGCTACGACGTGACAGGAAAGAAACGGTTTACAACAACAAAAAACTGGCAACAAACCTTTTCAGCCAGCCTTTATTCTGCTCTCACTTGGCTATGTCCCTGGAAGTACACTAAATACTATGGACTTATGGATTTGTTTTGTTTGTAGATTCCGAAGCTCTTAATAAAGACATTAAAAATTGACCCATGCGTTTTTGCTTAAAGGTGAAGACCGAACTTTATGTATGTTTTGTAAGATTCGCTTATCTGTCAAACATATTTTATTAGATTGTCCTGGACTTAACACAAGCAGAATGCTCTTTTATGATGTTACTTCACTTAAGGACATATTTAATGAGATTATGCCTGAATCATAAATCATATTTTATCATATGTTAATTAAAAAAATTGCATAATGTGACTTGCTGTTTATATTTGTTTTGTTTTTATTGTATTTATATGATATATTTTTGTTTTTTTAATTGAATTTTTGCCAAGAAAATAGCTTTGATTGCTGACATGGCATTAAATAAAATACAATAACATTGTTTTGTAATACTGACTAGCTTGTGGTGTCCACAACTGTGTTAATTTGCTGTCTAAATGGAAAAAGACTGCTGTGTTTTTACCTCATGTATGCAGCGATCTCTACCTGGGAATGATCTTTTCTCTTTGCTGGATTGTATTGTTTTTGACTTTGTGTGCAGCTAAAATCAATATAGAAGTGTGTTGAGTTTAGACATGCGCTGTATAGTATTTGAAAAACAGGCAGGTCTCTGAAAACACTGGACTGAATTAAGGAGGGAGGAGGGTTCTGTATGAATGTGACTTTAGTACATACTTATGTGCCAAAAGTATTGCGGGACAAGAATAAAGAAAAGATTTAACGGTCTTTGGCACCTCAACTACCTAACTTTCACATTATCTTCATCTCAAATTTGTGATTTGATTCCAACTGCAAATTGCTTTGTGTATCATATTTAATAAAACAATACAATTTAAATGTGTAAATTAACATATATAGTCACACCATTGTAGCAATTTTGCATGCAGTAGGCTAAGGTAAGTAGCGATAGTTCATTCGAAGTTTACTCAAGTGGAAGAATGTGATTAATAAACTTAGGCCTACTAGCACTATGCATTATATTTTTTAAAAAGTAGATTATCTTAATATCAAAACCTTAAATTTTGTCTGGACTCAATGATAAATACATGTCTGACCGTTGGAACGAACCAAAATTTTTGGTGAACTGATTTATGGTGATTTTATTTCCATCAGACCTTTGCCTACATTGACGCTGATGCATCAAAGAGGAGGGGTCCCCTGTTCCAAGATGGCGGCGCTATTGACGCATTTGTTCCAATGAACTGCCGTAGTCAAGGCGACGTCTAGTGTACATGTCTATGACTTTCATTGAAGACTTTATTTCTCATTCAATGCTGCTCTAATGAGGATACTAGAGAAAACGGACATTTTTGGCATTATTGTTTGTGTAATTGTTCGTTCAAGCGTGACAGAACTCGATACTGGTGCGCGTCGTGTGTGACAGCGTGTTCTTTCTCTTTTGGCGCTTAAATGGTTTTGCGTGAATAAGAGCGAGATCACATATTGTAATGCTAGGGTGACAGGATGAAGGATGACAGAAAAAATGGATGTTGTGTTAATTGCGTTAAATATTTTTAACGCGTTAAACTGGAGGAAAATAATCGTATGCGTTAATGCATTAACATTGACAGCACTGATTTCAACCCAATTTTCTGTTTAATGGACGCAAAACTAATTCAAAGTGCTCTTAACATGTCCAAAGCGTTAAGTCTACCATAACTTGTATAACCTTTGACTAGCCAAGACAGTGTTAGCTGAGAACAGCTGGACTGACTTCATCACTTTTTTGGGATTTGAATTGTCAAATTAAATTTGAAGTGGTGGTGTTTGTATCACACATCTTCAAGTTACAGGCCTTGCATACTGCTGTTCTTCTCTTCTCATTGTCTTGCACATAATCCTGGTAACGTTACCCGAACTTAAATATTGTTGGCGTAGCGTCTGTTCAGTCACGTGTCCATGCTCTTACGTTAGCTCTGTCTGCTAGCCTGCTGCATCACGTGGTTAGGTTGCGGCACGTTCAAAAACAGATATTTATTAAACAAAAGACTTTATTTCGAGTCATTTCACTCAAGTCAGAGTCAAGTCTCAAATCATGAATATCAAGTCAAAGTCAAGTCTTTTATTTTTTTTATAATTCAACTTTTTTTATTGTTCAACAGTCAAAACTTCAAAGTACATCACCACAGCATTCAATAATCGTCTTTGCAATAACACATCAGTGGAATACAATCATAACAAAAGCACATGGAAATTACAGTTGTTAATCAGTCCTACTTATTCAAACCATTTTTATATGTTGCCAAAAATGATCCCATGTTTATTTCATTTCTCCCTCACTATGTAGTCTCCCTAACATGCTCTCGTATGAAACAATTTCAATCACCCCATCAATCCAATCTTTAAAGTCAAGTCTTTTATTAATAATAAATTAATTTGTCAAGCAAGTCTCAAGTCCTAAAATTTGCTGCTTAAGTCTGACTCGAGTCAAGTCTTGTGACTCGAGGCCCCCACCTCTGGTATTCAGTAAGCATATATACTTAGTACATACTTTATAATGGTTGCAAAGTAATTTCTTTATCAAATGTAGTACCTACTCACAGTATGTGATTTAGGACACAGTGGATTTGTAGAGAAAGGCCACAGGAAAGGACAACTGAAGGCCCGAACAAAGAAAGAAGTGCAAACTCTGCCCAAAAGTGATGCACAAGTAACATACAAAACTTGTGTGTGAAATGTTCTGTTCCTGTCTACAAAGATCATTTTCATATTATCTGTGAGAAATGTGGGGAGTGACTAATTGAAATTGAAACGACTAATCATGATTCAAGGTTTTTTTTTTGTTTTGTTTTATTAATTTCCCCCTTTTTATTTGTTAAAATGAAAAGAAACCGATTAATCAAGATTATCTTATGTCATTTTTGTCCTTTTTAAATATTCTAAATTAGATATCAATGTACATGTGGCACTAGGAGGTTGGACACTATTATTCTAGAAAGCATTTGATTGGACTAAGTCTGCATAGTGCAGGATGAATCATCAGCTTGCTCCGTTTTCACCAGACTATAAATGGTTTGTTTATCTATTTATATATTTATTTATACAGTGTACATGTGGTTTTGAAAGGGATCCACTGAAGGCAAGTTTTAGTTTGAACCCAAGTGCAGTTTATTGATCTAACATACAACACAGTCTTCACATGACATGGCTTGGCAGAGACAGACAATGACACTCACCACAGTGGCTACAGGGAACATAATCCACAATCATCAACAACGAACAAGGCAAACATGAGGATTTAAATACACTGGAACAATGAACAATGAACACCTGTGAACAATGATTACACCCGTGAACCAATCAAAACAAGACATGAAACGGGAGTCACATGACACATGGCAGGATCACATGACATACAGGGGAATTACATGACATGACAGTGACAACAAAATAAAAGACATGGGTATTCCAAAAAGTAGGTTATGTGACCTGGGTAAGTTTAAGGATAAGTAGGCGGATAACCTCAGCTTTCAGTTCCAAAAACAGAGGTATGTAAGTAGCAATAGCAACTTAAGCTCTGAACATAACCTGCTCCGGGGCAGGTTTAGTTTCAGTGTTAGTTTGTTTCAGAGAGGTGACGGAGCATTGCATGCCCTTTTGAAGACGATCCAGTGGATGTGGAAGCACAGATTATACTGAATCTTTTCCACCGTGAGAGGGTGATAAGACCACGTATCGATGTGTTTTCGTATCCAAATGGATATTTGTGGAGCGTTACCGTTTTTCAAAAGATTCGTTAATTTATATAACGAATCTTTTTAAACTTTATATATGCCTTGCACTCAAATGGTTCCTACACACTTTTGTGCAGTTCCCTGGCAATAAACCACCAAGAGTCGTTAAAGAGGAATTCCACAGAGTGGCGGGTTTGTCCTTTCTACGATATTCTATGAAAGACCATTTTAGTTACATAGCACTACTTAATCTATCCATATATCAATACTGTATACAGCCACAGTCATTTTAAAATGTTTCTTATATAACTTTCAATTTCAGAGTTCCCAGATGTATATTGATGGGACTCACATTCCTATTAAAGCTCCTTCAGTCAATGAAGGAGATTATGTTAATAGGAAGTCAATCCATACCATCAATGTGCGGGAAACAATATATTTTTGGGTGCTAAATCTTTAGGTGTTTAAACCATTAAATCGCCCTCATTACTGGTCCCCACTAGTTAATATGTGATGCAACCCACCTCATCACTAATGTTGAAGCAATGGTTATTTGCTGGGGGACAGAGGGTACCCTTGTCTGCCCTATATGATGACACCCTACACTGAACCTGAGCCTGGATCACAGCTGAACATGGGTCAAGGTGGAGATGAATCCTGAAAGCAAGGTTTCAGTGCCTGCGTGGGGTCAGGGTCAGCCCAGAGAGGGCATGTGACATCATAGTTGCATGTGTTGTTTTTCACAACATCGCCACAATGAGAGGTGAAAGCCAGAAAGACAAAATAATTCAACATGATTGATAAAGTCTGTAACACAAACACAGACCAAATATTTAAATGAGGAAGTTGCAGAAAATTTCTTACACTGCTAAGATTCTGTGTGGAGGTAGATAGACCCTCATCTGCATTTAAATCCCCAGCCATATTCTGTAAAATGGCAATCAATTGTTTAATTCTTTTATGTAAAAAAGGAGGAAATGCATTATATGGATCATACCTCTATGGGCCTCCACACATTTTCAGTTTCTGTCACAGCAGAAGTGGTCTCTTCATCTTCAAGGGTGTATAGTCTAGCAAACAGAAACCTAAAGAACTAAAGACAATAATCACTTACAACTGTAACCGAGTGTGGTGTGACAGGAGGGCCCAATAAAACAATGTGGCCATCAGCAACTGCAGAACAATTCAACCAATAAGATACTCAAAGTATATTCTCAAACAAATACAACTAATAAAGAAACACATTAGTGACATCTAAGAGTACTAGAAATAAGATTACAATATATGCAGTAAAAAGAAAGGCATGCATAATACACAAATGAAACAGTACTATAAAATGTATTCAAAATATCAATAATAATAATAATAATAATAAGTTTTATTTACAGTACTGTGCAAAAGTTTTAGGCAGGTGTGAAAAAATGCTGTAAAGTAAGAATGCTTTCAAAAATAGACATGTTAATAGTTTATATTTATCAATTAACAAAATGCAAAGTGAGTGAACAGAAGAAAAATCTACATCAAATCAATATTTGGTGTGACCACCCTTTGCCTTCAAAACAGCATCAATTCTTCTAGGTACACTTGCACACAGTTTTTGAAGGAACTCGGCAGGTAGGTTGGCCCAAACATCTTGGAGAACTAACCACAGTTCCTCTGTGGATTTAGGCAGCCTCAGTTGCTTCTCTCTCTTCATGTAATCCCAGACAGACTCGATGATGTTGAGATCAGGGCTCTGTGGGGGCCATACCATCACTTCCAGGACTCCTTGTTCTTCTTTACACTGAAGATAGTTCTTAATGACTTTCGCTGTATGTTTGGGGTCGTTGTCATGCTGCAGAATAAATTTGGGGCCAATCAGATGCCTCCCTGATGGTATTGCATGATGGATAAGTATCTGCCTGTACTTCTCAGCATTGAGGATACCATTAATTCTGACCAAATCCCCAACTCCATTTGCAGAAATGCAGCCCCAAACTTGCAAGGAACCTCCACCATGCTTCACTGTTGCGTGCAGACACTCATTCGTGTACCGCTCTCCAGCCCTTCGGCGAACAAACTGCCTTCTGCTACAGCCAAATATTTCAAATTTTGACTCATCAGTCCAGAGCACCTGCTGCCATTTTTCTGCACCCCAGTTCCTGTGTTTTCGTGCATAGTTGAGTCGCTTGGCCTTGTTTCCACGTCGGAGGTATGGCTTTTTGGCCGCAAGTCTTCCATGAAGGCCACTTCTGACCAGACTTCTCCGGACAGTAGATGGGTGTACCAGGGTCCCACTGTTTTCTGCCAATTCTGAGCTAATGGCACTGCTCGACATCTTCCGATTGCGAAGGGAAGTAAGCATGATGTGTCTTTCATCTGCTGCAGTAAGTTTCCTTGGCCGACCACTGCGTCTACGGTCCTCAACGTTGCCTGTTTCTTTGTGCTTCTTCAAAAGAGCTTGGACAGCACATCTGGAAACCCCTGTCTGCCTTGAAATTTCTGCCTGGGAGAGACCTTGCTGATGCAGTATAACTACCTTGTGTCTTGTTGCTGTGCTCAGTCTTGCCATGGTGTATGACTTTTGACAGTAAACTGTCTTCAGCAACCTCACCTTGTTAGCTGAGTTTGGCTGTTCCTCACCCAGTTTTATTCCTCCTACACAGCTGTTTCTGTTTCAGTTAATGATTGTGTTTCAACCTACATATTGAATTGATGATCATTAGCACCTGTTTGGTATAATTGTTTAATCATACACCTAACTATATGCCTACAAAATCCCTGACTTTGTGCAAGTTTACCTTGAAGAATTGATGCTGTTTTGAAGGTAAAGGGTGGTCACACCAAATATGGATTTGATTTAGATTTTTCTTCTGTTCACTCACTTTGCATTTTGTTAATTGATAAATATAATCTATTACCAAGTTTATTTTTGAAAGCATTCTTACTTTACAGCATTTTTTCACACCTGCCTAAAACTTTTGCACAGTACTGTATATAGCGCCTTTCCATCGCTCAAGGACGCTTCACAATGCAAATACAAAAAATAGGAAGACAAACAGAGAGCCGGTAAAAAACAGACAATAATAGAAAAATACACAATGGTAGTACACTAAACAGTTGAAAGGAACATTAAGTAGATGGCATAAAGCACAACAGCATAAAATTAAAGACAGAGAAGAACAGAACACAACTTATGAGTCATAACATACAGAAAACAAGTGAGTTTTGAGTTGTGATTTGAATTCATTGATACAAGTAATACAGCAGAGAGACCTAGGGAGGGAATTCCAAAGTTTTGGTGCAGTGACACTGAATGATCGGCCGCCCATAGAAGAGAGGCGAAACCGAGGGACTGTAAGTAGACCAGAGTCAGATGAACGAAGTGATCGGGTTGGGGTGTAGGGAAGAAGCAGATTACTGAGATAACTGGGAGCAAGACCATGCAATGATTTGAAAGTGAGCAGTAGTATTTTATATTTGATACGATAGGTCACAGGCAGCCAGTGCAGATCAAACAGAATCGGGGTGATATGAGCTGAACGTTTGGTGTGAGTAAGAATTCTTGCAGCGGAGTTTTGAATGTATTGCAATCGTGCGATGGAGCTAGCGGGTAAACCAATAAGAAGGGAGTTGCAGTAATCAAGGCGGGAGGAAATAAAAGCATGGATAACAGTCTCAGCATCCTTAGTGCTAATGAAAGGACGGAGCTTGGCAATGCGACGAAGGTGAAAAAAAGCAGATTTAGTGACAGAGTTGATGTGAGTCTCGAAACTGAGAGTGGAATCAAAAATAACACCTAGGTTTTTAACAATTCTGCATGGTTTGACAAGAGTACCAGCAATGTCACAGACAGAATCAGAGGGGATTTTATTAGTAAGTGATGGTGTACCAGTGATGATGATTTCTGTCTTTTCCATGTTTATTTTCAGGAAGTTGGAGTAGAGCCATTCTTTTATATCATTCACACAGGTGGTGATTTTGTCAATTTGGTTAAGAGCAGGCGTACATTTGGTGTATATTTGTATGTCATCAGCGTAGAAATGATAATTGAAACCGTGACGATGTAAAATCTGACCTAGGGGTAATATGTAGATTATGAACAGTAATGGACCAAGAACAGATCCCTGAGGGACACCTTGCTTCAGAGAAACAGTCGGAGATCTAAAATCTTGCATTGAGATGTAAAATTGTCTATCAGAGAGATAGGAGGAAAGTACCCACATCAGAGAGGCGTGAAATAAGTAAATCATGACAGACAGTATCAAAGGCGGAACTAAGATCGAGTAACACAAGTATAGACAGAGAGCCAGAGTCACCCGTGAGCAGTAGGTCATTGACCACCTTGACAAGGGCAGTTTCTGTACTATGGAATGGGCGAAAACCAGATTGAAAAGGATCAAAGAGCTTATTTTCAACCAGAAAAGACTGAAGCTGAAAGGCAACAGTTTTTTCTAGAAGTTTAGCAATAAATGGTAGATTTGAAATTGGACGATAGTTAGATAAAACTGAGGGGTCGAGGTTGGGTTTCTTGAGAACTGGAGTCACAGCAGCAGTTTTGAGTGGTTGAGGGACTGAAGCAGTGGTAAGAGATGCATTAATGAAGTGAGAAATCGGTGCAGATATGACAGAGTGACATAGTTTCAGGAGAGAAACAGGGGCAGGGTCAAGTCGACAGAATGAAGAGTTGGAATTCAAGATTAGCTCAGAGACAGAAGATGGATTGGTCAAGGAAAAGCATGTCAATGACTGACCAGAGAAATTAGACACTGAACTACGCTTGGTTGTCTCGCCAGTAAAACACAGGTGGATAGCATCGGTCTTCTCCTTTAGATGATTCAAGTAGGAACAGCAAAATTCTTCTGAAGCTAGAGCATCATGAGACGGAGGTTTGGTAAGCTTATTTATGGTGTTAAATAATGCTTTTGGCCTGTTGCCTGATTTATTAATCATGGCGGAGACAAAACCCGAACGAGCAGAGTTCAGAGAAGATTGATAGTTTTTCTGGTGTTCAAGAAAAGCTAAATAATGTACAGTGAGACCTGTTTTCCTGAAGAGACGCTCCAGACGTCTACCAGTAGCCTTAAGGATGCGCAGCTCAGGAGTATACCAAGAGGAAGTGTGGGTGAGTGGAACTAATCTGACCTTAACAGGAGCATGCTCGTGCAAGACATCTGAGATGATGGAGTGGTATTTAGAGAGTATCAGAGTAGGAGATGAGATATCAAAGATTTCAGAGATGTTAGAGGAAACAATGGAGGTAGAAAATGATGCAATATCAACAGATTTGATGTTACGATATGATAAAACTGTCTTCTGAGACTTCTTATGCACAGGCAGACTTATTTTGAAATCGATAAGTTTATGATCAGAGATACCAGTGTTAAGTGGCAAGATAGAAGAGATTTCAACCCCTGATGTACACAATAGATCAAGAATATGACCATGAGTATGTGTAGGAAACTGAACATGCTGAGTCAAATTAAAACAATCAAAAACTGACAGTAGTTGAGTTGTGTTAGAACAGACAGTATCAACATGAATATTAAAGTCACCAAGTAGGAGAACAGGAGATGTCAGGGAACAGGCGAGGGTCAATAGTTCACTAAGTTCAGAAAAAAAGTTTGACAGAGTCTTAGGAGGGCGGTACAGTAAAATAATTATGAGAGAGCCATGAGAATCAGCCTTTAAGCCATGTATTCAAATGTGGTGGTATCATGAAAATCAAGTTGTGAGAGTCGGAAGTGGTCTCGAAAAATGACTGCAAGACCACCACCGTCAATCGTAAGCGAAAACCACGTTAGCCGAACCCCGTGCGTCGCGTCACCAAAAACAGCAGGCTACGAGGGAGACAACACACCCAGATAGCAAGCAGTAAACAAACCACGCAACTGATAGAGAGAGCGGTAACTCACCCATCTGAAGAGCCGAAAGTAGCGGAAGACGCAACGGGGTAGAAAGCTCGCAGCAGCCCGATGACAAAAAATTGCTGTCAACAATCAAGTCCAAAGTACCAACGGTAAGGTTAGAGTAAACCGAAGGCGCAGTAATCCAAGTGTAGTGATGGCTGATATAGCAATCCAGTTTCAACAGTAATCCAGACAGTGCAGAAAATAAATTAACAAACAAGCAGACAATCCAGGTGCGAAGCGGCAGCCAGTCGCGCACAGCGTTCTCGACCCGGAAACACAATAAATCATAAGTACTCATATGATACACCTACATTTTACCAAATCACTTGTAATGGTAGGTGAGTCTGACGAACTGCCCCCCGGAATCCCATTGACCACATCTCACCCTTTATTAAGGGACAGTGCCAGCTCCTCAGCCAGGTGAGGGAAGGTGGAGGTGGACCCCCACCTATTTTACAGGCCTCAGCCTTCTTCCTATTGGCTACATTGAAAACTAAATTACATTAAATACCAAATTACATGGCTTCATTAACAGTTCAGTAAATTTAGAAAATATCACCTTGTTGGAGAATGTTTAATGTTTCATTTTGACTTGGCTCAGAGTTTTTCCAGGCTCCAGAAGGATTACACCTGATAAAACAATCCAATAAATTACAATCCAATAATTGTTTTTTTGCCAACGTATTACCAGCCAATTATGTACATCACTACAGTGATATTAAGAAATTTATGAAGGCCAAAAAGTACATGCTTGCCTATTTTTACAACATGCCCAAAAGAATTTTGCCTCCAACAAAAAACAAACAAACAAACAAAAAACCCGTCTAGCTGAAATATGTCACAAGCCTTTTTTCTCCATGCGTTTCCATGGTGACTCCTGAAATCGGCGATCCATTGAAAATGCCTTCATGTACTCGCCGTCCGCGTGCATTAACTCTCTGTTACCAACAGGAGGTTGATTGAACTAACTCCTCACAGGTGTTTTGAAACAAACTTACCCAGAGTAAGCAAGTTTTGGGTTAATCAACCGAGAGTTCAAGGTATATGTGACGGTAACTTAACCTTGCTTTCTGGAATACACCCATGAAACATGAACATGAACACAAAACCAAAACTAGACATTGCAGGTAATAGGGGGAGGGACAACTCATTCTAGAAAGCATTTGATTGGACAAAAATCTGCATAATTCAGGATGAGTCATCAGTTTTGCAGAATTTTCCCTGGAAGAGAAAAGAGGTTTGTTTTGTTTTAAGCCTAACAGACATTAGGCAAAAGATCTAATTTCACTGGAGTCTTAAATCGGAAGCACTATAGCTTGTTGGTACATAAGACCAAAGCGGAAACACCAATGTAGCAGCCAACTACAAACACCTGATGGTACTCCTAATATATCACTGCATTGTATTCAATCTACTCTTGTCAGTTTTTCATCGTTTTCATTCTAGTCATAAATATGGTTCTTAGCAGTTTTTTGCTCTTTTTCCAGTGTCCATAAGTCAGTGCCAAACTCTGTGCCAGACGTAACATTTCATGAAGCTATCACGAGCCGAAGCCAAAGTAATTATTTCACTTAATTTTCAGAACATTTTTCAGGGCAAAGAAAACAGAGTCTTGGATGTTGTTGTTAGACATTTGAATCAGTAGTTCAAATATGTAGATTATTATATTAGTATTCTTAGATGTTGCTCCCTGACTGGGGAACGATAAAATTCAAGTTGAGTTATTGAGTTGAGAAAGCTCAAACCATATGTGGAAAAACTTCTGATACTTCTCTGATAAACATACTTTATATATTTGTGTTTATACATGCACAGATATAGTGTGTATAGATATACACTCCCTTTTGGATCTGTAAGATTTGAATGTTTTTGACAGATGTCCCTTATGCTCACCAATGCTGCATTTATTTAATTAAAAATACAAAAAAAAAAACTTGAATATTGTGAAATATTATTACAATTTAAAATAACTATTTTCTATTTGAATATATTTTAAGATGCAATTTATTCCTGTGAAGACAAAGCTGAATTTTCAACATTATTACTCTTCTGTGTTTCATGAAACTTTAGAATTCATTCTAATGTACTGATTTGCTGCTCACAAAGCATGTACTATTATTATCAATGTTGAAAAGAGTTGTGTGCAATTTTTTTTCCAGGACTCTTCGATGAATAGAAAAATCAAAAGAACAGAATTTGTCTGAAATAGAAATCTTTTGTAACATTATACGCTACCATTTAAAAGTAGAATCTTTTTTAGAAAGAAATTAAAGAAGTAAATACTTTTGATCTAGGGCTGTCACGATATTAGATTTTTCACACTACGGTTATTGTGGCCAAAAGAATTCTTGATATCGATATATCACAATATCTCCAGAAAGAATGTATCAGTCAAATTAATTATTACTTTGTTTATTTAGTTTTTCTTTTTAACCCATACTGGCAAGCTTACTTTTTTTCAGGTGTGAGCAGAGCCTCTCACTCTCCCGCTCGGACAGCATGGTTCTTCTCAGAATAACTGTGCGCGCTGCATCTTCTTCTTGTTTGACAGGTGTCAGCATTAAGGTGCAATACTACTACCTGAGAGGTCAATCAGGTAATTGGCGCTGGAGTATTTACGTGTCATGATATCATAAGAGTCCTATTCATTTTAAATATCATGATTATTGTCAATACCGGTATATTGCGACACCCCTATTTTGATCAATTCAATGCGTCCTTGCGGAATAAAACTGGCAGTAGACATTCATAATGTTACAAAAGATTCTATTTCAAATAAATGCTGTTCTTTTGAACTTTCTATTCATCAAAGAATTGTACACAACTGTTTTCAACATTGATAATAACAATAAATGTTCCTTGAGCAGCAAATCAGCATATTAGAATGACTGAAGGATCATGCACCACTGAAGACTGGAGTAATGATGCTGAAAATTCAGCTTTACCCAACACAAGAGTAAATATTGTGAAATATTTACTCTTGTAAATTACATTTAGTCATTCTGCTAAATGACTAAATGTAAATCTAAATGTAAATATTATCAAAATGTAATTTTTCTATTTGAATATATTTTAAAATGTAATTTAATGTAATGTATTTTTAAATGTTTTTTTATTGCTTTAATAAGTTGAGAAAATAAATTCGATAGCATTGGAGTTCAAGATAACCGGACATGTATTGGGGCCCTAGTGGTCTCCTTCCATTAGGTCTCGGATTGCACATTCTGAGGCTTTGAGGGCACAGGACCTGAGGCATTGTCCCCACTGGCCCAGTCCATAATTCAACACTGGCAATACTACATCAAAGTTTCAGAACGTTCTGAAACTGTCATGTGCTGCATGAATTTAGGATGAAAAAGTCGAGAATAATGCAGATGTCTGTAACTTTTTATTATATTTCTCCCCCTGCTGATTTTGCCAAATAAAGCTCTGCGAACGTGATTTCCAATATCATGTGAGTTTTGGAGATGTGCGGAGTTGTGAGGGCCCGACTGATGTTTTCAGGATGTGGCAGAGGATTTACGAGACCCTGCAGTTAGTTCTTGTGCTCTGGCTATCTTCCACCATGTGCCTTTTCCCCTCTTCGCATACGTTCAGCATGATGACACAATGGAATCACCTCCTTATCGACCTGTGGACAAATCTTGCTCACTTCTGCAGATTTTCCATTGCTGCCTGAGGTTTCTTTGCCAGGCTTCTAGGGTTGTGACTCAATAGCAGCTGTTAATGGTCTTGAATATGAACCAAGGGAAGAATCAGTGTCCATTTATTTTGTAGCTACGATGGGAAATAAGAGTTTGAATCGAGCTCGCAACATTCCCAAACACAGTTTGCCACCTTTTCTTTTTTTATGCTCTCTCCATTATAGTATTTGTAAAAGTATCTTGCGTTAATACATTAATACATACATCTTGCAGTAATGTATTTATAGCATTTATAAATAAAGTTTTTACACATTGATGAAAATTTGCAAAGAAATTTTTTAAATTTGGAATAATGTGAATGATTATGAAAAACAGGAATGCGAACTACTAAAGTAAATAGTGTGAATTTTGATTTTGAATTGACAAACAGAAAAGGGGTGGTGTATATATACAATTTTTTTAAATTCTGCAGCGTATATATACCCCACCCCTTTTCTGTTGCAATTTTTCATCAATATTTAAAAACTTTATTTATAAATAAATGCTATAAATGTATTCAATTACTTTATGGATAATTCCAGGCAAACATTTTTTGGCCCTAGTGGAAATTAGAAATTTCAGAACAGTCATGAAGTGAATGACTTATGTATGAATATATTCACATAAAACAAATAAGCGGCAATACGTTCGAAAGAAAAGCAGAGTAAGGCTGATTAACGAAAATAATGAATTCAATTCACATTAATTTGTATAGCGCTTTTCACAATACATATTGTTTTAATGCAGCTTTACTGAAAATGCTTTCTGTCTACAATTTAGAGTAATCTTTTATCAGAGGTTGTGTCCAGGTAATGTCCATACAGTATGCTCAGAAATGTACAGTTCCAAGATAATACAAATCACATAGTTTGCTAACATGAATTGTAATTATTACAATGTATAGAAAAGTGGTGCATGTTGATTCAGAATTTGCATCATCTGAGGTCCTCTCAGGAGTTGGAGTCATCTCCTCTCTTCACAGGTGTTGTTGAATCTGAATTCCTTGTAAGAGGCTGGACCCAAACTGGAGCTGTCCAAACTGGCCGGGCATGCCGAGATAAAACAGAAAAGCAAATCGAAAGTAATTAGCATAGCTGCTGTTTGTAAAATGCCAAGCAAAGATAATCATGTGTATTTAATCTGATATAACTGTAGTGCAAGGTTATGAGATGCAATATGTGAATGCTAGGCTAAAGAGATGTGTTTTTAATTAAGCTGGAAGAGTGTCTCTGGGCCCCAAACATCATCAGGAAGGCTATTCCAGAGTTTAGCAATCCAATTATTTCAATTATGTGATAATTATAAAACCTCCCATTTTACAGAAATAGTGTTTAAAGATTAACGTTTTAGTGCATAAATGTTGGCAATTCTCACCTCAGGCGCATAGTTTTTATTAGAATACGTCAAATCCAGTCACATATGGTCTAGCCAAAAAAGCTCAAATATCTCAACGTACACAATCGATCCCAAAATTTTGTAAATGCATATGATTGGAATTCCACGTAGCTCAAGAACTATTTTCCATTGGAAATTAAATAAAATGATGTGTGATGCTTGTCTGCAAAAGCTGCTTTACTCTTTAAGAAATGCCACTTTACAAAAGTTGAGTTGAAATATTGGATTCAATTTGATGTTTTCAGGCAAGAATGAATTTAAAGCGTCTGAGGTTCTATGAGATTTTTCAATGAAAAATGTAAAAAAAATTCTTTGTGGGCTTACTTACCAAATATATCAGTCAAGCTGTTTACAGATGTAGCATAATGCTTTTGAATATGGATTTCACATAATACGACCATGTATGCTGTCATAAAAGCACATGACGATTATTGAGTTAGGAAGTTAATCCGTTTTCATGTTCGTACAGCTTTGTTGAGTTCCTGCTGAGGTGACTGACGGTTCACGTCAAAGGGCGCTGGACCGTTGCCATCTTCACATCACTCAACGTTTCCACTCGCAGCCCTCATCTGAAGCTGCTATTTTAATGTGATCTGAGTTAGATAAGAAAACACTCCATGTTATTATATCTCACCGAGCACCCAGTTCATGTCTCCAGCCTTGACAGGTTGACACGGAGTGTGTGTATGTATTTGAGGGGTTTGAGGGAAGTTCATCCATCTTATTCTTGCCTTCCTCATACAAGCTCATCTTTGCTGTCGTCGGGTTGTGTTTGTGTGTGTGTCGGGTGGAGCGGTCAGTGGAGGTGTGACCCCAGCCGTGTGTTAAACTACTCACATATGCGACAGTAGCAGGGGTCAGGGACATGGTGGATGCTGGTTGCCCTTGACTGGGGTGCGTTAAACCACTAGCAGCTGTTGTGCTGTTTTGCTTGGGGAAATGAGGGGTGGCGGCACGAGAGATGGAGAAACTATTGAATGAGGTGAGAAATTGAGAGAGAGAGGATTGGGCAGTGGATTTCCACCTTTTTATTCAGTACAAGTGAAATTTGGAGTCAGATTGGAATCTTTGAAAATTCTAGAATTCCACACTTTTTTTGTAGAATGACAGGGATGTGGTTGTCATGGAGATACTGGGCTTGATCAAACCACACATGGAGAGATGTCGCTACGCACTAAGCCCAACTTTCTAGTTTGTATGTGTCGAGCGCCTATATTTGTCCACGCTATCAACTGGAGTACACTTTGAAAGGCCGTGTGTTCAGCTTTACACATACGTTAAGCTTTCTCTCAAAACTGAAGTATACTTTGGGTTTTATACTCTGAATTGGGCAATCTGACCAAAATCTTCAAATGAGCCATTTTATTTCACAATAATATATTTCACAATATGGTTACTTTTGGTGGAAATAAGTTTGTTACTATATAAAATTAAACTGTTAGGTCTATGCTCATTTAAAGGGATAGTTCACCCAAAAATAAAAATTATCCCATGATTTACTCACCCTCAATCCACCCTTGATTTCCACGTAATTGTTCCAGAATCTTGGACAAAATGTATCATGAAAAATTTCTTGCTAAAGTAATCAGTATTGTAGTTCTGCATATCCCATCTGGTCCTGCATATTGCCGTTCATTAAACCAGCATGACTAATCGTTCAAAGTTCGCAATCTTGATTCAAACAATCACGTGTTCTTACTCAAAAATGAAAACAATTTGGCCATGTCAATTAAGCCTTTGACAAGTACGATCACCGCAGAACATTCAAATCTGCGATGATGCTGCATTGACCAAGAGAGAGCTGTTGTCATGTTTAGGTATGAAACAACTTCACAAACCACTCGGTTTTATTATGACAATAATTCAAATGATCACAGTAGAACTGGAATAAAAGTTTATAGTTTGAATAAACACTGATGTCTACGGTAGCGTCAAAACAGAGTAAATCGCCATTTTAAAGTAACTTCACACTTAAAATAAAGATGATCAATTACATCGTTACACCAGAAGGTGGTGAGAAGTGACTGTTAAAAAAATGTATTTGTCATTGAATCATTCATTCAAGAGATTTGTTCAAAAATGCACATTCATCCAGTAATGAAACAAATGAAGTCTTGATGAGTGAGTCATTGAATTATTTGAATTGTCGAATTGTTGAAATTATTGAATTGTGATTCTCAATAAATCCACAATCGTGTAGGTCTACAGTTTATGTAACATAGAAATGCATGTTTAGCAATGTGGTCAGCCAGTCATAATGGGTAATTCATATAAAGAAGTCTTAAAGTTACAGTAGCATAAGCCTATGTCGAATATGGTCGAAGATGATGTAAAAGTTTCTTAAATTTAAATGCATTAAATAACAGAATATCCCTTACTTTCTGACAGAGATTGGTCAACTCAGGGAGCGCTGACAGTGTCTAGCGGGATTTGCTATTAAAGGACGCTAACGTGCAGAGGCATGAGCATTGAGTAACTCTCTCCTCTCATGAATGTGTCACTTTAGCATGGCGCCTCTGAGTTCCATGATCCAGCTGGCTGAGAAAGCAGTCTCCCATAAATGTTCGTTTGCCTCATTAAAGTATGCCATGCTTTTTGATTCTCAGTGTTGTAAGTTGTGTTCCCTCCTCCGGTCCTGGACGACGCTCAGACTTCACGTCCCAGCATGCATGTGCGTATATTGCGCCTCTGTGTTTGCTCAAAGTTCACGCAGACAGAAGGATTTGAGTTTATTTTTTTGTTGTGACAGCGCAAGAGATAGATTGTGACGAATCCAAGTCAACGCTCGAAATAAAACTCATGTGCTGGAACATATGCCATTTTCACTCAGCGTGGATTATTTCTGTACTATAGTTGCCTTTAACAGGCAATTAAAGTTCTGAGGTACCTTGAAAACTACTGACTAACTGACCTTGCATGGTCTCATTAATACACTTCCAGAACTATAAAAGGCCCTTTTGTTCACAAATATAGCTCTGCATAATGGACTTTTTAAAAATTTTCCCTCTTGCATGAGGTCTTTACTCATATTTTTGACATATGCGCCTTTTTCGTTTGCACCTCGCCTGTTGGTTTGCGTCATTGACCACATGAAATAATCCAATGTTTGTTGTGTATTCCTGCTTCATTTGCTTAGAATGGAGTGTGGCATTGTGTTTTTATAGTGAACAGATGCTAAAGAGCATGTTTGGACGATATTACATTGTCCAGAAAGAGTCCTCCGCACGCTTGAGAGACTTTCAGATTATGCGCCCCAAAGGCAGCTATTTAATGAACCTCTTGAAGTTCAGTCTGCTGTTTACAATTCGATTGGTCCACTGGTACCCAATGGACAAATCATTCTTACATGGAAGTTTAGGAACTGTGTAATGTTGACTCCTTGTGACTATGATTTTAAGCCTTCATGCGCACGATGGAGTATTTTGTTGGAAATATGTCAAAGGAAATGGAACAAGGAAACAACTCTCAGCATGGCGGATGTAGGAAAGGAAGTCCACCTTTTAAATTTAAAATGTTTTTGCTTTTCAGTGGTTTGAGAAGCTGAGTTTCATACAGTGACATATGCTGTTTGCTGTAAATTTACAAAAAAAGCACATTTTTCATATTAAGTTAAATAAATAACAGAGTGTCTATTTTGCACTGTGTAAAATGTGTAAGTGTAAATAGCCTGTCTGGTAGGCAAAGGCTATTTACACTAACTCCGCCCACCAATGTCTGGTTGGTTCACACAAGATTAAACAAGACGTGCACTACTCAACGTCTCCAGTAGTGTAGTCCGTAGGGAGTATGGCGCCTGGAAGTACCTTTTGACGCGATCGACCAGATTTCGAATCCGCCTATTGCCAAACTTGTTTTTCTCCCTATTCCCATCACATATCAGATCGGAAATTTATTTTCAATAAACATGAAGAAAATATTTGAAAAGTTGAAATAAAATGCCTAACAAGTGCTGAACAAGATCCGGAGCTGAAATTCAGATATGGTAATAGGCATTTGTTTTCTGACACGTGCTGTAAGTGGTAGTCCAATCACAACAGACTGTTCCATCTGACCAATCGGAGGAGAGTAGAGCAATCACAACAGACTGAAACATCTGGCCAATCAGAGCAGAGTAGGCACTTGGAAAGCATTTGGTTTCTGACACATGCTGTAAGCAGTAGACCAATCACAACTGACTGTTCCATCTGACCAATCAAACTAGACCAATCCCAACAGACTGTTTCATCTGACTAATCTCAGCAAAGTAGACCATTCACAATAGACTGTTCCATCTGACCAACCAGAGCAGAGTAGACCAATCACAACAGACTATTCCATCTGACCTATCAGAGCAGGCTCTTGGAAAGGAGGGGCTTAATGAGAATACTTTATTTACAGACATATATACAGACGTTGTGTAAAAAGAGATGATGCCGTAATGTATATTATGAGATAATTAAAGTGTTTTTTTTAACCGTGGATGCATGTGGGCTTATTGTTGGAGACTTCCAAAAGAAAATTAGGAACTTTTAAAGTAGCGTAATTTGAATATTATTCTCCATATTATTCTCCACACATTGTATTGCCAGATATGACAAAAAGTTCATGTTGGACCCTATATGTATGCTGTATCATGTATATTATGCTGCTTTAGACAGATTGAGTTGTCACATGGCATTTAATTTTTAGTTGATTTGAATAATACTTTTGTGGTTTTGAATTACATATGTCTGGGTGGTCTTTTGCCATCCGAACAGCAACCATTGAAATCACCTTCCTTGGTTTGACTTAATTTTTGTCCTTTGAGGCCTCATTGAATCAGCTGAAAATGGAATTCCCTGGAACTCACCAGTTTGAGCTTATTTTGATAACCTTTTCCTTTACTTATTGAACCGCAGTACAGTTTAAATGCACAAATTATGATACATTGGTACACGATTGTATTGTATTGTCTTATGCAGTTGACTAGTTGATATCATATGGTCCTAATCAAAAGAGAGGCAATCTGTTTCACTTAATGTCCCCTTTTTGCTTAAAATGTATCCATTTAATGGAAAATCAAGTGGTTAAACTCATTGTCCAGCTGTTTGCTAATGACACTTTTACTGTTTGACACCAACTTGCAAGTGACTCACAATGAGTCAACTGCTCTTTTATCATCATTTCAATTTGACTTTAGCACGCAGGCCTCTTTCAAAACATCCTCACCCTCTTACCTTTTAAGCAATTAACACAGCAAAGAAAATACACAACTGTGTTTTGAAATTACCTTATAATATCTGATTGGCCAAGACTGGAGTTATTGTTGAATGATTGATCTGTGGAAACAGATTCAGGCTATCTGAAGCATAATAGCAGTGAGTTTTGGGGGTTTTACTGAGTTCACAGCTAACTTTGGAGACCTCCAAAGCATGCATGTGCACTCAGTATTGACTCCCAGAAGTCTGTCTCAATAATTGCTCTGAGGTGACCATGAACATGTTTTACATTGCATGTTTCACAACCCACTGATCATTCTGAGGAAATGCCCAGCAGACAAAAGTTTCCAAGGTTTGAATCATCACATAATAATGTTCGTGTCCTTTGTGTTTTTGTGATTATATGCTATTAAACCTTTGTGTGTGCTCTATTTTGTTAACTAGAGGAATTTAAATCAACTAAGTCACATCCTGCATGATATATTTATTTTTTATATATATTTATCCAGTGTGTTTCTGCATGGTGGCCAAGGTGTTTTGAGTGGTTTTCAGCGAGTTTCTAGGGTGTTCTGGGTGGTTGCTTACTGGCCCAGGGCTCCATAGCTATGTTTCCATTCATAGTTTACATTGAAAATCAGAATATAGCAAAAACAAGTGAAGCGCCGTTTTCATCCCATGTGTGAAATTGATGCAAAATATAAATGAAAATTGTTATAGGCACTTATAATAATAACTTATAACAATCCAGTACCCCAAACACTGTATTGTTCCTAATATAAGACAATATTTTCTTAGAAATAAAAAACGTGTTCGTCTTATATTATAGCATTTTACATGTCAATACTACAACCGCAACAATAGATGGTGCACAATACGCGTAAAACGAGTGTGCCAAGAAACAAGAAATATGGTGTGTCATAGTGTAATGTTAGAGGATCGTGAGTGCAAAATGCTGAATGCAAACACTTAAAAATGCTAACGGTCAAATACCATCTAAGAGCCACGTGACTGTCATGTTTGCGTGCCTCGCTGGACAAACTTCCTCCCATACGTGATTTTAAAACATTAGGCGTATATTTCAATGACTTTATTTAAATGACTTTAATAAAATTATAATAATTTTATTTTAAAATACCACTGTAATATTACAATACTAGCACATTTTTTTAGTACTGTACACAATAATGTTAATTATACCTAAATTCACTTGTGGCATCTAAAATGATAAATTTTAGTGTTTTATTTTGTTTTATTTTAATTAGACACTTTCCATTCCTCAAAAGGTTCTATATAATGGATAAATGTTCTGAAAACAGTACAGAAAGGAAAAAAACATAACGGTTCACTAATAGGTTCTTTGGGGAATGAAAAATGGTTCTTTTACACACTTAAAAATAAAGGTTCTTTATTGGCACAAATGGTTCTATAAAGAACCTTTCACATCCATAGAACGTTTCCATTCCACAAAAGGTTCTTTTATAGAGGATAAAAGTTGTTTAGAGTTTTTAAATGTTCTTCACATTAGGAAAAAAATAAATATTACTTTCGGTCCATGTGAACCATTTGCTGAAAGGAACCAAAAATGGTTCTGTGGCATTGCTGTGAAAACACCCTTTTGGAACCTTTATGCATTCAGTGTATGCTTAATCACTCTCCAGGTGAAAACACTCTTATTCTTGTACCATAATAGCATACTTCTGTGTTGTTTTGAGATACTGCTGTGTTACTTTAGGAGAGTCCTGATCTTACCTCTTGAGCACGGGATTGTCCCAGGGATGACACCAGTTGCATTACTGACCTCTCAAATGATTTCACATTCACATAAGCAACTGTTTTGCTGCTTGATCAAGAGTCTGAATGCTTTCGAAATTATGATATGTAACATAATGACATGTATCATTTTTCCTGGACTATTGTTTTTTCCGTCTGGCCTCTGCAGATGGAAGTTATTATGCACAGAGGGAGGTGTGTTTTCAAGAAAAAAAGATTGAATCCGACTTCCTTACCCAAGTACTTTCCCAAACACCCCGTGCTTCCTTTGAGGCCGGGGATTCGTGGTTACATTACCAAACCATGATGTCGCCCCATCCCCCCCGGCAGGATCTGAGGGAGGCCAGGTCACGAGTCTACAGCACCCAGCTGACTAGAAGCATCTGGAGCTACTGCTTTGGGGGACACACTGATTGCAAAGTATGCCGTGTGGCCAAATCCCGAGTGCTTGCCGTCAGCTGATTGCTGCCATTATGAACGCTGTCCTTGTGTTTGTCTCTGAGAGCGTTGATTTCAAACTTCCCTTGAGGAACGCTCATTACCCTACTGAGTCCGGCTCCTCTGCTTACGATGCACTTGTTTTTCCCCTTTTCCTTTCAATCATCAGCCAATCAAATCTCAAGGGTTATTTCTACTACTTACTGTCCAGTCAAGCCTGGTATATTTTCTCCTTTACAAACACCACCAGTCAAAGTTTGCATGCACTTGACTAAATCATATGAATAATTTAGATTTTCAAGTTTCGATTTGCTTCATATATATGGTCGTACATAATTTACATGCTTCCATTTTGGTCTGAGTTTTGTTTACGTTTTTATTATACAATATGGACAATGAAAGCATGAAAAATCAGAAGGTGTATCTCAACTGGTCATTCAATTATTCCATTCACTCCTGCAAACGAGAAACAGTCAATTTCTGTATGCTGTTGTTTGTAAAAAGGACTGTTTTTTTTTATTTACCATTTTATTTTCCATTCGAAAAGGAATAACGAGAAATGGAAAGACTGCTCATTTGTTCATTTTACTTAACAAACGAACAATGAGATTTTGGGTTTCCTTTTTTGTTTGTGGTTTACAAATCGATTTATGGCCTCAATATTTTATTTACATATGTGGGCGACACTGAAATACCCATTTCATCTGATTGGTTGAAGTACCCAGTCTTGCATTAATTCACAAAGAATCGGTACAGCACTGGAAATATTGGAAATTTGTCCTTTAGCTTTTGTACCTATACAAATTTGCTGGTCAAAGTCCCAGTGCTCGGGCCCTTCCCTGCACTTTAGAATGGATGTCACTACATTATAACGGCATTTCAGAACAGTCATTACCAAACACTAATTATGTGTTTTTTCCTACAACATATTTCTGCTTAAAATGGCATACAGTTAACAGTGAGTGGTGTTTCCTGGCAATATTTTATTAAAGTGTAAAACATTGGCAATTCCGTACAGACTCCTAATGAAAAAGTTCTTTCTTTCTTTTTTTTTTTTAAGAGAATGAAAAAAATTAGTTGTCTATTTTCAGTAGGAAATAAAATGTGCACAGCAGACTAACTTTCATTTTTTTAGTGCTTACAGAAAAATTATATATTAAATTTTTCTGTTTGCCAGTTTCAACAGAATAATTGAATGATCATATGATACACTAACCAATTTCTTTTTTGCAGTGACTGCCATTGCCAGTGCCACATGGGCAGTATTTCATTTTACTATTAAAGCAAAAATAAAGGCTGCATGTTATAATTTAATATATCTTTGGAAAATAAGAACTGGTAGTTTTCGTAATCTGCTTTTGTGTCAAAGTCATAGGCAGTTTTGTTTTGTATGCCATGCCAGACTGGTGGCATGGCAAACAAATATATATATAAATATATCATATAAATATATCATATATATTTATATTATATATTATATATATTATATTATATATTTATATATATATATATATATATATATATATATATATATATATATATATATATATTTTTTTTTTTTTTTTTTTTTTTCAAAACTCATTTAATGCATATTTTTGCGTCCTGAACAATGTGTTTAAACAAGTTTCAGTTGCTAAATAACATTTCAAAGTGTTTAAATTCATTGTTTGACTGTTATGTCAGGCTGTACAACCAAATAGTTGTATTTATATACTGTAGTTGTACCACCTGACATGGAAAGTATACCAACCTATCCATACTTGAAATTAGCAGTTTTTACCAGTATTTGAGAGTTCTACACTGTAAAACAAATTCTGGGAAAAAACAAACAAACAAACAAACAAAAAAAAAAAAAACAGATAATGTGCAGAAAATTACCAGGACATTATCCAGTAATTTTATACATTTCCGTTAACCCTAAAACACAATGCAATGAAGTTCAAAATTCAAAATACAGGTAAAACACCTGTAAAAAAAATAAATAAATACGAAACATTACATTAAATTAATACAGTATTAAATTTCTGGACAAATGTTTTTCAATTATCTCAACAGCTTTAAAACTACTGATAGTATATATATACAGTGGGTACAGACTGGGTACAGAAATCTTATAAATGGAGAGAAAGTAGGAGTGAATGAAAAAAGAACAGCAGCAAGATGAAAATTAAAAAATAAAATTGCGCCATTTACTAATCAAACATGACAATATGATCAGATATAGTTGGGTCAATGGCATGACGTGCATATTTTTGTGTCCAAGTGCATTATTTACTAAAATAATTTGATAACTTTATGACATATCACTTTATTATATAAAACCTATTCGTCAGAGATCGGTCAGGCTCTGTAGACAACCAATCTCAACGCACACCATCACCGGAGTATTAATCACCCTCACCTGAAGTTCATCACCTCATCACCAGCACTGCTTATAAGCGCATACCTCTCCACCGCACTTTGTCGGTCTTGACTTTGGTTACGGACTCTCTTACCTGCTCTCCTTACCTCCATATGATCCTTCTCCATCGTCTTCGTTGTTTCCCATTGTCTCCTGTTCGTCGTCGTCGTCGTCGTCGTCATCGTCATCGTCGTCAGTCTGTGTCTTCAGCCATCTTCACCCCGGACTCAAAGTGTGTGCCCTGTAACCCGTTCTCACCACCTCTTCATCTCATCTATAAAACAGAAAGACTGTCAGTATCACTATCATTCATCTCTTACTCTATTGCATACCAACTCACATGTGTTTGTGGATCCCGTTGTGCTCAATAAACCTGTGTTATTAATATACCTCTCTGTGAGTCTGTGTTCCGTTACACTATTTAGTTTGAAAATATATTTATGAAAGGTTTCAAACCTTACTTTCAAAACAAATACTTTCAAAAAAGTATTCTTTTTTTTTATTATTATTATTTTTTTTTATTAAGACACCATTTTAAATAGTTTTCTAAGTCTGTTCATTAGTTCAGACAATTGCACCATCTGATATTTTGGGGGATTTAAGATAAAACATAAAATATGTACCGTATTTAAATGTACTGAATATAATTCAAACTGAATAGGTTTTATAGAATAAAGTGATATGTCATTAATTTATCAAATTAATTTAAAAGGAAATAATGCACTTGGACGCAAAAATATGCAAGTCATGCCATTGACCCAACTATATCTGATCATGTTGTCATGTTTAATTAGTAAATGGTACAATTTTATTTTTTAATTTTCATCTTGTTGCTGTTCTTTTTTCATTCACTCCTACTTTCTCTCCATTTATAAGATTTCTCTCATATTACTTTGAGAGTTGAGTATCTGTGTGATTGACAGATATGTTTGAAAGCTCTCACACGTCTTTAGTTTCAGTGTTCAAAGGCAACTGCGGGTGTCATGTTTAAGCTTTATTAGTTTTCTGCCAACTAGGATCATACTATCGTATGGATGATTGGCATTAACGTTAGCACTTTTACTCATTGTAGAAAAAGGACTGTTAAAAAGGTATGTGGACAACTTTTTGGGTAGCTTTCTAAAAGATTTCGAAACTCTTTATGACAAATTGACAAATTTGGTATTGAATTATATAATAATTCCATTATTATATAATGGAATAATTTTCCATAATTTTGCAGAGTTTTGATTACAAAACTTTGTTTGCATGTCAAAAATTCTGTTCTTCAAATAACAAAAGTATGTTCTAAGAACGTTTCGCTATCCAAAACGAGTTTCTTTCTTCTGTTGAACACAAAAGATATTTTAAAGAATGTTGGTAACCAGACAGTAGCCATTGACGTCCATAGTAGGAAAAAAAATATAAAAGAAGTCAGTGGCTTTCGTCAACTGTCTGGTTACCAACATTCTTTAAAATATCTTTTGGAACGACATGAGGGTGAGTAAATGATGACAGAATTGTCCTTTTTTGGGTGAAGTATCCCTTTAAGTTATAAAAACATTATTTCTGAATGTTATCTGAAAATTCAGAATGTCCAGTTTTTTTATGTTTTAAAAAAAAAAATTTTTCTTGGTACATTGAAATACATTGATAAACATTGCATTTTATCATTTTACAAACATTATGGTTACTTTTGAATGTTCTTGGAATGTTCAGAAATCAGTAACATTTATAATAAAAATGTTAGATGAACATCCAAGTGAAAACATTTCAGAAAAAAAGCTCTATGAACTGTATATAAATAATGTTTTTCTGATAACGTTTTGAGAACATTATTAAAGACCAGATAACTTTGAATGAACATTCTATTAATGTTATTGGAAGAACTTTTGTTCCAATAACATTAAGAGAATGTTCGTTCAAAGTTATCTGGTCTTTAATAATGTTCTCAATACGTTAGCACAAAAAGGTTAGCCTAAGATGTTCTAAGAACATTCCCTGTTAGCTGGATCACAATTAGTATTATTATTTTTTGACACTTAAAATGTTTAAGCACAATAGGTGGAGTCAGCAGTCTCTGATGAATGTAGCTCATTATATAAAGCTTCATTTTTCATAAAATGAATGAATTTTTTATTTTTCATTTATTTTTGTACTACACATGCAGAGAAATGTGACACACCAGGTGTGCAGTTTAAAGTTTTGGTAGAAATGTTTGATATCTGACAGAAATTCTAGTTTAGTTTACTAATGCACTATATTTTAAATGACGTAATAGCATGCTTTTTACTACTTTTTATCTTTGTTTGAGAGCTTGGATGCTCATCTGAAAGTCTTCAGTCCTGCTGCTCTGGGCTGTTAATGGATGAGAGTTTGATTCTTATCTCCTCAAAGCAAGTTCCTACCTGCTTCTACATCCATCAACTAGGCTGGAGTCTCCAAACAACACGCTTTCTCCTTTGGCACTGCAGCTTTAGACCTGTCCTTGCCTCCTCCAATAAATCGTCAACTCAATCCAACAACTTATTCCAGGTCTTTAAGATCTTGTCCAGTCCAATAGCGTGACCCCGAGCAGCATCAGTCTGGTGGTTTCGTTTGGCTCATGCTTTTCATTATTTCACATTTGATCTAACGAAAGGTACTTCTGTCCTTCAGAACAGAAACAGGGGATATTAAGTACCCCAAATTTAATCATTTGCGATGTTTGTATTTTGCCTGAGGATTTTGGAATGGAAAAATAAGGCCATAAAGTAGTATGGCCTTATTTTAAACTGCTTTCAGTCCCATTCTTGTCAAAGATTTATGGGACCAATCGTCAGCTGAGCGGTCATGGCACGGCCAGTTGCATATGGAAATGTGAGAGTAATAATGATTGTTTTTCTTTTTTACACGTGGACATTTGGACAACAGCCTTCTTCAAATGGATACATTTTACAGTCCTCCCATCCGCAAAGCAACTCTGTGTTCGATTAAGAGCCATGGGAGATTTGGACGGGACAGAGCAATCTTTTAGCTGTCACACACTCTTTGAACACTTTGACTTCATTACTTTGAGAAGAACAGTTCTGGGGGGAAAAAGCCTCCCGCCACCACAGTCGAGACCAGAGCAGGCAAGATCACATCCAAGACTAGATCAGTACTGACTTGCAATATACATGTTCACATAGATGCGTCTTTTTAAATAAAAGATCTGATCCTGACCTGCAGCTTCTCTAAGCCACATAATTTGAGGTGGTATTCATGTTCTTAGTATAAATGATTTAGGATGAGTTGGACAAATAAATCTGAATAAAATCTGTCTACCATTGGCCGTTTGCAACAAATGACTGTCATGAAAAGTTCTTTTTAAGAAGGCAGTTATAAAAGATTCACGAATCTTGATCTGGCCTGTGCCTTAGTGGTTTGAATCAGACGCTTTCAGTGAATGAATCATTCTGCTGTAAATTAAAAGAGCCACATGATTTGAGGTGATATTCATCTTTGTAGCAGAAATTATTTAGGATAAGTTGGACAGCAAAGTTCAATATTTAGTGATAAGAGTTTGTTCAATTAACCACAATTTTAAGCAATAGTAATACTGGCCCAAAAACTTCTGCTTCTTCTGAACTCCACTCAGCGCGTAAAATGCGACCCCAGAACAGTAATTTTGAATAAAATCTGTCTGTCATTGCCAATTTACAGTACAGACGAATGAATAGTTCTTTTTAAGCTCTCAGTCTGGCCTGTATAAATCATCAGCAAATGAATCATTCAGAGCCCTTACTAATGTCACAACTGATTCCTGCATGGAACTGCAAGTCTTTATTTATTTTTCATAATTTTTTCACAATACTTATTGTTTCAAAATGTCAAAATGCCCGTTCAAAATGTTACTTTGGTTTATACTTTAGGTTGTGAGACTGTCAGAACAATAGTCCATTTACTGACTGGTTATTCATATGATACGTATGTGTGTGTGTGTGTGTGTGTGTGTGTGTATATATGTACCAGAATAGTACTAATAATGTTTGAACTATATTAGTTAGGTTAGTAGTTTTTGCTGTGGTATCAAAATATATGGAAAGCATACGGAAAGCAAATTTTTCATTTTTGCTGTTCTGATCTATGACTCAAAACCCGTACTATGATCCCAACTGTGAGTTTTGTGATCCATTACATCAGTAATTTTGTTTTTACCCTGATCCCAGACCCATGGTTTCAATCTGAGTCTATGAGACCTGTGTGAAGAATAAGAAAAAAAGCTAAGGTAAATATCACTTGTGGAATGAGTTTGTTGCAAATTGCACATTTTGTCAATTATTCATTTATTATTAATTAGTTAAATTTATCACTCATGGGGTGGTTGTGGTCTTATGGTTAGAGAGTCAGACTGGTAACTTGAAGTTTGTTGGTTCGTGTCTCAATACCATCAGGAAATGACTGAGGTGCCCTTGAGCAAGGCACATAACCCCCGATCGCTCCCTGGGCGCCACAGCAAAAATGGCTGCCCACTGCATTAGGTGTGTCTCTCCACGGTTTGCAGTGTGTGTTTGTTCACTACGCACTACTCCTAATGTGTGTGCACTGTGTACTAACTGGATGGGTTAAAAGCATCAGACAAATTCCGACTATAGGTTACCATATTTGGCCTTCACACATCACTTAAAAAATACCATTGATTTACCCAGAAGTTGACATTTTGGGCAGCTCAAACAAACAAAACAATATTTTGAAACCGCCATATGAGCATTAGTGTACACTAATCGTGGAAATCAATCTACTTTACTGATTTATGGTTGTCTGTGTTTTTAACATGGAGAAATGACTTCACCTTTAATAGTCTGAGATCTTCGAAGCCGACAGGGATTTAGATTGCAGTTGATCTATAGTGTTTTGTTCCACATGCGTTCTGGTCTGGAGGATAACACTGCTTATTGACATTTCCATTTTTGGCATTATCAGGAGCAAATGTCTTGACTGTCTGTGACTCCTACGTCATATTTCCACTGGTAAATGAAGGTTAATGAGGTGATCGGCTGCTTAGGTTTGTAGGATAAAGGTTAGCATTAGGGTTGCCTCAGGGCTCAAATTAAAGCATAAAATGGGTAATGTTCACCAGAAAAATCATTTAAGACTGTACGCAACCTCAAGGATCATTTCCTGTCCACAAACCAGAGCTTCTCAGACTTTCTCAAAGCTTTTATCAAAACCTCATGACGTTGACGTCAATCATCCAGAGATAATTTAAAATCATAATTATAAAGACCTACAATTTTGTCCTGCATAATATATATCTACCATTATATAACTCATGACATATTTGCTTATGTTTGACACTGTGGTATTCATTTCTTTGCTTTGCATTGCAGATAAATTCCAATGAAAGGGAAACTTGTTTCTGAAAGCTGGAAGATGGAAAAGGGGCACTTTATGTGCTCTGCTTTTTGAGTTTCCCTTGGGGGGAATGCGGTGTCTCCGTTCCCTGACCTATTTGCCAAATGCTTCTGAAACAATGAGCAATTTATCTTCTACCTCATCTTTCCATGCTTTTAAGATTTGGGTGGTAGTGTGAAATAAACCAGAACAAAGCGAACAGTCAATAAGTGTGTTACACAACGATTACAGTACTAAACTCTTTGTTAATTGAAGGGCCAGTGGCATGATGCTTATTTTGTTTGTCCAGATCCATTTTTTTCTTTATTTGTTTAGGAATACATTTAAAAATACAATGTTCATATGTGTAGACTGTATAGATAAATTGTCTGATATCGTAATGAAGAACAAAAACTCATTAAAAGAAATAAGTAGTTTTAAAGAAATATCAGTGAAGCTGATTTTGGAAAACACTTGTCTGTCAAATCAAAGTCATGTTGTGCAACCAGCATACAGAAAAAAGCCATAAAACAGGAAATGATACCACAGAGGTCAGTCAAGGTCAATAAATCTCAGATAATTTGACCTTTTTATCATAAGGAACTGTTTACTTGTCTTTATTTAACATTATTTATTAAAGTACTATTTATTTATTTTTTGTGGTGGGTATTTTTGTGGCAGTGAAAATTTTGGCAGAGCTAGTAACCAGTAGAAACTTCTCCGCGTTGAGCACTGTGTGTTTTATATAGTCCCTTTACGACCTGCTTCTTTTAAGATAAAGTTATAAAATTTATTAAGGGGGAAAATGAAATAATGTTAAAACTCCAGCCCACCAGGACCCAGTCACTTGACCCAACTTGCATCTCAAAGCTGATTATATATATATATATATATATATATATATATATATATATATATTGAAGAGTAACCTTTTATGTATTTATTTCTGCATACAATATTATAACAAATAAACATGACAGCAAGCAGAAAAACAATACGGATAAATGTAAAATACATAGGATGGTTCAGAGAAACAAGAAACAAAAAGATATATATATATATATATATATATATATATATATATATATAATATAAAGATACAATATGTAAAATTTTTATATTAAAATATCCAAAAACCGCTTTCACAGTGTTATATATTTTGTTCAGCTGTGTACTTACATTATCCTAAATGTTTCCAAGAATTTATAAATTAAGAGAAAATCACAATTTTAATTTTTTAATTTAATTTTTTAGTGCCCCGTCCCTCTTGTCACTTGCGTCTATCAATGACGTAATATCTGCGTTATCCCTGCTTTCCGCTTGTACTGCATAGTAACCATTTTAAAAGACATGGACAGCTGAGTGTAACGGCTAGCGGCACGCTGCTGTTGTTTCGTTCAAACATTATGGACCACGGCAAGCAAACTTTGGGACATAAGAAGAAATAAAACAATGATCAATATCGGTGTGGCGTTCTCGAGATTGCGAGAGCTTTGCGACAAACTTTGACTTGACAGAACGTTATTAGACAAGGTAAGCAAATGTAGGCTACATAAGACTAATCAATGTCATATAGCTCAACACGATGAAGTGTTAGAATATAATCAGTATAATAATCTAATGTTGATCTAGCTTACTGTTAAGTCTCATACAGACAACAAACTAATACTAAACATTACAACTCTCAACATACTCAAATGCAGTTTAGTATGATAGTGTTACGTTAGACCAAGTGAAACAACGCTGTGTTACCTCACAGTTTTAATTCGTCAAATAAACTGACCTGTATGAATAGTGTTTCAGCACTTATGAGTAGTTCGGTAGAATGAAATGTCCTCATTCCTTTATATCCCCTGGGACACGGTTTGCCACTGATATCTGTCTCTCATTAGTAATCACGTCCGCGATTCTCGGCCACGCACTGCTTCATACCACAGTCATGTTAAAAAACATGCATTCACTCATCCATAAACATTTTTAGATCCATCGGTAACACACTACATAGTGCACCTTTAAGGTGGGATCTTTAAAATTGTATAAACGTTTTTCAAATCCACATGAAACCAACAACTTGGCTCATGCATTAAAGTATATATATATATATTTTTTTTTTCAAAAAGACGTTTCATTATCTGTACTTTGGACACTCTTAGTCATCATTGGCTCTTAATACCACAATTAGGCATTTAAAGAGTTGCTTTTAAGTCTATCAAATATGGTTTGGCTGGGATTCAGCCATTATTGGAACTGAAGGATATTTTTTCTTTGTGAGAGAAGAGAATAAGATAGTGTTCCAGAGACCCTCTTCTGTCACACACTGGAAAATAATCACATTTGATCCAACCAGTTCCTCAAATGTAAGTATAGCTATTTTCTTTCTCATCCAAATATAACAAATGTCTAACAGTCCGGACACACGCGCAATTGTTTAAGGTTTTTTTTTTTTGGGCGCTGGGTGCTGGATTATACCGGTCTGTCTTATAAAGGCCACGGTTGGGCCAGTTTGGGGAGCCCTACTGTCCACGCCAGGGCTTAGAGGTGTTGACGGGGGCTATGGCCCCTAAACAAGACCCTGGCACTGGTTAGGCTGTGAAAGACTGTCTGTTTGGTTGCTATCTCCATCCTTCAACACCACCCCATCAATCCTAGGGGTAGGCCATCCCTACAGAGACAGTAGCCCTCTTTGTCCGCCAGCTGATGGGCTGAGGCCCCCGGCCCTGCTCTTACACCCACTCTTAGTGACAACCACCTGACAGAACCGGCTCCTAGCAGACTGAGCCCACAAAGGCTTCGACTACCTCAACTTGTAACCTTCACGCCACTTTTAGGGCCCTACGTGGACTTCATCTCCAGAGCTGCTCTGAGAGTCACTTCACAAGCATTTCATCATTTTATTTGATTAAAAACTAACGTCGCATATTATACATGCAGAAACCCATCAACATAAAAGTTTGGTTTGGTTTTATTTAACCCTTTGACGCGTACGATCACACCGGTGTGATCAGTCTTGACTGGTCCCTGGAGCGTACGATCACACCGGTGTGATTAGAACGTTCAGCGCATCACGTGATCAACTGCCAAATTCAAATGTCCTTGCGCGCGTTCTCTGGCGCTGAACCAGTGACAGACGCGCTCAGCGCTGTCAATATATCACAAATATGCAGTGTTTTCAACCACATAATGTTTATTTTAGGTTTCAGACATTTAAATGCACATAAGTACTAACAAATAAATACATTTAGAGTTTGTAAAATACACACTGACGTCTATGGGAGCGGCAATAACAATAATTTCCATAATAATTAGACGACACGCTCTATTCATATCAGATACACATTGTGTAAGTAACTTTAAAGTTTACTCTCTTCTTCTCTCAGTTCACCGGCTCACTTACATTCATGTATTTCTGGATAAGTGGATGAATTCACGTGTTTTAAAACCAACAGACGCGATTCTCTGTACTGCGGGGCAAACTAACATGGCGGCGCCCATCGCGCGTATAGCTCAACTAACGCGATCATTATAAAAGTGTTTAAACAGCAAAACACATCCACTTGCACATATTTGACAATCGGAATATCAGATATTTCATGCTATAGTCATCAAATTTGTTAATATTTTGAATAAAAAAAGAAAAATGAAATAAAAGCAGATCATCAGTCATACAGCGCTATTGTGGCTACCGTCTGTCACGTGACAAGCAATGACGCGTCACCATGGAAACAATAAAGTGACACGTTCTAAATAACGGTCGCCTTGAAAAACTCACGCTGGGGGCTCAGCCAGAATATTTTAAACTTACGTGCGAAAGAAAAATACTGAATTTAGGAAAAAATAAAACTGAATTTGGGAAAAAATTAAATCAAATTTCATAGGGACCTACACTTTACAAACCCAAAATGGCAGTAAGACACTCATGCACATCAGAGAAAATGAATCATAAAGGACTTCTGTAGGAGACTTTGAAAACAGTAGATCCGCATGTAGGAGATCCATGTTAAACTCCAAAGGATGTGCTGGCCTATCACGTTTCTTTGATTATTAATGGCTCCAACAGGGATCCATAACTTTGATCCACACTTCACAGAATAATAAGGCTTAGGATTTTTGTGGTTTCCAGTATTCCAAGGCAAACACTTGGTTGAAGTGGAAATCACACACTTGCTGTATTCAACTCTCTTGTTCTCATTCGCCAATGGACATTGAAGTAGAAGATCATGGCATCTTCCTGCCATGGGGCCAGATGTTCCTGCGGGCTTTTGAGTCAGGGGTTTAGGATGCGGTTTATGTCTGAGAGGTCCACACGCAGGGTTTGGCCGTTCAACTCCTGGTGTGTGATGTTGTGTTTGAGTCTTCATAGTGCTGTTGTTACTTCTCTGAACACTTGCCTCAGTCCTAGACAGATTTATTGGGTGCTTTCAACAAAAAATAAACTTGGAAGCAAAACCTTTTCTTCTCCCAGCCGCCAACTTGTCAGTTTCTTCGAGAAACTTCAAAAATGTTAAATACAGGCAATTCTTCTTATTCGAAGATACATGAAGTAAAGATTCACCTTATTGTTGTTTCAGTGTTTATTTTTGGTTTTTTTAGTGCTTCTTTTTATTTGTTTGTTTGTCTTTTTGTTGTTTCAGATTTTTTTTTTTTTTTTTTTTTTTTTGTTGCTTTATGTGTTTCTTTTGGTGCAGGAGGAGCAATGACAGACACAGTGGGGGTGGCGTGAGGCCTCAGAGAGGCTTTTATTTACAGGGTTAGCTCACCCAAAAATGAAAATTCTGTCATTAATTACTCACCCTCATGTCGTTCCAAATCCATGGGACTTTCGTTCATCTTTGGAACACAAATAAAAATCTTTTGGATGAAATCTGAGAGCTTCCTGTCCCTCCGTTGATAGCTACGCTACTGAAACTTTGATGCTTCAAAAATTTCATAAAGAGATAATAAAACTAATCCATATGAATTGAGTGATTTAGTCCAAATTTTCTGAAGAGATTTGACCACTTTATATGATGAACAGGTTTAATTTATCAACTTATGCATCAGTTGTGGTAAATGGAAGCTCAAGCATGTTCGCATGATATGTGAGAAAGATTTGGATTAAACCACTCAATTCAAATGGATTAGTTTTAAGATCTCTTTATGAATGTTTTGAATCGTCAAAGTTTCACTTCCACGTGGCTTCTTCATAGCTGCTCTGCTTCCCTGGAACAGTGGCAGTTAAGGGGCCAGGCAGCCTGGCAATTCCAGCCTGACACCAGTTGGCTAAAAGCTAGTGTTATACTTTCCACTTGTGCGACTGCGTGAGGGTCCGCTAGGGTCTATGTGACAAAAAAATCGTCATCAGAGCTTGTACGTGGATACTCTTTGCAGGCATCTGCATGCATCCCATTGTTTTGTGATAAATGCGTGTGCACTGGAATAACAACAACTGTGTAAAGTCCGTCACTACATGCACCTCTGCATATATCATTAAAACAATATAAAAACAGTAATCCATGCAATAATCCATATTTGTTTACTGTTCCAGCCGATCTACTGTACATGTGTGGAACTGTACACGCCAATCTATTACGCATGTGTGGAACGTCCACCGAGCGGACCCTAGCATACACTTTCAGTAGTATAAATACAAATTGTCTGCATCCAAGCTGTCCGCAGGTGTATGTTTACGAGTCCAAACTGGAGTATAATTGAAGCTTTAGGGTCAGCCGACTCTGCAGCTTGATGCAACTACATGGAGACGCCTTGCATTTACTTACTACAGTTCATGGACCTATTCAGAATTACTAAACAAAGCAGAAACAGAAACAATCACAGACTATGACAGAGCTTGCGTTTTAAAGAGAAGCACATACTGGAATGAATAATTCACTGAAAACATAACTTGAGTCCCTATTCCCTTAGCCATCTCTGATAATGCTGGTTTCCTTTACATTAGCGCTGTTTTGGACTGATTTATCGAATGAATTCGTTTATCATTGGACTGAAAACTTTCCCGGAGTTTAGTGGCTTAGTATTATCTGATCGTAAGAGAAACAAAATCGGCTTATAAAAGGGTTATGTTTTTACCTACCTGTTTTACAGGTGCTTGTGACATTGTAGATGCTTCCAACTTCAAGATCATTTATTTTGTAAATTATATTAATGATGCAATTTCACAAGATTCAGTAATTTTCATGAAATTACTAATTTGCATTAAAGTATTTTAACACGTTAAGGATTTTTTAATTAATTGTATGCGTTAATTTTGGTAGCCCTAATTTATAAACATTGTTTGTTGATCAAAGTCGGCAGTTCTCAAAGTTTTTTTGTGCTTTACCACTTTAACTATTTAAAGCTGCAGTCCGTAAGTTTTGCCTCTTTGTAGCCATCTCTGTTCGAAACCTGCAATTGCAGTTGTTTGCAGAATTATCATCTTTATGTGGGTTGTGCATCTGCTCCTCAGCATGAATCTAATGCTTTGAGGAGAATGTCTGGCTGTCAGTCACTGCATGATGGATACTGTACAGGTACTTTGGAATCATAGATTGTAGTCTTGGCGAAAATACCAAAAATGACCAAAATAAGAATTTTCACCAGAAAATGTCATCTGAACAAGCAAGTAACAAATCTTCTACCAATGGTGATTAAACTGAGATAAAAAAACAAAACATTACAATAAATCATGCTACCAATGGTGATTCAATATAATGATCGCTTAGCTCATATCACATCAATACAAATCATGCAATTTATTATAATTATGGTTATACTTTGTTTTCAAATTGTTAATGTTAACAACATCAGCATTGCGCGACTACAAGTATTTAGTGTGTATTAACATTGCCTGTTACCTTTCAATTTCTGTACTGTCTAATGTCTAATTGTCCATTTGTCTTACCATTCAAAATGATGAGTAATTATTCCAGCTGCTGTGAGAAAAGGCATGATCTGCCACGCTAATTTTCTGAGATACTGAATTTGGGATTTTCCTTAGTTGTCAGTTGTAATCATCAAAATTAAAAGAAATAAACATTTGAAGTATATCAGTCTGTGTGTAATGAATGAATATAATATACAAGTTTCACTCATTGAATGGAATTAGTGAAATAAATCAAATTTTTGATGATATTCTAATTATATGACCAGCACCTGTATTTACGTAGCATATCACTTCTGTGGCTCATCAGTCTGTGGCCCACAGATTAGGAACCCCTGAACTAGGTTCATGCTCCTTGTTTCTAACTGTCCAGACTTATGAGTTCTCTTTGGACTCAGCTTTAAGCTTTGTGCTGAAGCCAGTCCACTTGCAACATTGTCCAAAACTAGAACCGCTGAACCCTTTACTGAGACTTTGTGATCGGTTTACTGGAGGGCAGTTCTGTTTTTATGTGTTATTGTAGGTCTTCCATAGGTCTCGCTACTTTTGGCTTCAGTCGATTGAGTTGTTTCAAAAGGGACACCCTCTGTGGCTATTCTTTCATTAGTTTCCTTTTCCTCTTTCTGTTTTTAGGCCTGGCTGTTTGGCCCTCTACTATTCAGCCATTTGCATAAGAAGTCTGTTTTGAAGATAAAAGCCAGCAGGAAAAACCTTTCACCTTTTCTCGGCTTTCCTTTTAATAGGCATTTGTCCATACGCTGCAGTTCAAAATCGTTTGGCTCGTTGCTTTTTCTTTACGACTGCATTAAAAGCTACAAGAAAGGGGAGTTTATTGTTTCAGTCTGTTTACTTTGATTATTTATGATTAATTTTGCATGTGTCTTGGTCCGGCCCTCAGGTTTGGAAAGTGTGGTGTAATTTGCGTCTGGATTTTAGCTTGGTCTGCTGGCTTCTTGGAGATATGTGGGGTTTACCGCAGAAAGCTCCACAATTTGGTTTTTGGGGGATTCTGCTTTTGTCAGTGAGATTAATTTGTCATTGGCCAGAGCTGATTCATGCTGCTTGTTTGCATTGGAGAAGTTGTTTGGAAGCTGTCAAACTCTTCTTCAGTGGTATTATTCTTTGAAATGTTGCTTGAAGCAAAAGTGCTTTCTCACAGATGAAGATCTTTCAGATGTCTACAGTGGTATGAAATAACAGATGTATAAACGTACGATTGAGAACTTTCTGTCAGTTTTTCAGAGTGATTCGGGAAGATGCACGTTTGGAAAATTATCGCGATGAAACCTGGGTCATGCTCTTTGTTTTGTTGGCTAATGTTCTTTATTTGAAGCTGAAGTTAATATGTAGAGAGGTTAAGAGCTCTGTTTGACCGAACAATGGCAGATGCAGGGTCTAATTTCCTGTTGTGATTATGTATGTATATATGTACAATATCTGACAACACTGCTGTCACCAAATGAGTCCCCAAAATAATGAGACAAAGTATATACAAAGCTTTATTTTCAGTAGCCATTAATATAGTCTTCAGTGTCACATGATCCTTCAGAAATGTATATGAAAACCATTTATTTTTATTTATTTACTTTAATGCACTACATCGAACTATATATGTCTTTCTCACATTAATACATTTTAGTCTAGGACATGCATGTTTTCAAAAATGTTTTGATGTTTTAAATGGAAATAAACTAGTCAAATATATTTATTTATATCTAACATATTAGGCAATACCAAAGGGCTACAATTACAAAAGCAGACTTCAGCTGACCAATAAATTTATAGGTAGTCATTTTAGAGAAGAGATTGATTTTAATTCAGCCTCTCTGCATTTAAGATTGAACACGTGACAGTGATTTACAAGGGACATGACTGAAACACAAACCTTTGAGTAACTATAGAGCACAGAGAGGAAAATCTGAGGTTGTGTAAACACAGTTTAATCTCATATAAAAGGCTGTGCTCATTTTGAGCCAGATCCGTCTTAAGCTGCACCGTTGCTTTTCTTACTGATGGTAAGAAGGCTCCTTTTTAAAAGCTCAAAATCAAGGGCTCAGTGTGAGTAAGAGATAACAATGATGTGGTTTGTATGTCCTGTTTAAGAGAGTTTGTGCATAGAGAAACAACACAGAGCATTTTGTATGTTTGCCTTGCATAGATTAATATTTTAGTTAGGAAAGTATCTTCAACATCCACTATGATAAATTGGATTGGCTATCCATTTAACTTTATCCATTTGAAATTTAAATATTGTTTTGGAATAGTTTTTTTGTTTTGTGGTGTTTTTTTGTGATTTTTCTTTTCTTTTTTACTTTGTTGTGTTTTTTTTTTTTTTTTTTTGAGGCTTGGTTTTGTGATTTTTTTTTGTTTTGTCGTATTTTTTTATTTTGTAGTTTTGGTTGTTTTATTGTGATTTGTGTTGTTTTGTTTTGGGTTTTGTTGTTTTAAATATTATTTTGTGACTCGTGTGCTCTTATCAAAGCGCACTTTTTGAACTTGATTGCAACATTGTTTGAAAAGTTGCCAATAACTGACATTCTGCCCTCTGTTTTAGTTAACTTCCACCAATGTTTTTTTTTGGTGAACACTACAACATTTTAGTTTGCATTTGGCCATATTTTTACAAGCGAATTATTTGCAGTTTACCCACAGATTAATCCTTTTTCTGTACTTATGCTTATAATACGCCACCCTATTTTGATTGATGTACTGCAAATGAAAGGAGCATATGTTGGCATCTGCAGGAAACATTGATCTTTAAAATACTAGGGCATATACAAACAGCATTACCCATGTGTGTTTGTGTTTGCTTGGTTCATTATTTGTTCTAGTATTCATATCAGTGGTTCTCACTCTGGCTCAGGAGCAATACCAGACAAGTCAACTACTCTTCAGATCTTGGCAGAAGTTAAGAGTGGAAGCAAGAGTCTTGCCGCAGCCAGCAGGGACTTAGTGGAGCAAATCTTTCCATTTCTATTATATCTGAAAGTTGTTTTCCTCTGTTGAATGGTGAATAATGAAAGTTCATGACATTACACGTGCCGTGGCGTTGGGGGAATACTTACAGAATGGTGAGGGTCTGGCCAAACAAGAGCGCAACAGGAAAAACAGCTACAGTAAAAGCAGAACCCACATCCAATTTGAGTCTCTCTTTTCCCACCAAAAAGTGTCTTGGTCTGAGGAGAAGCTGTTGCTCATTCAATTAATATATATGTTCCACTAGTGCTTTCCAAGGGTCATACTGGCCTGGCTTCCAAGTCCAGCCGAGTGTGTATATCAGACGTTTGCATAAGGAAGAGTGTTTAGAGGTGAAGTATGTATAAGTATATCATGACAACCCAAATTTTGCCATTTGTCATGTCTCATGCACAGGTTTTACTGAAACAGATCACAGCACTTTATTCTCCCAATTCTGCTGACTACGCCAAGAATGCACAATGGAATAACGTTCTGACGCACTGCCATATGGTAATCAGTAATAACAATGAGACATTGATGGATGGGTGTAGAGCATATCAGCAGGTGTTTCTGTGTAAGTCCAGCACATATGCTTGATAAAAGCCAAAGAAAGGGGTTTAAAGTGCAAAGCTAAAGTGTTTTAAGTGTTCAAATAAACAAAATCAGACAAGCAAGTATTTTGGTTATTAAAGAATCGTTGCTTTTGAACAAAGTGAAGAAATCTTGTAAATTAACAAACCTTGTAAGTGAACGTATCTTATAAGTAAATGGATCTTCTAAGTGAATGGCTCTTCTAAAAAATGGCACATTACATTGTACATTATTAAAAATTATGTATTATTTTATTCGTGAACACTCACAGTACAAACAAAATGTTGTGCTTTTTGTAAAATAAAGAAAACTAACATGATTCTGCAGTCTCTTTCTCAGTGAAGTCTATTCTGATAGTTGTTTGAAAATGAACTTTAACTTCATCACACAAACATGAGACAAATGTCTTGAGAAACGTTGAAATGTCAGGTTTTAAATCATGTAAGTCAAATCGAAAACACATATTTTCTTTTTGTGTAATCTGTTTGAAAAGAGAAATGCCAGTTGTTCGCAAGTCATCTCATTATCCACAAATTCTGAGGCGATCTATGCTCTGAGTGCTCGCTCGAAAAGCCTAGTCAGATTCATGTACTTCGTTTTGAGAAGCAGTGAGGCATAATTTTGTAATTAGGAGGAAGAGCACGACTTTCAATTTCATTTCGAGGATCAACTTGATCAAGTCGATGATTGTGAATGGTAAGTTTGTTTTATTCTTAAGTTCCTTTTTCTAATCACGAAATAGTGTATAGTGTATTATAATACAATATGTGTATTACATACAATAACTACAATATGTTTTGATCAAATAAATACAGGCTTGATGAGCACAAGACTTCTAATACATTAAAAATAGTAATGTGTTCAATCTTTTGACCGGTACTGTGATTTAAAATATAATAGGCTTATACAAAATATTCTTCACACGATGTGCAATAATACGTGCATGCATGAGATCACAAAAATCTGCTGTTAATCAAAAAGAAAATCAAAAAGTTTTCTGTTAAGAGTGGATATTATATTAACGTTAATCTAATAACTGATATGATCCTGTTATCAGCATGCTCACAGAGGGTTTTTTCTCTTATCTCACAGATTTGAGAATCATAGTGACCAGAAATTGGCCCACATTGGCTTTCATGCATATGATCACTGACTGGAAGCACGAAAGTATTCTTTCTTTCCTTTTTTTTCTCTCTTTTCTTCTTTCTCTTTTTTATCTCTTTCTCTCTTTCCTTCTTTCTTTCTAGTGCATAGAAATGGCAAACACCTTGGAAATGCCAGGTAAGTGATGTTCTCTTATACCTTTGTTTCCAGGAATAACTGTCTACTCAAAATGGGTCTTTGACTCTCATTTATATTGTTAACTATATTTTAAATAAACTACAAAATAAACTACTTTGTCCTGATGCTCTTTCTTTCCTCTCACATACCTGACTAAAAAGGCTTATTATGCAGCTTATTATGTGGATTTTGTCTCCTCAGGTGTGAATCACAGCATTATTCAGGATTATTCAAAATTTGTATTATAAAAATCTTTCAGAATTTAAATAAATATATTGTTTTATGTGATTCAGTAGGCAGGATTATTTCCACATCATTTTGAAGCAAAAAAATTTAGACTTTCACAGTACACAGAAGTCACATTCAGTACACTTACATTTTTTTGTTTTGTTTTTTAAATAACCATGCATAAACATCATTCTCTGAAAAATACAAACATGTACATATATGTTGCTAACATATTATGGTAGCCTAGTTCGTGCTGAATACAGTGTAATGGCACTTTTGCCATTAATGTATTTATAAACAACTGAAAAAAGCAAAAATGTCAGGGCATGTCAAAACTTCTCCAGGGCCCCAAAAACCCTCAAACCCCTGAAGATTAAATGAACAGATCTTGTAGGCGAACAGATCTTCTAAGTAAACGAATATTGTAGGTGGATGGATCTTAGGCTGGCCACACACTTGAAGATTTAAAGCCTGATTTTAGGCCCGATTTACAACCCCCAATGAACTGGGGGATTTGGCCTCCAGATTTGAGGCTTCTCTCAACCAAATTTTTGTCCAAAAATTCCTCAATTATGTGGTGTCATTACAATTATTTTACTGCTCCTGATCGCATCGGAGCCCTCACAATCCCAATCATAAATATCAATACAGCTCTTCATCGGCTGCCTCTGATGTGATAGCCAATGCTTGCACTAGCAATGCTGGTGATTGCAACCTTCACTAACCGGATGTTGTGTTCTTCTATAGCTGAAACTTGGCAGCCACAAACATGCCATGAAAGTGGAGTATTTAGAAAGAATATCACCAATATTCTTTTTTCTCTTTTGTTTTTCTTCCCATAAAACAAAACTCACACCAGGAGGACCAACTGACAACATCGATCGTCCTCCTTTTGTTTTTCTTCTCAAGTCAAGTTTGATCTCGTGAGTCTCCATGAAATCTTGCCTCACTGTGAAAATGTTACTACAGTCGATAGGTGTGTGGTCTCGCAGTCTGGACGAATCTTCTAGTGTGTGTATTCAGAGAATTATAATGCTAAACATTGTTTTAAACTGCCCTTATGTCTTATGGTCTCCCGCAGTTTTGAAATCGGTTAAGATTTGAAAATCGTCTAGTGTGTCCCAGGCCTAAATGAGCTGATCTTATAGGTAATTGGATCTTCTAAGTGAATGGATCTTGTAGGCAAACGGCTCTTCTAAGTGAATGGATCTTCTGAGTGAACAGATCTTTTAGGTAAAAGGATCTTCTAAGTGAATGGATCTTGCAGGTGAACTGATCTTGTAATTGAATGGAAAATTAGCCTGATACAATATGCTGAACAAATATAGCCCATGATGAACGAGTCTGTGTTTTGAGTCTGAATGAAGCATTCTGTTTGTGAATTAACTAAATGTACTAGGAAATGAATGAACTGAATGAACAGTGACTGAACAAAGACAGACATATTGTGCATTCATCATGTTAGTTTTATTCAATTAGCTGAGAAAGGGTTGTGCAAGAATGATTCCAATTTGATATTATTAAACCCCAATATAATTATTATTATTAAATATAATAATTTGATTGAATTATTATTGTCTGTTTGTTGTCTTTTTGATAGATTGATGAAAAGCTATGCCTGGATGGTTATGCCTGTTCTCGCTAAGTCTAATGCATTTAAACAACTCAATGTCAAAATTTTGGCAATGTATACAGAGTGAAGTATTAGTAATTAGTGCATCACTGACCTTGTATTGTTCTGTTTATCTCTAGGATTTTGGATTTTTCTGTTGTGGGATCCCCAAATAAAAGATACATCAGTAGGTAGGCTTTGCTTTTTTTCTTTTCTTATCTTTTCAATCAAGTTTCCCCCTGGGTTCTCTTTGTTTTTCTGTTTTTCTTCTATTTTCTGTTCATCTTTCTTGATTTCTATTAAAAGTCTTCATTTGTTGAGTACCGTGGTTTACAGCTAATCTACAGTAAGATAGCCCTGTGGGTTAGATTTATTAACCCCTCAGGAAACATTTGCCATCACTTAAATGAAAAGGAAGTGATTCTGTGGTTCTAGAAAAGAACTCTGGTATCATATTTTTAATTATATTTAAAGCCTCTGCAATAATATGCCATTTGTATATCTGAATGCATCTATCCTATCAAAACTTGTGGTTTTAGCCTTCAGTTTGAGTGCAAATCTTTTATTCCTTTGGCTTGTTTGTGGTGATTTAAGCTGTTTGATATTGAATCATTTAAAAGCTGCACAATTAGGTGAAATAAATTAGTTAATAGAAATTAATTGGAAACTAAAGTTGCATTCTGATCATTCCTACATGTCCTTTAAGACAATAGACTTTCAATCTCTCACATGCTTTTCCACTCTGCCTATATAAGTTTGAGCTAATTTCCTGAGCCCCTCAGTTGCTTGTAATGCTGATTGGCAAATGTGTTCCAGAGCGTCTGGCATCATCTTCAGTAAAGCCTCAGTGCTGATGATGTAAAGTTTTGGCTGTAAGCTGCTATAAGCTTATGAGCCAGTCAGTCCCAATCAATTTACTCTCCTCTTAGTCCAGTTAAACCTCGATGCACTGAGGCCACAATGGCGTAATGCTGGCGGTTATGGTCTGGGTCGCACAAAGAGAACAACTTCTCCGTTTTGTTTTGGCGGCAATGTGACGCTGGGGTCACGGAGAGCGCACGGTTTAGGAAGGAGTTGCCCAAGTTAAAGGACGTGTAGTTAAAGTCACAATAGTTTGACTGATTATAAAGGAAAAGAGAACGAGGAGAAAATAATGTGACTCAAGCACTGCTGCGCCACGTCACTGATTATTTTTTATCAAAAATGGATGCTGCCTTATTTGGACATCCAAATCCCCCCTAACCCTAACCCTACTCGTTAAACTTTATTGTGCACTATTGAACACCCGTTAGGCACCTTATTTCCACTAATATTTTCTTTAATTTTATTTCAAATAAAAGACACTCCGAGCTGATATGTGATGGGGAAAAGGGAGAAGAATGAGTTTGGAAAAAGACGAATTCAAATTCATGTCAACAGCTAACACACTTGCCTTATTCTCCAAATCACTGTTCCTGCTATCAGACAGGTTTCTTTTGCAATTTTCTTATCCAGACATTTGTGGGCAGAGTTAGTGTATATAACCTCTGTCAACAAGGTGCGTTATTTGCACTTGGTACGTAAATAGACACTTTTTTTTCTTGCACTACAAGTTTTTACTCGCACACAATCCAAAAATGGAATGCAATTTTAAAAACCTTGCATGATTCTAAACAAATCAAAAAAATCCAGTGTAATTTTCTAAATATTTGTTTAGTTTTAGGATTTCTTTTGAATTCCATGAAAACAGAATAGCCATTTTTTTAGACATTATGTTTTTTTACCCAATAAAAATAAAATGATAAAAAAAATTAAATATTTAAATATATATGAGCAATATCATACGAGAAGCAGTGCAATATGGCTGTATATCAGCACGGCTGTGATTCGACCGTAGGTAATCAGAGCGTGCTATATACAGCCATTTCGCATGGCTACTCTCGTGATATTGCATTTATGCCAACAGTTCAAAGGATTTATTGAATAAATAAGAACAATGGAGTGTCTTTAAATACCCTCTTTTGTGCAGACCTACTTCCTTCTGCCATGGATTCAAATTGACAGGTTGTGTTGATTCAAATTGACAGGACTCAAGTTGACAGTTTAACAGTTGAGCCAAATCTTCCATTACAAATTCTAAAACATCTCTTTAGAACTAGTAACAAATGAAAGTTGAGGCGCTTAAATTAAGCTAATTGTAATTGTATTTTGTAGATTATTATGGTATTATGAGAGAAAGATTGACTAAAAGATTGTATTACCTGCTTCTGATATAGTTTTCATTAGTTCTCCCAAAAATGAAAATTATGTCATTAATTACTCACCCTCATGTCGTTCCAACCCGTAAGACATTTGTTCATCTTCGGAACACAAATTAAGATATTTTTGATGAAATCCGATGGCTCAGTGAGGCCTCTATTGCCAGCAAAGTAATTGTGACGAGCAGGGTGGGCGAGAGCCGTAAGAGATACGAGACCAGTGCAGCGCGCAGCTGATGCTCATTATCACTCGCGCCACCGGCCTTGTGCCGTTCCCTCCCTCCCTCCCTGCTCGTAACAGTAATTAACACTATCAGATAACCAGAGAGGTTCTAAAGCAGTTCATGTGAGGACACTGTTTCAACCTTAATATTATAAAGCGACAAGAATACTTTTTGTGCGGCAAAAAAAAAAAAAAAAAACATAAATTAACGACTTTTTTTTTGCCACACAAAAGGTATTCTCGTCGGTTTATAATATTAAGGTTGAACTACTGTACTCACAATGGAGGCCTCACTGAGCCATCAGATTTCATCAAAAATATCTTAATGTGTTCCGAAGATGAACGAAGGTCTTACGGGTGTAGAACAACATGAGGGTGAGTAATAAATGACATAATTTTCATTTTTGGGTGAAATAACTCTCTTTAAAAGGACAAGATCGCAACGGACATTCAAACAGATTTTTTATTTTTTTATTATGGCAGCTGGTATAGCTCTTAGGTAGCTGTCAATGCACGGATCCAATATAGACTGTTTTTCTTTCTCAACTGTTCACTTAAGACAAAACTACTGTGTTTACAGGGATGTTTTGACAATTAGGAGTGTATTTGAAAATGGTGCACAAGCACAGAAGTGTGCTCTTTGGGATCTTCTTGCTCTTAAATAATGGTTTAAAATCAGCAAAATTTAAGTTTTAATTTTAAGTATTTGATTCCTGACCTTAAGCACTTGCAAGACTTTAAAAGAAATGTAATTTATAAACTTTAGTGATGATGCGACACTGCCTCGATTATGCAAGTGACAATGCCTGCGTCAACTGTGCTCATAGTGCCGACACGATGTGGTGAAGAAGCCATTTACGCATTTTGAGAGGGAAAGATAAGAGCGTGCAGTGATTCACTCACGCTGGTTGTGAAATTACATTTAACAGAAAGAATTCAAATTACTTTGCAAGTTATTTAATAAAAAATTATTAATTGTACCCCACCTTTGCATCGTCAGCATGAGATTGACCTTTATAGAGACCTCCGATCAAATTTCCCAAAGCGATTATCGGCCAATAGCAATCGTATTCGATCAATCGGGCACCCCTACTTTACACTATCGGGTAGATTTAGGGTTTAGTGTTGGTGATACTTATTTTAAAATGCAATGGATCATTAACCTTTTAGTGCCACTTACCGGACGTTTTAATTCAGAACTGCTGTGATACTGTAACGAACAGGAGCATGGCAACATAGGTGTGGATCCACGAGCAGGCTTTATTCATAAGAAGAGTGTAATCATATATTCAGTAGGTCAATCACCAGCAAACAGTAACAGGAAAGCAAGGCAAAAGAGTATTAAAAAAAAAAGGCCATAACAATCATAAAACAAGGAATCAGTCCAGGGTCAAAAACACAGGCTAGGCTAGGCTAGGCAAGCAAAACAAGCAATTCCAGGAATAACACAGAATGTGAACATAGGCTGAATAATACTCCCTCATGTGTGTGTTTGAGTGCAGTTTATAAAGTGTCACTAATGGGAAAAGAGTGAAAGTGTGATTAGTTCCTAGATTGGGAAATGGAGTCCATAAGAAAATTGATGAACACAGACCCAGGGCACATATACAGATACATACAACAGCCAATGTAATAAAATGTTCCCAGATTCACGTTAATCTGTTTTGGGTAAAACAGAGCAATTTTTTCTAATGAGCCTGGGTGGGGATGTTGTCATAGTTACAATCAACAAGGTCAAATCTGTATAGAAACATCATATAACTACTTCTGATAAAAGCTTTTTGTAGTACTCTATAAATTTGTTGATGATTTCAGTTATCCTAATATTTTATTTATATTTAAACCATGTGAAAACCAGGGCTCATGACAGCGTGATGGACAGTGTAACTACATAAGCTTGTCAGTTTAGCATACAAAATATGTTGAATGTTGAATCTGTCCTGTGTGAACAACCAGTTAGACAAATACAGAGAAAGAGAAATTCAAGAGAGACAGAGTGATGTACAAATTAGTTAAGAGAAAATAAACCAACAGATAGCAGATGAGGAGATAGAAAAACAAATGTGACTACCTAGAATCAGCACAAAAGAAACATACGCCTTTCCACAAATACACAGAGAAAAGACAAATAAATGAATGTTCTTACAATGTGTAAGCATGTTAGAACATCCAAATTCCCCCTTATGTTAATGATGTAAGATTTCAGCACTAAGAGACAAAGAAAGCAAAAGGATTAGTTTGAGTTATTTGTCTTTCAGCAGAAGCTTTTATCTACAGAAACTTACTGGGGGAACCTCAGGTTAAACACTCTTCTCAAAGGTGTAATGAGGATAGGAAGAGTGAATGTCACAAAGAAATGTCCGGGTCATGGTTCCCTCTAAAATCAGTGAAATATTGATGTGATTCATGTTATATTAAAATGTGATTTATGTTATATTTTTATGATGATGATGAGTTAATCTGCATTGTATTTAATGGATTTGGTTAAAACGTATTAATTGACTGACAGCCCTGTTAGAACAGAATAATTTTTTTAAAATATTTAATTTCACATGTTTTAGTCATGTTTTAGTTATTGCTACTGGTTCTGACTCCTGAGGATTTTACTTTAAGTTCCTTAACCTTTCAATGAGGATTCTTTATTCTTGGTTGTCCTGTATATGCATGTTTGATTCACTAATAAGAACCTGCTCATAAGATAAATTTTCAATATTCTGACTACAGTAGTTGCACAGTTTGTTTCTGAATTGACTCAAAAGATTAATTCCTTTTAGTATTGGACTACACTGGTTGTGCTGTATGTGTTCAATTCACTCAAAAGAATCGACTCATAAAATGTTGTTCTGCATTCTGATTACAATGGCCAAACTGTATGTTTTTGATTTAACTAAAAAGAACTGGCTCAAAAGATTAATCATACGGGAATTGGACTTGGACTGAACATCATTTGGTTCTGGTATTTTTTATTTTTTTCATGGAACCGGTTTTTGAAAAAGAACCAGTTTTCAGTTCCTAAACCTGATTCTGAGTCAAGAAAATATAGAGATCTTGGCAGTAGGCTACTGAGAATTTGTGTGGGTGGTATTTTGGTTTGTTCGTTGGTTTATTTTTTCATGAAACTTACCCATCAGCTCAGTATCTGTAATCTTTAGGTTGCCAGGCCAGGTTTAAATGCGTGAAAGAGCAAGAGATTAAGAGTGTAAGCAGTGCAGGATGTGTCCTAAGCTCAGGACTGAAGAGCATGTCTGTCTGAGTGCTCTTTTGAAGCTGGAAGCTCAGGATTTGTGTGGAAACTGGGATAGCGTCCATTGTGCAGATCCACACGATCCCTGCCAGAGCAATCAGGTATCGGAGCTCACACCAAAGTGCTACATTCCCCTTGTGCGCTCAACAGGCAGGGATTCGTACAGATTCGGCCTGCCCTTTGAGCCAGAATCCTTAAAAATCAAGGGAAATAAGTCCCCATGTTTTCGGGAGCAGTTGCCAGATATTGTGTTTCGGTAAGAGCTTACAGGGAAAGTAAAGCCATATGAAGCAAATCGCATTAGCTTCTACCAGTATCAACTCCAAGGACGGACATAATGCTGATGCATACCGATACAAATACAGGTTTCCGATACTTTTGAAACCTCAGGTTTCCCTCTCAGGGAAATACAATGCCTCCTTTCCAACAGTGAAATCAAAGTTCATCGAGTGATATTGAAAACAATGAGCACCAAATTGAGCAAGACTTGCCTTTATCTCATGAATAACTGGGATAACTTATTAGATTACTTTTTTTGGTCAAATTGCTGGTTTTTATTCACCATCACTTATTCATTTTCTTATGTAAATCATTGCTTTATTCCCAACTGCAACTTGTCAGATGTAATTTTGATTACAGTGGGTTTTTGTAAAAATCATGTGTCAGGTTACTTTATATACACTTACCGGCCACTTTATTAGGTACACCCACAGGTTGGTCTGAGTATTTCAGAAAGTTCTGGTTCTGATGTGGCAGTTTTGTGGGTGAAAATGCCTTGTTGATGCCAGAGGTCAGAGGAGAATGGGCAGACTGGTTCAAGCTGACAAAAAGGCAACAGTAACAAAAATAACCACTCGTAACAACCGCATTTCTGAACGCACAACACTTCCAAACTTGAAGCAGATGGGCTACAGTCGTAGAAGACACACCGTTGCCACTCCTTTTAGCTAATAGCAGAAAACAGGACTTAAATTTCACATGGCTCAACAAAATTGGACAATAGAAAATTGGAAAAACATTGCCTGGTCTGATGAGTCTTGATTTCTGCTGTGATATTCAGATGGTAAGGTCAGAATTTTGCATAAACAACATGAACGCATGGCTCCATCCTGCCTTGTATCAATGGTTCAGGCTGATGGTGGTGTAATAATGTGGATGATGTTTTGTTGGCAATGACACTTTGTGCCCTTTTGTACCATCTGAGCATCGTTTAAATTTCACAGCACACCTGAGTATCATTGCAGACCATGTCCATCCCTTTGTGTATCATCTACTGATCGTTACTTCCAGCAGGTTCGCGGTTCGGTGAATATAGTCAGGTGATGAATACAGTCAGTCACAGGTGATCCACACTCCAATCCAGAAAGGGGCTCATGCGGTAATGAAATGCTGTTTGCTATAACCATCACAACAGGAAAAAGAGCAGAAGAAGAAGAGGCAATCTATGCACTAAGTCAGAACAAGAATTCAGATGGCATACAAGAGCTTGCTAGTAGCCTATAGGCTGAGTTTCAATTAATATTTGTGAATTAATAAACTTCACGGAAAAGAAACCGAGACGGCAGAAAGTGGCATCCTGTTTGTTTTCTTTATTTTACAAAATTACAATGTTTTGTTTTAATTGTACACAAATTAAAATAGACCCTTTAAAGTTTCGAATGATCTCTTCAGAGTATTTTAAGTTGTTTCTGCTATTATAACGAGAAAGAAATTATTTGGCAATGTGCCGATTTGTGTTGTAGAAATCTCACTACTACAGTCCAGTGATGAAATATGCGTGTCCTGGTAATGGGAAGCCTCAGGGCTTCTTGTGGAATGGTGAAGTAGGCAAAAAAAAACAAAAAAAAAAACACTCACGTGCAAAGACAATGACAGAGAACTTAGGATACACACTACAAGTTAATCAAACCAATAATTTTGAAAACAACCATTGCATTTTACTGCGGAGCGTTGGTCATTCTATCAATTAGAGTAAAAAAAAAAATCAACAATGTAATGTAACATGTAAATGAGGGAGCCTAGGCCCCCCAGGCCCACTTATGCTAACACATGTCAAAGGACATCATCCAGATGTGCCAATCACCAGAGCTAGCAGAAAATGACTACAGGAGTGCAAAAATTAATTTCTGCACAAGTTTTATTTTTTTATTATTCTATTTTTTGTGTTCTTTTAAAACACAAATGATGCTCTTCTGTTTTGTAGCTGATAGTGACTTAATATTTTTATCAGCTCTACAAAAAATATGACCTATGCAAGAGTGTATTCTGTTTACTGCTTAGTGCTTAATACACTACATAACGCTGTTCTGTGCCAAATACCTCAAGGGGGAATAAATCTCTCCCCCCAGAATTTGAAAATCAAGGTCCATGTAAGTTATGCATGTAATTGCATTAGCTTTTGAATGTCAGATGAGAGATAAATTAGCAAGTCACATTAAGTCCATTTAGCCAAGCTCATCGAGTTAAACATTGTTTGTTTTGTGTCAGTGGTGCAGGCAGGAAAACACCCCCAGGGTTGGCGTAGTCTGTAGCAGAGCTGGTAAAACCATTTAGGCTTTAAAGCTTCATTGTTTATGTTTCCAGAAGAAAGAAGAAACTCCTTAGTGGTCAGCCTCAGCGACGGACATTGAGGATTTTTGCTAGTCAATTGTGGACTGCTGCACTCGTTCCCCCAAATGATATTCACCCAGCTTCTGTTGGATGCTTTTTTCATCTGAGTCCTGTGTGGAAACAGCTCTTGAACATCCCTGTGGTGACTTGATATATCTCTTAAACTGCTGTTCCTGCTGGGTAATGTGAATGTACATCTGTTTATAACACATTTGCCCTATTGATGGGTATTTTGAACTCGTTTATTAGCTTGCTAGTTGTCACATTTATGTATTGAATCTGATATTTTAATCATTTCTCAACTCATGGTTCCTCTATTACTGGCCAGAAGTCTAGACATTTACATAAGGAATATTAGCACTGTCTCAAAACCTAGTGAGCTGCCTATTTAGACAACATATCGAGGCATCATAAGTACACTGCTGAACCGAAGACTTTCCAAAAGCTAGACAGCAACATTATGCTGCTTTTGAGACACCTCTTATGGTCAAATTCAATGCAACATCTTATATATGTTTTGTGGAGAAAGCAATCCCAGAATGCATTGCAATTAACTCAATAAATTAAAATTGGAAGATGGAGTTGAAAGAAATGTGACTAAATATTTCATTTGGTACTGAAAAGTGGGTCTGAATAATTTTCTAAATAATTGCACACAATATTTGTGTGCTGTGTTTTTAGCCTTATTTACAGTATTGTTTTGTTAGCTTAGCAACATGCTAATGCTAAACTCTATTTGAATCAAGTGTGAGTTGAGTTTTACTGTGAGTGAGCATGTTTTGTGTGGCATACATTGTTGCTACCTATGTTGAATGTCCAAATCAGTCACTTAAAGAGATTTCATTTCAGTTTTAGATAATGCTTACGTTATTGTGGCTGTTATATGTCTGCTTCCCAAATCACATACATGTGCATTATTCTAAGCCAGGAGTAGGCAAGTTCGGTCCTAGAGAGCCGCTGTCCTGCAGAGTTTAGCTGCAACCTTGATCAAACACATCTGAACACATCGGATCACGAAGGTGAGGGTTTTTTTTTTCAGGGATGGAGCTAAACTCTGCAGGACAGCGGCTCTCTTGGACTTGCCTACCCCGTTCTAAGCGGTTTGTTAGTATACAATTCAAACAAGAAGTGCACTTCAAATAGCTAAATGATGCATTTAATTAACTGAAAAAAAAATTAAGTGTGGAATGTTAACACTTCATGGATTCAACTGTAGCTGCTTTCCACATGTAGCGAAGGTGGGCTGGCTATTAGAATGCTGGATGACAAACTATAGCTATCTAAATGTCATACATTAGAGTACATAGTGTGTAGTTTAAGTACATAGTGTAATCATTTGGGATGCAACTTAAGTTTCTAGCCCAATTCTTTAACATCATGCTAATCAAGTACAGTAATGTAAAAGAAATCAAGGTTAGATGACCCTCTTCTTTTATATGTTTTCTCCATCCTTGCAGAAGCAAACAGGGGCATATCTTGACCCACGCATATTTATTTTTTTTCATAAACTTTACTTTATATTTAACTTTTCATTCCAGACTTTACCATGTCTTAAGCAAGACAGAGAGCACATACAGTGGCCTTTACTTCAATTTACATTCTTCTACTGTGAAAGGCACCAGATAGAGGTGAAAAGTCCACTTCATGCTTTTAGGAGTATATCTGCAACCAAGTCCATTGAAGGCGAAACCATGTGCAGTTTTATTGACAAACGTAAACCAGATAAAAAACAAATGAAACTAGAGCATAAACTAGAGCACAGTTGAACTTGACTTGAACATGAGAACTTGATATAAACAGGCCTGACTAAACTCACTAACAATAGGTTATATTGACAAAGCTAGACAAGGCACAATGGAAACAAGAGGGCTATATTTACACCATAACTAATGATTAACATGATACACCTGTGAGTAATCAAGACTATAAACCAATCAGAACAAAACACATGAAGCAAAGGAAGCACATGATGAGATCACGTCAGGGGCAAGGGAATCACATGACATGACAGGAAACATGACTATAGCCGATTCAGATAGTCTTATTATTGGGAGATGTGAGGGTCCGTGGCTCTACCACTGGAGAGAGTGCTACGTCTAATTTGGATCATATGTCCCTTGATAAGCAACCACATTAAAGCTTTGACATCATTGAATTTCATTCAGAGTTGTGCAACAGTCAAGTTTGCAGATACCATGAATGAGAATTGCCATAAACAATTGTCTGTGACTTCTTTTTTTTTTTTTGGTGTGATCTCTAAAAATATCTCAATTGAAAAAAAAAATGTTTAAAAGCAAACATGTTAAAGATTATTATGTCTCCACAGTTGATTTGCCTTTATTTTATTTTTTGTCGGATACCATCCATATTGAAATGAAATGAACGAATGTTGAAGACTGGTGCACAAACTGTAGCACAGACAAGTCAAAAAACACAAAAAGAAGCATTAGTATAATAAAATATCAGCAATCACAGACATTCGCATTCAATAGAAAAAACAGTAGGCAATTTGCACTGGAATTTTTACAGAGTTTGTGTGAGAAAAACACAGGCTTGGCAGATTTGGACAGGATTAAAATCGCAAAGTATGCCTGTGTGAAACACTAATTTCTCTAACGTCCCAATGGAAATAGGTGTACATGAGTATACGGAATAAGTTTAAATGCTTGTATATCCAGCTTTTCATAAAGAGCTGGGTAATAGTTACCTTACGGAACTAAATAAATAAATCATTTGCCATATAGTATATTTATATGAGTTTACTGTACACTCACCGGCCACTTTAACAGGTACACCTGTTCAACAGCTCGTTAACACCGATATCTAATCAGCCAATCACATGCCAACTCAATGCATTTGGGCATGTAGACATGGTCAAGATGATCTGCTTAATCTTAGTAAAAAAAATCTTAGCAAAAATGACTGTTATTTTCATCAGTTATGACTTGTTAGATCTAGCATTCGACCCACTTTATTTGAATTATTAAATTATAGCATTTACTTGAATTATAAAGATAGTCGAGCGATGAGAGATGTGTGTGCGAAATTCAGCGTTAACAGCAAAGCTGTGAGTTTAATTACTTCAAAACCAGTGATGTTACCCTTTCATTTCTGAGAAATATAATATAGCGATTCAGTAGCAAAACAGTTTTTTTAATAAAAGTCAGCAGCGTTGAGAACTTTCTGTGCTCCTGAACATTTCTGCGTGTCTCAATGTGACTTATACGTGTGTGCTTCAATGAAAGCAGTACAAGTGAAGTGTGTGTGTGCTTCAATGCAAACAGCGTGTTAATATAGAACAGTGATTAAACTGACTCGGAACTGTCTGCGCATTAAACGGTTTTATTTAAGCAGTAGAAATTTGCTATGTAGTACACACTGCCTTATAGGGATGCACTGATATGAAATTTTTGGCCGATACTGATAACATATATTTCTTTATATTTGAGTAACCAATATATTGCCCGATAAATCTAAATCCAAATTATATGTTTTTGGGAGCCTCATTACAAAAACAAAAGTCTCACCATTAAAAGCCATGTCCCAAGCACACAATTATAATGTTCTCATTATAATTTTATGTAGCCTATATGACAGACTTGCACTGCCCATGTTGCACTTAACTGTATTTTTCTTTTTGAAATGACTGAAGTGTCTCAGCTGAAGGAAATAATGCATTATTTATTGGCTTCAATATATTAGCCAAATTTTCTTTCCCGGCCGATAACATTAAAAATGAACACATTGGCCGATATGGTGGCGATATATCGTGCATCCCTACTGTATAACGTTAGTATACTGTGTAGTATACTTTGAGTAAGCTTGCATATACTTATGTTAGTTATATAATTTATTATTAATTTGTTAATTCTGAAACGTGATGTTTTGTTATAGTAATTTGGTGTAGTGACATGTTTAAGTGATGTACATAAATGGCAGGGTTAAAGGAAGTTGTAGTTACAACATCTACCAGCAAAAGCTAATGGGACCATGTTGACCAAGAAAAAGTTGACCTCTTGCCCCTGCTTTCAACACCTCCACTCTAAACAATGGCTTCATTTTGGTATGTACCCCATAGAAAATTCCCGATGGATAAAATCAAGTCCTGTTTTACTCAAAAATATGTCAGATTACGGAAGTCAAAGTGATGCTGATGTTTCTCAATTTGAAATGAGTTTTATGGTCTCACACAGTAAATGTTAGGGTTCGTATCAGGTATGCTTATTCTAGAAGTGTGTAAAAGGGTCGCTTAGCACGCACCACATCAATTTGTGGCTCATGTTGACACAGAGCTGGGCCCATTTCAACAAGTTATATGATATGCTAAGCAGATTTACAATGGGTAAACAAACACATTTGCTGAAACTGTGTGCTGAATAGACATGCACATTAATTTTTAGCGATACTCAATTCCCTTAGCCCAAAACTGAAAATACAAGCTGTGTGGTGGGAACTCTCTGGTGTGCACGTCTGCAGGCAGACATATGGGGCACATGTACATCTATTGGCAACTGGGGTGCAATTTCGGCCTGCTCGTGTTTGAGTAACAAATGCAGGCTGCTAGCTTGTGCGGGAGGGTTATTGGGGGCTTTTAGCTGAGTGTGTGTCGTATAAAGTTGCCTGGGATTATCACAGGATTGGAAGGTGCGTTGTTGTTAATATGCCCTAATGGGCCATGACTTTGGGTCAAAACCTGATACGTCCACACTAAAAATCGAGAAACTACACAGGCCAGTCAGTGGAAAACCCAAAAAAGTGAAGGGATCTCTGGCAAATATCAGAGGCTGTGGAAAAATGACTGCCCTCGTTCCTATAGTCCAAGTTTTGATTCATCAGCGGAGAACTAGTTTTTCTTCGTGTATATTATGTGGTTGCATTAAATGACATCAGCGCTCAATGTGCAGAGCAGTCAGCTTCATTGAACTGCACTGTAATGTGTCATCTGTTTGTTCAGCTGCTTTGCATGTGTGTCCATTTGGACGGTCTTATTGGGTTAGGGACAGACGTCGAATACTGAAGCTCGAATTGGGCTTAATGTATGCTCGAGCCTTCTGGGAAAACTGCATCTCGGATTAACCTTCTTTAAATGTGGATTACACAACTTAATGGATGATAGTCTGAGGGTTTTATGGTTTGCTAAAGAAGAAAGGTATGATTTTTACAGCGCTAGTGTTATCAGACAGGGGTTGGGTTTGCGATGTATAAAGCTCAGCTTATAATTACCTTACTAATCACCTTTCTGTTGGTCAGCAAAGGCAAATTCGATGCGGAATCTATGTGAGGAAATCTTTCCTAACCTTTCCTATTGAAATGACACAAAAAATCAGTTGAACGGTAAATGTGACTGCACCCTAAGGTGTAGTTGGAAGGTGTAATTGCCTTGAACACAAAAGAAGACATTTTAAAAAAAGTTTCAGCTGTTTTGTCCATATAATGAAAGTCAGTGAGGTCTAAAACAACATTAGGACACAGGCATTATTCAATATATATATATATATATATATATATATATATATATATAATTTTTTTTTGTGATCACAGACGAATGTAAGTCATACAGGTTTGGAACAACTTGAGGGTGAGTAAATGATGACAGAATTTCTTTTTTTTTTTTTTTGCGTGAGCTATTCCTTCAACTAATTTGGATGCATCTAATAGTTCACAGTTTGGTTGGACCCATACTTTAGCATTTTTAGGGGCCTTTGTTGCTGTGACATGGGTGGCTTCAGAAGTACCTGAGTGGATATGGATGACTGATGTACTGTGTGTGTAAAGTAAAGAGCGTTAAGTAGAACGCAAGCCAAGAACAGTAAAGCTGCCGTTTATCTGGCAGGAGGGCTGCCTTTAGTCTCTCTCTCTCTCTCTCTCTCTCTCTTTCTCTCCTCAAGAAGTCTTTATAACACAATAAGGGTCATATTGTATCCATAATGGACACGTGATGGATTAATCATCAGATTTAGTGTTCATTTTTGCGTGATAGTGTTGATCACATAGACATTTTGTTTTACTATATGATTGGAGAGGGAGAAATGTTTTAAGTAAGTTTTAAAACTACTAAACATTTGTATGTCTTGATTTTACAAACTTTTTATGTATTAGTTGTGTTATTAAAGGGATAGTTCTCCCAAAATGAAAATTCTGTCATTAATTACTCACCCTCATGTCGTTCCAAACCCCACTTTTCTTCACCTTCGGAACACAAATGAAGATCTTTTTGATTAAATCTGAGAGCTTTCAGGTCGTTCATTGACACTTACACAAGTATCACTTCATAAAGTTTGTAAAGAAAGAGATCGTAAAACTAATCTATATGAATTGAGTGTTTTAGTCCAAATTTTCTGAAGAGACAAATTGCTTTATATGATGAACAGACTGAATGTAGGTTTTTATTCACAAATAAACATTCATCAACTCACACATCACTTGTGCGGAAGCTCAAGCATGTTCGCATTATGTGCAAGAACCAATGATGTTCATTCTCGTGTTACACAGCATGTTTGAGCTTCCTGAAGAGGTTTGATATCACGGGTCAAGCAGTTTCGGTTGAGCTTCTGCTTATGTTCGCTGATCAATATTTATATGTGAATAAAAGCCTAAATTAAATCTGTTCATCATATAAAGCGATCGAGTCTGATCAGAAAATTTGGTCAAAGTGTCAGTTGCGTAGATTTCATTAAAAAGCTCTTCATTTGTGTTCCAAAGATGAAAACTCTTACATGTTTGGAACGACATGAGGGTGAGTAAATGATGAGTGAATTTTAATTTTTGAGTGAACTTTTGAGTTTTCCTGATTACTAGAGGTGTGCCATATCATACAGTCCATGATAATACTGGTATAATTTTTTGCACGATAAAAAAAGTGTCATATCGTGATATCAATGATGACGTATGGCGCATTCCCTAGCGCACACAAAAACAACACCTGTCTGAAAGTAAGACCAGCATGTCAGCCTCCAATGACAATTTAGTACCTAAACAGGGAGCTGCTTCAACAGTATGGAAGTGGTTTGGTTATAAGAGGTCAGACCTCCAACAATTAAGCACAATAATTTGCAAAATATGCAAGAAACTGTTACCCGTTAAAGGTGAAAACACAATAAACTTGTTTCCCCACTCGGCTGATTTTCCTCATGACCATCCCAGATAAGAGACCCGGATAGGTCAGTGTCACATCTTTCCGATTCTGAGCTGATCTGTTTTACCTGCGATACAGGCAATAACGTCAGCCGCACATTCTCGCTTTCTTCTCTCCGATGGCAAAGTGACACACAGCCGCTTCCTCTCTCTCTCACTCGTCTCATTCACTCCAGTTTAATAGTGCTGGTATTGCACATAATTTTAGTCATTCCCTCACACCAAAAGCGCACACTTGACCACTGATCTATATTAGTGGAGCACACAAGCCACTTCTCAGTCTCAAACAACTTCTGAGTCACCAAAATCTGTGGCTTAATGCACTAAAACATTCAAATACATACAAAATTACGTCAAAATGTCTTGGCGAGTATCCAGTTAAACACAGTCAGTTTTAAATAGTTGAATAACAGTATATTGGGTCCGTGCAGAAACTCTTAAAGTGACAGCAGTCTAATATTCCTGCTGCTGTCTGTAATGTTAATCAAAGAACAGAAGACAAAGAAAATCACTTTCTTCTCTTGACTGAATACGTTTTATAACTTTAGGCATTAATCTGTATTTAATTTTTTCAATGAATACTACAGAAATTAAAGTAATCAAATGTAAAATAACACTGGATATGTTATTTTACATTTGATTACATTAATTCCTGTAGTTTTTCTTACCTGAATAATTATGTATTTAATTAGGAATTTTGTCATCAATGAATATAGCTCATTGAAAAAGGATGGAAAATACCCTTTATTTTGTTTGCACTAATAAATGCTGCTGCCTGCCAGCTGCAATCACCAATAAAACGTTTTTCCATATTTTTCGTTATGAATATCGTTATCACAAATATTCTTGAAATATCGTGATATAATTTTGAGGCTATATCGGCCACCTATACTGATCACCATTATGTGGGAGGGCATACTGTCAATGTAACGGTGGGTGTGCAGATAAACACGAAGACGAAGATAAGGTAAATAACAGGTAAACTTTATCGAATCCAGACAGGTAATCCAGGCAGAGACACGGGGACACATCCAACGCATACACATACAATACCAGACAATGAGGTTAACAAAGGACTGAACTAAATACACAGAGAACATGGGGATAACGAGACAAGTGATTGGGAACAGCTGTGGTGATGAGATTAGTGTCCATGGAAACAGATTGTGGCGGGAAATTCAAACAAAGGAACATGTGACAATGAAAATGACAACAAACTGAAAGTCCATGTGGTGATCAGGTGAGACGAGGTGTGACATAACGCTCCCTCCCGGAAGGCGCGTCCTCGCGCCGTAAAGAGGACGAAGGGATGAAGAGATGGGCAGAAGATGTAGGAGGTGGTTTGGGAGGAGGACGGCCGACTAGGAGGAGGCAGGAAACAGGAGTCCAGGGTGGTGCAGATGGTGGTGAAAGCCAATCTGGAGCCTTGAGCAGAGGCAGATGGTGACATACCCAGGCCACAGCCAAGGCTGCGCCCCATGGCGGCGTCGCAGGAGGGAGGATCCATGGTGATGTTCTTGGTGACGCCACCATGGGGATGACCGGAAGCGACGATGCGATGGAGTAAGGAGCCCACCGCGTAGCCGGAGTGCCGAGGTAGCGACGGGACCCCGATGGCCTGGGCGATCGCGACCGAGCCGCAGCGACGACCCACCGAGGAGGAGGCAGGGATCCAGAGGGCAGAGGTGGAGCTGGAGCGACCGAGGGCGGAGGAGGAGCCTGAGGGAGGGCGGAGCTTGCTGTAACGGAAGGGGTGGAGGGCCAGAGAGCAGCGAATGGCCCGCAGGTCCGCAGCGGAGGCGTGGCGATGTCCGACCCAGGCGTAACCGACGTTCCAAGGGAGCCCGGTGAAACCGAATGCTCGATGGTACCTGTCGACGACGAGGGAGGGAGGAGCATAGGCGAGGGAGCCAGATCGACGGGTCGAGGGGGACTGGAGTGTTCCGAGGCCGGAGGCGGAGCCACGGGTTCCTCACACCCAGGAAGAGGTGGCTCCCAGAAGTCCCGAGATGGACACACGCCACTGAGAGGAGGCTGAATGGGCGTAGAGGGGCAGATGGGAGGCGGCGATGACTGGGTGACAGGCGTGGCTGGGGACTGGAACGCACTGCTAGGCTCCAAAACCAAATAAACAGTCTCAGCAATAGACTTCCGAAGAGGAGGTGGGAGAGGGAGGTTGGGTGGGGCCGAAGATTTAGGGATACAATGGACTGGTTCAGACGAAGACATTGCTAGGAGCAGTTTCTCCTCTTCGAGAAAATTTTCCCCAGTGCTAGCCCCAAACTCACTCTCAGTGGCGGACGGGTTGGTATGGCTCCCTTCCATTCCCTCGTCTGCCACGAGGTTTCCCTCGGCGAAGGCCGGTTCCGTTGGCTCACACGCCTGGTCCGTCCCGTGTTGCTCAGGCTCCGTGGTGATGTGCGTCTCGGTCGCTCTTGCCTGCGCTGGCTCGTACATCACCCCCCTATGAGGGGTAGTCGTGGCCTAGTGGTGAGGGAGTTGGGCTTGTAATCTGAAGGTTGCCGGTTCGATTCCCACGCCGGCAGGAATTGAAGGTGGGGATTGTGAATAAACAGCACTCTCTCCACCTTTGATACCATGACTAAAGTGACCTTGAGCAAGACACCTGACCCCTAATTGCTCCCCTTGTAAGTCGCTTTGGATAAAAGCGTCTGCTAAATGATGAAAAATGAAAAATGAAATGAAATGAAATCACTCCCACGTCCTTCTCACGGTCCGCGGTGGGCTCATGCTTCCGGTCCTTGCCATCAGGATGTTGTTGGCTGGGCACTGGGTAGATTGTGGGGCTGGTGTCATCCACTGTGAGCGGCGAATCACATGACACCAGCACCCACTCGACGTAATCTTGAAAGCTCCCCCGAGGCCCTTCCCCGGACAACTGCTCTTTCGTAGCGGAGTTGAGACCAGCATAGAGGAAAGTACAGAGACAGTCGTCCGGGAAAGTTGTGGCTGGAACCAGGTCAAGGAAATCTTCCAAGTGCGCCTCGAGGGAGCGGTCCTGCTGCTCAAGGCACAGTAGCTTCATTCCAGCGAATGGGTCCATGGTGCAGGGGAGGAAAAAAAAGACACGTACACGAAAACAATAAACAAAAACACTATAAATCACGCCGCTAAATTTTTAGGTCTGGTATTCTGTAACGGTGGGTGTGCAGATAAACACGAAGACGAAGATAAGGTAAATAACAGGTAAACTTTATCGAATCCAGACAGGTAATCCAGACACGGGGACACATCCAACGCATACACATACAATACCAGACAATGAGGTTAACAAAGGACTGAACTAAATACACAGAGAACATGGGGATAACGAGACAAGTGATTGGGAACAGCTGTGGTGATGAGATTAGTGTCCATGGAAACAGATTGTGGCGGGAAATTCAAACAAAGGAACATGTGACAATGAAAATGACAACAAACTGAAAGTCCATGTGGTGATCAGGTGAGACGAGGTGTGACAGTCAAGTCAAGTTACCTTTATTTATATAGCACTTTTTACAACGCAAATTGTGTCAAAGCAGCTTTACAGTAACTGGCAAATAATTTTTAGCTCCACAGCAGCTCTTAAAGAAAATGGTGTCAATGTCCAGCTTAAATAAACTCAGATTGATTCATTCCTTTGTAAAAAATCAGTAGTTATTAATTTAGTTCATTTATCTGTATATCAGCACTAAAGAAAACAATCATGTAAACGTCAAGCTCAGTTCAGTTCGCATACAATGGTGTAAATGCAGGCAGATCAAAAATGTTGAATATCAAGTGTCCCCAACTAAGGCAAGGAACCCAAACTCCAACAGGTGACATCAGGTGACCAACAGGTGACAAAAATGGAGAAAAAAAACCTTGGGAGAAACCAGGCTCAGTCGGGGGACCAGTTCTCCTTTGGCCAACAGCGAACAGAGCTTGATTGATCCAGGCAAAATATTTAATCCAGTTCCATCTAGTTGAAGATTGTATTCATCACGCTGGCATGGGATCTATGTTGGGGATCTGTGCCACTAGCTGTTGATCAGTAAGGCCTTCACAAGGGATGATCTAGTTGATACAGTCTCTGCTGACACTTCAGGGCTGCATTGTGGTCATGTTTGCAATCCAAAATGGATAGTTTTGAGACATGTAAATGTATTCTTTGTTAATTCTCTTTTTGGGGATGATTAATTACCCCCAAATAATCCTAACTGTGGTATATGAGAAAGTCACAGTCTCTTAGGACATAATAGGATGCAGAGATGTCCTGTCTGTTGCGAATCAAAATTTCTGAAGGTTTAGGAATGATATTTATTCATGATCTGTGAGAGTAAACATTGTATTTGACTAGTTGTTTTGTTTTGCACTCGTCTGGTTCACTCTCTGTTCCATATTGTATTCCCTCCCCAATCTATCGGTTGCTCCAGCTGAGGGTTGCAGCTGGTGTCCATGTCTGCTCAGCTCATCCCAAGAGCCGACGACCACGCCTGACCGTGATTCACATCGTCAGGGAAGCAATTCCCACAACGGTTTGCGCATCTCTGGATGTTGTGGTTTGGTGAGGTTTTAAAGCAGAGGAATCTCCAACATCCAATTAATGATGAATCACACTGTCTCCAGTGTTTGAACAAACATCTCCAGATGATTGAGAACCCACACAGATGTACACAGGAGTACAACAACTCCTCGTGTTCTTCAAACCTCTCACAGGTGCGAATGGAGCTATGGTTGTGTCATCTGAAATAATACATCACTGGTTAGCCTGCAGCCATTACGCGTTAATATCCTACATGGGGATGTCAGATGAAAAACAGCACTTTTGAGACGATCACTTATGTCGGGAGATGGTGCTCAGTTAGCACATGGCTCTGGAATGGAATTTTATGTAGAACATATGGAGCTATTGAAGTGAGGAATATTTCTGATATGACCGCTGTTTTTTGTAGGAGAAGAGAATGTAAATTTTTTCCATTACCCTTCTGGTCCGTAATGGTGCCCTGCTGCGGTTTCTATGCGCTTTAAAACTACAACTGCGTTTATTAATGGTGCTCTGGGGATGTGGAAAAACTCATTATTATTTATGTAGAATTTGCTACGTTACAAGAAGTGCTGACATGTAGTGACATCAGATGTGCTGGGCTGATGTTTTGGTATATGATATGACTGAGTCGCCTCGGGACATAAATTTGGGGTAAAAGAAGCAAACCGAAATCTCCGCAGTCGAGTCATGTAAATACTATGGAGTGTTTGGAACCGTCTCTGGAATTAAGTGTGTTGTGGGATATTCGGGGAGTACTGTGGGAAGAGAACATATTATTGAGGGATATTACGCAACAGGAAAATTGGGAGATTGTTTGAAAAAAAAAAAAGGCGGAATAATGTTTGATACAGTAGTCAGACTGGGAATTCAGTAAATAAAAAAAGAGCTTGTGGAAAGTTTTTGTGTTTTGGCTCCAGGATTTGTGGGTTCTATAGTGAATGAATGGAAGTGATATTGGACATGCTCGAGATGCATCCATATGGGTACATTTTCATTTCATGCAGACCAAGATAAATATGAGTTCGAGAGCTAGAAGAAAACAAAGAAAACTTCCATTTGAAGTCTTGCATCCTGCTGTGTCTTTTGCTCTGCTAATCGTACGTAAGGTATCCTTGGCTTTTGATGAATCCTGTATGTCATTCAAATGGCAAACAAATGTCAAGGCTGGGAAACAGGTCACATATCCTATTCCCATCTCAAAGAAAAATAAAGAGGTGCCAGCAGCTGTGGAAAGAGAAAAGAAGTATTTTCTGGAGCTCGAGATTTTGAGGGCAAGCAATAGATGCACTCATCCCTCGGCTCTGACTTCTGTGGACAGGAAGACCTGCTGAGCAAAGATGTGCCGTGGATGGATGGAAATGAAGCGTTTCTTCCCTCTTTCACATCACTGGAATACATACCGTAAAGAGAAAACAAATCCTGTATTGATTATGCCTTTAAAGTCCCAAATGGCACCCTTTCATGACTTCATGATGCTTCCTCGGCTGGCAACTTTTTTGTTTATGGTTTTTCTTGTGGAACTTGAGGGAATTGCAACAATCGGATTCCTGAAGTAAAAATCCTATTCAATTTTCTCCATAGGCAAATGTAATTTTAACCATAATTTAAGCATAAAGACAGTCATACTGTGAGCTATGAGGTTGTTAATCTATAATATTTGCTTCTATTGAACAGCATAATTCCTGGTGGGAAAATTACATTACCCATGATTCTGCAAAGAAATGTCAACCAATCAGAGAACTGCAACAAGAAAATTACTTCTGTAACACCGTGAGTGAAGTTTGTGAAATATGTGTGCTTATGTCCCCTAGTAAAAAACAAACAAACACACAAACAAAAACCTATACCAAAATCTATTTAAATTACATTTATTTCATATCAAATCCAATAACATATTTATTGACACCACTTAAGAATTTCTGATAGAAAATTATAATTAAACTTTATTTTGAGTATTTCTTATTGCACAATGCACATTTCTTAATTATGCCTAAAAAGTGTTTTAATATTAATAAGGATTGTATGATGTTTGTATAAGAAATGCAAGATATTTAAAGTGTACCTAAAGTATACTTGCAATATTTCCACTTTACCACAAAGTATTTCTTTAGTTCATCCATCCAAAAAGTAATCCATACGGCTCCATAAAGGCCTTCTGAAGTGAATTGATGCAATTTTGTATGAAAAATATCCATATTTATAACTCTGTAGACTTTAATCACTTGCTTCCAGTAACGTCCGGTTGCACGTTCATGAGAGAGTAGAGTTTTGGCGTATGATGTAGGATGTAGGAGCAATGTAAGTTTAGATGAGAGTAGATGCCTCTCGCCGCTCAAACAAATAGAGCTGGGCAACAAACTGAAGCTGAATTTCTCATTTAGGACTTCTAATTCGTGACCCTTCTTGCTCTATCATCTGAGCTTTCCTGTTCGTCAATACGTCATGCATCAGGTCAAAGTTCACTCTTACACTGGAACTCGACTTACTTACAGAAGCCAGTGATTCTAGTTTATAATGTTATAAATATGGATATTTTTCTTAAAATACGTATCTTTTCACAGAAGGTATTTATTAACCCCCTGGAGCCATATGAAGTACTTTCATAATGGTTGGATGTGGATTTTTGAGCTTCAAAATATGGTTACTATTCACTCCTACTTTAAAGCTTGAAAGAGCCAGAATATTTTTAATATAACTATTAATATATTGTGTTTGATTGAAAGAAGAAAGTCAATTACACCTAGGATGGCTTGAGGGTGAGTATATAATGGGATAATTTAGATTTTTGGACTATCCCCATTAAATTATTGTTTTTAAAGACTAAGCATTGAATGTCTACAAAGATAATCTAAAACACCAAGTTAACCAAAGTTCTTGTGGTCTTGGCTGTTTAAGACATAAATGGAATGGAATACCACAAAAAGATCATTGTCTCAGTCTTCAGGTCGAATAAGTGCTCTGACTGCTGCCCCAGTCTCCAGACACACCCTGGAATGGAAACACAATGTTCAGATGCTCAGATAGATCGAGCATCTCATCAGAGAAAGAAATTTGAAGCGCATACTGTGATCACTTTCACAGATCGAACACTGGCGGCAGCACAACAAACACCTCAAAACATTACGAATGTGACTGCATTTCTCTTTAAGGCCGCCCGTGTGTGTTCATAGACAAATTTGTGCACCCCAGACACTGTTCGGTGGAGACGGCAGTGGTACGTCAGGATTGTTGTGGAAAGTTCATTCTGAACAGCAGAGCCAGAAACCGACGTCTTCTCCCACTTCGTACATTACTCCTTGTTTATCATTCAGTCTCAATGGTTCCCGTCGAAAGAAAAATAGCAGTTGAAATATGTGACGGCTGATTTGAGGCAAGTGGAAGGGGCTTAAGTGTGAGTGGAAAGAAGAACAAAACTGTTTCCATGAGAGCGCTTCTCCTAATCCTGAAGCGCAGCCACTGGAAGAAGCAGCTCTCCTCCGGACATGTGTTCGTTATTAATCCAGGAACTCCTCACACTTCAGGAATCCTTACAGGTTTTTGCTTCACTGTGGTATTATCCAGACTCCAGTTGAAGCATATTCCTTGTCAGATACTTCATGTTGTATCAGAGTCAATGCTGGAGCCGGTGAATTTCTGGTTCTTCGTGTCTTTATGAGCAGTGGCTCCCAATACGAGAGGTTGAGCTTTATTTATGGCCGTCATTAAAAGCACTGTAATGCATATGTGATGAAAACACTGATGATAAAAGATGCAACTGGCAAATAGTGTCGATTATGTAATTTTTTACAGATGTTACTTTCCAAATGAAAGAAAAGCTTTTAAATGTTGGCGACTCGGGGAGCCATTCGGGGTCCTGGATCCTGTTTAGGGGGTTTTCACTTAAACGGGACGTGCTCTTGTGTCAAAAAATGGTGATTTCTTTGTTTTTATTTTTGTTATTTTATTTTAATTTAACATGACATTAAATCTCACAATTCTGACCCTTTTTATCAAAATCGTATGATATAAAGTCGCAATTGCGATTTATAAAATCAGAATTGCAGGATATAAACTCGCATTTCTGACTTTTTTTCTTGAAATTTGGACATTTTTTCTCGCAATTGCGATTTTACATCACAATTTTTTTCTCAGAATTGTGTTATATAATCTCACAATTGCGCGCTATGAAGTCAGAATTACGTGATTCAGAATTGCGAGTTTATATCCCGCAGTTCTGATTTTATAACTTGTAATTGCAACTTTATATAACGCAATTCTGTGAAATAAGTCAGAATTGTGAGTTAAAAAGTCGCAATTATCTTGTTTTTGTTTTTTTTTACTTAGGTGGCAGAAACAAGCTTCCATAAATCAGGTTTTTGTTTTCATTATATTAAATTTGGGTAACTTTCAAACGTAGTTCTAGTTCTTCAAAATAAAAAAAATATTATAATTATAATTATAGTTTTGATGCCTAAATTCACTTTATAGTATTTTTTTAAGAGCTTAGGTTTTAGTGTTTTATTTATGTAAATAGGATAGAATTTTAGTTTTGTTCGTTTATTACATTATCGACTTATTGATATATACCAGACTTCTAATATGAGCACAAAACTAATTTGGATGTCAGTCACAAGAGCTAGAATGAAGCAGTGTTATTTTCGCATCATTGATATACTATACTAAGTTTGTGTCAATATTTTGAATTAGACTTTTTTTTTATTTTTTCTGTTTTTATTTTAATATTAAAGTTTGTACGTTTTGGTTCTTATGTCAATATATTTTATTTGTTTTTTGTTGTCTATATAGTTTTGTCTTGTAAAGTTTTGGTTTATAGTTTGTTTATTTCATATTAGTTACTTTAGTTTTAGTTATTTTCTATAACTTATACTAAATAAAATAGTGTAGTGGACCGGAATACCAAGTAGGTACTGAAATTCTAAAAATGTGACACTTTTGGCAGATTCGTAAATACCTCGGATTGGCAATTGTGTTCACACGCTCATCAGATATGTCTGTGATTGGCTACAATGATCAACGCTTCAAAAACACGTTGTAAATAGACATCAATGTTGCTCTTATGCGGGAGTGTTTAAAAGCAGGTGTTTTAACAGTGAACAATCCGCTGATAGATGCCTGCTTTCAAACATTCCCACTCCCGCTTTCAAAACTCTTTCAAATTCAAACACCTCCGTGTGCTTTCAAACTCTCCGGTGCATTGAACATTGTAGCCAATCACAGACATATCTGATGAGTGCGTGAACACAATGGCTAATTAGAGGTGTTTATGAATCCACTCAACAGCACTCAAAGTGTCACATTTTTTAAATTTCAGTACCGAGTTGGTATTAGGGTCAGTACTTTTAACAACACTAAAACAAAAAAGAGAAATTCAACTAGCTGAAATAAAATACGTTTTTAAAGTATTTATTTTATTTTATTTCAGTTCATGTTTATTTTATTTCAAGTAATGAAAATGTTTTACATATTATATTAGTTTTAGTTTTAGCTGATTTAATAATGCTGACGTGCCTAAACAAGGATTCATTTTGTTTTATATCAAAGGTAACTACTACAAGATGGTTTGAGGGAACTCATCAAGCTTTGGCTTCAGTGTTATGTCATCGTCAGCTTCTCTTGACTTCATGAATACGCTCTCATTTTCATTCTCGCTGTCCAAAAACACACCAGTCTAATTCAAAACATGTCCCTGGACTTTGTCGTTGGATTGGGATTTTTTTCCCTCTTCACCGTGCTTTGGCCCAGACAGAAAAAAACAACAGAAGAAGGAAACTGGCACGGGAAGTTCATAGATTATTATTACCACTCATAAAGCGCCAACACTTAAGCTAGACCATTGTGCTGCTTTTTGATTGGCTGACCCTCAACTAGTTTGTAATGTTTCTTTAACGTTCCAAAGTAATCTTAAGACAATTACTTCTGGAACTCTTCTGTTTTGTGTACATCATTGCGAAAAAGAGTCTGAAACATGGCGATGCATAAATCAATAGCACTATTGATTTGATGTACCTTGTCAAAGACCCTGATTCATTCTCGCTTATGTGGCTGGAGGTCTGCGCCCATGAATGGAGAGTATAGAGTTCTCCTCATATAACCACCGCAGTTTAAATATACAGAGATATTCTCAAACAAACCCGTATGCCAAGGGCAACAACTGCTTATTATTTATGTATTTATTGGGATTTCCTGTATATTTATAGATATGTTGGAACCTGCAGGCTGGACAAGAAGTGTGAGTGTGTGTGGAGACCAACAGTGTGCTTGGCTTGATGCTTTCCAGGGTAATAAAGGTGAATAGCTCTTATTTCAACATAATTTAAAAAATCGACTAGAATAGAATAGAGTATAATAATAATAATAATAATAAAAAATATTTTGTGTTTGTTATTATTATTATTATTATTATTATTATTAATTGAAATATTACATTTATGTATGCACTTTTGAGTCCCGTTGAAATTATGCATGAGAACCTTTTCTGCACACACAATATAAGAACATCCGTATGCAATTATTAGTGAATGTGACCACTTCACCTTCAGTCAAAAAGAATATTTCATCTTGTCTTTGTTTGACCTTTGTTTGCTTGACTTTGTCTTTGATCTGCCTGTCATATTTATGTCCACATGTCTGTGAAATCTGTCTGTAGACAGATATCTATCTTTCTCTCTTATTCCTCTTGTCTGTCTGTCTGTCGAAAGATATTGGTCTGTTTGTCTGTCTGTCTCTGTCTGTCTGTCTGTCTTGTCTGTCTGTCTGTCTGTGTCTGTCGAAAGATATTGGTCTGTCTGTCTGTCTCTGTCTGTCTTGTCTGTCTGTCGAAAGATATTTATCTGTCAACAGATATTAGTCTGTCTGTCGAAAGACACTGGTCTGTCTGTCTCTGTCTGTCTGTTGAAAGATATAAAAGATAACACTTTAAAATAATGTTCATTAGTTAACAGCATTAGTTAACATGAACTAATAATGTACTGCACTTATACCGCATTTATTAATCTTTGTTAATGTTAATTTCAACATTTACTAATACATTATTCAAATCTTGTTAACATTAGTTAATGCACTGTGAACTAACATTAACAAAAAATGAACAACTGTATTTTCATTAACTAACATTAACGAAGATTATTAAGTACAGTAACAAATGTATTGCTCATGGTTAGTTCATGTTAGTTAATACATTAACTAATGTTTAACTAATGAACCTTATTTTAAAGTGTTACCAAAGATATGAATCTGACAACAGATATTGGTCTCTGTCTGTCTGTCCAGATTGATATTGATCTTTCTATCTGTTCCTCTCTTCTGTTTTTTGTCTGTCTGGAGACAGATATCTGCCTGTGTGCCTCTTCCTCTCATCTGTCAATCTTTCTGCATGTCCCATCCTATCTATCCATCTGTGAAATTACATTTTTAAATTCTGTATCCATCCATCTGGTCTGTCTGTCCATCTGTTTATCCATTTGTTGGTCCTTTCTTCAGGCAGCTTTTTAATTATCAGCTGACACTTTCTTTGTAGAATTAATAGGAGCATGTGCTTCAAACTTTGATTACTCTGATTGTTGACAAATTCCAGTATTGATGTACAGGACATTCATAATTGCATTACATTTTTTATTGAATCGTTTTTCATTTTATAATTAATTGCACAAATTATTCTGTTAAAGTGACAATTGTAATAAAACATAATTTCTCCAACCAATTAGACTTGGATTATCGTCCCTATACTGTACAAACCAATGGCAAACAGACATTTTTTATTACTCAAATAAGTCTGAAGAACAAGGCTGCAGTCTGCTGTAATTGTCAGGGCATCCATCATCGACTAGAACCCAGAAAGATGTGCACACCTGACTCCAGCTAATATGTAGGTAGTCTCACGGACAGTAATGGTCCTTTACAGAGGAACACTGTCTCTCAGCATAAGGAATGCTGTGTTCAATATAGAGAGAGGCCTCTGACAGCGTCTCTTGTCAATCAAACTAGTCACGGAGCGATCAAAGAAGTGCGGTCAAGTACTTACGCAATGACCTTTTCCCCTCTTCTTTCAGAAAAGACGTGCTGTCTTTCCCTTTACAGACTGAAGCACATATGCTCGTGGTGACTGACATCCCTGAGAAAGGCCTCCCTCCCTGCCACAACAGGAGGTCGTGTCCGTTAGTATGATAGACATGACTACTGTAAATATTGTTTTGTATAACATTTATATAACGAGAAGGTTATAAAATAACTGCAGAGTTAAAAAGTGATAAATGAAATGAGCTATTTTAAGAAAATGAAGATAAAAATCTCACTGCAGGACAATTTTCAAGTCAACATGAAATTGACCATCTGTCAATCAAAATTGACCATGTTTATGTTTCTTAATACAGATTCCTAGTCTTATTGGGTATAATTATTTGTATCTTGTACCTCTACCGAAACAACCTTCTTCCTTATTCCATCTTTTGCAGCCTGGTTTAAACAATGCTCAATTTTCATGAACCTATCAGTGCCTTGAATGATTGTTGATAAATATCTTATTGTTTCACTCATCACGTTTTCTATATATTTATGAAATGTGACGTGTGAAACAAGTGTATATGTGAAACAACAATCATATATACAGTGCCTCTAGAAAGTCATCATAGGTGTCCATAAAATCTTTACCTTTTGTCACATTAAACCCTGGAAAATAAAATAAATTAAGTCTAACTTTTTTTAGCTGTATGTACACAATATAACAAAATTCTAGAGGATTATTAAAAATAAAAAAGTAGAATAACAGGGCTGGAAAAGTGTATGTGTGAATAAATATATCTAGCTTAATGTATGTAGGCCTTTATGTAAAATAAAAAATCTAGTATTTAAGAAATATTTAATTTTATTTCTGTACATCTGTAAAACAATTAACAGTTAAATCAATCAAACTTTTGCTTTGGTGAAAAACTGCAAACTTTTTTTGACAATAGCAAGTTAATAAGCTTTTTTCATTAGAAGCTTGGGAATCTGGTTGGCAAGTGTTCTAAAATGTATCTTAAAAGCAAACTCGTGCTCTAATATACTGAAAGTATATGATTAATTTGATTAATCAAGCAACCCTGATAGGAAATACCAAACTGTATTTGTGAGTATAGCCTATTAAAACATGTATGTTCTGTACGTCTAGCCCCAACTTCCTGCTCCAAGAAAGGAACCTGTGTTCTTTAAGTAGTTTCATGGGGTCTTTTCTATTTGAAACATCTCATTCTCACATCTATAGTGTTTTGCAGAATTAAAATTCACCACCAACTCCTGTTGTTCTGAATAATAATTACAACCTTTTAGTGCTGATATCAAGTTTTATGTGGGTTGTGGAAGTTTTATGGCTTTGTATTTTATGGTTGTTTTGTGTCAGAGTAGGGCAACAACAGAACGTCCCTGCTGCGACGACATCCTCTGCCAGTTGTTTTGCTTGATCAAGTCATTTAAAAAGAGCTAAACAGACAGTCTACAGTAGAGTAGCCCCGAATGTCAACCACTAAAAGAGAAAATATGACTTTTTTTGTTGGTTTGATGGACATATTTTGTAATTTTATTTACTTTTTTTTTTTTTACTCCTCTCCCCTCTATGTGCTTGTAATGTTCCTCTTTCATCCCAATTAGCTTGTTATGTTTCTATTTATACTGAATGGAACGGTGTGTGATAATATCGTAACTGTGTGGATGAGAGTCCAAGTTACCACATACTTCAGGCAAGATCAGAGCAAAGGAAAAGTTTAGAAATCAACCCGAGCTGCCTATTTGAGGATGGAATCAGCCGAACCAGGCCAGATTGTGCTGCATTCGAAAACATTTCTTTTTATTTGCAGTCTTTTTCCATCCCAAAAATATGGATGAAATTGTGAAGTGATGATTAGTTTTGCTACATGTGTGATGGAGAATGAGTGTGCGTGTGTGTGTTCACATATTTTACGGGGGCCTCCAGTCCATTAGAATTTCAGTTTATGCTGAATTATTACCATAATAACACTGGCCTTTCAAACACCACATTTCACCGGTTTGGCAGTCTGTCGTTAAAATCTCCTCAGCCCATGGACTTTTAATCATCAACCTCACACCTCGTCCAGTTGTGGAGATGGGTTAGTAAATTATTTTAACCACAGAATAGGAGTTGATATCATCTATCAGCACAGGGGTTTGTTTAATAGTTCCTACGGCTTGCACAAGAAGTGTTCGGAGGTTAAAGCATGGCTTTCAATTATTGATTATTGAATTTGTGTCGCACATTTTGGAAAACAGATTAAAATATGTTACACTTTAATTGCTTAAAAAGTAAGCAAGGTGGCAGTGTCAGGGATAACTCCATAGGATGTTTAAGTGGATGAGGAAGAAACTTTGAGAGGAAACAAAGCAACTAAACAATGTTTTTTTTTTTTTTTTTTACGTTTCCTAATAATATTGCCTAAAGCACGGTTGTCAAACTCATTTAAGGTTGAGACCTGGTTTGGACACAGCGTCATGATTAATGGGCCCATCCATCCATCCATTCAGTTTTAATACATTTTTAATCATTCAGTGGAAACATTTTTCAGTTCACTTCTAATATTTTTAAATGCACCTGTCCATGTTGTCATTATTGTTGTGAAAGTCTTACAAAAACTTGCAGGTATGCATGGGTACCGAGTGCTGTGCATAAGCACATTTGTGCTGATTCTACAAAACAAATGAACAATTCCATATTTCCTGCTGTAGCATAAAAAAGAAAGAATATAATGGAAATATAATTTGGATTCTCAAGTTGTTAGTATATTTTAGCTTTAAGTTACCTTAAATCATTTTTAATCTTTGAGTCATGTTTTTGAAACCCCGACCTAAAGCAAGAATCAACAAGAAAAACAACAAGGAACAAGCACTGAGCCTTGTGGTGCTCCACTATTATGTTTGTTAGTTTGTCAGTACTTCTAACTACCATAAATCAGCTTATTACAAGCATATGGATGCAAATCAGCTAATAATGCAAAAAAACAAAATCTCCCTGAGATATGAGATTTCAGCTTATGTGCTTAAATGAAAAGCAAATTTGACAAAAAATATAGCATGCCCAAAAAGCGTATTGTTTGCCCAAGTATAATCACTTTCAGATTATGTGCATGAAACACACACTCAGTGTCTAGTAATTGTAGCAACTGAGAATGTTTGGCTCATGGCTACACTTTGAAATTGTTTGACAAAGTAGATGTTGCCTTAGGTGCTGCTCTCTCCAGCGGAATCTGGTTACGTCTTTGTTGAGTTAGTCTATTGTTTCTGCGTTTGTTTCTGCCTGAAATTATGCATAATTGCGTATCAAATATCCAGAGTTAGCAATGCAAAATCGTAATAAAAAAGGTGTTGATAACCAACAGCCCTTTTCTCTTTGCCCAGGGCACAGCACCCATGAGCAATTTTATGAACCGCTCATCTGTACCAGTGAGAGAAACTGAGGAATAATAAAATGTTTTTTTTTTTTGTAATTTTGCTGATTATTTCCATATTGGTCAATGCCCTAGTTATGTCAAATACTTCAGCCAAATCAAGACGAGTGGTTCAGATCTTCGTCTTTTAGTGGTTGTAGATGTTTGCATACTTATTCTGTGACATACCGAGTGTCCCTATTATTCAGTAACATAATTATTGCCATCATTAATGAATGAATGGGCTTCTAACATTCTTATTTTCTTTATCTGTCTTTGCTGTCAGCTGTTTGTGGCTTGCAATTATACCCTACGGCTCACTTTTCTGGCCTGGCATTCCTTTTGCTCCTTGCTTCGATTAATTTAAATTTTATTTTGGACTTTCCATTTTTCTCTCTGAGCCCCAATATTATGTTGAATTATATAATACCCCACCATTCCATGCGGCAATTGGAAGCGGTAAAATCTATCTTGTGAAGGCAGTTTTATAACGAGGCTAATCTTTAAAGTGAGCTATAAACCAAACCAGATTCAACAACAAACCCCTGAGACAGACTGCCCCGTCAACAACACATAAACATAAAAACAGATACGCAAAGACATACGTGTCCATACTGAAATGCTTTGCTCTCATCAGCTCACAGTATATATGTGTGTGTGTGTGTATGTGTGTGCGCGTGTGATTGTTTTTGTTTTTATAGGCTTTCAATTAGTTTGCGAGTTTTATGAACTCTGTTATTCCAGGCCATTCAGTATATCTGCCATGTCTACAGTACATACGATTTTTGTTTCATGGTGGTCCAGGCAATTTTCCCACTTCTTGTAATAAGGACTTTCTCAGACTTGACAAAATGGGGTATTAACCCCATCTTTCCTTATCTGGAATGAATTATGTGTTATATTCATTCATATCATATTTGGCCTGCTTGTTTTTCTCTAGATTGCTTTCTTAAAGAACATGTATTCTATGTTTACTTGAAATCTTCACATATTTGTTGTGGAAGACACTTTATTTGGTTCAGCATACCACATAATAAAACCCCTGTTTAACATATATTATTTTTGACCATCCTTTCTGCGGAGTTCTGTTGATGGAAACTTTTGAGTTCTGGTGGTTTTGTTGTGTCACTGTCAGTTAGCTTGCTTTTATTTTTTCTTTTCCCTCATATTAGCTGGCCTAAGAGTATAACATTTCTGGTGGAAATGGTTGTGTGTGTATGTGTATGTGCCAGCCGTATTTGACACTGACGTTTATTAGAAGGGTTAATGTGCTGGAAATTAACTGCCTGCAAAGAGATGTTGTTAGCACCCATTTACCGCACTAAAATCTACTTTGACTTTTCCATCTCAGACTTTATAAAGTAATCTGGCTGTGCAAGGAGAACAAAAATTTTGACTTCTATCTAGAATGCTGGCTGTTGCTGTGCTTGCTGTGATGAGTTGCTACTTAAAAAGTATTTTAAGTGTTTGAAATGTAAAATTCGGGCATCGTTTAATCATTCTCATGTCTTTTAAAACTTACTTAAGTTAAAAAGAAGACGGAAGTGAATGGTGTCTAATGATTGTCAAGCAAGATTTTCTCTGAATAATGACCACAATATTAAAATTGTCATCATTTACTCATCCTCATGTTGTTCCCAATAGATTGAATTTTTTTTTTTAAATAATGCTGAACCATACACTGCAAGCCAATGGGGTCCAAAACAACATTGACCGCAATAGTTTGTATGAATTTGTAAAAAAAAAAAAAAAAAAACAATTCTTCAAAATGTCTTGTCTTTTACAGAATAAAGAAGATTATCAAAGAATATTTCCAAAGACATAAATCGTCATGTTACAGGGCTCATTCTTCCCTCTGGTCTCACCGACTTACTTTTTGGTCACACCCTTTTTTATATTAATCATAATGACCTTGCCTGTTGATGAATTGTTCTCTTAATTTGTATATGCTTGTTTGTGTTGATGTAAAGATTGACAGTGACTAAAAGCTTAATATTTGCATTTGCATATTTTAATCTGAACATTGATTCCAACGAGCATAAATTTAAAAGAAAACATTACTAAAATAGAATCATATATAACATTTATAACAAAAGTATTATTCCCATGGGTGTTATTAAAGTATTATTTCCATGGACACGTGTGATACTGGTCAGGTTACACACCACGCTGTACGGCAGATGTATCGCTTTTATTTTGTTTTTCCTTTTTTTATTCATAATATTCACAAGCTTGTTGGAAATGTCATAAACTACCTGCTATTCCGATTATCAAATACATGTAAGTGAATGTGTTTTGTTGATGAAAAAACTCTATAATCATATCAGTTGATCTATAATACGTGATGGGCACTGCAGTTCAGAGGATCACATCTGAAGTCAATTCATTCACTTCTCCCAAAATACATGAAAGTAAGTGGCCGGTGAAGTAGGTGAAGAATAGAGTAAACTTTATAGTTCATCTCTGGCTCAGTTCCAGCCAATTGAATTTAGCAGCTAATCACGTGATGCTCTGAATGTTCTAATCACGCCTGTGTAATCGTCATGTTCCAGGGATCAGCCTAGACTGATCGTACACGTCAAAGTGTTAATGGAATAAATATGCCAGTCAGGTACCAAAACAACCTGAATTATGCACTCGCACCACTGCGACCGTGTGAAGTTTTAACTTATTTTAACTTAAATTATTGCATTTGCGACCATTTTGGTCATTGTGTTACATGATGACCAATTTTCTTTTGGTGAACTATTCTTTTAAATTTGAGTCTGTTCTTAACACAAAGCTATCTTAAGATGTACGAACCACTTTTATGATACTTTTATGTGCTTTTTGTCCTAATTGGAGATTGGCAGTGTGAACGTTCTTCAGAACTTCTCCTTTAATGTTTCATCGAAAGGATGGTGAGGATATATTGACAGAAGTTTAATTTTAGGGTGGATCAACACTTTAATATAGAGCAGTTTTAATGAAGTCTGCAACCAGCTCTGATAAAGCTAGTTTTTTTCTTCTTAGTGGTGAATAAACCATCAGTAAACACTGCAGGTGTCACGATGGCTGCAGGCATGGGGGTGTAGCTTTGAGTTATGAGCTGAAATATGACTGAAAATGACCTGGCCTGCATTTATTTAACAGTAAAATTCACAGTATTCTCAGTACACATTTTATTGTTAAACATTGCTGTTAAACCTTGTAAAATCCAGGCAATTTTTACAGTGCATGAAGTGTGCACTTAGCTTTAAGCTCTTTCACAGCATTAATGGCCTTCTCTGACACCTTTACAAGAGAGAAACTTTCACACAAGCTGGAAAACAGTTCAGTCTTCGGGAGCTGTGAACATCAGATTTTAAAACCACTGTCATTTTCCCACAATGCCCCAAACAAACAGGAATGTCCTGGTGTCTGACAGCGTGCTTAACGTGAGTAATGGTCAGAGCTTTAGAGACCCAGTCGTGCTCTGTCTCCCCTGCTCTTGAAAGCCCGTAGCCACCAATGTTCTCTCCATGTACTTAACAGATCAGTCTTGTTCCTGCCAGTTATTCAGCCACAGATCTGCATTGAAGCCAAACTACGACACAACAATCAACACTGTGCTGCTGCTTCCCTTCAAACTTCAAGGAATAGTTTAAAAAATAAAAGTTATTTCATTATTGACTCATCCTTATGTCATCCTAAACCAAAATGCTCTAGTTTTTCTGTGAAACTCAGAGACTTAAAATAAATAAATAAATAAAAAATGGTCTTTTCCATACCACAACAGTTCATTGCAACCACAGCTCCTAAAGTACACAAAAAAGCACCATATTTTTGAGAAATTTTCTCAAAAATCATTCAATCACTGAATCATCAAGTAAGTTGAACTCGGGGGCTAGATCAACAAATCAGTGATTAACCTAGATTTACAAATCTAACTCAGAGATTAATTTGTGTTTATGGATCAAACTGATTATTTTACAGAATGGACAGATTCAATATTGAATCTAATGTCAACTGACTCATTGAACCAGTCAACAACCTAATCTTAGCCTGTTCACCCCCCTGTACCCATATTCACTATTACCAACATTAGTCCACTAATATAGTTCACTTGAGGGAGTGAATGAAAACGAGAGAGTGAATTCAGACACTCCGAGTGTGCCGGAAAGACCAACGCTTTTGCATTGTTTATGTTTGCTCTTTAAAACTGGCAGCTCCAGTAGTAATGAAAATATTTATCTTGAACTCAGTCATAGAAATCAGATTTATAAACCCTAATTAAAAAATTTAATAATCAATTAAAAAGGAATTTATTCCTGGATGATATTACGCTATAGCCACATTGGACCAGAGGTTTGGAAAATGGATGGGTGGATGATTCAGCTGCAGGCGCCATCTTCTGGTCAAACGTGAGAATTAATTCGACATATGACTCTCACAGTACATTATGGGTATTATCTAGCCGTTGAGCGTACATTGGTTTTAAACTCATTTTTTCGGTGTATTGTTGGGTTGAATGTGTAGACTTGATAACTATATGGTTTCGGACACCACTAGAATTGGCTGTTCCCTCAAATAGTGCCCTATTTAAAGGTGATTTCGCACACAGCTTTAGTCTGTTCCTCACATAATTTTCAAATGACTTCAGAAGACAAAAAAGCAATTGGTTTATGTGTCTCGTACAACATATTCCACATCTTAGATTTGCCTGTGAAACAGATGGAAAATTTAAGTCATTATTTACTCATCCAGTGAGTTTTAACTTGTGAACTATATAATTGAAAAAAAAATTCTGATTCACATCTATGACGCAATGGTTCATTCATTGATTGGACTGATTCATTAATGAATCTGAGGTCAGTTGACTGTTACATGTCTGTGTGTTTTGGACTTTGGTTTCCTTCAGTCACGTGTTCCTTTATTTGATTTTTCCCGCCACTCCTTGGTTTCTATGGTCACTGATTTGATTTGAGTTTCAGTTAATTTCTATTCAGCTTTGTGTAATTAATTAGTCTTGTGTACTCCTTGTGTTCAGTGTATATAAGCCCTATGTTTCATTCTGTTCTTTGTCTTGTGTTAACATTGATTAAGGTGGTTTGTTTGGTTTGATTCTCCTGGTTATTTCTCCTCTTTGTATGCTTTATTGTATTAAATTGTCCGTTGTCCTTCATAAATTCTTTCGTCATGCACTTTCTTGTACCACAGACCTGTAACACTGACTGCTAGTAACTTTCTAGTTATCCTGAAGACTTGATCAGGTGTGTTTGATTATGGTTGGAGCACAAATCTGCTCGAAAGTGGACCTAGATGAGACTGATTCATTCACAAATCTAAGGTAAACTGACTCAGTGAATCAGTCAACTACCTAAATTATAATCTGTCCCTCTCACAATTGTTTTGACTTCATAAGACACAAAAAGGCGCCACAAAGTGGTCCATATGTCTAGTGTGGCGTGCTCCACAGCTTTCTTAGGTTTTTTTTTTTACCTCAGAAATAAACCTAGTAAATCCAATTCACAAATTTGACTCAATGGATTGTTCATGACTGGTGTTTGGTGTTTGACTTTGGTGTTTTTAGTCAGTTTTGAAGCTTAACAGTCATGGACACTATTTAGTGCGATTGTATGGTGTAACAATTCTTTAAAATATCTTAATTTTATTTTACACAAGAAAGTCAAACGGGTTTGGAACAACTTGAGGGTGTGTAATTGATGACAGAATTTACCATTTTTTCTAGTCAACTATTCCTTTAAGTACTGTATGCAGAACTGCATTATGGCACACAACATTCATGCTGGCAGCATTTTGTAGTCTCACTTTCATGGGCTTGGACAGACGCTAATTAAAGACATCAACTGAGCAGCAGGAGCCAAATCTGAAGATTTTAACACCACCAAGATGCAAGACGCTACAGGATTGACAGAACTTATAATGCCAATTTTGCTTAAAAGCCCTATTATGTGTGATTGTAATTGAGATGCTATTTAAGTCAAATGAATGTGTGACTTTTGCCTTCTTCAACTCAGTTTGGCTGGTCATGGCAAGCGGTGAGTTGATTGATGACTTGCAGTAAATCTCTGATGTTTCCCCAACTTGCAGGCTTACATGTCTATGATCTCATCAGTACTCCAAGCTTTCACACTGAATGTGGCAAACTCTTCATGTGCAGCTCAGGCCATGCGTTTAATCTTACAACATTGGTTCCCCAACTCCTATTTCACTCCTGGAGCTCCGCCACACACTTCGTATCCACTGCGCACACTTAAGACTCACAGCCTCATGTTTTTTTTTTTAGTCACTTTATATGATATATGAATTTAGGCTTTTATTCACAAATAAACATTGATCAGCGAACATAAACAAAACATGGAAGCTCAAGCGTGCTGTGTAACACATGAGAATGCACCTCATTGGTTCTTACACGTCAAGCAAACATGCTTGTGCTCCTGTTTACCACAACTGATTTGTGAGTTGATGAATGTTTATATGCCTAAAACCTAAATTCATTTGTGTTCCGAAGATGAATGGAAAGATTTACAGTGTTGGAATGACATGGAGTGAGTAAATGATGAGGATTTTAATTTTGGGGTGAAATTTCCCTTTGATATTTTTGTGGAAACTGTAATAAATTCAACAGTTTGAGGTAAGAAAGATGGAGAAAAAAGTAATTAATATAATAACATAGTATTATACTGTTTTATCAACAGTATTTTGCTGTATAAGCTGTGTACAGTATGTTACTGTAGATTTTGTTGTTTTCACAGTATTTTATTGTATTCTCAACAGTTCCATACTGTGTACACGGTTGACAGTATGTTGAAATGAAAAATACCACACAAACTTTTGTGGGTAAAACTGCTATCCTACAATAAAAAAAATTCAGGACTGGGTGCCACGCATTAACACTCTTCATTTTTGTTTACTCTGCCGACCTGGAAATGTGCTTCGTCATTTTCGTTACGTGCTGATAATAAATCTTAATATTGTCATGCATACAGACATTCTAGCTCATTCTAGCTAATAGTTTGAATATTAGTTTAGAATAGCTGGCCGCGATTTCGAAATTTAACACAAAATTTTATACTCCAACATTTTACTCTATATGCTGTGTGTGACGAGCAGGGCGGGCGAGAGCCATGAGGGAACGGCGCGAGGCCGGTGGCGCGGGTGATGATGAGCGTCAGCTGCGCGCTGCACCGGTCTCTCTCACGGAGGAGCTCCGGAGGCATGAAAGGGGAGTGACAACAGTGAAGTACGAGAGAGCACCAGGCCTGTTCATTTATTTTGATATTAAAGTTATGTTGAATGATCCGCCTCCTTCTTCCCATATTTAAGAACTGTGCTACCCTGTGTAAGTTATACTCTTTCAATGTAATTTGCGACATGTTACTGTAAATTTAAATACAGTAATATGAAATGACAGCGAAAAACAACGACAATCTGCCATTTTGTGAAGAACTCTTTCATTTCATCAACTCTTTCACTCTTTCCTTGCATCGCTGTCTTCGCCATATCTTGTAAGTTAAGTGAATAATCTTTATTTATTTTTTTTCCATCCATCCATCCATCCATCCATCCATCTTCTACCGCTTATCCGGGGCCGGGCAACAGCAGTCTAAGCTGAGATGTCCAGACTTCCCTCTCCCCAGACACTTCCTCCAGCTCTTCCGGGGGGACACCGAGGTGTTGCCAGGCCAGCCGAGAGACATAGTCTCTCCAGTGTGCCCTAGGTCTTCCCCGGGGCCTTCTCCTGGTGGGACACGCCCGGAACACCTCCCTAGGGAGGCGTCCAGGAGGCATCCGAGACAGATGCCCAAGCCACCTAAGCTGACTCCTCTCGATGTGAAGGAGCAACGGCTCTACTTTGAGCTCCTCCCGAGTGACCGAGCTCCTCATCCTATCTCTAAGGTAGCTCCCTGCCACCCTGCGGAGAAAGCTCATTTCGGCCGCCTCTATCCGGGATCTCATTCTTTCGGTCACAAACCAAAGCTCATGAACATAGGTGAGAGTAGGAAGCAGCTCAGCTCCTTCTTCACCACGACAGACCGATACATCGACCGCATCACTGCAGAAGCTGCACCGATCCGTCTGTCAACCTCACGCTCCTTCCTTCCCTCACTCGTGAGCAAGACCCCAAGATACTTGAACTCCTCCACTTGAGGCAGGAGCTCTCCGGCAACCTGAAGAGGGCAAGCCACACTTTTCCGACTGAGAACCATAGAACCATTAATTTTTTTTGCAAACCACAAGTTCAATAATAGTATTTAGTTTAGAAGAACTGCCATTTGAACATAATGATTGTCTTTTATTTTAATGCATTTATATTACGAGCCTTTAATACATTAACACTATTACACATAATAATAAATAAATAAATAAAATAAAATAAAATTAAATTAAATTAAATTAAATTAAATTAAATTAAATAAATAAATAAAAAAATAAAGTCTCTAACATGACACACAAAGACATCAAGAATCAGCACATGAATCTCAACAATGGTGAAAATCAAAAGTGTCATGCCACAATGCATGCTGGGAACAATTAAGTACAAAACTCCCAGCATGCATCACAGCATGAGTAAATTATGCAGCTGAATTGTCCTATCATAACTATTTGCTTTTTTTTTGCTATGATTTTTGTTCTGTATTTTAGTAGCTTTTTGTGATGTCAGGAGTTTTTTTTTGGTCACCATTGTTGAGATTCATACACTAATTGCTCATATCTGTTTGACATTACAAATTGTTATGTATGATTTGTGGTTAACATCTTGAAATTTTAAGTCTACTCAGCTAATTTCTGAAATTCATTGTTTACTGCCAGCTTTCAATGATCTATTCTCTTCACATTTAAGTTTCAGTGTAGTATTTATTCAATTGCAAGTTTTCAGTAACAGTTAATCTTTCCCTGTTATGAGGTGTCAATGATGATTAGCGTTGCTCCATTATGAGATTTCAACAATGGTGGGTTTGTTCTTTTGTGAGATTTCAAAGACGGACAATTTTGTTCCATTACGAGATTTCAAATATTAGTGGTTTTGCTCCTTTATGAGATTTTAAGGACTGTCGGTTTGGTTTCATTACAAAAATTTCAATGATTTGTTTCTTTATTAGATTTCAAAGACCATCTGCTTTGTTTTGTTACAAGTTTTTAATGAAGTTCGGTTTTGTTCCATTACGAGATTTCAGTTCTACCAGAAAGACTCGGGAGGTAAATTAACTTGCAATGAAATTTATTAACGATCAGCAAGCAAACATTGTAAGATAAAGTTCTTTGGCGTAGGCCCCGTCCGTAGCTTAGATCCTGAGGGTTGCGGACTCTGCATTTCCTGCCTGAAGATGAAGGCAGGGGCATAGCTGACCCCCGGGAGGTATGGACAGGGACCATCCTGGTGGTGGTGGGGAGGATGGAGGTTAGGTTTCGCGTCAGCATCTGCGAACTCAGACAAGTGTGATGAGTACCGAACTTATATGCTACATGTGTTGGATAATGATTGGTTAGATCTAAATTAGTAGTGACGTAACATTTGAGTCTTCCTGACAGAACTTGCGCTAGAGCTTTCATTGACAGTCGTTTTTATTCAGTTAGGAGATTTCAGTGAGGCCGGTTTTGTTCGGTTACGAGATCTCAATGACAGTCTGATTTGTTTCGTTACAGCATTTCAATTACGGACTTTTTTTTCTTTCGAGATTTCAATGATGGTCAGTTTTGTTCCTTTTCCTTTTGCTGGGTTATGATTTTAATGGGTTTGTTCGGTTACGAGATTTATATGATGGTTGGTTTTGTTCTTTTACGAGATTTCAATGATAGTTGTTTTTGTTCCTTTAGAAGATCTCAATGACTGTCAGTTTTGCTCCTTTACAAGATTTTAATGTTGGTTAGTTTTCAGTGTCAGTTTTACAAGATTTCAATGACAGTCCATTTTTTTCTGTTACAAGATTTCAATGACGTCAGATTGTCAATGAGTCAGTTTTGCTCCTTAAACGGCACCAATTATGCCTCTTTTTACAAGATTTAAAATAAGTCTCTGATGTCCCAAAAGTGTGTATATGAAGCTTTATCTAAAAATACCCTACAGAAAATGTTTAATAGCATGTTAAAATTGCCACCTTTGGGGGTGAGTAAAAAAAAAGTGCTGTTTTATTGTGTGTCCCTTTAAATGCAAATGAGCTGCTTATCAGTGAAGACTGGAGTAATGATGCTGAAAATTCAGCTTTGCATCACAGAAAACAGAAACCATTATTTTAAATTGTAATAATATTTTATAACGTTACTGTTTTTCTGTATTTTTGATTAAAAAAAATGAAGGCTTGTTGAGCATATGAAACTTCTTTCAATAACACTTAAAATAGGAATTAAAAAAATAGAGTGATTCCATGTAAGCTGTAAGAACTGAATAAAGCACTATATCATCTGTAATGTGAAACTAACTAATAGGGGTGTGACAAGAACATTGTAAGAAAACTATGCTGTACACCTCGGCCAAGGTTGTACAGACTCTTAGGGGCCGCTCACATATCGCGCGCATTTTCATTCGCACAAAATGGAAGCGACGCGGTCACATGTGGTGCGGCGCACTCGTTTTTTCCTGGCGCGCCTGTGCCGCGGCGAGATGAAAACATCTCAACTTTCCAGAATGCCGCAAGCGCACCGCAGGTCATGTGACAAGAACCAACACATCAGCTTCGACCTTTCCGTAACAAAACATGGAAAGCTCAGCCGAACAGCTGATCATAGCTGTACAGAGGGGTTGTTATATCTCATCTCCATAAATATATCTAGTAGTAAAGCTAAAGCAAGGGCTAAAAATCAATTTATCCCTTGCTGAAACTTCCTGGTCGTGCAGAGCACAGTTCATGGTTGCATAGCAACGACAGACGCTACAGAAGCGCGAGATCCCGAACGCTTGCAAAAGAAGTTGGAAGCGACGCGGCCGCGCTTTTCACGCATTTTTAGGCGCGATATGTGAACGATCCCTAAAGAGGCAGAAAGCATCGCTATTACTGCTGACGGTTGGACTGCTCGGTGTACACAGAGCTATATAACAGTTACAGCCACACAATCAATAGTGACTGGGAAATGGTCAACTTTGTACTGCAGTTAAAGTGACACTTAAAGTGTTATTTGAATTTTTTATTTATATGTTTATTTTATTTATACTGTTTAATTTATGTTCAATCTGTAGAAAGACGTTCAGTGAGATTTATCATGTGAAATTATACAGGGCAGAAAACAATTGGTTGAATTTGTGGCAAAATATTTAGCAGTGTTTGCATGTTGTTTCACTGCAAATAATTAATTAAAATAGAAGTAAAATGACATGCATTACAAGATGATTTCAAAATGCACCAACATTTTTGCATTTTATGATTTTCAGTTGAATAAAAGACTATTTTCCCTTCATACGTTTCATTATTGAGGATTTCTTAAAAATACTATAAAAATCTCGTCTCGTGAACCCAATCTCGTGTCTCGTCTCGTCTCGTGGGACAGGGGTCTCGTCACACCCCTACTAACTAACTATCAGCATGTAATGTAGGGAATATTTTTGCCCCAGAGTTACACCCCTTATTTTCTGGGGTTTATTGTAACTCTTTATTCAGTACAGTTTATGCTGACTGTACTGGGGCTTTGTGCAGTATGTGATGGACTATTTTACACCAGGGTTAACCCTTATACAGTACAGCTTATTGCAACTGTACTGGGGCGTTAGGACCCACTCAGACCACAGGCTGATCAGACCTGCAGGCCTCACCAACACCTCTTCCCACTGCTACCTAGTCTCTCATGCTGATAGAGACCAGGCTCAACCCTGTTTAGCTTCAGTGGGTGTGCAAGCAAAAGCCTCAGGTTGACCACAGCAGGGCTTCACAAACATTTTTCAACCATATGCCCACTTATGCAGAAATATATACCTCAACAATGGTGATATGCTTCAATGCACATTCTATAAGTTACCATTAACCACATTGCATCTACATGATTAAAAAAACAAAAAAAACAAGTGTAAGATTAGACCACTAGATGATGACAACCTCCTCATCAAGTTGCTTCTGGAGCCTGAAGAACTCTGAGCCAAGTCAAAATGAAACATAAAAACGTTCTCCAACAAGGTGATATTTTCTAAATTTACTAAACTGTTAATGAAGCCATGTAAAAACGCTCAAAATACGAAAACACATCGATACGTGGTCTTATCCTCTCACGCCGGAAAAGATTCCGTATAATCTGTGCTTCCACATCCACTGGATCGTCTTCAAAAGGGCATGCCATGCTCCGTCACCTCTCTGAAACAAACTAACCCTGAAACTAAACCTGTCCCGAAGCAGGTTATGTTCAGAGCTTAAGTTGCTATTGCTACTTACATACCTTGAAACTTACCTCCGTTTTTGGAACCGAAAGCTGAGGTTATCCGTCTACTTACCCTTAAACTTACCCAGGTAAGTCATATAACCTGCTTTTTGGAATACTCCCCAGTATCCCTGAGTGTTGGTTGTGTTATTTGAACCCAAGAGTTTTATTCTGTAAAACTGTTTTGTCAGTACAAACATAACAAGATGTTTGCCATGATCGTTGATGTTCAAAGTCCATCTTTGATGACAGTTTGACAAAAACTCGTCTAAAGGTTTTTTTCTGAATGGTTTCTTGGGTCAGGTGCTGTTACGAACAAGCTACACAAACGGCCAGTTCGTGGTTGTTTATTTTACATTCAAGATTGGGAAAACAAGTGACAATAGCCGTAATAATTAAGATGATGGAATAAGAACATAGGAAAAAAATATTTCTATATTTATGTAAATATTGTATATAAAGACAAAGATGTTAAACCGGGGAGGACACGAGTGGCACCAAAGAAAAGAAAACAAAACCCATCTAACTCAAGCACTCTCGAGGTCTTGTTCTCTTTCTTGATTTTTACAAAGCCTTTTGCACAATTGAACACCATTTTCTTTTAAAATCACTTAAGTTGTTTGGTTTTGGGGACACCTTTATTTCCACTATTTCTATGTTTTATAAAGGAATAAATAGTTGTTATTAATTTTGACACTTCTCACAGATTGTACAGCGTGGTGTGTGGCAGGGTTGCCCTATTACTCCTTTTTTATTTTTATTAGTTACTGAGTTGTTATCTGTGAGCATTTTTCAGAATCAAGAATTGAAAGGAATTTCTGTTTTCGGGAGATTTCACAGTTAGCAGACGACACCACGTTATTCTTAAAAGATGAAAAATGTGTGTCAGATGCTTTAGATTTAATTAACCAGTTTTATTGTGCTTCTGGTTTAAACTGCAGCAAGTACTGATCAAAGGCGACCTTAAAGACATTTATAATATTGCAAATCTATTTCAAATATCTATTTCAAATAAATGCAGTTTTTTGAACTTTCTATTCATAAAAAAACCTTAAAAAAAAAAACAGCAAAAAAATATTTTCAGCATTGTTAATAATTAGAGCCATTATTAATAGCGGAGTGCAAGTAATAATTGATAAGTGAACAGCAAATCACCATCACACTGAAGACTGGATTAATGATGCTGAATATTAAGCTTTGCATCACATAAATTAATTACATTTTAAAACATAATTAGAAAACTTAAATTAAAATGAGATTTAATTTTAATTTGAAAATGTTTATTTTAAATTATAGTAATATTTCACAATATTAATGTTTTGCTGTATTTTTTAAGCCTTTGATAGCACTTTCAAAAACATATTTTTTGACTGGCATAGTTTGTGTGTGTGTGTGTGTGTGTCTAACGTGTGTGTAAATATTTTAATATGGTATTTTATTCTTTTTTTATATATATATAAGTATACTTCAGCTAGTATATTATTTGTATTTTAAGCTAGAGGAGGGTCAACAAGTTTCTCCCACCTATGTACACCCTTGACATCTATAGAAAGCAACAGCAGATGCAAGACAGCCTTCAGTACATCATTCCTGCTCTCATTAACACATCATTACAGCCTTGAATCTGTCAGTTCAGATGTACGTATGAATGTTCGGGCCTCTGTGGAGCCACTGAACAGACCTCTGGGCTATGCAATCTGCTGTAAATGTTTGCATGGAGTTGTTTAAGGGTTGTCTAACAAACTTTCTAACGTGCCTGACACCTGTGCTACAGGTAGAAACAGGAATTTTGAACATTTTAGGCTTTTCCCCCTAAATGCTCAGAATTTACATGCAGTAAGCCAACAGAAATCTCAAGATGTAAAACAAGAATGATTGTAGTAGAAGTAATAGTAGTAGTAGTAGTAGTAGTAGGCATTTAATTATTATTCATAAAATAATATGAATAATAGTGTCCGGATCTCTATCTGCGTGCTGTGTTTCTGTTCCCCAGTCCTGTCTTTAGTCACGTGTTCTTTGTTTTGAGTTCTAGTCCTGCCAGTTGTCACATGGTCTTTGTTTTGAGTTTCAGTTTGTCATCTCATTATTTGTCCATTGTCATCAGCTGTGTCTTGTTGGTAATCATGTATGTCACCTGTGCCCTACTCGTTATCCTCTTGTTCTCTAGAGTATATATTCCCTCTGTGTCAGTCCAGTCATTGTTCATCATTAATGTTTCTGTGGTGGTTATATCTGTCTGTACTGTGTTTGAGATATTAAAATACTTTGCTATTCAGTTTTCTGTCTTCGTGCGCTCCCTTCCTGCAACCACACCGTGACAAATAGTAAAATATATAGTTAAAATATCATTTGAATGTGCACAATGTTTTGGCTTGGCAGTTATGTTGATATAGTTAGCATACATAAATACATGCGTTAATCTACTGTGTTTCAATACTTACACTGTGTTTGGTTAAGGTTTATGAATCAGATTTTATATTTTAAGCCATACCTGGGATGGACTGTGCTATTTCAAAGTTTGTTGGCTTGTTTGTGTGTTTTTGTGCCTGTAGGTGTGAATATTTGTATGTTGTATAACAGTTATAAATCACTGCATATTCATGTGTCTATATCTCACACACACACACACACGCACACACACAGAGACACACACACAGTTTTGCCTTAGAGTATGTACTGTGTGCCTCTGGGATAAGTTCATAAAGTGCAGTATGTTTCAAAAATGGAAAGCTTCTACCCTTAAACGCTCTCAATATGGGAACTGTGTCCATTTTATGGTGGGACGGGGTGTGGTGAGCAAACACCAAATCCAGCACTAGGTGTGGAAAACTGTCCCATCTGTGTGGAGTTACCAACAATCCTTATGTTTATTATGCTGAAACTGAAGCCTGTTTGGAGTGTGGCTTTTTCTGAATTAGAGCCTACAGGATCTATGTTATAATTGGCTGATCCGCTTTCCTTTTCCACTGTTTAGATCTCCACACTGAAGGATGAGCTCAGAATCTGTGGCGTGAGTCTGCCGTGATGGTTCGAAAGTTAGTCACACATCTGAGGTTTTAAAAATAGGTCATAAAGGAATCCGTCCTCATTTTACAATTTGATACAAAAAGTATGACAATATACATTATCAGCACAGACTGTTTTATTTATAAGCTATGAATGTCACTTATTAATTATTTCTCTCAGACACATTAATAATTGCTTAAATGACTTTTTTCGTCTGACATTACCCCGGCAGTTCTGAGCTATTGTTTAATGCACTTAAGTCTAACCTTATACTATTTTTCCATTACATATGCAATTATTTTGGAAATGTCATATAATGGAAGTAAAATAGTTAGCGAATGACATTTTATATTTATAGTAATCTGTGGTCTGCAAATAGCTTTGATATACTTTTACCCTGCTTCTTTTTATTTATTTTTTTGTTTTACTTTTTTGATCATTTTTTAAAAAAATCTCTGGATATTTTTATTTAGATTTATCATGTTGAGACAACTTAACTTTATAATTGTTATTCAAGCAGACTGCATGAATGTAAAAATAAATCAAAAACCATTTAATTGAATGAACTTAACTTCTTTTTACAAGAATATTATTGTGGCACATTTGAAATGTGGAACTATTATATTTGTAATGTTGATATTGCTGCCTACATTTAAATAATAATAATAATAATAGAACATTTATCTGGAATATTTAAATGTAAAATTATTAGTATTAATAATTATTAATTATTATTGTTGTTAATAATAATATCATAATAATAACAATAATAATTATTAATAATTGTACATTTACATATTTCAGAACAATTTTTTATTATTATTATTATTATTATTATTACTAAGACAACTAAAGCTGTTTTTGCTTTAATTTATTTTTTATTTTAAATGTTAAATATTATTGTATAATAATATAGTTACATTAACTCAAATTATTATTATTATACTACATACTGTTGCTGTTTTCATTTCTTTAATTTACATGTAAAAATAATACTGTCCAAAATAATAAAATAAAAATTGTTGTTATATTTAAATTAAAAAATAAATAAATTATAACTAAACTACAACTGTTGATTTTTGTATTTAAAAGTAATAAAATCATGATTATTATTAATGTGTAATAATAATAAAATTGTTGTTGTTACTGTTAGATTTAAATATTAAAAATACATTATTTTTATGATTAATTACTAAACAACAACTTGTCATAGTCACCAGCCCAGTCACATTCTCTGCACCACATTTCCCATCATCACTCATGCTAATCACCTGCACTTCATCATCAATCATCTGCACCTGCAAGGCATCACCCTCATCACCAGTCATCCGCACTTCCTATAAAGACTTACTTCTCCTCCACACCTTTGTGTGGTCTCTTCTATGTTTGTTCCCAATCCATCTTCTTTCTACCATCTTCTGTTCCCCATTGTCACCTGCATCGCACGCCAGCTGCACTGTAAAAAATTGTGCTGTAAAATAACAGTAATCTACTGGCAGCATGGTTGCCATTAATGTACTGTTAATTTACAGCCCTCTACCGTAAATTTACAGCTCTTTTATTTTACTGTATGTTACCGTTATGCTACCATGGAAATTAATTTATTTAATTTGGGAAGCCGTTGTGCTACAACAGTTTGTGTTCGCAGTTAAGAAACATTCCTTTTCAGTTGACTCAAATGAAACAAATTCACAGTACTAATGCTGTGTAAATACTATTTTTTTGTGTTATAAACACAATAACATCAACAGACTTCCAGCCACAGCCTTAGATATCTCAAGATCTCAGCAGAGGAGGATTAAACAATATAAACAGCATTACTAGCTTCACTTATTACTAAACAGGTTGACTTTATTTCTGTGAGATAACTACAGAAGTTCTTATTGAGAATTAACAAAGCTTCAGATGCTGTTTTGTTTCGTTTGACGTTACCATGATGGAGGTCAGTGTTTGCTTTAGTTGGGTTCTTGACCCTTGTCTTTTTAGCATTAGAGTTTCTTTGTATGTTGTAACTGTGTGTTTTCCAGACACAATTGTTACAGTAATGAAGCCTAAGAATATTGTGCTTAGGTGTTGTTGGTTATGTACTGGTTTTTATAATCATCATGCTAAACTCACCGTTTACTGAGTTTGTCCAGCATCAAATCCATTATCATAAATGTGCGTAGATTTTCTTTGAAATGGAATTCAGTTTTAATGTCACCACTCGAGCATTACCACTTAAAATCATGCAGTTCAGTATTTTAAGACTCTTTTTCAGATAAATGTGTGAACTGTGGCATTGCTGAGCTAAACAGAGAATTCAAGAATCAGCGTATGAATCTCAACAATGGTGACAATCAACAAATAAAATAAAAGATCAACTCTGAACATCATAAAACACATTACTAAAAGTCAGCACAAAAGCAACAGCAACAATCAAGGCAGTAAGAATTAGAGAAAATAACCAGACAATTCAGCAACATAATTTATTCATGCCGCAATGTATGCTGGGAGTTTTGTACCCAGCATGCATTACAGCAAGAAGCTTTTGATTGTCACCATTGCTGAGATTCATATCCCAATTGTTGATGTCTGTGTGACTCTGAGTTAAACAGTTGTTCAAAGTATTATCCACACAAGCTAGAAACAAATTACTTCATATTATTTGTCTTTCATATTAATGATAAATTCCATGATCATCAGAATCAGATCAGAATCAGAATCGTCTCGGTTACATAGGTAACTCTCGTTCCCTGAAGGAGGGAACGGAGACGTACGTCGGATGACCGACGAATAGGAATCTCGCTAGAGAGGCCAATCTACTTCGAGTGTAACTAAAACGAGCCAATGCATATTGGCATGCAATCATATGCAGCAGCTGCTCACCTCGCAGCGCGGGTATATAATGAGCAGCAGGTGCGTTGCATCTTTAGGTTTTCGCTGAGGAGCCGAACCAGACAGGCGGCAGCATCAGCGGGGTACAGCAACTGTGGCGACGGGACGTACGTCTCCGTTCCCTCCTTCAGGGAACGAGGGTTACCTATGTAACCGAGACGTTCCCATTCAGTCGGTCACTTCGACGTACGTCGGATGACCGACGAATAGGAATCCCTACCAAAGCGCCACAGGAGCTGCCCTCTTCCAGCGCTCTGTTGAAGCCACCTGAACCCCCTTGCCTGAGGACGGTGGGACAGGGCTAACACAGAGAGTGTCAATCACTGCTGTACCCAAACCCATTCAGTGAGACTATTGGATAACACTGGGAAAGCGTACCGTTCGTGTAAAAGGGACGCTGCGGAAGCCACATCCTTCCCCGAAGGAGTTATGTGGAAGAAAAATGGACTAACCGTGGGGTTGTCATATGGAAGAACTGGGGTGACTCCACTCGATGAGAGGTGGGTTCTCCCAGAGGGAAAGACACGGGCTTCGATTAGGAGCAACCGTGGAACCAGACATATGGGATCCCCGTAGGGTCACACATATGGAACCCAGCCTAAATCCGGTTCTCAAGGATGCAGCGGAGTATAGGCCTGGCGCCAGACGCTCCGCCACGTCGGCTGCCGAAGGGAGATCGGAGGACTCAACAGGGTCTGCCTTGTAGGGACTCTCTGGAGAATAAGCACATGTAAGTGCAGCAAGCCGACACTAAGCCGGGGCCTCTCCGTGCCTCTGACCTGAGGTGAGAACACGGGAGGAGACCGACTCAACACGAAGGCTATAGAACCTAGCGAACGTGTTAGGTGTCGCCCAGCCCGCAGCTCTACAGATGTCTGTCAGCGAGGCGCCACGAGCCAGCGCCCAGGAGGATGCAACACCTCTCGTGGAGTGTGCATGCAACCTGAGCGGGCAGGGCACGCCCTGAGCTTGGTAAGCCAGGGCGATGGCATCCACTATCCAGTGGGCCATCCTCTGCTTGGAGACAGCCTTTCCCTTCTGCTGGCCTCCGTAACAGAGCTGGTCTGAGGTCCTGAAGCTTTGAGTTCTGTCTACGTACAGTCGCAAAGCGCGAACTGGACAGAGCAAAGCCAGGGCTGGGTCTGCCTCCTCCGAGGGCAGCGCTTGCAGGCTCACTACCTGGTCCCTGAAGGGAGTGGTAGGAACCTTGGGCACATAGCCAGGCCGGGGTCTCATTACCACGTGGCTGTCACCCGGCCCGAACTCTAGGCACAATTCGTCGACCAAAAAAGACTGCAGGTCCCCTACCCTCTTGATGGAGGCCAATGCAGCCAGCAGCAAAGTCTTCATAGACAGAATCTTTAAGTCTGCTGACTGCAAAAGCTCAAAGGGAGCATTCTGGAGTGCTCTCAGCACCAGAGCCAAGTCCCAAGAGGGTATGGAGGGGGGACGAGGAGGATTTAACCGTCTCGCCCCCCTAAGGAACCTGACGACCAGGTCGTGCTTACCAACGGATTTGCCATCTATGTGGTCGTGGTATGCAGAAATAGCAGCAGCATGGACTTTGAGGGTGGAGGGGGACAGCCTACGCTCCAACCCTTACTGCAAGAAGGAAAGCATGACTCCGACCGAGCATCTTCGGGGGTCTTCTCTGCGAGAAGAGCACCACTCGACGAACAGGTTCCACTTCAGGGCGTAAGCACGTCTCGTAGACAGTGCACGTGCCGAAGCGATGGTGTTAAGTACCTCGGAGGGTAAGTCACCTAGAACCTCCGCGTCCCGTCCAGGGACCAGACATGGAGTTTCCAGAGGTCTGGATGCGGGTGCCAGAAGGTGCCCCGTCTCTGAGAAAGAAGGTCCTTCCTCAGAGGAATGGGCCAGGGAGGGGCTGTCGCGAGGAGTGAGAGTTTCGGGAACCAGGTCCGGTTGGGCCAATAGGGCGCAACTAACATGACCTGCTCCTCGTCCTCCCTGACTTTGCACAGTGTCTGTGCAAGTAGGCTCACTGGGGGAAACGCATATTTGCGGAGGCCCCGGGGCCAGCTGTGCGCCAGTGCGTCTGTCCCGAATGTTCCCTCGTACAGGGAGTAAAAACAACCGGCAGTGGGAGGTTTCTGGAGAGGCAAACAGGTCTACCTGAGCCTCCCCGAACTCCCTCCAGATCAGCTGGACCACCTGGGGGTGGAGTCGCCACTCTCCCGGCAGCGCAGCTCGTGAGAGCTTGTCGGCCGCACGGTTGAGCACACCGGGAATGTGAATGGCACGAAGCGACCTCAGATGCTTCTGACTCCAGAGGAGGAGATGGCGGGCGAGTTGTGACATGCGACGGGAGCGTAGACCACCTTGACGGTTGATGTACGCAACGGTCACAGTGTTGCCCGTACGGACCAGCACATGCCTGCCCTGAAGCGGCCCCTTGAGGCGGCTCAGGGCGAGCCATACTGCCAACAACTCGAGGCAATTGATGTGCCACTGCAGTTGGGGGCCCGTCCACACCCCTGACACTGCATGCCCGTTGTACGTGGCACCCCAGCCGGTGGCCGAGGCATCCGTGAAAACCACAGCATGCCGGGACACCTGCTCTAGGGGCACTCCGGCCCGAAGAAACAAGGGGTCCGACCACGGGCTGAAGGTATGGCGGCACTCAGGAGTGATTGCCACCCGGAAAGTACCGCGTTGCCACGCCCATCTCGGGACTCGGCCGTGGAGCCAGTGTTGAAGCGGTCTCATATGAAGCAGACCGAGCGGAGTTACTGCCGCTGCGGCCGCCATATGCCCCAGGAGCCTCTGAAAGAATTTCAGTGGGACCGCCGTCCTGCCGTTGAACGTATTCAGGCAGTTCCACACCGACTGAGCACGTTCCTCTGTGAGGCGTGCCGTCTGTTCGACCGAGTCCAACTCCATACTGAGAAAAGAGATCCTCTGCACGGGTGCAAGTTTGCTCTTTCCCCAGTTGACCTGAAGACCCAGCCGGCTGAGGTGAGGGTAAGACTCTGTACTGATATGCTCGTTCTTCGAACGTGAATCGCACGAATGGCCTGTGTCACGGAAGGATTGAGACATGAAAGTACGTGTCCTTCAGGTCGATCGCTGCAAACCAATCTCGGGGACGGATGCACTCGAAAATGCGTTTCTGCGTGAGCATTTTGAACAGTAGCTTGTGAAGGCTCCGATTCAAAACTCGCAGGTCCAAGATCGGTTGTAACCCACCGCTTTTCTTGGGTACAATGAAGTAGGGGCTGTAGAACCCGACTTCATATCGGCTGGAGGGACCGGCTCTATCGCGTCCTTCGCCAGTAGGACCGTGATCTCCGCACGCAAGACAGGAGCATCGGCAGCTTTCACTGAAGTGAAGTGGATGCCCCTGAACCTCGGGGGACGCCGGGCGAACTGAATCGCATAGCCGAGCCTGATGGTCCAAATGAGCCAGCGAGACGGACTGGGGAGCGCTAACCAGGCTCGCAGAGACCGTACAAGCGGGACCAAAGGGACCGCAGGCGTACCCGCCGTGGGGCAGCGAGGTGGAACGCAGGGACGCGGCCCGGGAGGCTCTCTTTGTGAGGCGGCCCGAAGCGGGGTCAGAGTGTGCTGTGCAACACTTACCTGGTTCCACAGATGGACAGTGGGAGCAGGCGAAGCCTTGGCTGCCTGCTGCGCGCTGCTGTCCGCTGGCGACAGAAGAGGGAGAAGAGAGTGGTGAGGTTCTGCCCTCCCACTGCTCTCCGAGCTCTCTTCGGACCCGGAGAAGACGGAACCGCTCTTTTCTCTGAATATTTGGGTACCGCTGGCTGTTGGGCCAGCGGCGGAACAGAAAAACCAACCAACAAAGGATTTACTACCCAGCCCTCCTCCGGGGAAGGAGTGGAGAGGTCTCCATCTCCTGAAGAGCAGTTCCCTCCCTCTCCGGGTTGCCCGTCCTAGGGCCTCTTGCTCTTGGCTTTGCCGCCCTTCTTGGCGGGGGCCTGGACGGGCTGGGCACCCCGACCACGACCGGCTCCATGGCGCCGCTTGACGACGGCTGCTGCTGCTGGAGAGCGGGGGCGGCCGCGGAGGGGGCGCCCTTGGCGACGAGCAGCCTGAGGCGCTGCGGGCGGTGGAGGTGCAGCAGCTGACCGCCTCAGCAGGATGTGGCCCTCAGACTGCTTCTGTACAGCCGAGAACTGTTGGGCAAAGTTCTCGACCGCGTCGCCAAGAGGCCGGTCTGGGACATGGGGGCATCAAGGAACCTGACTTTGTCGGTATCCCTCATGTCCACCAGACACAGCCAGAGATGACGTTCCTGGACCACCAGCGTGGACATCGCACGACCCACTGACCGTGCCGTGACCTTCGTCGCTCGAAGCGCGAGGTCCGTTGCGGTACGAAGTTCTTGGAGAACCTGTGGATCATGACTACCCTCGTGCAGGTCCCTCAGTGCCTTGGCCTGATGAACCTGCAACAATGCCATAGCGTGTAAGGTGGAAGCGGCTTCCCCGCAGGCCCAGTAAGCACTGCCGGTTAGGTCCGACGAGCGCTCACAGGCCTGGGAAGGGAGAGACGCCCCCCCCGGCAGGAGGGGGTATGCATGAACATCCCTTTGCCGCACCGCCATCAAGGGTAGTGAGGGAGGAGGTCCCACTGGCACGGTTTCGGGCAGTAAAAGGTGCCTTCCACGTACCAGTGATCTCTTCATGCACCTCCGGGAAGAAAGGAACCGGGGTGGGGGGCTGAGAACCAGCCCTTGCCACTCCGAGGAACCAATCATCCAACCTCGAGGGCTCGGGACGCGGTGGAGAGTTCCACATGAGCCCGACCCTGTTGGCGGGCCGGGAAAGCATAGCCATCATTTCCGGGTCCGATTCGGGCACAGCTGTCACTCCCGAAGGAGGCAGCCGTGCCGAATCATCATGCAGGAGCCTCCTGCAGGAGGCGGAGTCTAGATCGCAACCCCGCCCCCTTGCAGGAGGCGGAGTCTAGATCGCAACTCCGCGATGGTCATCTTCCCGCAATGGGTGCATGACTCATCCACAAACGCTGCCTCAGCGCGCCTTAAGCCCAAGCACGCGATACAGCGCTCGTGACCATCCCGAGGCGCCAGGTAACGACCGCATCCAGAAACACACAAGTAGTACACATCTTTGAAAAGACGCGAAACTACTCGCGCGAGCTCTTTTAGGAATTAACTCTTTCAAGTGCCGAAGCACGCAGGGGATAACCGCGGCAACACAGACAGGGAAAAAGTGCAGCCTGTCGTGTGCACTCACTCTTGAAACCGCTCTTACCAGCTGTGATAACAGCTTTTTAAGCGCTCTATAATAGCGCACCGTTACCAGCCGTAACAACGGCTTTTACAGCTGAGAACAGCTTCACTTGCTCACATAAAACAGAACAAACAGAGAAGACAAACAAGAGAACGGCCCCGCTGCTGTGCTGTCCGCCTGCACTCTCACGAAGAGCAATCCACCAAAAGATTCTTCGTCTTTCGTCACACTCGCTCGTAGACACCATACAGGTTCGGCTCCGAAGCGAAAAGCTAAAGATGCAACGCACCTGCTGCTCATTATATACCCGCGCTGCGAGGTGAGCAGCTGCTGCATATGATTGCATGCCAATATGCATTGGCTCGTTTTAGTTACACTCGAAGTAGATTGGCCTCTCTAGCGAGATTCCTATTCGTCGGTCATCCGACGTACGTCGAAGTGACCGACTGAATGGGAACAGAAAGAGCTTTATTGCCAGGTATGTTTACACATACTAGGAATTTTTTTTAGTGACAGAAGCTCCACAGTGCAACAAGTGACAGCGACAAGACAAGACACAGATAATAAAAAGAATAAAGGAATAAAAATACAAATATACAAATATACAATATACAAATATACAATAAAGAATTTTATGTACAGTTTTGATGAGTGCAAATATGAGATGTAAATAAGTGTAAATAAGTGTTTAAGAAAATGGTGTGTAGTAGTTTTGTGTGTCCAGTGTTTATCAACTGTTCATGAGGTGAATTGCTTGAGGGAAGAAACTGTTCTTGTGTCTGGTTGTTCTGGTGCTCAGGGCTCTGAAGCGTCGACCAGATGGCAACAGTTCAAAGATGGAGTGTGCTGGGTGTGAGGGGTCCAGAGTGATCTTCTTTGCCCTTTTTCTCACTCTGGATAAGTACAGTTCTTGGAGAGTGGGGAGGGTTGTACCAATGATTCTCTCAGCAGACCGGACTACCCTCTGTAGTCTTCTGAGGTCAGATTTGGTAGCTGAGCTAAACCAGACGGTAATGGAAGTGCAGAGGATGGATTCAATGATGGCAGAGTAAAACTGTTTCAGCAGCTCCTGTGGTAGGTTGAACTTCCTCAGTTGGCGAAGGAAGTACAACCTCTGCTGGGCCTTTTTCACAATGGACTCAATGTGGTTGTCCCACTTCAGGTCCTGGGAGATTGTGGTGCCCAGAAACCTGAATGACTCCACTGCAGCCACAGTGCTGTTCATGATGGTGAGTGGGGGGAGAGCAGGGGGGGTTTCTCCTGAAGTCCACGATCATCTCTACCGTCTTGAGCATGTTGAGCTCCAGGTTGTTAAGACTGCACCAGACAGTCAGCAACCTCCAGTCTGTAAGCAGACTCGTCACCATCCTGGATGAGACCGATCAGTGTGGTGTCATCTGCAAACTTCAGGAGCATGACAGAGGGGTCTTTAGAGGTGCAGTCGTTGGTGTAGAGGGAGAAGAGCAGTGGGGAGAGAACACAGCCCTGAGGGGCGCCGGTGCTGATGGAGCGGGTGCAGGATGAGAATTTTCCCAGTCTCACTAGCTGCTGTCTGTCTGTCAGGAAGCTGGTGATCCACTGACAGACAGAGGTGGGCACGGAGAGCTGAGTTGATTTGGGGTGGAGAAGTGATGGGATGATGGTGTTAAAAGCAGAGCTGAAGTCCACAAACAGGATCCTCACATAAGTCCCTGGTCTGTCCAGATGCTGGAGAACATAATGCAGTCCCAGGGGGTTGCAATAATCAATAATCAATAATATATAGAATAGGCTGCACAATGACACCATTTTCTTATTAATGTAAAGCTGCTTTGCCACAATTTGCATTGTAAAAAGTGCTATATAAATAAAGATGACTTGACTTGACTTCTCCATCTGGTTTCTCAATTATAACAAATGTGTATTATTAACACTGTTACAGTTGGCAAAATAAACACTTACAAATCAAAGATCAAGATCCCAACTAAACCAACACTGATCTCTATCATGGTAAAGTCAAACGACAATAAAACAACATCTGAACCTCTGTTAGTTCTCAATATGAACTTCTGTACACATGACAGAAAAAAATCAGTCTGTTTAGTAATAAGTGAATCAGGTAATGCTGTTTGTGGAGTTGATAAATCAGATCTTGAGAGATTTAATGTAATTTATCTTCAGTTGATTTAATATTTTTTCTGTTCTTGTTTCTCGTTCCATCAGTGATTCTGCTTGTAAACAGCAGGTGTTCATCAGTGTCTGAATTCACTCTTTTTTTTCATTCACTCTGTCAAGTGGACTATATTAGTGAACTAGTGTAGGGAATAGTGAATGAGGGTATAGCATGTAATTTGGAACACAGCCTCTGAGTGTCGACTTTGAGCGCTTTTAATTCACACTGTGTTACTGTAGGCTATTTTCTAGAAAACTTCAAATATTACCCAGAATGCGTTGTTTCTACGGCATATTACTGTTTTAATGGAAAACAGCATGTTATTTTTGAAATTTGGCTGTTTTTTTACAGGAATTTTTTACAGTGTGCACAGAGAACATGTATCGCCACCGACTAAGTCTTCAGTCATCTATCATCTGACATTCATCTACACCTGTGTTGCATTCCCACTCTATTCCCCTGGATCCCTACAATAAACACTATTTCACTTATCTTCCTTGTCTGTCCTCTTGTGTGCGTAACACAACTAGAGTATAGTAGTTTAGTATGAAGTATACAGAATGTAGTGCACAGTTTTCAGTACATAGTAAATTAGTGTTCCATTCCGAACACTTCATTTTCCATTGTCACTCCATGTTTTTATTGTGTCTGACTTACTCTTGGATTCCATATCCTATTAATTTGAGCATCATTCTGCAGGTTTTTGGCTTTAGTCCCACAGGGCATCTCGTCTAGTATCCCAGTGTTTAGCTTCTTTAATATCCTTCTGCTTTAAGGGCTGTTGGCTAACTGGCTCATGCTCTTAGGGCAAGCTAATAACAAGCTCTTTGAAGAATGCAACTGCAATAGCAATTTCAGTCAGGCCATGGGGTGACAGATGTCATGAAAGGGCCATTGTCATCTACAAAGAGCGCTAGATTGAAGTACGGTTGAGATGCTGTATCACCAATACACACGGCCTAGCCTCTCCTTATCTGTAACACCGTTGACATTCTTTCAGCTTGAAGCACTTTCCCTATCTTTGGCTGATTTGAAAGTCAGGTACATCTGATATAGCCACTGGCCACAACATTTTTAGTACGAATGGATCAACTGGAATAGTTGGAATGCTGTTCTGAAGCTGTATGAATCTAAATATTGCGCTACAACCTAACACAGCGAATATTCCACACCTTAGGCTCAAGTCCTGAATGGAACTTAAGATTTGTAGCTCAAGAGATACTTGTCTGTCAAAGAAGACATGTATGGACTTGTGCATATCCAAATTGGACTCTGAATCGCAGGACAGTGTCTCCTGGTGTGTTCAAATAATCATCATGTTTGCAGCTAAAATTGGACTTAATGGTCAACTAGTTGTCCAAGAACTGAAAATAACTTTTTTTTTTTTTGGTGCTGTTACTTTGATGATGCAACATCTCTGAGTTTTAGTGCGTTATGATTTGGTATGTTAATGTTATGGGTTATGTTAGTATGATGTATGATCCTCTCCTAAATATTGCATTTTTAATTTCACCTGCATCACTGCCATCAGAACGCAGCTTGTGTAGCAAAATCACTGTATTCTTATAAAAATAGAAAATTACTGTTGGATGTAAGGTTGTAATGATTCTCTTGTTTTCTCAATGTGTCACTTTAAAGAAATCTTTGATAAATCATGCAGATTCTTATGCATCCATCTTAAAAGGATTTTTAAATCATGAATCTTTTGTTGTGGTCAATAATCAACTTTCAAGTCCCCAAGAAATCAAGACTGATAATTCTTTTTTTTTTTTTTTTTTTTTAATGGAATATTGCAGTATTTATTATATATTACTGTATACATCATTATTTTTCATTATTTTTTGATGACGTGTTTGCTGGTTTACAACCATCTAACCAGCCAGTCAATTCCGGATGGACAAAATAAAGTACCGCCCTACATTTTGTCTTGTTCGAGAAGCCGATTCACTCAGTTAAAGGTCACAATAGAGAATAAAAGATGATCGTAACGACTCGTGCCGACTTTTTTTTGATGAAATGCTAAAAATCAAATACAATTTCATTCTGTAAAATAGCCCATTAAATATTATGTTTATAAATACTGAAACTAGGACTGTCAATATATTAAATTTTTTAATCGCGATTAATCGCACCCTTATTGTGAAAATAAGTATACACCATTTATCTTGTCTATTTTTGAGTAGATATGCTCTCTTAAAAACACAATGCATAAGGTTTGAGCCTTGTGCAAAAATGGAGATGTTTGCATTTCGTATAATAATGGAAACATTGATTGTCAACTTGATTGACAACTTAATGTCTAGGGGTGTGAAATTTTGAGTGGGTGATTTCCAATTTCATTCAAAAATTTGTTTAATTTCGATTTGATTCTGTATTTTTTTGAAAATGTTTGTGAAGCTGTGGGATGTAGATAGTTACTTCAAAAGTAGAAAAATATATGCTATATCTTTTAAGGCTCTAGGCTACTTTAGTGATAAATCACAGGACAGCATTGACAATGAGTTTCTGCACTCCTCTCTGTGCGCGCAATCGTCACGTGGTGTGCAGTATGATTGTTTGTGCGCCACAATGCTGCTGCGCAAGCCCGGTACTTGGCTCCAGGGCTGGTTCTAGACATTTGGAGGCCCAAGGCAAAATTTATGTTGGAGGCCCCAACATTGGAGGCCCCAATTTGTCTATTTTATTTCATGTATGTCCATAGTAACTAAGGTAATCTCTTTTTTTTGGGGGGGGATGCTATCATGTTTTTTTTGTAGTAATTTGTTAGTAATTTGTGATATTTCAGTTTTTGTTTTTTAATAAATCTGCAAAAAATGTCAACAATTCTGTGTTTTTCTGTCAATATGGGGTGCTGTGTGTACATTAATGAGGAAAAAAACCCCACTGTACCCACTGTATGTACCTACAACTCGACCTGTCACTGCTATATACGTCTACCTGGCAATCAGGAGTGGCGATCAGGAGAGAGCTAGAGCGGCTATAGCGTTGGTATCGGTAGTGGTCCGAACAATCATTTAAAACCAGATTGTTCAGACCTTACAAACCTTACTATTTCAACATGGTGGACAGCTGTTGTGCGTCAGGATGCCAGAACACGCGGGGGAAAGCAAATAATTCTATTGTATTCCTAAGGATCCCAATAGATGACTGAAGTGGTTCACTGCAATAAAACGTGTACCAAACGTAACTGATTTTTAGTAATGTCTTTTATCTCAGTATTCCTATATGTTTAATTACCCTAAAATGACATGAAAGTGTTTAGAATGTGTTAAATAACTGGGCAGAAATAGGCTATATTATATTATATATATATATATATATATATATATATATATATATATATACGTATATATATATATATATATATATATATATATATATATATATATATATATTTCACAAACTTTTCCATAAAAATGTCAATAAAAATTGATTGATTATTTCAAGGGGCAGCTAATGATACCTCATTTGGATATTTTCATGTCGGATAATTTAGGGATTTCATGATATTTATGATGTCTGCTGTACTCTACTGTAGCTGTATAACTGTAGTTATATAGCTGTGTTGGCTACATTACCTACAAACAAGGACAGCTAGGGTTGATTCCATTACCTAACAACACAGCTGACCTTCCAATGACGACAAAGCAGGTTTTAGCCGGAAGACTACAAAGTTTAATATTCATCACAAAATTAGACTGCGTCCATTTGTACCCCTCAAGGCTTTTGTAGGCTTTTAAAGAGTCTCTGGAGTATACAACGTTGATGAGTTAGTAATAGATATCAGGATACCGCAGGTAGAAAGCTATCCGTTCCTTTTATTGATACACATTAAAAGCACCCTGGGGGCATTATAGGGATCTTTAATGTTTAATCTATTAAGTTTTGCTATGTACAGGTCAATGTTTTTTTAATTAAACTGCCTGCCAGCACGTTAACAGAATGGGTCATGTGACCTCTGGAGCTCTATAGCGCAAGCACCGGTAACACTGGTCGGTGGAAATTTCTATTCGAACTCTTTAATAAGCTGATTTCGCTTCTCTGTTTGCAATCAGATCATTTTAAGATGCAAAAATCTGGGAAAGTTTTCAAGTTTTCATGATCCAGTAAGCAAATTTATTTGAACAATCAGTCCAAAACAGTGGTAATGTAACGAAAACATCATCATCAGAGATGGCAGAGAAAATAGAAACTCACTTTGCATTTTTCACTTAAAAACACAAGCTCTATGATGTTTTGTGATTGTTGCTGAAACGTGCGAGCCCTCACTCATCACGCTGTGTGAAATTCAGACTGAATGGAACACCACTGTATAACCAGATGAAACTTCTCTGATGGATAAAGCAAACCATTGTCTCGCTAGTAAAGTTTTGATATATGAGGATTGCAATCAATGTAAAGAAGATTGCATTGACGTACAGGAATAGTACAGAAAACACGCATGAGTCTGTTGTATTGATGCGCAAACAAACCGTGTATGTGCGCTCTTGATGCTCTGAACACACAATTATGCACAGACAGATTTCAGTACATTCATGTTGTTTCCACACACATTCAGGAGAATGTTTGGATTCGTCATGTGTTTGTTGCTGTGTTTAGTAATTCTGAATGGATCCTTGTACTGTAATAGGTCAATGCAGTTGGTATAGGTTTTTTTTTTTTGGCATCTCCATGTGGTCCTGTTCGGTATCACAGCTCGACTCTAAAATGTAAACAAGCTATTTGCTGTTGCACTGCACACATACTGTAATCTGAATTGTTTGTTCCATGGGTGCTTTGGTGTGCAGATTTATGAATTATGTGGACTCATATAATTTGGTTATTTAGTGTCCTTTTGGTGTCTCGTTTTTTGGAAAGACCGGAATTTACCTTGAAAATACAGTTTTGCACATCCATATTCACAACCTACTGTAGCCAGATGTTTCCTCTCGCCAGCATCAATATATACACCTGTGAAACATGACATCAGATTATGAAAGCGAAGATCCTGAGGTGGACTGACAGTATGATTATGCGAACACAGGCTTGGACATGCAGATCCGCTTTGAAAGTCTTCATAGCGTCTGTCCTGGAGACATTGGCTGAAACTACAGGAGATGATTTGGAAAGATGTGTCACTTTCATCCTTGTGAGTCCCAAGAGCAGCAACGCCAATGATCCGGTGGACGTCTACAACGTTCCTCCCACTCTTCATTCCATCCATCAACTGGTTTTAACAAGCCTCTATGTATATTTAATGCACTCTTTGCTGTCTAGATTTATTTTCATATCCTTCAAGAGTGCTTAGATTGAGTCGACAAGGCCTTCAGATGGAGACAGCCTGCCATCATCTTTGTTTTCAGATCTTTCATATCACAAACAAAACACATGGGTTCAAAAAACTAGTTGGCCTGTATCTGATGACTCTGGTCGTGAGAACACGCTCCATGTGTTCAAGAGCTGGAAACGCTGAAGGGTGAAGTAGACTCAAGTTTTCTGTTGCTTCAGTTTCAGGCATGTTGAATGCGTCCAGAAATCATTTCTGTTTCTCCATGGGATTTTTATTTTATTTGATGAATTATAATGATGTGGGACCTTTGGCCAAATGATTTTTCCTAAAAGGTTTCTTGAGGAATAAGCTCATTCAGGTCTTTTGGACTTTGCCCTGAATGGTTTTAAATTTTAACATTAAGGACATTGGTTGAAATAAGACTTCACATTTAGCCTTTCCCGTGACAAATACTTCAGAAGCTTGGATACAATGTGGATATTGTAATACAATACAGTTAAGCAAAACATTCTAGCTATGGTTAGTTAGCACATATTAAGTTAAACTGTTATTTAGTCTGGTTCTGTGACAACCAGATTTTTTTTTTTTTTAAAACAAATGATTCTTTTGAGTTAGATCTTTTCAGTGAGCTATTTTAACAATTTTACAGAAGCAGTCTGAAAGATTTGTTCAGTAACTGGACTCATTCCGAAGGGTTCTCAAGTTAGCAACACACTGACTCACTGAACCAGTCGCACTTTCAGACATGTCTGACTCCTATTTAGCGAAGAACCAATGATGTTATGGTATTAATGATACAAAGAACTCATAATATAAATATTTTTTTTGAAGTGATCTAGGGATTTGGCTGATAAAATGAAAAATCTCTTTAACATGTTCTTGGCTAAAATGTTACAAATAAATAATTAAAAATGTTAAAATGTATTTAAAATGATAAAATAATAATAATATAAAATGATATATTTATATATATTATATATAATTATATAGATAATAATATTTTAGTATTGGTCATTGTAAATGCAAATTATATTTAGGTTTGAAATGATTAAATTAATAAAAACACATTAAAAACATATTAATACATTTAATTAAAATCCCATAATAATAATCAGCAATAAGTCCCTACATATGGCATTTTTGGAAAGTTGTAAAGCATTTAATATCCTACACTGGGATGTCAGAGACCATGTGACGATATAAAAGAACCACTGAATCAGTTCATTTAAAAGGAACTGTTCAAAAGAACCAATTCGTGGAAATGAATTGGTCTTCCCAGGACTTTTTTCGATTCCAAATCGTGAAGCACGTCAGCCAATGCAGAATGCCGTTTTAAACATCCATCTGTTGTCCAGAACTGTATTTTGTTCCCTTTTTCTCTCTTTCCCTTTGTTTTCTGTATGAATTGGCAGTTAACTTTACGTTATGTGATTTTTTTTTTTTTTTGACTGTGGCCAAATTCTTTTTAACACAACAGTTTTTACCCACGGCCAAGTTCTTTTCAGGACAATTGATTTATATATTGCCCAAGCTCTATTTAACCAAAATAGCCAACAAAGGCACACAAAGCAGCTATGTACCAAAGACATGCAGATGTGTTTTTTGGTTTTTACAGCCTTTATTTGTTTCAGCTTTTCCACAGTGATTGTTTGGTGGAGTGTTGTGCTTGGGTATGAGGTGAGAATTGAGCTCTACCTAATTTTCGTCCTTGTTTGAGCACACACTCACAAAACGTCAGGTTAAAATGTGTCTGTCCTCTCCACCCTGGTCCCTCGGGGTGTAAATAACTGGCAGAGGGGTTGAAGGTCTGGTGTTCCGTGTTTGTTCCTCAAGGTGTTAATAGCATTCACAGCAGGTCAGCTGATCACAGTGTGAATGCTTCAGGGCTGCATCTTCAGCAGAATCACCTGCACTTACTCAACACTCTTGTCTGTGGCACAGATTGTTCTCTCGTTAAGTTTCAGGTTCATATTCTACTGTGTCTGTCTGCCAACTATGCCAACCTTTTCCCAAACTCTTACACTTGACCAAACTAGTATATATTTCCCATATATTTATCTTTTTACTGTATAAGCAGGCATGATATGCTACTGAGTTGCTCTATGTACTGACTTAATTACATAGCTATTGACTTCTATAGATGTGGAAGTCAATATCTACTGTCAACTCTCTGGTTACCAACATTCTTCATAATATATTTTCTTTTGTGTGTGTGTGTTCAACAGAAGAAAGAAACTCATACATGTTTGGACCAACTTGAGGGTGAACAGTGATGACAATTTTCATTTTCGGTGAACTATCTATTTAATTTTATGTAATTTAATTTTAATAAAATAGAAAAAAAACAAGTGTGTTTTGCTTTGGTGGTGGATCCTGCATATAGAATATAGTCTATGGTAATAATATAGTACTAATAAAAATAATATTAATCTCAGTCTTCAATGATGATGATGATTATTTTTATTATTATTGTACTTTTAGGTATCTAACAAAGCTATGTTCACACAATTGTACCATTCATTTTATTTTATTTTAATATTATTATTATTATTATTATTAATAATTATTATTTTTAATAGTATATTTTGAGATTCAGGCATGTGCCATGTATCCATGTTCACACCACATTAACAGTAATTCTTGTTTATTTTAATTTTTTATTATTATTTTATTTAATTTGGTCTATTGTTGTTATTATTATTATTAAAATATTAATTTTTAATAGTGTGTTTTGAGGTTTAGGCTTGTAACAAAGCCATGTTCACACCACTGTAATATTAATTATTTTATTTGATATTTTATTTAATTTGTCTATTTTTATTAGCATTAGCATTATTTTAATGGAATGTTTTTAGGTTTAGACGTCCATCAAAGCCATGTTCACACCACTGTACCAGTAATTATCTATCTTTTTATTTTACTTTATATATTTATTTGATATGTATTTTATTAGTAGTAATATTGTGGCAAAGTATGTACGAGTAAATATTTAATTTTAATGGCACGTTTTTAGGTTTAGGCAAGTAGAAAAATAAATTTTTTTTGTTAATGTCTGTTATGTTCTTATGGTTATGCATAGACGGGGATAATAGAACACAGCCAGTCATTTACTAGAGTAAAGTGACCAAAGTGTCCCCATCTGAAATTCTGAAACGCCTTTTGACGTAATTCCTCTTTGGCACCGAGTCTTCAGTTCATACCTGCTAAGAGAGCACCACTGTCAGACCAGGACTTAGCATAAACCCTTGTGCTTGAATATATGTGGGAAAGTCATCATGAAAGTGTACAGGAGCACAGTTTGCTGTCATGTTATGATGGATGGCCCGCCATCTGCAACAGTTGTTAGTGTTTTTGGTGACATAAGAGTCTGTGGGTCTTTATGAGTGACGGAGGCTTTGCGGTGAACGTTCACGTAAGCATTAAATCCTCAAAGGTCTTTTACAGAGATTTATTGGCAGAGAACTGATATGCATCTGAAGTCAGGTTTGTTTCTCTGAGTCTGACCATGACCTGCTGCCAAAGCCTTTAAAAGCCAGAGTCGTATTCCTCACTTAGAAGCAAAGAAAGAAATGTGTTCATGTTCACAATGACAAACTGCCTTACTACTTGTTTTTAATGAGCTTGCATGGAAGATTTGTACTGAATTTTAATTTTTTATCTTTATTTTTCTTACTATGTTTTTGCTCATCCTTAATGACAGTGTAATGACTGTCAGTTGAAGTGCTTGCTATAACCTCTAGAGGGCACTTCACCATGGACTCAACACCACTCACTCACTCACCCACTCATTCATTCATTCATTCATTCAGACTACATTTCCCATAAGCCCTTACATTGTCACTGATCACCCCAGCCAGCTGTAGCACATTATCTGCCACAATTTAAGCACCCTGCACACACACACACACACATTTGCGAAGTCTTGATTTGCTGTTTTGATTCTGAGCGTTGTTTCCCCATGTTTGTTTTCCCTGTTTTGACTCTGTCTGTTTTCCGTTGTTTGATCCCTGCTGCCTGTCTCGACATGTCTGCCTGTGTATTGACCACGATTCTGCTTATCCCCTGCCATACCTGTTTGCCAGTCTATTGATCCTTGCCTGTATGACTATGTTTGATGGAATAAAGCCTGCATTTGGATCCCACTCTGTTGACCCTTCATTACAGATAGCAGCTCTGACTCTCTGGCTTGCTGATCAGCTGTTATTACAAAAATCCAGGGGTGGAAGTAACGAATTACAACTACTCACGTGACTGTAATTAAGTAGTATATTTTTGAGTCTGTAATTTTACTTGTCCTTAATTAGAAATGAAACTAAGTAATATAATTCGCTACTTGTAAAATTGCAATTCGTTATTGAGTAAGCCTTCAATTTTAATTAATATTCAAACCTTTGACCATCATTTCAGGAACCAATAAATATGTCTGTTTCATACGGACACCAGAGGGTGCTCTTGAGCAGATACTCCAAACATGTCTCGCAGAAGAACCGCAATATAAAACACGTCGTTCCAGGAAATCCCAAATTTGTATCATACTATCGTTGACTCAATAAAAAGAAGATAGAAACACTTTTATTGATTAAACATGAATACATGATTTATCTCTGTTCTTCAAACCTTCTCGAGTATTTCCATAATAATAAAGTGTATTCAAAATGCTATTTCAAACACTCGACTGACATTAAGAAGTGAGTTTGGAGTAAAATCACGTTATTAAATGTTGTATTTTGTTGGACAGTTTGTTCGTAAATGCTTCTCATTTTTGGAAAGTTTGACTTGTGTTACTTTTTCAAATGCAGTGCTCTCAGGTGGAGCATCATTTACTATTGATCACATAGCTGCTCTTCACTAACATATAAATGATATAATTTAAAAAAAAATCGCAGCCTTTTTAATGAGATGTCATAATCTCATTAAACCAAATCGAGATTTTGATTCGATTTCAATTAAGCACGCACATTCATGATAGTGTTCCATATTTCGATACATATCGATACTGAAATATCTGACGCTATTCCAATACTCATTTTCTGCAGTATTGAAACAGAGATACCAGCTTCATGTTCTTGCTCTCTCTCCACTCCGACAGCGAGTTTGACACACACCCGCCTCCTGTCACTAACTCGTTTCATTCGCTCCAGATAGTGTTGGCAGTGTTGATGTTAAAGATCCTGAATTTCGGCATGGGTTTGCGGGTACTTTTAATCATTCCCTCAGACATTCCGCAGTGCACACATAAAACTCCCTGTCAAACAGCTTGTCCCAAATGGAATTCTTTTTCACAGTTGTATTGCGCTTAACCCTCTGGAGTCTGAGGCTGATTTGGGGTCCTGGAGTAGTTTTACATTTTTAAAATCAAAACATTGTTTTATGTGTCCAAGACACTTTTTGTTTAGGATGGCCATATACGAGGAGGCGTGAACCTCCATGAAAATGCAGTGATTCACACCTGAGGAGCTTAAGGCCTTGCCCCTAATGAGCCATAATGAGCCATTCAGTCAGGAATGTGACTGAGTGAACTAAGAAAGAAAAGAAGAAAATCTAAAAATCATTGCTGCACATTGCATTTTCTAGTCAGCTTATGGTAAATTAAGCATGCCACACATTGAGGTCACATGTCAGTAATGTAGCATACTAGAGTTTTGACATATTTACTGCTGCATACCACATACTATTTCATATGCAGTTTTTTGGGAGAGAGTAGTGGGGAGTGACACAGCATAGGCTCTACTGCTTGTAAATCCAAATTGAAATGATAAAGTTTAACTTCTGTTTCAGAAGTGTCACATGAGCCACTGTGTCCTTAGCCAAACTACTGCCACAAATGATTTGGCACCATTAAAGAAGTCACATATGGGTGGTAACTTCCGTAAGTGTGGCAAGCTTTCACCACATCAGTGAGATATGACTGTTTCTCATTAATCATGTATTTATTTGAAACGCATATGCTACATTTTGTATACAAAAACATGGCAGACACGCAAGGCACAAAAATAACATTTTTTGTTCTTTTCGTTACCAAATCTTTGAATAGAGCCAGAGTTTGTATCACCCTCCCGTGGGAAGGAATTGTTTTCTCCATCTGGCTCCACCATTCATTTTTTCCAGCCTCATATAGTTTTTTTTCCCCCCTATATGTGATAAGTTATTGTGGGTCTGTATAATTTTAAGCTGGTACATTGGTTTAAAATGAAATAAGGACAGTGGGACCCTTTTAAAAATGCTGGACGGTAGTCAGGGGCACAGAGAAAATCCTGACACATCTTTTCTGACTAAAATCTATGGGTCAGAAGGATCTTATTTTATGTTCTTTTGCCAATATGTGCAGAAGCACATGCTATTGGACAACTTTTATGATTGATCGTGGTTGAGTTTGACCCATAAAATAATCTCTAGGCTGAGAGAATGTGAAATAATTAAACCTGAAAGGGTTTCTTTTCTAGTCACAATGCCACTGGATTAACACTACTGCATTTAAAGTAGCACCTCAAAAACATTACTGTTATCTCCAACCTTAGCAACTATTGCCATGCACCATTTTTTTAAATGCAATTTTACAGCAGTTATCTAAAAAAAATCTGTTCTTTCTTCTTGTGAAATATTTGGTAATTGGAAATATATTGTTGGAAATACATCACGTTATTAAATTTTGAAGTAATATGTGAATTTCCCTGAAAATGTCAAAATATCTCACAATTGCAACTATATTTCTTACAGCTGTGACTATTTCTTGCAATGTGACTTTCAGTGATATTTCAAAAAAAAATTGGCAGTATGACTAAATATCTCTGAATTATGACTATTTCCTGCAATGTGACTTGTTATCTCACAGTTGCAAATGTATTTCTCTCAATTTCGCCTATATCACGCAGTGTAATCTCACAGTTGGGACTACTGTATTTCTCACAGTTGAGACTTTCTTGTTGTTGTGTTCTTACATTTGCAATTATTTCTTGCAATTAGGACTTTTGTTGTGAAAGATCGCTGTAGCTCCTTCAATCTCTTTATACTAGTTCATTTATAGCATCAAATAAACATGAATGGACATCAGAAGAAATGTTGTTTCAACTGTGGAAAGACGTGAGTACACACAATTTTTCAAGTTCAAGTTTACCAACGTTAATCTGCTAACTCCCCTGACTGCTTTGGATAAAATAGCGGATTCGGGGTTATGATTGGTTAGATCACCTGTCAATCAAACTGTTTGCGAAGGCTGTCAATTGCGGCTAATTATTTTAACTTTCTCTAGAGAATTCTTTTTTTTTTTAAACAAAATAAGCTGAATGAAGGTAGCTTCAGACATTAACAGTCTGAAATATGAAGTATGAAGTATATCAACTTATTTGACTCTCTGATTATTTAATGCCTTTGAATGTCTTTCTCACTTCACTGTATCTCCACAAATTGAAATATCTACATAAATATTAAGTTTTGCTATCAGCTGAAAAATTAGTTGTAAAGTACAGGCGTTATTCCAAGCCCATTTCATACACCCTTCACTATCCAAGGTCCTGATAAGGTTTTTTTTTTTTTTTTCCCGTCAGTAGGGAGCTAGGGGCTGGGCTCTGGACTCGGCTCTGGAACAGTGGATAAAAGGAGGTTGCTTTTGTTAACTTTGGCTGATGTTGAGAACGGAGCCGGAATCCTGTCCTATTCTCGATCTCTCCCCTTTTCCTTTCCTGTATCTTCAGGTCCCCAGGCCAGTAGTTCACGGTAAAAATAAAACAGCATTAAGCCTGGCACCGTGCTCAAACTGTAGTTAAAGCTGATGGATCGCTGCTGGCTCGTTGCCTGGAGCACGGTGTTATGGGTCTGAGAGGATTTTGGGAACCCAAGGATGTGGAGCTTGGCCCTGGGTACGGATGCAGGAGGGAGTAAGGAGGGTGTTGTGGTTGGGTGGACATGAGGTGTGCGCTTGTATGAACACCGATCCTGGCATGAATGCATTTTCACATGTCTGTCAAGATAACAGATGGTTAACAGTTAAACTCTGCACAAGTTAAAAAGGGACATTAGCTATTCTCTCACTCTCTTTCTCTCTCTCTCTTTAAATATATATAATTTAATAATTATATAATTTATATATGTATATATATATATATATATATATATATATATATATGATGCATGAGTATTTTGAGTATGATGCGTCTACCATCTGGAAAGCATTGTTTTCTTTTTTGAACATCTGATAATCATCACAAAAAGATCAGATTCGCATATATTATAATGTTAAATCTTGCGAAAACGTCAGTTGAGTGTCATTCTAAATTACGTTCTGATTGTTATTCTAAATTGGCAACATATGTTTGTTTTCAGGGATGTCTTTCATACTTCCTATGGGTAAATCTCACAAAACTTCTCAAGATCATGTTTTGGGTCACTAGAAAATCAAAACAAAGAAATAAGAAATTATATTTTGCTTTAAGAAAATAAAACGTCATTCCTGCACCTCTCTCTCTATCTATATAAATATTCAATTCATATTTATTTGTATAATCCGCTTTTCACAATACATATGACAACATTACAAAAAATGTACTTGTGAAAATGACAGCTCAAAGCAAAAAAAAAACTTTTTTTCCTTTTTTCTCAAATATGGGGTGAAATGTAAAATGTTTTCAGAGCGTAGTTTGTAAGATGTCTCCATAAATACTTATGTTAGATCAAATACTGTTTGACCTGCTGTGTAATTTATCAAATCAAAATAGAAATAGAAGAGGAGGATGGACAGTGCTCAGGGCGCAGTGAAGAAAAAAGCGTTAGCACTGAGATGTTGTTCGGGGATTATGGGAGAGGTTACAGGGCCGGAGAGGAAGGGTCAGCCTAGGCGGGGCACTGGAATCCAGGGCAAATCAGGTCTGTCTCTTGGCCCCTTTACCCACGGACAGGTGAGCGACGAGGAACAATGAGGACTTTGTAAGACAGCAGGACAGGTGCACTGTTCACCCTCACAGAGTTTAATGGTACACGCCAGCGCTCCTGCCTCCGTGTCTTTTGTTTGCTTTATCTCGTCTCGTCTCAGGCCTCATTTAACATAACTCTCAGACTTTCTCAATACATGCAAAGAAATACCCTTGAGAACGTAGCGTAGTTCTGGCATAGTATGTAGTGTTTTATCTGCAGTAAAAACCAATGTAAATATGTTTTTTATGAAACAAGTTTGTATGTATGCAAGTAAGAGATGTCACAATACAACACACAGTCATGAGCAGACTTTTGAATAAAAACTGGATTAAAAATGAATAAAAATTACTACAGAATTCAGAAACGTAAGATATGCTCAGGGAATGTCTTATTTTTAACGTTTAACATTTTCAGTGAATATCTAACACGAATATATTGCCAATAATTTATTATAACCCTATCAGTTTTTATTGTGTAACAGATCAGTAGTTTATGAATAATCAAATGTGAAAATGTAATGTATGCAATTTTTTCATACTGTAGAGGGTGCCAACTTTTATTGAAAGTCTATTTTGCCAGCAGTGAAGTACATCTTTAATTCACATTAGCATTAATTTCAGGTGACAATCACCAATTCTGGATAGAATTATAAAACTTCTTCAACTGTGGTGAAATAATTTTCCGTATTTGCAGTCATAAATGGAGTGATGTCCTTTCACTGTGAAGCCCTGGCCATCCCTTTTGATTTTTGATGACAAATTGGTTTAATTATGCAGCTGGATTTGTTACAGAAAACGTTCACTAGCATACTAGTATTAGCATGATGCTATGCTTCTATTCTTTCCATTCTAGTGAGCCTGTTGACATCTGTGTCGTTGAGTCGTGTGTGTATATTTTCTGTACAGTAATCACGGTGCCGTAGATGATCATGCTATATGAGATGTTGCGTAATTAGCTGGTTATGTCTTGTGGTGGCTGCCTAGCATATGCTAAGTTGCTTTTGAGTTATTGCTTTTGAAAGGTATGCAGAGCAGACTCAAAATGAGGGGAAACATCTCAAATTATTGGAGAAGTACTCTGGCTTGAGGACCGAAACCAGTATGGTTTCTTTTTCCACAGTGGCACAAAGGCAAAATTTGCCCACCCAGTTGCAATCACAAAAAAAGTTTTATTATTGTTTAAGAGTAAAAAAATAAAGGTCAGTTTTCACATTTCCAGGGATCTCAGCAGAAGTCATCGGGTAAACTTCTATAATGATGAATGGAAACTAAAACAAAATATATATTTTTGTTTTCCCATTTGGTCCAATAGTAAAAGAAAAAAAAAATCATGATAGCATTTCTCTGACTTTCCAAACAAGGAAAAAAAAGAGAGAAATTGATTACTTTAGTCAGAAGAGAGAAAGATGTTAATGTATTGTATTAGATGTTAGCATCGTTAATCAGTTTTCTGAAATTTAATTCCAAGGAAGTTTTTTTGCAGTTTCAAAAGTCAGATTTGAGATGAACCACGGTGCAAGTGTATGCCGAACCGTGGGTAGAGAACAGTGCAGTACTTTTTTTTTTTTTATTGCAGAGAACCATTACACCCCTAACTTTCATGGAAAATGTTTTTTTTTTTTTTTTTAAATAAAGACTGAAAGAGTTGATTGTGATCTTGAAGTCATGCAATGCAACATAGTTAGTTTATAGCCTAACTTTAGCTTTTGACTTCTGTCAAACATGTACGAAAGAAACTTTTGTTGGTTACAGACCTTATTGTCTGCAATAATCCAATAGAAAAGCTAATAGAAAAATCCCATTTGTTTTTGTTGAGGGATTTAGGGTGATGGCAGCTTTCTACAATATGTCATTACTACAGCACTCTGTAGTTTGTAAAGATGATTTTGCAAACTTGATCGCAGTGGTATGATTTAAGAGTAGGAAGTGATGTGCATCAAACAGGAAGCTGTGTTGATAAATCTTTCAGAAGTTTGCAGTGACCGACGGTGACCCTGGTACCATTTGACTCATTTCTTATTCCCGGCTGTATTGGAGAACAGCCAGCTGTTCATGTTATAGGCTGGAGAGATACACCAACTTCCTCCTGCTGCCAGTCACCTTACGCACTGGCATCTGGCCATACAGATAGAGACCCGCTTAACCTCTCACACATACCCATTCTTTTATCCCTTGGCTTTACCTTCTCATAGACTTTCCTGTAGAGCTGAGTCGGCCTTTAAATTTGACACCTTTTGATTTCTAAGAAATAAAGATGCAGATATTTTATAGTGCCTGTGCTTAATTTGAATGACAAATATGAACTTACCACATGGTGAAGTCACTGGAAACTTTTCAAAAGTCAAACAATCCCATGATTGTCTTCACAGACTATGATCTAGAAACTGTTTACATAAATTATACAATAATGAAGCAAAAAATAAAGTGAATGGACAATAATAAAAACATTGTGAAATTTCATCTGACTCCTTCTGTGGAAATCTGTAGATGCTGGAGTGATTCCCAAACCACAGCAATTTGTGATTCCTATTCCCTGAGTCCCTATAGGAGCTTTATTTTTCCAGAGAGGTCATAACGATGACCACTACCGAATAGGCGGCACTCCAGAAAGTGTCTTTCCCTTGTTTATTGTGCACACCTGCTATACTTGTTCAGCATTGGGACCCTTTTAGTATCAAGGACTTGTTTTGTCATAGTGCTGTATTATGCAAGCAGTTTTCTAATGCAGTATCATTGTAAAATGGCTTTTGTTTGGAATAGCAAAAATCTGTTTTAAAATATATTTTAATTGTAAAAAATATTTTGTATATTCATATATTAATTATCTTGGAAAAATATGTTTTAGTGGAATTTATATATTAGTAAACTAAAGTAGCTAAAATAACTATTAAATCAATGATTATATAAAAATAGAATTATATAATGAGAAATGATTATCCTTTGTTGAAGTTTATACATTAATATCTAAACTCTAAACTCTATATTGTATAATATCTTAAAAAAATATTGTACAACTGTCTAGATCAGTGGTTCCCAACCTTTTTGAATCCATTGTCCTCCACTGTTCACAACAATATTCAAAGGCAAAGTTTTGCTTTCAAAACTTTTAATCTATGGTTATTCTTAGTTCTTTAAGGTTCCCACTGCTTTTAACCAATTAATTACTTTTCAGTCATCCGTGATATTAAGCATTAATAAAGTATTAAGCATACAGTCTTCTTTTAAATAATGTCTAACCAATAAAATATTTTAGAGCTTGGCATAACTAAATACGGGGTAATTTCATAAAAATTATATAACATTTTAATTTTTTTTTTTATTATTTTAATTCCTTTTTTTGTCCTATTTTAAATGGTCATCTTCAGGCCCACTTACAAGTTTCTTGAGACCCCCTATAGTTGACAACAAATAGTCGAGATGTAGTCTGGCTTTGTTGCTCAATTAAATAGTTCTGTAAAACAAACTCTTGTCCCAAAAGAACAGATGTTGTGCAGACAATGTTTGGATATGGATGTAGCATCCTTGGTCATTTACATTAGATGTAATTACTCCTGAATCACTTCTGTTTTTGTCCATGTCAAATATTCTTTTATTGGATCTAAACAGTTTCTGTGCACATTTTCAGCCAAGGTTTTTGGCCTCTTTTTAGACATTTTTGGCAGCTGAAATTTCAGTGCATCTTTAGCAGTTAGATCAGTTTGGAGGTTTTAACAAAAATTACAGCTAAAGCTAAGGACGCTGTCCACAACCTCACAATCTAACTGACTGGCTGTTGGACAACTTGCAGACCATCACGACCCATACCCTAATACAAGACACTGTATAGAATAAGCTGCACAATGACACCATTCTCTTATTAATGTAAAGCTGCTTTGCCACAATTTGCATTGTAAAAAGCGCTATATAAATAAAGATGACTTGACTTGACTTGACTAAGCTCCAAACATTCTGCAGTGAATCCAATATGTCCATATTGCAGTGGCAGGTTTTTGGAACTGAACGACCAGAAGTGGGCGTCCCATAATCAACTAGTGACTCAAATGATTGGCCCACAATGCTCTTTTTGCCGGGAAGAGAGTGTTACGGTAACCCCAAACAAAGCGGCCTCCAAACCCGTCATCACGGGGAGTATCAGATCAACTGCTTTGTGGTAAGACATGCCTGGAAGAGTCCATGCACAAGCTTATTGCATTGCACCGACTGGAGCTTCCCCATCACACAATGGCACAGCAGAAGAAAGGCAAACCAGAGCGTGCAAGTCTCAGACCCAACACAAACACATCTGTGGCCGAGGAACGAGCCACACACCATGCGCGTTAAGTGCTGGATGTCCTGTCAGCGAACGTGCCCACTCGATTTCTGTGCGGTCAGAGCAAAAATGGCACAGTTGTCCCTCTTGGACTTTTAAAGATGGGTCTGCGAGCTCCCCTTGATTCCCGTTCAGCTGGAGTTCGTTTGCCGCAGACAAATGTGAAGCGCTTTCTCGAATCCTATTTCCCCGGAACATTGGAGCTGGATTTGGAAAGCCGCCATTAGAAAGATTGAAAACGCAGTAATACTGTCAAAATTTGCATTGCTTTCATCACTGGTGCACAGAGATCAGGTTCATCTGTTTCATAAAACCACATATTATCGTGAGCTACATGTTTCCATGTATTATCTAACAACACGCCAGCACTTTTGCTGTGTTGGGTGCAAGTAGCGGAATCGGGTTACCCCTCTTTCTGTATTGGTCATTTGTAATAGTGTTTAGATTTACTTCGGTGTAAATCTCTCACAGGTTCTCAAATGAATGTTCCATCTGGAGAAACCATCAGCTCTCTGTGTGCCATTAAATTTCAGTGTGGGGTGCTGCGTGTTCCCTGCTTTCTACTTCTAATCACGTAGAGGGGCAATGGAAATCTAAATAACCAATGACACAAACTGCAAAGATTTTACTCTTCTCATCTTGAAAAAAAGCCCAGAAGAAAAGTTTAAGGTGGAAGCTTTGGAAGCACTTCCAAAGGCAATCAACAGACCCTGGCAAATCACGAAGGACATAGGAAGTCATAGCACTTTATGTTCCAGAACTACTGCTGCTGGAAAAGAGAACATGTAACCTCTATATATTTATGTCTCTGCGCACTTGAAATCTTTACAATTAGTGCTTGCTTCCATTTCCTGGGTTGCTTCTGTCGCTATACAATGTCTTGAAAGGATAGTTATCCCAAAAAATTACAATTCTATCACCATTTAATGACTTTCATGTCAAAAGTAATTTTGGCAAAACGTTGGAAGCAAACTTGGAACAACTTTTGGAAATAATGATTTTTCCAGTTACCAAAAGTTTCTAGCTCCAAAAAGGACATAAGAGCAGCGTAAAAGTAATCCATACAACATTAGTGGTTTAACCAGTCTTTAGAAGTGATATGTTGACTTTGGTGAACAGTGTAGAAATTGAAGTGCTTATTCACTCTCAAGTACCAAATCAAAAATGGTGAAATGTCAATAACACAAAACCTCATTGGTTCCTGTGTCATAATGTTACCTATAATGACTCCAGTAAGGTTTGATGTTGTTGTGGGTTCATGGTATTGGTTTTGGGATCTGTGTGCATTAGTCGATTAGTGACTTGAATTGATTTGAGTATAAATAACCAATTAAATTCCACTCCTTTGTGCAAAGTGCTGTGGTGGAAAGAGTGCTAAAAATGTACTCAAGTAAAAGTATTGCTACTTGAAATAAGAAATAAGTAGAAGTACTGAGTACTGAAAAATTATATGACTCAAGTAATTAAGTAATTAAGTAGTTTGCTGAAAAGCTACTCAAGTTACTATGTTACAAAGTACTTTAGTATCATTTTTCCATTTACACCCAAAATGAGGCAACTTGACTCTAAACACTCATGTAATTTCTGTTCCCTTTCAGTGGGTCATGTTCGACATACATCAGAACTGAACCAACGAATTGGGATATCGCACGAGAGCCCTATCACCTTCGAGTGTAAACTAAACGAGTCAATGCACATTGGCGTGCGAGCTTTGCGTGATGTGCCCCGGCCCCGCAAATGGGTATAAATACGGAAGCAGGGAGCACTCGCACTTTGCCTTTTGCTTCGGAGCTGTGCAGTGCTTTTCCTGCAGCTTCCATGAAGAGTGTGACTGAAGAGAGCCTGATGTGAAGGCACATCAGCGGCGACCGTATTCACACGGCAACAAAAACAACTGCTGCGATTTGGGCCGGTGTGAGAGCGCTCTGCAGCAGTGTGAAGCCTGCAGCAGCATTGCCGTTTTGTTCCCCCGTGTCCTTCGGCACAGTTTCAAAAAAGAGCTTAAATTTCCTTCACAAGCGAATAGTGAGTCTTTTTAAAGATGTCATTCCGCTCGTGCGCTGCTGGATGCAGTTGTTCCCTGTCACCAGCTGACGGGCACAATCGCTGCATCATGTGTTTGGGCGTTCAGCACAAAGAGGCAGCATTTGTGGATAGTTCATGTTCTCATTGTGGGAACATGACTATCGCTGTGTTGAGATCGCGGCTTGGTTACCTTGGTTCTCAAGGCCAGGCCCCCGTCCCTGTGCCCCAATCTAGTGGTCCTTCCGGTATCGGCCAGAGGATCGCTACTTCAGCTAATATACCGGGAGATCTGAGGATTACGGTCAGGGCTTACCTGCTGAGCCAGTCTCCATGGACCCCTGACCCCTCACAAGCACCGCAACCCATGTTGTTGCCAGAAGAGCGCACTGGTCCCTCTCATGAGCGACCAGCCATCTCCTTTGATGCGTCTGCTGATGAACAGATGTCAATCACGGCATCGGAAGGTGGGTTTGAGTCCTCTGGGGATGAAGGCTCGGATGCGCTGCTTCCCTCTGGGATAGTGGCATGTCCAAACCTGATCCAGTGTTGAATGACATGCTTTCCCGGGTGTTGACCTCGACTGGAAACCTCCACCGTGTCCCAAACCCTCTCGGCTGGAGGATTGATTTCTCGGGGCAGCCCACGCTGGTTCTCAGCGCTTTGCCCTGGTTCCTTTCTTTCCGGAAGTGCATGAGAAGGTGACTAGATCGTGGAAGACACCTTTTTCTGTCCGAAACCGGTCCGGTCCCTCCTCTACCTTCACTTACCTGGACGTGCAGCCAAGGGTTTTACATGGGGATCTACCCAGTTGAGCGTGCCGTCATGATGCAGCTGTGTCCGGTGGCCGCCAATTGGCAGGGCACCCATCACATCCCGGGCCTGTAAGTTCTCGTCCAATCTAACGGATAAGGCTTACAGAGCCTGTGGGCAGGCTGCATCTGCCCTGCATGCCATGGTGCTGTTGCAGGTCTATCAAATCAAAGCGCTCCGTGACGTTCCCCAGGGCGGTCTTGACACAGAAGCAGACAGAGAAGTTTCCTCATCCTCTGGGTCAGAAGAGGGCATGTCTGGCAGTGTGTCATGCTATGCCTGGCCACCCTCAGCCCCCTCTCACTTCTCCAGCAGAGGGCAGTGTGCTGGTCGAGGCCACCACTGTTGTGCCATCTCCCATGCGCACTACCACTCTGCGGAGCCAGACCTCACTTCAGGCTGCTCTGCCTTCCGAGTCAGGTCCCTCGTCTCCGCCTCGCTGCCCCACTGTGGGTAAGTCTGGGGTGCCGTTGGTCCCGCTCGTTCGGAGTCTGGGAGCCTGGCTAGCGCTTCCCAGCCCGTCCCGTGAAGCTTCAGGACCTCAGACCAGCTCTTCGTCTGTTACGGAGGCCAGCAGAAGGGAAAGGCTGTCTCCAAGCAGAGGATGGCCCACTAGGTAGTGGATGCCATCACCTTGGCTTATCAGTCCCAAGGCGTGCCTTGCCCGCTCGGGTTCAGAGCTCACTCCACAAGAGGAGTACCTTCTTCCTGGGCGCTGGAACACGGTGCCTCACTGACAAATATATGTAGAGCTGCGGGCTGGGCGACACCCAACATGTTCACAAGTTTTTATAGCCTTCATGTAGAATCGGTATCTTCCCTTGTACTGGCCGGTAGCGTGAAGGACCCATTCTAGTGTCCGCTTGCAAACGGTACTTCTGCCTGCTGGGCCGGATACGTGCATCTATTGCTCCAGTAGAGTTCCCCTGTTACTGAATCCTGTTGAGTCCTCCACCACCCCTTGTATGTCTTTATGCCCGTAATTAATGACAGAATATTCATTTTTAGGTGAACTAACCCTTTAAAGAGGACAAGCTTTACCATTCAATTGAACTGTGTTCATGCATTTTAGACACTTACATTGTTCTTGCTCCATCCATACAATAACTGCATCGAGTTTTTTATTTACTTCAACTGCTCAGTGCTCTGGTAATATCAATGGTATGACCCATTTCAGGAGCTGGCAAAATTACAATTTAAAATCAGAATACGAGCATAGCTCACTTACATTCACTAAATATCGAAACTTTAGCGATATTGATTCAAAACATGATCGCCAGTGATTGAATGTCAAAGAGTGGTTTCAACACACCGCCCCCCAGCTAAACTGAAAGTTTTGATTGGTTTTGCACCTGAGTCAGACCTGTCAATTACTGCCTGAAGTGCAGAGGGCTCCATCGCAGTACTTTGACAAGTGCCTGTCAAATGCTAGCTCACCCTGTTTGTCCGTCGGCACCTTTGTCAAAGTACTTTGTACTTTTGGTGAAAAATAAATGTAGCGAAGTTGAGTACTTAATTATTATTCAACTCAAGTCAAAGTAAAAGTGCCACAATTGAATTATCTCCAAAAAAATTAAACATACTCAAGTACTGTAACGAAAGTATTTGTAATAATTACTGTCCACCTGGCAAAGAGATTGTATTGTTTCAGAAATCTTGAATTAAACCATTGGAGTTTTGATTGCTTTTATTCTATTTCATTGTTGGAGCTTGAATCTTTTGAATCCCATTGACTTCCACTGAACATCAGCTGTAACATTCTTTAAATTATTTGAAGTGTTTTTGTTTTGTATGTGGAGGAAAGTCATGCCGGTTTGAAATGGCACGAGGGTGAATAAATGATGGCAATTTTAGTTTTTTGGGTGAACTGTCACTTTAAATGGATTAAAAATGGATTTAATTCCATTGATGATGAATAATGTGCCCCCCTTTCCACCGGCATGGTACCAGAGACAGTGTGCCCAGTCTGGGCTCATTCTGGATGTTTCCACCGAAGACAAGGCTGGAAAAAACTGGACCCTTAAACTAGCTGGTATCAAACCAGGAACCACTAATGCCAGTTGTTGGAAGGTGGTATAATCTTCTTGCCATGAAGTTTTCAGCAGGTCATGGGTAACAGGCATAGCAGTTATAGAACTGGGCTTGAAATTGAAAGGTTGTAGGTTCAAACTTTGGATAAAATGTATAGTTGATTACTTAAAAAAACAAACATAACCAAACATAATATGGACCAAATGCAAAATAATAAATAAAAATCAAAAACAAGTTGGAAATCTCAAAGGGTCAAGCAGTGAATTTTCCATGTAATTAATAGCAGGATAAAGTAAGTGTTGAGCATGTATTATGGGACAGTACGTCATTGGCTCCTTTGAATACTTTCATGTCTTAGGTCATACTGGCCATTTCCTAATTTCCAGACTGAAAGTGTACTTTGTGTCATTGACCAAGAGTTATTCAAGTTCTCCATTAGCACACAGTGGTAGAACACATTTCAGTTTGATCAGTATAATATGAAAATCTCTCCATGAACACTTCTACCTTTAAAATGTGTTTTTAGGAATTAACTAGTTATAAAAATTTGTGATTTGTGAACCTATTTTGCTTTAAGGTAAATTTCTGGATAAATAACAAGCCTTCGTGGTTGCATAAAAATCTCCACATGAAGCCAAGGAGCTCAAAAGTGTATATATTCATCTCAGAGATTTTCTGCTCATGGGATATTCCTACACCTCACTGACCCCCTGTAAAGTAGCTGAAAATGGACATTCAGAGGCTTACAGAAAAGTAGTTTGACCTTTCCAAAGATCCTTCCAGGTTAACTGGTTTACGGTTAAAATTATTTCAGCATGGCCCTCCTACACACACTAGAGCATTTATTAATGATGAAAATCACTTGGTATTGTACCTATATTTGTGATTTAACTGAATAGACTCCACTGTGGGAATACAATAGAAAAATGTTGACCAGTACTCACTGGTCAACATTTTTCTATTGTATTCCCACAGTGGAGTCTATTCAGTCTATTCTTGAGTCTATTCAAGTCTTTAGCCCAAAAGATTGTTTCTTTTTTTCTGTGCCAATGACTAAAGACATTTACAGTAAATGTGATTAGTTTATCCTCCATTAAATAGCTTCCTTCCAACTTTTTCCACCTTGATTCAACATGTTGGGAATTAGGTACACACACACCCATACACACACATACAATATATATAAACTGCTGAAAAGTTTGGGGTCAGTAAGATTTTTATTTTTTCAAAGAACTTATTACTTTTATTCAGCAAGGATGCATTAAATTGATCAAAAGTAAAAGTGTAAAAGATATTATAATGTTCCAAAAGATTCTATTTCCGATAAATAACCTCTTTTAAGCTTTCAAAGAAGTTTTCATAATAATATTAAGCATCACAATGATTTAAGTATTGAAAATCAGAAATGTTTCTTGAGCATCAAATCCTCATGTTAGAATGATTTCTGAAGGATCGTGTAACACTGAAGAAAATTAATATTTGATCACAGCAATAAATTACATTTTATAATATATAAAATAGAAAAGTTAAATTGTAAAAATATTTAACAATATTAATGATTTTGTGATTTTACAATATTTCGTTTAAAAAAAAAATATTACAGTTTTCAAAAATGTTCATGGTGCTTTTTTGTCAGTTTTGTTAAAAGAAGAAAAGAGAAGATTAGATTTTCTGTAAACTAGAAGAAATAATATGGGTTGCGAAGACATGATTTTCAAAAAGATTTTCATTTTTGACTAAACAGTAAAGTTGATTCAGAGGAAGTTATTACATTTAGACAATGGAAAAAAAGACCTTTTTTCTTTCTTTGGCATAACTGATGAACTATTCACAATAACACCAGGGGCATTTATAAATAAAGTACATAGGATCAGGTTTGATTTCATGTTTCCACTCGTAGTAACTGAGCCAGCAGATACTTTCATCCCCTCTATATCCCAGTCCATCCCTCTGAGAATGAAGTTATGCCTGCCGCTGTTTCCCACACAGAAATACCTGACGCATTCAGCATATCTGCAGCTTTTAACGCCTCATATCTCATATGCACCTCTAGCAGCTTCCAAAAAAAATGACATATCATCTCAATGGACCAGCCGCAAAGTACTTCCTCCATATCTGGCTGGGTTGTTTATCCCAGAAAGAATCTGCAAGAGTAAAAAAAAAAAAAAAAAAAAAAAAAAAAACAAGACGAGGAACGGGAAAAAATTGTTTATAGAAGCAGCTAATACTATTTTCCCTCAGATGTTTTTGTATTGTTACATTAACAGTCCTCCATACGCCCAGGATCACAGACCTGAAGTAATGGCTAGGAACAAAGAGTGTTGCCTTAGCAACGGGGGAGCCTAAAAGGTCATCGAGGGTCAGACAGTCAGTGGAACACTTGAGGGACAATAAAATAAATCATATTGCCTCCAGAGAAGTGTCTGATTTAAAACACTTAAACCAAGCATTGAGAATGTCTGGAAAATAAAAAGAAATGGTAAGAGGAGGGCAGCTGCTGCGTGTTAAGTCTGTAATGAGATCGTCTCTGTGGCCCTTCTACCCCTGCGCTCCATTGCAGAATGGAAAATGGCCTTTTAATCTTCCTGAAGAGGCCCCTGCTCTTGCCTGCTTTTTATGTGGCTGTGCGCGTGTGGGCCTGCAATATTTTCACACATTCATTTTTCCTGTTTTTCGACCCTTCATTTTTCGACCCTTCATTTAGACTGCATTGCAATTTGATTCTTTTCATTTTTTAATTTTAATTGAAAACTTTTTAAATTTTTTTTTTTTGTTGTTGATTAATAACTTTTTCACAGTGTTTGTGTGAATATAAATTGGGCTTGTTTGGGTTGTTTTGGTAATTCACTTCCTGTTGCATTAAAGGCATAGTTCACCCAAAAATAAAAATTATCCCATGATTTACTCACCGTCAAGTCATTTTAGGTGTATGTGACTATCTTCTTTCAGACAAACACTGTCAGAGTTATAATAAGAAATATCCTTGCTCTTCCAAGCTTTATAATGGTAGCGAATGGTGCTCCTGATTTTGAAGTCCAAAAAAGTGCATTCATCCATCATAAAAGTAATCCAGGGGGTGAAAAAAGGCCTTCTGAAGCCAAGCGATGGGTTTTTGTAAGAAAAATATCCATGTTTAAAACTTTATAAACTATAATAACTAGCTTCCGGCAGACAGCCTATGCAAACTGAAACCAAAAGAGTCACTTCTGACGCAACGTATAACGTAGATGTAGGAGTAGCATAAGCTTAGATGCCTCTCGATAGGGCATCTAATAGGGCTGGGCAATAGGGCTGGGCAACACCCTCAAGCTCGCCTTCTCTTATATCGGAAATTCTCTTTTTAGACTTCTATTTCGAGACCGGTGTTTTGTTTTGCTCTATCCTCTGCGCTTCCGCATTCATCATAATACGTCCGCATAATATGTCAGAACTGGGGTTACTCTATTGCCGTAAGTTGATATGCACTGGCAGTCTACTGGAAGTTAGTTATTTTAGTTTGTGGATAGATTTAAATGTGGATATTTTTCTTACAAAATTCATCTCTTCACATCAGAAGGTCTTTATTAATCCACTGGAGGTTGTTTTTTTTTTTTTTTTTGTGCACAGGGAGAAAAAAGAAAGTCCATTTTTTTAATAGCACATCTTTATTCAACACCAAGTCCCAAGTCGCATGATTTGAGGATCATTCAAGGGACAAACAAGTCACTATGTTTAAAAAAAAAATGAAATGAAATTAATGTGGTTTATTTTTACTTTTGGTTAGAGGTTAAAGTAAGAGAAAAAACTGTGGAAATTGCTTTCTGTTCATCATCATCATCAATTCACTCACAGTAGCTAGCATTTAACATTCAGACTGTGGGGTCAGAGTTTATGCCTGGTATTTCCTATCAGGATGAAAACCTTACAGAATTGAGGGGCACAGAGTGAATGTTCCACATTATTACCTGGTAAAGAAAACATAGGGAGGAACCGAGCCGGTCACAGTGAACTGCCACGCTAATAGTGACGTGAAGACAAAACAGGAAAGTCTCTGACGACATTTTATTAGTTAGAAGTATAAACTTTATGGCACGTTTGCTCTGAGGCCACATGATTGAATTCAAAACTTGAGCTTCCTGAGTTCCTCTTTCTCTCTGTAGGGATATTAGATGATCCTGTAAAAGAAATTCAATAAGAGACAGTTTAACCCTTTCATTTGCGAGGGTGTAATAAGTTGGTTTTGTCTGCTGCTGTGCATGTCAGATGCTGTTGGACTTGATGATCACATGGGACTGATTTGGTAGGAAATAATGGCTGTTATTTATGCACATATCGGCTTTAAATGGTAGTCAAAAGTAGTTATTTACTCATTCTCTTCATCCAAGACCAAGTGTGACTAAGTTCCTCTGGTTATAAAGTTCCTTCCTGGAATGAAAGATTCTATGTGAACCATAAGTGACCTTGAAAAGCAATTCCCAGTGACTGAATTGATAAAGTGGGTATGTGTGGTATTCATTGATGTTCATTTTTGAAGATTTTGGAGAAAATGAAGGTAGATTGAAAACACGTTGTGACAACAGCCTTGATCGTGAAAATGTTGAATTTGTCAATGAAAACATGTGCGAGATGGTGAGAATGTTTCTGCAGCACACGACGGGGGACACCGTCCGAGCCAGGGACTTTGGGAGGAATTATATCAAGCATGCCTTTCCACGTGTCATGGATTTTTGTTGTTGAAGTGATCTTCGATTTTAAACGGTCCAGAAGGCACTGGTGTTTTTGATGCAGGTGAAACGGTCTTTGCTACACTAATGGATGGGAAAGCAGCACTGAGATATGAGCTGTGTGTGGATCATAGTTTTCAGCCAGGGCCTCAGACTGGCATAGCGGAAAGCTGGTGCCTGCAGACATATGTATATGCATGATGAATGATATCTATATTGACAAATGTATCTCCACCTGTCATGCAAAATACTGGGGTTTGATTCCTCGACGGGGAGGCTTAGAGAGTTGAACTTGTAACCTGAAGGTCGTGAGTTCGAGTCTTAGTAACGGCAGGAAATGTAGGGTGGGGGGAATGAATGAATAGTGCATTACCCACAACTGAGGTGCCCTTGAGCAAGGCACCCAATTTCTCCCCGGGCAGCAACTGCTCCAGGTGTATGTTCATGGTGTGTGTGTATTTGTGCACAAACAGGACAACATACTACACATGGCTACACATCACGCCACATGTTGCTATCCACTGTGTTCTTTGCTAACATCCTGCAGTGTTTCAAGAGACTGAGCAAAGCAACAGTAGTCCCAAAAAGAAGAAAAAACAACTGTTGAAAGTCATGACATATTGTTAGGTATGGTGACCCATACTTGAAATTTGTACACACACACACAGCTATTGCTACAGCACCCAGGGAGCAATTAGGGTTAGATGCCTTACTCAAGGGTACCTTAGTCATGGTATCAAAGGTGGGGAGAGTGCTGTTTATTCACAATCCCAACCTTCAATTCCTGCCAGCGTGGGAATCAAACCAGCAACCTTCACATTACAAGCCCAACTCCCTCACCATTAGGCCACGACTACCCTGTATGTGGCACCTGCGCCGTACACCATCTTGCATCAATCTTCTCAGAGTAACATTCAAAACGAACTCACAACTGTAACTGAATAACAGTTGTAGTCAACATGAAATCAAGATAGACCTTATTTGATGCTTCTGGTTACATTGCAACATAAACTCATTGGAAAAACTTGCCTCAAGCAACATTTTTGCAAAACTCCAAACACGTACCAATACATTAAAATCACTGCATTTTCGAGCTGAAATTAAGACTAGATGCAGTAAAACAACCAACAACTTTTATTCCTTTTCTCACAAATTATGATCACAAGGGCAGATTATCAATCAATAAAGACATATAACCTCAAAACACTTTTACCATAGTGCATGATTTATAAATTAATATATTTTAAGCATTTGCATCACATAATCAGTTCCACTTGTTTGGCTTTTCTGATGTGGTAAACTTGCTCGGTAGCTCACCTGGTACAGCATTGCACTTGCAATGTGAACACTTGGGTATGAGGCCCACGAAACACGAGTTACAATAAAATATCTCAAAGACTTGTAGAAGCAAGTTAAAATAGCATGTTTGTGCCAGCAAATGCTTCTGTTAAGTTTAGTGTAAGTGGTACGTGATAGATCATTAACCTTTTAGCAATGTAAACGTTAACCAACCAATGTAATAAAACTTTGCCAGATTCGTGTTCATCTGTTTGAGATAAATCTGAATACACTTACTGAACACTTTGCTCTGAAAGTGTTGCAAAATGTATTAGAGACAACGTAATATCACGGTTATAGAGTAATATCACGTTTTTCCAACGAGCCTGGGTTGTTATATTGTGCATGATTCATCGCTGCATATTGTCCTTTTTCCATCAGGACAAGAGTTCAAGTCTAGTTCCCTTCACTGTTAGAGTTTCTGTATTTTATTGAGGGTTTTGTATTGTATTCAATATGATGACTCAGTACTGTTATAAAATTTTTAACCTCTCACTTTTCCAGTACTGGACGGCATCACTGCTCTCCTCTTGTCCATGAGCTATCAATGTCATTAGCCTCATTTAATCTAATTTGAAGCCGTTTGTTTGAGTTAGACCTGGGTATGTGGAAGAAAAATATTTGAAATGATAACAAGTAGCTGCTGTCTATGCTTAGTTATATTGTGAACAAAGCTCAGCACACACACGGTCATTCACGCATTCATTAATACTCACATTAACCCCAGCATTCGAAGGTCCTGATGGTTTTCCAGTCAGTTGCTGGACAATCTATCTCTTTTTTTTTTATTATTATGTACAGTACCAATTAAAAGTTTGAAAACATTAAAAATGTTTTTGAAAGAAGTCTCCTATGCTCACCAAGGCTGCATTTATTTAATCAAACATACAGTAAAAACAGTAATATTGTGAAATAATATTTACATTTGAAATAATTGTTTTATATTTGAATATATATTTAAATATGTAATTTATTTCTGTGATGCAAAGCTGAATTTTCAGCGTCATTACTCCAGTCTTCAGTGTCACATGATCCTTCAGAAACATCCTAATATGATGCTCAAGACACATTTATTAATATTATTATTATCATCAAAGTTGAAAACAGTTTTGCTGGGGTTTTTTTAGTTTTGTTTTGTTTTGTTTTTGTGGCACCATATTTTTCAGGATATTTTGATTAACAGAATGTTCTAAACATTTATTTGAAATATAATTATTTTAAATTGTAATAATATTTCACAATATTGCATTTTTACTGTATTTTTGATTAAATAAATTCTTCTTAATGGTTTAATGATTTTTTAAAAAGATTTTGAAAGAATGACGTTCTTTCAAAAACATTAAAAAATCTTTCTTATCCCAAACTTTTGAATGATAGTGCATGTGCATAAAAAACCCCAGAAACATAAAACAGAATATGCAGAAACAATTATGTGTTCAGAAGCAGAACTGCTCTGATGTCATTCATTCTGTATATTTACTGGCAAACAGCTGCACACATTCTCAATGATGCCTAATAACCAGGTTAGTAATGGAAAATATATAATAAATTGAATAAATAAATTGAAAATATATTGCATGTTACTAGCTGTGCATCATTTAAAGTAGTTAAACAGTAAAGTTAATCGTTTTAAATTTAGCATTATAAGATAACTAAACACATATTTCTTCACCAGTTTGAGTTGAACTCAAATAATTGAAAAAAAATGAAATCAAAAACCATGGATGACACATAAGGTACAAAATTAATCAAGGCTTGAGATGTAGCATATAGATCCGGGGACAGAAATGCCTATAGCAGAAACAGGACTGCTTTAAGGAAATGAATCAAATCTGCCAAATTAGAGCATAAAAGGCCGATTGAAGCCAACTTAATAACTCCAGAAATCCCCGGCAAATCATCAGGGCAATAGTGCACTATAAGAAGACTCCCTCATTGGACATTTGTGTCACCTTAGCTGTGGACCTAAACCTGCTCTATATCCGTTTCGACAAGGACAACAATGACCCAGTACAACCTTCAATGCCCTCCAGTGACACTGCCCCAGTCCTGAGTACACAAGAGGTGAGACTCTGTCTGTGCAACATCAATCCCAGGAAACTGGCCAGCCCGAATGGAGAACTGGGTAGGGTGTTACAGGACTGTGCGGGAGAGCTGGCAGAAGTCTTCACCACAATCTATAACATCTCGCTGTCCTCAGCTTGGGTTCCTGTTTGCTTCAAAAGTGCCACAATAGTTCCAGTCCCAAAAATGTCCAGGATAACATGCCTAAATGATTACAGGTCTGTAGCGCTTACTCCCATACCGGCTAAATGTCTGGAAAGATTAGTTATCATGCAAATCAAAAACGCATACCACCCACACTGGACCAGTATCAATTTGCTTACAGGGAAAACAGGTCTACAGAAGATGATGTTTCTGTTATGCTCTACACACTGCCTCAACATCTAGAGCACAAGAACACCTATACAAGGCTGCTCTTTGTTGACTTCAGTTAGCCTTTGATACAGATCATCCAAACAAACTAAAAGCTAAACTTTACTTGCTTGGATTAAACACCCCGCTTTTGAATTTTAGACTTCCTAACCAATCAGTCGCAGAGTTGCTGGGCACATTTCATCCACCTTAGTTATCAACACCGGAGCCCCCCAAGGATGTGTGCTTAGCCCATTATGACTGCCTAGCCTTTTTGTCATCTAATGTCATTATATTCGCTGATGACACTTCTAGGACTTATCACCAATAATGATGAGGCTGCATATAGAAAGGAGGTTGAACACTTGGCAACATGGTGTAAGGAGCACAACCTAGTTCTTATTACCAAGAAGACCAAGGAAGTGATTGCGGATTTTAGGAAAAAGGGACAACTTAACCACACTCCACTTTTCATTGGAGGTACAGCGAGTTCCTAGCTTTAAGTTCCTGGGACCTGTCCTGGGGCATTATCACCACTTCAGCTGTTGGAAAGGCCCAACAGCCTGTTTTACCTGAGGAACTTGAGGAGAGCCAAACTCCCTAATCAGCTCCTGGTGAATTTTTACCACTGTGCAATTGAGAACGTGCTGACCTATGGACTCTTGGGTATGGCAATCCAGAGGGTGGTGAGGACAGTGGAGAAAATTATTGGAACCAACCTACCAGAGATCAACACCGTCTACACCAGCGGTCCCCAACCTTTTTTGCGCCACGGACCGGTTTAATATCAGACAATATTTTCACGGACCGGCCTTTAAGGTGTGGCGGATAAAAACAACAAAATAAAATGATACGACCAGCATAAAAACTGGGGTATTTTTTTTAAATATTATAATAAACGTGAATCCAATGTGTAGGCTTACTCGCAACTTTATTAGCAGCATCCTCGTAACATCGCGCCAACAACATAACATGAGTAACATCCTCTCTGCCCCCTAACGCTCTCTGGCGGGCTTGGTGCGTGTAAATCACCTGTTGCGATAAATCCATATTTCAAGTAGGACTCCTGGTATTGTCTGTTAAATGCAGCTTTCTTTTTCTTGGAAATCGTAGGCTCTTCTTCTGTCTCCTCACTGGGCCGTTTCCCCTTCGCAAAGAAGCTTTCCAGAGACGTTTGTTTTGTACTCATTTTGCTAGCTTGTGTGTTTATTTTTAGCGGTAACGTATCACGTGACCTAAACAAGCGTTGCTATGCGCCAAGAGTGAGTCATAGACGGATGTAACGGAGAGAATTTGAAGTTGAGATGCTGACTCGCGATCTTCGCAGTAGTGAACGCGCCAGAGAGAAATGCACATTTCATACTAATTACATAAGTCAGGTTTTTTTTTTTTTTTTTTTAATAAGTTATTTATTCTTTCTGTGCGGCCCGGTACCAAATGACCCACAGACCGGTACCTCTGGTCTACACCATTCGCTGTCTGCAGAGAGTGCATAACATCCTGCGACATCCCCCAGCACATCACTCGTTCCACCCGCTGCCCTTAGCGAGACGATACCTGCCCATCAAAGCCAGAACCACTAGACTAGCCCACAGCTTTTATCCCAGTACAGTGAGACTGTTGAACGAACATTTAATCGAATTAACATCGAATTTACATCCAGCCCATCACATACACCACACGTTTTCCACACAACTGCAATAGCTGAGAACTGGAGCATGCATTGCTGCAGTAGTTATACCACATCTCACAATCTGTATTATATTTTTTTCATATGGACAATAATTTTTATGTCTCTGCTGTCAGAGCCATATGGTACAAGGTATAATGAATTGGACTTTATGGACTTTTATTGTACTTTTACTTTGTAGGATTCTTTGATGTTATCTCGTTGTTATTTATAACAATGACAATAAAAAAACTTCAATAAATATTTCTATATTTGAGTTAACTTTGTGGACTGCAGAATTTGAGTGCGTAGTGGCCAGCCAATGAGATTCAATAAGAGCAAAGTGCATTTATCAAAGCAGTATTTGTTTATGAGTGTTATGAGTTTTGAAAACATCTAAAGTCATTGAAGTCTTTTTGATTTCATAGGCTGCTTTAGATTTGTCTTTGTAACATTTGTACATAATATTATTTTATTTTTGAGACACGGAAAATAAATTGGCTGAAAATGAACTCTTGAGCTGCTTAAAGTTGAAAACAGTCACTATTGTTTTTAAGTTCTGTTTGTATTTTATTTTCACAGTGCTCGTTTTTGTCTTGTTTTGTCTCCTAACTACTTTTATCTCGATTGGTAGGGAATGGTGTTATCAAAGCGCAAAGGTCATGGGTTCAATTACCACAGAGTCCCACTGAGTACCATCTATTGATAAAATCATCTTCCAAAATGAAGTAAAAAAGTGAAAATTTCTTACTTATTTGTTTGTTGGTAGCATAAATATTCAAAATATTCTGCGGCAGTATCTTCTCTTCTGTCTTATATTTTCCTTCACCTTGTCTGGACTCACATTCTTGTGTAACAGAAATACACTTCTTTCTGTTGATCCAATATTTATGAGAGAGCTGTGTGTGTGTCTGGAGTGAGATTGGTAATATGAGGACCTGGGTCTGCAGCAGAACAGTGTTTTGTTTGAAAGGCGTGAACTTCCCTGTCAGCTCAGTTATTCCAGGGCAATCAGATGTCACAGAGATATTTATCTGAAAATCCTTGATTCATTTCAATTGTGCATACCTAATCATTCTTCCTTTTTATAAATTTCTCTGTTGCCATACAAGACTGCAACCGAGCCTGTCTCTTCCTTTGTGTTATACTGTACACTTACTTAAGTACGCTAACTTACTGTATGCTAACTTAAGATTGTATGTTGAATTGCCTGCATGACTCATTTTTAGTGGTTACATAACCGAAAAAAATAAACAACCTGTTAATATGAATTTAATGTTACTTTGGAAAGCTAAGGGATCAAAGTAAATTATTAAAAGTAAACTGCAGGTTGCTTTTTGAAATCATTTTTTTTTCTTCTGTAATTGGCCGCACTTTTAAGTGAAAAAAAAAAATGTAGAGCAGGACTTCATTTTATCCTTCTGAAATCGATTGGACCGTAAAAAGTGAGTGTTACTAAAATGGAGCTAAAACAATCCCTCAATAGCTATTTGGTTATTGGACAACATTATCTAATAGCCTTTGTGGTCTTAGTGATGTCAGCAGAAAAAGAACGTTGTTTGAGAAGTTATTTTGATCAGATAGATGATTTGACATTCATTTGATTTTCTTTTTCTTATGTATTCTTTTTTTTTTACTTGATTGACACAAGGCAAAATGTAAGTTATGTAAAACTTAACAAAAGATTTAAAACAGTAATTTATTAAAAATCTGGATGAGCAACATGTAAAGTGGCTGATGTGTAGTTAACATACTCTAGAATTTACAGATATGAATCAGCTTGTTTGGTTCAAAAATATTCACTGATTCATATGTAATTGAGAAGTTCAGTTTAGTGATTCATTTTGACAGTTCATAAGCTATAAAGGAATCTGTTCAGAATGATTGAGTGATTGATTTAAAGGGACAGTTCACCCAAAAATATAAAATTATCATCATTTACTCATGTCACTGAAAACCTGTATGACTGAAGAATGTTTCAGTTGTTTGTGTCCATACAGTAAAAGTTCTTTGGATCCGATGTTTGGTTCCCAACATTCTTCAAAGTCTTTTCTTCATTTTTTTAGCTGTTGTTTCTGAGCCAGAAAGAGCAGTTTTCATGTACAGATATGAAACTCTTTTGAACCACATAGTACAGAACTGGGATAAAGGTTTATAGTTCGTAACTTCACACTTCAAATAACAATTGTATCAGTTACATAACTACAGCACCAGGTGGCGACAATTGACTGTTACAAAAGTATTCATCATTGAATCATTCATTCAAGAGATTCGTTCAAAAATGCTGATTGATCAAGTAATGATTTTTAAACCAAAAACTTGTGATCCTCAATTTATCCAGAATCGTGCAGCTTTACTGTGATTTTAAAAATGTATAATCTGACATATAGTTTTGTTTTTAAAATAGGAAAGTATTTTACCAAAGTGGAGCTTGACTAGTTTATCTGCTTTAAATTATGAGTAGCATAAATTTTTTTAGCGTAGTTTCCTCACTCACTCTTTCAGAGTGCTTTTACAATAACAAGCATGCACAAATCAACTTAGTCTCTCTGTCTACCCCTTTTCTCTTTATTTTTCAATCTATCACAAACACACATGCTTTCTTTCTATCCGAAGTCTCACAATCCCCAACATCCTTAACCTCTGCAGGCATATTACCTCCACTGAACATATTCATTCTCACTCTAAGGCCCTGATACAAGTCCGCGGGGAAGTGTGCTTGAACCGTGAGACTGTTAACACTCATTTAAGCCCATTGCTATCTGCTACTATCAGACATTACTCAAGAAGTGCAGACAACTGAGAAAAAGCTCTCAAGAGTCTGAAGACCTGATGGTGTTTGAGGTTAGGGTGTAAGCTGAGACTCTTTTTGAAGGAGGCTTTTGAGGCGTTGATAGCCAAATAAAAGAGCCGTAAGGCTTTAAGAAGAGACAGTGCTCATGCTGCGCAGAGCTGGATGGTGCTTAATGATTTTGAGGTCAGGGTTAGGGCAATGCATAGTCTAACAGTAAGGCCTGTTTCACATCAGTCACATTGTAGCGTAACTGCAACACTAGTAGATAAAGTGACTTCTGGGTTGACAAGTATTTTCTTTAACAGTGGTCATAAATTGTAATAAGGTAATCAAAAATTAACCACTTAGAATTATTATAAACACGATAATCATGAAATCATTTACATGCAGATGGCAAACACAATTAATTACCTGTGTTGAAAATGACAGGCCTTTTAAAAATAGCTTGTAAATTGCTCGTTATGGTATATTATCACGAGATACTGGGTTCAATCTTTGTTTCTTTCAGTTATGACAGGTTTTGTATTCCTTTTTGCAACTGAATGATTGATTGAATGATTGAAATTATTTTTTTTATTATAAATATAGTATTCACCAAAATATGTGGAAAAAATTGAAGTTGACAAAAACTTGAATCAATATTTGGTGATAAAATAGCATAATGTGTATAATGTGAATAATAAATAGCATTTATTAGCTATTTTTTTGTAGGCCAGTCATTTTTGACCCTGAACACCATAAATGTGACTTTATGCCATTTTGTACGAGATAAAAACATTTCAAAACAGACTTCCTGGTTAAACATTACAGCCCACAAGTGTAATAAATTGTACAGAATATATAAAAAAAATATAATATATATAATATTATAAAAAAAAAAATACATATATATATATATATATATATATTCATTATTATTATTATTTTTTTTTATATTTCCAAAATTATCCAAATTACAAATAATGATTTTTTTGGTAAAAAATTATGACGTATAAATTCAGATAAAGGAGGCATATGATCATCAGATCCAAAAAGAAATGCAAAACCTGTCCTAATTGAAAGAAAACAAGTTGAAAAAAAGATTGAATCCAATATTTGGTAACACAACAAGTGTATCAAGTTCTCCAAAAAAAAAATAATAATAAATAAATAAATTGGGGGAAGTAGATATACCCTGGGTGAGTAAAGTCATTAAGTTTTAGTCCACTGTGATTATTTATAAAGCAATCTTTAGTGGTAGAAGTGATGGTTCTACCACATTGTGGCAGAGAGACCGTTTTACAGCCTTGGTTAAATGTAGCACGCATGAGACTAGATAATGATCTGAGACGTCACCGCTTTGCTGCAGAATTTCAGCGGCATCAATATCGATTCCATGTGACAATATTAGATCTAGAGTATGATTATGACAATGAGTGGGTCCTGAAACGTGTTGTCTAACTGCAATAGAGTTTAGAATATCTGTTAATGCCAATCCCAGTGTGTCTTTTTCATTATCTACATGGCTATTAAAATCACCAACAATAAGGACTTTATCCACAGCCAGTACTAACTCCGATAGAAAATCAGCAAATTCTTTGATAAACTCTGTATGGTGCCCTGCTGCCCTGTATACAGTAACCAGTACAAACGTCAAATGGGATTTGTCACTTACATTATATAACGGTACATAAAGCACCATCACTTCGAAAGAATTATATTTGAAAGACTTTTCAGTAATACTGAAGATATTACTATAGATTACAGCAACACCTCCCCCTTTTCCTTTCCGACGAGGTTCGTGTCGATAATAGTAACCTTGAGGGCTAGACTCATTTAACCTGTTAGCTGTCACCACGCTCTTGAAAAATTAAAAAAATTGAATCTTGAGTTTTAGATCTTTTTAATGATGTATAGTTTGTCAAGGTAATTACATTGCATGTAACATTAAATTTGAGTTAATTTAAATAAAGAAGCTTTTGTCCGTCGATGGTACGTTGCCACTTAACAGGTTAAAGTAAGGTAATCGTCTGGTTTTAGCCAGGTTTCTGTCAAACACAGCACTAGATGATCTAGATCTAAAAAAATCTAGATTATTTTCTGTGAGCCTATGTTGGCTGTGTGTATACTTGTTATGTACACTTCATTGAAATCTGTTGCTTTCTAATGTTGCTTGTCTTCATATAAAAGATTGTGTTAATAAATAGGTTCAAAGTGACTTTTGGACAAAATAAAGATAAAAATATAAAGAGATAAAATAATTTGGATATTGAGTATTTCAGGAAAACCTTTTCAGGTTGAACAACGTAACACAGAAATACAGAAACACAGAACCGGTCCAGGGAGCCAAGAAATGACACCAACACAAGAGTGCAGTTCATCATTGACACAAAGTTTATTGTCCAAGGGGTACATACTTATAGGCAATAAAACTAACAGCTCAGCAATTATGACACAATATCTGATATCATCAAGATGTCTGAGTTTGAGCGCATGACTAGGAGACAGGGCACATGACTAAAGGAGACAGGGCACAAGATGTTCTGGAATCTCACAATAGGCTTCTATCCAGCTGGAAGCGTGACATTCACGTTTTGAACTTGAAGTAAGTGTGTTATCATACCATACTTCTTTGAAAGACAAAGGAGGTAGAATTTAATCTGCCAACAGCTGGCAAAAGACATTTTATGTCAAAGGTATCCTTTGCAAATCTCCACGCACAAACCTGTCTAAGAAAAGGAACGATCATGAACTCATTAGACCACATTACTTTTTCCATTGCTCAGGGATCTGCGTTTTCTTCTCAGTACACCAGGTGATACATCTTTGCGGGTTGGCCTTTGGATACAGGCGGTTTCCAAAGGACAGCCCTGCCAAAAAAATTCCAGGTTTGTAATGTCCATGGTGCTCAGTATTTGTTGAGACTGGGTCAGAGAGGTGCTGATTCAAGCCTGTGGTAAATCCTGAGGCTGCACTTTTGTACCATTCACCTACTGTCCTGTGAAGTGTCTGTCTATCCTTGCTTAAACTTGCTGAGAGAATAAGAACGGTCTTAAAGAGCATTTGGGTTCAGACACTTGTGCCCCAGGAATCATTTATTTTTTTAAATTATTAATATTAAACGTAAATTGATATTTCTTTAATTTAACTTAAAAATGAACTTTTAAATTAAATTTAACTTAATTATTAAAAAAATAATTTTTTTCTTTTAATTTAACTTTATATACATATTATATATATATATATATATATATATATATATATATATATATATTATCTGTGAGCATGCTGATTACAAGATCATAGCAACTATTGTATTAATGTTAATATATTGTGCACGCTTAACAGAAAACATGATTTTTGTGATCGAATGCATGCACGTATTATTGCACATTACATGAAGAAAATTTTGTAAAGGCCTATTATATTTTAAATTATATACAGTACCGGTCAAAAGATTCAACACATTACTATTTTTAATGCTTTTGAAAGAAGTCCCAGGCTCATCAAGTCTGGATTTATTTGATCAAAAATCCAGAAAAAAACCCCAGCAATATTGTGAAATATTATTACAATTTAAAATAATGGTTTTCTTTTTTAATATACTTAAATAAAATATAATTTATTTCTGTGATGCAAAGCTAAATTTTCATTGCAAACAAAAGCTTCATCGATGTTGTACCAGGCTATTTTACAGTAAACACTTCATACTCGGCAAAACAGGCCAAATAAATCTTGTCTAAACATTCATATTATCTCTGACATTTTATGTATGGTATTTGTTATAGAGCCTATTTCAGTTTAATAAGTTGCTAACACATTTTATTTAAGTATATATTACAGATTTCAGTCGATTTTTCTCATTTCAGTATAACAATATAGTTGAAAAGTCAATATGGCATGTAAGTTGTGTAGTAAGCGTAACCGCACGTCTGCGCCATTCATCAAGTTGATCCTCGATTTGAAACTGAAACCAGTCACTCTCTTCCTCTGAGGTAAATTCTTCTAGCATTAATTCTCACCACATCTCAAAATGAAGAAAAGTAGGCCTACATGAATCTGACTAAACTCAATGTGTTTTTTCAAGTTGATGCGAGCATCAACTCTTTGCATGGATCGTCTCAAAATTTGCCTTTGAATAGTGCAAACTCTCCATGGGCATGGCTGCATTAGCAGATAATCTCTCTTTTCAAACATATTACATAAACAGAATATTTGTTTCAATTTGATTTTCATTCATTAAAACCTGACATTTCAATGTTTCTATATACATATGTCTCATGTTTGAGTGATAAGTATTCACTAAATTACAGTTAATTTTCTGACGAGTATCAGAATGGACTACATTGAGAGAGAGACGGCAGATCACGCATCATGTTAGTTTTCTTTATTTTGCAAAAAGCACAACATTTTGTTTTTACTGTGAGTGTACACAAATGAAAGACATTTCTTAGTTTTGAATGATGTATAACTCTTATCTGTATGTCCAAAATCGACTGAGTATTTTGAGTCTCTTTCGCACTAGTAAGAAAAAACTGAGGTGTTATCGCCGGCGCGACCGCCGACCCCAAGGAGTTACTGGAAGATTTCAGTACTGTAGAGTTCCTCACTTCACTGTCACTCATTATTTTATATTTTAACTTTGAAGAGACATGGCCAAATTTTCTGATAGAGCAAGCCTTTTCATGAATACATCAGGAAGTAAATGTGTGTAAAACTCAACTTAATGCTTTATTAGAAGATAAAGTGGTATTCCTTCAAATATTCTAGAAAGAAGAAACTGTGGTTATGACATTAAGGGTAGCCTAGTCTCTCCCTTCCCTGCTGAAAATATAGTTGAGCATGTGATGCTCATGTATAGCATTGGCCAAAAGTGATATCCAGAGGGGATATCTGTTTTTACATGGCATGAAAAAATTGAAAAAGTATTGTTTGACTCTGTTTGTATCTAAAGAGGCTTTTGACTTTTCTCTCAAAAAGAGGATTTTATCTTAACTGTTTAGAAGTTATAAGCAAAAATAACAATTTTTCATATCTCCTGACCATTAGGTGGCACTGCGCCAAAACTGCAGGTACCCTGAAGTCATGGTTGTCATAACACAATTATTAATTATTCGAAAATGTTTTGACTAATCAAATTTAACTCCATGTTTTTTGTCGGCATGGTCTAAAGATGATGTGGTTTTATTTTCATGGACATCAGACAAATGGTCTAGGAAGAGAAAAAAAAATGATTGAAAAAATAGGGTTTTCAGAAAAATTCTAAATCCCGGAAAAGTTTTCACAATGGATAATGATGTCATTGGGTGCAATCGAATCATCTTTAGCCAAGGAATGTTTATAGGCCTTACGGTTAAGTGCTATACAGAGTTAGAAACTTTACCAACAAAAAATGGTAAATAGTGAATATATTTTAGATGAAATTTTCTGATGAACTGAATAGCTGAGGTCCTTCATAGGGTAAAAGCTTCATTCTTTTGAAAAAACGTAACTCTTTCCAGTTTATCTGCCAAACCTCTTAATAAATGATAGCATAAATAATAGTCAACTTTAAGGAGAGCAAGTCACAGAGCAAGTCAGTTCACGCCAGTTATGCAGATGTCAGACAGATAGGATGAGCAAGCCACCAAATCTTTTGCTGTTAAATGGAGCTCAACCCTACAACCTTTCAGTTAGCTGCTCAGATCCTGAACCACAATGACACCCACCTATCCACAATCAATGTTGTTGTCCAAACTACTTGGATGTGAGTAGGTCAGTAATTGGTGAGCTCAGACTGCATTATGTAGTACATTCTGTCATGCCTAAGTGTTTTTATCATTAAGGTTGTGAGTCAGCCGGCACAGGGGAGGTCGTGTGTATTTGGTGACTGTCTTTACCCAGTGGAGTTGCTTCATTCACAAAAAAATGCAGCTCTTCTGACCTAGTTCCTGGCAATGATGTTTAATTTTGCCCTTGTGCACATTTTTGGACAGACTGTCTGTTTGGCTCAAGATTAAGAGGCTTGTTTTTTAAACACAAAGTGTGTGAGAGTCTCCGGATCTGTGCTGTCCTTCAGAACACGTCCGGCTTTCTCACAGTCTTGCGGAGTTACATGTGAACGAAGTATTTTGACAACAACAGGGAATCTGGGTCACAGAGCTTGAGCGACCAGTAGGCGAGTGCATAGTCAGCGCGACGGGGTCTGTCATTAAAAGTAGGGTTTCTTTTAATTTTTCAAAAATCACACTGCAAAGAGTTACTCCTAGAGACAAAATTTTAAGAAAATTCTAAGAAATGTGGGTGTTTCCTCTTAAAATGAACTAAAAATCCTAGTAAAGAAAAAAGCAATTCAGGAAGCATCTTAACTCTTAAAAGAGGTCTTAAGGTCCAAAATTGTTAGGAGTACAGATGAGGGCTTTTAAGAGGCTTAAGAGTTTTTTAGCAGCAGAGAAGATGGACAAAATGTGAAGAGGGAGAAGAAATATGTTGCACAATGCATGACAGTAAGTTAATAAGACACTACGCATGCAGGGATCATTTTTGTGACCAATCTTATTATAGACACACTAATATCTCCAACACAGCACAGAAATGCCATAGTGCCAGAAATCGAAAAACGCCACTATGTATTGGAAAAAGTACACATGTAATTTCAAAGTGAAGGCTTATAAAACATACTATACTTAAAAGCGATCTTTTTTTCCCCCTTCTTGGACAACCAACCAATCACAGTCTTCAAAAGACTGTCATACGTGCGGTTAGCCCCGCCTCCTCGCTATAAATAAATAATAAAGGTTTTTGTCTTTTCCTCGCTCAGAGTTGCTCTCAGATTGGTCCCAAATCGCTCTTAAGCTAAGACTCCTACGTAGAAGTTTTAAAGCTAAATTAAGAGCTTTCGGAGAGGATTCTTATAGAAACTTAAACAATACATTCTTTTTTTCTTTGTCATTTAAGGAATACAGACTCTCATGCAGTGATGTCACTTCCTTTTATTTACAATTGAACTTCCTGCAATCGTCTTTATCTCAGATTTAGGCGGTATTCCAAAACCTAGTGAGCTCCATTGCTGTTTACTGCCTACATGGACAGCTGCCTTCTAATTGACATGGAATAGCTATAAATTGAGTAGCTGTGTTCACAATCACACACTAAATTTGAACTTGCTTTTCAGCTGTTAAAAATGTAAGTTCTAGAAGTATGCAAGTGTCTAGTATGAATACAATGTCATTTTGGCCTCATGATGTTAGACGTGCAACCTTTTTACAATCATTTTTCAGTGAAGTATGTTCATGAATCACAAATAACAGTTTCCAAGAATAATAGGAAAATTAAGAAAAGGAAAAATCTTTTAAAACACATGCCAGCTCCCTTTCAGATGGAAACTCACACTGTGTCTAAATAAGACGCAATGGGGATCAGTGTGAACAAGGTCTGAAGCACGTGTCTAAACATGATAATTTCATTGGCCTAAGTCGGTCTACTGGTGCGACCGTGAGTATAACAAGGTGCCTGTAGTACACGTTATCAACTTTTTTTGTATGTGCGTGTAGGCCAGAATGGAGTCGGAGTGCGTTTGACAAAAACCCAATAGGATTTTTCCATTGGCTTTTGAATTATTGCAGCAAAAGCATTGAGACCATCAACAGTGTATGATTCTTACACATTTTGTTCATCATAATAATCCTCAAAAATCACATTGACTTCAGGATGATGAAGATATAAAATTTTAACGTTTTGGGGTTTTGGCCCACAACTATAAATCTTCCAGAAATATACATCATCCATACAGCACTCTATTGACTCTTTTAATGGACATTTTTGTTGACTTGTCCACCATTTTGGATTTATGTCTGTTTTTTTGGAATGCATTCTGAATTTCCCTTCTGCCTGAAGGATACATTCATTAATGCCATAGAATGAATGAAGCCAAAATCAAGAAATCATGAAGAAACCAATGAGAAATCCATATAAGGAAATTTCTATCCATCTGGCGAATTTCTTCATCACACTGATTCCTATTGGAATTACTGGATTTTGCTTGTGAAATTTCAGAGCAATGGTAAATGTGGCCACACCTTTAGAAAGCAACATAATGTTGCTGCCTAAACTTTTGGAACAGGCTTCATGTCGAGAACAGAACAATGAACCTTAATCAGTATTTTATTTAATAAAAGATGCAAATGAGTGAGGAAATGAGGCATAGACATGCAGTCCATTCAAAGGGCTGTATTGTTATTTACCTTGTTGTCATCATCCAGCCCCCACAACACTGCAAATTTGTTTTTCCAGTGTAAATTAGGGCCTTAAGACAGTACGAGCTATTGAATGGGCTGTACATCTATCCCTCAAAGCGTTGTTTTCATTTGCACATGAAATAAGGCCTGTGATTCCTTTGTAGGCAGCTCATTTAATCAAAACCAGGTCCAAGATTATCATGTTGACCAATCTCAGATTCCCCACCGAACCTGTCGTTCTTCATCTTGGGACCTTGGACCATGAATAAACAAAGCGATTTAGTGCAAACATTTGAGTTCTTGGGATAAGACCTTGGAAAAAGCCTCTGAAAGCTGAGGGGTTGAGAAACTGACAGTGTGAGGAATAATGCAGGTCTCTCAAAGTGGCACGGCTGGATGATGGTGTTCAGAGGCTCTCAAGTGAGTTAAGAGAGATTAAAGAAGTCAAAGCAATTCAGAAGGTATTGAGACCCTGCTGGAATCCTCCGAAATCCTCCGTCCTTTAAACAATAAGTGGAAACAGTTTATCAGACATTTTTGGCCTTAATGCTTTTAGATTGGCACGTATACAAGCTGCGATGATGGATGGACCTTAACTGTGATCTGGAAAAGAGTCAGCGTGTGACGTTTTTGATTTGGCGTATGATTGTCAGCCCATGTGTGTGCAGTACAGGAGGAAATGTGTCCAAAATACGCAGATACTCACGTCCCGTTCAAACTGTCTTCACCAGGATAAACTTTTTTTTTATTGAGAATACATTATGCAACCTGAAAGATTCACCCTGTTGGTTCAAACACAATTTCAGCAATTTCATTTTGTTTTAACAGGAGCATGAAATTGACCCGGTTTCCTTTTCAGGTTTATATCAACGATCCAACTTTTTCCTTCCAATCACCTGGCTGTATTCTGATACATAATGCCCACTTTTCCCAATCCAATGAATTCCCAGTGGATATATTCAAGTTTTGACCTACTTTTTTTTTCTTGTTGAGTGAAACAGAATATTCAAATGTGACCGTTTAGGAACGTAAAATGGGTTGCAAACTGCAATTTACGTTGATTTTAAAGGCAAAAATAATTTATCAGAGTAAGTATTACGCCTGGAACTAACAATTTACAAGCTGTATCAAAGTCATACAATATGGAGTTATTCAACTGACCTTTCCATTTCCAGACAGATGTTTATACGAGCGTAATCCATAATGGATCTCTATTTGGAAAGCTGGCCAACTATTAGTTTTTGTTCCAGTCATCTCTTACTGGTTGTTCTGCACTTTTTTCCCAGTCTTTATCCAACCACCCCTGACATACTGACATACAAAGTACCAAAGGAGTGGAAAAAGTCTCTCGCTTGGTGGAAGCTACAAGATAGCTCAATGTTCTCAGACAGTGAGTCAGCAGAGATGACTGAAGCCTTACTCATATCTGTAAACACTTGGAATGATTCTGTAAATCTGCCGTTGCCATATCTGATAACTGCGGAATCGTAACATGCGGTGAGTAATATCTAGCTACAGATTATGACGGACTTCTCTACTGAGTTAGCGTGGGGCGAAAAAGTATGGCTGTCCAGGTTTGTTTAACTGAACTGGGGCTCTGAGAGGATGGCTACAGGCAACTGTTCTCAGGTTGTTTATGTCTGTGGCCGAAAAATGATTCAGACACCTTTTATTCATCTGTTTCCCAGTTTCCTCTTATCCCCTTTCTCTTTTTTGTCTGTTTCTCAAAAATGTAATTCTCTCTCTCTCTGTAATTCAGTCTTTTCTGTTTAAAATATGCTAGAGCCTCCTTGAGGAAGCAGCATTGCGTTCAATCCAAAAGTGACTTTTGCTTTCAAACAGGCACATTCATACACATACTTGTGCTTTTATGCATTTGTCACTGGATGTTTTACTATATTTCTGTATTTCATTTGACATTTATGATTAAATTTTTTTCCCTAGGGTTGAGTGAATTTGCTATTTAAAGAGTGTAAAAAGTCTTGGTTTGATCAAATAACAACCTCTATACTGTCACTTTGGAGTCAGTAAGATTTTTTTTTTTTTTATGTTTTTGAAAGAAATCTCTATGCTCACCAATGCTCCATTTTATAATAACTTTTTTCCTATTTTAATTCATTTTGAAAAGTAATTTATTCCTGTAATGGGAAAGCTGAATATCAGCATCATTACTCCAGAGTCACATGATCCTTCAGAAATCATTCTAATATGCTGATTTGCTGCTAGAGAAACATTTCTTTATCTTTATACTGTAACCCATTGTGCTGCTTAATTTTTTTGTGGTAACTGTAAAATAATAATAACAAGAAAATCTGGAAGTTAAATAGAACAACATTTATTTTAAATATTTATTAGCAACTTAAAAAGTTTTTACTTAATTTACTTAACTTTAAACCATATTTGGGGGCCATTTCTCGGCCAAATTTTATGTGTGATTAATTTGTGATTTATTAGATTTATTAATCATGTAATTAATTAGATAAAAAAAAAAATAATAGCATGACATGATTGATCATAACATGTCAGGATGTGACAAATATGTTGATTCTTGTTGTCCTAATTATTGTTGGCAAAACTGAGCTGTTTATCTTTGGATATGTGTAGATTTTGTGTAGAACTATTAGGCCTTCACTGTGTAAGAATGCTGCTGAACCCAAGAGGTTTGTGTTTACTTTCATATGTCTCCTGCCTCGACCTTTTCATTCAGACTGAAAAGGAGGAGGCTGTTTGAAGCACAACAATGCATATAAATGTTCCTGAAAGGAAAGGTGCAAGTCGTGTGTTTATTGAGTGTGTTTTCTCTTTTTATATAACCGCATAGGTGTCATGGTGTATGTGTTAACCATGGATATTAATTAGGTTGTCTACATGATATCTAACATGGTTTTTAACCCACCATCCATGAATGAAGCCTATGTGCCACGTTTCCACTGTCAGTTTGTTAAAAATTGGAAAAAATCCCAGCGCAACAAAACCAAGCTAAAACATTGAGATTACAAAACAATTCTGGGAATTCTCATGCTTCTACACACAGTATTGCGGATGAACTGCGTTTGTGGGAATTACTCTGTGAATGACTCATCAGTGAGTCATGGCAGTAAGGGGGGTGATTCCAGACAGCATGACTCACGTGTTCCTTCAGTCAGTGGAGTACCACAAGGTTATATATCAGGACCAATCAATTTCACTTGTATGTTTTTTATTAAGCTCAGTTTATCTAACCGCATCTGTGTGGCTTGAATTGTCTGCAGAAAGCGTTGAGAGATGCATGGTGTTCATTTTTGGCAGGAAAGCACTGAATGAATGATTCAAATCATTCACGTCTGAAAACCTGTAACCTGTTTGCACTCTTTTGTTTGAAGTGGTTCTTTCAGTCCCAGTAATTGTCTAGTCATCTTAGCTGGGTAATTTGATTCAGATTGTTCCCAACATTAAAAAAACATGCCCCCTTGATCGTATGTTCTTCTTTTTTTTCTGCAAAAGAATCATGTACCACACGTCCCTGACTAATGGATGTTTTTAGGGCAGGAATTCCCAACCAGCAGTTTGTGATGAAACTGTCTGCCTATTCTCTATCTCTATCTTGTTCTATCTATCTATCTATCTATCTATCTATCTATCTATCTATCTATCTATCTATCTATCTATCTATCTATCTATCTATCTATCTATCTATCTATCTATCTATCATCTATCTATCTATCTATCTATCCGTCTGTCTCAGTTTATGTTCTTGTATGTCTGTTTTTATGTTTACCTGTCTGTTTTTTCCCCCTCTGTCTGTCTAACCCTATAGCCTCTCTGTCTATTTTTCTCTTCATTGGTCTCTGCTATCTCTCTGTCTGTTCCTTTCCTGTACTGTCTGTCTACTTGTCTGTCTATCGATCTTTCTGGCTTCCTGTTCCTCTTTTCTGTATTTTTGTCTGTCTCTCCTTTATTCTCTCCCACTTGTCTCTCCATTTCTCTTCATCATGCCTACATTAGTTCTGTGCTGGTTTGCACCACATGTTGCTTACGTCATGAACTTGCATGGGATTAAGCATGTCTTTCTGCATACTATGTGGATTACAGCACGATACATAGAAGTACAAGCAGGCCTGAAGCAAACCTCCACTATGAAGTTTTGCACTCTTGGGTTGCCAGGTTAGGTATAATTAATCTCTAGGGCAACTGCTGTCCCAGTCTCACGTCTGTAGGAATGACAGTGCTGCACATGAACCTCTGGTCTCATAAATTCCTTCCGGAAGGCGTAAGAGAGCTTGTGGGAGGTTCAGAGCCTTAATGCCAATGCAGAATCAACAGTAAACATCGTAAAAGAAAGAATAAAGCAATAAAACCACACAATTGAATGGAAACTTTGTAAAAAACTTGTACTCTTTTGTGGTAACCTAAAAAAGTGTAAAAGTGTTTTTCTATTGTTGCTCAAAAGCCTTTGAATCTGGAGTTCTTTGCTATTTAGATATGAGGTCATATATCTGAATCATTTTATTTTCAGTTGTTTATTCCCTTTTTGTGCATATATACAACTATAAACTATAAATACTGTTTATATCGTCACCTTGGAATTATAAGGTTCTATCTGGCATTTTTGACAAAGTTGAGTTATTCATATTCTTATTCATATACACATTCTTATTCTTTGACAACTTTTTTACATTGTGTGATGTTTTTTTTTAAGTTTTTTTTTTTAGAAAACAAAAAGTGTCTATCGACATAGGAGTATAGAATGCAAAAACTTTGAAGCTCAATATCTCAAAACCGCTCAGAATACAAAAAGAACCTTATAATTCCAAGGTGGCGAGATATCTATATACAGACTATATACACACATATATATCATTGTGTTTATACAACAGTTTTTTCTGGTTCTCAAATCTGATTGGCTGATAGCTGTGTGATATTTTAGTGATAAGAGCACTCCTACCTTTTCACTTTTTGTATCACTTTTCTTGAATCCACTGTAATTTTTGCAAATACTACACGTGTTGTACGAAATGTAGTTTTAAGAGTTTTTTTTGTTTTTTTTAGGTGAGAATGTAGTTGTTTAGACCTGAAATATGTGACTCATATTTAATAATGCTCCTATTTTACAAATTGTTTAGACGTTTGTGAGCTCCAGGCCGTCAGTAGCCATTCAGTGTTCAAGTACCCGTCGAGATCAGTTTCATCTCAGCTAGTGCTTCAGGGATTTGCTGCTGTGTCTTATAGTGGTTAAATGTGAGATATAATTCCTTTTGGGTACATAAAACAGGCAATCTTTCGTCTTGTTAATCTATTTCTTGTTCCAGAGCAAATCGAATTCTGCTATGTTAATACAACTAGAGATGAAATATCAGACGAAGACTCCTCTCTGCTCTTCAAATACATAAAACATTAGCCTTTGTAGACATAGTGTTTCTTGAGCAAAGAAAACACGCTAGATTTTTTTCACTCTAGATTCTTTATTTGCTTTTGCATTGCGAAGAAGCAGAGATCTCCATACTGTGTGCAGCACTTCATTCACGATAGAGCTGGGGGGGATTTATGAGGCTTGACTGACAGTTTGAGGATCCAATGGAGTTAAGAGGTTTAGTCACAAGCTCTTTAAAATCCTTTTCATTCATTAAATATTTGTAAAACCCACATACAGGCGTAAAGGGTGACCAATACCATTGATTTTTAAAAAAATAAAATAAAACAAAAATCAGGAAATATAGAGATAGACGTTGACACTGATGATATATTCTTAACTGAGTAACATTTATTTTATTTTATTTAATTATATTTTTGGCATTTGGTAATTATGTAATTAATAACACTGCTGTAGAGCACTGCTTTTGTACATTTGACTGAATTGTACAATTGTATTTATTTCCTACTGTCATTTATAATGGTCATTGCTGTTAATTTAAATATTGTGGTTCAATAAATGTTGTTTTATATAAATATATTGTTTTTGGTATTGAGAAAGGGTCCATTAGTGCGTAATACTCTATGGATTGAGTGAAAGTTCCATTAATACGCCATTAGATGGTGGTAAAACTTGAGTGAATGAGACTCCTTCAACGAGTTAGTCGCAAGAGACTTTTAAATTGAACTTTTTCAAAGGATGTTGTTTTAGTGCTGTATGTTATGGAAAATTACCTTAACTGTGAAAAGGACAAACACAAAGATCGATTTCCTCAGCAGACATTCAAACTGATTTGATACTGTACAAAATACAATTAGTTTCAATGGAGGGACTTAACATTCCTTCGTTACTTGCTCTAAAGTGACATTATATAATTAGTAACGGAGACTTGGTCAAATTGTCTACTTGAGATTTGAATCCATGGCTGAAGGAAGTAGTTTAGCACAAAAGAGGTTTTTAAAGACACCACGTTGTTATTTCTTATTTATTAACAAACTCATGTCGTCAAACTGTTGTATAAACGCAATATCACACAAGTAGCCGTGCGGTATGGCTGTATATAAGCACGCTGTGATTATCAACGGCACTTGCCTTATGTACACACACACACACACACACACACACACACACACACACACACACATATATATATATAATTCACTGTGTCAGACAGTGTGAATGTCTTTACACAACTGTCCTCTCCAACCACAGCGATGAAGGCATAATATAGGCCTCACACTCTTTTCCTCCCCTGTCAGATGTAAATTTTGTTTTCTCCTTTTTGACTATGGGTCGCTGTAAGAAAGACTGTAAAATGACATGGCGACACTGATTTCCAATTACATGCCTGTCAATCAAAACCGAACACATACTGATAAAAGAATTGGGATTGACATGGATTGACACCAGACGTAATCACATCATCTGTATATACATATTTTAAATCAAGTTCTTGAAAGTGTCTGCCCATACAAATGACACAAATATGTTTAACCACTTCTCATGCTCGGGGACAGACGTAGAAGGAAAGATGATAGTGGAATTGGCTGACCCAAAGCCTGCCTGACCCAAAGTGTTATAATTTTAGACTCGAGCCTCTCACATGGTCTGGAACAAGGACGGCGTTTGGAAATAAACTTGGAATTTAGCTTAATTGTAGTTTACAGATTTAGGAGGGGCCAAGTGTTCAACTTCATTTTCTTGCATAAATAGAGTGTGAGTATAGGCCAGAGACATGGGGTTTGGAAGCCACAAAAGGACTTTGAAAAACTTCAGAGCCAGAAAGGACATTCTGACTTCTACTGTTTCAAAACATTATGGCGCAAAAGACAAACATTGGCTTCATAATGCATAACATATGGTTTAAAATTTTACTAATGAATTTATATTGTATTAATGAATGAATGAGATAGATACGTAGTCTTTTGAAATCTACAACAGCTTGCTCACAAAGCAAATATTAAATTGATAAACACATTTTAAGCAGTCACCGTCGAACTGATTTTTTTTACAATAGCTAAAAGAAGGTTACAGCAATAAATATCAATTTTAAAGGCCATGTCATCTAGATATGTCTAGAAATAGTTTCCGTAAATTTTTGTCTATAGTCTACTCAGAGATTCAAAGTCACATTTATTTATATAGCGCTTGATATAATACAGATCGTCTCAAAGCAGCTCCAGGAAAATTGACCTGTTAATGTTGTAAAAGTTAGGTATAAAAATAGATCTAAAGTGTCATTCAGTAGCGTATACCTTAAAGGAATTGTTTCGCAATATCATTATTTGTTCACTGTCATATCATTCTATATCTGTCTGATGCTGTTTTTTATAGTGGAACAAATAAGAACACTTAAGAACCTTCAAGCCGTTTTTCCAGTGAAGACAAAAAAAGACAGAAACATAATTATTTAAATGGAGGTCTGTATGACTTTTGCATTATATTCCAGGGCGTTGTGTGAGGACAGGCTGAAAGTTGTTATCAGAAAAATTTGTGTTCTGCTGTAGATTTCAATTCAAATATGCTGCCTTTCGATGCTTTGTATCGGGTTGGGCACCGGTGTCTCAAAAATCAGATATCAAAAATCATTGATTCACGCATTTCTCATGACCAAAGGTCTTTGGTGCCAAACTTGGTTGTAATCAAAAGCCGTTTTTCCACCCGGCTGAATTGTTCTAAGAACAGTAAGAAACGTTTCCAGTTATATTTCTACTTGATCCTGGTATGGGACAGCACGATTACAAACCATTCTCAATCCAGAATTGTCTGCACGGTTATCTAACCTTGTTGAACATTGCGGGTAGTATCTTTGAAGTGATGTCGCCACTCAGGATTGGTCAATTGTCTATTGCCTGGCTAGCAATTTCTCTGTAGGTGGCTAAGCAAGCTATTTGAGCGACATAAACACAATGGTAAAATGAATGATGAATTTTAATGATAAAATTAAAAGAAATATCTGATCATCTCATATCATCTGTAAACTCTTGCGTTTCCAAGGCAACAACTTATGCATTTGCAATGTATTATCCAAATCCAAAGAGCTCAGTTATCAACCCCAGAATGGAAAATGAAACCATATCTATAAACCATATCCAGCCAGATCAGCACAGAATGGACAGTTACGCAAAAGAACAGTTTTGGCCAACAGTGGAAGTGAGAGTCTATAGAGTATTTGAAGGATACTAATGAGGATTTACAGATCAGAGTGACAATCTGTTTCGTATTGCTGTTATAATGTCTGAAAAAAAGAGAAAAATATTAATTTAGGTTCTATTTTCTATGTTTAAGGAGACGCTCATGGTCCTTTTATTTGGATCTGGCCTGCAGATCGAAACGGACTGGACATCTGGAGAGCCGGCAGGATTCCCAGGTGGGCCGATCCATCTGTCTGGCATTGGTTTGATAAATAAAGATTATGTGTTTTACATTTATTTACATATTTTGTTCCGGCCATGACAAGTTCAAAGGATCTCATTTTATGACGCAGATTGCAGCCACTGTAGGAATTAACCCTTCTAGCTGATGCCACGAAATGTTTATGTAGCTCAACATAACAGTCATTAGTGGATTTTTTTGTTGTTGTTGTTGTTTTTTTGCTTCAGAAGGAATTTGGCTGTATGAAGAACTAGTTGTGCCAGTTAAAAGTATAATTAAGTAGTAAATTACCAATTTAAATCTAACCCTAAAAAAATAAAAAATAGGTCTAGGCCAATGTAACAGTAAAATAATAATGAATCACTTGACAAATAAATAGACATTTAAAATTGTTTATTTAATTCATGCCTAAAAGCTTAGTTAAATGTAACAAAATAATACATTAATGTTTTTTAATTAACAAACAAATACATTTAAAACCATATTTAATTAATGTTTTAATAGTTAAATGTAACAACTATAAATTCAGTTGCATTGCAAATATTAAATAAAGGGTATTTAAATGTCGATTTGTTTATTGGCCAGCTTTATAATTAATAAATTGATAAGTAATTCCTTCATTTTATTTTAAATGGTACTCCTAATTCTCCATATGACACAAACCCTATCCAAAGTGGCATATGACAAAGCCATGTTTTTATTTTTTATAGTAGAGCTTTATTTAGTGTTCAGTTTAATGTTGTCATTGTTGTGTCGTTTGTATTTTCCATGCTAAAAACTTTCATTTGGGTCGAATAAGCCTTAAATAGGGGACCCTTTTTCTCTTAAAAGCCTTGGGGTACAAATGTTTCCATAGTTCTTAATAAAGACTAGTTGAGAGATACGGTGAACACACCCTCGTAAGTTCATCAAAGAGCGAGGCCAAAGGTTAAGCTGAAATGCGTAACTAACAGAAACTCTGCTGACAGATCGACAGCGACGTCAGTGACAGGACTGTTATTACTGTATTATTACAGCATTATTACTATGTATTAACATCACACACATCCCTGTCAGCAAAAGGGACCTTTTTGTTGTGTCATTTAATGTTTGCAGAGACTAAGTAGACATACTTCTGAAATCATGTAGAATCAAATAATTGTATTCACATCTTCACGCTCCTATAAAGCACAATCTGTCTCCCACATGTCAGATATGTTAAGTTATCTGCTGCAATCCATCTTCTCTTCAAAGTGAAGCTTTGTATTTGAGGAATGCACTGGCTGAAGTGAAAAATGTCTATTAATAATCCGTGCCCTGTTGGGGACCTTATTTCGGCAAAAATATGTCATGTCTAGTTAGGGTGTCGCTGACTTGTCTATGAGAAAACAGGCTTCAAAGCAGGACATCAGCATCAAACTTAACAAAACAGGCTTTCTGCTGGGCACATCATTCACGCACTCTTGTGGCTTGGGAACAAAATAAAATGTGTGTTGTTTTGGGGGGAGGTGAAGAGGCTGAGAGAGCATGTATATTCATGTTGACGGTCTGAGAAATCTTTAAACAAGGGTTAGAGGTTAAATGATTGTAACTTCAAGTGCTGGGATGGGATTTGAGAGACGTCTTCAAGGGAATTCACTTAAAATTGAGCCGTGATTGTCGACACTTATTTGCATGTGCTGTTTTTTTTAGTGTCAATGACTATATATGATGCAAAAGAGTTTTTGTGCTGATATACTCAAATGGTACAACTGTTTTGTGAAGTTGTTAGCTTTTAGTTAATTTTACCCGTGTTCATTCAGTGTTCAGCTTTATGATAAGAAACATTGATTATATTATTATTAGTTATTAGTTATATATTTTTTTCCATTGGATTTTGGAATATTTGCAGAAAATAAACTCTGTGACCACTCAAACAAAGGGGAAAAAAAGAAAAAAAATCCTAGCCTAAGTGGTTGATAGACACACAACCATGTTGAAGTTACAGAACTTTAACCTTCCTCATTCCAGTCTTATATAAACAGCCTCAGAGGTGTTTACTTACGTTTCTGACAACCTGGAGGCTGTTTTCTGAACTGCTGTAGTTATTGACTCCTCCATTATATATGCTGTCTTGAGATTTAATCTAGTCATGCAGTAGATGAGGGAAAACCCACCACTCAGTGTCATACTGAGTGAGATATTTGTCTTTCACCTCTTAAAATCTTTCCCCTCCTCTCCTTCTGAAAGGTTATTGACAGCTCTAGAAGGCTCCAGGGTGAGTGGAGGGGCATGGATGGGGCGGGACACTGGTATTGAGTGACAGCCTACTGTTATTGCATCCACTGACAGATAGATTGTGTCATTAGTTCTCCATGGAAGGAGGAGGAGATCCATCTAAAGCATTCTCTAAAGCACTGCTTTTTTGCAGCACCTGAAACATGACTCTGTATTATTCCACAGGAAGAACGTCAACGGAAAATTCATTTATTTCAGACATGCTGCAATACAGGTATTCATGCAGAACTAAAGAAACCAATATTAGATCAGTGGAATTACTGACAGTGACCCGATTATGTCTGTCACTACTGAGGTGGTATGTATTATTTAGCTTTGATGGATCCTTTCAGCTAGAGAATTATCTGTTTTCAGTTAGTTTACCCTAATGTATATTTACACGATAAGCTAAAGGTGGACGCCCTCTATATTTAGCTAAAGTCAGAGCTAAAGGGTGTTTTTTTGGGCATGTTATGTATCTCATTTCAGAAGGCATTTATTAACCCCCTGAAGTCGTATGGATTACTTTTATGATGGATGGATGCATTTTTTTGGTCTTCAAAATCTTGGTTACTATTCACTCCCATCATAAAGCTTTTTTCAATTTTTAATTTTAAGTACTTTTTAATGGTTTTAGTAAACTATCAAAGCCCTGATTTATTTTTAGGCCATTTTCAACTTCTCAGTCAAATACATCATACTTCCATACTGTAATAATAATGTAACAAAAAAAAAAGCATCAGTACACCAACCCATGACATGGTAATACACCACTGATACAATGTGTTGAAATAAAGACAAAATCATACATTGATGGATATAAATATAACGAAAGGAGAGTGTGATGGAACTTATTTGGCCTCCTCAGCTAATGTGCTAGTGTCCAGCTTGCAGGCAGACGCTCTTATTTGAAACACGTGGGCCTCGATAAAAAAACAAAAAAAAACAGTCTCTCTCTCCTCTTTGATCACTTAACTCCCCTTCTCTCTGAGCGAGCCCTTGTGAAAAAAGCAGCTGTGGCAGATAATACTGGACGTCATCCAGGGCTGATGAAACATATCTCGGTAATCCTCAGCATCTAAGCACACAGTATGTCATGCCGAAGCGCAAACGCGCACCACAAAGGTGAGAGGCACTCAGTTACCGCTACAGGTATGTCAGGAATGACTACATATGCTTGCAGGCTGACGACCAGAAAACTATCTGCAAGTGAGAGTTTCTGTATGTCTGCTGCAGGAGATGTTGCCGAAGTGGGACATTTGTTGAGTTGTTGGAGGGATATTACGCATGTATTTTTCTGATAGAGCCACGGACAGCAAGAAAAAAAATTCTATGTGCAAGTAATACAATGCAGCTGATTATTATCATGCTTTAAGAATAACAAAATAAATAGACTTATGCATCTTTATGAGGATGAATATTTAAGTTATTCATATGTTATGTTAGTTATTATAAATTATAAATTGTTTTTGATATTTTATTTTATATAGTCAAGTTTATGCTTATGCTGTGTTTATGCAATATAATAATAATAATAATAATAGTTAATCAACGATAATTTGTTGTTAATATTTTAAGGAAAATACTTGATGAATATTGAGAAGCTACTAATATGTTTTACATTTTTAATTTAATTATTATTATTATCGTTATTTTTAATTTAAAAATTTTTATTTTGTAATTAAATGTATATATTATGTTATATATATTGTAAATTTTGTAATATTTAATTCTGCAATTAACAAATGAACCGAATTACTTTTGCTCCCTAATGCATCACAGTTAAAACTTAATTTAATGTCTTATTATTTTGATGTAATAAGTTCACTGTGATTAATTACAGAATAATGCAATAACATTTATTTCAAGTTTTTTTTTACAATTTTGTTTACTTTTGTATGATAACTGTGGTCGAGAAGTTTTAGGGCATGCGCTGTTTGTTTATAGTTATGAAAGGCATTTATAGAGGTGATGATTTAGAGCTCAAGTCAAGTGGCTGCTCTTGTATGTTCAGTGTGTGTGTGTGTGTGTGTGTTTGTGCTCATGCTCATGTATGGACAACAACAGCACACATTGCAGTGGGAAGAGCTTGGCCAGTCCTCCTTGTTTGGGATAATTGTATGTTTCTGTGGTCTGTGGTCCATTCTCTGTCTCTATGTGGCCAGGGTATCTATGTGGCAGGATCCACATTTAGGAGCACTGTCTCCACTGTCCAAATCTGTCCCACTCCTTCGCTATTCCTATAGAATTGCTTGCACTTTACCAATATAATACCCAGTGTATTCGCCAAAATTATATTCTAGTTCTGAGTGCAGTGTGTTTCTTAGGGGCTTCAGGGTCTATATAGCTGGAAAATATATTGCAAAGTTGGTTAATTCATTAAATATTTAATGTACATTGGGGGGTTAACGGTAATAAATCAGCTGTTGCCGTGTGTGTGTGTGTGTTTGCAGGAGTTGAGCTGTGTGATGAATGGATCATCTGATCACTGAAACAGACCAAATCAAATTATTTATGCGGTAGAGTTCGAAAAAGTGAAGTCAAGGTATTGTGGTGTCTTCTCAAAAGAATTGCTGTGAACAAACATTATGAATTATTTATTTTAAGAATCTGAAATGCTTATCTGACATTTTCACACTGTATAGTTAACCTGTCAACATTTGTTTTTCTTGTATTTTGTGGAGGAAATATCCTAATTAAAATTTTAAAGGTATTTTCATATTAAGTTTTAAGGCCCATTCACAGCAAGAACAATTACTCTTACGCCCATACCAACGCACAATAATGTTCTATCACGCAATGCAGTTTTGTAATTGGAAATTCTCTGAAAAAGTTTGAATGACAGAGTTAATTGTTTGACTGAATTCCTATTTGGCATTTTAAACAATATAATTAACCCTTTAAGACCTGAGTTGAGCTGTTTAGAGTTGATTGGCATATGGCATACATAAAAGTAAAGACTCATAACTCCAAATCTAATGCAAGGAGAGTCAAAATGTAGGCATAGTTTGATAGAACACTTTTTACATTTTTAGAAAATATAAATTACATTACATTTGGACATTCTCATGCTGAGAAACTGCTGATAAAAGACAAATATATATATATATATATATATATATATATATATATATATATATATATATATATAAAAAGTTTATTATAATTTTAAATGTCTTATTTGACATGCAATAATTCAGGAAGGATTTTTTTTTGTGAAGCTCTCCTCCATGTGAGCTGCATCTGGATTAAATTTTATATGTTGTAATTAGAGCTGCAACTAACAATTATTTTTTCTGTCAACTAATCTAACGATTATTTTTCCGATTAGTTGACTAATCTAACGATTATTTTTATTAAGTTTTATTTTATTAATCTAGTGATCTTTTTTTACGTAAGAAGTTAGAACTAATTTAGCAGTTAATTGAGGTGTTGAAACAATGGGACACGCCATTATTTAATAATACGATTTGATTTTGATTAAAAACAAGCCACTTATGTGTGGTCGTCCAGTGGTAGACATTTGAACTTTAAAATGAAGAGTGTCAAACACTTTCTATACAGTCCTAAAAGGAACTTTGATAGCCATTGAACAAACGTCTCCTGAACCATGTATTTTTCCTCTTGCGCTGTCTGTAATGCAGGGAATCTTAGTGAGCGCGAGCAACTGAAACCTTGCACGTGCGAAAGAGAACGTCCGCGCACATCCAAATAAACTTCTTTGAAATGCAAAACTGATTTTCGTTCACTCGAAATATTTTCTTATTTGTGAGACGAAGATTTTCTCCTCAACTCAGTTCACGCGTGCGCAAAATCCCCTTTTGCACGCTCAAAATATGATCTTGCGGGTGCAAAAATTTGGCAGAGATCCAATTCCATAGGTGGTACGCCATTTGGTTCTGCAAAGGGAACAAAGGACCATTTTATTTGGCCTCTGTTTAAAATATTCCCATACTTTTGATAATCGTGGTCTAGGTTTTTGTGATAGAATGGAACTTTCTCCGTTCCTAGGAGCAGAAGCCGCCATTACGCGAGATGAATGTAAACAGTGTGACGCATCGACGCATTTCACACACGTCGACGTATTTTCGTAGTCGACGTAATCGATGACGTCGATGCGCCGTTGCAGCACTAGTTGTGATCAACGCAATAGATTATGTTGATTTGGGGCTAATTTTAATTGTCAGTCTGCTGTATATAATGCCATTTTCTACGATCTGTGCATGTTTCATGAAGTTATGAGCAAAAATGCCACTTGAAATCTACTTTTTTAGTTAGAACCATGGAGTTTTATGTGTCGTAACTCCATGACGAATATGTCGTGAGTGATGTAAAGCATTATGTTGATTTTGTTAATTTATTCATGAGAATCTGCTGTACATAATGCTATGTCATTTTCTACAATCGCAGCATGTTTAATGAAGTTACGTGAAGTTGAATGTGACAAATGCTGAATCTGTAAATTATATACATATGGGGCTTGCGGTGCTTCACGTACAAAAACTCGCTCAAGTTTATTCAAAACCCAAAACAATTATGCTTATTCTAATCTACTCTGTGAGACCTTTAAAAAGACATATGACTATCTGAGCTGTATGATGTTTTGACGCATTGAAATAGTACAAAAAATATTTCATAAATTATGAAAACATTTTTTTTTTTATTTATCAGCAAATAACTCAGCAATACTTAGGAGTTAATCAAAGCTACATCTATTGTAAATTTCAGGCTCTGAGCTTTCAAATGACATCTATTTTGTGTTGAATTTTGCTAGATGGCGCCCACAAGCGATACACTCCAGATTCTTCTCAGCACTCATTCATTTTTGGGTGAACTAACCCTTTAATAGTTGATCAGAATAGTTAGATGCATTAAAAAGCTGAGCTTCTAGCTTTAAATGATACTTTTGTGTTATTCCACGTTGGAAAACAAGCATGGGCGGTTCATCACATCGTGAGTAATATCTTGTGATCAAATCAATTTGTGCAGACTCATTAGAGGGTGAAAACGCAATGTTGGAGGCTTTTGTATTGATTTTGTATGCAAAAAGAATACCAATTTGGTTTCAACTTCAGTTGGCTCTTAAACAGAGACACGCAAATAGGTGCGCCATAGGTTTTAAGAGTTAAACAATCAATAATCATTATTTCCCATCTTTTTGTTTGTTGGTACTCCATTCAGTAGTTAGTAGAGCTCCTGAAGACCTGTTCGTACCAAATCCCATGTCACCAAACAACAAAAGTATTAAGTATTTGCACAATTTGGTATGAAAGACACCTGCTTGTAGAAAGACACTTATATAATGCAGATAATTGTTCAGCTGAATCTGTTATTAATATTTTTAACAAATATGATACAATTTTGGCTATTTTTAGTACGGAAATGAAGGTTAGGTAACACATTTTTGCCGTTCTCTAAAAAAGTTTGCGATACCACAATCGTTCTGCTAAATCCTATATCTGAAATTTTAGACTTGTGTAATTTCTTTTTTGTTTTTTCCCTTTTTTTTGTTTTGTTTTTGTAAACAAGAACTGTTCACATTGAGCTAGATGCCAGTTTAGACTATATATTAAATCAGTCAACCAGTTGACAATCATTTTTCATATTGTATTGTTGTAATGTACTTCATTCACTCATAGCCTTCTGAAAGGCCTGTTCGTGCAGTTCCTCCAGAAGCCTGCAGTCGCCTAGTGAAAGGCGCACCATCACAGAAAGACACAACGTCATTTTCCCAAATAATCACGTTCACAATTTTGCACTATTGTAATGATCTTCTCATGCAGCCCTACACGAACAACCAAGTCCCTTACATCATTCAAGAAATGTTGAAAAACTAATCTTTTCCATGCATATTTGACTGAATCTTGTTGATAACCTAACTTTATTTTTAAAATATTAGTAACACTTTACAGTAAGCTTCATTAGTTAACATTAGTTAACAGCATTAGTTAATATGAACTAATAATGAACTGCACTTACACAGTATTTATTAATCTTTGTTAATGTTAATTTCAAATTTACATCTTGTTAACATTAGTTAATGCACTGTGGACTAACATGAACACAAGCAATGAGCAACTGTTTTCATTAACTAATGTTAACGAAGATTAGTAAATACAGTAACAAATATAAAAAAAAAACTGTTAACACATTGTTTAAATTGTATCAGTTTCTGTACAAATGCTTAGATACCTGGATGACATTTTTTTTGGATAAAAAAATCTATATGTGACGAGCAGGGTGGCGAGAGCCGTGAGGGAATGGCGCGAGGCCGGTGACGCGAGTGATAATGAGCGTCAGCTGTGCACTGCACCGGTCTCGTATCTCTCACGGAGGAGCTCCGGAAGCATAAAAGAGGAGCGACGACAGTGAAGGACGAGAGAGGACCAGGCCTGGATTTTATTTTGTGTTTTATTATGTTTGTGTCAGCGGCAGTCGCCGTGAGGAACTACCGCCCTTTTACTTTCGTTTTGTTTTGTTTATTTGGAGTTTATTAAAATTACGTTGAATGTTCGCCGGTTCCCGCCTCCTTCTTTCCGTTCTTACGAATTGTGTTACAACTATAATTGCAAAAAATTCCAGACTCAGTGAGAACTCTTTGTTTTGTTAAGTAACTTAACATGCTTGTTTTTTGTATGAAAAATTCTGAAAATTTTTCGGTGTCAGTAGACCTTAGCACAGCAAGTCTCTCCTCTCCTCACTCGCTCTATCATCAGCGACCAACAGCATTTGGAACATCACAATCAATTGACTTGCTTCCAATTAATAACTTTAAAGCAGAAGAGAACAAGTCATATGGGAGTGCTTTATCTTCAGGCCAAATGCTCTCTTCTAAATGGAAGCAGATTGGTCACATGTCTCCGTTTTATTGTTCTCGTCGCGTCTGATGCCGAGGCATACTGAGATGCAGATGATGGTTTTTCTCTCTGGTTTCCCAAACAGGCTGTGGAAAGCATAATTCAGTAAGTAGATATGTGTTGCTCTGACTCAAAGCGCCATCTCAGCATCCTGGCAGTGCCAGCACACCTAGCTTTCCAATGGCATCTGAATTTCATTATCACAGATTTCATTTTAGGCTGCAAACAAACCAAACTAGCCGACGACAGCCCGTTTCCTTTTTCCCATTGCCAAAAGGTCAGGACAGATGATACCCATAATCTGCTTGAAACTCAATCCCTACAGCTGCAAAAAATGAGATGTTTCGAATTGTTTTCTGGCCCTTTTGCTTACTGCCAATATATGACTCATAAAGGTCAAAGCCCATCTAGAACTGGTTTAAACATGAAATTCAAATACCTCTGCATTCGTAATACATCTCAAGCACGTTGTTCTACATTACATAAGTATGCTATAACCTAATAAGTGGCACCTGCGTTGAACTGATGCATACTACAAATGACATTCAGAATGAAGATTCATGCATGGCATTCCACCCTCAACCCCACCTGGTGCTCCATCTTCAAGTTCCCGATCCATAAAAAAAACCCTAAAAGAAAGTTCAAAACGTGATATGCATCAAGGACAAAGCTATTAGTCAACATGTTAGCCGCGTCAGCTCTTGTTGAACTTGAAAAACACCAGCCATGCATGTTCATTGCAAGTCCAACATTGCTGCGTTTCTTCAGAAAAATGTTTCTTTGAACGTAAACCAAAGCAATTCTTTGCCTTTACCATCATGCCTTTTAATACTCTTTTTCTTCTCTACCATTTTCTTTTCCAAAGGAATAAAGCAAAATATAAATAACATAAAGTGTTCACCTATCTAAAAAAAAGGCTTTCTATGAATGTACAGAGGGCTGTGAATAACAATTCAGGTTCATTTATTGCTTGTCTGGACTGGCTTGCTTTTGCCGAGAGCAACAAAGGGAAGGGAAGCAGGTGTGATTTGAAACATTGACCCTTAGGAGAACCCTCTATGGAGCTGTTCTCAGCCAATCACTGATCTAATCTTCAACCTGTCAGTCAAACTTACAGTACGGGCCCCTTACAGGGAAATCTGCAAATATAAAGCTGAATATTTAACATAATACTATGACAATGTGGACATGTCAGTTCTGTTTTTTCTTTTGTTTGTTTGTTTCTTTTGTTTTGTTTTTTTGCACAATTGATATATGGCCTAAGCTGTAACCTGAAGTCCTAATGTCCGATTGTCCTACTTATTTGGGATGGATCTTACATTTTGTCTAGTGTTTAAAATGTTTTTTCTTGCAATATTTTATGATTTCACTTTATTGAAGTACACTTATAAAGTTAATACTATTATAAAAACAGCTCAAATGCAGTTTTTCATGAGCATTTTCCATTAGTTACAACAGCAAATAGGTGTTGTTGATGCACTGTCGTGAAATTCAGATAATAATAGAAAAAAAATCTTGAAAGTTATAAGAAATAATTGAAGACATTTCTCTTTATACAGAACCTTTTTTGGCATATGGGTTCTCTCTCTCTCTCTCTCTCTATATATATATATATATATATATATATATATACTTGAATGAATTATAGAATGATCATATACTGTAGCGCAGCCAAAGGATGACAGACAAGATGGAAGGTGCATTAACTGCGTTATTTAAAAAAAAAAAAAATTAATCGCATGCTTTAACGTATATATCAGTTTAATGGATTAAAAATATTTAATGCAATTAACACAGCATCCATCTTGTCTGTCATCCTTTGGCTGCGCTACAGTATATGATCATGCTATAATTCATTCAAGTATATATATATATATACTTGAATATATATATATATATATATATATATAGAGAGAGAGAGAGAGAGAGAGAGAGAGAACCCATATGCCAAAAAAGGATCTGGATAAGGAGAAATGTCTTCAATTATTTCTTACAACTTCTCGTAACATAACTCAAATCTGTACTGGCATGCGCCTGTGAAACGGCTGTCTATGAACAAACACCCGGAACATGCGCACAAAATGCCGCCCTTGTGCCAGCGCCACATTAAGATCTCTCTCATGCTTTATTTAATCCACTGCATTAATAAACATGCAGTGTTTATTAACTGCACAGATATAGAAATTATTCAAGAAATTATTCAAGTTAGACCTGAAAATCTTAAAGCACTGTTTACAGTTGTGAAGATTGTTTTAAGTTCACTTAAATTAAAAGTTTTTACATTTTAAAATTTATATATTTTAATTATATTTTAATGTTGAATGGCTATAATTAACGGCTAAAATTGAGAAAAAAAAATTCATGTAATCCATGATGTGTGCCCTCTGGTAGAACAGGGTGGGAGATGAAAACATGGGAGGTTGCTGTTTCAATGTGCGTTGGCTTAAGAACAAAAAATACAAATTATGGTTAAAACAAAGACCAAATCATTGAGTAGCCCCTGTAAAACCTTCAAAAAGGATTTTCACCATGGGTGAATGTGCTTTTGAGCCACGTGAAAGGTAAGCTGTAGGGAATTTGAGGTAAGCTGTTGGGAATTTGGCTTGAGGCTGAGTAAATCTTGGGATAATTTTTGGGTGAACTATCTCTTTTAACCTAGCTGGCAAATTCGCATAGGCTAATGAATGGTCAATTTCAGGAGGGGTGTAAAATGTAACTAACCCAACTTTTTGCCAGTCTGGCAATGAGGAGAGTAAGTGTCATTAATTAAATGTTGATCACCCAGGGTCAGAAATTAACAGGGCTTGGGGCAAGATAAGGGAGCAAAAATGTTGCGATAAAAGTGGAATGTTAAAATGAACGATAACTGTTGATTGTGATTATTTGTTCAGTGCGTGAGTTCAGTGACTCTCAGTGACAGTGAATTCACCACTCTCATAAATTCAGAGTACAAAAAAGAGTTGTACCAAACAACAATCCGGGAGGTCTTTTTAATCTGCAACCACTGATGGATTTACACAAACTGTAACCATGGTATTGTGGCAGAAATTCATATCTAATTTTATTATATTATTAATACAGACATTTAATTTATTAAGTGAGTAAAGGAATATGTATAAGATCAATTGTATAAGACCAAATTTTACCCTAAATCATGTTTTTACATATTTAAATCACAATTTTTTTTAGATGTTTCTAATTTTAATGAACATCAAGCTACTGTCAAATGTGCATTTCTAAGAAACAAAACAAAATAATTGTGAAATGTTCACCTGTTTGGCAAGTGTTTGTCATGTTATGATGATAAACAGTTTTTTTTTTAATTTTGTATTTTATATGCCTTTTACTTTATAGGCTATACTATATTTACATATTATACTTATATACAGGATGCCAAGTCTACTTAAAGACATGTGGTATATGTGGCTCGCATATGAGCTTCTTGGTCACCACTCCAACCAAAGCCCTTCTCTATCGATTCCTCAGTTTGGCCAGGAGGCCAGCTCTAGGAAGAGTCCTGGTTGTTCCAAACGTCTTCCATTAAGGATAAGGATTATGAAGTAAACCTTCAATGCAGCTGAAATTGTTTTGTAGTCTTCCCCAGATCTCGACACAGTCCTGTCTCTGAGCTCTTCAGGCAGTTCTTTTGACCTCGTAGCTTGGTTTTTGCTCTGATTTTCAGCTGTTAGACCTTTTGATAGGTGCATGCTTTTCCAAATCATGCCCATTAAATTAAATGTGCCACAGGTTAACTCCACTGGAAGTGTAGTAACATCTACAAGCAAAATTGGAATGCCCCTGAGCTAAATTTCAAGTTAATTCATTATGGTGTATGGAGTGTGGATTAATTGTGAAAGTCTGCAACATAACAAAATGAGAAAAAATGAAGGGGTATGCATACTTATATCTGTATATATAGTTAATAATTATGTCAGAAAGTAGCTTGATGAAAGATTGATGAAAAGATCTCTCTCTCTCTCTCTCTCTCTCTCTGTCTTTTTTTTTTTTACTTTTACAATTGCAGACCTAGTTGTTTATTACCAGGAAGGAAGTTTTGAGTTCTGAAAGTTACAGTATGTTTTCATAGGACGTTAACATCTTTTATTTCAAAGGATTTGATTTCTCATGATAAAATATCTTTAAACATTAAACTTTCACTTTTCATTATGCTTTTAGTATTGCCAGAACCCTAAATGTTTGCATCAAAATTTTCTTTGCACTGACGGATTCCTAGCCTTCTTCTATTCCAGTCTAAGTGAAGATAAGCTCTGTCTCCATTTAATGTGCACTGCTGGAATGTGCAGGGCTTTGATGCACTCTGACATCCCGACAAACACCTTTAATACCCACCTGGCTGACTAACCGTCCCATCTGCCTGTCTAATGCACAGCAGACTGAATACTGTGTGTGTGTGTGTGTGTGTGTGTGTGTGTATGCTTGTATGTGTGTGTGCGTGCACATGGACGACACATGCTTCTTCAGGCAAGAGAGAGAAAGCAGTGTGTAAGAGAGAATAAGTCCAGATATTTAGCTCTATAAAGGGCAATAAACAGTATAAAGGTCCCACCGCGCTCTTCACATCTTGTGCTAGAGCCACTGTTTTCTACAGCAGACAATGCAGCCCTCTGTCTGCTTTTAATTAGGATCTGTGGTGATGTCGAGTACCGGGGGCACAAGACTGATTGTGAGAGCTGAACTGTGCAGGAACCCACCATATGAAGCCACAGTCCATAAGTCAAAGGCCTTAATAAACAATAACGACCATCTCAGCTTTGATTACCAACCACAGCAATCGCATCATGAATTGGTTATAACTTGCTGCCGCTACTGAAACTGCTTCCATTAAGTAGGGAAGAGTGGTTTTTGCTCGATACTAGAAAAGATAGACTACATAGTTTATCAAACAAAAATGGTCCAGTGACACAACTTACCCCAGATTAGGTGTAAACTGTCATGTCAAGGGGTCTATCTATCTATCCTCTTTTTTTTATACAGTCACGGCCAAAAATATTGGCACCCTTGGTAAATATGATCAAAGATGACTGTAAAAATTAATCTGCATTGTTTATCCTTTTGAACTTTAAATAAAAAAATTTGCAATAATCTAACCTTTCATTGAAGGAAAAAAAATTAAAGTGGGGGGGAAGTGCATTAATGAAATAAATGTTTTTCTCCAAAACACATTGGCCACAATTATTGGCCCCCTTTAAATACTTTTTGCAACCTCCTTTTGTCAAGATCTCAGCTCTGAGTCTAGTCACCTATAATGCCTGATGAGTTTGGAGATCACCTGACGAGAGATCACAGACCATTCCTTCACAGAGAATCTCACCAGATCCTTCATATTCCCAGCTCCGTGTTGGTGCTTCTTCTCTTCAGTTCACTCCACTCGTTTTCTCTAGGGTTCAGGTCAGGGGACTGGGACGGTCATGGTGTTGGTTTTGATGTTTGTTTTGGATCATTGTCCTGATGGACGATCCAACCACGGCCCATTGTAGGATTTCTAGCATAACCGCTCAGGTTTTGATTTATTGTCTGTTGCTAGAACCCATGATGACATGTCTCTGAACAAGATGTCCAGGACCTCCAAAAAAAGGCCCACAATATTAAAGAACCAGCAATATATTTAACCGTGGGCATGGGGTACTTTTTATCCCGGGGACTTTTTATCCATCTGGTGGGTTTTCTGTCAAAAAGCTCTTTTTAATTTTTAGTCCAGAACAACTTGTGGGGATGTAGGTGCTGTTTGATCATTTGTTTAGGACTCAAGACTCAACTAATCTTTGCAATTCTCCAGCTGTGATCTTTGGAGAGTCTTTGGCCACGCTCCTCCTCACTGTGCATTAGGACAATATAGACACACGTCCTCTTCCATCTTTAGTTGATAGTGGAAATGGGTATTTTTAATGCTTTAGCTATTTTCTTACAGCCACTTTCTAAGCTCAAAAATCTTTTGCTGAACATCAGAACTATATTCTTTGGTTTTAGCCATTGTGATGAATGATTACGGGAATTTGGCCTTTGTGTTTCCTCATGTTTATACTCCTGAGGAACAGGAAGTCATGGCTGGACAATTTAATGTTCATGATCACCCTGGTGTGCTAAAAAAATGAATGGTAATATACTTCAAAGATATTTTACTCATAAAAAATTCTTGGGGTGCCAATAATTGTGGCCAATGTGTTTTGGAGAAAAATATTTATTTCATAATGTGATTTTCCCCCCACTTTCAATTCTTTTTCTTCAATGAAAGGTTAGATTTTTGCTAATTTTATGAATAAAAGGATAAACAATGCAATTTATTTCTACAGTCATCTTTGATCATATTTACCAATGGTGCCGATATTTTTGGCCATGACTAAAATCATGTCCCAGTTAAACTTAATGTTGTCACATTTTCGTGGTTAAATAAACATGTTACATAAAGAAACCAAATAGACTTCTGTTTTGTATTTTTACATTAACAATGTTCTATTGGTTAAACCAAGTATAAATTCAAGTTAGTGTTTTTAAGCATTTTTACATTTATTCCAAAATAATAACTGAAGGCAATAATATTTTTTCTACCTTAAATTAATAGATTACTCTAAATTGTAATGTTTACATTTTCTGTAAAGCTGCTTTGAAACAATATGTAATTGAAAATACTTCATTTAAACAATATATTTTATTTGTTAACTGAATTTCAGCTGTTCTCTTTAATAGTCAACTTATTATTGTCTATCATCAGTTATCAAGCTCAGTAAAAACATGTCACAGATACAAAGATGTATGTTTAATTTCACCAAGCTAATTGCTCACTAAAACCCCCACAGTCATCATGTTTTCAGGCCATTTGAAGTTTGATTTTGATGTGACATAAAGTGATGATAACTAATTGGGTGAGTTGTTTACTTACTTTTTTCACATGAACACAATCACTTTGTTCATTCAGACTGATTCACGTGTTCATTCAGACTGATTCGCACGTGAAAACAAGAGGCGGGATTTATCGCACAAATCAATCATATCCAGTCATATATATAATCATAGCGTGATGGAGGCATTGCCTCCTCTCATGTGAATTTCCCCCATTCATTCTCAATTACCCCCCCTCAAAACCCACTACACACTTTAGGGAGTCTGTTAAAACTCTATAGGCTCAGGGGAGGCACAAGAGACGTGGCAATATTTTGCAATATTTGCGTGGCTTCATTTTATGGATTATTTTCTCATTCATTTTTCTGAGGAGACACTGCCTCCCTTGTCTACTCGGAGGAAATGCCCCAATCTATCCGTCTCTATCCACTTGATGCTTCTGTGCATGAATTATTGTGGACATGGCTGTTGTACTTAATCACAATTTACACAAACAGCTTATAATTGTGTCTGAAGATGTTGTCTGTACAGTTGTAACTTAATTTTCTGTGATGTTAGCACTTTTATCCATGCATACATCATTAAAGGGCTCACATTTACTGTCAGAAGTGTGTGTGTGTGCTGTTACATATGCAAGTTTGAACACAAGTGAAGTTTTTTAAGTTTGCATAGTGTACAAGTGTGGTAATGGGATGATACCACTAGCAGAGTATAGTTTGACTTACAGATCAGGTGATTATATTGGTACTTCATAAAATATATATGTTCTTTTATGTCTATCTTTCTGTCCACCCTATCTATCAATCTGTCTTAATCTCTGTGTATATCTCTCCATCCCTTATGGTAATTAGTGTTTGGCTTTTGAGGTTTCTCTGTCTATTGTGTCTCATCCGTGGTAGTTGCTCATTTCTGTAGGGCTCTTAAACTTCTGTATGCTGACATGATTCCACTCAGGAAGTTGTGTCTTATGCATCTTAAACCACCTCCTGAGGCAGTTTGAGGTGTTCAAGCATTAAGTCTGGATTTGAGGGCCAAAGAAGACCATCTTTCCACATCCTGCCATATCACGTCCATTCCCATAAGTGACAGCTTTGACTGATGTTGAACACAAGCAGAGGAGGGATTCACACAATAAATAATGCTGCATTATGGCAAGTGTCCTTATGTGAAACAGTACAGTGCTGCACAATCACAGCTGAAAACCAGACTTCATCTCTCACATGTTCCTTATGCATCTGAGCAGAGAATCTTTATCCATAACACTATTGCTTGAGCTCAGATTGTTGGACAACATCTGCATCAGCATTAATTTCGTTGACAAAAAATGTTGTTGATAAAAATAATGACAAAAATTATTCGTCAACGACATTTTTTCACAGACGAAAATGAGATAACTAAATAAAAACCATTTTTTGAATGACAAAAACTGTGATGAAAATCTACTGACATTTTCATCAATGAATAAAAATGAGACAGACATGTTGTTGAGGAACGATTTGGAAAGAGATCCAGCCAGAATGATGTTCTGCATGGTAGATGCACACATTTGAATTGTAATATCTACCCAGCGGGACATAAGTTGGCATACACTTGATGCATGTCTCATAAAATGTTCAAAAAAGTAAATGTCTGGGAGAATCTGAAATCTGAAAAAGCGTGATGATGCGAAAGAGAGCTCTATAGTTTGGAAATTTTACATTTTTGTCCAGTAAGTCTACAGTACATTTAGTCGACTAAAAGTCGGCCTAGAGTCACAAGTAGTAATTTCTATACTATAGCCAAAACAGTATGTGTGCAAACATGATTTTACTCTGAAAAGATTACTTGACCATTTCTGTGTAAAGTTATATTCAATACTTATATTCCATATTCGGTTATACTTCGAATTATATTTTCCCATTTACAATAAAACTGGATAAGATGAAATATTGTGAGTAAAAGTTACAAAAGTTACCTTTAATCTTATATTTCATGAACTTGAAATTTATTGGGAAGTTCAACCAAAATCACATACTCTCATGTGTAAATAAAGTTGAATTGTGATTGAGGACTTTTCAAAGACATTATACAATGAAACAGCAAAAAGTATTCGAGATTCCTGTTATTAACATTCTATGACTATGTGATCATGAAGCCCATCTCACGGCCAAAACCATTGCAAGTTCTGCTTTAGTTTATGTCATGGCTTTGTTTCTTGAACAATCACTGCTACTTTGATTCCCGCAAAAATAGTCAAGATAGCAAGTGGAAATGAGAGAGTAGACAGTGAGAGAACTGACTGATAATAGCTGGCTTTCTAATGGATGTTAAAACTGGATTATACGGATTTGAATAAGAAATCTGTTATTAGCAGCCAAGCAGAATTGCATATGATTGAGTTTTACAAACCTGGCTTCGGATTTGTAAAACATTTGTTAATTTGTTTTCCAGAACTGCGCCATGTGCCTGCCATTTGACAGTATCTCATCCATTTATGTTTTAACACTCCACAAAGTTCAAAACATTGGAAAGAATGAAATAAGAAAAATACATGAAGCATTTAACTTTGGAAAAAAAAAAAGAGAGATTGAAATTAAGATCAAAAACAGACCCCCTGTTCCCGAGACAAGTTCAACTTGAGTTAAATGTATGAAACTTTTTATTCAAGTTAACATTTCCCAAAGGCATATTTACCTAGGTGGAAATGATGTGCTTTTTTTTTTTTTGATTACCCAGACCCTCAAATCACTCAAAGTGTCTATTTTAATACTTTAAAAATGTATTGTTCTAAAAATTAACACTTTTAAACACTACATTGTCTGATGAAGGGACTGTGTACTCTTCAATTATTGTAGTCCCGTCCCTCATTGTCCCTCGTCCAAGATCCCAGCAGGAGCTCTTTTGGCAGCGAGTGCTTAGGCACATATGGAGCTTATTGCACACGAGTCACTGCTGCCATGAGCCCACCATTGCATCTCTCACTTGCTTAACCTGGATCACACATGCATGTTCCAGGAAGCTGAGTGTACCTCTGGATGATGACCGGCTGGCCTTGCTCCTCTGGCCCTGCTCCCCAATGCATGAGCCCATCCAGTTCTAGTTTAATGTTTATCCAAATCAACTTATAACACACTTATTCTTCCCATGAAGTTAGGGTTAACCCTCAAGTTACAAGTAAGTGTCTTGCTTGAGTAGTAGTCTCATGGTTGCGCTTCATGGTCTTTTCTGATCCCACCCCCTCTCTCTCACCACTTTGCTTCCAGTCTACTCTCCAACTGTCCTGTTTAATTGAAAAGGTGATCTATCAATAATAAATATATGAATTATTATTATTATTTAAACTGTGATAGTCTAAACAAAGAATCAAATAATGGTAAACCATTACAATATTTGTTGTGTGAACATTATTTCATACTTTTACTGCGGCCTCATTTCCACAGATTCAAAACAAAATATAGCTGTAAAAATAGCTGTTAGTTGACAAATTAAATTACTAAAAAGTGTATTGAAGTTAATAAGACCAAAAGTGCCCATTGAAGATAGTTGAAGAAACACCCATTTATGTGAGCATCCAGAAGTGGCAGCTGCTGCTTCTCACTGGTGCTGTTGGTTTTCATACTGTTTTGTTTTTGAATTTGTGTATGTACCTTCCACTTGGTTGCTTGGACTTAATTATTAGCCAGACTTTGATTTTACATATTGTCAAAGGATCCTGCTCACCATCTATCCAGCACAGTTGCTCAGTAAGTCACAATTCTCTAAAATCATATTGCAACAGCTGTCCATGCTACAGTATAGATGCCAGTTCTGACTCTCTCAATAGACAGCCTCCTATTATAATAATTCTCATTGTCTACTCATTTACCATGGAAATATCATGAGTAATAGTAACCTCTGATTAAACATCTGCAGGAAACAGCTGCTTTTACTACATAGGCTCACCCTGACCCCTGTTAATGCTATCACTGCTCTGAAAAATTTAAACACTCCTTCAGAATTTTACAAATAAAATTAATTGTATCTAACTTTACCCCAAAGTTCCTTCAGATAAGATATCTTCCCAAATGCTCTGTTTCTGTCTAGTAACTGTCTGCTATTACTTTTCATTTGATAAACTGTCTTGCTTTTTTATTACACTTTCAGAAGATAAAAAAGCTGCATTTCTCAAGACATCTGGCTTGGACCCATTAAATTAATTATAGACCAATACCTGATCTCTCCCATCTTGTTATACCCGGAAAGAGTTTTTGCTTCATACTGTCCGTAGGCTCAGCCAGACCCCTCTTCGTGCTATCTCTGCCTCCGAAAAGTTTGAATAACCCTTTCCTCAGAATTTTACAGTTAATTATATCCATTCTTGCACAAAGTTCCTTCACATTAGATCTCTTCCCGAATGCTCTGTTTCTGTCTAATAATTGCCTGTTATTACTATTTACTTGAGAAACTGTCTTGCTTTTGTAACGCTTTCAGTAGAATTAAAAAAAAAAAAGCTGTATTTCTCAAGAAATCTGGCTTAGACCCATTCAATTTCTGTACTCTGTACTTGATCTCTCCCGCCAGGTCATAAACCCTGGAAAGAGTTTTGCTTCATGTATACACTTCCTCCTATTTATATTCAAATGTACAGTATACTGAGATATGTTCAATAACCTCATCACTTTGTAATCTGGTGCCCTAGTAGTATAATGGTGCTATATTTTGCTATTTTTAACACTGGTACAGCTCTCTCCTGGTTTACCTCATAGCTAGTAGGCAAAAAATGTTAATCCCTATTCAGAATTACAAATCAAATGCTTCCCAAATCAAGGTGTCCCCCATGGTTCAGTTCTTGACCCGCTTTAGTTTTATATTATATTGTGCGTTTGTTGATCATATGCTTTATTTTATGACTTGTTGACATAAAGAATTGTTTATTACACTATGGAAAATACTGCTTACTAAAATATACAACTAGAGTATTGTTTTAGCTGGAGAATTTGTTGAAAGTGCAAAAGTGCTAATCTTGGATGTCAGCTAAAATGTTTTTCCGATTCTCAATATTTGTCAGGCAATGTAATGCTTATCTGTAAGAAAATAATCAATTAGGTCTTCAAATCTGGTTTGCTTTTTGTTCCAATCCCAAATTAAATGTGATAAAAATCCAAAAAGAAACAAAAGAAAGGAAAAGAAGATGAACAACAGTGATACAGAGAGAACAATTTTCTCTAGGACAAGCTAATGAGAATCTGTCATCAGTTTTCGTGAAAAGAAAAGGAAAAAAGGAAGAGGATTTCAGCAAGTTCTCCTCATAGGGAGTCATCACCTCCTTTAATAAGAGTCGGGCAGGTGTGTTTCCCTTTTCCAGCTGCTGAGAGAGAGAACGTGTGTACAGAAGTGGAGAGTGAAGGCTAGACACAGAAGAACTCTGCAGAGGAAAGCTACTCCAGAGAGCTGATAGATTGAGAGGTGGAAGCACTAGATGTTTGAGGCTTTGGACTAGAGGCAAAAATCATTAATGGATTCATCAGCAGAGAGTCTGAAATGAAGGTAGAAATGAGTAACCCAAAAAAGCTCGGGGAAGTCTTGCCAGCTTTACTTATCTTTCTGGGCTGGGCTAAGTTCTCTCTCTCTTCACTAGTTCTTTCTCTTCTCTCTTTCGCCCTCTCCTTGCATATGAGTGTAATAAGAGCCATGCGTTGAGTTGTGGATGAGAGGCGTCAGTTTGTAAGAGTGAGAGGAGCAGGACAGGAACACACACACTGAGCTGCTGGGAGTTTCAGCGCTGCTTGCAAGGTGAGGGACCAATCTATCCACTTGATGCTTCTGTGCATGAATTATTGTGGACATGGCTGTTGTACTTAATCACAATTTACACAAACAGCTTATAATTGTGTCTGAAGATGTTGTCTGTACAGTTGTAACTTAATTTTCTGTGATGTTAGCACTTTTATCCATGCATACATCATTAAAGGGCTCACATTTACTGTCAGAAGTGTGTGTGTGTGCTGTTACATATGCAAGTTTGAACATAAGTGAAGTTTTTTAAGTTTGCATAGCGTACAAGTGTGGTAATGGGATGATACCACTAGCAGAGTATAGTTTGACTTACAGATCAGGTGATTATATTGGTACTTCATAAAAATATTGAGATTTCTTGCTGTTTCAGTACTATTTTATATTTATTTTTTTATGTATTTGGTCATCAAACCTTGCAAGTTTTTTTTAATCAACTAGAGGATTTGAAATGACAAATAATTTATTGGTTTATTTCAAACTGTCATATTTAGGTATAATGTTTTCATTTATTTTTAATATTATTTGTTTGTTATATTTATTATTATTTTTCTATGTATATTGTGTGAGTGTATGTATACACACACACACACACACACACACACACACACACACATACAGAAAGAAATGTGACTTTCAGGATCTATATCATGATCCCATAATTTCTCATTACACTATACACACCTCAGCTGTGCAGCTGTAAAGTTGTCAGGGACCAGAATTCCTGTACATGACACTGAGCCAGTTTTAAGCTTTTATTCATAGATTTACTGTCCTCTGGTTGATCCTAAAGGAAGCCTCCCAGGTAAGTCATGTTGGGAGGTCATTCATAGAGGTCAGGTCAGGTACTGGAAGATATTCTTCACTGGCAACCTGTGTCCTCCCCTCCCATCTTTCCCTCTGTTCTCCCCTGTGGCACTTTCCATTAATGCGTGCTCAGTCCTGTCATTGAAAGCAAATATGGATCTTCCAGGAAAGTAAACAGTTGGCAGTGCTAGGTTACAACCATGCCCACACTGTTTTTGTTTGTTTGTTTTGTTTATCAGTCCTCTTTCTTTAGGAAGGATTCTGTTTACTAGCAGCTAGCAGATTTTTTCACTAAAAGATGTGTGTGTATATCTAGGTATCTCTGATACTGAATTATGTGGAATATTGATGTAATATTTAAGAGGTTTTATAAAATGATGAACATATCTACTAGATTTATCATAGCAACTGTTTTTGTAGTATATTTTCTCAGGCAGTGAGTATGTTTTTGGTTTTTTTAATCAAACCAGATGATGCATTTTGAAACCTCCTGCAAAACATACATGCATTTTGTGGCTGCAGAAGTTGTACAGAAGTGTATAATTACATGTCTTGCTGTAATCCATAACTGCATAAATAGAAGGCAGTTAATTGCTGAATTTTACATTTCTAGCCAACAATTCTCAAACCTAACACGGCACTTTGTTTTCCCATATTTACGGTCACCCCAACTTGTAGATTATTTTGAACTTATGTATGTATGTATGCAAGTCATTTTGCTTCCAATTACACATACATATTACATCATACTAGTGCAAATCCCATTAAAGATATGTATTTAGGAGAGCATGTGTGTCTTGTCAACAGTGGTTATGCATATGTAAACAGAATTATGTAAATAAATTCTCTGAGCCGTGTAAAGTGACTAAATTGGCCTAGAATAAATGAAAAAAGGCATTACTAAACAAAGCCACCTGGAGAAGAGTCTTGGAGCACTTCCTATAATAATATCTGATGGCATAAAAGTTGGAAGTGTCACATCAGAAGCTGAAGTTAATTACTGATCAAATATGGTTGACGAGTATGCTGTGTTTTAACAGGGATGGGTGTAGTGGTGCTGGGATATTGCAAGTATTTGATGATTTGGATTGTTACTACATGTAAAGAGTGTTTAGATATAATATACAGTAGGAACAAATAAGGAAAGAAAGAATGAAAGAATGAGGTCAGGGAATGAGGAGCAGATATGAAGAGGAGGTTGAGATTGTGGCCACCAGATGGCCCTTTAAATAGTGTATGGAATGAAATCTGTGTCCAGACAGTCTTGTTTCCTTATGTAACCTCTCACCTCAGTTCTCCTTTCTTTCTCTCTCGCTCTCTCTCTCTCTCTCTCTCTCTCTCTCTCTCTCTCTCTCTCTCTCTCATTCAGCTGTCTGGGTCCAAGCCAATATTTCCCCTGTGTAGTTCTCATTACTCTAATAACGGCTCTGGACTGAACTCATCACAGCGTGTCACCTGCCCTCTCAGATTTTGCTCGTTTCCTTTCTGTCTTCACTGCTGCCCCTTTAAACTCTCTCTCTCTTTCACACAAACACACAATGATGTAACACAGGAATCACAGACCCTCAAACTCCCAGAATTCTCAGCAACAACTAAGAAGTTTTTTTCTTTTGCAGTAATTTCTGCTTTCACTCAGAAATTGATAAATTTCACATATAATTACATAGAAACAGCAAGTAACATTGAATTTAATATGGAATTACAAAGTAAAAAGACTGAAATAGTATACTCAGATAATCTCATAACTCATAGTTATGAGTGATGGGAGTGATGTGTCTTGTGATATTTTCCTAGTGGATAGTAAAATGTGTGACAAATTGCTTTGCCGTGTATATTTAAGGATGAAGCCCAAGCCATATCTAGCAGGAAAATTGTTTTAGTTAAGTTAACTTGGGCCAGTAACTCGTTCAAAGTGGACGAGTTTTGAGAAATTTTAAATTGTGAGGCAAACCCCATAAATGTATATTTAAAGGGATAGTTGAAAATTATTTGATTATTTACTCTCCCTCAAGATATCCAGCTTTATAATTGAAGTGAATGGCACTCCTGATTTTGAAGTCCAAAAATTCAGCACATTCATCATAAAAGATATCCACATGGGGGTTAACAGTTTTTGTAAGAAAGAATATCTAAATTTAAATCATTATAAACTAAAATAACTAGCTTCTGGCAGACTCCCATACACAAATGGATATATACGCCAAAAGAGTAATAGCTGACCTGATACATGACACATTGATCAATGTGGAAGCGCAGAGGACAGAGCAAAACGAAACACTGTTCACAAATTAGAAGTCTAAACCAAGAATTTCTATAGAGAAAGGTGTCTTAGCATTCGCCACTCCTACATTGCGCCAGAAGTTACTCTTTTGGCGCAAGTCAATTTGCGTAGGCCGTATGCCAGAAGATAGTTATTTTAGTTTATAAAGTTTTAAATATGGATATTTTTCTTATAAAAATGCTTCACTTTGCTTCAGAAGGCCTTTATTAACCCACTGGATGGATGGACTTTTTTGGACTTCAAAATCAGGAAAACTGGAAGAGCAAGGATATTTTTTAATGTAACTCCGATTATGTTCATCTGAAAGAAAATAATCATATACAACTATTATGGTTTGATGGTGAGTAAATCTTCTATTGCTTAAAGGAGGAAGCCCAAGCCATATCTAGACTCATAATGTGTGATGAAGTCCTTCTGAAGCGATGTGATGCATTTGTGTAAAAAAAAAAAAAAAAGTTCATATTTAATAAATTATAATGTAAAATACCTAGCTTCCACCAAGACCGCCTTCCATATTCATCTTAGGAAGAAAGTGCATCAGTTAAGCTTTTTTTTTTTGGTAACTTGAATACGGAAGGTGTATTCAACTTACGGAGCCGTGTGGAGTCCATTTTGCTTTGGATGGATGCCCTTTCTTAAGCTTTAGACTTGTTGGTCCCATTCACAGCCATTATAAAGCTTAGACGTGTCAGGATATTTATTAATTAATTTTATTAACTCAGATTGTGTTCATCTTGGAAGAAGAAAGTCATGTACACCTAGGATGGCTTGAGGGTGAATAAAGCTTGGGGTAATTTTCATTTGAAAGTGAACTAATCCTTTAAAACATTCAAATGCGTTGCAATCAATCAAGCCACATGAACCAATGTTTAACTTGGCATGACGTGTCGTGTGGGTTGAGATTTCCATCAGCATGCCTACGACTGAAGTTAGGCTCAAGACAAAACCAAGTTTCTGTGCAAATTTTTGTGTCAAGCAAATGGCTCATAGCCCATCCACTTGATGTCAGAACATGTAGTTAAGATAATCCAAGATGTTTAGGTATCACCAAAATAAATGAGGTGTGTGACATGCAGAGGCTGTATTGTGCAAACTTCTTTTATAAACTGTTATACGCCATCCTCTCCAAAGGTTAACGTGCTCCTACCACCTCATTTGGCTTGAGTATGCAAATTTGCAATTGTTTTTTAACTAGGATTTTGTATTTATTTTCTCCTTGAGCTCTTTTTTGAACATTAATGAACTCTATGGCTTCCAAAAACAGCAGGCTGCTCTTTTTCCATGTTATTTGTGAAAAAAAAAACTGGGGCAATACATAATAATAAATTAGCATTGGCCAATAAACTTTAATTCTGCCCTCAGGACTTGTGAGTAATTGTGACAAACACATAAGCAGGAAAGAAAGTGTTTTTGGAGAGAATTCATCACTAGTTTGGGGTCATCTGAAGCTGATTTCTTGGCTCAACGTTAGCGGGATGCTGCATGAGCTTCTAGACCAAAACCACTGATCATTTGCATTCCTTTTTTCATCAATGGTAAGTACAGCAATTAGACTGATGGATCTGAATGCAGTTGAATACTTTCAGGGAAATCAGTAGTTGTAATTAGGCCCACAGATTGCAATGTTCCACCAACAACCAAACATTGTAAACCCCTTAAATTGTACACAGACGAGTTTCCCATGTCAATTAGAACACAAATGATGTCAGAGTTCAGCGTATGTCCACTGATTTTTTTTTGTAACAAAGCCTAATAAACAACAAAGCTCAATATCAGCAGGGAATTGATATTTTTTATAACGCAAATATATGCTTTCTTTGCTGTTCATCCTTTTAAACTATTTCCAAGACAGTCTGTGAGCTTCTCTTTTATGTGGTTCATATTTCGGTGTTGTATGGACTATATACAGACTTTATTTTTGGATGTTCTTTGTTTTGAAGGTCACCAGTAAGCACATGCACACTCAGTTGGAGATTGTCTCCAGTAATTTTAGATTTGCTGTGGTAACAGAGCTGAATAGACCATTATAGTCAAATTTTTAGTCTGAGTCATTCATGTGTCTAGGCTGTTGTAGTTTCCTGTTTGTTTCCTTTGTGAGCATTGTAGATTGTCATTGTACAGTTGATGTTAAATTGATTGCATTCTTGTTTTGCATGTCAGCCATTGCTAAAATCCTATATAATGCTTCACCAGTCCATAAAAAGTATGGATTAGATTAGGATATGTGAGTCCCAAATCTTAGTACATTGAAAACAAGACATCAAAGGTGTCCAGGTGGTGGACTACTACTATATAGATTTTAAAGATACTTTAACAACTAGCAACACAAACAATTATCAACTATCAACACTATATGTCCTTAGAATTGTCATAGACGTGCAGGAATGTAACCGTTTTATCAATATTGTGGTATTGCGATAGCAAAATTGTCTCGATATGATCGTGGTCACACGACTGTATGAAACAATATGTCTTCCAGGCAAAGAGTATAGTTTTTTTAGCTCAGTGTAACAGAACGGAGGAAGTGGTAACTAGGGTTGGGAACCGAGAAGCGGTTCTTTACCAGAACGAAGTGCGAGGAGCATATGCTTTAATAGAGACGTCTCACTTCTTGAATATTAAAACAATGAATGCATTGAAAAGCCCTCACGCTACTCATATACGTCAATGCGGTGCACAAAGCTAGCTGCACGATTAATCTTTAAATGACTGCATTCTCGCTTTCATCACACATATGATCTAATTATTAAATGTAATTAGTAATTAAACTAATTGCATGTAGGCTATATTAAACCTTTGACAGAAATAAAATCGTGACATTCAAATCTGTGTTTGCGCTGCAGTTCATCTAGAGAGAGTTGCTGTGTTTAGATATAAACAGCTTCACAAACAATCTTTTCAAACACACAGTATCATTAATTCTGTTCCAAATATTGCAATTATCACAGAAGTATACAAAAGTTTATTAATCAGATAAACGCTGATGTCTACGTTACTTCAAATAACGACTCTATTGATTTCATTGTTATGCCACTAGGTGGCAAAAAATTACTGTTAAAACTGCATCTATCACTGAATCATTCTTTCAGAAACAAGTGAAGTCATGAATCCAACTTACAAAAACATTTTGTTTCAGCTGGATCTTACATGTGTGTTGAAGCATTTTATTTTTGTTGAATTTGTGGTAGTCTCGCGTAGCCATAACTTCAGACGGACGCCTGAAGGTCTGGACTCTATCGCAGATTGACCAAGGACCACCCAATGGGATGTTTGACTGACATGTAAAACAACCAATCACAGTTAGTTTTTTTTTTTTCTGTGTCTTGTTTAGGGGCGTAAAAATGTAAAGTTAATGTCCCTACAGTAACAGACCGGTGTGCATTTAATAAATTATCCATTCAAGAAAGTTGTAAAGTGTAAAGTTTTACAAGTTTACTGCAACAATGAAGCCGTGAACTTCAGACTTTTGAAAATCCAGCGCTTAGTTGATCCTGGTAAAGGCTCATTGTCACCATTGTAAACATGACGGCACTCTTCTTACATGAGGGGGTTTGGCATCACAGTATTTGTAACCAGGCGGACCGTTAAAGAACGCAACACACACATCTCCCGGACATCCTATAGAATTCAACCAACCAAATGATGACTGAAGTTTCCAGATAAATGTGCTGTATGCATCAGATGTTCAGTCAATGCTCCGTGGGTGTGACGTCTGAGGCTGAGACAAAATTTGTGGTAGCATTTTACAATAAGTTTTATTTGTTAACATTAGTTAATGTATTAACTAACATGAACAAACCATGAGCAATACATTTGTTACCATATTTGTTAATCTTTGTTAAACTCTTTTTACAAGTGTAATAAACACAAAAAGGACTTGGAAAAAGGAGTTGAGAATTGTGTTGAGTAATTTGTCTTTTTTTTTTTTAAACATCGCAATAAATATCGTACCGTGGACTTTATAAAGTCTGAGGTAATATAGCTCCGTGAGATTTTGATATCGTTACATCCCTATAGACGTATGAAAATTGGCATAGATTTAGAGCTCATTATTGGAGTGAGCCCTGTGTATTGCATGTTCAGATATTCATACAACAAAATATTCTGGGCGCCATAAAACTTTTGTGAAAGTGATCAAAAATGATGGTGCTGGCTGGAAACTTTTTTTCAAAAACACTGCAGGGAAAGAGTTAACAACTTCAGTACCATTTGACAAGTAACAATTTCAAACAATGTCAACATAGTATGTCCTTATCATATATGGCATGCAGAATGCTTTGTATTTGGGTCTCATTAATGTAACACAAGCATAAAAAAATTCTAAATCGTTCTTACAACCATCTTAAATAGTTAAGTTCAATGTTTCAAGTTTATGTAAGAACATTTCATCCTGCTAAAGTTTCATAAATGACACCCATAAATGAATCTCCATGTTGCCTGCAGATATACGTTTCGAGACGTATGTAAGTGTTTGCGTGTAGGTTTGTTTGGCCACGGCTGGCTGATAACGGAAATGTTTAATCGTCTTTTTGCGCCGCCCGCTCCAGGGGAAGTGTGATAAACATAACGTTCATGTCTGGTTTGTCTATATGCTCAGACAGTACTTGTTCCTTCTATACCAGAGAAGAAGAGAATGTGGGGGGAGGGATGTAGGGTTTTTGTGAATGTTACAGTTGTTGCTTGCTGTAGGCACTTGAATTTACAGCATCAAGCTTCGTCCGGCCTACCTCCTGTATCAATTTTATGTTTATTATGATAGCAGTAAAACTATACGAGCCCCGCCCTGCTCCGAGGGGAGCGAGAGGAAGGAGAAGTAAGGAAGGAGAGCTGCTAGATTGGCTCCAGACTGCATCCTCACCCAAATTAGACGCCCTCCTGCCAAGATCATAAGGCGCAGTGGAGGGCATGTGAAAAAAACAGATTTGGGTACCATTCAGTACACATTCTCACTCTCAAGTCCAAATGTAGCTGTGTGTAAATATTTGTTTGTGTATTGGGAAGGTTATAATTGAGAAATCACAGTCTTCTCAGAGAAATAATGTGGATCTGGTCCAAAATCCAAAAGATGTTGAAGAAATATCTCAGGGTTTTATCAACTCGATGTGTATGTACTGTATCTGTGGCGTGCTGTTGATTACTTTCAGAAGAGGCAACATGTTTACAGTAAATACACTCATAATAGAAGCTTAGGAGGCAAATGGGGCAAAAGGATTAAAAGCAGAAATGTGAAACGTGTATTTATGTTAAGCTGTTTCATGAATCACTAAAAATGAGCAGTATGCTGTAGTTGACTGAATCATCCTTTTGAGGTGGGACTGCTATTTTAGGTGGAAGAACTTCTGGTTATACCTAACCTTTGTAGTTTTTGAGGGTGGAGATTGCAGAACATCAACAAAGACACACATGTAGTTACGTTACGCTCTTCCTAATGTCCTCGTACAGAGACCAACAGTAAGAATGGCCATTGTGAGCGTTTTGGGCCAGTTGACGCAACAGTCACTTATTCTTTTGGGCTAGCTCTGTGTCGCTATTCACTGACTTTGTACGTCTATTTGCTTGTAAGTTGTTGCAAATTCTACTGATTTGTGACCAAGGTAATGGTATCTAATTGGTGAGAATAGATTAGGTTTTGTTGAAATTGCAAAAATGATATGTTTTGGTCTTGAAAGCATCAAAGAGAACCCTAACTACAAACAAGTTGTAATGTTTTAGATCATATGCCTATCTTTTTCCAACAAAAAGAAACAACAACAGAGTGTCTAAAAACCCTCTTTTGTGCAGACTGAAGAGTTACTTCTTTCCGCCATGGATTCAAATCTCAACAGTTGTGACCAAGCCTCCGTTAAAATGTCACTTTCGAACTAATAACGTGGAACACTGAGTCGCTTCATTGAAGCTTTTTGTATTATGTAGCATTTCTCACAGTGAGTATTATAAAAATATAAACTATAATTATAAAATCTTTTTTCTAGTAAAACCGAGAGCTGCTAGCCTGGACCCTGCATGCAAAGCATTGTAATTCAGATCATTTTGAGTGTATGAGCAATAATAAGTTGCTTGACTTAGCAAGTACAGCTATTAATACAGCCAGAATAATGATTAATTACTCACTCTTAGAGGCTTTAATATGAACAGTTAATCTGGGTTTCATCCAGAGCACTCTCACTATCAGGCGTAATAAGCGAATCTTTGCCCTTTCACAGTGATCAAGAGTCTAGTTTTCCCATTTCTAAATTCACTTGAATAGAAAATGTAAAACACATTTCAGGTCTGTTAAATAAAGGCATTACAGTATGGAAAATGAGATGTCATGGTGCAGAGGCTTGGCGGTGATGGTCCTGCGAACGGCCATAAACGTCTTCTGTGCTTGTTTGATGTATCCAGACAGAGCAGGTCTCCCTCTCCATCACCTCAAGGTGATTCCCCATGGCTGCACGCCCAGCGTGTCTCTCTGTCTCACACACATACACACACAATTACACATCACATATTCCAGATGCGGAGGGAGATTCACTAAGAATGATAGTGCCATTTATTTGCATGCACTATTTTAGCACCCAATGCAGAATTGTGCAAATCATAAAATTTAATTTTTTGAAATGATGCATTCACACAAACTATGTGAGAATGGCCTCCTTCCTCATGGGACGAGCCACTTGTATTATATTGAAGGGGAGAAATTGAAAACTGCAGCTTTTGTAAAATAAGTCCTACTCAGTGTTATTTTAGTATATTATTAGTGAAGTATTATAGTTTATATATAGAAATTGTTTCCTGTGATAAACTTTATAATATAGTTTGTATTTCAGTTTAAGTTAACCTAAATGAAAATGAAATAGTTGCTTTGGCAACTAGCTGAAATAAAAGTTTTTTTTTTAATATTTTAATTTATTTAAGTTATTATTTATTGTAAGTAAGTATTGAAGTAACAATTTTTTAAAGGGCACCTTTTATGCAAAATTTCCTTTTACATGGTGTTTGAACATAAATATGTGTTGGCAGTGAACCACCACTATAATGACACAAATCCATGCACTCTTTTTTTTTTTTTTTTAATTCCCATATATCATAAGCAGTGTCTCTGAACAAGCTGTTTGCAGATTCTTGACCAAGTGATGTCACTTTGTAGAGGCCCTGCCCATGACTGTTGATGGACACTGCTGTATTAGCAAAGACCCGGACCTGAGCGAGTTGTACACAGTCTGCCATTTTCTTCAGGTATTTCTTCAGCGATTAAGGTGTTTTGTTGCTGGATGTAAGAGTGCACATAACAGTCTCCATGTACTCTTGACATCAGAACCGCTGAAGACTCACTGGATTAGTTTTATATTTGAAGGGAATGCACCCCTATAAACCTAAATTGGTTTATGTCTATGTGAATCATTTTACACCAGACTGCTTTGTGAACGAATGTCAATACAAAGGGACAAAACACAGGTTTTGCTAAAACGTTGTTACTCAAGGATGGATCATTACTAACTGTTTGTGATCCAGCATACAGTCTCCAGAGTGATAAGTTGTTTTACAGATATAAAGATTACCAGTTTATTAAGCTTTGTTTATGATAATGAGCTCTTGAAGCTCCGCCCTCTTAGGCCAAGAGCAGCAGCTCATTTGCATTTAAAGGGACACACACTAAAACGGCATATTTTTGCTCACCCCCCAAAAGTGGCAATTTTAACATGCTATAGAAAATTCTCTTTGGGGTATTTTGAGCTAAATCTTCACATGAACACTCTGGGGACATCAGGGACTTATTTTAAATCTTGTAAAAAGGGGCATAATAGGTGCCCTTTAAATTTATTTTTTATGGTTTTAGTTAACTATAATAACCCCACTTTCCAAATAAAACAGCCAAACACCAATTGGCAAAGTCACCTGTTGGTGGTAATGGGAGAAATGAAGATTTTCAAAACTTTTGAAAAAGAAGTGATTTACTATTTTGAAGCGCTCAAAATACCACACGCCGGTGATGCCTGCTGGTCAGAATGGTGTAAATGTAACGAAAAAGGCAAAACATACATAAAAACGTCTCAGGTTACGTATGTAACCATAGTTCCCTGAGAACAGGGAACGAGACGTTGCGTCATACAACGCTAGGGGAACCGCCTCTGCGGGGACCGGTGTCTGAAACAGATATCCAATCTCCTCAATATGAACTTGAACTTGACCGGCGACAGCCCATGATGTCATAATGACGCACCTCCCGTGTATATAAGGGGCGCTCAGATGACATGTCATCCGCTTATCGTCTGAAGGGACTGTAAGCAGGCGGGCCCTGAGGCATGGCAGGGAGACGCAACGTCTCGTTCCCTGTTCTCAGGGAACTATGGTTACATACGTAACCTGAGACGTTCCCTTTCGAAGGGAACTCGAGTTGCGTCATACAACGCTAGGGGAACGGCATACCCACGCCGCCATGCTGAGGGGAGTGCATGCCAAATCATGGCAGTGACCACTGTCAGAATCAGGCAATCAAATGAAATGCCAGACCACTTACCCCTGGGGTCCCACTGGGCTATCAGTGACAGCGCTCCCAGCGGTCAAAGCTTCAGCGCCAAGCCTCAAAGCAACCTCCATATCTCATGTGTGGAGACCTGCCAAGGCCGCACCAAGGCCTGGGACCAACCACTTCGACAGAAGGGGTCCCTTTGAGGGAGCGTAGCCCGGGGCCCGAAGGCGGCCCGGCCAATCACTTTCCTTCACAGGGGAACGAAATCAACCCTGAATGCCACCAGGGAGGCTGACCCAGCCTCTAGCTGTGCTAGTAGCCTAGTCTGCCAACAACCTGTCTGTTTCCTTGAAAACAGCGTCTCAAACAGGAGTCTCACCAAGAGACGTCCAGAAAGAGGGACTGCAGAAAGGCAGTAAACCAACTCAGACCGGATTTGAGAGACGGGCATCCTAGAGAGCAGAACTCAGCGAAGAGCTATCGACCCTAACAATCAAGGGGAGTTACTCTGCCCGGTCCTAGGATCTACATAGCACCTATGTTAACGGCGCCATGGAGGCCGTGCATTCCAGCGAAGGAAGTGCACATAGCCTAAGGCCAAGCTTTTAGGCCTGGGACCAACCATTTCGACAGAAGGGGTCCCTTCACTTATCAGGGGGAACAAAGTCAACCCTGAATGCCACCAGGGAGGCTGACCCGACCTCTAGCTGTGCTAGTAGCCTAGTCTGCCAACAACCTGTCTGTTTCCTTGGAAACAGCGTCTCAAACAGGAGTCTCACCCGGAGACATCCAGAAAGAGGGACTGCAAAAAGGCAGTAACCCCCTCAAACAACGGATCTTAGAGACGGGCATCCTGGAGAGCAGGACTCAGCGGAGTGCTATTCCAGCTGGGCTGATAGTGATAACGCTCCCATTTCCAACCCTCAATGTCAAGCCTCAACGCAGCCTCCATATCTCATGTGTGGAGACCTGCTAAGGCCGCACCAAGGCCTGGGACCAACACTTCCACAGAAGGGGTTCCTTGAGGGAGCGTGGCCTGGGGCCCGTAGGCAACCCAGCCAGTCACTTCTCAGGGGAGCGAAGTCAACCCTGAATGCCACCAGGGAGGCTGACCGGCCTCTAGCTATGCTAGTAGCCTAATCTGCCAACAACCTGTCTGTTTCCTTGAAACAGCGTCTCAAACAGGAGTCTCACCAAGAGACCTCCAGAAAGAGGGACTGCAGAAAGGCAGTAGACCAACTCAGACCGGATTTAGAGACAGGCATCCTGGAGAGCAGAACTTCAGCGAAGTACTAATGTGCTCAATCCTAGGATCTACACAGTATCCACAATTCGAGGCACTATGGAGGCCGCGCACTCTACCAGAGAACCCTCGTAAGGGGAGTGCTCGTAGCCTAAGGGCTAACCCAACTTGGGAGGCCTCAAGAAGGCTTTCAACCTCTGGTCAGACTCAGGGAGCTCAGTACTACTGAATACCTGCTCAACCTAATACCGTACATCGCGGGGGACTCGTGCCAGAGAGGCCCACCATGGCCAGCAACCTGGCTTCGAGTCTTCATTGGCTATACCTGACGGTTAGCTATCTAGCGCCTACGACACTGGGGTTCACCCACAGGGAGGCACATAAACATGAGAAGTGGCCTGCTAAGGCCATATCACCTGATAGCTTCAGCCAATCACTGAGCAGCATAATAACTATGCTGCTTAGGGCCTGCAACGCTGGGGATCTGCTGACACCAGGGAGGCCCCTTGGAGCGTACGTCCTGCTGCTACAACACCAGACTGATGGGCCCACCACAGAGAGGCCTGCTACGGCCTACTATCTGAACTTAGTCTCTTCTTCTTGTTTCTTCTGCCAAGAATACCCAACATAGTCATTTTTGGGGACTGCCACCGGGCGGCCTGCTACGGCCGGCTACCTGACAGCGCATGTGCTGGCTACTAGGGGCCCAAGTGGTGGAGACTCCACTGAAGGGAGGCCTTCTAAGGCCTACCACCTCCAACCAAGTCAGTAGCAGTAATAAATATCAAACAGAAGCCTAAGCTTAGGAATCTACACCCACTCTGTCCTGGAGGAGGCCCTCAGGCCTACTACTCCAGCTAAACTAGCTCTCTCCGACACTGTAGCGAAGCACAACGGGGAATGTAACCGACCTAAAGGGAGGGCCAACTTTAACTAAGACTCTAGCTCGACAGGGACAATCTGTCGTCCACCTCGGGGAATGAGGTTTTCCTCAGAAAAACACCTCACCATCAACCCACGCTCGAACTTCGTTCGGCAGGTTTAAGCAGAGTCTAGGCCACAGCATCGAATGCGTGGTGGCTACCGTCAGCATGACCTACTCACCCTAAACATAGAAGGGAACCGTTTGTCTCACTACACTTTTTTTTTTTTTTTTTTAATGGCCTGCTCCCAGAGCTACCTGGCACTTATAGGGGCCGGGGCTTCAATAAACACAGAGTGGAGACCTACCCAATGGCTCTCTTCCTCAGACAGAGAGGAAATGCCTCGGTAGGACACATCAGGCGGCCCATGGGCCGACGCTGACCCAGCATTTCTGAGGTCCACATGTTGTATCAGTTTGTCTGACTACACAAAACTATCCTACCCTGAAGCGGCTGTGAAGGCGGCCTGTCTTGATCATACAAGAGGGCCTGCCTACACACAGCAGCAGCCTTAACCACATTTCAAAGTGGGAAAGCCAACTCATAAAGCGGCAATTTACCCGGGGATCTAAATTTTCTTTCCTCAGATACAGAAAAAATCCCTAATGGCACCTCGCCTACTTTATTTAGCCGCGCAGGGGACCTCAGGGGCTAACAGTATATAACAATATTCCCAACAACAAGAAAAAGGTCTTTCTCCCTTTTTTTGGAAATTTATACACAAATCGCCCTGCTGTTTGTTTTTGATATAATTGCATATATATTCATATATATACTTTTTCTATATATATTTTTTTTTTATATATACAAATATATATACATTTTTGTAAATATATGCATATACATAAATATGCATACACACACACACCTCATGCGTATGTATATACACAAATACATAAATACATATAAAATTTCTGTCAGCCACCTAAACAAGGAGAGCTATATTTCTATGAAATACACAGTAATTTCATTATAGCCAATCTCACTTCTTTTACAGAAAAAAGAAACAATTCACCTTGCGGCCACCGGGCGGCGGTCTCCAACCGCCGCCCTCACAGCCTAAAAGAGAGTCTCACTATCACGCCAATGGCGGGCCGTCAGAACTAGCTGTCATCACAGGCCCAGCACCGGCCTGATGTAGAAACATGGCATCTAGAGAACATGGATTGGCCGACCTCTATGAGAGAGAGGGGATCAATCAAGAGCGACGATTTTTACCGTGTCTCTGATCGATCACCTCTCTCAGGTCTTTTTTATTCCTGGAGTCTCGCCTCCTTTGCGACCTGCTCCTGCCCGGAGGGGGCGCACGGGAGGCGACACTCTTCTTCTGGCCCTGTCTGCGACCCGCAGATCGGGACGGGCCAGCCACTTGTCTGGGCAGGGACTGAGAACGCAGGGGGATGCAGGTCTTATAGGCTGCCGAGCGCGCCCTCGCCTCTCTGAATCTTCCCACCACCGCCTCAACGGAGGTGCCAAAGAGTTCAGCCGGCGAGACCGGGGCATCGAGGAGAAAAGCTTTCTCTTTCTCCCCGATGTCCGCCAGGTTCAACCACAGATGGCGCTCCGTGGCCACCATTGCTGCCATCGATCGACCGACCGAGGCTGCTGTTTGCTTGGTGGCCCGGAGCGCCAGATCTGTAGTGCGGCGAAGCTCCGCAACCGCCTCGGGGGAAAGACCCGCCCCCTGGTCCAAGTCCTTCAGCAGGTCAGCCTGGTATGCCTGCAACACAGCCATCGTGTGCAGTGCAGCACCAGCCTGTCCTGCTGCCGCGTATGCCCTGCCATTTAACCGCGATGTCATCTTCAGCGGTCTAGATGGCAGGGATGGAGCCCCTAGTGTCGATACTCGCCCCGATGTGAGATAGTTAGCGAACGTCTCATCTATCGGGGGTATCGACACATACCCACTATCTGCCAATCCCTCGATGTCAGCGAAGTTCGCTCGCTGACATCGATGGATTCGCGCAGAATATGGGTTTTTCCATGCCTTCATGACCTCAACATGCAGGTCCGGAAGGAATGGCAGGCTCACCTGAGCTGGTGGATCATGGACGGAGAGAAATCGATCGCTAAGCCGTCCGCGCTCGATCTCTCTCCTAACGCGCCGCCACGGCAACTGCAGTTTGCCGGCAGCGCGCTCCATGACCTCCAACAGCTCAGCATACGCGGGGCAGGGCTGCTGAGAGGGACCAGCACTCTCACTCTCATCAGCCGCCCCCTGTTCTGCCGGAAGAGCACTAGCTGCTGAGCCCAAGGATGAAATAACACTCCCATCCTCGTCAAGCAGCTCTATCTCGCCAGCTGCTGAGTCGTCCGAAAGGTCCACACCCTTTTTGAACTGCTCAGCGAGCTCCACCTGGGAACCCCATGATGCGAGTCTCCGCTCTGCCTCGGCACGAGCGGGACCCGAACCATCTGGCCCAGATGCCGAACTCTCCTCTCTCGAGAAGAGAGCCAGACGAGACCTGAGCGTCCTCAACGGGAAACGCTCACAATTCACACAAGAGGCTCCCTCAAGAGTCTCCCGTGCGTGCTCTTCCCCCAAACAGTGGACACACAAAGTGTGTGTGTCATCTGGTGTCAAAAAACGGGGACACGGATCCACACACTTTCTAAACCCTCTGGTTTTCTTTGTGCATTTCATTTTTGCCGTTTCACACAAACAGTCCCTGAAGACGATGAGAGGATGACATGTCATCTGAGCGCCCCTTATATACACGGGAGGCGCGTCATTATGACATCATGGGCTGTCGCCGGTCAAGTTCAAGTTCATATTGAGGAGATTGGATATCTGTTTCAGACACCGGTCCCCGCAGAGGCGGTTCCCCTAGCGTTGTATGACGCAACTCGAGTTCCCTTCGAAAGGGAACACCTTTTACAAACCACATGCAAATGTTCTGTTGAAACTGTAATCTATTAAATGCAATTAACAAATCATTGCCATTAATGCCATTAAATATAAAGTGTCTGTATATATAGGTTATTTTATTAAATTGTAGAGCTTTATTTATAGAGTTTGGTTAACCAGGCTTTTAACTACAAACTTCTTTTTATTTTACAAATCTGTCATTAAATATCTATAGATTTATAAAATTGATCCCATCTGGTAGAAGCCAAATAGACACGAGTTCAAGCAGAGATCATCGCCCCTAGTGGAACCACAGAAATTACGAAACAGTCATGACGTAACGAAGCCTTGAATTTACTGAAATTTGATTTTACTGAAATCACGGGACATTGGCAGTTTGATACACGCTCAGAATCACTGGTTCGAAAACAAATGATTCGCAAAGGTTTCAAAGTGTCACAATGCGTGGTTTGAAAAGCACCACTAGCTGTTGGTCATTATGACAGTTCTTCTTGATATGTTTTAATATGTCACACTACACTTTGAATGTGCGAAATGTCATCGGATGCTGCAAAAATTTAAAAAAATGTGAATTTAACATATAACATATAGTAATACATTCTCATGCCGTGACAAATCGATCTTTTACTGGTCGCACGTCTTTCTCGTGATCCGAATTTGCAGGTCAGAGTTAAACAAACTTGAACTTTGAAACGCAGCGAAATGCAAAACTTTCCACACAAGCTTGCATTTCCGGTCTGACGCATTCGCATACATATGAATGGAAGTCACGGAATGAAGGGACGAAGAGTGTGGTGTGACCGCACTTTTTGAAACAGCTGAAAGTGGTTGGTGTTGCAGTCTTTGCTCGATGCTGAGAATATGTTATTGAGTTTTTGAGATTTCAGTATATCCTATTAAATTAAATAGGAGCTGTACTGCTTAAGATGGCCGCTGAGTGAATTGACTTGCATTGAATGTTATTTTGATACTATGCCAGTGTCTCATTTGATCCACCCAATCAAATTTGTTCCACCCAATCAAATGAAACATACACTAATCAATGAAGCTGTATACATTGGACAGTGACACTCGTATTTACATAAAGCTTACACTTTGTTTTATTGAGACGATTTGCAAACGTGCAGAACTCAGCATTGGACAAAAACTTTGGATTTGAGGGGTGAGTGGATTCTAACTTGAACACCTCTGACTGGACATTGCGTTCAAGATATCAACAGATATGTCTGTGATTGGCTATATATTGCGAAAACACATTGCAAATAGAAACCTTTGACATACTCCAGAGCGCAAACACAGATACACACTAGTTCAATGGTCTCAAACTCATTTGCTGGAGAGAATTTAGCTCAAACCAGTTCCAACTCATCTGCCTTGAAGTTTCTAGTAATCCTGAAGATCCTGATTAGCTGGATCAGGTGTGTTTAATGAGGGTTGGAGTTCAATTCTGCAGGGCTGTGGCCCTCAATGAACTGAGTTTGAGACCACTGCACTAGATCATTTGCCAAATCACCCAATATGTTATTATTACAGATAAACTGACCAGCAGTTATGAGCAACTTTTCCCTCTGAAAGCAATCAGAAGCAGCAGCAGGCAGTGGCTTGACTGAGACAATTCCACACTAGGTTCAAGTCTGTGGCCAGGGGAAGGCTACGCCTTGCAGACAATCCATCTATGATTATTTACCTTCGCTTATTGTTCTTATTCTGTTCATTGGTTATTTTATTTATAAATGGATTTTGTTGTTTTCATGAAACTGTTGGCTGACAATAAATCACAAATTTGAGAGTAGGCATTGAGGTCCACTCACTTTCTCACAAATTTCTGGCCTCGGCACTGTGCTACACACTAACCTTCCTGACACTTTTGTTATGAGAGAAAATTGAAATGGCTCATGGTTCCATCTGGGATGTGCTTTGTGTGTGTGCTCATGAGGAACTTTGTGTCTTTATCTGAATTCAATCCAGATTGAATCTGCATCCTTCTAAACATGTCAAGAACCTGTCATGTTTAGACATGAAGAATACTGTACCCTGATCCCACGGCTTTACCTTTGATGGACAGACAGCTTCATTCTGCTAAGTGTGGTCACCATGGAGAACGGCTAATGTCTAATGTTTTCCAGCCTGCACCGGTCTTGTTTCCATTTTGGTCTGGCCTGAGTGACCCTCTGTATTTCTGCGATGCTTGGTGCGCAGATGGAGAGATTGTGCTCTGTTTTGTCTGTCTTCATCCTTTCTTTTTTCAAAATCGTTGTGTATATGTGTTTGAGATCACCTGGTTGGAACCATATTTACTTTAAATATAGGCTGTGTGTGTGTGTGTGTTTGTGTGTGTTTGCATTTCAAATAATAACAAACCAGATCTTTATATTTTCTTAAGGTAATGTGAGCACTAAGGTGTTTTGGGTAGTTACTACACACACATACCAAAAAAAGCAAGTCTTGATGACATTCTGGCCTCTAGATATAGCCTGGTGAATGGTGAACGTTTTTTCTCTGGCCATATTATTGCCTTGCAGATGAAAACTGTAAATCTGATGACAACAAGCTGCAACATTTGAGGTTTTGTGCTTAAAGGTATCAACCAATCATTATTTTTGCAGTTCTGTTTGGTGCCACTAGAGGCACAAAATGCACTTCATCTGATCATTGATGTTAGGGTTGCATGATTTTGATAACAATAACAATAAAATTAATTGAACTTTAACTGAAATAAGTGTTTGATGTTAGGGGTGCATGAATTGGGGGATTTTTTTTTTCTAATAAATTTGCAATTTAACATGCGGTAAAAAAAGTGCAGGTTTGCTATGTTTGTAATGTGTCATTATATATCAATAAATAAACAAATAATAATAATAATAATATTACAAAAAAGTTGAAAAATTACAATACTATTGTTTATAGTTGCCTTAATTTCTTCATTTTCAAATGTCTTTATTTTGACCTGAAGTAACACAGTGTTGCTATTACGTATTTAATTAAATCACAGCCTTTGCGATTTGATAATTGCACCAAGCCATATTACAATTTTGGTTTAATTTCGATTAACCATGCAGCCCTTATTGATGGACCAAAAAAGAAACCTTGAGTTTCAAAAACACTTGAAAATCTTTTCAAGTGAAATATTTAACTTTTGAGAAATTATCAAACTAATAAAGGGAATGTAAATATACTGGACCATTTAATAATGTGTGTGAGTGTGCACATACGTGCCGAAGTTCGTGCCGCACGTCTTGGCCTTTAGGTCGCCGTGTCTAATGGGAAAAGAACGGCACTAAATTGGAATCAGAAGGCGCTCTGGATGCGTTTGGGTGGGTCTGTCCATCTTCAGCACTTAGACTCACTGTAATGATAACACATATTTAAGTAACCAAAAGCATTGAAGCTTGAATAGCCTGATTTGCAAGACCACAAACAACTCGTCTCACTTTGTGTCGTTAAACAAATGTCAAACCCGATCATGGACAATTACGGGAGACATGAACAGGAAGGAAGCATTTTAGACAGTTGCCGTCAAATTTGCGCAGTTTTCTGTAGATCAGAAATCGTTTGTTTGAAATGGGCGAGAGAGCTCGAAACTGATGCAGGATCAGTGAGAAATGGACTTCTGGGAGATGTTGAGTGGTTGACTGAAAGGTTACACAGTGTGTGGCGTAGTTGGATGAGCCACTGGAGAGCGAGAAGGTGACAGGGATTGTTTAAAGAGTTCACCGAGGGTAGTGCTATTGGAAGGTGCTGTTTAATAGACAAAAGGAAGGTTGAGTGATGAGTGCTGGATCAAGAGTGTGTGTTGATACTGTAGCTGAGTAACATGTTTTGTTGGGGGAGGTGAACTGGGGGCTCAGAATCAGTCAATTGCCAAAAAAGAGACCATGTGAGAAAGAGAGGAGGAAAGAAGATGATCACGATGCCCCCATCTGTTTGCCACATGCAAACCCCTGCAGCAGCTCCATAAATCTCAGATGCGCTCAGCAATGCAAGGTCACATTCCGCTGGTCTAAAACGTGCAAGGATACCTCACTACAAATGTGCTTTACTCGTTTGTACTAACAGCACAGACAAATCACTAATTAGATCTTTAATGAAGTTGTCTGCTTGGATTTTTCTCCTGAGAAAAACGCTCAAGTCATCTCACACGTGTCTCCTCTAGTGTTTCAGAAGAGATCTCAACGTCTCAAACTGTGCTCAGGTTTACGCAATAAGATCAGTCAGAAAATAAATATAAACAACTAAAACAATTTCATAGTGTGCTCTGTATACTAAAAGTTATTCCCCTTTACTTTTTTGTTGATTCACAATAAATATACAAATTTTGGAGTCAGTGAGCTTTTTATTATTATTATTATTACTATTATTATTATTATTTTAAGAACTTAATACTTTTCAGCAAGGACATTGATCAAAAGTGATATTAAATACATTTCTAATGTTACAAAAGATTTCTATTTAACATAAATTCTGTTGAACTTTCTATTGAAAAATATTAAGCGCGTCAACATTGATGATAATAGTAAGAAATATTTCTTGAGCAGCATTTCATATTAGAATGATTTCTGAGGAGGGATCATGTGACACTGAAGATTGAAAGTTCTTCATATATATATATATATATATATATATATATATATATATATATATATATGCACACACAAACACTTATTTCAAATTCTAATATAATTTCCCAGGATTACTATTGTTTTTACTGTACTTTTGATCAAATAAATGCATTCTTTGTGAACATAAGAGACTCCTTTCAACATTAAAAAAAAAAATAATAATTAACTGGCCCCAAACTTTTGAATGGAAAAATGGAATTGATTATTTATTTTTGTTTTTATGTGGATTATGTATATTTGATGTTGATTTCCTTTTTAAAAGCCATGGAATTTGTTCAAACTAAAGATGAATATTTTTGATGAATTACATTTTGTATAGGTCTTTAGTATTTTGGCCAGTTTATAGGATGTCTATTTTAAGTCACATTATAGTTTCTTCAGATCAGTGTTTTGAAAGTGAAAGTCGTGACGTATTGTCAAGTATGGTGACCCATACTCGAAATTTGTGCTCTGCATTTATCCCATCCAAGTGCACACACACAGCAATGATTCTTAAACTCATTTTTGATTTTAATTGAATTCCTTTATTTATTTACTTTTTAAAGTTAAAAGTTTAAAGTTTTTCCCCTACTTATTTTCTCCAAAAACTGTTCTGGCAGTGTAACCCATAACCCCCTGCTGATCTGCCACACTGTACAAAGTTGAAGCACCCACCCTACTCCAGCGCCGCACACAGGGACGTCACCCTTTCCTCCGATGAGAGTATGCGGATCATTTGGGTTTTCCTGTAGCTCACTGATGGCTGCTGGCAGTCCTCCCGCATGCACTTCTGTTTTGACAATGCCATAATAATGCCAGCTGTTTTGTTTCTCTCTCTATCTCGCTCTCACTGATCGGGAGCCTCTGTTGACAGCTCAGATGTTCCTGCCCGTATTGACACTCTCCCCACTGCCACATGTTTACACACATATCCAGCCATAATGATAGTGTGCCAGCAGATTCCTGCGAGCATGTGCACACATATGCGGCTGTGCATCAACCGTCTGCTGCCGTGCAGGCCACAAATCACGCCCAAGCTTTGTGGTTTCCCAATTCTTTTGTATTGTAGATCTCTATCAGTAAAATTCCTCTGTGTATATGGTTAGCTGATATCTGTATCTTAAAATGGATCTATGTTGGTGATTGTAATCGGTTAATTGAAATAGACACACTGGCCGTGTTCCACATCCTGTAACCAAACTGACAAGACCTTTTCCTTTCGAAGGTAGCAATATTTTTCTAAGGGGAAAAGAACAAAGTTTTTCAAACAGCTTTTCTTATAGTTTATAATGCAGAGACAATTATAATTAAATTATTAGCTTTGGGTGGGACTGTCTATTTGTCCTGGGGGAGTGTTTAAGGAAATCCTTTCTTTAATTCCATATGGAGACGCCTGGTTAGTTACAACTAGAATTTTTAGAATTGACTACAATTAAATCTATCTTCTTTCAGTCGAACACAATTGGAGATATATTTAAAAATAACCTGGCTCTTCGAAGCTTTATAATGTCAGTGAATGGGTGGCCCGATTTTGAAGGCAAAAAAAGTGCATCCATCCATCGTAAAAGTACTCCATAAGCTTCCATGGGGTAGAGCTGTCAGTGGACTGGTCTGCGATAGACACCTGCTTTCAAACACTCCCAGTGTACGCGATCGGTGAAGAGCATCATTGATGACCAATTTACAACGAAGCGTTGATCATTGAAGCCATATATCCTTGTGAGCTTGTGAAGACAATGGCCAGAGTTGTTTACACTCAAAGCGCCAATTTTTTACAAATTCAGTAGCGACATGGTACCGATGGCTCTACCATCGATTTGCGGCAGAAGCATAACCCTTGACCCGACGCATGACATAATGATATGGAGGATAGAGCAAAACAAAACACCAGTCATGAATTAGAAAAATTTCGAATATGAATTTCGATACGAAGAGAAGAGGAGCTTGAATTTATTGCACAGCCCTATTTGTGAAAATCACAAGAAGAACCTAAGCTTACGCTACTTCTACATCCTACATCAGACATTGGGTCAGAGGTCACTCTTGTGGCGCAAGTCGACTTGCACATGCATACGGTCGTCTACCAGAAGCTAGTTATTTTAGATTATAAAGTTTTAAATATGGATATTTTTCTTACAAAAACACATCGCTTCAGTTCAGAAGAACTTTCTTAACCCTTTATTATAATGGATGGATAAGCTTTTTTTGGCTTCAAAATTGGGTCCCCCATTCACTGCTTGGAAGAGCCAGGATATTTTAAATGTATCTCCAATTGTATTCGTCTGAAAGAAGAAAGTCATATACACCTTGGATGGCTTGAGGGTGAGTAAATCATGGGATAGTTTTCATTTTTGGGTGAACTATCCTTATAAAAGTAATATTCAATTTAAATAAAAGTTTTTTTTTTTATTATAAGCACTAAATTTTAAAATAAAATAACCTAATATCTAAAAATAAAAACTACTAAAAAAACAACAAATATAAAATTGTATATTTGTATATATATATATATATATATATATATATATACTGCCAGGCCAGTAGCACTTTGTAAAGAAACACTACGCGCCTATTGACTGAACACATAATACACATGTGCATGACATCACCCTTTTCACAATTTCACGTATTTGTTGTTTACATGATAACAGTAAAATCTTCAAAAACTTTGAAATCCATTTTCAAACATTGTTTGTAAATGACTGTAAATGACAAATGAATGGCAAAAATGCATAAAAAGTTTTACGTTTTTAGTCGTAAACGGCCCCTGAAATTGCCTGAATGTCTCTAAGAATCACCCTCTGCCCTAGTGGTTAGTACATGGTGTGGTGCTGAAATTTTATTACAAAATCAAGTTTGAATATACTTTAAGCGCAACTTTAAATTTAAAAAAAAAAAAAAAAAAACCTGAGACAATCAAACAAGCTGAAGTTAAACAGTTTTTGGGCTTTATTCCCGATGAGATTAAGCTGCAGTTATGCCATTTAAATGAGGATTGTGTGAAATACTTATGTTAGTACACCAAGTCAACAGCACAACTGTTAACATGAATCTTCAGTCCTGCCAATGATGCTGTCCTTATCCTAACAAGTCTATTTCAGTCCAGGTCCTTTCTTACTCTTTATATTCTGAAAACCCTTATGCGGTGTAATTGTCTCTGTGTTGAAGCAGGTGTACATTAATAGTATACCATATTCAGAAATGTCACATGCGAATGTCTTTGACGGACCATCGGAAATATCTGTCTGTTCTTAACGAATTCTCAGATATTTTAAAGCTCTTGCTTTTTGTGTAGGGCTCTTAAAAATGCAGTACACGATTTGTGGTATTCTTTGGACAATCAGAGATGTCATGATGTAATTTTCCTGTGGTTCTGGAATGATTAGTCAAATGACATTTAGGTGATTGGTTCAAACACTTCTGATGATAAAAGAGGGACAATTTCAAATTTTATACCTCTGTGAGGTCCTGCGCCAATCAAGGAACTGCCATTGAGATTCAACTATCAAACCATTAATACTCAAAGTTTGCAGGTTAAAAGATATGGAGAGATTTTCCCTTTGGAGTCTGTAGTGAGGCAATGTCTATTGAGGATTCAACTGAAGTGAGCTATAAAACAATATTTTGTTCACAGTAACGGGGAACAGAACTGAAAGTCAATGACACAACAAATCATGTTCTCCAACTCTAAATATTTTAATATTATTCTGAACATTTAAGTCAGAACCCAAATTGTTGTTTTGGCAGAGGCAGAAGTTCAGATGAATAGATAGTTGAACAAGTCTGCAGGCCATCTGTAAAATATTATCTACAGTATGACAGGACTCAGCAAATTTAGCGTGAACAAATGCTTTATTGTTTTCAAACCTCAGCTGTTATAAGTGGACAAAGGTTACATCTTCTAGGTCACATCTAATGTACAAATCTAATGTACAGCATGGACATCATTGCCGTTTTTAAGAAGATGTTTTTAGAAGTCTAATGCTTAATATGTCTCTCCAACGGACCAAAAAATGGGAACATCTCTCCATGCAATTTTGTGGGATGTGCATCTGAAAAATTACAGCTTTACCACCAAAGAGAGACAGACTGGGAAAAAAAACCTGAGGCCTCAAATTTTGTTAGATGGTAAGTTAGATATCCTGTCTTTAAGATGTGGAGCCATATATTCCAGACTTTGGTTTGATTTCATGGAAATGTAGATCAATTGAAATCATTTTGGTGAAAAGGGGGAAGAAAAGTATATAATAACATGGTTGCCAGCGCTGATTCACCTCTAATTTCATGTTCCCGTTTAAAAGACAAAGTTCTGTTGGTTGCAGTTCGAGTTGTGGGTGAGAGACCTAATCCAATGAGGAGACCCGAAACTGACGTCACAGCCCTGCTTTGGGGTCGGACGGATCCAGAAAAAATATGCTACAAGTTGATTGAGCACCAGTGAAAATACGAGGGGCAATAGGAAAATTCTTGTTATATTCGTTTATCACGGGTAGATGAATGGACAGCTCGGGGTCTGGCCCGAGACCGTGCTGACGGGGCAGAAGGAAAGACAATCTCGCCAGCTAGCTCAACATGGCTCTTGCGCTGCAGACATTCATCGCTTGAGGGAAAATGTATTTTTTAAGGACTATTTAACATGGAACAACGAGTTATTTTGTTCTCTCAGGTACAAAGTGTACACCATTTAAGGGGATAAATCACCCAATGACAAAATTCTGTCTGTATTTACATGCGTCTTTCCAAACCCAACTACTGTTATTTTTTTGATCACAAGAGACAAATCTTGTAAAAAGGTGCAGGATCAGGGAACTCTTCAAAATCACACTTGAGTTCAGTATGCCGCAGCTTATGCGCTTACTGCTAGACCACATCTCTGTCAAGCTTATATTCAAAAAAAAAAAAAGATTTATGTGGCATATATTGTCCTTTCAATACCTCATGAGATATACCATATTGAGAAAACGTCACTTGCTGTATCAGTCAGGAAGGATCATGATCAAGCAGTGGATTCAATTATTACTTTCATTTGGCCAATCGATTCTCAGTACTGTTCACATTCAAGCTTTCATTATGGGCCAAGAGAAACCACATCAAATAGTTCTTTCTGAACTACATCAATAGCATCTGCCTCTAGATTAAACAGTAAACAAGTTGGTAAGTTACAAATTTGAGGCTAACTAACCCTCATGTGCTGATGAATTTCACTTTCCTTATGTTTGAGGAACCAGTGACCCCAATGCAACTTTTTTTAACCTTTTTGTTATAGAAGATAATTATTATAAGATTACAAGTCACGAAATAAACCTTGTACTTAAATTCTGAAAGAGTACTTAACTCAAAACAAATATCGGGCGCAACTGTCTGATTTATTACCAAATGATTCTTTTGAGTCATCTCAAATGAATGATTCAATGAATCTTTTAATCCAGTTTCCAAATTGGGTCTAAATGCTTCAGTGTGTCCTTTTGATCCTTTTGGATCATATGAGTTTGGAAAAACATTAGGGTTTGTACAGTACTTTGAATAATGAGAAAATGTAACTGATTTCATGTAACAATTTGAACGGGACTGAAAGAATGCGAAGGAATGGTGCACCAACAGTAGCTTGGGTCAAAAAACACGAGAAGTGTTATATTATATTAGTAAGTGTATAAAATATCTGCAAACAGCAGTATTCGCATTCAGACGAGACTAGATTTTTTAGAGGAACATTGACATTGAACTGAAAAACAGTAGGTATATTGCCTTGGAATTTAGCAAAATTAGAATTTTTTATAATGGTTAAAGAATTCTGGTGAAACGCAAATTTCTCTAACATCCTCCATGAAAAGTGCCAACCGAATAAGTCTTTTGAGTAAAAGTAGTAGAGTAAAACAGTGCAGATAATGGGTTCCTTGTGTGATAACCCAAGGATGCATTGCAAAGTGATAAGATGCAAAATATGATTGCATTTGAGTGGTTTAACATCGATGCATGATGTCATAATGCTAGCTGTCAATTGAGATATTAGCATAATCATGGTTAGAGTATTTTGATGAGAGCAGTAATAGTTGTGACCTGGATGTGTTGTGTAAACTTCAAAAAGACCAGTGTTCATCTCTCTTTCTTTCCTTCTCTCTTGGTCGCAATCTCTGTCCTCTCTTTCATCCTGAGCCAAAGAAAGTCTTTGGACATGTAAGATGAAGGGGAGAAGAGGGAAAAAAAACAGGGAAGAGGGGAGAAAAAAAGCAATAGTTTCTACAGGAATATGGCTTGTATTAATCTAGAAATATTGCTTTACCTCATCTGAACCGAATTATAGAGTTGAACTCAGTGTCCTTTAAAGATGGGCAGCCCCATTCGGCCCATCTGGGCAAGGATGTGCCGGTCCAATGAAACTGTCGCCGGAGAGCGTGGAAAACCTGCAGCACTGCTTTGGGAAATGCTGGGATTTTTCCCCCCTTTGGAAAGGATCAAATTCAAAGAAAAGAAAGTTTTTGTTGTTGTCGTTTCACATGGCCTCAAGCGTAGTGTAACTTGGGCATTTTCCAGATGATTTTAGAAAGTTTCTCGCAAGTAAATCATATCTGCTATCACTTTTCCTGATGCCTGGCTAGAGGTGTAATCATAACCCAATCAAATGAGGGCATTGTTGTTATGAGCAGACTAAGTAATTACACATGATGTCAGTTATTTATTATGACATCCGAAAGTGTGTGTGGGTGAATCTGACAAAAACCTACAACAAAAAGAAACCCAAAAGTTATCCACCAACTGTTTATGTGCTATTTACTCACCTGAATTGTGCCCTCCATCCATCCATTTGTTCAATAAACAACTTTTGGGATTTTTTATATCTGTCTTCGAGTCTGGTTAAACCTGGCATAATGAGAATCAAGCAGGGAAATATGTTAAATATAATGAAAAAAGGTCACACTTTATATTTGTCAGACACAGACAGGAAGAGTTGGTAAGTATAAAGTCTTTATTCACAGTCAACAGGTAAACAGAGTCACAGGCTGAGATGGGTAAGTACAAACAGTCTCTTAGGATAAAAGGTGACTTAGCTGTGAAGGTAACTTGTAGTTTTCTGTGTTACAGGTAAACAGATGAACAGATGCTGAACTGGAATCCACTTGGCAGAGGAGGTGACGGACAGACAGACGAACACTCACAGGATCAGATGGGTAACGGGCAGAGAGCAGGTAAGTACCACGAGGTGAGTCTGTATAGTCGTGAATTGACGAGACCAGACGCTGAACTGGCTGTGAGGTGTGTATTTATGGTGTCAGTGATGAGGAACAGGTGCAGGTGCTTAGAATTCAGGTGATGGAGATCGAGTGAGTGGAACTGGTGGTAATGACATGGTGGTATTGGTGCTTGACTCCGTGACAGTACCCCCTCTTCCACGGACGGCTCCTGACAACCGACCCCGTCGTTGACGACGACGCCCATGACATCTGGGAGCAGGTCGACTGGGATGATCCTGGTGAAACTGGGTTAGTAGCATAGGATCGAGGATGTCATCTCGTGTCACCCAGGATCTTTCCTTGGGTCCATATCCCTCCCAGTCAATGAGATATTCTAACATGGATCCCCGCTGTCGAGAATCCAGGATGGACCGTACCTAGTAGATCGTTTCGTCCTCCGCGATGTCCCTGGTGGACAGCCAGACCTTTTGGCCTGGTAGGTATACTGGTGTCCCTGAGCGGCGTTTGTTGGCTTGGTCTTTATATCTTCGTACTGCCCATTACCCTCTCGCTCTGGTGGAACCAGTCTTGAACAGCTGGATCCTCTGAAGGTTCTCCTGACCAGGGAACACACTGGAACGGAGTTAGTCCAGTGGTGGATTGTCTCAAGGAGTTTTGGGCGCTCTCCGCCCAGGGTAAGACCCGGCTCCAGCTGTTCTGGATCTGGTGGCAGGACGACCTCAGGTACCTCCCAATTTCTTCCACTTAGTCTGGCCATTGGTTTGTGGGTGATAACCAGACGAGAGGCTGACGGAGACTCCTAGCAATTTGAAGATGATTGCCAGACTCGGGAGATGAATTGATGTCCTCAGGTAAACCAAAGGGACGGAAAACTTGATGGAAGAGGATTTCGGCCGCTTGGAGGACGGTCAGGAGTCCTTTCAGAGGAATGAGTTTGCAGGATTTCGAGAACCTATCCACGATGACGAAGATACAAGTGTAGGAATCCGAAGGTGGTAGGTCAGTCATGAAGTCAATGCCTATGTGGGACCAGGGCCATTGTGGTATGGGTAGAGGAACTAGTTTTCCTGCAGGAAGTTTTCGAGGGGTGTTGATGATGGCTATCAATTATCAAGGCTGGAGGGAGAATAGTTTCTGGAGGGTTCCGGAGCGTGTAGGCAGGAAAGTGTGTCCACTTTTATGTGCTTGTCACCTGGACCGTAGGTTATGATGAAATTGAAATGGGGGAAGAAGAGGGCCCATCTTACTTGCCTGGTGTTGAGTCATTTGGCGTCCCGTAGATATTCTAGGTTGCGGTGATCTGTAGGCATCGAGGCATCCAACTCGACGATGAAGGGAAGGTCAGGATTAGGGTTCTGGAATACTGCCGGAGAGTTTGATAAGCCATATGGCATAACCTGATATTCATAGTGGTCAGAAGGCGTGATAAAGGCTGTCTTCCTCTCGTCTCCCTTACAAATTAGGTTGTACGCGCTTCTCAGATCCAGCTTCGAGAAGATGTGAGCTCCTCGAAGTTGTTCTAGGGCTGCGGGGACCAGAGGAAGGGGATAGTGGAACTTGCCCGGTAATCACTACACGGCCGCAGGCCTCCGTCCTTCTTGGCAACAAAGAAGAAGCTCAAGGCGGCAGGGGACGTAGATGGTTGGATAAACTCCTGTTGGAGAGCCTCCGTGATGTAATCCTCCATGGCCTTCCACTCCGGGATGGACAATGGATAGATCTTGCCTTTGGGTAGAGTGGCCCCAGGTAGCAGGTCAATCGCACAGTCCCATGGCCGATGAGGGGGGAGACGAGTAGCTAGCCACTTACTAAAGACATCCTGGAACACCTGGTACTCAGAAGGGATTTGGATCTGACCGGAAACCTCCGGACTTTCCACCGAGGTGGAATTTAACTGGACTGAGGTAGGTTTGACGGATCTTAATGAGGAATTGCTGGGCATCTTCTTGATCGATGTTAAACAGGATTGAAAACACTCCTCACCCCATTTGAGAATCTCACCGGTGTTCCAGTTGACCAATGGGTTATGTTCTGCCATCCACGGGCATCCCAGGATGATCTCGGCGGTGGATCCCTCCAGCACCATGAATGAGATGTGCAGACATCCGATGCGGAGCATCAGTTGGATCGTCCGGAGGAGCTGAGATAAAGTTCCCTGTGGACCCCGAATCGATGAGGGCTTGCACTTGTGTTACGGGTGAGGATATACACAGTGGTTTGTATTAAATGCTACATTTTTGGGCACGCTTGTATCGTACTCACCGCGGGCCGAGGAGGTCTCACAGGAAAGGTGGCAATCTGGTGTCCTTCTCCCCCACAATACAAGCAGAGACGATGTATTAGTCTCCGCTGACGCTCCGCTCTGGGGTCAGATGGTATGCGTCGATACACAGGGGTTCAGGTGCTGGAGGAGCGACTGGTGTAGCGGGAGGCGGAGGGTGCCACACGGGTGAGGGAGTGACGCAAACTGAGTAGCGCTGTGACACACGGATCACCTTTTGAATGAAGGTCTCCAGGCCGATGCTATCATCGTAAACAATCATGAAGTGGCGAACGTCTCGATTGAGTCCTTGGCGGAAAGCAGTGAGTAAGGCGGTCTCGTTCCAACCACTGGTAGCTGCCAAGGCACGGAAACGCAGAGCGTAACTGCCCACGGATGTTGACGGATGTTAAACAGTTGATCAGAGACAGATGAAGCAGAGGCAGTTTGTCCAAAGACCTCCTTGAAGTGTGTAGTGAAGGCCGACAGAGAGGTGGTTACTTCCGCATTAGACATCCATAATGTTTGAGCCCATTGTAGTGCTTGGCCCGAAAGAAGATTGATCATAAATACAACTCGTGCTTTATCATTGACGAACAGGTGAGGTTGCATGTCAAAGAATAGAGAGCACTGAAGCAGAGAGAACGTCGCTGGTCGGGCCATGGGACATGCAGAGGCATCTGATGAAGAAGATGGTGTTGTCAGAAGAGATTGATGTAAGGCTTTCTGTGTTACAGGTGATTGGTGAACAGATGCTGAACTGGAATCCACTTGGCAGAGGAGATGACGGACGGACAGATGCACACTCACAGGATCAGACGAGTAACGGGCAGAGAGCAGGTAAGTACCACGAGGTGAGTCTGTATAGTCGTGAATTGACGAGACCAGACGCTGAACTGGCTGTGAGGTGTGTATTTATGGTGTCAGTGATGAGGAACAGGTGCAGGTGCTTAGAATTCAGGTGATGGTGATCGAGTGGGTGGAACTGGTGGTGATGACGTGGTGGTATTGGTGACTGACTCCTTGACAATATTAAGTGTCTTTATCTACTATGTACTTGCACAAAATAAACAATTTTTAGGTGAAATGTACTTATTGTATTTATGTTGTATTGCAAAACACTTTTGCTGCTATCAGGGTGGGACACAGATAAGGTTAGGAAAGGTTTGGTGGTATGGGTAGGTTTAAGGAAGAGTTCAAGTGTAAAGGAAGGTCAACAGTGTTATTATAGATGCAATAACAGAACTTATTTACAGATGCAATTAGATGTAGGCATTAAACATATACAATAATAATAATAATAATGTTTTTAGGAATAAAACTACAGATACAAATAGATAAAGTGTGATAAAATAAACACTTAAATGTGTATTTTGAATGTTTTCTTTCCACAGGTCAGAAAGAAAACATTATACTTTAGCAAAATGGCACACAATCTCCAAATTGGCCTGTGCGTTAAAAAAGCAATAGGTTTGCCAGTAGTCTTTTGTCTTAGGGGCAGTGAAGGGGATTAATTTTCTTTAAAAAATATATATTTAAATAATTTCTTCAATCATTTAATTTCAGTGTGAAATATGACCTAGGCCTGCTTACTTGACAGGTTTCATGAGATTCACCCAGTTATTAAATTCTACTTTTACACGGGGATGTGCTTCCAATTTTAAATTTATAAGCTGTTCCGCAAATTATGTAATGGAGAATAATATAACGGCTTGACAGAGAAGCTGTGGAATTTAAGGTGTGGTTTAAGACCTTTCTTGTTTGATGGAAAGTTAAAGTCCTTCTTGTCTTTCACAAATATGAGGTGTCACGTTCACACACGCCACGAAAGAGATATGAGACTTGAACTGACCTTTACTTTGCCTCCAGTGCCCGTGAGAAATATAGTCATCTATTGAAATGAAGGGTTGACTTATGATAACTCGAGGCCACGTTCAACAGTTTGATGAATTTAACTCTACAGACGTGGTGCCCTCTGGGAGAAACACAAGTGTGTCTCCATACGGGACAATTCAGGAAGAGCACGAGCGGTTTTATGCACAAACGAGCATTATTTGTACTACTCTTGTTCCCATTCAAAGGACAGGGCACTAAATATACACTCCTATGCCTTCCCAGGCCTCCTCTGGGCTCTGGCAAGGCAGCCACTGCATGGGCCTTTGGCCAATGACATTGCCTCCGACCTCTTCAGAAAGTATTTTTAAGGTCAATTACAGGGTGCACTGACTTTAGATGGTGGATTGCAGCTTAAAGGTCTCATATTAAAGGTTTATATGGATGACGAGGTAAAGCTGCCGGCAGTAACCCACAGACCATTGTTACCACATACCCACACACAGACCTACTGGAGGCGGTGTGTGAGTTCATACACATCCTGTATGATTCTGGGAGACAGGAAATGGATATTGAGAGCTCATATCTATATGGTTTGTGTAGCTTTAGGGGAGCGTGATGAGCGTTTGATGATGCCACAGTAAATACACACATATTGTTGACCAGATTTGGAACAAATTACATAAGCAATTTTTTTTAAGTAAGTTGGAAAAAAAAACCCAATCTTTTTGCAATTACACATTTGCAGTGTTTAATTGTTGAATGGGTCTATTGTCTTGTCCATAAACTCAGTCGGAACAACAGTCTATTTCTTTTCACCCACTGACTTGTGACTACAGCAGATGCTAAATTGGCTCAATAAATTTTGGGGGTATATATATTTGGGTGTGTATATGTACTTGTCTGTCATTCAGTTTTTTTTTTTCTCCCCTCTTGTGAAGGCACCTTCTTGATTTGACTGCAGTGGGTGTGGTGGTATTCAAAGACCTACTGTGTGTCTATTATTTCCATGGGCTGTAATAAATCAAAAAAAAAAAAAAAAACTTGAAACAGATCCAAAGGTTAACACTCTCCTGGCTTTTTGCTCTTAAATCCCTTTCTTTCTCTTTGCATGTTTAGGCCACACACACATCTGCAGTTTACAGAGCTAAGATTAGCAGCTTTTACAAGCCCAAAATAGGAACCAAACTGCTTAAAATTGTCCTGAAATCTCAAGTAGTTATTGTTTTACACAGATGCCGCAGCCTAGACTGAAGGAGTTAAGAATGCATCGTTGTTCATTTTCATTGTCATGGACAGTTATACAAAAATGATGTATGTTTTGCATGCCTAGGTCCCCATCCAGTCAATGTAATAATGTTACAGAATCACCTGTATGAAAGAAAATTTTTTTGCTACTTTGCATTATTTACTGCTCAGGAAATGGTACATAATGTAAATTGTTTGGTAATCTGTTCGGTAACCTGAAGGTTGTCAGTTCGATTCCCACTCCGGCAGGAATTGAAGGTGGGGATTGTGAATGAACAGCACTCTCTCCACCTTCGATACCATGACTAAGGTGCCCTTGAGCAAGGCACCTAACCCCTAATTGCTCCCCGGGCGGTGGAGCAATAGTTGGCCACTGCTCCGGGTGTGTGTTCACTGTGTGTGTGTGTGCATTTCTTCTCTACTCACTGCTGTGTGTGTGCACTTGGATGGGTTAAATGCAGAGCACCAATTTCAAGTATGGATCACCATACTTGACAATATGTCATGACTTAACTTAACTTAATCATTGGTTGCACTTTAAAAGGTCACAGCAAAGCTCCAAACTGGGTCAAAGTTAAATTATTTGATGTTTGATAGACACGTTACAGTGCATGGCCTGCAAGCCACTGCTGTACCTTGATTTTTTTTGGAGGGTGGCAGTGGGGTATTGGAAACATGAAAAGGCCTTCAGAATTTCGATAATGAATGTGATCCACCTTTCCATATAGTGGAATTTTTATTTGCAAATGAAAATAGGAAGCACATTTATGGAGCCTGTACTTTATATATAATGTGCTGATTTTGTAGCTTTTTGTCCATATGTGTTAGCTTTGAGGTCTGTATGCTAGTGTACTCCTAAAACTTGAAATTTCTTTTATCATTTATATGCATTTAAATCCCAGGTTGACTCATCCTGCACTCATGGGTGTGTCTAAATTGTCATCCAACCAAATGCTGCTTTGAATGAAAACTCCCTCCCCATAATAGCTCAGCCGCCAATTAATAGTAGCAGTTAGCAAATCTTGGTTCCTAGCTGTGACGTAAACTTGCCTAACTATTTGCATTATATCACGTTAAAATGAATTATAATCTTAAGAGTTTAGCCATGAATAGGTCAGTATTATAACAGACTGCAATGTCTATTCACTAAGAACACCTTTAGAATGCATTAAATATACAGGCTTCATAGAGAGTGTTCCGGATCTGCTCTCATTTGAGTCATGCTTGAGTGAAAAATTTCCAATAATGTGATGGAATTATGGGTAGTAAAGAGAGTGGGTCTGTCTCCTCTCAGCATTATTGACATTATGGTTTGGTTAAGACCAATATCCACACTGCTGAGACTAAACTGATCCTGTATGGAAATAGTGCAATGTGTGTGTGCTGAGTGCTCTGGAGTGAGTTTGCTGTCGGGTGAGGTTACTATGAAAACGCCAGTGAAGACAGGAGTTAAAAGAAATCATGGACTGTTGTAAATAGCAGCAGAATGCAAGATGGTCTGTCATGAATGGGCTCTTTTAGAGGGGGCAGTGTTGACTCAACACCCTTCCCTAACTCTCTCTCTCTTTTTCTCAGTCTCACCAACTCTGTACAATATGCTAACATGTAAATGACCCAACAAAACACTGTACTGTTGTGGAATGGAAATGCCCTGGTTAAGTTTAAATGATGCATGTCAAGACGTCCAGTGGTTTATACCTTCTCATAAATGAAAATCCAGAGTAATCTCTTTAATAAAGCAGAATTCATGGCTTATTAACTTTAATATTGATTTTATTTGGACTGCATCAATAATGTTAAAATGCATTTAGTTTGCATCAACTCTTGCCAAAACAAGCTGGGCAGTTTTGGCACTAGCCAAACCAAATCATTACTGTGTATTAGAGGTCCTGGTTTTCGACTTGAATGCGTTACATTTGAGCAAAATTGAAATTAAACTATAGTGTTAGAAAGTTATTAATGTGAGAAAGTAAAATGTGAAGAATTATTTTACCTGCACTTCGGCTGCATAATCAATGAATCCTATGTAAAAAAAAAAAAAAAAAAAGTCCATGTGTTGTGTAATTGTGGTGCATTAGTGGACTGTTTGTTTTAGTGGGTTAGGTAAAGCCTTCTCAAACTTTAGCTGGAGATTACGGTGGAATTTCAGTATTAGTACCTATATATGCACAGGATCATTCTCTCTTCAATCTTGTTTTGTTTTTCATGCCAACACACCTACGAAGGCCCTCTAGAATGTCAATAAAGTGTCACCTTTCTTTAAACAATTACGCATTTGGATTTAATGAGGCATGTTTGTATAATTTATAAGGTATTCTTAAAAACCCCAGGGAGGCAAAATTAGATACTTTTAGCTCATGTCTGTTAGCCTGGATGTCACCTGTTTTATGTGGTAATGTACTTATAAAAGTTGACAACAATTTGGAGTAAGGATCATCTACAATATGAATATCCCTCTTGAAAAATCCAACATAAACCAGCATGAATTCCATGTTGGTTCATGCTGGTATAGTGCTAGTCAAGCTGGTTGACTACAATAGTCATGCTGTTCTCAAAACAAAACTGAGCTCCACCAGCTCTCAATGTTCCCATACTAGTAGGGCCTATGCTGGGGAACAGCAAGGATTTTTTAAGGAAGGATGATTTCTCGGATTCAGATATTGTCATTCTATTTCACAAAAGATGCAGTCAATTGGTTTAGCGAACAAGCTAGTTTATATCACTGCAAAAATGACACTGTTCTGGCTTATACTTACCTTCATTTGAAGGCGAGCCAAAGTAGCCAGCAGGCAACCATTCTGTACATGGTGACGTAGCTATGTCACAGAAATAATGGCATGAATGTCTTAGGCAAGTGTTCTTTGTGACTCCAGAGGTCTTTGTGCTTTGTAAATTTGTAGGTTGTTTACATGCGTAAGCGGCTATATTACACACTAAAGTAAAGATAAAATCAAAAAGGTATAATAGGTCCCCTTTAATGGGGTTTGTTCACCCAAAAATTCTGTCATTAATTACTTACCCTCTTATCGTTCCAAACCCGTTGAGTGGTTGTGTCCAAATTTTCTGAAGAGACTCAAGGTTTTATGATGAAGCTTAACTGAACCTGAATGACACGTGATAACAAACCTCTTCCGGAAGCTCAAATGTGCTGCGTAACCAATGAGGTTCATTCTTGTGTGTTATGCAGCACGTTTGAGGTTCCAGAAGAGGTTTGTTCTCACGGGTCATTCAGGTTCGGATGAGCTTCTGCTTATGTTTCCTGATCAAAGTTCATATGTAAGTAAAAAGCATAAATTAAATTTGTTTATGATGTAAAGCCATCAATTCATTTAAGAAAATGTTGACTAAACTTAATTCATATGGCTTAGTTTTACGATCCCTTTGAGAACTTTTTGAAATGTCAAAATTTGAATTGAGTAGACCTGTTAATGGAAGGACAGAAAGCTCTCAGATTTCATCAAAGAGATCTTCATTTGTGTTCTGAAGATCAACAAAAGTCTTACGGGTCTGGAACAGCATGAGAGTGAATAATGACAGAATTTTTATATTTGGGTGAACTAACCCTTTAAGTCACAATAAATGGAGTGTTCAGTATTTGTTGCATTTTTATTATAGCTAGTTTAAAGGTAACTGGTTATAAAGTAATTGGATTCGGGATTTATTTACAATAATTTTTTGGCTTTGTCGGGCCATTTGCTATTTAGTCTATTTGTGAGGAGTTTGGTAGCTGCAGATGGTGCGAGTGAACTAGCTAGCAAGTCCATGTGTGGGGTGCTAGCATCAAGTAAACTCAAACACGCTTGATGTTACTGCAGGCGCAGCCAGCTGTGTGAGGTTGGATGGACCACAGGGGCAAGTTCCCCAAAGGCAAGGGAGGAGATGTGATGAGATATTTAGGTAATTACACTGCAAGACAATTAATTAGTTTGGGTCTCCAGCCGTGCACCAGGACAACTCCAGCAGACCTAATTATGTCAGGCCAGCAAATATTTGAGGCAGGGGGCAACTCCCTGAGACCATAGCAACCCACCATAACACAGTTAACAAACTTGAGTAAGGGTCGGGTTGACAGTTTGTTTCTTTGGATACTAATACAGCTGTTCTTCTCTGAGTGTAGAGAGTAATTATGGTTGTGTAAGAGTCACATTAACTAAATGCCGGAAAATTTATTCATTTTGGCTTGAATTTTAAGAGTGTTTCTGATTTCTGCACATTGGAATTCCTTTATTTTGATTAAAATTGTTTGTCGTCCTTAATTTGAACTTGGCATAATAGATTTGGATCCTGTGGGTGCAGATGATGTTATGGACAATAGAGGTTTGAGAGATCTCTTGGATGTTGTGACACTAGGTTATTAGAGTTTTGTTAAGCTAGCAACAGAATTGTCATTTATATACGGTTTTATAGGCAGTCAGTGTAATTTTGTCAAGATGGGCCCAACTATTATTGTAATTGTGAATAACATTTTGAACTGTAGCTCATACAAGAATTCAAAAGAATATTCACCAGCAAAGCCTTACAGTGTATCTGAGTCTCCTGACAATTTTCTGCCACACTGGTATCTGCAAAAGATCTTGACTGATTGTGCTTGTAATCTCTCTCACATCAGGGTGTCTCTGATGATGTCATGTGTCCCGTTAGATTTATTCATGCAATGAGTAATGACCTGCTGAGAGAGATTCTTTTCTCTTGACATTACACTGGTTACAACTTGCATTGATTTGAGGGAACTGGGCAAATATCTGTCCCACTTTCCTTGCAAGACAGAAGTACCATCTACTAACAATGGTCATGGGCTTGTTTGTTGGCATCCACAGCAGCTTTTGTATACTTTCCAAAGCCTGAAGACTAAGGACAATTCTTAGGAATAACCAAGTAATGTGCTGCATTCTTCTAAGAGGCCTAGCAACGCATTTAATGGTGACTTCAGTATGGAAGTGCTGCACTTAAGAAGGTACCATGTTGGGTTCACACTGTAAGTTTTGCATCAGTTTTGCATCAGATACACATTTCAGTGATCCTAAAACATTTTCTCTCCATGGGTCCATGGACATCCATACACACCGTCCGTGGACCCTCCCGGGGACAGTGTGTGGATTGTTACAGAATGTGGACAGCCAAAATATAGTTCGATCTCAAAAGCAACTAATCTAACAGTTGGTGAATTTCACACTAAGACTGCAGATTTTGACCTATGGCCTGATGAGTTGAATCAGGTGTGTTAAATGAGGCATACAAAATGTACAGTGCTTCAGGAGAGGTTTGAAAACTCACACTAGGTGGTAATATGCACAGTTGTGATGTACTGCATAGGAGTCAAAGAAGAGTGTAAAGAGCGAAACAAAACAGTATATCCGTTTCCATCGTTTTTGCTTTGGTTCTTGTTTTAAACGTTGCATGCAATAGTGGATCCGCTACTTTTCTTGTTTTGTCCTTCCAAACGAATGTCCTTGAAATGATATGGCTCAGTGCTGCCCTCTAACATCTGGTAGAGTACAAAAAAACAATTGTACTCTGCATATCCAGCTGCGGTTGAATATACTTTGATGTTTGAGTATACTAGTTCTAGTTCTGGCAGTTTCCAAAATTTGCTGTCTAAGTCATGCAGTGTGACTCCTCCTACAAGCTTTAAACAGGAAAATTGGGGTCAAAGTCAAGACTATGATGTGTATCGTACAGTCTGGCATAAAAACCCTTGATGTCACACAGTGCACAAGCAAAAATCATAAAAGGCTGTAAAAATTGTACAGTGTGCCTGGCTTATAAACATGAATGTTTAAACATTTTTATAGCAGTTGTCTGCAGTCCCTTTGCAGAAACTCTGCCAAATTTGCTCTAGTATGGTCCCCAGTGTTCAACGTTGGTGACACAGCTTTTGCTAGTTCTCTGTGATGTGATGCACAGCAGTTTTCACCATATTTAGTTGGTATTCAAGTTGTAGTTTGCTACAGTCAAGACCAGGTCAAATAAGTGCCCTTTATCTGTGTATTTTTAAGGTAATATCTGATCGTGGTGAAAGCTAGTGGTTTAAGATCATGGCTGGAAACCAAAAGTTTGTGGGACCAACCTGACTCCAGGTTGTGATTGGTTACATGGATAAAATTGTCAGCTGAACAACAATTTAAAATGTTTGTTTTGACACAACTCAACAGATTTTTTATACTTAGCATGTCTTATACCACCTTTTGAGCCTTGGGGGAAAATATATCCCCTCAGGGTTCAGAAATGGGACTAAAATGAGTAAAATGAGCAATCTCTTCCCCACTTGACAAGTTGCCTTCCTGACTCGGAAACCCCATCAAAAATGAAAACTTGATTATGGCTTTCCTCAGGGCATAGCTCAGACTATCATAAAACTTAGGCCCTGTCCCAAATGGTACCCTAAACAATAGCGATCTTCCTATGACGTAGCGGCGGTGCTCGCTTTTGTGTGGGCTCTGCAAAAGTGCGCATCGAGGGTGCATATCGACAGCAAAGCCCTTCTGAAACCTAAAATTCTAAATGGGACACCCTATGATCTTGTGGATTTCATAATCATACGTACACGGCGGCCATTGTAAGTCCACAAGACCGTAAGTGCATTTGAAGTGTGTCTTTTGGGACAGGGCCTTAGTTTAATCTCTATACCTCCAGCACCATCCATAGCTCACTATCATCTGTTTATATGCACTATAGCAGACCTTTGAGAATAATGCACAGGAAACCAGTCACATGACACCTTCACTTATCCTTCTTTGAAGAACTGGCCCAGATGTTGATAAAACTGAAGAAATTTGTAGACCAACTCCAAATCTATTGATGGCTTTTTGTCACACGTGAGCCTAGCTGGACTTAATTACATCTTTGTTTTTTTGGGGGGGGTTTACACTGTACATACGTGCACACTGCTAAAGATCTGGCATGAGTCATGCAGCACACATGGTCAAATCATCATTCTCTTGAAAGTCAGTGGCATTAGAGGGAAAAATGTCACAATTCACCTCAATCACAGTTTATAACCATATAAATCTACCACTAGTGTTTCTGTCTACATCCGTCTGTTTCAGAAAAACTTACCATAACTCTAGCTCTCATATCAGTTAGCAGTGTTTGGTAGGGTTGGGTACCATTCACATTTTAACCGGTAACAGTACCAGTATCAGTACCTGAAAATACTTTACTCTCTGTTATAACAAAAACATTTATTTCCGTGAAAAAAATATGTCCAAGCCTCTCAATTTCAGGATTTGTTTTCTTTTTATTTATTTAGAAATGTTATACACTACAAAATAAATTATGTTTTATTAACAAAGTTCGGGAGGAGCAACTTCAGATAATTAACCTAATTAACATGACTGGAGAGCATTCAGTTTATCAACTAATTAATGACAAAAGGTGTATACAAGTCTAACCTTCATCTAATAGTTTATCAGCATCCCTCCACCGCCCCATCTCCTAATTTCTAGTTCTGTTACCGCATTCTTACCACATCTGGGGTGAGTAATCTGGGTTTGGGCTAAAATTCCAAGCTCGGAACCCTCCCCCTGGACAGCACGCCAAATACTCTTAACCTTTACTCTACTTAATTATATGTAAGTGTGAACTCGTGAAACTGTTATGTGTTTGCTGTAGTATGCATGAGATTGCATTACAGCAGAGAATTCAAATGTCATGAAAGAGTCCTTCTCGCACTGTTCTTCACCTCTACTGTTCAGCGTTGCGTTTGGACACGTGATTCGTGTGTATGTTTCCTCAGCACAGAAGCACAAAAGTTGTTTTTTTTATTTACCCCACGATGCTGTCAGATCCGGTGTTTGACCAACAACAAATGAAAAATATGCCTGTCATGATATATAGAGTGTAACAACATACGGGGCACACATGAGAGCGGTTTCTGCGCAAAACGCCGCGATAAGTTTAACAATGCTTGCAACGTGTATCACAGATTATAATGGACTGGAGTGTGTTTCAAGTTATGGACATATTGCAAATAGCGTTGGCCCAGTCTGCCTCAAGTTTTCTGTAATGTAACCACACTTCAGAATGCTTAGCCATTGCCCTGTGTGTTCTGTTTGAACAAGTTGCTAGGGTTTCTCTAACATACCTTAATCTCACGCCCAGATGCATTCTCAGGTAACGAAATTTGACACCAATTGATTTAATGTGAATCGGTACTTGCTAGTACAGACGTAATTCAGTCTGTGCCCTTAAAAGTACCAAGTTGGGTACCCAACCCTAGTGTTAGGGAAAGTTACCTTTAAAAGTAATGCTTACTCCATTAAAAAAGTAACTAATTGTGTTACTTAGTTACATTTTACTGAAAGTAATGTGTTACATTACTTTTTCTCATCTTGGCTAGGCTTGCTTGTTTGTTATTAATAAAAACAAAACCAATTTTTTTTTTTTTTTGATAAATGTCAAGGCCCGGTAGATAAACATGTGATGTTTTGTGCTTATTAGTATGACTGATTTGTGTCATCGAAGGTCAGCAGCTAAAACATTGGTCAAGAAAGTGAGATTAAATACATAAAGTATATTAGTGTAATTTAACATTTAATTACTGCCGTTTTGCATAATATTCTGAGTTTTCATTAGTGTAGGGTTAGTGTTGGGACTATTGGGAATTTTAAGAATATGATGATGCCAGACATCTTTGAAGATCTTCACAAAGCGCTTACACAGATACACACGGAAGCATTTGAAAGCAGTTGTCTATCAGCGGATCTGTCTATCAGTGGATATATTAGGGATATTAGGCTTTCAATCGCTCCCGTGTGCATTTGTGAAAGCGCTCTGTGAAGAGATGTCTATTTTCAACATTTTATTGAAGCGCTGATCATTGTAGCCAATTACAGACATATCTGTTGTGCACGTGAACACAATGGCCAATCAGTGGTGTTAAAGAATCTGAATCAACAGCGCTCAAAATGATAGTTGGAAATGCTGGTATCATCACATGTTTTAAGTAAAAGCAAAAGGTACTTCTGACAACTAGTTTGCATTTCACTGTTTTTATTCATCTTGAGGAATATTGAATCTGTTTTTGTGCCAGGGAGATGAGTAAATGAGTATGCTCTCATTAAGTCTAGAAGTACAATAACCATCATGTTTACACAACGTACACAACTCCTCTGCACTTACTCACGACTTCTCTAAACAAGGGGACAGGAGAGCTGTCAGTCAATATATGGAAAAATAAAGTAACTTGTGTTGAAAAATTAACTCAGATATTTGCTGTAAATTTAAAAGTAATTTGTAATTTTAAAGAGTATTCTGATTACGTTTCTCATATCACTACCCCCAACACAGTCAGTTAGCATATTATTATGCTCAAAAAGACAAATCCAAGCTAAATGAAGGCTATTAACTTAAAGACCAGTCTTCACACTTAAGGTACACATGTCCCAGTCAGAATCAGGAATTCAGACACTGGAACCCTGGAAGAATTTTATCTCTGCAAGTTATTTTGTAAACAGAAACATAATTAATAAAACATAAATGTGACAAGATTTTACATTTTGCTAACTTTTTTTGTTGACAAAGGTGGTGAGACAGTTTGGTAATATTTAATGTTACTTTTTTGTTTGTTTTGTTTTGATTTGTTTAATCTTTCTCTGCCAACTCTGAAACTTGCACTGCTAACAGTTTGACTGAAAGCCTTTCCTACAGGATTATAAATGCACAAGCTGCTCAAGGGGTCCTCTGGTGGTGAGGAGTGGAATTATATGCAGTATTCCTGCAGTATTAAAAAAAGTACCGATATAAGATGTTATTCCACTTGAAGCCTTATTTATGAAGAACAATTTTATATTAAACTAGTATTCCTCTATTCCTTTAATTCTCTCCATGTTTCTTATTCTTTATTTACCCTTTATAAGTGTTAAATAAGAACATTAATGCATTTTTCGACAATTTTTGACTGCCTACCACCATTCTGTGGTTTTTGTTCTTTTCATTTAAATGTCATTGTATGCGGCACAACTATAAACAGAACACTGACAAATCTTTCAGATAATAAAACACAACATAAATCATAATTATATCTCTCCCTTCATATTGGCTCAAATTCATGTCTCTCTTTTGTTCCATAAAGTTATACGATTTGATTCAATTTTCATTTCCATGACAGCGACGCAAACAAACAGTTGCGTGTATTTAGGATGAAAAGAGCATTTTGCAAGGCAAAGCCACAGCACTGACACATCACGGTAGCAGAACATTTGCTTTAATGTCAACCCCAGACTTCATTTACATACCGGTAACTCAATTAGGATAATCCCAAGAGTTTCAGTTTAAAATAGCCCTGTAATATGCACACAAAAATAAGTGGGAAAAGGAACGTCTGAGAGTTTTTTTTAATTCAGTTTGCCATAAATGTTGTCATTGTGTCTTTTCAAGGCAAACATAATTTCTCCTATGAAAATTTCTGTATGAATAAAATAAGTTTTGGATATGCTAAAAATATAGTCTCAACTGTCATGCCGTACCTCAGAGTGGAGGAGTGCAAGCATACTGGCCTGGTTTGGCTCATACTCCCATTAGGGCGTGTATGTGTGTGTGTGTGTGTGTGTTGTGGCATCGAAGCTGGGATTGTAGGCAGACTTCATGCCCAACCCCACTTATAATTACAGACGGCATGCAGCTCTCCTAAAAAGAGTGATTTTCTTGACTGCCATGGATAACATTCACTTTGGCAACGGTGGAAAGCAAGAGACAGATGACAAGAGGGAGAGGGGAAACTCAAAGTTGACTCATAAGTAATGCAAAATATCCTCTTTTTTCGCACCGGTGCTGCATGGAAGAGGACATTGGCACACTCGCAAATGTGTATGCGCTCCGAGCTGCGCCTTCCCATAAACCGACAGTCCGTTTGATGTCCCGTTTCCTACAGCAAGCCTTAATTAAAATGAGTTCAACAACACTGATCAAAAAGTGCGTCTAGCCCGTTTATTGTGCTCCCTTCGACTAGATCTGTCATAGCCTTCTCTCTCACTGTACTGGCAGTTGGTTGTGGTTGAAGGTTTGCTTTGGCAGATCACTGGCCTTCTCTTGGCTGGGACAAACTTTGCGTCCTGCTACTGGCTGGGAGGGAGAGGGAAGCGGCGGGGAGGGAAGGGGGGAGAGGTGGAGGCGTGGTCTCCAGCTGGTAATGAAGACTTCTCTTTTCATCCTCAGAACGTAGAATTGGAGTGCCGGGACTGGGGGCTGCACTGCTCCATTGCACTCTCTCTCTCTCTCTCTTTCTCTTTCTCTATCTCTCTCTCTCTCTTCTGGGTCTAAACGTGCAGCACAGGAACTGCAGCGGCAGATATGAACCTCTCACTTTCCCAGACTTCACAAGCATGTAGGTAAGAGCTGCTACTGTCATTGTAATGTCAATGTTAATGTTATTATTGAAAGTAGCCATTTGTCTGTCTGGCCGTCTGGATGTCTGTCAGCATGGGGGGTCTGTGTCCACACATTAAGAAACATACTGACTCAATATATGCCCTTGTAGGCAGCCTTTTAAACTCTTTATTTCAGAGTTTGTTTTTTTTTTTTTTAGTTTTTCAGACAAAACTGTCTATTTCATGTCTAGATAGGAACAATACGAATGACTATATTTATAGTTATGACAGCCTAGAGAAGAAATTGATTTGCATGTATCAATGGAGAGGTTTACTTTATGTAAAGGATTTTAATAGAGAGAAGTATGTAAAGTGTACAATTGTACATCTTTTTTATTAAAAAGAAGTTTTAGCTAACTCGAAGTGTACAAGTGTATATATGATGTGTCTATTCTAGGTATGTGTGTACACAAAATGTGGAGTATATATTAATGTGAATGTGAGTGTGTGTAAATATTCCACAAATGTAAACATTTGTGAGTACTAATACACCATCAGGTGTGTGAATGAATTTGCATTAGCATGTTTATATGAGTGTGTGTGTGTGTGTTTATTTGCTGTGCGATGGCCAGAATCTTGCTGAAAGCTTTTCAAACTCATCTGTGTAAATAGAGACTCTGATGGAGGGGAGGGGACGGTCCGTCATCTGTCTCTCAGCCGCCTCTCTCCTTTGATCTGAGTCCTCTGGACATGTCCCTTCTCCCTGCGGCCCGCTCCAGATCCGGAACGGCCAGCTTTCATCCGCATACTGAGGAAAACCTCTCCATCCGTGCACTCATTCACCTCCTCCACTCAACTCTATCTCTTCATCTGTCCAACCTCTTTTTACCTCATAAAGGCCAGCTTGACCTCTCATTCGTCATCTATCCGTCCATCACTCCAGCCATCCGTTTGTCTGTCTAATCTTCTGGCCAATTCATCCCTTCAGCTCTGGGTTGAATACAACAAACCCCCAGCTCCCCTCTTGGGGTAATGGCTCTTTTTGAAACCTCCCCCGGAAAAATCTTAAGTGAGTTTCCATTAGTTTTTGTGCGGGGCCATGAGAATTATGGTTTCCCAAATGTTCTTCTGAATAGTGTACAGGAGCCTCGGCTAATTGAAAAAACACGTGCGGAGTGAAGGAGACGGACCTACTGTCACAAATGAACTTTCCAGAGCTGGCAGTGAAGGTGGAGAGAGAGAGAGAGAGAGAGAGAGAGAGAGACAGAGATTCATGGTTGTGTTTGCCTGGTGAAGTTTTGGTACATATGGACAGGGACATAGAGATGCAAGGATAAAGGGAAGCATGGATCTTATAGACAGTGACAGAAGGACTCAAGCGCAGAGTGACAAAAATTCCGAGAGATAAAGGGCCATTTGCACCAAGGGATGCAGCATGAAAGCATTAACCATTGCTGGTTCTTCCTGTCCCAGTGTCTCCTGCCTAACTGTCTTACTGACAGCAGCTGAGAGAAACTAACTATAGTCTGCATAATGTGTCTTCATCAAGTAAAGAAGTTCCTGTCCCGGACACTGGAGCAAAGGAAGTGGTATTTGGTTTCTAAGCCCCACTAGATACCAGTAAAAACTGTAGTAAAATCTTTCTGGAGTCAATCCGCCAATCCACACAATCAAGTACTTCCGACTTCCCAATGGCCCCAAAGGCCAGGTCACTGCAATGCAGAACATCCCAGAGTAAATCCAGCCTGTCCAGACATGGTCCAGTGTCTTCCATAGGCTTATATAGGATTTGCGGTATCTTAGCTGAAAAATGCCAAGCAGTCTTTTGGGCTATATCCAACAGAGATTCTTTGTCTCCAATTTTGTTTTGTTGAAATCTATATAGTGTACCGTACCAAACAACAGGGGGGGTTAGGAAGACCCGTGTCCAACAGTGTCTACTGTTCTCTGTCTGTATTCCTATGTCTGCATATGATTGTTTGTTTCACACATTCCTTGTTAACACTGTTACCGGGGTTCTACAGTTGGGTGGGCGTAACAATCTAGTCTGACCTTTTGACCACTGCCCGACGGTGTGTAACTCTAAACCTATCCATTCCTGAAGCTATTGCATGTGTGCACATGCAAACACATACAAACCCACTCACACACATACAAACTCTGAGCTGTAATGGAATCAGCAGCAGAGCTCTTAACTTTAACTGCTCAGGAGATCAGCAGTTACCAATGCATCATTCCCCTAAAACAAATAAAAATAGCATGCTCTCTATTATAATTTGGAAAACATTAGGCTCTAATAGTATTTTATCCTCTATTAACTCAAGTGGTGAGCCTTATAAAACCAGTCTTGATTTAATGTGATTAGAAAACCTTCCAAAGAAACTTGCGCATTTGGTTTGTGTCATGAAGGCAAGCATTATTATCATTACGATTGTTCGTACTTACGGTTAGTGATTTGAACAAACTCTTAATTCTAAGTATTATGCATTGCAAAGTAACTTGTCATCCAAAGTAAAAAAAAAAAAAAAAAAACTGCTGGAGACTTGAATTATACGACTTCTTGTGGAGATTGTGCTGTTACTTTTTCAAGCAATCAGACTTACCTTTTTCAACTGGCAGATGATAAAGTGGGAAAAATAAAAAGATTTGGGTGCCCTGAGAGAAATCCACTTCTTCAAGGACAAATTAAGGACAAATATGTCAGAGATGCAGAAAAATTGGAGTGTCCTGATCAATCTAATGAAGGGTTATACGGGAAATTGGATACATGTCTGAAATTTACTGATTCCTGATATATGCCTTTGAAGTGTATTTTTTGAAGATGATTTTGCCCAAGATATTTGTTGTGACATGGGATATGGCAGAGCATGACTACATTGTAGAAAAGCATTATGGGACATCTGCTTTCCAAATGCTTAACAGGGTATTAGAATCAGGGATGTGTGTTTAGAGTATTGTGCACATTATGAAATGACAGTTTAGGGATTTGGCCTCTTGCTGAGTGTATTTGTGTGTGGACGTGTGAAAGTTGTGGTACTACGCCAAAGAGTACGTTTGCAGATCATTTATATTTAGTACAACACTTACCAGCAATTATAAACACATAAATGAAAGGACATTTAAAGCACAAATATCTCTGTCTTTCCCTCTTTCTCTCTCTCACACACAAACAAACACGATGGGTTTCCATGTTTTAAGGGGACTTTCCATAGACAATGATTAATATACTTTACAGACTGTAAATTCTATCCCCTAACCCTAAACCTACCTATCACAGAAAACTTTCTGCATTTTGCATTTTCAAAAAAAAAAACATTTAATATGATTTACAAGCTGTTTTCCTCATAGGAACCACAACATATCCTCACAAGGTCAAATATTTCTGGTATTGCCATCCTTAACATAGGTAATACCTAATCCACCCACATATTCACACACAGTGAGAAATGTGCCTGCAGTCAGTTTAACACTTTTCCATATGCTACCACATTTCAACCCAAGCAGAAATATAAACACACAAGTATATTTTTGCATCAGAGGGGGCTGCTTTGAAAAATGTGTCAGCTTAATGACTAATTACTAATGAATTTGTAGTGTTTGCGAAAACATCACTGTCAGCCACCCTGCGCTGTTTGTGCTACAGACATGAATGAAATTTAAAATCGTGTAGCTTATTGAGGAGGAGTGTTTTATTACATTTCTAAGCATTCAAAATGGCAAATGATAAAATAGTTGAAAGAATCCTATAAACATAGACTGAAAATGCACCTGAGCCATTTCTAGGCTTTTGACTTTTTTGACTTGGACCAGTAAGTACCCACTTTCAATGACCTAGCAACCTGCTAAGCAACTCATGACAAGAGGTTTTTCTTCAGAAAATCTGTTTTGTTTTCTTTGTAAAAAAGATCATAATGGCTTAAAGTTCAGATTTGGATTAAATAATTTATTTTGACAGATAAATGAAGTGTGAGCCTGTAGATTTGTACTAAAGTACCAGAATAGTGGGATGTCAAAATCTGAACCATTTGAGGTCATTTAGTTGTGTGTGTGTGTGTGTGTGTGTGTGTGTGTGTGCGTGTGTGTTTGTTAGTTGTTTGCAGTGTGTTAATGGCGACTAAGTGAGGTAGACAAGATACTATTTCTTTCTTTCAGGCACATGGCTGGAGGTTTCGACATTTAGAAAGGCCTGTTTTAGGGAATCTCCCGTAAACTAGAGCGTTGCACATCCCCAGACATTCTGGCAGCTGTCCAAAACAGCTGGCTGCTTCCCCTTTTTTTCATTTCCACTCTCTTCCGCCACATTCCTCCTCTACTTTCTCTCCCTCCCCCTGTTTTTTCTTTTCCATATTCTTTCTTCTTGTTGTCGCTCTCTCTCTCAATCACCCTTCTACATCTCCAGATGTGGCATTGTTTAGACACGTTTGTTTTGCTCAGGCAGACAGCTGACCTGCCCAAAGCTGATGTCATGCTCTATTTAAAGAAGAAAACCACCATGAGCTCTTTAGAGGAATCACAGTCATGTATTTTTTTTTTTTTTGAAGACCAGCAGACCTGTGGAAATGGTTGATGAGCAATTCTGATTGGCTAAATGAATATGTGGCATAGATCTGAGAAGGTAGATCTGAGCTGGAGTAAAGATTCAAACCCACAAAAAGACAAATGAGCTCTCACCTTTTTGGCGTTGACAAAGATACTAAACATTTGGTTATTCCAGAAGGATTGTAACTATAATACCTGTACTTTGAGTCACTGTGCTTAACTGGCTTAAACCGTTGTACTGTACTGAGCCCAACACCTCACACTGCAGAGGAATGTGGTTTAGTTTGAATGAATGTGTGTGTTTATGTGTTTGTACAGACTATGCAAACACCTAAATCAGAATTCAATGATTTGTTTGCACATTCCTTCATATTTCTTGGAGAACACTTGTTTGTTAGATTGCATAAGCCTATATTTATATTTAGTCTAAAAAAATCTTAGGCATTCTTTGTGCTAACTACTTCATAGTTTGTTGCTACTTTTTACTTTCTCTCTCTCTCTCTCTCTCTCTCTCTCAGTCTCTCTCTCAGCTGTAGTAAACTTTTGTCTTGTGATGCCACCTTAAAAAATTTGGCCAAAATGGCATGTATCCCTCATGTATAAGGCATCACAGAATGCATTGTGACAAACACACTTTGGCGAATTCCATCTGAAGGTGAGCATCACCTAGCAGCCCAACTTATTTTATTTTGCATACTGTGTGTCTGTATGGTAAAAACAAACATAAATATGTAAGGAATATTGTCTGCTGATATCACATGGATATACAATTAAACATTTTAAAATATCACAAAAGATTTTGAGAAAAGATATCCCAGGATAATATGATTGATGATAGCAAAATTACCATCATCTGTTCACTTCGCTAATAGCTTTGTAGGAGGGATTTTCGTTAAGCAACACCATTGCTCAATTTCTTTGGGAATATCCCTATTCAGTATTAATAGATTTTTTTTTTTTTTATCTCATTTAAAATTAATTCTTTCTCCAAACATTGATGTGCTATGTATTGTGCTTGACTTGTTCGCTTAGTTCTGTCATGACAACTCTCCGGACATTGTTATGGTCATAGAGATTGGCATGGTAATGGATATAGCAATGTTAATGTATTTGACCTTGGCAGAATAGATTTGCTACTCTACTGCTGCTGCAGAGCAAGTAATACATTCAGACATTGCTGTGAGCATGTAAGACATTCTGCTACTGCTGCACATGTAACATACATGAATTATCCCCAATAGCAGATCTATACAAGTGGAGCTGGGGCAGGTGGAGGGTTTCTGAAAGTGCTCTGTAGACTGTTAACAGCAACAATGCTGGTATTTGTTTTAATGTTGAACTGCAGCTCATTGGCCACTGATGCAACAGCTGGGTAGACAATGACGTGATCACTCCCAAATGAATTAAATACCTATCAGACTTCACCATCTAGAATTTCATGCCAGAACTAGGTAATAACATGCTAAAATCAGACTCTTTTGTGCCCTTCACTTGAAAAGTGCTTTTTATGTAGAGTGTCTCTATCCTGTTCATTGACCTGAATCTGGCCTTGTCTGTGCCACCAAGGCAATTCTTAGATGTCTGGGGAAACCACTGCAGCACTGCTTTAACCTGTAAATGCTGCTTGAGCACAGCTGCTATAGTCAGGCCCTGATGTCACATTCCCCATGGGTGCGCCCAGACACTGCAGTGTTTGTGCCCCAAACACGCATGTTTGCTGGGTCAGAGTAAGCATCACAGGTTCAAGTGGCTTTTTGAGGAGTGATCCATGGGAAATGGGAAACTTTTTTTTCTATGCACAGATCAATATGGTTATTTAAAGGACGTTAAAGTGCTTGAAAAAGGCAGTTACCTTGTGAGAAACTATATAAAAGTATTTGGTCTAAATTTTGATAGCTAGTTAGCTTCCAGTCTTTGATCCAGAAACCTGCATCACGTTCTTTAACATGAGCATCAGAAAAAGCAATTGAGTGTAGTTTCACAGTATTGGTAGTGCTATGTCATCATTTTTTTTTTTATGTCAATGATTTTTTTCATCATTTGCGTAAGTGTTCCCAAGAATTGTAATACATTCGTGTATGTTGTTTGTCAAAAGCAAATGAAGTGTGTTTAGTTTAGATAAACAAGTTGGTTTATCTATGTATGTGGTCTTTTTGATGTTACTAGTGCTGATATGTATCAGACAGCTGGTTGAGACAGAAGATGATAGTAAGTTTCAAAGTAAGTTTTCTTTGACTTACTACCATCTCCTCAGCATCAATGCCACACACACAAAGACTGGCATCAGTAGGGATAAAGATAACATGTGCTCTTAACGGCTTAGTCAGCTGGTGAACGAGGTCAGACGCATCTATGCTGAGCACTTCCGGCTGGTCGTCTTTGTTTATGAGACTGTGTAAACACTGGCGCACACCAAACTAGACAAATGTGCACCACATAGCCATTTTGGCAAATCCTGTACACACCCTAGAGCAGCTCTCATTCATAAACATTCACACAATCCGTGAGGAAGCACGGAGGTGTGTGTGGACAAAATCTTTGAAAATGTCCCTTGATGCATAGCGAAACACCACTTTGATTCTGTTCCCACAAGGAATCAAAGGCTGTCTACGAATGCCAGTAGCTGTATTATAGAATAATTAGAACTAGATTTTCACATTTTATGAAGAACTGATATTTTACCTGTTAAGAACACACTGCCACATGCGTTGGACTATACAGTTGCTAAGGTGGTCTGAGTGGTTATTGAGTGGTCTTTTGGTGCTTTACCAGCTTACCAAGTCAAAACAAGCCAATCGCCAAATCATTGATATTGCATTACATTCATTACATATGTCATTATATTCTTAGCTCTGCTGCAAATGGAAATATAGTGGGCATCTTTCTCTATGGTCAGTTCGCTTTCAAGTCAACTGTTGCCACATGGCAAAGAACTTGCATTTGGGCAACTTGCAGCATTCATAGATGATTGCTTAGAGGGTTATCCAAATGTTATATGAGACAATAGCAAGTTAATGGCATGTCCTTGAGCATAAATGTAGATTCAGATTGTTTTAGTAATTGCCCATTTCAAATATTGCAGAAATAATCAAAATGTGATTATCACTTTACATACTGTGTCAAGCGATTGGACCTCACTTGAAGGTAACTGTCTGAATACGCAAGACTCACTCACTCTCAGACTATCAGAGGCTTTCTGAGATACTTGTATGCCGAGAGGTACATTCTAACAGTGACACACAATTCAATCATTCATAAATGCAGATACTTGGCTGAAGTGAATCATGTGTCTATGACTTAGGTGATAGATTTTGAGCGTCAGTGTAGCATGCTTCATACATCAGCGCCAGTGATTTTGCGGGAAAGACTCAATCCCAGACTTCCCTCTTCTTTCAACTCTGTTTTTGCACCTCCATCTCAATGCCGTTTCATCTGTCCATCACTACTTTTATTTATGCATCCACCTGTCTTGTGTGTGTCCTGTACACTAGGGTAGTCCAATCCTGCTCCAACACACCTGTCTGGAAGATTCAATGGAATTCAATGGAAAGAAGTTTCTTTCTTCTTATTTGTATGTCAGGTACTTGACATATTTAAACTTATGTTATACTTCTAGTCAAGTCAGCTTTGTTTAGATAGTGCTCTTTACAATACTGATTGTTTCAAAGCAGTGATGACAGGAAAATAATGCAACCAAGTTTGTTTTGGCCATACATCAGCCTAGAAAAAAATAGTGTGATTGTCCAGCTTGAGTAGTTCAGTGTTGATTCATTTCTGTTGTAAAAAATTTATTAACAGCAGCTCTGGAGGAAACAGTGATGTCATCGTCCAGCTCAGTTCTCATTCAATGGTGTCAATGCAGGCAGATCAGTAATATTGTTGAATATTAATTGTCCCCAACTAAACAAGCTAGAGGCGACAGCGGCAAGGAACCCAAACTCAATCATGTGACAGAATGGAGTCAAAAACAAATGCCTCCACGTAGCACAAAACATTCTGAAATCAGAATGTGGCTTAATTAGGGTTGGGATTTGTTAGCCACCAAGGACCCACTTGAGGAACAGAGTGTTTTATAGAAAACAGTTACTGGCCGACAACATTGGCTGCCCAATGGGTGGAACAGATACGGGATCTGGAATGTGTTAAGGACATTAATGACATGAAGATGCAACTGGAGATGTTCCAGCTGTGTGCAAGCTGAAAGAAAAAGGCATGGAAAGAAAACGAGTTTACAAAGTTTTTTTTATGACATTGCAGGTGTAGAAGAGCAGGAACAGGTGGTGGGTAAAAAAGAAAAAAGAGGAGAGGGACAAAGCGAACAGGTCTGATGGGTAGAAAACCAGGGGAGGGAGCTGTGAAATTGTAAAAAGGAAGGTTAACAGCAGAGGGAGGGAGTGACGGCAACACGGGTCACTTTCTCTTTTACCTCAGGCTAATGTGCAAACCCTCCATACACGCATTTATGACAAGTACTAACAGGTTCTTCCTTGGAGTACCTGTTATTTAAAGTCCCGTATGTGGAGTGCCCTGAGGTGGGCTTACCAGGTCAAGAGGTGAAGGAGAGTGATTCAAACTCAAAATTAAATCAAAATGGACAATTCTTATTTTTTAAGGGAATATAGCTGTTTTATTATAAATGATTTAGCTGTGCTGATCATAATTTTTTTTTTTTTAAATAAAAAAGCATATAAAAAAGCATAAAAGCATATGCCCTCATAATCTTGAATCAAAATAACTTCCCTCCCCTTGCAACATCTCTTCTCTGATGATGTGTTTGCTGGTGTGAGGACAGGACAAACAGTTCCCTTCCTTTTAATATCCTGTCACTCACATGAGATCACAGCAATTAGCAAATGATGATTCAACAATCCAATAAATTCCCAATGGATGAATCCAAGTGGTGCCCTAAATTTTTTTCTCAGTCAAGAAGTCATTTAACTTGGATATACATTACAATAAGGAAAATAAGATGAACAGTTTTAGTTGGATTTCTTTTATTTACTTTCATTCATGAGGCAGTTGCTGTCTTCTGACGCGACTTATTAAGGACTGTCATTCTGGAGGGTTGTCATGATTAAAGGTAACCATTACATTGTACAAAAATAGAGAAAAAAAAGTGGAGATACAGTGGGTATCTTTCTCTATGGTCAGTTCGCTTTCAGGTCAACTATTTCCATGGCAAAGAACTTGCATCTGGGCAAAAAAGATGGCATTTTGTAAAGATGGCTTGTTTCTCTGGTGCATAAAGGTATAGTTAAAATCTATTAAAAATCGATTGTAAAATCTATTGTAAATAGACATGTCATGAAACCACATTTCAAGTTTGATTGCTTGAACAACAACCCTCAATTGTGCGCTGTCGCTGGATCATAAACAATATGCCTATATCAAGGCATATCATATGCCTTGATAAAGTGCGACAAGTTGCGTTGCTGTGGGATTCAGCTGCGCCATCGCCATGCGACATCAGAACACACAAACACATTCGAAAATGAGTGAGGGAATTGTGAATAAAAAGCATATTGATTAATCGAACAGCCAATCACACGGCAGAAATAATCGCGAGAAAAGTAAGTGCCTATAGTTTCGTCTGCTACACAAACTCAAACACACATGATGTTTTCAACATCTGCGTCTCAATATATGAAGGCATAAACATATGAACTTCCTCTCCAGAGTGGCTTTGAGAGTCATTTATCGAGCATTTTACCATTTCATTTAAGGAAAATCTACCGTCAAATACCCGCTGAAACGGAAACTAAAAGATCTTCATGACAAACTGTCAAAATAAGAGTCCAGTTTAACTTGAAGAACATAAATATACATATTAATAGTGTATCATAAAATGTATTTCTTAAAGAAAATATTTTATTATTTTAAAAAAAAAATTCTATAATCAAGGTATATTTTTAAATTCATAAATTCACAATTCTGTTGTGCAGTATCTTGTTTAATGTAAAATTTTCATTTGATAACATTTTCAAATATTTATTAAATTGTTAAAGTATTAATTCATTAATTAGACACCATTTTTGATGATAAATCTGTATAAAATCATAAAAGTTTATGGAATCCAGAAAAATAAAATGAAAAACAGATTTTATGGAAAAATAAAATGGATTTCATTGGGCCAAAATTAAAAGGTAGCTTACTCTGTGGACATTAATTGTGTCCACATTAATTGTAAACAAACAAGTTATTTTAAATTCATTCTCAAACAAACATGTGGAAAACTTTTCGTTCCCCATTAATGGTAAATGATAAATATTGTTATACCGAATACCGATACCGACCGCTATGGAAAAAAAAAATATAGTGATTATATTTTTGGCCACATCGCCCAGCCCTAATCTGTAATGAAAATCTTTGCCATTTAGCATCATCTTGGCTTTTGGCTAAGCTGTATAGGCGCAAGACCTTTTAATGTCCAATCTCCATACAATCCCAAGAAGTCTGATTTCCTATCAAATGTGTGGCTCTAAATAACCAAGGATATGAGGGGAAAAGCCTTTGTTATATGAACCATCTGTGACTTCTCAACACAGATGGCTCAGGATAAAAGAACGGGATGCTTCCGGACACACATGGGCATCAAAACTTCCCCATCACGTGATGTTGGTATGAAAACTTAATAGCTATCTAGAGGCTTCTGCCACAGAATAAACACTTTAATTTGTTAACCCTCAACATCTGATCAGACATCAATTTTGACAGTCCAGAAGTGATGAGTTGATGATTGCGGTTGTCCCACAATCTTGTGTATGTGGGTGTCCATGTGAGTGGAGTGCAAACAGCCTTTGGCTGTTCTCTGAGACGGGACATTAAGAGTAGTCCCAAAGACACATTGCTAAGATTTATGGTCACTTATTTTGGATTTGGTGTGTTTGGGGGCCAAAGGAAGGGAAGATGTTTACCTACTATAATAAAATCATCTCATTTGATCAGCATTATCATATATTTGTTGACCATTTTTCCAGGACTTATAGAGTTCTTTATGAGATCTTTGCTTTCACATAAAGCTATATTTGTAATAAAATTTAAATCAAAGTAAAAAATGTCTATTTAAAAGTAGGTTTAAATGAAACAGAGCTCCAAGAATGCTAACTACATAAGTGCTTTAAAAGCAGCTAGAAAGGTGAAACTTTGACATAGTTCCCTCGACAATGGAACTGTTTTGTTCACAAACGGCTCTATATGTGGTGCCTGTAATAGGAATGTTGAAGAATGAAAGGTTTAGTGTTGTGACAGTTTGCTTGATGTGCCTGAGCAGGGGTGGGTCTTTCGGTTTTATCTGACACCTACACAGTACACACCGAAGTATGTTTGATGTCACACAGAGAGATCTTTCGTCATCTGTCTCTTTAGCCCTCCATTACTTTAAATCCTCAAATCCACTTCAATACTCAGTCTCTGTGACAGACTAAAAGATGGTGGTGACACAGGAAAAAAGGTCCATTTAGGTTTCTCTACTGCTGCTATGACAAGGCCAGTTCCTTCAGAACATGCTGCACGAACCCATATTAGGCTTTATATAGGGTGATACATAATGAAACTTCTAAGCATGGCATTAATATTATTTAGATGACATAACTTTTGCCCAGTGCAGGCAAAGTAAGTGGCTATATTGCTTAATGAATGTTTGATTGACTGCTAATGCAACCGGTTGACAGATATCTGCTTAGTGTTAAAGCTATCATTTTAAGTTGCCACCTAGTTTATTATTCACACTGCCGCAAAGCAAAACTTAATGGGGTGGGGTGGGGTGGGGGTTAGTTATAATGGCTGCTACGCCCCTGACTCTATCCTCCCTCTGATTATTAAATAGCATGCTAGCAGTCGTCTATTTTATCCTGCCCCTATCATTATAAGAGATATTCACTAGTACTGCTGAGGCGGAGTTTTCCACTCTCTCCCGGGGAGCAGGGAGCTCTGTGTGTTGCACTCAGCAAAATATTGCGGCTCATTCCCAAATAATTGCAGTGGTAAAAAAAATGACAACATGTGCTTTCAATTATTTGCATTGAGTTTCGACCCCTACTTTTCCTGCAGAAGTTGATTGTGATTGGCAGGTTATCGTTGGCAGTTGTGAATCATAGGGCAGCTCGCTCGGGCTCTAGTCTGAGCCAGTAAGCACTGCTACAGTAGCTGCAGTCTGTGTCCCTATAAAGTGTCACGGGTCAGGGCGAAAGAGCCCTGTAAAAGGCAAAGGACCGTGTTTCCCCTGTTGCAGCACCTGAGACAGGAGTTTTGTGAGATGATGGCAGCAGTAATGCATGTATGTGTGAATACTGAAGTCAACTTCGTCATCACTTTCTGTTCTTAGTGTAGTGTATGGCAATATGCGCAGGCCTAAGCTTGCACAAACAAAGTTTAATGTTCTATAGCATTAAAATTGTACTCGTCCTGTTACCAGGGTCCTGTGTGTTTTGATTAGTAGACCAGTTTTTGTCATTTGAGGACAAAGTAGAATTTTTTTATAAGCCATCCCTAGGGGGTAAGGGTGGGTGATATAGTAGTAGACATATATATAGATAGATATATAGACACAACTGGTAGAGACAGTTATGCTCACGTGACATTGTTGTACAAAATAAGCAGCAAAAAGCGAACTCATTTCACTATATGTGCGCAATGTTGGATAGATTGTTTCTGAGCGCTGACTGAGAGCGCACATGAAGCCGCTGCTCATAGACCATGTGAGGACTGAAGTGAGTTATTTTTGCTGCCTAATTGGGCTTCAACAGGTAAATAAAATGCTTTGCAAGTATCCTCATTAACACAGACATTTATATCTTAAGTGAACAAACAGTTGAGAAAGAAAGCACATGTGTAACAGTATATTGGATCAGTGCATTCAATCTTAAAGTGATAATAAACCTGCTGTCATTTGTGTCATTAAAGTTCACCCAAAAATTTAATTTCTGTCATTAAGCACTCACCCTCATATATCGTTTCAAACATGTAAGACCTTCGTTCATCTTCGGAACACAAATTGAGATATTTGATGAAATCAGAAAGGTTTCTGAAATCACTTTCAAGGCCCAGAAAGATAGTAAAGACATTGTTAAAACAGTCCATGTGAGTACAGTGGTTCAACTTTATTGTTACTAGAATATTTTTTGTGAGCAAAAAACAAAACAAAAATAATGACATTATTTAACAATTTCTTCTCTTCCCTGGCATTCTCTTATGCTGTTGACATTGCAAACACAGTGCTGCACTTTCAGATTCTATGCCAGAACGCTCATTAAAATGTCAGCATCACACATGCGTCGTTCTGCTCATGTGTACAGCATCAGCCAATACTGAGCCGGCGTTGTGACAACGTGGAAGCGCTGCACTGTGTTTTTTGTGATATTGGTGAATTATGAAATTTCAGTGGTATCAAACATTTTGATGATATAAAAACCTTATTTTAAAGCAAAAATAACATATGATAAACTTATCGTGATATAAGTTTACTCATATCGTGATATAAGATTTTGGTCTTATCACTACATACCAAAGGGTTATAACAGAATAGAAATTTGGCATGGATTAGCAAGTAATTACCTAGCAGCCACTCAGAACATCATAGCAACATGTTATGAAGCAAACATATCATCTCAAAACATCTTAGCTCTGTAGAGGCAAGTTTTGCCTGAGCAAAACATTTTCCTCAAATTTAAAATCTAGTTGTGCATATTCTGACCTAAGTGAATAATTTCTCTCTCATTCGAGATATGAGTGACGCAGAAGGGATACAGCTCACTCGACAGATGCAAGCAGGGGTCTTGGCAGCTGGTTTGTTCCGAGCAGAGTACGAGAGTATCTGGGGGTAAACATTACATCAGATTTAAAGGGGCTGAGTAAGGAGAGAGAGGGAGGAAAACAGGAATGTGTGGAAAATATGGAAAGAAAGTGGAAAAGAGACAGAGGCAGAAAGAGAGAAAAGGGGAAACGTGAGAAACACCACAAAGGCCCTGATCACAAAGGCAGAAACAGAAAGAGTGAATGAGAAAAGAAAAAAGTTCTTTTCTTAAGTAAATTCCACTTTTCAGTCTAAAAATAGCCATCCTGCTCTATGCCAGTTGCCCACTGGCATGCCTATTAAAGTCTGGTCTCTCTGATTGAGCGTATATATAATGTCTGTGTGCCAGCTATAAAAGTAGTGATGCTACAAACATATTTCTTTAGCATGACAGTGGCTCAGCTTTTTCAAAACAGTGTATCTGTTCTAGTAGCATTGCTACTTTCTCCAACAAGCAATTATTTTACTACACGTTTACAGCAAGTAATAATCAAACACGTTAACTTAAACATATAATCTCATAATATACAAATAATATTTACTCAAATTATTTCTAATAATTTGTATTGGTGACATTTGTATCTTTAAAAATATATACAGTATATTAGCAAAGCTAACTGATTCTCTGATCAAATGCAAGGGTTGTCATTTTATGAATTTTGGGTAGTGTAGAGTCAAAGTTTGATGGATTGTAACCAATATCGTTATAAGTCACCATTACTTTTGACCTGATTTTTTGTGAGTCTTTATACTCTTGTAAAAGCTCCTAGTGCTTAGAAATCTGCAATAACAGACACAGTTTTATTAGACCCAATGGCATAGCCGTTTTTCTCTCTATCTCCCTCAACCTCCCATTTCTTACCTCCCTAAGTAGCTGTGAATCTTAGGCCACTCGGTTTTCCCTGCGTTTGCTAAATTTACTACAAGCCATGTGTCTCTTTTCTTTCTCCTCCTCTGTTTACTCTTTCTTTCACTCCCCACCAACAATTTCACAGCCTTTAATATACTGAGGAACACCTTTGGAATTCATGTCACATTGTTTCTGCCCATGTCACATTGTTTTGCATTTTAAGCATTGAATGGGCTCATAGACCTTTGTGAAAATCTGAGGTCGCACATCCAAAAGCTCAAGACCCTGTACAGACATAAACATGGCCGGCCCCCAGGGCTAGTATCTGGAGGAAGATAAAGACAGATAGAAAGAAAAACAGAGACAGGAGAAGAAAAAGAGAAGCAACAGGGAGAGGAAAATAGCAGACAACAAGATAATGATCTGCATGACATTTTGACCGTAAAGTGAGATGAAGTGCTACCTTGATTGTAGCTTTTTAAAGCACAATAATAGACTTCAGACTTCAAATCAACTAGTCAGTGGGTTGGCTAAATGATTAATTGACTAATTAATTAGTTGTAAAGTCAATGTGAATTTCTGTTGAATTGCAAACTTTGCATAATTCATTTGCATTGGAACAGGATATTGGGTAACAGTGGCTAAATGATCAGCCTGCACAGTCTAAGTGATGTCAACAGAAAAGTAAAATACTTTTAGAGAGAGAGCAAATTATTACATTTTGATTAAAGATAAAGATTTGATTAGCCTTGTGTGACTAATAAACTAGCAGCTGCCAAGCAGCAACCATCAGCATCTTCAAAATAGGACTAAATTAAGCCCAAAACCTCAGAAACCTTACCTTTGTAAGCTATGGATTTGTAAGTCATGAATTAGGTTAGTTGGGCCTAGCTTTATCTAGCATATCTCTCATGAAACAAGCATTTTGCCACTAAGACCAGGGGCTTAGAATAATTTCAGGAAGTTGAGTTTCCAGCAAGAGCAAGCAGGCATAAAGAATATGTAATTGCAAATCCAGAGGTATTCTTTTTGCACACTATACGTAAATGGCAAAAGAAAGAAAGGTAATTTGATCTTCTTCCCCAAGCTTAAACTTCTCACCACCTCCACTTCTGTCTGAAAGATTATTAAGAGTAGGGTTGGATCGGTACCAACATTTTGACATTGATACAGGCCTTTTTTGTTTTTCTTTTTTTTCTCTATTTTTATTTCAATATACCGTGCAACCCTATTATAGAGGGAGACCAACTCTGTCAACAAATAAAAAACCAGAAACTCTAAGCATAGATTGTGACATTGAATTGAAGTGGTGAGTGAAAGAATGAAGACCTTCACCTAGCAGCTGTAAAGTGAAACAGAAATGCAAATTCTCATGCTAGTTTAAGCTAGTTAGTCCTGGTTAGGTGCTGATCCTTCTGTAATAGCTATGATCAGCCAGCACTTCTTTCTTATGAAGCTGGTTGACTATGAAAGTCCTGCTGGTAAGGCTAGTTAGAGAAGCCTGGAGGGGACATAAATGCATAAGTCTTGTTGATCCAAAATAATGATATCTAAAAAAGGCACTTTGAAACTGGATTTAAACAGATTGCAAGAAAGACCTACATTCTAACCATGACCACATCATACACAAACTGCAGCTGCTCAGAATACTCTGTAAGAGCAGCCAGAACTCAGTCAATTTCTCATTACCCATCAAGAACTGTCACAAAACAATAACGACTTTAAATTCTTAAGAAGCCAATGGCCCCAATGACATCAAAAATATGCTTAAAAATAGCGTGGCATAGATGCTGATTAATTTGGGCTTTAAAATCTATCAATTTTCCTGACCTCTGGAGAGTCAAGAACTCATTTTGCCAGCCTATACAAAATGCTTCAATGGAAAGACAAGAGACTAGGAAGAATATAAAAAGACGCTTCAGTCACACTGCTACAACATGGTTTTTAAAAACAGGTCTCCTACTAGAACTACCAATGAATCAGGCACAACAATCAACCAGATAATCAAACTGCATGGCTGGAGACTAACATTTGAGAGCAGTGGCACTAGCACCTGATTTGGTATCACCTGGGTGGCAGGGGTGTTAATAACATTACATGCTTTGTCTCTTGGAAATGCACATTTGACAGTAATTTGAATTAACACTAGCAGTAGCGTGACCTGGGAGGTAAATTTATTTTCATTGGTAACATCTGTAAAAATGTAACCTAATATTTATTGGGTAACATTAAAATATAATGCTAAGGACTCAATAAAATTAGTCTGCCACAGCATCATACATTTGTAAATCATGATAACCACAGGTAAAACTATGCATGGCACCTCATTACCATGCTAAAAAATATATTGATTCTATGGTATTTGTAATGAAAAACAGTAGCCTAAACACATTTAGTATAAATACAAATGTGCAAAAACTGCTATAGCTTAAACATAACAAAACATAATGTAATTATATTCCATTACTTCTTTAATACATTTCTGCTGGAGCCTAAAATGAGATAATTAATTGGAAAAGTATCTCATTACAATTGGAAATACCAGGGCAAGACAAATCCATGACCATTTAGAGACTAAGCAATCAAAAAACTATTTGTGTTCAAGCACAAAACGTTTTTTTCTTGAAAATGTACAAAAAAAAAAAAATATATATATATATATATATATATATATATATATATATATATATATATATATATATATATACACTAGTATATCCAAACTCTATTTTTGTAAAATCCCCATCATTTAACTGTTTTACTTTTTTTTTTCATATAGTAGATTTGTACTTCATAAGTACCTTGAGTGGCTTGGCACTATATTTCAGTAATACACCAATAAAACTTTGTTGACTCTATTTTGAGAGGGACACAGAGAAAGACAGAGAGTGGAAAGAAATTTTGAGAGAAGGAACATTGGATCTACCCAGGTTTCTCCCTCCCTCTCCTTCCCACTGACCTGCATAGCAGTGCTGGCAGCCCCTCTTGCACCAAGCCCAACATTCCAGCCTCAACAGGAGCTGCTGAGGTGAGGACTCCTCATTTCCTCACTCACTCTCTCTCTTTTCCCCCTCCTCACTGTCCTCTGTGTGGTGTTGCAATTGCCAGCAATTACATTGGCCTCAGACGTCTGCTTAGACTTAAAGAGCAGTGCATCGCCTGCCAAGGACTCGATTACAGAGGATGCAATTACCGTGCATAGCCTGACTTAGCCTAACATAGCATTGCTTAGCTGATAAATGTGTTTAATGGCATTAACGCAAAGTACGTGTGCTATGCTAACACTCCTTGCCTTCCAGACGCTCAGGTCATAGGTGGAGCTTTCATAACGGTGGAGTATAATTCTTCCCACCATAAGAATCTGGGTTTTTTCAAAACGTAATACCATCCGAACGGAGCAACCGCATCACAGTTGGGGAGGAATTACGGAGCTGACTGGCAGTGAATGACTTGCTCAGACGTGGTTTCACAAATACCTTGACAAAGATGCAGTGAACAGATCCAGGCCCAGCTTTTCAAAGATTATATGTAGTAACATTAATCAAACCAAAGTGATTTTTTTTTTACAGAATATAAACAACCCCCTGCAAACCACCCTAACCCCACAGCAGAGATAAAAGCTCATACCAGTGTCTTATGAAGAAGTTTTCCTGTCCCTTTTTAGGAGCCTTTGGGAAGATACTCCTTTTATTCTTACAGCAGGGTGGCTGGACACTTTTAACATTTCAGAAAACTCTCAAAATATTTTACGAGCTAGTATATCATTTTAATCACCTTCCCATTTCGAGTCAGAGTGCATGATAGAGAACTGAGACTTCAGTTGGGTCACTCCCCTAGAAATTGGATTCTTGAAAGCCTTTTTCTCATATCACTCCCTTCTTAAAACGAGTACAAAAATAGACACTGTTTTGCACATTTTCATGTCTCATCAACAAATACATACATCAAAAAATTAGCTTTGAACAAGAAGTTAGAATTAGTAGTGTACTTCTTACTGTACCCAGACTGCAACTATATTTTCATGTTTATTGAGGTAAGGAAAAATGTAGAAAATCTGAGGAGCAGAGACATGAAAGGATCTATTCTGGATTTGGGCCTGACTGTTGGCCTTTAGCTGGCCCAGCACTGGCACCACCCTCAACCAATTAACTGCAGTTGGTATACAACTTTATTGCCGTGGGATTCTGATCCTGCCAACGCTATGGCAGACTTAGGGAATGGGAGAACTTTGGGTAGCGAAAGAGAGAGGCACAAAAGCAGCTTGCATGACAAGGGTGACTTCTTGACCTGGATGGAGAGGTAGGGATACACATGATGAAAGAAGAGAGAGTGAGAGCAGCGGAATCACAGACCCTAGTTTGTCCTTAATGCCGAGGCCTGTAATGGCCTGTGACAGCGTTTCCTCATTGGTCCTCAAGGCAAATGGTTTATTCATCAGTGGCGCTCCAGGGTGCCACCGCTTGCTTTGCTCACAGGGAGAGTTGATACATAAATTACGCCCTGCGTTCTTCACTTCTCACTTTTGATTGGAGGGATAGCTGATCTGTTTGTCTTTCAGAAGATTTATTTCGTAAATAACCTGCACGTAAACCTTAACATAACGACTCTGTGACCTGCAAAAACATAACAGAGTTCTAATAACAAAGTTAAGCCTGACGATAATAACTAGCTACAATAATGATTTAATAAATGGAATAATAAAGTTTGTCAACTAATTTGTTGAAAACCATATATCTTTGTGATGTTTACAGCTGGGTGGTATTTTTATGTTCTTCCTATTTTGCACTGATCGCATTTTCAACATTCTCGCTTTTCTTTATATCGTTCTTTTCCTTTATTATGGTGCTATGCAGTAGATGGAGAGATTGAGAAACTATGTAAGGATACTACTGCCTGATTATAAACAGTAGGTCTATTAGCATTAGTATGTCAACCATAAAAGTATGTGTTGTTGATTAACAGGATACTTTCAAGATAAAATGTCTTTCAAATTTGAAAAAAAAAAAAAAAGTAGGCTGGTAAGAATAGGGGTAGGAGCAGGGCTAGGAGCTTGGCAGTTGAGAATTTATCCAAATTTTGATCAACATATCAGTTCTGGCTGAAAATATCTTGACTCAAGATATTTTTATTTTTGTATTTTTATTTGAGTAGAGAATTGTTTTTCCTCAAATTGACTTTTGCTCTGCTATATATGGAAGCATTTAACCAGCTGTAGGTGTAGGTAGGAGTAACTTTGATTTTATCATCATGGGCAGCTGGTCTGGACTATGAGGGAAGAAAATGGGAAGTTACGAAACCTTCCATTGATATCCACTGGAGTCAAGGGCTTGAACAGATTAGTGTAGTGTCCAGCTATAAAAACAGGCATAAAAAGAAAGGGAAAGTATGAATAATGTGCTGTGGAATAGGATTACAACCTGCTGTGCAGATCTTTTTTGTTGTAAGAAGGGTCTCTTGACTCTCACCTGAGGCCCTAGAATCCTTATCAGCAAACAACTGCCTATATTACTTCTCTGCATGGAAACTAAATGTTACTTCCAGGCTTGTGAATAAGTAGGTTTTGTAATTGTGGCAGTATTAATCAATTGGTCACAGCGTTTATTACGATTATTCTTTTGTGCTTTGTTCATTGTTTTCTGGAATAGTAAATGATGACTTGTAAGGGTTGACTGTATGTGCATGTATTTAGGAAGCAACCAAACTTGGTACAACAAACTAATAACATATTTAGCAAATTTATACGAAGTAATGTACAATTTACAATAAGCATATTACAGGGACAATTTTTTTCTCATCATCCGATCTGATTCCAATTCTTTCAATTCTGGAAGTCACGATTCGATTCCAAAACTATTGTTGATCTACATTTCTTATTAATTAGTTTAATCAGAGTTAATTAGACTTTAAATGTTAAATTTATCTCTGCTTTTCGTAACTACTAATGTAATTATAAACTAATTTTTAAAAAATAATTACAAATTAAAAATGAAAGTTTAACAAGCTTCATAGATTAAAACTAGTGTTGCAACGGATCACAAATAGTTAATTCTAACAGTAGCCTAGTGTTCGGGTACAAATGTGTAATAATTAATATAAATATAATTGTAATTGGAACCATTATGATGAAACACACCCGAGTTCTTTCTCAAGTTATCTCAGCTGTTTAGTTTCACTTAAGACTTTATAACCAACTATAATACAAGAATACTTGTCGAGATGGGGGATGATTGAGCGGGATTTTATCTGAAACTTGAAAGGTGCCTCTGTCAGTGAGTTCGCACCGAAAATGTGCAATTGCAAATTGTGCCTCTTGCATTTGAATTGTTTAAAAATGCTTGAGTATTTTGTTGTTGAGTGAATTGCAAAATTGATTCTGAAATTTTCTGAATCACTCCAGAATCATTGAAGAGAGGATCGTGATGCATCGGAGAATCAATAAATTTTTTTTGTCCCACCCCTACACCATACCACAAAATGAAACAGTTGAGAGATGCTTAAGATTATGCACTATTTGTGGCATGTGTAACATGAAAACTATGAATTAGTCACTATAATTCTATGTTCAATCTAGCTCCAGGCCTTGCTTTGGTTTGGCTGCTTCCCTCGAACCACCAAAAGTCTACAGTGGTCTAATAGACAGAGGACACTTGTTGCAGCTGGGCATCAGGTTCATACTCACTGTACCAAAAATGAGCCAAAGCTGCCCACGGAGGAGGGGTGCGGAGACAGTGGCTCATCACTGGGCACCTATGCTTGGACAAATAATGCTGCCTGAAAGTTGTATGAAAGTTCTAGGCTTAACTAGCCCATTGTATTGTGTTTAACCCAGGGATATGCAACTCCGGTACTGGAGGGCCACTATTGTACAGAGTTTAGCTCCATTCCTAATCAAACACAACCGAAAAATCTAACCAAGTTCTTCAGGATCATTGCAGGCAGGTGTGTTTGATTAGGTATGGAGCTAAACTCTGCAGGAAAGTGGCCTTCCATGACCAAAGTTGCTCATCCCTGGTCTAGACAGTGATGAGGTGATTAGCATTCTGTTTTGATGGATTGGTCAATTTTGTTTGCTTCATTTTTTAACCACAACATCATTTGAATCTACACGTTACAGGAGAGTATTGCTACTTTTGGACATCTCCACAAGGGAGTATTTTTACATTCATAGTATTTCATGCTATTAGCATAATGGAAATACATATTTGGTTAAGCCAAACAGGGAACTGAGAATGATGGGAGTTTTAATGGGATTTGATCAATCCAGTCACAATAAACAGGTCCACTCATGACTGACCCCAGCACTGCCCACCTGAATGAGGCCTCTGCCAGCAAACTTGGACCCTGCTGACCAGTGTGTGAGAATGACTACTGGGTCTGTCTGTGTTGAGTGGACCATCAATACCAGTTCTGTGCTATAGAGAGTGGATCAGTACCAGTTCTGTTCCAGAGGATCTCAGTTGGTCGTACATGCTGTCTGTGGCCAGACTCACAGCTATGAATGGCCCCATGCAGCCACTGTACAGAGCGTCATTCTTCTCTTAGTGATGTGGGGCTGACATCCAAGGGGTAGCCCAGGGAGGAAGCCAGCAGTGCCGGGTGAATATTTTCCTACCCCCCTGTCAGGAGTAGCCGTATCGGGTGCTGTTTTGTGTAAATGTGTCTTAAGCTTTAAGAAATCTAAGCTGTGTCCATTGACGGAGAGTGTGGCAACTGTAGTGAAGGAGAAAAAAATTGGTTAATTCTCAACACCCCCACTTTCTCCCTTATTAGATGAGCAAGTAGAGAAGGAAAAACATCCAGCCTCTCGCCAGCTTCGTCATTAATGCCCCTAGGTTTGTTTGTGTTCCCAGTTATTCACCCACTTTGCCATTTCCCCAGGAATCTTAAACACCCTTGACTCCCTGTTCCACCTGGACTAGGGCCTCTGCACAAATAAGGTGTGCCCCACTATCACAGACTTGTCTCTAAATCTGTGATGGCCCAGATAGTGCACTGTAATTCCAGGAATAGCACGCGAATAGCCCTTCTACCCAACTCCATTTCCATAACTATCCTATCACCCCCACTTTAGTGACCAGCCATTCACCCCAAAAGACCACCAGGTCTGGAGCGACTTGATTGGGGAGTCCACTTTGTTGGGAAAGGCAACCTCCCTTGACTTGTCCCAGACATCTTGATAGACATTTGTAGCCCCTTCAAGACCCCTCACAGTGACTGACACTGCACATCACCCTCATGACAGGATTTTTATAACTCTCACACTGAGGAGCCAAGCGGTGCCTCAGAGGCTTCAGATCAGAGACAGAGGAAAGTCAAGCACATGCTCTCTCCTGAACCTCAGGGGCTTTCACAGGGAAATATTTGTGAATTTGAAAAATAAAGTCATCCTGGAGCTGCGGAGGAAGATGAATGGGGTCCTGTGCTACACTGCCGGGCGTACTGAACCCCTCTGTTTTGACTTTTTTTTCTCATTGGCCAAGTGGGTACACTGGGCTGCTTGTGAGGAAAGGGGGCGGAAGCAGGAAGTGGCTGTGTAAGGTGATCTTGCAGCATTGCACAGAGACTCTTTTCAACAGCGGTCTCTCACTCCATCGCAGCGACACATCAGGCAGTCCTCAGGCCACATAAACAGCAGCTCACACCAGGGACATCCCAGCATGCACCAGCACCCCACCGCCAGCCTCAAAGACTCAACATTTGAGAGAGAGCCATTCAGCAGTGGAGCTGGCAATCTCAGTCACCAAATTATACAGCTTAACTACTAATTTTTTTTTTTTTTTTTTTTTGAGGAAGAAATGACTTTCTGTCACAAGCTGAATGTCTGTCTTTTACTCGGACTGGACATATAGGTTTGAAAGTCTCATAACTGTGCTCCTCTATTACCTGTTTGTATTTATACAGCATCTGTGCAGCTAAGAATGTATAAAAATGCTTTTAGCAGTGGTCACCAGCTCAACACTCTGTTAAAATCCATAGTGTAATACAAATCGCAGAGAGCAGTTGAACAATTCTGATAGGGGGTAGTCGTGGCCTAATGGTGAGGGAGTTGGGCTTGTAACCTGAAGGTTGCTGGTTCGATTCCCAAGCTGGCAGGAATTGAAGGTGGGGTGTGTTGAATTGTGAATGAACAGCACTCTCTCTCCACCTTCGATACCATGACTAAGGTGCCCTTTAGCGAGGCACCTAACCCCTAATTGCTCCCCTTGTAAGTTGGAAAAAAGCGTCTGCCAAATGAATAAATGTAAATGTTCTGATTCTGGTCATTTCCTCTGAACTTCACTTTCCTTGTTTTTAAAGACTGGTATACAAAATGGGAGTAGACATGACCTTGGTAGGTCGCTTTTTAAAGCATGTTATTGTTGCCACTAGGGGCTAATAACATTCGTCAGAGGTACTTTGTGGTTTTGTCATCTTTTGAATATGTACATGTGAGTTTGTGTGTATATTCACATATTACACTTTTCTCTTTGCCCACACTGAGATTTGCTATAAGTCCAAAGACCATGAAAGCTTTCAAAAAGTCAAATCTTTCACCAAGACACTGTTCAGACAGAAAAAAACTTTCCAGTGACCCATCATTCCACAATTATCTGGATTAATTGTATTAGGTGGCTGCATAACACTTTTCAGTCTTTCACTTTTTTTGTCATCTCCGTCCAATAAAGCATAACACACTGACTGGTATACTTAGAAAAGCCTGAGTTGTAATTAGGTCATTTGGACATTTCCTTGGACTATTTAAAGGAGGCATGCTTTAGGAAAATGTGGGTACAAACTGACTCACCCGTTCATTGCCTGGAATTCCCTTCTACTGCTGGCTAGCTGACTACTGTTTTTTTGGCCTGCAGGAAAAATTTAAATAGAATGTGACAAAAAAATTGAATAATGACAAGTGTTTGAATGAAGCTCTCGTCACACTGACGCCCATCCTTTATTTCAAGGAGTCAGAGGCTGCTTTGGTGGCAGGCCTGGAATTTTATACAAGATTAAATCCCTCTCCTTAATGGCTCATTTTTTCAAGCATTCACCTTTTACTTTCAGGCCTCACCCTAAACTTCACGCTCTTACCCTTCCATTTGACTTTTAAAAGCAAGTGAAATTACAATGCCACATGCCATAATTTTGATCCTGTATGGAAATAATGAACTTGACCTGCCTAAAGACACAAACAACCCTTTACAGCCCCCCCCCCCCCCCCCACCCCACCCCAAACTCAAATTATACTTAATATTGATTTGCATTATCATTAACAATTAAAGTCACTTATGCGAATTTATAAAATGTATTGACTTAAAAATAAATGATTTTTAGTTTTAATCTATTTTTGTTATTAACAAAGCAAAATCTTTCCATCGATCCCCTCTGAGAATCACTTCTTTTAGATGGAAAAAGAATGACAGTTTAATAGAAACCCACTGCTGAGCTAATTAAAATGTCTTTGCACTTTTGTTGCTTGTAAATGGTGCTTTAAAATATCAGCGATGAATAGATGGAGAGATGGTGTTCAGCAAAGTTATACAGTAATTAGGCAGTACTTTTTTAGTTTGTCAACAGCTGAGATGAAGTATAGTAGCTTTCAGTAGAAGGCATAAATTGGAAATATAGGATCTTGGCTCGCTGATCAATGTTTATCTGTGAATAAAAGGCTAAATCCAGTCTATTCATCATATAAAGTGATCGAGTCTCTTCAGAAAATCTGGACTAAACCACTCAATTCATATGGATTAGTTTTAAGATCTCTTGATGAACTTTTTGAAGCGTCAAAGTGGTAGCTACATGGACATTACAGCGTTAAAACCCACTGAGCAGCCACACAGCAACAGGCTAAAACACTTTAGAACACCTTAGCAACCACAATGCAACAACCCACATAACTCAGTTGTAAATTTTGGCATCACATTTTCTTGATCTCATTATAGTAAGGTTGAAATTTCTGCTAAAAATTGTATTAAAGCCATAGTGTAGCATTTAGTATGTTCTCTTGATGTGTTAAGCAGTGGTGTTCATGAGGTAGATACAAGTTTAAATCTGGCCTGTGACATATTTCAGCCTCCTTCTTCCACTGAGGTCTAATGGTACCTGTCAAGAGAGAAAAGCCCAAATAAAAAGTCTAATTAAAAAAAAAAAAAATCCTTTACAGCAGGGGTTCTCAAAGTCCGGTCCTGGAGGGAATTCAATCCCGCCTCCATTTCGTATTTCAAGAGAACTAATTGTGTTTAAGGGATTAAAAATGTGGATTTTCTACTTTGATAAACGCATGTTAAACTTGTAAATCATTTGTTTAGTTTTATGTCTTTTTGGAGATGGAAATGAAAGCGAAGGCGAGATATTTAAAGTTTTCCTGTCATGACATCCAGTGAGCATATTACATTTGACGTCATTTGATGTCTAGCTGAATCGTGCTGGTAGAATTCGTGAAGTGACGTCGCCACTCAGGATTGGCTGCCTGGCTACAGTTTCTCTATTTGAGTGATGTAAACATATTATTAATAAAATTAAAAGAAATTATTTACATCTCATATAATCAGTAAACCGTTGTGTTACCAAGGCAATGACAGACACTTTTGTATTATATTCCAAAGAGCTGCCGTTATCAGCCCCACAGTGAATCCAAAGAGAACCATTTGGCTAGACAGTGGAAAAAACGGCTTTTGCCTACCTTTTGTTGTGTTTTGTTCATAAAAAATGCTGACACTAAAAATGTATTGTTTTGCCACTTTTGCAATTGTTATTAATGTATTTTTAAAGTTGTTTTTTTTAATTGGTGTTGATTGGTTATGCTTGTTTTATCGTAGCTTTGATATTGATAAAAATTCAGATTTGGGCCTTTGAATGTGGACTTTGAGAACCCCTGCTTTACAGTGATGTCATGTGATTGCTTATAATTGTGGTTTTATTTGGGGAAAGGTAATTCCCCTTTTAGGCGCTGAGTGATTTGCCCTGCCACTCTCCCTCCGTTTGGCCCTAAATGAACCTCAACGTCAGTTGAACATACAGCGTTTCAGTTGATACAGGCACTGAGCCGAAGAATAAGGGAGTTTAGCTCATGTGGCGCTGGGCTGTCCTACGTCTTTGAGAGCTGCTGAGAGGATATGAAAGAAAAGTGGAAGTAAACGGCAATCGTTGCCAAACTTCTAGAACTCACTTATCTTTGGCTTCAGCCAAGCTTCTAGAGTCATGTCCACTAGCCAGTGTTTTACCTCAATCTCTCTCTGTCTCACTAAGCAAGATCTTAGGCTAAAAGCCAATCATCACAATGGATAAGTCTGATTTAGCTTTATTTGAAAAGGGTTTCGGTGTAATAAATGATCAACTATTAAGAGAATTTCCTCTGAAAACAGAGGTCTATTAAGAGGTGGAGTTGAAGAGGAGGAGAATATACACATTATATATGAATGAAATAGCTGTAACATGTTAATGAATAAATATAATCTCATGCAAGATGCAAACAGAAGCCTTTGTACATTTGTGACTGAACTAAGTGAAGTTACTGTATCCAGTTCAGAGCATTCGGGGACATTTTGGTCATTAGCGGCGATCATGTATCACTTTCTCCCTTTGTCCTTGATGAAGTTCATTGTACGGTTAATAAAATAAAGCAGATTCTGAACAGTGACACTGCTCTTTCCTCTTCCAAAATCCTGGAAGAGTAAAGGGCAGTGGAGGTTAATATTTTTTTTAAACGGCTTAATTAGTGCTAATAATATTCAAGGTTAACAGGTTCGTAACGGAACAGGAGCCTGACCCCCTTCTCAACTTATTAATGTCCCATTAGTTTAACCATCTATTGTTCATGCAAGACATTTACTCACTAGCTTGCTGCGCGACTCATGAGTAATGTTCCATATCCTTGTAGGCCTACGGGAAATTGTGTCAAAAATGGGGAAAATCTCTTTTTAAACTGCCTGCAACAAAGATTCCATCATGTTTATGGAATGCTGTGGTTACCAATATGGAAACAGACTGGGTCAGAAATTACATAGTAAAAATGGTCTGGTCTGGGGTAGAAAGGGAAAGTTTGGAGGGGGGAGGGAGGGCAAAAAAGGGGAGCTTCTGGTATTATGCTCTGGTCTACCCCCACAACAGAGAAATGCACAAATGTATCCTATCTACGATTTTTCTCCAAACTGCTCAGCATATTTCTGGAAAGGATGGTTATGAGGTCACCGTCTAGCACTACTGTCAGCAATCTCGTAGCATCCTGAAATATAACCTTTAAAATACCTCCCTGATTGAGAGAGGAACAAAATCTGACATACTTTCTTCTGGTACCCGTTGGCTATCATGGCAAAAGCTAAAAATAAATGGGTTTGCGAGCTACTGCAGCTGTGTTTACTTTCCAAGCTACTATTAAAGTTCTTTAATATCTGCATATCAAACACATCAGTTTGACCAAATGAGAGTTATTAAGCGTCACAAGGAATTATACTGGTTATTTCAAATCAGAATGCATGCAGGATAATAAAAAGTACCTCCTCTCATTGTTGACTCTAGCCTGTGTCTAAAAACTCAACTCAAACTGCTTTAAAAACAAAATGATATAAAGAGAGCTGATTCTTTTGTAAGTTGGTCTGGTTAATAGTCCCCTTCTCTGGCAGAACACCAGGTGTTTGGACATAAAAGTTGGCACTCTGTTAGACAGTAGCTGTGTTTTTGGCATGACCAGTGCAGACTTAAAGTGATTTAGCTGCTACCTATGAGAAGAGAGGCAGTCCCATCATCCCATGAGGGTCTGTTATAATCCTCCAAGCCCTTCAGATTCTCTTTCTGTTGTCTTTGTCTCTCCCCTTCACTTCTTTTTGAGAAGATCTTTTGCCACCGTGAGCATCTGGAAAAAGCAAACTGAGTCAGGGAGGCCACTCAACAGTCCTTATTGGCTTACAGTGAGATACAAGGAGCCTTTGTGTTTAAAGGTGCAGGGATCTAGAGGATGTGCTGTCTTGAGCAGATCTGTCCCAGATGGACCCTTTTTTGTTTTTGGAGCTTTGTCTGGAAGCTTGCTCACCATTCCTACGAATGCCAGTTGAACCCCTGTAGAGCACCCTGTAAATGGCAAATACATACTTGCAGTGTATGCTCTGATCCAAAACCAAGGAACTAACTACACAGGGAGCATTTTAAGGCATCACAGGCACACTGTGAAAGCTGAAGATAGGCAGATACAACCACCAAGTCAAATTTACAAATATATTCTTCACAGAATGTACCATAATGCATTGCACAGAGCTCCGTGAAAGAAATGACATGCTGAATGGTTAGAGTAATGCATCATTAGCATAGCAATGTTGAGTCTATCACGTGCTTCACGTGAAGAGAGCTATTTATGTCAAGTGTGACGCACCGATTTCTTACCTTTGTAGAGTATGTCAAATCTGTCTATGTAGGTAGCACTCTAGGTTTTGTGTGGATGTACTTGTGTGTGGAAATAAGTCTACAATGTGCATGTATGACAACAGAAAATATGGACGTCTTTACTACAGGCTTTTTGTTTAACATGTCAGTTTCTTTCTCTTTTGAGTGGGGCTTTGGCTAATGCCAGTGTTTTCCTTCTCAGTGGAAAGGAAATGATAGTTTTGGCTTCCTGTAGCATATTGTTCATAAGTGCTGGCTGGGAAGTCAGGGTGCACTGTATCAGGTGTGAATCATGTGTACATTTATCAGAATTTAGTTACAAGTTACACACAGAGGAGTAAAATCAATACCACGAGTAACAAACAAATCATTCCAGGTCCCAGGAGTCCACACCTCAAGGTTATAAAGCTGATTTATAATTCATTTACGCAGAAGTAATGGACAGGTAATTGCTTGGGTGCCATATGCCGTAATAAATAGAAAGATCGCCAGGGGAAAAAGACAGAAGAGAACTAATGGAGGTTTAATTGGAGATGATATCTGACAGGATATTTTCTCAGAGGTGTAAATGGAGTGTTTTATTGTGGCTAAGACCAGTACATCCTGCATGGGAGGAAAAAAGATATCTCAGGAAATTAAGGTTTTCTCACAGATATTTAACCTGTTTAGCTAAGACATACCAAAATTTTAACATTTGAGATTGTGTCCACGTGCCAAGAGATATTTATGCATATATTTTGACACACTAACGGAACACAACCCTCCCTCTGCCCTGAGCTGCATGTGGTTCAACCATATGGACCTTTTGGTAGTGTGTGGGCAGGCTGATTTGACACCCGGGCTGTGGAACACACAAGCTTGCCTTAATTGACTTATAAAACTTCCTAAAATGCTGTTTTATGGAGCCATTTTCAGACAACTCTCACGGGATTTGATATCAAGTCATAGTTTGCAATAAATGTGTGATGGGCACTCTTTATTTCCTGGCCAAGTTCTCATAAACTTGAATCTTTCATGAGTAAAAAAGAAAAGAAAAAAAGTTGGCTAACCAGAGAAATAAAGTTTCACTAAATATGCACTTTAAATAGTGTATGGATAAGGGCATTAATTCATGGTCTGCGTGTGGTGAAGACCGGCTACAGGAAGAATGGAGATAGGGTGGGGAAGTCAAACTGACAGTTGTGAGGATATAAATGACCCTGCATTCTTTGTACACTGACAGCTCTGGCTTTGGTGATACTTCTAGTAGGCCCCTGTGATTCCTGCAACTGTGGTCTTTGTTGTCACAGTCAGCTTGTGTTCCCCTCTGTGGCCGTTCCAGGGGGCTGGCCGGCCTGGGCAAACACCAAGGGAGACGTGATGTATGGCTCCCGGCCAGATCAAGCTTAGCCTGCGCAGGGTGCTCCCAGCAGTCGAGTGGAGTTGAGTCATCCTTCTGCAGGGAAACGAGCAGACACTCTAGCTTTGACTATGACAGGAGCTGGAGGGGGGATGTGACTTTTCACAGTCCTATCCAAACCCAGGCAAGGCTCGGACCCCAGACCAACCTGCTAAATACCAGAGCCAGGTGTATGACAGGATGGAAGAGATAAAGCCTTTGAGAAGCATGACACTGAATGCAGAGTTCTTGAGGAAAAAAGTAGCTTTTGTTTAACAGCGGCCTTAAAGGAATAGTTTATATGAATAGTTCTGAGATTCATTCTTTCAACTGTTGTGCTATTTTTTCTTTACCAGACATTTGATTCACTGTCACAAGACACATCTGAAACAAGGTTTTGAACTGATTTGATAATTTTCAGAGTTTAGATATGATCAGATTTATTAAAGAATTTAGTTAAATTCTAAAATGCCTTCCTTCCAAAATCAGCCTTGGGTTCAGCAATGTTACTGCTATGGTTATATAGTTATGTTGATTTTGAGCTATTAAGCCTCAGGTTTTCTGTAGCCTAAGGTGAAGATAGTTCACACAGTTCCATTTGTTCCAAGTTCTTGCAGGTGCCTCTTATTTGGACAGGTTCCCATTTATCATCTTTAATATTCTTAAATGGACTTATTATTTATGAAACATTAGAGACTGATATGCTTAGGCAAGAGCAACTTTCTCGGGGGTGAAACAGTGGAGATAGGTTGGTTTACATATTTCCAGGCTTCTCTGCCAATGGGATCGATCGGTCTGTCTGTCTGTCTATCTATCAACAGAGTGCCTCAGGGATTTGTTCTTGTTCCAGGTATGTTGTGCCACACCCTTATCAGCTATACTTCACCAGTGAAATATTCACTCTATACTCAACATTATGAATTGCCCGTCTGTCAAAGTGCGCCTTTTGCTTCAAAAGAATTCTAATGTGTAATTCATATTTTAAAACGAGTAATAGCAGAGCTCTCATACCTGGCCATTTTATGAAATGATGAGCCCAGCTCTGTAGCCTGTGGCCATGCACTGCATATACATATATATATATATATATATATATATATATATATATATATATATATGTATATATATATAATCTATTAGTTGGTCCATTATTTTTTCGATTAATCGGATAAAAATCCTACTTTTTTCATTATTTTATTGACAAAAAGCACATTATTGCACATCCTGTCCAATGTCCTTCAAACAAACGTGCCAATTGAATGCTATGAAAACATAAAGTGCTTAATTTCTTAGACTACCTGTCACAGAAAAGAGAACACAAATATTTTAGAAGTCATTTTTCACACATAATGTCCAAAACACTTTATATTTTGTTTGGCCTCCTTTGGCTTTGATAACAGCTTGCATTCTTGCTAGCATTGTTTTTATGTACTTTTCCAGAGTCTCTGTTGTTATTGACTGTAATTGGGCATCTGAAAAAAGTGGTTTACTATTTTTTCTGTCTTTCTAATAAAGTAAATTCGAAAATTCATGACAACAATATTTATATTTTAGCATTAGAAATACTACTGTGACTAAACAGCTAACATATACTGGTGGATTAACCATTACAGAAACATAAAAATGATTTTGGTAATCACCAGTACCATTAGTATAGGTGCTCTAATAAATGTAAGCACTATAAGTGAAAATAGTTCAAATCTCTACATTAAAATTTAAGATAATAATAATGATAATAAAGAAAATCAAAAACACACAAATTCAGTGTTAACCAACAAGCAAGAAAAATGTTCTGCAGGAATACACACATAACCTCTTACTGTCAATCTATAAATGTCTAACATTTATTCAATTACATGCTGTTATGCCTTTTCACAGTTACTATTCCCATGAAATACTTTAATGACACTGATTTTTAAACCTAAATTGAACAACAGAGATTTCAGCAAAATGAATATTTTTACGCTGAACATTAATTGTCTTCTCCTCTACCGCGTTCGGTCTGTCTGATGCGGGTGCGCGTGCCGGGGCTCATTCAGTAGCGTAAAGTTTGAAGATTAATGTAGACTGTAAGGACAAACCTTTATGCAAAATGGAAATGCTCGCGTGAATTTGAAACATTCACTGATAAGGATATAGCCGTAGAATGAACGTTTTGTGCGCACGCATCTGTCAAGTGCCTGACAGGGCAAGCCATATTAAACACGGAGCTAATGCATTAGCTGGAAGCTTAAAATAAAGAGTTCTCATGTTTTGGGCAGTTTGGATCATGCATCTATCCCACAGCAGCTCACTCTGTTTCCTCCACTGTTTTTACATGCATTTTGTCCATAGAAATGCATTATTCAGTGCTGTAATTTGACTAGACTGGCGGAAGTTTTGCGTGCGCATGGGCAGACCAGACTAATCGATAATGACAATCATTGTCGATAATTTTCATCATGGATTATTATTGATTTTATCGATAAGTTGTTGCAGCCCTAATATACATATGATGCAGATGTATTATTAGTGCTCTTTAATTTTGGGCCTGTTCAAGGCTGTAGTGCTGTAGTCAGTATTACCGGTGTTACACCATACACCGATTACAGGGTACACCCTCCGCCCACATTATCGTTTTCCATTTTATATTAAATAAAAACCATGTAGTTCGATTGGAAGGTAAAGACTACAATTATAATCTGAAAGAGTCTACTCTGCTCCACACAGCATGGGCTGCAGGGTCACAGCAGTGCAGCAGGAGTCAGATTTTACTTATCACGTGACGAGTTTAAATAGAGATGAGATGACTGACAGGACGATGGCTTAGGATTTGGTGCGCAACAGATCCCGAGCGTCATTAACAAATATATCATCTGTGATCAGTCCAGCTGCTTCCTACACACAGAGAAAAGTGAGCGCATATTCAAGCGATTTCAATACCCCGCATATAGATTGCGGCTCCCTGATGTCCGCAAGTTGAGCTATATAGAAAGGGCCTTTAAAAAGAGTACACATGATCGCAAAAAGTGAAAAGCAATATGGCATATATGATATACCAGTGTAAAAATTTCCTCACCATGACATCCCTAGCCTGTACCATGCGATTATGAACGCTAGGTACACAGGGAAAAGAATCACATAAATCAGCTTGTTGGTTTTAGTTTAGAATTTGTTGCCTCTAGGAGATTACAGAAAAAAATCTAATAAAAATAAACTGCAAAAAAGTCATACTTTCCTAAATTGCCACATATGTGGTTTTATTTTGACTACTTTTGTAGATGTTTAACTGAGAGAAAGAAATCCAAGTATTGACTTTTGATTATCAATCCCTCCATCCCCAAATGGTCTTAAAGCAAAAAGCACTTTTAGTTTCTCTGGACTTGTAACTTATTTTCTAGGGTCAGCTGCTGAAAGTGTGTAGCTGAAAAGCACCTTATGCACAGATTTTCCGAGCAGAGAAATTATACTTTGCTGCCAAACTCTCAGCTGCTTATAGTCTGGCCACAACTAAAACACTCTTGGCCAAAGTAAACCTGAATATAAGCAATGTCTAGAGCACCCGAAGAAGGTCATACACAATTAAAAGTCTTTTAACTGACTCTTTTATGAAGTAGAGTCCAGTGCAGTCCATTTTGTGTACAGTTTCATGTTTTAAATTGCAATTTTTTGTTGATTTATGTGAATGAGGTGTAGGCCTACTGTGTGTGCCAAAACTGATGCAATTTTGCCCTCTTCAGGTGAGAAGCGGAATTGCTTGTTATAAAGCTATATATCCCAATGCTACAAAATAAACATTTTACCATCTGAGTGAGATTTCTCCTTTCATATGCAATTTTAGTTTACATTTATTCATGACTGAATTGTATAGCATTTTTGTTAATGGCATGTTATTCCTCTGTATCATTGTGTATTACATATTTGTAAAATAAAGCAATATTACCTAAAATGAAAATTAAAGCAAGAGTAACATTTTCTTATCCTTTCTCTTTTATTTTCAGATCACAAAAATGACATGAACATTCCATCATCAGGGAAATGAAGAGATAAAGGAAGAAAACAATCCTGTGCTTCAAGCTTTTGTTACTGCAAGCCTATTGATTCATACTGGAACACAATGTGTCCATGTCACAGCCTGTGCAGATAAGGACAAGCGCGCTGAACTAGCCACACGGACATCATGACTGAAGAGACTAAACAGTCCTTGGCTGCCAAAGAGCTGGATAATGAGTCCAAAAAACAGGATAAGGGGGCTGTGGAGCACAAAAGCTTAACAGAGTCCCCTGAGCACTTTCAAAATGTGAGTCTGGAGCCACAGGCTGTGAACAATATTGCTAAGTTTGCAGAAAAAGAGAGGGACAACACGCAGCAACGTGAAGCTGTGATTCGGCCACAGCAGGCTGGAAAGATCGATTTTAAGTCACTGCAGCATCATTCGTTCAATAGCAACAGGACATGGCCTAGCGGCAAGGACAGCCCTCAGTCACCTAGTGGTAAGAGTCGCAATAGAGACAAGAGTAGAAAGTCAGGGAAAGAGCGTGGCAACCCGCAGCAGTTGTACAGATTAAGTATTACAAACCCACGCTCAAATCCCACAATTGGGATAGCCTATCCCCAGCAGAAAGTCTCACCTCCAAAGAAGCTTGAGTCCAGTAGAGGTCCTGTCTCAGGCAGCTACCGCTTTCATGTGCCAAGTATTCCAGAGCGAGAAGCCGAACTGCAGCAGGAAGAACTACAGTTCAGGTGCTTCCATGAGGGCTCACCTAACCTTACTTCCCAAAGTTATACCTCACAGGCTGTTGGGGCCACCACTGGAGGACCTGCTCACCAGAATCCACCATCTACTCCACAGAAGAATCCCAGCCCAATCGAGAGCAACAGTACACAACCTGCCAATGAAACTTTATTCCCTGACTTTCAGCTGAGTGAAACAGACACGTGGCAGTCTCCAGATAGGACTTTCAGAAACACTAATTTTGCCCTTACTTCACAAAAGCCAAACAACCTTGTGGACTTGAACAAGACCAATGGCAGTTTTATGCCTATGCCATTTCAGTATGGATACCAATTGTTAGAGGAGTCAGCCTCTGATTCCTTTCCCAGTGATCGGAATACTCAGTCTCAAGACTACATTGATATTTCTCTCACCCCTAACCAGGTTTCCCATAATTCATTCTCCTTTCCATCAACTTCAGATGGCCATGAGGCCATGCAAGCTAGTGCACAGTTTGGTAATGACCAGGTAGAGGACAGGCAGTCATACCAGTTACACCCTAAACCACCCCAGTACATGCCGACGTCACATGGTATGTCATCTTCTGTTCCCAGCAATGACGAGAGCTCAGCATCAAGCACTCGCCAAACAGAGCAGAGTAAGAGTGTTCCAGATAAATCTGAGTCTTTTAGTCCAATAGACAGCAGGGACACAGGCTTCGCGGTAGTGGGCAAGAGAGGCTGCCATCTTAAAAATGGCACCACCAGCCAGAGAGTTCTTATCCAAGGCAGTGTTCATCATATTAGAAATATTGCACAAGGTTCAAGTTCACAAATACATGTAATTAGCCCCCCACATAATGGTATTCACATCAGCCCAGGGCCTCTTGACAAAAGTGCCAGTAAACACCATAGCAGGGCATCACAGCCATGGGAAGGAGCAAACAAGAACTTTACACCACCACTTGTAGACCAGACCTCCACACCTTACCCCTTTCAGTACCAACCTGCACAAGAGCAAAGACAAAACACTGGCATTAATGGCTGTATGCCTTGGCAGCAAATACACTTCACAACTGCCATGCCAAACCAAAACAGGATTGATCTCTCCAGGCAATTGAGCAATCAGCAGCTTACTTTTTTGATAGGCCCATCAGACTGGCAAGATGATAGTAAGCCACCCAAAAACAGCAACCATAAAGATTCTAACAACTTTCTCAACAAAAAGAAAAATGAGAGCTTCTCAAATCAAAAACAGGACAGTGTCAAGCAAGGCTGCAATACAATTCCACCCTGTCATTTTACAAACAAGGTGGATACAAATCAACTCCAGGTGGGCGATGCCAAGAATAAGTCATTATACTTTGGTATTAACCACCCAGTGCCAGTGACATCAAGAAACTGTAGCTACCCTCCGTTACATGTAGCACCCTTAGGGCTGAAGATGGTGTCACCATATGGCTCGCCTTCACATTCACCTACTCAAAATCCGGCATCTAGCAGTACGTGTTCATCACTCTCCCCAGCCTCCACAAACTCGGTCAACAGTAACTCTGATGACAGCCAAATTTCAAAGGTTCTGTCTCCCCAATTTTATCAGCAGCAACAGGATAAAGTATTGATATCATCCAATAACATGAACACTAACCAGCATCTGTACCATTCAGAAGCATCCAGAGGCTTACACTATAAACAAGAAAGAACCAAAGAGAACACGGCAAGTTTCATGGCACATAACAGGCATTCAAAGTCCAACATGGACAATGGGAAAGGTTGTTTGGAGACCTACAGAACAGAAAACCACCCCCCACCTCCATACTCTGCCCACCAACTCGCCACATCATTAGTCTCTGCAAACCTTGACCAACTGGATGTGCTTTTGACATGCAAGCAATGTGATCAGAATTTTAATAACCTTGTCTCTTTTCTTGACCATAAGCAATACTGTGGACAGCATACATTTGCACAAAATGACTTAAAAGATGTGCCAAAAGTGGAAGACATAAGGAAGTTTCAGACGGACCACACAAAAGCCATGTCATCTGGATCCAGTTACGCTATTTTGCGGAGTTCTTCAGATTTGCATCTGTCTCTGCTTGGACTGAACAAGAATGGGGAAATAGTGCCAGATAATGAAACCAAAGGAGATATAAAAGATGATTCAATGAAACTGATGCTACCATCTGCACCCCTGCCAGATTTAGAGATGGAAGATCCCAAATTGGATAGCCTTATCACAGAGGCTCTGAATGGACTGGGCTATCAGTCAGACAATGCAGAAATTGATAGCAGCTTTATTGATGCATTTGTTGATGATGACCTCACCACTACTAAATGTACAAGACAGACTTTGACTACCAAAGACTCTACAATATTTGAAGGTAGAACTAACAATGAATCAACATCAAGTGAGAGATCTCAGACTCACTGCAAATATCCTTTTGACTCAGACTTAGACAGCCTTAGTTCAGACAGCAAACACACAGATAGCCCTTACAAAGAAAGCCAATGCAAGTTGATACAAAAGGAAGGCCTCAAAGCAGATTCCTCTCCAACAGAGTCCCAGGAGTCAAATTGCACACAAATTGAGTGGGAAGCTAAAAACTCAGAACAAACAGAACATGAAAATGATTACAGTTCTAAGTTTCTTTTATCAAGCAAGTTTTCTGCAAGATGTGGGCTTAAAAGCTTACAGAGCAGCACAGCATTAGTTAAAACATGTCCTAGATCCACCTGTGCCAACAAAAGTCCAACAGCTCAGAAACCAATACCAACTGAAGGAAAAAGGAAAAGGACAGGTGGTGGAAGCTGGAGTAAAGAGCTTATTCACAAAATTGTTCAACAAAAGAACAAGTTGCATAAACTCCATGTAAAGGGCACCAAAAACATGCAGTTTTCACTTGTGATGGAGAGAGTGACTCCTGCAGTGCAGAACCCTACTTTCAGGGAATATGACTATGTTTCTGATTCAGATGACGACTGTGAGCCTGTGAAGATAGCCAGTCAGGGACGTCTCAGCCAAAGCATTCGCTGCAAATACACATACACTAAAGAGTGTAAGGGGAGGATTCGTGCTGACAAGAGCCGGGAAAGTTCATGGAAACAAAACAAAAACGAATGCTTTGATCCCAAGAAAGATTTGGATGTCTCTCCATCCTTGATGAAAGAAAACCCTGGTCACCAAAGGCTACGAAGACGGAGCAGTAGGTCTTCCACAAGCAGTGAACTCAGCACATCAATAAGTATTTGTAGCGATAGCATCAGCAGCCCAAAAAGTATTGATCATACAGATTCAGACTCTGAGAAACGAACAGAAGTGCAGAGGAAAGATCAAGACTCTCTTGAGCAGAATGTGTATGAGGAATCCCCACCAAGGATACGGAAAGAGTCAAGCACATCACTTGCTTTGACCTTCACAAAAAATACAAAAAGGTACAGCACTGATAAGATACTACTCACTGAGCACAAGGACCGATTCACTACTTCAAAATGTTCAAGCATTATCTGTAAGACTGAAGAGACTGCTTCGGAACGTACAATGACTAAAAGTACTGTCAGTCTCGCAAGATTCAAAACCACCAGAGTGGAAATAGAGGAAAAAGGGGACCACTATGGTTTTGAGGCAGGAATTCTTGCAACAACAGAAGAGCCATTCAAAAAAGATTACACAAAAAATATCACATCACCAAGAGGGTCAGGTATAACACTGAATCCAGTGGAAACCGCAAACAATAGAGATTCTAACCATGTTTTTACTCTCAAAAAAGATGCTGTTGCGTGTAAAACCCACAAGAGAACTAACAGTTCTGAATTTTCAGCACCCATTTTTGAGAAAGTCAGCAATAACAAAACATCAAGTGAAGAAGCCAACAGAAGCTCAAATTATCTATTTCCTGAACCCCAACCTTTTTGCACTTCACTTGTGGACAATGTCTGCTTATCACCTTCAAAAGTCCATGATGCTGCAGCACAAAAGGATGTGCAATGTCTCATTCCCTTTTCTTCGGAACATGATCAAAGTCTTATAAAGTCACCCCTTTCTTTTGACACAACGTCAATGTTTGGCGACCTTTCTGTGGGAGGTTTTGAGAACAATCTTTATCCAGATATTCACCTTGCCAAAGAGAGCTTTAGTCCTCTGGAAACCACAACAGATAAGAAGGAACTTTTTGACTCTACATTCTCACAATTCTTAGAGCAGAGAGACTGGAATTCGATGGTTGATGTTAGTCCTGTGCTACCAGCAGAGATTTCTCAGTACAAAGAGGACTCTGACTCAAATGAGAATAAGACCAATTTCAACCATGTGCCATTTCCTTTGTCAGAGAAATTAATCGACTTCACTCCAAATCTCAACAATGTGTCAGTTGATGATCTGGAAATAAAAAGAATTGTTACAGAGCTTGAGAGTCAGCTCCAAACAGCCAAGCTCAGTAGCCCTCCACCAAAACAGCTTAACAACAAACTCTCCCCACTGAGACTTGACCCTGAAAGTGAAGATGAGGACAGTAGCTTGCAGATAAACTGTTCTTCAGAGAACCTGGAAATTGCCAGACCAGTAGACTCACATTCGGCACTGTTCTCAGAACATGACTTACCATGGTCTAGTCCACTACCATTTGGACTGATGTGTGGACAGCAAGGTCTTCATACTCCAACACATTCCTCTACTATCAACACATCAACTGATTCAGGACATGAACATTTGGATATAAAGGGCAGCATGGGAATCACTGATTTGAACACAGAAAACAGTTCACCTTTGCACCTAGAAGACAAAACAGAAAATAACGAGTGCTTGGACAAGTCAGAGGAGATGCTTGAACATGAAATTTACACAGAAAATCTGATGAAAAGCTTGGAAGTAATCTCAGATTCTTTGTCTTCCGGTTTTACATCACCTCAGTCATCTCCTAATCAAGAATGTGTGGTTCCTGAGGAACATGAAAAAGACAATGAACACTCAGAACGCATTGAGTCTGAACATGTGGAATTTAGAAAAACAGAAAAAGACCTGACAAAGTTCTTAGTGGAGACTAACACTTTTACAGATAATCTAGAAGAGAAAACCAGTGACATGTCAGAAAATGAAACAAAAGCCAACATAAATGAGACTAGTAATGACACTCTTCATAATAAAGCCTTAGTAGCTAATGAACAACAGCTTGCTGAGAGCTCAAACGATGTTGATTCTGAGAAGTTTTCAATCTGTAGGTATGAACACAAGCATGAGTCTTCTGTTAGCCAAACTGACAATGCTGAGTGTGATACACAGTTTGAGGTAAAAGACTCAATGTATACTAGGCAAAGTCCAGATTTCTCTAAAATATCACACTTTTCTACATCCCAGTACATACCAAAAGACAAAAACTCCCTGTGTATTGCAAAAACACAGAAATGTGATGAAGATTCTGCTCTAATTGCAAAGCCAGAAATAATTTCTGAAGGCAACAGACAGGGATCAGACAAAACAGGTGGAACGACAGACTGTCTGTCTGATACAAACATCCAACCACCCCTTTCAAACATCAAGTCTCCTCTTTGTCAAGACTTGTCGACCCATTCACAATTAAATAATACACAAAAGGTGGTTTCTCCTAAACATCTTCCTGTACTTCAAGATGAAAATGACTGTCCAGACAGTGTGGAGAGTGTGAAATCAGAATGTGAAGAGAGTCAACAAAAGAGCATTGAGCAAAGTCCTCAACTTTATACTATGACTCAGGAACCACAGTTTTCTCACAACTCTATCCAAAGCTTTTGTGAACTAAGAGATAATGGTTCACTACCAGGCACAGTTACCCCTGCACTAAGCAAAAACAGACAAGTCCTGGATATTGACAGGTCTGTAGATGCTTCTGATCCAGCAACACCAGAATTGGATAATTCATTTGTTCCCCACCAGGATTTAGTAAAAATCACAGAGAGTACGATTTCTAGCTCTGGAACACTGTTGGCTGTGGAGGACAGTATCTCAAAACAAAGTTTTTGTGAGACTTCTCAGCATTCTGGGGCATTGGATGGCTCGCAGGATACAGGTGCACTATATGATTCGAAACTCAGCCCCCTGAATTACAGTGAAACATGCTTCAATGATTACAACTTAACCTCAAAATGTTCAAACAAAGGAAATGAACAGTCTGATGTGAAATCAAACTCCACAGACAACTACATTCTCAATGCCTGTGCTTTCTCTCTTGATAAATCATTGTCATCCAGCCTACCGTATAATGCAAATGAACCAGAGCCAAATATCCAGGGCCACCTGATTGGACTTGATATACCTGAAAACTCTATAAATGGCAACATCCAAAATGACATTAAATATTCAAATGTCCCAGGTTCCTCCAGTAATTACATTGAGGATGTCATTACAATTGATTCTGAACAAGTCTCAAAACTTAACCAGAGTGACATGAATGGTAGTTATATTCCACATGAAACTGTTGATTACATGGATCAGAAACTCACACTTCTGAAGAAAGTAGATTCAGAGAAGATGAACAATCAGATGACCAATGAGCAAGATACAATGCAGAGGTCCACCAAGTTAGATGTTAAAGAGACATCTAAAACTCTGATACCTTGTGAAAAGGCAGTATCCATGGGTCTTGCATGCACATCTGTCCAAAATGAAGGACAGAGTTTAAAGTCAAGGGAGACAAAATCCTCACCTAAAAAGAGTGGTACACAGAATGCAATTCAAGGAAAATTTCAATGTGAAATATGTGCGATGTTCTTTCGTACACAACCTGGACTTAAAAGACATAAAGCCATGAAGCATGTGGTAAAGACTGAAGGGATTTCATCCATTGAAAATGTAAATATGAGTAGTCAAGTGTTCATGCCCATTTATAATATGTCACACCCAAAAGAAAAAGCACTGAAAAATAGCATGGATGTTATGGATCCATCAGTTCTTTCACATTCAAACAGCAATGAAATCTCAGATGGACAAGGACAGCAGACAGATGCACATTTGATTGTTAAAGGAATTGCAAGTGATTCTGACATGTCAAAGATTCCAGGAAGTTGTGATACTGATCAGACAATTCTTGTTTATGAAAAAGCAAATAACACCATGGACATCAGCAGTGAAATGTTTGCTCCAAAACTGGTAAAGCAAGACACTTTTTCAGATGAAATACTCAGTACTCTTAAAACAGATATTTTGCAAGCTATCTCTCCAAATCCCACCTCAATGGTCCAACAAAACTCTCCCAAGTCACCTGAAAAACAGATCCCAAGTAGCAGTCACAACTATAATGAAGTCAATGTGAGAGAGGAACAGAAGAGCATGGTAACTATCAGCACTGAAGAGCAAAAGGAAGAAATAACTTCTTCCACAGAGCCTTTCATTTTGCCTAAGAAAAGTGACACACATGACATTGGCGATGTTGTTGAGTATTGTGATATTAACCCAAAATATTTTCAGACAGAAGATATCCACTATCCACTTGTGGATTCTTCTATGGATATCAAGCACGAGAGCACCTGTTCTCCCACAGAAGACAGTCACATGCTTACTGGTACTTTAGGAATGGGATCTGATCTCAAGGCTTTCTTTGATGATGAAAGTACTTTTTCTGAGTTATTCCCAAGAAATGATGACAGGAAACGAAAGAAATGTGCAAGGGTCTATGGTAAAAGCAACAAAAAGCAAAAACAACTATCCTGTTTAGTTTTAGACTGTCCTCCCAATGGTGCCTTTATTGATAATTATGAGAAATCTGAAGAGAACCATTTGAGACACATGTTCACCAATGGCACAAATGACAATTGTGAAAATGAAACCATATCAATCGACAATGATAACGTGCATGCGATGACTCTCAAAACCTTAGTCAAGAGTTCTATAGAGAACCCTTGTCATTCAAAAGATAACTTAATGGATCATCAGGCTGGTTACGAGGAAAATGTAGAAACTGGGATTAAAGAATTCTTAAGTGAGAATGAAGGCACAATTAGACCCTTAGAGCACCAGGATGATTCACATGATTGCACTATGCCAGAAACCCCAGTGCCATCAGTTCCTCGGGAAGATTGTAAATCAGAGGTTCCTGCTACAGCTTGCCCTCTCCAATTGGTCTGTGTTCAAGAAAATGCCTCTTGTTCACCAAGCACTGAGTTGCCTTTGGTTGCAACCATTGCAAGCACAGAACTGAAAGACCCTTTAATACCTTGCAAAAAGCCTAAGGAGCGTAAGTGTAGGAAACGCATAGAACCTGGACTCAAACCAAAGGATAAGCAGTACAAATGCAAGGTGTGTTTCACATGGTTTCTCACCATAGGTGAGCTCGACTTCCATAAGCTCTCTCACAATCCATCACCTCCCCCAACTTGCTATATGTGTGTCCAGCGCAAGTTTAGCTCCCGGGAACAGCTTAGGGACCATCTCAGGGAGAAACACGCCAAAAACAAAGCAGGTGTCTGGACTTGTGGCATGTGCTTAAAAGAAATTTCGGATGTCTGGATGTACAATGAACACTTGCGTGAGCATGCCACACAGTTTGCACGAAGAGGGCAGTCTCAGAGTTCCCTCTTGGACATGCCTGGGTGTTTCATGCAGGAAAATGCTGTGAAGAACTTTATATCTTCAATAATGCAGCATCGACCCAGCAGACCTGTAAAAGACTATGTGAAACCATCATCTAAGGAAGAGAGAAGAACATCTTTTGATGTTAATGGACAAGAACCAAAGGTTCCAGAGGAGTTTGATTCCACAAGCCTTAAGACTAAAACAAGCATTGGGGGAGGAAGTAAACATTGCGCACTTGAGGTTCTACCTAAAGCAGAAACTTCTTCCAAAAATGTTGAGATGCATCCAAACTGCAAAGACCCTTCAAGGGACTGTCACCACTGTGGTAAGCAGTTTCCAAAGCCTTTCAAGCTCCAACGTCATTTAGTGGTCCACAGCTTACAAAAGATTTTCCTTTGTCACAAATGTCCAGTGTCCTACCAAGAGGTAAAGGAGTTTAAAGACCATCTTAAAAATGAACATGAGGAGACCGATGAGCCAGACTCAAAACACACCACACTATATACTTGTGAACTCTGTGCTGATGTCATGCATGTAATAAAGAAGTCCTTCATCTGCAGTACCTGCAACTACACATTTTCAAAAAAGGAACAGTTTGATCGTCACATGGAGAAACACCTTGCTGGAGGGAACAAGATCTTCAAGTTCAGGGGAGTCGTGAGACCTTGCAAGCCTTTTAATTTAAAAGATGATACATCTGACACACCACCAAGCAAGAAAAGAAAATCAACTGAAAGCAGCTTAGAGATTACAGCATCACATATGCAAGGCATCAAATCAGTGTTGCCCATCATAGATGACACTATACAGAACAGTACTGAGGAACATTCTACGGAAACAAACAATACCAGTGTGAAAATTGAAGATGTAGCTGAGGACTTCCCGGAAGTTGCCAGGGATATTATTGAGTGTACAGTGCAAACAGATTCTGCGGAACAGAGTCTTCCAGCAACAGAGCTGAAGGTAGAAAATGAAAGCTCTTCTCCATCTTATGGAATCCAAGCAGACGAGCTCATGGAAGTCAGTGCAACTGACAAGGGAGCTCTGACAGAGATTTGTGAAGTTAAAATAGAAGATGACTGTTGCACAATTCCAACAACATTGTTAGTTTCTGAGATTGACATTTCGAGCATTACCAAACATAACGAAGACGGGGTGGAGACAAACCATTCAGAACGCCTTGAAAATGCAAGTGAACAAGGAGAAATAAGGTACTCAAGTCAATGCGCCATTCAATTGTGCAGTCAAGAAGACATAAGTTTACCAAAACAAGTCATGCAAGGGGTCTCATCTTGCAATGACTCTGAAATTTCATCTGTGAAGCAGTCTTCAAACGAAACAAGCTATTTGAAGCAGGATCAAATAACTGAGGCTTTATTCTCCATCAAGAGAAATGAAAATAAACAAGATCTTCACACTCATAACAGTGAACAGCTGACTACTGCTCTGGCTAAGCACATTACTATGGTCACATCTGAGGAAACTATAAAACAAAGTCTTGAAAACAACCTAAGGTGTCTTAGTACCACTGATTCAATACGTCACACCAACAGCTCTAATACATGTGAAGACAAGGACTCAACCAAGCAACAGAAGAGGAAGAAAGATCTTAAGACACCTCACAGCTCTCAGAGAACACAATCTCCAACTGCAAGGGAAAATTTGGGTATTGACCCAAGGGCCAAAAAGAAGTTCAGACCCAGCAGGTGTGAAAATATTGATGGACCAAGGAAAAATGAACTTCCCAATGACTATCTAGTGCTTGCATCCGTAAAGGATGACACAGTCAGCAACAAAATAATCTCCAAGCATAAAATAGGGTCGTCTAATCTGGGCCTTAACCTAAAGAAAGGTTCTGTAGATAGTTTCTCACCAAAAAAGGTTGAGATTGTACGTCACTTCACCGGAGATTGCAAGGGGAAAAAGAGCATTCCAAGGGGACCCATCCATTCCCCTTCTTCCAGGATCTCCACCCTGAACAATTCTTTTAACAAATCACGGTCCAAACCAGGGGTCAGATCTATAGAGACTCACTCATACCGTACTGCAGAGTCACAAAACCACCTCCTCAGCCAGCTGTTTGGCCAAAGACTAACTAGCTTTAAAATTCCTTTAAGAAAGGACACTTCTGAATCAATTAAGGATTAAATGAATGCTATTAACGAGGAGGTAATTAAGTGATCCACTAGGCATGTGATTAAGGCAGTTTATTCATGAGACTAGGATTGTATGGCCCTCCTCTGTGAAATCATTTAACTCCGTTTAGTCACTTTATTGCATTCCTCTTGTAAATGTGTATTTACATATATGTGAAGACCAACAACAAAATGTATGAATATAGGATGAATATGTTGGTTACAAATTTATTTTCTCTATTTTATAGTGGAGCATTATCTCTAAGAGACTGTATTTCAACAACAGCAAAGAAAGGTTTTTGGAAAAGAATTTACTTGAAAATGAACTGAGAATATATTTTTTCCAAATAATGCATGACACTTTAACATTACATGTTCTTAGATGTTTTCCTAGCAACAGGACCAAAAGACATCCTAAGTCTGGATCATGTCAATGTGCTTTATTTTATATGCTTCAGAGAATTACTCCTTCATACTCTTGTACTTTACTGTATTGCGGAGACACTCATTAGTATTAGCTTTTGTATCGTCACTAATTGGTGCTATGTTATTTTATAATAATTATTATTATTATTATTATTTGTGTAATGTGAACACAATGTCTTATTACTGAAGGGAACATGTAGCAATTACACTCATCAAATCAGTGCTGGTACTCAGTTTTAGAGGAAATTGCACAAAAAAAACTGTAAAATCACTCAAAAAAAGAAAGGGTTCATTTGTGTCCTAATTTGTTCAGAGGAGGGCAATGGAAAAGCCTTTTCCATAACTGTATTTAGATTGATTTCATCTATATTATGAACTCAGGTGCTATTATTGCGCATGAAACCCTTAAGAATTCTTCCCATGCACTGATGTTACCATACACAAACCCCACAAATGATCACCTATATGTCCCCCAGTTCTCTAATTATTACTATTTACTAGAACAAAAGGTGCTTTGTCATGTTTATATGTATCTTATATTGTGTAATATTGTAGGTTGATTATTTCCAGTGCAATGCATAATGTCAAAGTTCTATTTTAATAATGTGCAAAAGATGAAGAGAAAAAAGGAAAGCAAAATACAAAGCCTACTGAAGGCTTATGAGTGGATCACAAAGTGCATCATATAAACTTGGTTATTAAATTTTTTTTTTGCATCAAGTCTTTGTTTCTTTGTCATTCTGATGGTTTCTTTATTTCATGCTGTGGATCTGTTGAAATGAAACAATGTGCTTATGATTACTTACACTGTAGAAACTTCTTACAATAGAATGTGAAAAAGTGAACTGTATGAAGTGTGCAATAAGAAATGGAGAGAATAGGTTTGTTTTAATCAGTCAAGAACAGCACTGTATCCTTTGAATTCACATTTAATGATCCCTTTAAATTGACAGTCACAATGAAATGTTGAAGATCATAGAGCCATCAAGGGTTGACAACCTGTTTTTCATAGGGAAAATGACAGCTTTGATCCAGAAACTGATATAACGTCTTCAAAAGCAATTGTGTAACAAATGTAAACATATATTGGGGTTCAAAATGCAGACCACTAGAAAAAATACTTCTATAAGTTTCAAATGATACCAAGCATAGAGTGAAAAGTTGAATAGAAAGTTAACATGTATTTCTAAGTATTTTGTTCAACACCCCTTTGCTTTAATGAAAGAAAACTCAAGTGTATATGGATTGCCTAAGTTTGTTGAGTAAAACCTTATGATCATGTTGATCATTGATGATTTGAGAATGTTCTAAACAGTGTCTTGTACTTTAGTGGAAATGCTCAAATGTGACAAATTCACTTAGGCCTATTTGTTTCACTCATTTTTTGTAAATTATCTCAAAATCCTAAACCTTAGATTTTGAATCCAAATTTTTCAGTATGGTCTCTGATTTTTGAATCCCACTGTATTTGTACAAAATTCGATTCCTAAAGCTATTAATTCGCTTTGATTAGTTTTCCTTCCAGTAACTTCACACTATGATCTAATGACAATAACTCTTTTTCTGTATAACTGTTTTTTTTCCCGTCTTGAGTGAACAGTAATGGCTTTGCTCAAAAACAACGGCACATCATTCCATAATCATTCATACACAATGGCACAATAATTACCCAAATAAGAGCTTCTACTATTTATGCAAATGCACATCACAAACAACAGGAAATAAAGTTTGGCTGTTTGATTACTTATTTGTTGTTCAGAAAAGGACTAACTGACAACTCATTTCAAGCTGATTTATCACTGTGTGTTTAGTGGCTTGTATCCCTACATGAGCCTTTTTCACCTTCACATAGGAATAAAAAGCCATAAGACACAACAGCTGTAATGGGAGCACCGCAGTGAGCGAACTCCCTGGCTTTCGACAAAGACGTAGGGGCCCGTATTGGAGGCACCTGGTAGAAGAAATAAAGAGGAAAGAAAAGGATTGATAACTTTGAAAAGGAGATGACAAAGCTAAGCAGGCAGAAAGATAGATATTATAGTGTGAAATTGATATTATGATCTCAGCTATCATAGAGGCGTTCATAATGTGTCACAGTAGGCGTCAAGAGCGAGGCATTTCCAAGACAGCTACATTTCTGTGAGGTCTAATGCATTAATCAATCATAGCATGCGATACACACAAAAGCTTCTGTAGCAGTGAATCTTGTAATTGCCACTGATTACTCTTTTGGTTTTAAGCAAATATGCTGCGAAACTCATGATTAAGATAGTTAATTTAATTATGCAAATAGTGATTAGTTCAATTATTCTGTGCAAATTTTACCACAATGCAAGGTGCTCATTAAACTACAGTAAGCGATTACTAATAGTTGAATTTAAATGTAGAAAAATGCGTCTCAAATGGTAAGGGTGGCTGATTTGCATTATTGACAGTCACTCAAGAAAAAACTTTTCATTGCATTTTCTCTCCGTGGTGTTTGTTGGTGGCAAGCAATAATTGTTCATCTCCTTGTCAGCGCTGTTCTGATCATTTCATCTTTGCGCAAAATCTCCAGGGAGACAGGACAGCTTTGCTCTTTGAAGTGGAGTGACATTATCACTGGCTGGCCCTGAAAATAGCATCAGTTTCGCCATACTGCCACTCACAGAGGGCTGGAGATCAGGGCCAGATAGAAATGGGCGACTGGTCAGCAGTAATGACATGGAGTCTAAAGGGAACAGAGGCCATCTTCAATCTCACCTTTCAATCCCAGTAACCCCCAGTCCCCATTCAGCAGCGTATAGTGCCACTCACAGCTTTTGTCACTGATGGAAAATTACTGGGAATTCCATCACATTGCCCCAATGTCAGAGATGGAGAGTGACAGCGGGAGAAAAGGTGATGAATGCGACTATTTGTTTCGAGGAGAGCTTTCGGCTCCCTGGGCCACAACACAATATTTAATCGAAAAAAGTCATTTTGCTGTTAATTTATGGGGATAATACCAGGCTGTCATCCATTTACAAGAGTAACGGGTAAAGATGATTTGATGAGAAGGTTCCCCAGTGCTGGAAAACAGGAAATGCAACACAGGTAATGCCTTCAATGGAGGATGCCCATGTGTAAACCATCATGAGTTATGATTGGGTTTTATCAGTATGAAGGCCTGAATGAAAAGCCATCAAGCCCTCACCATTTCATCATAATACCAAACAAAGGACAGCCTTAAAAATCTAAATCAGTCCCACTTCAGCATTTAAGTTGGTTTTATTTCAAACCCATTACTGTTTTATGAATATAAAACAAAAAAAAATTGGATAACACTTTATGATGCATGTATATATTTATACAAACAATGCACTAGAAAAGTATTCTTAATGCTTTACAATGCCTAATTGTATTTAATCAGTTGCATGTTCTGGTAAATTAACCCAGTTATATTCCATTATAATACACATAACTCATTTCCCCCCCAATGCATAATGCTATAATATAAAAAATTACATATAATAATTTAATGATGTTAATTGAAACTAAATTCCTAAAATTAATATACAGTTTTAATGCAATGCTCACTTCAAAATTCAAAACACACCATTACAATTAGTGCATAATTAGTAGAATTAGTGCATTTTACATTATACAGCTGTCAGTATCATTAAAAAGTCTTCATGTGTTAAAGTCAATATAACATTATAAAAAAGTTTGTAATTAAAACTTTTAAACATATGTATAAAATAAAAAAAATGTAATGATCAAATAATTTACAATGAAAAAAAAACAGTAAAAAGACATTCCTAGAAGTCCCTGCATGACACCTCATAAGATATATATATACATACATACATATGTATGTATGTGCACATTCTATATGCGAGTATTGGCCATGTTTTATTGACAGGCCACGATGAATTGTTTTATCACCTGTATTATTATGGTGGTTATCAGCATATTTCAAGAAAAGTTATTTAACGCAAATTTATCATATATTTTAAGTGTACATAAAATTATAAAACAGTATAATGCTTCGTTTTACTCAGTTTTCACCTAGTTTTAAAGCACTGAATGAAATTCAGAAATGTATGAAGGTGCTATGAAAATCATTCTTTGTGGTTTTCTAATGCTGCATTTTGTGCAAACGTCTTCAGTATTTGCTTTTGACCATTATGCCTAAAAAAACTGGATCTTTTAACATTTAATTACACTAGTTCATTTTTTAAAGCACCTGAAGCACCAAATATTAATGCTTTATAGTCATTGTTTTTAATTATTTCATCTTCTTTCTTCTTTTTTAATTCATTTATGCTTTTATTGCAATTTTAAACTGCAATTTTATTGCAATACAAATACAATTACTATTATCACAACTGTGGTTACAATTATTTACAGAACATATACTTTAAAAATGTATGCAGTCTTCATAAAAAGTGTGATCAAAGATTGTTTGCAAAGCTCCATGTCACAGTCTACCTATCTGATCTGCCGTGCTTTGAGTTTTAGATTCGCCTGACAGCATGAGGAAAACACTTTAAAGACCCGAAACGTATGTGTGGGCAAGACGACAAAAATGATGGTCCCTCAACAGCCTGCGCAGTCAAACTATTCCTCAGTGTTTCCTTAAAACTTTGAGAAGCTGTGTATGCATCACAGGGCTTTGAAAGGCACATCTGAACTACAATGATGTTCTTTTGAAATCTCGAGTAGTCTCACAGGTCGCATTAGACGCCACCTGCTGTCAGCGCTCGCTGCAATAAACCAGTCCTTGATCTTCTTGAAACAGAGCAAGAGAACTTGAGTGCATGTCATTCATTTCAAAACATGCAGTTGAAGAGACCATGTAGTGGCAGACAGTTCACTCAAGGTCTTGGTTTAATGTTCTACATAGATTTTAAAATGATTGCAGCTGCCCCCAAAACAAACCAGGTGGATATCAGGCCGCGTGACCTCTGAGATTGGGGTGACTGCAAAATAGACAGCGAGCACTGTCTCTGTAATGAGCTGCCGCCCCTGATTCCATCATCTAGCATCGGTTGCGCATTTAGATTGGCCAAGGTACGAGTTGATGAGCTCTCAAATTGTTCTCGTGAAAAGTTCAGTGGAAAACAAGTCTTAAGCCTGAGGGTAAAACTCAATTAATTATTAATGTAGTGTGTCATAAAGAACAGGATAAGACTCGAAGGGAAATGCTAAACACCTCAAAGCGAAAATAATACCTCCGCTTGGGTTCTCGGTGATTTGGGATACAATTAAAAACTCAATTTGAAAAGGTTTGTGAGAGTTATAGCGGCACAAGATTAATTCGCAATTGGAGAAATGGCCGTTTAGGGCCATCATACATTTTTGGCTTGTTAGCAGTGCGGTTTATTCTCTTCCCAGAGGTAATATGTCATACTTCATTAATTCTTAATAGACATAGCCTGAAACAGTGCAACAATTCGTGTTTCACCACTGCTACATCCTCTCCTTAACCGTCATTCCCCTAAGGCGTTTTTCCCCCAGTGTGAAAAGCTGTAGAATAGTTTACACTAGCATTGCTTGTGTCTGAGTGTGAGTGTGAATGTGTGTGTGTGTGGATGTGTGAGAGATGGCAATTGACAAGGGTATAGCCCGCTAAGAGACAACTTAAAATGTCAGGGAATCCAACTGTCAGGCAGCTCAGAAGTGACACGGGCCGTGGCGGTGGCATATTTGATGGTAAATCCCAGTGCTGGTTGTGACTCACCAGATTAGCGATGTGATTCACAGTACACGTCAAAATACAGGCTGAATTTTAATTACATCAATTACAAAATTGAAAGTGTTAGAGTGAATGAGCAGCTATTTGATGAACAAACACTGCCATCTCAGATTAGCAACAAATTTGACATGCTAGATAAACAGCCCATAACTGGGTGGAAAAACCATCTGTTTGTGATTCACATCTTTTTTCTTTTACTTTTTTTTATTTACAATATATATAAAACATATATATTCATTTTTATATATTTTCATATTTATATATTATATACACTTAAAAATATCTTTAAAAAATCTTAAAAATATATACATGAACAATTAAAAATCTATGAAAAATCAAATATATTTAAATATTTTTAATGTATATATAATGTTAATAACACGTATGTATTAGCTATGTTACTTTTACATGTTTATTATAAATAAAATATATAAATATAGAAAAAATATATAAAATACAGAAATATATTTAAAGACATATATAGAGAAGATATATATATAAAGATATATATAAAATGTATTTTATACAAATACGGTAAACATTTACAAATATTAACCATGCATAAAAATATACACATATTTTTAAAAAATATTAAATTATATAATAAAAAAAATTATTTTTGTTATTATTATTATTATTATAGTATGTATGAGTATAGCAATATTCATGTTTTTTTTTTTGTTTTTTTTGTTTTTTTATGTTCAATCCTGTTAGCATGCTGGGACTAGTCACTGACTGTCAACAGATTATATACATTTGAAATGTGACACCCAGCTCAATTACAAATGAATTGTCTCCATGTTGATCTTGTCTCTATACTCCAGTGAGATAGCACAATTATTTGCTGGACATCCCTTTTCCAATATAAAAGCTATTTCCTAAAACATGGCCTTTCTGTTTAACAGTTAGTATCAGATGTGGAGTTCCATTAACTATACCAAAAACAGCAACAGCAACTTAGCAAAACCATATTACATCACAGATAGTTTCACACATACGCGAGTACTCACTCAACAGGACAACACACTGAAACTACAGACATTTTGTGTTACTTGATTAAATAAATAACCAGTTTATGTTTTGAAATAAATATTAAGGACCTCAACCACCTGCTGACATAAATGATTCATAATAGACTACAATAAAAAAAACATGAATTACATCTAGTCACTGACTTACATTACAGCATCAACTCATTGAGAAGTAAAAAAGGGACCTTTGATACACACCTGTGCCATTCACCATCACCACTCGCCTTCCATCTGTGTCTTTCCTCTGTCTTTCATCCCCCCTCTCTCTCTCTCTCTCTCTCTCTCTCTCTCTATCTCTCTCTCTCTCTCTCCATCTGAGACGAGGAATGAGTTGGTGAGTCTTCGGCTCAGTGAGGTACAGATTGGGGCTCAGCTGCAGAAACTGACATCATCCTTACAAGAGCGCAGGTTTACCCCTCCCGTAGTCTCTCTCTCTCTCTCTCTCTCTCTCTCTCTCTCTCTCTCTCCCCCTGTCTCTCTCTCCCTCTCTTTCTCTCCATTTCCCCCCACCCCCACTTGTGTCATCACCGAGCCCTTCCTCAAACAAAATACATTGGTTACAGAAAATAAGGAGCAAATCCGCCTGCCTCGGCTGTTTGCATCGCAAATCTGTTTTATATTCAAAGTCGTGTGCTGTGGGATCAAGTAGCATTAGCATGTTCCCTGCAGCCACAGGTTTGAGAACTCAAAGTGTGAGCTGGTTATATGCACCAGGGAGCGTGCCGTCCACGCTTCTGCAAGAGGTTATTAGAGACCTACGACTGGGAGACGCTCTTTCAGAAAGGATCTCGCCACGTTTGCAAATGCGCAAGCACACGCGAACATGCACTTATCTCTATCACCTCTCCCTCCCGGTGGAATTTTCCTGTCCCAAGTCATTTAGATTTTCATTTATCATTGTAAGGTAAGACTGTGGCAGCTGTTATTAAAATAGATTGCCTCTGCTAAATCGTTGTAATGCGGGATGCGTTGAGAGCCGCATATACGGCTGCCTGAACTTTGTATACTGTAAATATAGACACATGTGCTATAAACATATGGATGCATCAGTATTCCCAGAAAGGAATTAAATGGAGAAAAATATGACAGCTGGTTAGGTGTGTTTTCTCCAGTAGTTTATGTCACAGGCAGAGCCAGAAATGAAGATGACATTGTAAATTACCCTGCCAGTGTGGCAGACACAACTAAGCTTGGCCTGTTTTTTTTTTTTTTTCTTCGGTTGTGTTTTTATCTCCACTTCAGTTTCTCAGGAGACTTGCATTCAGAATTCCTGCTCTTGTTTCCATAGTGACACTTTTTCCTCCTTTGTATAAGCATGTGCACTATGCATTGCTGTGGACAGACATTTTGCAGAGAGGAGCGTTCGCTGGTGTTAATTACTGCGTGTACAATTAAACACTGTTCATTAACAGGCTGTTACTATTATTTTTCATCTTGGGGCATAATTACATCACCCTGTAAAATCTGCATAATTACAACCTGACTGATAAAAGCCACATTAAAAAAACAAAACAAAAAAACACACAGAAATGCAGACTTTTTAATGCCATCCACCAAACAATTTAAATTGGATCTGTAGAGCTTTACGGCATGAAATACTAAGAAACACGCACAGCGTTGATTCAACTTCCTCTCTCAGTGGAAACTGCAAACCTATTATCTGCTACCCAGACCAGTGGGTGGTAGATGGAAGTGCTCGATCACCTCAGTCAAACAAGAAGGTCTAATGATGAGCTCTTAAATTGCTCACATAAAAAGATCAGCTGAAAAGTGTAAAGCCTAGGGGTAAAACTCAATTCATTATTAATGTGCTGAGCTATAAAGATCTGAGTGGGGGAATGCTAAACACGGAAATGCTAAACAACTAAAAAAATAAAACCTGGGCTCATGTTACATCTGACATCCAATTAAAATTAAATGGTAGTCTTGTTTGCTATTATTATTTTTCACCTTAAAGGATGAGTTCACCCAAAAATCAAAATTCTGTTATTAGTTATTCACCCTCATGTCCTTCCAAACCTGTAAGACCTTGGTTCATCTTCGGAACACAAATTAAGATATTTTTGATGAAATCTGAGAGCTTTCTAATCCCTAAGAGAAATTAATGTAATTACTATTGTCAAAAGACATTATTAAAATAGTGACTGTTGTGATTAGAGTGGTTTAACCTTAATGTTATGAAGCAGAGGTGGGGGACTCGAGTCACACGACTTGACTCGAGTAGGACTTAAGTCGCAAATTTTAGGATTTGAGACTTGCTTGACAAATATTAATAAAAGACTTGACTTGACTTTGACTTGACTTTGACTTGATAGTCGTGACTTGAGTGAATGACTCGAAATAAAGTATTTTGTTTAATAAATGTCTGTTTTTGAACGGACCTCAACCTAACCACGTGATGCAGCAGGCAAGCTGAGAGATCTAACGTAAGAGCATGCGCAGTCGTACGAGTATGCGCAGGTGATACGCCAAGAATAATTCAATTCGGGTAACGTTATCAGGATTATGTGCAAGACCATGCAAAGAGAAGAACAGCAGTATGCAAGGCCTCCAACACGAAGATATGTGATGCAACCACCACCACCTCAAATTTCATTTGACAACTGAAATCGCACAAAAAATTGTGTGAAAAAAAAAGTGACGAAGTCAGACCCGCTGTTTTCAGCTAACCCTGTCTTGGCTAGTCAAACTATACTGGTTGTGATAGAATTAACGTTTTGGACATGTTAAAAGTTGACTTTGAATTGATTCTGCATTTATTAAACAGAAAATTGGGTTAAAATCAGTGCTGTGATTAACCCATGCGATTTAAAAAAAAAAAAAAAATCCATATTAACACGTTAAAAATATTTAACGCAATTTACGAAACGTCAGTTTTTTTCTGTCATCCTTTGGCTAGCATTACAATATATGATGTCGCTCTTATTCATGAAAATGCTTTTAAACCATTTAAGTGCGCCAAAAGAGAAAAAGAGAACGCGCTGTCTGTGAGTGTCCTGTCACACACACTATGCACAGAAAGACGTGCGCTAGTATCAAGTTCTCTGTCACGCTTGAGCAAACAATTACACACACACAATAATGCCAAATATGTGTTTTGCCGAGTATCCTCATTTGAGCCGCATTGAATGAGATAAATAAAGTAAACGAAAGTAAAGAGTTGTGAGGTAGTGAAATCCGCGTCATGTGCGGCAGCTCTTAAAGTGACAGCAGCACATAATTATCTCATTTATTCATTTTTTTTGTAAGTGCAATGCATTGTAAATGGTTATTGACCGTTTATAAAGAAATGTCAGCTTTTTTGTTTTTGCAATAGCACTTAGTCTTCATTGTTAGACTTTGAGTGAAGCCTATGGATAGTTTATCGGGATGCACATAAATATATTGTTTGCACATACACACACACACACACACACAAAGAAACAAAATTGTACCTAACCAAGCATACCCAACTTGCAAACCCAACCATGCATACACAAACAAAGCTTCTACTACGTCAGAACACCAATTCATTATTGGCACGTGAGTAGCATGACGCATGCGTCCAGTAATGATTTGACATTCTGATGTTGAACCTGGAAGTGCTGAATTGTGTTTACTATGTCAACAGCGTAGGAGACTGACAAGGAAGAGAAGAAATTGTTGAATAAAATCATTTGTTTGATTTTTTGTGCACAAAAGGTATTCTCGACTAAAGGTTGAACCACTTTAGTCACGTTGACTTTTAATGATGTCTTTACTACCTTTCTGGGCCTTGACATTGGTAATTAAAAATTGCTGTCTATGGATAGTCAGAAAGCTCTCGGATTTTATCAAAAATATCTTGTATCCTGTATCTAGAACTCACAGGTTTGGAATGACAGAGTGAGTAATTAATGACAGAATTTTCATTTTTGGATGAATTAACCCATTAAAAACACAAACAATGACAATATCTAGAAAGCAGAATGGCTGATGGCCAATGTAATGCCAACATACACAAAAATGCTGAAAATTTAAAAACAAGTTTGTTTGAAGCGGCACGCTATTTTGCACATGTTTCTCTCTTATATAGACAAACCTTTCCTTTATTATATTGGTGAATGAAGTTTGAGGTTCTGACGGTCATGTCTGATGCTGTATTTTGCATACAGCAAATATCCTTTCATGTATAAGGTCAATTTTGAAGCATTTATATCCACAAGAATGATCTTGGGATATTATCTTCTAACTTCTGAATTTGGCATGCTGCATTTTTTCTTCGTCACACTGCACAGACTCTAATCAGTGATGTCGGTGGTTCCCAGGCTTGAATTTGGCTTGTCAATTGGTGTTGCAATGATTTTGCAATGACAGTTATAAACATTTATAATGACTTAATGTTATAAAGTTATTGTCGAGTCATGCGGTTGAAGTCCAAATCGGGTCTCGAGCCATCATATAAAACTAAAAACTAAACTTCATTTAGTCAATCAAGTCACAAGTCCTTAAATTTGCAACTCGAGTCAAGTCATGTAACTGGAGTCCCCACCTCTGCAATCAACGTAGATCTCAGTTGAAAACGCAAACCTATTATAAACCCAAAAGTGTCTTCTATCCAGACCGGTGGGTGGTAGATGGATTACTCAAGACAAGAATCACTACAAGACAAACTAGAAAGTCTAATGATGTCAGGGATAAAAACGCTGGGGTTTTTGATGGAGACTTTATGAATGGATTTGTTCTTTAATGCCACACCACTAAATCACCTCAAATGGGTTTGTTTCATGCCAATTACAAGCTAAATCCAGCGAGTGACATGCCTGCAATGATTATAAATGGCCACAAGTGATGAGTATAGTGCATCTTCTGGTGTCATTAAATGATTTGTAACATCTTCAGTTCAGAGTTCAATATAAGGCACTCTCTGTTAAGCCTCTAAGGCTTATTTACTTGAGGCTTATTACTTGCTGAATACTGCAAAGTACATGCTGTAGACTAATCAAATATAATAAAAAATAGTATGTGAAACAGAACAAACTATTAGATGTCTCAAAAAAGTTAAGCAGGCATTAAAGGTATTCTACAATATTATAAGATGATGTATTTAGCATGTGCCGTCAAATTTTGTTTTAGAAAAAAAAACTATTTGATAAAAAAAAACTAACATTCCAAGTTCAAAAGAACTTTTGAGCATTGCTCATAAATAAAAGCAGAAATATAGCATTCTGTTTCAAACTAGGGGTTTAGGATATGACCAAAATCTTATATCAAAATACAAGTACTTTTATTTCTCGATAATGATATATTTCACAATAAAGTTTTTTGTTGTTGTTGTGGTTGCTTTAAATGCTTTTATGAATTCAACATTTTTGATACCATTTAAATTTCATAATTCTCAATTTCAATATCACAAAAAAAAGATTTTAGCCTACACTCAAAATCATTGGGTTGAGAATAAAATGACTGTTGGGTCAAATATGGACCAACCTAACCATTGGTTATTTTCACCTAGCATAATGTATGTGTTGATTTTTGATATAATTACTTTTTACAGTAATACTAGCTTATTTTTACCTCAGTAAAAATTTAATTAAACAGAGATCATGATTCTCCACGATTCTGAATAAACTAAACAAAATAACATATAATTTATTCAAGGTTCTGACAACATGTCAAAATGCCAGTGTTAATTTCTGCAGTCTATTTAAAAATATTTAATTAGATTTTTTTTATTAGTTTGAATGAATGATTCAATAACTCACTAATAAAGACTTGTTTCATTACTGGATGAATCAGTGTTTTTGATGAATGATTCAATGACAAATACATTTTTTACATCCCTTGTTGCCACCTTGTGGAGTAACAATAATCGATATAATCATTATTTGAAGCATTAAATTTTTTCCCAGTACTTCTGTCATAATTTGAATTATTGTAACACAGAAATAACTATGTGGTTGAAAAGACAGTGAAGCTCTTTCATGGCTCTTTCATGGCTCTTTCATGTACGAACACACTGGGTCAGCAACAGCACCAACACAGATTTGAATATTCACAGTGATCGTACTTGTCAAAGATTTAATAGACACAGCCAAATCGCTGTCATTTAGGAATAAGATTAAATTAAATAAGTTTAAATGTAGGTGATATTGTATGCATGAATACAAACTATATGAAATATGCTGTATTTAGAATTGTATTCATCCAAAATCCATTCCTCTGGTAAATGTAGCGGGTGAACCAGTATTAACATACCAATACAATACACTATTTGCTTTCAAACATAGTTACACAAGTGCATATTGTCATCTGTGGATTCCTTGCATTAAAGGTTCTAGAAATGGGCCATAGTAAAAGTCCTTCAATTAATAGTCATATTAGCTACCATATGAAATATAGATATTTAGATATGCCCTAAATTCCCAAACAAATTAGACTTCTGCAGAGACACTTGATTTTCCTTAGCTGTGTCTGTCCTTGAATCAATGTCAGCATTCCTTTCTTCTCTTTCTATTCAGTTTTCAATCAATCCTTTAGGTGTAACGGTACCTATTTCTCTGTGTATAATTGGACTGGATGACAGCCATATTTGAAGCCAATAGATGAAAGCATCTTTTGACAATGGAGTGTCTAGCCTGTGACATGACTTGAATGAGGAAGAGATTGCTGTGCACGTACAGGGGTACGAACACACAAAACCCTGTACACGTGAAATAAATAAATTGGTCATAGTACCTCTGCACACTTGTTGAGGGAAGTCGGTGGGAATACACTTGAGAAATGAAATCCATTACCATTTCCTGCATTAAGAATGAGGCTGCACTGCATACCAAATACCTGCATTTTTTTATTTAAAAAAATATCATTGATATGTCTAAAAAAGGGGACACAATCCTGCATTTGTTTAGGGCATGAAAAATGAGAATACAACCCCAAACACTAGGACTGTCAAATTGACTAAAGAGAGTAATTGAATTGCATCTGCTGAATAATCTATCAAAGCAGTCACAAATAATTCAGAGATTAAAAGGTGCAGTATGTAATATTCACAGCTAGTGGTTGAAATGGGTACTGCAGTCCAAATTCAAAATATTGGAGTGAGTTGTTTGCCCTGCCCCCTCCTCCTCACACTCGACGCTGGTTGCCAGTTTGAGGACACACAACAGGAATGAGTGCCAAGCCTTACAAGTTCAGGCAGAATCTGTGATCTCTGACCAAGTTTGTTCAAACAAGAATGTTAACTTAGCATGTTTCCTAAATCTCTGCAGACATATGGTTTTTTTGTCATTTGGTACAAAACTACATGCAGCACCTTTGATATTTGAAGTAAGAAAATCTCCAAATGGAGAAAAAAAAATCAAGACATTATGGGCCCTATCATACACCCGGCGACGTAAGTGTTTTTTGCTAGTTTCAGCCTGAAGCAGTAATCATTTTCACATTCCTACACCACATTGTTTGAATAGCAAATGTATTTGCGCCCATTTGTGCGTCAATGGGCGTGCTGGTCTGAAAAGAGGTATTTCCAGGTGCATTGTTGGAGTTTTGCTATTTTGAGGCAACTCAAATAGACTGCGTAATATTTTTTTTTATTATTTAAAGAGCATTTTAATGATATGCGCCTATAGGTGGGTGCACAATGCGCATACACTCTACTTATTACACACACAGGGACGCACAGAAGCATGCCGAATATTCAAAATAAAAGGATTGCAAAATAAAAGTTTATTATTGTGTTCATAAAAATATAAATGCTTTAGTAGATGATCTGCTCACACGCTTTAACTTTAAAGATCCATTTCCTCGCTAGAAAAGCGCAACTGGCTTTTAAAGGGAATGGGAGATGAGACTCTGGTTTATTGCATGTTACGCCCAAAACACACCCATTACTCATTAAGAAATTAGGGACAACCCTTTTAGAACATGCACCGGGCGCGTTGACCATTTTTCCTGCCGTTTTTCCCGCAAGTGCACTTGCGCTATGCGCTTTAGACCATGCGGTTAGATCATTAACTGGGGACCTATAATAGCATGTTAGTGCCACATTAAATAAAAAAGTAAGATTAAAATAAGAATAAGATTAAAATAAGAATAAAGTTATAATTATGTGAATATAATAAAATGAAAAAAAAAATCAGAACCACACCACCACACCTAACATTTCTTGTCATAAACTCAATAAACACGTCAATACAATGAATATTACAAGTCAATATGTTATGCTAGATTTATGTTTCACAGTGTGTTCTTGCAAAATGAGTCTTTATAAAACAGTCCAGCTGTTAAAAACAATCTTGTGTGAACAGGTTCACTCAAAGTGATTCTTGATCTCGGTATGTGTGCTTTAGAAAGGTGAACTATCTGTAATAGCGTAGAGGTCATGGTTAAATGTGTTAATTTAGCCTGCTTTTTTGAACAGAAAATTAATTGCACTAAACAAACATTAAATTGATAGCTCTTCCGAACACAACCTGTTAGACCACAGTTGAGCAATAGCCTATACGTGTGTTTGCAGTCAGTGTTGTCGCTAAGGTAACCACCAGTACCCACAAATTCACTCTCCACTCACTGTCACTTGCATTAAAAGCATAATTTTTCCTCATGAGGGAACATTGGCGGATGCACACTCTGGCTCTGCCCCCACTAGCCTTTCAGTAGAGTAAACATGATGCAGCTACTAATTTATACATTCAGTCCAGTGCACTGCTACATGGTGGTCTCCATGGACAGATCCCCTTATGAACAATTAGTGGCAAAACCGTGGCAGAAAAGTGAGATCCATCCATTTATAGGAGCTTATGAATTACAAATTCAATGCCGGTTCGAAACTTTAGGACTCATGATTTGGATCCTCATTTTACCACTTTAATTTGTGTTCACTTGAGTTAATCAGTTGAGAGCAATAGAAACGAATGAAGTATATACATGAATTTTAAAAAGCCAGTTGGCATTTTACAGGACAGTAAATGAGAAAAGATTTTGAAATTTACTGAAAGACAAAATCAGCTTACTTGCCAATTGTTTTCATGATCTTTAATATTTAATTTTCTGAAATGAATGTCTGCAATGAGCTGTACCTGGTGAGACTGCCTCAACGTTCAAATTCAGACTTGTTTTCAAAGTCCTTGATACATTGTAGGTGACAATTTTATGTGGATTTATGCAGTGGTCAGCAGCACTATCCACAATTTACAAATTAAGATAAATGTCTATATTTCCAATAACCTTTTTTGAGGCTGAACCTGTAGTGGGAACCCATTACCATATCCTGCATATGCTGAGAAATTTTTTGCATTGCAAAAACAAAACATTGTGGCTACGCATATTGTTTTGAGAACCGCAGAACCTCTTAAAACTGAGCTGGAGGGGGGAAAATAAAACAGCCATAGACCAGAGTAGTATGTAGGATTCTCTAACGCAGGACAGATTTCATAAAAACAATATTATTATTCCAGTCACTTAGCTCAGGTCACAAGAATATCACAAGACGATGGAAATGTTGGTAAAAACTAATTTATCCTCAAGGATTTGATGTCCTTCAGGTATTTATGTCAGTGACTGCAGCTGATTCATCTTATTATCTTGTATCTTATCAAATACATAATTAGTTGCATCAGTGGTTTTAGAAACTGGCTGATGAAAATAGATCTGAAATCAGTATTTGCATGGCATATTGATACTACATCAATACTGACAGGCATTCTAGTGATGTTACAGAATCCTCCCATATGAAGCAAGCACTGCTTTTCTTCAGAGGCATATGGTGAGATTTATAGATCTTAACTTGACAACATGAACTGCCTGAAATTAAGGATATAGAGATGCACTTGCCAAAGAACAGAAGAATGCAATGCAGGCAATATCCAAACAAGAGGTAAAATCTCAGTAAATAAGCGATGAGAGCAGGTGAATAACTTAGAATATTATAATTGCAGTAATGCTGGTGGTGGATAACAGTTCTTATCTGTTTCAGATGATGAAGACTTGAAATGGTTGATCAGATGACTGAAGCTAGTCGCAGACGATAGTCTTCAATCTTCAGTCTTCAATTCAGTCGTCGTCACGGGCAACCAAGATCTTTCCTCTGGGCCAAAGTTGTGGGCCGTGGTCAGAGACTATCTTCAGGTATCCAAAAGTGACCGAAGAGTTACTGGAAGAGGATTTTGGTTGTTTCGAGGGCTGTGAGTAGCCCTTTCAGAGGAATCAATTTACACGCTTTCAGAGAAGCATTCTACAATGACGAGGACACAGGTGTCAGAGTTGGAAGGTGGTAGATTTGTGATGAAATCGATTCCAATGTAGGACCGGGGTCTACTCAGTACAGGTGGAGGTCCCAATTTTACCTTCAGGATGATGTGGGACTTCTGATATGGCACAGACTGAGCATCCTTGCCCATATCGACTTCCTAGGCCACATTGGGCCACCAGTAGCGGTTACTGATGAGCGAGAGAGTCCAGAGGCCAGTGATGTATGCATGAGGCACAGACAGAGGCAAGTTGGTACATAGGTCCATCCCTCTGGACCTCCAAGCGGAGCAGACTCAGACCACGTGGCTTCTGTAAGTTCATCATTGGACCACTGGATGGACAAACAATGATGGCAGGAGGGAGAATTGGTTTTGGAGGAGAAGTAAGGAATTATGGATGGTGTATACGGGATAATGCATCAGCTTTCTGGTTCTTGTTACCAGGTTTCCTGGAGTAGATGAGGATGTCGTCGATATAGACGATGATAAAATGGAGGAGGAACTCCTGGAACACCTCATTCATGAATCACTGGAATACAGAGGGTGATTAAGGGTGCGTTCACACTTGTCATGTTTGGTTCGATTAAAACGAACCCTGGTGCGATTGCTCAGTTAGTGCGGTTCGTTTGAACATATGTGAACGCTGCCATCCGAACCCTGGTGCGGACCAAACAAGCGGACCGAGACCGCCAAAAAGATGGGTCTTGGTCCGCTTCCAAACGAACTGTGGTGCGGTTCGATTGATATACGAATGCAACACGGACCAAAGACATGTAAACGAACCAAAAACAGGACGTGATGCCTCAAGATGCGACGCTACAAGTCAGCTGATTTGACGACGCGGAAAGATCGGTGTATCCAAAATGAGTCGAGGGCAAACGTGGAGCAATGAGGAGGTAAAGCGACTCATCAATATTTGTTTCTGCATACAATGGAGGAAATCCTGGTGCTGTTTTGAATGTTTTGAACATTTTATGAGCTCTTCAAGAGTTTTTAGCTGGTAAAAATAAAGCATTTGTACACGCATAAAATGATCATGTTTAATCCAGCACACAGCATTGTTTTGAATGTTCGGGAATGAAGCTTTGTCGCGAAATATACGTCATAAAACCCGACCAATCAGGTTGTGACCGTATCCTTATGCATTTGGTTCGGTAACTTAAAGTTCGCTGTTTAAAATGCCAGTGTGTACGCTACGCGGACCAGGACTATATGTTTTGTTTTGTTTTTTGATCCGGACCAAACCAACCGAACTACAAGTGTGAACGCACCCTTAGACAGCCTGTACGGCATAATGAGGTACTTGTCGTGGCCTGATAGAGTGACGAATGCCTTTTCCCATTCATCACCTTCACTAATCCAGAAGAGGTTAAAAGCATTCCACAGGTCCAACTTAGTGAAAATGCAAGCTCCACGTAACTGCTCCAGGTCTGCTGGGACCAGCGAAAGAGAGTACAGAGAGTTGAGAGCACAGTATTTGATGCAGGGCAGTGGAAGTGGATCAACGAATTAATTCTTGCTTAAGAGCCTCCTCGATGTACTCCTCCATGGTCTTCTATTGTAGGATGGACAGTGAGTATACTTTACCCCTTGGTAATGTGGCCCCAGGGAACAGACCGAACATACAGTCCCACGGCAAGTTTTGTCGCTGCTTGCAGACAACATTCTGGAACACCTGGTGTTTGAGGGGAATATCTTGTTGCTTGGTGATTGCTGGATTCTCAATAGAGGTGGAACACACTGCAATGCTTGTGGAAGAAGAGGTCAGTTTCTAGGTGTTAGATCTGACTGAGGTTTTCTTGGCAAGGCGTAAGCAGTTCTCAAAGCAGCATTAAATCCACTGTTGATCCTCTCTGGTGTTGGAGTAGATAAGAGGATTGTGTTGCAGCATCCTACGGTCATCCCAGGATGATAACAGCGGTTGAGCCTTCCAGCACCATAAACGATATTTACTCCTGATGTAGACATCCACTGAGGAGCACTATATCACTATAACATCAGTACATGCCAGAGGGGAAATTGAAGGAGGCATATGGATGGTACTCACTGCTGGGCGTGATAGTCTGACTGGACAGGCTGGAAGAAGATGTTCCTCTGGACCACACTATGGGATGTGGATTCTTTGATGACGTTCTGCATTAGACAGGTGGGCTGAATCTATTTGCTTGGGCTTGGGTACTAGAGGGGCGACAGATGGAGGATGCACCGTGTTTTGGTCCAGGGTGCAAGCAGTGAATTGTGAGATTCTGATGGAACGTTGAATGAACCTCACTAGTCCAATTACATTGTCATAGATTGCCATCTGACAAAATATCGAAATGCAGAAATCAGCGCAGTCTCATTCCACCCGCTGACAGCAGCCAAAGTGCGGAACTGCATGATCATTGACTGTGGATCTTCTCTGAGAAAGCCTGTACAGCTGGTCATGTAAAGAGATTGAACTGGCTGTTTGACCGAAGACCTTCTTAAAATGCATGGTCAAGGCCATAAGCGAGTTAGTGACCGGACCATTAGCATCCTACATGGACCGTGCCCACTTCAGTGTACATCCTGTCAGTAGCGAGATGAAAAATGCTATTTTAGCATGGTCATTGGGGAACAGCTGCAGCTCCATTTCAAAGAAGTGATCATTTTAATACAAGAAGGGTTGCCAAATGTACCAGAACCAGTCAGTACAAAGAACTGTACCAGCATTTCTGCAGTAATGGTAATACCAAGTACTGGGTATATTCAGTATGGATAGACACTGATTTCAAACACACTTGTTCATATTTGTTTGAGAGGCTTGCTGAGGAGAGGTGTGTTATTACTACCTTTTCTCCTGTCAGATGATAAAACAGATAAAGAGATCCCACAGACTTATTTTAAAGGTGGGACCAGAGTCATATATACCTTCATAGCAGACTTTTGTTGGACTCTTGACTTGGGCCAGTAAGAAACCAACTATCTGTTAGGAGAGGCAGAGACAACAGAGCAGATAAATTGCAAACAGAGTTTATTGTCCAAAGGGTAAAGGAAATCAAAACAAAACATAAAATAACTGGTAGCCAAGCCACCAAGTAGAAGGGTGAGACAGAGGCGAAATCCAACGGACAGGCAGAGGTCAAAACCAGAATCGGACCAACAGATACAGGGCAAAACCAAGGCAATAGTCCAGAGCAAGACCAAGGAGCTCAAAATCCAGGTGAGCCAGCCGAGGAACGAAAGGGAACAGGAACTGGGCAAATGAACAACAAAACAGGGTAAAATAACAAGACAAGGCTTTTAAATGTTTAGGAGCAATCAAAAACAAGATCTTCCGGCAAAGGGGCAGAGGTGAAGCGGACCAAAACCAAAACACACTGACAGAGAACCAAAGAAAGAGAGAAGCATAAGTAATGGAGAAAATCAGTGCAGAAGATGGGGAACAGGTGTGTGAGAGTGAGAGCGCTGATTAGAATGGGATTCAGCTGTGATGGTAAGGTGAGGTGACAATCAAGACACAAGACAAACACAGCAGAAGGATCAAACCAGAGTCCTGACACTATCAACTAGCCAGAATACATACCACCAAGAAACACGCCTAAAACTACTCAGAATACATTAGCAACTACAAAACAATTCTGGCAACGTCCCACAACACGAAAAATGCATTAAGGCTAGTATGTAACATTCACTTTTCACAAAACAATCAAATCCTGATGGATTTCACACCATTCAACATCATACTTTACAGCTGCAAGTTAGTCGACGAGAAGAGGGCCAAGTTGACCAAAATGTTACTAGTTGGTTAGTTGCAGAAAAAAAAAACTCCACAGGAAGTGTCGAAGTCAAGCGGTCCAGTGGTTCCTTGGGGTAATTACAATATGTCGGGCAGGAAATCCAAATATTCGCCTATCATCTGTAGACCTCAAATATGGCTTATCATTTGAAACATATTAGTTGCAACTTTACATGGCTGCTCGCTTGAACATTAATCTAGTTAAATGTGTGCTATTATTAGGCCAAGTGTTTGTGCAGAGAGTGGAAGCTGAAGTATAGCATGCTTACTGCAAGACATTGAGGTGCTGGCTCGACCACTTGCATTTTTTCTGAGACAGTGGAAAGAAATGAAAGCTCTAGCGCAAGTTCTGCCAGGAAGACTCAAATGTTACGTCACTGAGTTTAGATTTAACCAATCATTATCCAACACCTGTAGTATATAAGATCGGTACTAACACACGTCTGAGTTCGCAGATGCTGACGTCAACCTTTATTGTTAGCGTTCAGCTGCAAACCCAACCACGTCTCTGAATAAGCTTGCCGCTTGTGATTATTCAGATTCCGACGAAGATTTTGTCCTGCATCTCCTCTTCCGTGCGTCTGCAGTACACGCATGCAGTGCCGCTGCTGCATGGATATCTGAACCGGAGGACGTAAATTCACAGCTCATCCAAGTTGTTCAATGCCTTTCAGAGTCTGCTAACCCTTTCGCATGTAAGTTTAAATTAATTCTGGCTGAGCGCGTGAGTTTTTCAAGGCGACCGTCTTTCAGAACGTGTCACTTTATCATTCTATGGTGACGCGTCATTGCTTGTTACGTGACACACGGCAGCACAATAGCGCTGTATGACTAATGATATGATCATTCATTTTCCTTTAAAATATTAATAAATTTGAGGTCTATAGCATGAAATATCTGACATTCTGATCATCAAATATGTGCAAGTGGACGTGTTTTGCTGTTTAAACACTTTTATAATGATCGCGTTTGTTGAGCTCCACGCGCCGCATGTTAGTTCGCGCACAGCTCAAAGAATCGCATCGTTGGATTTACAGCATTCATTCTTCCTCATTGCATTAAACAAAACAAAGATTTTCCCTACTCCTCTCGGATCAAGCAATCAACAGCGCGTGGCTTTAACCTCATCTACTCTTCTAAATTCTCATCACACAATCCAGACGCCATTTCAAGACGTCTCTGCGCCAACTGCAACGTCAATCTTAGGGTGCACACTTGTAGTTCGGTTGGTTTGGTTCGTTTGGTCCAGACCAAAAAACAAAACAAAACAGATAGTCCTGGTCCGCTTAGCGTTCACACTGGCATATTTAACAGCGAACTTTAAGTTACCTAACCAAATGGATAAGGATACTGTCACAACCTGATTGGTCGGCTTTTATGACATATATTTCGCGACGGAGCTTCATTCCCGAACATTCAAAACAATGCTGTACACTGGATTAAACGCGATCAATTTATGCATGTACATATGCTTTATATTTACCAGCTAAAAACTCATGAAGAGCTCATAAAATGTTCAAATCATTCAAAACAGCAGCAGGATTTCCTCCATTGTATGCAGAAACAAATATTGATGAGGCACTTTACCTCCTCATTGCTCCACGTTTGCCCTCGACTCATTTTGGATACACCAATCTTTCTGAGTCGTCTAATCAGCTGACTTGTAGCGTCGCATCTTGAGGCATCACGTCCTGTTTTTGGTTCGTTTACATGTCTTCGGTCCGTGTTGCGTTCATATATCAATCGAACTGCACCAGAGTTCGTTTGGAAGCGGACCAAGACCCATCTCTTTAGCGGTCTCGGTCAGCTGTTTGGTCCGCTCCAGGGTTCGGATGGCAGCGTTCACATATGTCCAAACAAACCGCACTAACTGAGCAATTGCACCAGGGTTCGTTTAATCGAACCAAACATGACAAGTGTGAACGCACTCTCAGTCTCTCCACTGCTGCACCAGCTCAAGAGTTCGGTAGGTGTTTTATCTCACCTGCTGCAGTTATGATGTCACCCCAACTGAGATCTATTATCCTAGGTAAGGTCATTAACCATGGCTACTTTACTGCTTTCATCGCCTGCAATTGACAGACTTGTGGTTGACTGCGGTGACGAGGCATTTTTTATCAACTTCCGATCCCAGTTTGCTACGAACCTCTCATTCGCTGAATTTGTCATCCTTTTAGCATTTACAGAGACATTCCGTGTCAAGCTTTTTAGATCGGAGGGATGATTTAGGTCGTACCTATCAAAGATGGCATACTTTAACCAACGATACGGGGTTTTTACTGAGATCGTGGTATTCTTAAAATAACAAGCCATTCTGCCCCCTCCTCCCCCTTTTTTTAATACGAGTATAGTCTGGTCTGTTACTGACACCAAACTGCTGTCCGTCACTTTGGTAGCCAAAAGATTTTAGCCTGTGCAATTCGCAAAACCCGCCCCCTATTGCATGCCCGACAACATGCTCTCTCACATCACACATCATGTTCTCACGAAGTGAAATACATCACGGAGCTAAGAGGACACTGACAATGTATGAAACTGTTTCATATTCAATATACTGTAATTCTTAGCCGTTAAACACTAAATACTTATAGGGGCTCTTTAATTGTCGTGACAGATCCTTCAACGGCTTGTGAACCGATTATCTCTTCATACTAGTTCATTCATAGCATCAAATAAACATGAATAAACATCAGAAGGAATGTTGTTCAAGCACAAAAAAAAAAAAAAAAATCAATTCCCATTAATGTTTCAGTGCTCTCTCTTTTTCCTGATCAGATTTTGTTGTTGAATTACATATAATGTCTAGCCGAATTAAGCAAAAGGCTTGCTCCCTCCACACTCAACGCTTACACTACAGATTCCTGTTATTCCCACCTCGATCACGACTTTCTGTTCCTCGTTGTCTAATTATGATAACCGTAATCGTTATATTCATCTATCCATGGATTGCTAGCAGGCATCATTTTTATGCAAGGTATTTTAATGCTAAATACCAAAGTCTTTTTCATTCCATCTATTTGTTGGCCAACCAAAGGCATAGCCGAATCCTCCTGTAAACCTTTTGTTAACGCCTGCCAATCACTTCGTCTATTCTGCAAAGTATCAGTACTATGCTAGAGGCTTTATGTGTCCTGGGGAATTTATCACAGAATTTAAACATTCAGTCTTGTTTGTGGGCGTTCACCTAATTTCTTAACTCTTTTCCTTAACCCTCTGGGGTCTGAGGCTGATTTGGGGTCCTGGAGTAGTTTTACATGCTCTGACATTTGTGCTTATTTCAGCTACTTATAACATACTATTGGCCAACATGTAATTTTGCTGTATTCAGCACAAACTCTGCTACAATAACATGTGAGCAAAATAGATGTACATGTTTGCATCTTTTTAAAAATAAAGATTATGCGTGGTTAGTAAGTTTTGGCAAAAAAAAATGCCCTTGCAATAAGGCCATAAAACACATACTGAATAGTTGTTCACAAGACTTTTGAGTTATCAAGCTTGTAGGCTAGAATTTTTACTACACAATGATGTGGAAATCATTCTGAATGCTTCAACACAAACAACAATATAATGATTTAAATTTTGTAAATCAGTTTTTGTGTCACCACTGCTGTATGCGTGGGAGTGGTGATGGCCATGAATACATTAGCAATTCACACCAGGGGAGACAAAAGACACTCCCCCAGTGGCTAACGGCCCATCCAAAGGCCAAAGCTGTGAAGCATCTTGAACTAAGAATGTTATGTGGGCGTTAACTCTCTGTTACAGTAATCGCCTCAGAATTTGTGTTTGAATCAATAGTATCTGTCTGCGGACTGCAAGAGAGGGGGCGTAACAGGAAGAAGGCGTAACCTGTTGAGGGGGCGTAACCTGAAGTTGTCCAAGTCACACAGAACCACGCGAGATGTCAAAAAGAGATGATGCAGCCGCTGCACATGCGCACATCAATACTCCGTCATATAATATGTATTTATTTAATTTAATAACTGTATTTGCAGTATTGTAAGGTTAGGTTTAGGGTTGGGGTGGGTGTAGATGTTAATAAAACACAATTTGATAAGTAGCACATTTAATTTACTGGTATTTATCCAAAGATTTTGTCTCACTTCTGGTCAAAGCTACATCCCTTCTAGACACAATCGTCACTAGTACTGCTCTTCTTCTACTTCACTCTTTTTGCTTTTTAAGCTTCACTATCGCCACCTAGTGATAAGGGATCGGATCGTATAACAACTACAAGGCCACAGTCATGTTGTTTGTTTTCGTCATTTTTTTAGTATTTTGACTATGAAACTCTTCAGTACATTTTTATGGAAGGGGTAGGTTTAGGGAAATGTTTGGGTGTGGGGGTAGGTTTTTAGCTATAATTGCATGAGTTCGTATTAATTTGATAGTATTTATTTTGTTTTACTACTAGCTTGTTTCATACTTAAGATTCGATAGCTAATCTTACACATATTTCATTCATAAAACATAAAATAATTTACTTTAAAAGATTGTTTTAGTCAATGATGCCCACGCTTGTTTATTCGCGGAAGGCGTAACTTGAAGAGGCGTAACTTGAAATTCGTTATAGTACTGCGGGATGCAGACAGACCCTTCTCGTTTGAATAGCGCGCGCTCTCCGTGGGTGTGGTCACATTACAGATAATGAGCTGGCTCGCGAACGACTGATTTCTCTCCGTTTTCAAACAGATTACATAAACAGAGAATATTTGTTTTAGATTTGACTTACATGATTTAAAACCTGACATTTCAACGTTTATTTAGACATGCGTTTCATATTTGTGTGAATAGTATTCGCGAAGTTACCGTTCATTTTCTTATGACTATCAGAATGGATTTCATTCGGAGAGAGATCGCAGCTCACGCATCAGGTTAGTTTTGTTTATTTTGCAAAAAGCACAACATTTTGTTTTTACTATGAGTGTGCACAAGTAAAAGTAGACATTTCACAGATTGCAATGGTATATATCTCTTAATTGTATGTTCAAAATTGACGGAGCATTTTGAGTCTCTTTCACACTGACAAGAAAAAAGTGAGTAAATCACGCGGGCGTGACGGCCGACCTCAGAGGGTTAAACACTCCAGTGTGACTCCAAAGGATCTGGTGTCACTTTAACTTTTTCTAAAGTTAATAACAAATTCTGTCCATCCTTCCATGATTAAATATCTAAAGTTCATTTTGAAATACTGTCAACTTCTCTCTAATGGAGAACCCTTTGGTAAAGCTTTGTTCAGGCTCAATCAGCTTACTGTTCTAGGATGCATCAACTTTTTTTTCCCCTTCTACATAATGGCCTTTCATTCAGAATTGCGGTAGCAACCACTGCAGCCGAGGAATTTCAACATCAGCCATCAAGCCCCTGGGAAGATGGTCTTCCTCTGCTATTGAATCATACATAAGACCAGATTCCAAAAAGCTCAGCAATCTCTCTCGTTCAATTAAGGTAATTTTATGCAAATACTGGTGGTGGTGTGCGTTCTCTCGCTTATTAATCATTAATTTAGTTTAGTTCGTCTCTACAGTTTTCATGTTTCGCGACTATCTTGGACTCCTTAGGTGGCCTCATGCAGCCACTCAGGCTCGTAGTCACTCGTCTATATGTTGCAAATGCGACTGTCTACACGTCAGTGTTCCAAGCTGTCGCGTCTTCACGGCCTAATGTGGCCTTCGTTGCCGTTCAAGCCTATATTTTCTACGTGGCCTAACGTGGCCTTCGTCACCGTTCAAGCCTAGTGTCTTGGTAGCCTAACGTGGCCTTCGTCACGGTTCAAGCCTATATTGCCAACGTGGCCTTTGGCGCCGTTCAAGCCTATATTGTCTATGCGGCCTAACGTGGCCTTCATTGCCGTCCAAGGCTTCGTGCATACGTGGCCCACTGCGGCCTCGTCGCCGTTCAAGGCGTGTCTATGCGGCCTAACGTGGCCTTCATTGCCGTCCAAGGCTTCGTGTATACGTGGCCCACTGCGGCCTCGTCGCCGTTCAAGGCGTGCCTATGCGGCCTAACGTGGCCTTCATTGCCGTCCAAGGCTTCGTATATACGTGGCCCACTGCGGCCTCGTCGCCGTTCAAGGCGTGTCTATGCGGCCTAACGTGGCCTTCATTGCCGTCCAAGGCTTCGTGTATACGTGGCCCACTGCGGCCTCGTCGCCGTTCAAGGCGTGTCTATGCGGCCTAACGTGGCCTTTATTGCCGTCCAAGGCTCCGCGTATATGTGGCCTATCGCAGGCTTCGTCTTTGTCGTTATTGGTAGCTCTTCTCTCTTCCCCTTTTCCTTCGCTTTCTCTCTCACCAATCAGTGGTATTCATCCTTCCTTGCCTCTTCTTACGCTATGGTTAGTGGCTTTTCCGCCGATAAGTACAAGTCTGTATAAGTCAATTTTTGTTTTTCTGTTTTAGGAACTACAAGAATCACTACTGGCATATTTCCGTTCCTCTCACAGTTTTTTGGGGGGTAGGCTCCGTCACAGGATAAATTATCCTTCACCATTTCTGGGGGTCGGCTACGCCCCTGCCTTCATCTTCAGGCAGGAAATGCAGAGTCCGCAACCCTCAGGATCTAAGCTACGGACGGGGCCTACGCCAAAGAACTTTCTTACTATATTTGCTTGCTGATTGTTAATAAATATCATTGTTACGTTATCTTACCTCCCGAGTCTTTCTGGCCGAAATGAAAGCTCTAGCGCAAGTTCTGCCAGGAAGACTCAAATGTTACGTCACTGAGTTTAGATTTAACCAATCATTATCCAACACCTGTAGTATATAAGATCGGTACTAACACACGTCTGAGTTTGCAGATGCTGACGTCAACCTTTACCTCCATCCTCCCCACCACCACCAGGATGGTCCCTGTCCATACCTCCGGGGGGGTCGGCTACGCCCCTGCCTTCATCTTCAGGCAGGAAATGCAGAGTCCGCAACCCTCAGGATCTAAGCTACGGACGGGGCCTACGCCAAAGAACTTTCTTACTATATTTGCTTGCTGATTGTTAATAAATATCATTGTTACGTTATCTTACCTCCCGAGTCTTTCTGGCCGAACTTAAAATACTCCATTTTTGGTAAGCGTAATACATCATGCAAACAAACAGGATGTGCTTTCTACTGTCTCGGTCTCCGTGAATTGGAGCGTGTCACAAAAATGAACCGAAACTCAGTGTATAGGTTACTTGCCTCACAGACATGAAAAATATATTCATAGAAAGCTTGAAATCTTTACTTTGAGATGAATTCATTCAAATTGAAAATAAATACTTTCTGCTTATGAAATCCGTATGACAGGTGCATTTCTCTCTAAAGGCGCTGAGTTCAAACTGCGGATATAGTGAGTCAGTCCACTCCACTGCAGATGTGTGTCGGCATCAGGTCAGTAACTGGTTGTCATGTCTGTTCTTCCTATGTTGATCAGGTTGAGGGTACACTGGCGTAATTGACGGCCGCTGTTAGGCTACTCTGGTATACTATAATAATATAGGTTTCATAGACAATTGGAAAAGTTTTTGGGGCAGACCTGACCTGTTGAAAAGAGATATTCCCTCCTGGGGTGGTGCTGCTCTTCTCTCTGAAAAAATTCTGCAGCAGAGCGATGACATCTCAGAACATTATCTAGTCTTGTGCATGCTACATTTAACCAAGGCTGCAAAACTGCCTCCCTACCACAAATATGGTAGAACTATCACTTCTACCACTAAATATTGCTTTATAAATAATCTTCCTGATCAGTTTCATTGCCCTAGCAAACCAGTTAGCTTAGAAGAACACAATGTTGCAACAGAAACTACTGACTGTCTCTTTTCCAGCACTCTAGACTCTGTTGCTCCTTTGCACTTAAAAAAGATTAAGGAAATTAGTCCAACGCCATGGTATAACGAGCACAGACGGGCAGCCAAAAAAATGGAGCGCAACTGGAAGAAATCAAAACTATAAGCTTTTAGTGAGAGAGAAAATGATTGAGTACAGAAAGGCCTTTCAAAACTGCTAGATCTGCTTATTTTTCAAATCATTTAGAAGAAAATAAACAACCCTAAGTATTTATTTGATACAGTGGCTAAATTAACGATAAATACAGCTTCAACTTCTGATGTTTCCAAACAGCACAGCAGGACTTTATGAACTTCTTTACTTCCACGATTGGCAATATTACAGAGAAAATTATAGCCATGCAACAGTCTACTACAATATCACATCAGACAGTGCATTATAGTTTCCCTGAGGAAAAATTCCACTCATTCGCTGCTATAGGAGAGGAAGAATTGTCTAAACTTGTTAAATCATCGAAATCAACAACATATATGTTAGACTCTATACCGACTATGCTATTGAAAGAGAGGCTTCCAGAGGTCATAGATCCTCTTCTTAATATCATTAATTCATCTTTATGACTAGGTTACATATCGAAAAATTTTAAGCTGGCTATTATCAAACCTCTTTGAAAAACCACAACTTGATCCTGGAGAATTAGTCAATTACAGGCTGATCTCCAATCTATCTTTTCTGTCAAAAATACTAGAAAAGGCAGAATCATCAGAACTGTGTTCCATCAGGGAAAGAAATGGTATCTGTGAGGATTTCTAGTCAGGATTTAGACCGTACCATAGTACTGAGACTGCTCTCATTAGAGTTACAAATGACTTGCTCTTATCATCAGATCGTGGTTGTATCTCTCAATTAGTGTTACTAGACCTCAGTGTTGCTTTTGACACTATCAACCACAATATTCTTTTGAATAGACTAGAAAATTATGTTGGCATTAGTGGAATTGCATTGGCATGGTTCAAATCAAACTATATACTGTATAACTATGACATATGCTCTCAATGACAAATGCGGAACAGTTAGTTCATGCGTTCATGACCTCAAGGCATGACCCCTGCACTGCTCTCTTGATAAACAAACTACAGCTAGCCCAAAACGCAGCTGCTAGAGTCCTTACTAGAACCAGGAAGTATGACCATATTAGCCCGGTTCTGTCAACACTGCACTGGCTCCCTATTAAACATTGTCTAGATTTTAAAATCTTGCTAATTACTTACAAAGTACTAAATGGTTTAGCTCTCCAGTACCTGAGCGAGCTCTTAACGCATTATAATCCTTCATGTCTATTAAAATCTCAGAATTCCGGCCAGTTGTTAATACCTAGAATATCAACTGCAAATTAACTGCAAGCAGTAGATCCTTTTCCTATTTGGCACCTAAACTCTGGAACAATCTTCCTAGCATTGTTCGGGAAGCAGACACACTCTGTCAGTTTAAATCTAGACTAAAAACGCATCTCTTTAACCTAGCATACACATAACAAGGATTGTTAGGCTGCAAAGATTAGGTCAGCCGGAACCAGGAACACTTCCTATAACACCAGATGTACTCATTACATCAGAAGAAGAATGGCATCTACGGTAATTTTAGCCTCTCTGTTTATCCCGAGGTTTACCGTAATTAGCACCCCTACTCCAAAGTCCGGTTGCTCTTGGAATTGCTCGCCGGCCTCACTAAGGCCTCGCGTTCTTGTTGCGAACAGTGTATAAAAAAAGCTTCTACAACTTCAGCTGATGGAATTATTATACCCCTCGTTAGGGTTGGGTACCGAAACCCTAACGAAACCCTAACCCTTCGTTAGGGTTGGGTACCGAAACCCTAACTATATAACCGGTATGTACCGGATCGAATCAGAATGCGAATGTCTGTGCCTCATTTCGGTGCCACTTAAATGCCTGAAGTGATTAAAATATTTGTCCTCTGGTGACACGGACGTAAGAAGCATCAGATTCATCAACACGCCTGATTGCTAGTTTAATTTAAATACTCCTTTCATGGGGTGTCAGAATGCTCGGAAAAATTATTTCCTGAATGAGAAAACTCACGTGAACGTTAGAAAGCTTTGATGATAGCCTACAAACCCAATACATCTTTGTAGTAACGTTACTGTCCATTTTGTTTTCACATTTTGAAGTAAAAATCACAAATCGTCGGGAAGTGAGACCATCCGTGAAGTGCGTGAACGCAGCAACTACACTTGCGCTACCATCTACCGTTAGCTTAGCTAGCTAAATTAAACGCGCTTAAATTAAAATGCCTAAAACTAAACGCTCCAAAGTGTGGCTATATTTCACCAGAAAGGATTCCGACACCGCGACGTGCAGAAAATGTTTTACAACAGTTGCGTGTAAAGGGGGAAACACGTCAAACCTAATGAAACATTTGAGGCCACATGGAATATGCACCGTGTTTGACAGCTTGCGGACATCAGCTGGCATTATCAGTGTGGATGACCCCAGCCCCAGTAAGCGGGACAGTCTTCCCATATTGTCTGCACTTTCAAACAGGCCTCATCGACACCATCTGAGAGAGTTTTCTCCTGTGCAGGACATGCAATAAGTCAGGAGAGGTGTCGTATTTTGCCAGAGAAGGCAAATATGGTCATATTTCTGCAAAAAAATTGCTAAAATTTGAAGCTGTTAAATTATTGTAGTTGAGCTAGTTGGCTTAGGTTTTTTTGGCTTATGTTTAAAAAGTATCGATTTGGCACCGGTATCGAAAAAAACCCAAACGATACCCAACCCTACCCCTCGTATGGTCTTCCTTTGGCCAATCACACACTAAACCAAGTCATGATGATGGGAATGTAAATTTTGTGAATCTCTTTCATCCGAAATATGTTTTACCAGGTAAAATAAATAAATAAAAATAATAATAAATAAATAAATAAATAAATGGATAACTTATATGATAATAAATGAATACATAAATAAATAATTAAATAATAAAAGTAAATAAATTCAGTTCTAAACCCTGTTGCTTGCTCAGTTCCTGATGTCAATCTTGAGATGTGCACACAATTTTCATGTTCAAAAAAATACAGGATTAGACCACACCTCTCTTCACCAGATATAGACCCTCAATTGGCCCTTCCATCCACTAGCTTTACAAACTTTCAACCAGTGTCTTCATCTCAATTACTCAGATTAAACTTAGAGAGGTTTTAGACACAATCAGCCCCACCCTTTTAACTATAATAAACAGCTCCTTAAATTAAACATGCTATCGTACAGCCCCTGTTGAACGGACCTCATCTTGACCCCACCGTGCATAATAATTACTGACCTATCTCTGAACTTTCATTTCATTTCAAAGGTTTTGGGAAAAGTTGCACTTTTACAGTTGACTTCGTACCTGGATACTTTTAATATTCTAGACCCATTTAAATCTGGTTTAGCATTGCATAACACTGAATCTGCATTGCTGAAGGTCACGAATGACATTTTGCGGTCTATCGATTCTGGGTCTTCTTTTAGATTTGAGTGCCACATTCTTGGTCTTCTTTTAGAATTGAGTGCCTCATACTTAAAGGGGAGGACTTTCTCTGTAAATATCAGGTCATTCACTTCACCCTCCGCACCTATCCATTGTCACAAGGATCCATTTTCGGCCCTCTTTTATTCTCCCTCTACATGCTCCCTTTAGGCTCAATATTCCAGAACCCAATCTTCCAATCAAAAAAGGAAGAGACTTTTCATTTGATTATCTCTTCTCATGCCTAAATGAAGTCAAGTCTTGGATGACAAATAACTCACTGCAACTGAATAAAAATAAAACCGAAGTGCTTCTACTGGGTCCTGCTGCAACTAACAACTCATACTGTTAAAACACAGTTAGGTTCCTTACGTAACAACCAACACAATCATGCAAAAAATCTTGGTGTCTACTTTGACCCTGTTTCCCACTTTGACAAGCATATAAATTCAGTTGTAAAGAGTAGCTTTTTTCAACTCAGATCAGTAGCAAAAGTGAAACTCTTTCTAGTAAAGACCTTGTAATTTTCTTCATTTCTTCTCGATTAGACTACTGCAACTCTCTGTATGTTGGCTTACCTCAATCTACATTCTCGGTTAAAGATGCTTCAGAACTCGGTAGCCAGATTGTTGACAGCAACTAGAAAAAGGGATCTCCCCTGTCCTTGCCTCATTGTATTGGCTCCCCATAAAATTAAGAGTCGACGTTAAGGTCCTTTTTTTCGCATACGGGGCTTGGCCCTGTATTATATTTCCGATCTTATAAAGCCATACACAGCTGTTAGGTCATTAAGGTCTTGTGATCAGTTACTTTTATCTGTCCCTATTCATTGCAAATCAAAAGGTGATCAAGCTTTCTCTGTAGCGGCCCCAAAGCTCTGGAACAGTCTACCTTTGAGTATCAGGGCCTCTCCGTCACTGGATGCTTTTAAAACCAATTTAAAGACATATTTTTACTCTTTAGCATTCAAGTGTTGCTGTACATGTATTTTTTGGTGTTCCATGTTATGTATTGTATACAATTTAATTGATTTTGATTTTTATCACTATTTTTTTAATATCTGATTTACTGTAACTTTGTACTGCACTTTGGATCAACTACAGTTGTATTAAATTTGTGCTATATAACTACAATTTGACTTGATTTCAAAATATTATTACAATTTAAAATAACTCTTTTCTTTATTTGCATTACTTCTTAAAATGTAACTTATTCCTGTGTTGCAAAGCTGAATTTTCAGCATCATTACTCTAGTCTTCAGTGTCACATGATCCTTCAGAAATCATTCTAATATGCTGATTTGATGCTCAAGAAACATTTCTTATTATTGTCAATGCTGAACACAGTTTTTTCAGGCTTCTTTGATGAACAGAATGTTCAAAAGAAGTGCATTTATTTGAAATAGAAATTTTGTTATATTTCAAATGTCTTTACTGTCACTTTTGATTAATATAATGCATCCTTTCTGAAAAAAAGTCTTAATTTATTAAAAAAAAAAAAATAAATAAATTAAATAAAACGTACTGACCCCAAACTTTTGAATGGTAGGGTACGACAGTTACATTCACAACATTACTCAGGTTTGCAATATTTGGCAACAGTCATTCTAATTCAACTAAACCAAAAGGTAAAAGTAGTATTACAATATGATGTGGGAGGAAACAGGGACAATGAAAATCAGAGTGCACAAAACAGACAGCATCTTCTCACTGAAATCTCGAGAGACCTCATCCCTGACAGTCTTGAGACTGACTGGCCACTGCCTCCATGTTTGTGCGCATCTAAGGCAGCATAAATTTCCTATTCATCGCAGAAACAGGCAACGAGGGACTCAGGACGAACAGCCACTGGTCAGAGTCTCCGGTCTTTGGATTGATGAACTGATGGTGACGGATGAGGGTAATAAAGAGCTAGATGTCCCTCCTGTTACCATCCAGGAACCAGTATGAATCACCCATCTGAGGCTGTATGCAGCAAGAGAAAGATGCAGAGGCCAGCCCTGCCCCCCTCGGGCACACATATACAATGAAACGCACACACACAAACTCGTCGTGACTTCCACAAAGCAGCAGAGCAGAACTGTCATACAAAACAACACAATTTAAAAAAAGACACCAACAAAGAGACAATCATCATTCTGGTCTGAGTGAAATGACGGTGATGGGACTTATAGTTATGTTGGTGTTGTTTTGAAGTGTTTTGACATTAGTCATGATCGACTACTCTAACCAGACAGCAAACATGGGGGAAAGCAGCGCTATATTTTAAAAGCAATATCTGTAGGGGAGACTGGAATTGGCTGGCACAATTTTCATTCTTCTATGGAACAACCATTACCACAACCCGATAAAGTGCAAATGAACGCGTAAAAAAATGCTTCACCCAAAATGAAAATTCTTCATTGTTTTTTCACCCTTGTGTTTTTCCAAACAAGTGCGATTTTCCTCTTTCTTTTGTGAAGCATAAAAAGGAAATGTTTGGTAGTATGCGAACTTTCCATACAATGAAAGTAAATGGTGACTAGTCCCAACTCCAAAAAATTATAAAAAAGCAGAATAAAAGTGGTACATATGACTAAAATATTCACACTTTGTGTGAGCAACACAACAAATATTTCATTTCACTGGAACTCTCAAATCTGATTTTCAAAATTTAAACTCAAATTTCAAGTGGTTGCGAGATACATTTGATCCAATAATATTTGGCATCGAGCCTGCAGTGATCCATCTTGATGCATCATATTTAAAATTAGATCAATAAGATATGAGTACTTTGCCAGAATATTAAAAATGAATAACTGAAAATTATTCTTTTTCTCACACAAAGCTATTATCTGACCAGTGTTGCTATTGTTAATCCTTGTGCGCTATTCTTTTGAGATGTACACTCAGGCTGTTGGGGTCAGACAATAAAATGTGATTTTGTAACAAAATAATGTTTTTTTTTTTTTAAAACACAAATTTTACACACATAATTTTGCTTACTTTATTAATGTTTTACTCTAAATTTGTGTAGTTTTTTTTTTTGGGGGGGGGGCAGCATATTTTATGATATAAATATTTTTAAACAGTTTTTTTTTTTTCAAAACCATGTACAATTCACCCACATTTCAAACTTCCATTCATGAAGAAAATGGACAGTTTGGTTTAGTTGGAAAACAGAAAGTAAAAAATCTATGTATGTGTTTAAGTGAGCATGATCATTTTGCATTGTAGATGTTTTAATGTGTTGCCACTGTCTATATGCGTTCTGTGTTCTGATTGAGAATTCTATGTTTTATCCATTTAAACCTGAATGTGATTTTTTTTTTTCACACACATAAAACAAGATGTCCTTCTAATTTTTTCTAAGTGTTGACAGCTTTACAAAGTCTCATGCCATTTGGATCAAAGGAACATTTTTATTTCAGCAATCATTTGGGGTCAAAGAAAACCCAAATAGCCCATAGGGCTTAAATAAAATTAAAACTTAGAATTTTTGTTTATTGAAATAAAAAAAAGTGACTTCAAAATTAAAAAAAAAAAACTGTCTTTAGTTTTAGCACTGTTTCACTTAACATTCTTCACTTTTTCACCAACATTCTTCAAAAAATCTTTTGTGCTCAAAAAAGAGAGAAACATTTAGAACGTGAAGGTGAGTGTCACATACAGAAGAGGACAGACAAGGTAAGTACTTTAACAGGTTTTATTTGCAGAGATGTGAGCAGAGCACAAATGCAACAGGTGAGTCTGAATGTAGCAGATATTCTCCTCCCGCCTCGAAAGGAGCGTTCTCGCGCCAGAAACTGGGGTGGGTGCCCTGGAGGCTGACTAGGAAAGTATTGGGCAGGACAGGAAGCGTCCAGCGCAGTACTGGTGGTACAGGGATGATGCTGGCAGCTCAGGGAGCCAGTAAGGCGGCGCTGTTTCAGAAGGCCAAGGCAGAGCTGACAGTTCCGGGAGCCAGGGTGGCGCCGGCAGCTCAGGGGACCACGGCAGCATAGGTAGCTCTGGAAGCTATGGTGGAGAGGAAACAAGGGACATGGTAGTCCCCCACCCCCAAAATCTTCTTGGGGATTTCTTAGGTCATAACAGGCAGTTGGCTGAGTTCTGGAGCTGAAGCAGACTCATGGGGTGAAGAGATCTCTGAAGGGGGCCCGTGGGCCAAGGAGAACACTGAAGCAGACCCAGGGGCTGGAGCAGACATTGGAGCAGACTCAGGGGTGCATACTAGAACATGGATCATGGTCAGGAGCTGAATCCTTCTTCGGAATCTGGTCTTTAACTTGGGATTTCTGGGCTTAACTCAGGGATTATATTCATTTCGTGCCTCTGAGACATGCCCTCATACTTAACCAGTACTCCTTGTGTGGCAGCCATTTGGCTGAGGGCTCAGGTGCAATGGCCGTGATGAAACTCTGGAATGGCGGCTGTGACGGGACGAGACTCTGAAGATTGGCACCAGAGAATGGGGAACTTCTTTAAAGAGGACCAAACAGAAATGATGAAAGGGTCTCTTACTTTTGACCGCTTTTCTGGGTCGAGGGAAGACCTCAGGCGTGGCAACTATGGTGGCTGGAGTGGACAAGGGTGACTGTGGCTGAGTGGTGGTGGTGGTGTCTTCATCAACATCACCAACTATGTGGAAAGAACCTCTAAACCACAGCACATATTCAATATACTGAACCATGGAAAATGTGGTAGCTGCCGTTGGAACCTGCTGATAAAGATGGTCATCTAAACCAGACCAGAATACGGTTTTCAGGGTGTCATCATTCCAGGCTACCGGATGAGAAAGCTTGAGGAATTCCTCTACATAGTTCTCGATCAGGTGGCCATCTTGTAAACAGGTGATCAGTCGAACAGTTGGGTTAACTGGGGTGAGGAGAACATGCTGTTCTTTGTTGTTGGTCTGGTCTTCTGTCACACACACAGAAGAGGACAGACAAGGAGATGTGAGCAGAGCGGGAATGCAACACAGGTGAGTCAGATAGTCAGATGCAGACTTAGCTGGCTGGTAATACTGGTTTCTGTGATGGAGTACTCATGGCTGATGAACAGGCAGACAGATGGTCAGGGCAGAAGATGGAGAACGGATGGCAGCAGACAGATGGCGGAAGAGGGATCTCAGGAATCGCAGGTAGCAGGTGAGTATCTAGGTCTTTGTCAGGTGAATATACAGCCCTTGTCTGATGAGCTTGTCAAAGATGAGACCAGACACTGAAGTGAAGGGACATTCGGTTGATATCCACCTTTTTCCTGAGTAAACGATGAGCGCATGAGGAATTCCAACTTCTGTTTGGATGGTGTCCTGTTCCGGTCTCCATTGGAACACACAGTCAATGGGGTAAAAGGGACGTTTGAATTAACTAAACTGAAACTTTTTGAACATTAGAAATAAAAATAAAAATGTGTGCAGGGTTAAGCTGTGTTGTTGTTGGCTGCAACATAACAGCAAAAAACTGAAGAAATTATACATGTTTTGAGCACCCGCAAATCTGAAGAGGATGTCCATATAGTGCCATATCCCTTGCATTTTATGCTAGACTGGCAACCGAAAATGAGCATGGCTTGCAGCACTTAAGTTAAAATACTCCCCAAAGAGGGTATATGAGGGCCACAATCATTTTGAGTACAAAATCCTCCGAACTCCATCCCGATCATGAGCAGCATGTAGGATATGAGCGCTCATACTGTATTCAGTTCTGCTAACATCAGACAGCTTTGCGTCGTCTATGCACTCTTTAAACTACTCTGTAAAGTGATGGCACTGTGGAGCCATGTGCCTTTAAAACCATTTTCATTGGTTTAACAATACATTATCAGCTCGGAAAATGCTAAAATGACTAGACCAGTTGTTCCCAAACCTGTCCTGGAGGACCCCCAGCACTGCACATTTTGGATGTCTCTCTCATCTAACACACCTGATTCAACTCATCAGCTCATTAGTAGAGACTGCAAGACCTGAAGTAGGTGTGTCAGATAAGGGCAACATAAAAAATGTGCAGTGCTGGGGATCCTTCAGGACAGGTTTGGGACCCACTGGACTAGACTAACTAGAGACCGGAAATGTAAAGCATCATTCCAGTACAAGTCGGGCGAGACTTCCACGTTCAGAAAAAGGTGGATAAGTGAGGAGGATAATGGTTTGCAGGTGCAGATGATTGGGGAGTGAGTGCAGATGGTGAGCAGGAAGGATTCTGGGAAGTGTAGTGTTGAGAGTGACTGAGCTGGCGCTTAGAGTGATCAAGTCAAGTCAAGTTATCTTTATTTATATAGCGCTTTTTACAATGCAAATTGTGGCAAAGCAGCTTTACATTAATAATTGGCAAATAATTTTGGTGCTCCCAAAGAAAATGGTGTCATTGTCCAGCTTATTCTATATATTATTGATTCATTCCGTTGCAAATATCAATAGTTATTAGTCTTGTTAATTTAGGTATAGCAGCACTGCAGAAAACAGTGACGTAATCATCCGGCTCAGCTCAGTTCACATACAATGGCGCCAAATGCAGGCATATCAAAAACACTGCTGAATATCAAGCAAGTGATCAGTGAGTAAATGATGACAGAATTTTCATTTTTGGGTGAACTATCCTTTTAGATAACCAAAACGGAGACTTCAGATATTTTTGCTTTTCCAGTTGAATTTCTTACTACATCATCCTCATTATGGACCACAATGGCCAAAATATAGTATTTTTAAAAATAATTATGAATATTGCGCTGACGTGAATAGTCTTATATTAGATAACATTCATAAATAATGTCAGACACACACTTATCACCGGTTCCTTTTTCTAACAAACTTTGACATATTTTAAATATCACACATTATCTAATATTTTTAGCCGAGGGGGGATCATTTTTGTTTTGACAGCAAATTTGAAAAATTGTCTTGAGATCGACAGGTTTTAATCTTCTAACGTCTTGATAGAATCAGTGAATGTGGAACAAGAGGGCAAAAATTCATACTTTTGTGACAGCATCCAATTATGAACATGTTCCAAACCAAATCCAGTCTCCCCTACTGTTCATATATTCAATCCACACATGCACTAATGGAGGTTATTTAATATGTACATATTAAATATGTACATAACATTTTTGGCCAGACATCCCTTTCAGCTTTTGCCTAATTTGTCAATTTTATCAGATTTGCCTGGCCAGTGTCTGGTTTCTTTGATATAGACCACCCACTGTATGACTCTCTAAAGTTAATTTTAACTTTTGTAGCAATTAGAAAAGAACATGAAAACGCGTTATCATCTGCAGTTACAAAAACTAATCAACATATTTGTGCGTCAATCAGTCAGCATCGAGACCAAAATTTACAATATTGATGATTCAGCAAATAGGTGAAACAACTTTAAGATGAAAAGTATTAATATAGTCAGCAAATCCACTCAATATGCACAATTCTCAAAAAATAAAATCCATCAACTAGGCTACTGATCATCTCTCTGCCCTCTCTTAAGGCTAAAGCCTTGTAGAAATAGAAAAAAAAAACTTAAGCTTTGCAATCTTTTTCCCAAGAGCTTTCTATCTGTCAAGACAAACAGTGGAGTTCAAATCCACTTTACCAGCTGTAAATGTTGCATTGTGTGAGGATGATACAGTCCTACCTCACCACAGGTCTTGAGATCCAGGTCTGTTATTTCAGAGCGATGAATCTTCTTTTCCCTATGTGAAGTATCTTCAGGCTTAGTTGGGTGGCTCGACATCAATAAAACATCCGTGAACTGAATAACTCTTCTTCTCAAAATGGATGGCTTTGCCATAAAACCTGACCTGCATTTATAAGACAGGGGCAGCTTACTTCAAGATGTTACCAGGCAATAACATTAACAGAAATACTGATGTCACACTCACAGCACCAATTTCTCTTATATCAATGTCATTTTATTTCTATTACTTGGACAAATATTCATACTTGTCGTCAGAATTAAAGATGTAACTTACAATAAGACTAAGTTTTTTTTATCCAAAGCAAAACCAACATATTTTATTAGAAACATTAACATATATAAATAATTAACAAAATATATTACATATAATGTGCAGCTCATTTTATAAAAAGACAAGACAGTTGTTATTAGCGAATAACTGTCAACACATTTAGTGTGTGTTTATGCAAATCAACTTACCAATACTAGACTTTTTTTGTCAAACTAATCTTCACGAACTCATTCACCGTAGTGTACAAATAAAACCTGTTATGAACACAAAATTGCTAACGCTACTGATTGTGTGTGTCGTTAGGCCTATTCGAGATGCATCGGCGCTGCGCGACCGATCAGCATTTGATATCAAAGTAACGCGAGAGCGATTCAAATGTATAAGGATTCGTATGTTTTCATACCGCTCTCGCGGTACTTTGATGTCGTACGATCTGGGCAGCGCAGATGCTGTTCGAACAAGCCTATTTCTCTCGTGGCTTCTGTTAACACCTTGAACAAACGCTTCTTAAATCAAGCATCCGCGGGATAATTTCAAAATCCGGAAATTTTCAGAGGAGAGATCTTCTGATGATTGCTATGTACAGAATGTATCTGAGTGGCTCGTAAACACCCGTGATTATTTGACCACACGGTGTCAGTGAACATAAATTAGTAATAATGCTGCAGTGTGAGACCTGATGAATATGATCAGAATTAACTAATTTATTAATTTGAATGAAATAATTTAGTCATTATTCTGCGTTATTTTTCATTGACAATCATTTCAATTCATGCAATTATCAATATTTGTCAAAATTCATAATTAATATTCAAAGCAATCGTGCTGTCGCATTTCTGATTATGATTACTTAACACATTAAATTACTTTTAGGCAGTTAAGGTGCATTCATTCATTTTTTAGTACTGCACTTATGAAAATTAACCATGGTTTTATTACAAGTAAAACAAAAAAACAATGGTTACCATTACTAAACTATGGGAACCACAAATTAACCATAGTGTTTGTAGTAAAACTGTGGTAATCATCCCGCGAAAAAACATTTTTAATCATCGTTAATTTTCGTAAGGGAGCTCATCAGTCAAATTCATTTAAAAATGTCAATTCAACAGGTATGAAATATGATCAGTAAGAGAAAAACACTTAGAAAAAGATGAGCTCTGGACTGTGTCAGGTCAGCTGGGAAATTCATTTATTTATTATTCAGAATGCACATTTAAGGGAAATATATTTATAGGTTCATTTCAGCAGGTTGAAGATATGAGAAACATCCTCAGTTTGGAAATGCATAGGTCTTCTACACTTGAACATACGCTGCATATTATTTTTAAAGAGAGATCTTCATCCCGCCGTATCAGTGTCACCCATGCTTTCCTCTATTCTTGTTGTGTTGGGAAATCGTGAAAACGGAGATATGGGTGTCGTTGCTCAGATCACTGCAGTAACACTGGAGAGAGAATTCACCCATTATGAATGCGCTGCAATTGGATCGGAAGTAGCGATACACAGCTTACCGGAAATAGGAAGTGTGATAAAGGTCAATTATGTGAATGATGATTGGCGGGAAGCGGCCGTGTCAATTGACCTGCAAAGACCCGCCCCCTTTAGTTACTGTTGCTTCATCTGACAAGCCATGCGCTCTCACGCCACACATCATGTTCTCACACAATGAAAAATACATCCCGGAGCAAAGAGGTCACTGACGTGTCGACAGTCATATGAAACAGTTTAATATTTATTATATCGAATTTTTTTAAAGAAGTTTAAACAATAAGGTAACACTTTACTTGAAGGGGTATGCATAAGACTGACAAGACACCTTCATAATCGTGACATGACACATGTCATAAATATGAAGGAGGGTTTATGACAACTGACATGAAGTTTCATTCGCTCAATTATGTCATTTTTAATGCAAAGATGACATTGTTTGAGAAGTCTTTGTTATGACAACTTGACATAAACCAAAACATCATAACCTGTCATATATTTGTCATAAACGTGACATAACAGATTAATTATAAAACTTAAGAAACTACTTTTGGTTTTTTTTACTTTTATGGGTTAACATTACATTAAACTGTCATATGGTTGGTTTTGACACTGGCTGTCATGAGACCATAATAACTGTGTCATGAACATTTTTCTGACCACTTTTTTTCCAGTGGTACAAATTGAATTTGTCATTAAAATGTCATAAAATTATTTGACAGAGTATAAACAATTAATGACAGCGTCAAAAATATTTTTCTTGACCTAAACTACAATAGTATGGTACACGATGTGCGTGAGAACATGATGTGTGGTGTAAGAGCATATGGGTTGTAAGGCACAGCAACAGGGGGCAGGTTTTGCGAAGGGTCAAATGCAGAATCATACTATTGGGAATCATGACGAAAACATTTTTAAGTAACATTTGTATGACGGTACAGTTTAGTTTGTATCCATTTTGTCCAGGGTACTGTTGATAAAGAATAACAATAAAGATTTCCAAAAAGCACTACTCATTTAGCTGTTTTATGAGGAGACGGTGCACCACCAAACTACCTTCCCCATCATTCTCATTATACAAAATGTAAAATACACAGAAATTGCATTATTTACACTACATAATATTTTCCCTCATTTATGATACATTGGTGCTAAAAAACAATGTTGGAAGTGGAATATATATATATATATATATATATATATATATATATATATATAAACAGTGGGGCAAAAAAGTATTTAGTCAATTGTGCAAGTTCTCCCACGTAGAGAGACAGAATGAGAAAAGAAAATCCAGAAAATCACATTGTCTGATTTTTAAAGAATTTATTTGCAAATTATGGTGGAAAATAAGTATTCGGTCACCTACAAAAAAGCAGGATTTCTGGCTCTCACAGACCTGTAACTTGTTCTTTAAGAGGCTCCTCTGTCCTCCACTCGTTACCTGTATTAATGGCACCTGTTTGAACTCGTTATCAGTATAAAAGACACCTGTCCACAACCTCAAACAGTCGGACTCCAAACTCCACTATGGCCAAGACCAAAGAACTGTCAAAGGATACCAGAAACAAAATTGTAGACCTGCACCAGGCTGGGAAGACTGATTCTGCAATAGGTAAGCAGCTTGGTGTGAAAATCAACTGTGGGAGCAATTATTAGAAAATGGAAGACATACAAGAACACTGATAATCTCCCTCGATCTGGGGCTCCACGCAAGATCTCCCCCCGTGGGGTCAAAATGATCACAAGAACGGTGAGAAAAAATCCCAGAACCACACGGCGGGACCTAGTGAATGACCTGCAGAGAGCTGGGACCAAAGTAACAAAGACTACCATCAGTAACACACTACGCCGCCAGGGAATCCTGCAGTGGCAGATGTGTACCCCTGCTTAAGCCAGTACATGTCCGGGCCCATCTGAAGTTTGCTAGAGAGCATTTGGATGAACCACAAGAGGATTGGGAGAATGTCATATGGTCAGATGAAACCAAAATATAACTTTTTGGAAACATCATGCTTTGGGGCTGTTTTTCTGCAAAGGGACCAGGACGACTGATCCGTGTAAAGGAAAGAATGAATTTGTGAGATTATGAGTAAAAACCTCCTTCCATCAGCAAGGGCATTGAAGATGAAACGTGGCTTGGTCTTTCAGCATGACAATGATCCCAAACACACCGCCCGGGCAACGAAAGAGTGGCTTTGTAAGAAGCATTTCAAGGTCCTGGAGTGGCCTAGCCAGTCTCCAGATCTCAACCTCATAGAAAATCTTTGGAGGGAGTTGAAAATCTGTGTTGCCCGGCAACATCACTGCTCTAGAGGAGATCTACATGGAGGAATGGGCCAAACTACCAGCAACAGTGTGTAAAAACCTTGTGGAGACTTACAGAAAACGTTTGACCTCTGTCATTGCCAACAAAGGATACATAACTAAGTATTTAGATGAACTTTTGTTATGGACCAAATACTTATTTTCCACCATAATTTACAAATAAATTCTTTAAAAATCAGACAATGTGATTTTCTGGATTTTTTTTCTCATTCTGTCTCTCATAGTCGACGTGTACCTATGATGAAAATTACAGGCCTCTCTCATGTTTTTAAGTGGGAGAGCTTGCACAATTGGTGGCTGACTAAATACTTTTTTGCCAAACTGTACATATTAAAATTTCTAATGAACAAAGAAAAAAGGAATTTGCTAATAATTTTTTAAGAATTTTCAGTGAAATGTCCTGTTGTTCAACATGTCAGTTGTTCAACTGACAAAATATTGTTCCAAAAAACTTTCAGCAGAAAGCAGTTTTCTTCATAAAACCACTTTGAAAGTAATGAGTTTTGATTCTAATTCACACTGCACTGACAGACAGGCAAACACAATCAATTCTCAGACATTCCAAAACCTGACTAATGCAGATTCAACATGTTCAGTCAGCGAAAACAAGTGCCAATCAATGGCAACAGGGGTAACACACACAGATTTGACAAAACCGTTACCATTGGTTAGCGTCTGTCGGTGCAGTGACCTTTATACAGCGCATGCCATTTTAAAGACTGTAAGTCCCCCTCTCAGCCTCATTTTCACCTGTGTAAAAATCAATGTGGTATCTACCCTGACAAAGGGTTTTGGTTTCCAAATAAGTACTTCCCAGGAGAACCACATCACATTAGCTGGAAAGCCCCCATGCGGGAGTTCCACAGGGCTTCGTGCTGGGACAATTACTCTTTTCTGTCTACACAGACATTTATAGATAACTTTGAATTGTCATTTAATTGCATGACTTCTCTTATCACTGTTGTGCCGATGACACTCAGCTGTACGTGTCCCCTTCTGTCTCAATATCTGAAATCTCTGTATGCCTGACTGACATATCGAACATACTCATCACCTCAATCTTAATCTTGACAAGACTTAGCTCTTCTTTCTCTCATCCATGACCCTCAGCAAATCTCTCTTTATCGCTGTCATGCAGTTGTTGCATCTAGGTGTTTAAAAATTCATGGAGTTTTTGTTGTGGATCCTGATGTGATGACTGCCCTGTCCATCTGCTTTATGCTCTACAATAAAAGGAAAATACATTCCTCCTTTATCCACAACTCTGTTCCTCTACTCTTCTAGTTGTTTAATAGCTGAACTACTATTTAGTATATTTCTGTCCTATCTTCCATACGTCCTCTTGAGAACACCCAAAACATCCCCTTTTTAGCCTCTGGAAATATTGTCACAATACATATCATCTCAGGCACCTACACAGCCTTCAAGAATGGTGGGAACTGAATTAAAACCAATGATGCCAAAGGACTGGCTATGTATTGATTCACTATATGCTCACTAAGGCCCCGATCAGACAGAACGCGTTTTGTGCAGTGAGGGGCGCCTTTTTTGAATTGTTTTCTATGGTAGTGAACGTTCTGCAAGCTGTTTATGTGCCCCAGGCGCCTCGAGTTTTTGCAGAAGTGCTCGGAGAGCCTGAAATTGAAAAAAAATCAACTCTGAGCGGAAAAGCGCCCGACGTCATTCGCGTTTTTTTTCCATTGGCCAATCGAATGAAAGAGACAGCTTGTCGTCGTGCTGACGAATGTTTACAGTTCTTTGGACACTGCAAAGATGGAACCCTTTGCTTCCAACACACTTTTTAAAAAAGGTTTCTGCTAATATGAAAGTTTAACAGCAAACCAAAGAGCGCTCACGCTACAATGACAGGACAGCTGATTCAGTGGTTGCCTAGCAACATAAATAAGCGCACTGCTCTTTTTTTTCTAAAATCAACAAAAAAGGATAGTGTGCCTCGCGTTTTCAGAGCTGAAAAACGTGTTCTGTGTGATCAGGGCCTTAGGCATTAATTATCTACTAATATTACTAATAATTAGCCAATATTCTAGTAATATGCATGCTAATAAGCAACTAGTTAAAAGACCTTAAAATAAAGTGTTACCAAAACACAGACACACATAGCATATTGTGTGTGTGGACCAAAATGTCCCACAAAGATAGTAATACCAGTAATTTTTTACTTTTTTGGTCCCCATTAGGAAAACACCTCATAAATAAATGTGTGTGTTTATGTGATTTATTAGGACACCAATTTATATAATAACATGGGTATTACACTGGTATTACAACGTAAACATGAAATATGAGGACATTTCATGCATCCTCATATTTTCAATAGCTTTAAAAACATACTAAACAATGTTTTATTAAAAATGTAAAAATGCAGAATGTTTTCTGTGATGGGTAGGTTTAGGGGTAGGGGTAGTGTACGGGGATGGAATGTATAGTTTGTACAGTATAAAAATAATTACGTCTATGGAATGTCCTCACTTTAATAGCAAAACAAACCTGTGTGTGTGTGTATGTGTGTGTGTGTGTGTGTGTGTGTGTGTGTGTATACTTGTTTTCCTTACATTGTGGGGACCAAATGTCCCCACAACGTAAGTAAAACCAGTAAATCTTGACATTGTGGGGACCTTTTGTTGGTCCCCACTAGGAAACAAGCTTATAAATCATGCAGAATTATCTTTTTTGAAAATCTAAACTAGCAGAACATTTTTTGTGAGGGTTAAGTTTAGGGGGGGGGGGGGCAGAATGTACAGTTTGTACAGTATAAAAACCATTATGCCTATGGAAAGGTCCCCACAAAACACATAATTACAACATGTGTGTGTGTGTTTGTGTTTGTGTTTGATCTTGCATTCTTTTCGGTCCTCAACACTCTTACTAACTCCTTACTGGCCTCATTACCGTCTACTCAACAATGCAAGAAGGTAAGGACTTTTGAAGACACCGTTCAAAATTCACTTTATATCCAGGAACAATTTGCAACGTTAACAAATATCTTTGTCCCAGTTTGGGGTTGGGGGTGGGGTGTTACAGATATTTTTGAGAGAGTTGTGAGTCTGTCAACTTTTGAACATCCACCATTTCACTGTCCTCTCTGCCCACTGGCGGTACTGAAATGAGGATCGCTCAGTTTCAGCAGTTTTATCAGACATGCAGGCCCCTCGTTGTTGCCCAGAGATTACAGCTGTGGAGGAGGTTTGACTGACAGAGACTGGCCTAAGGTGCACCCAGGAGAATCAAGAGAAGGATTTACAGTGACTGCTTCAGCGTGTATTTTCCTCTCCATTTTCTCCTGTCAGGGCTCAGGTCTGTAATACAGTACAGTAATAGTCCGTTTCTGCATAATTTAATGGATCTCCTGTTTTCTCTCACTATTTGTGCTCTTTGCTGGAGTGGTGGTGCCGCCATTGTTCCTATATTAAAGGTTAACAAGATGTATTCCTTCCTTAACAGACATAAATTGGGTTTTGGAGATGGTTTGGAACTGAATGAAAAAGAAGTGGACCTTGGTTCAAAAACATCCCTAAGACCCTAATCTAGACCATCTGAGAACCAGAAGTGATTGAGTATTAAGGTCACCTGCTTGTCCACCACAAGACAAGGATGTAAAATGAACAACTGTGGTCACAGACACATTTTTCAAGAGTTAGGACACAATTAGTTCAGAGTTGAAGGGGAGAGACGATCCACATCCACATTCTCTGCCATTTTGGCCCCAAAGCATTTTGAATACATTGGGACAACAAATATTTGTGCGTTTTTAGTTTTAGCAAATACAATGTAAGCCATCACAATTTGTAGTCCTTCTCACTAAAAGTTTTGCTCAAAGTGGAAGAAATTTCCACAGTGAAAAAATATTTCATCGGCTGTGAGTGCTTTTTGGAGACCTTTGTTCACAAATATTTGGAAGCCCATTTCTGCCACATAAGAAAAATCAGGCTTTAGTAAATCGTTATTATGACATAAAAATTTTAAATTGAGATAAAAGTCATTATTATGACATTATTATGTGATAATCATACTTCTTGGCAGTGTTGGGGATAGTTATTTGTGAAAGTAATGCATTACAATATTGCGTTACTCCCTATAAAAGTAATTGCGTTAGTTACTTTTTATGAAAAGTAATGCGTTACATTACTTCTGTGTTACTTTTTCTCACCTGGGCTGGGATTTCTTGTTTTTTGGCAAATGTTAAGACCATTTCACTCCAAAAGTGAAATGAATAAGCCTCAGGCTGAAATGCATATATACACCTGTACAGTAGAGGGTTCAGCTCAGACAAACCTTTCAGCTGTGCTGCCATTCTGGATTAAAGAAGAATAGGAAGCAGGAGAAGGACTTATTTCTAAACCTAATCTAAAGTAATTATTGCTTATCATTAGTGTGGTTGAATTGGATCGTTGAAGGTTGGCAGCAAAGAGATTGGTTAATAAAGTGAGATTAAATGCATAAAGTATATTTGAGTAATTTAATATAGTTAATTATTAAAGGCCTGCATAATATTCTGAGATTGCATTTCACTGTTTTTATTCATTTTGAGGAATACGGAATGTTTTCGTACAAGTGAGATGTTCATATTAGTCTAGAACGAATTACAATAACCATCACGTTCACACAGCACACACAACACCTCTGCAGTTTATTTCTCTCGACATGAACAGGACAGGAGAGCTGTCAGTCAATAAATATGAAAAAGTAACGCGTTACTTATTTGAAAAAGTAACTGATATTTTATTGTGAATTGAAAAAAGTAAAGCGTTACTTTAGTTACTTGAAAAAGTAATCTGATTATGTAACTCAAGTTACTTGTAATGCTTTACCCCAACACTGCTTCTTGGTAATCATAAGATATGATTATGAGAAATATAATCAAATATAAAATTATGACAAAAGCAAAAATATGACATACTAAGTCATAATTATGAGATAAAAAGTCAAAATTATGACATATTAAGTCAGAACTATGAGACAAAAGTCACTATTTCACAATGTCATTATTATGACTGTTTATCTCATCATTTCAATATCTCAATTTTGACATCATAATTTCAATTGATTATAAAAGTAGTTAGTTCCGGCCCTTGATTCTGATTGGTTGATTCTGGTGTAAAATTCCAGAAAACATACAGCTGACTGCATTCCATAAGTATCACTGCGCCACTGAATGTGTATGTTGCTGCATCTGTCTTAGCGACCACTCTTAGCAATGTAAATATATGTTTGTTTGGTAACACTTTACAATAAGGTTCTTTAGTTAAACATTAGTTAATGTATTAACTAACATGAACTAACCATTTGTTACTGTATTTACTAATCTTTGCTAATGTTAGTTGATTCATTGTTTATGTTAGTTCACAGAGCATTAACTAATGTTAACAAGATTTTAATAATGTTTTAGTTAAAGTTGAAATTAACATTGACAAAGATTAATAAATGCTGTTTAAGTGCAGTTCATTATTAGCTCATGTTAACTAATGGAGTTAACTAATGTTAACTAATGAACCTTATTGTAAAGTGTTACCGTTTGTTCTCTATTGATTTTGTTCATTGAAGCTTACTGCATAATGTGAGAGAGATATCGAGTGACCGAGTGTATACCTGCATTCGAATTTAGCATTTTCCTTCAGGTCAGTCCTATGATCATAATAAAAAACATGTTTGAATGACCACTGCGATCTCGTCCTTTTAACATTTAATGGGTTTTCCCGTGCCCTGCTGACACTGACAGCGCTAATCTTGTTCCGTGTTCACAAGTTTCAATATAAAAGGCTGAGTGACTCACTCATAAAGACAATCTTTGCCGCCATCTAATGGAGTAATAAATGTAGCTTCTGTTGCTCTTCACTGTCAGGGACTATTTTTTTTTTACCAGCAGAAGAAAGCATTTTAATGATTTTAGTACTTGAAAGTTGCATTGATACATATTTTTTGGCTTTAATATTTGTATTGTATGGTAACTGTTTTATAAAAGCAATAAACCCTGAGAAGCTGTGGTTTACAGTGAATTTATAACAGCTAAGGGCGGTTTTAGGCAACTAACAATGCTCCTTAGCGGTTATAAATTCACTGTAAACCACGACTTCACAGGGCTTATTGCTTTAATTTATGTCAATGAATTTTTAATCTCATTATTATGACAATATGTCATAATTTTGACTTTTTACATCATAATTATGATTTACTATTCCATACTAAAAGCATTTAAATATATGAATTCAAAACAATACTACTTATGAGGCAAATGGAATCTGCCAAGGATAAAAAAAAAAATCAGTAAAACCTTACAGTATGGTCTCTTTTTTTTTTTTTTTACTTTAGTTAATGCATTAGCTAACATAAACTGACAATGAGCCATAGCCTATATGTATATTTTATATAGCATTTATTAAACTTAGTAAACATTAGAAAGATGTAATTGTTCATTTGTTCATGTTAACAAATACAACTTTGGAGTTTAAAATCCCCATTGGCTTATGTTTAATAAATGCTGTAGAAAGTTTATTATTAGTTCAATATAATATACTAATTAAACCTAAATTGTAAAGTGTTGCCAAAAACCCTTATCTATAAATGATAAAAGTTTCATTGGTCAGATACCTTTCCCTTGATTTAAATGCAGTGACAGGAATGACAGAGCAAAAATACATTTTAAAAAACAAAATGATGGGTGCTGCTCTGCAGTTTTATTAAGACTTCTATATGTTTTCTACACATTCATGTATATTTTGGTATTCCTTGTAAAACTCTATCCAAGACACCAGAGATGACATCCGAGCACTGCAATCACATTTAAAAATTGCATTATTAATGGCAAATGGCTTATCCTATGAAACGTGTCCTTTTCGCCTGCAGCTAAACCAATATGGAACAACCTATTCATCTTGGCACCAGAGACAAAGGTAGGTTTCAACTCCACAGCAAGCTCGATATTTAATTTCACATGGTGAATGTAATTATGCCGAAGAAATGATATCGTGCCCTGGATTAAATCAGGGAGTTATTGAGAGTGCCTGTAATTTTAATTCTGTTAGGATGACATTACAGAAGACTGTCTGAGAAACAATTATATCGTGGCATGAGAGAACACTGCCACTTTGTGGCACATAAGAGACATGCATCACATGAACCTCATGAAGAATATTTCAACTAAATATATACATTAATGTTCAAAGGTTTAGCATTTTTTTGTTGTTGTTGATACACAATGTTATGTTTCCATCTTATGTTTTAATGTTTACCCAACCTGTGTTATATCATTCAACTGCATTATCCATGACTTCTGGACTGGGCAAATGTCCATCGTCCATTTAATTGTTACCTCATATTGATTATTTGTTGTACTTTGTAAAGCATCCTTGAGCACTATATAAAAAATAAACATTTACTATTAGTAGTTGCAAGATTTTTAAAATAAATTAATACTTTCACTCATCAAGGATGCAATAAATTGACCAAAGGTGACAAAGACACTTACAATGTTAGAAAAGGTTTATATTTCACATTCATGCTGTTCTTTCTATTTACCAAAGAATCCTGGAAAAAAAAAAGTTATTTTAAATTGTAATATCTCCTAATATTAAAGTTATTATTCTATTTTTGATCAATTGCCACTTTGGGGAGCATAAGGTGGTTATTTAAACAAACAAAAAAAAAATGAGAATTTGGGTGAGAGGAGAAAGAAATAATTTTTAAGAATCTCCCAAAAATGAAAATTATCCCATGATTTACTCACCCTCAAGCCATCTTAGGTTTGGTGCATCCATTCATCATAAAAGCAATCCATACGGCTCCAGTGGGCTAATAAAGGCCTTCTGAAGTGAAGCAACGCATTTTAATTGAAAAAAAAAATCTTAAAATTTTTTAAACATATATTAACATTAATATTAATATATATTATATTTAAAATTTTACGAACTATAATAACTAACCTCAGGTAGATGCCCTATGCATCGAGCTATGGAGAAAGAATAATCTCTGACACATGGACAAACGCAAAGAGGATAGAGCAAAATATCAGGTCATGAATTAGAAGTTTAAAACAAGAATTTTTAAAGTCAGAAGATTTTGATATAAGATGAGCTCGAGTTTGTTCCCCAGACCCTTTTTTTTTTTTTTTAAATCACGAGAGGTGTCCAAGCTTACGATACTCCTACGTCATTCATAGCGTCAGATGTTACTCTTGACATAAAACCGATGACCACAACCGTTTACCGGAAGCTAGTTATTGTAGTTTGTAAAGTTTTAAATATATTTATCATCGCTTCGCCTCTGAAGGCCTTTATTAATCCCCTGGAGCTGTATTGATTACTTTTATGATGAATGGATGACCTTTCTTCGGTTTCAAAATCTCACACCCCCTTCGCTACCATTATAAAGCTCAGAAGAGCAAGGATATAATTTAATATAACTACTCATCTGAACGAAGAAAGTCATAAACCTGAGGGTGAGTAATAAATCATGGGATGATTTTTATTTTGGGGTGAACTATCCCTTTAATTGTCAATAAAAGGTTACAATGCAGAAAACACTTTTCAATTTGGGGTGAAATGATTTGGATGCGTTCTGAGATTTTATGTCCATTTTTTTTCCATTAACATAACTTGTACAAAGCATTTACTTTTAACCAACAAACAAACACCGACGCTCCTGTGGGTTTTATGTACTTGTTTTAATTACACATTAAATAAGACTTGAGATTAATGGGGAAAAACATGATTGGGTTGCATTATAAAACTGTGCTGATCTGAGAACAGCTTTTTCCATCCTAATAAAATCACATTCACCAAAACACAGGCAGAAGATGACCTCAGATCGGCACTTTCTCAGACATTAACACGTGACCCTTAATTACAATTAAGAGTCATTCAATTCATTAAACCAAAAAATAAGCACAATTTACAAAATATTCATCTTTCTTATCACAACCGTACAAAGGCTGTTAAAACAAGGTCCATACAGTATATACATGAACCATTTTATCAACATTTGCAATTGGCACACAGACAGAACATTTCAGAAATGATTCAAGAAATATCTAATGACTTCGCTACTTGCGTTACAGACTGCTATTAAATGAATGAAGACTTTAAAAGGGAACAGAAATCACTTAAAATACTTTTAACTTTGCATAAGAGCGGACATCCTGATTTCTTTAGCATTCCGATTTCTTGGTATTAGTCATACAGTCAAATGATCAGAAAAGCAAAACTAGTAATGGTTAAGCACACATGGTAAAACAGCTCACCGAAGATTTTAAAGCAACATTCTGCATGTATATTGGAAATCTCCTATAAATGACATCATCTCATGACATCACAAGTATTGCCACACAAAATAAATCTTTATAATCACTCTCTTTGGTTTGAGTGATGGCTGAAAATTTGCCCTCGTAGCTATAACCACATTTTACCATAGTATACAAGATCACGACTGACTCTTTGAAAAGTATGAGCTCAATAGAAAGCTTTGAATCAATTTTAAATGGGCTTCTAGAACCAGAGTAATGATGGTTGATGGCAGCAGAAAGGAACGAGGCATTTGTTTTATTCCTTTTTCCACATACATTTGCATCAAAATAACTAGTACATTACAATTGCTAATCTAAATTTTGGGTACGTTTACACGACGATGTACTACAAAAGAAGCTTTTCCTTTGCGTTTTCCGCGTACCGACAACAACGTTGTCGAACGTTAAAAACGCTTTATTCTTCTTTCAGGCCAGTAGGTGGCGATGTCACTTTGTGAAGAAACACTGAATCAATTACAGTATCGTTCTCAAATTATTTTGTATTATCAAAAGTTTGTTTTCAGACTCATGACAACACCGTTGTCAAATAAATGAACGGCCAAAACGCATAAAAAGTTCTGTTTTCAATTGAAAACCGTGTCGTGTAAACGGCCCCTTAGCAAAAAACATTTCGATGTAATTATTCAGACTTCTAAGGCGCAGTTTGGCTGGGCACAAGAGGGTAAATATTCATACGCAATACAAATCCTCTTCTGAATGCAGAAGTGAGGCTTTCACTAGTGTAGATCCTTACAGAAAAGTTTTGAATCATTATTATACGCTCTCTGGAATACTTGATTCTGATTGGTCAACTGCAGCTTTGCATTTCTGTATAGTGTTTGATAAAGTATAAATGACCATTCCATGTCTTTATTATAATGCTGCACTTTCTTTCTCACAATTTTTGGGTCAAGAGCCTCCTCACTTTGTTACTGTACATTTTTCCTTTAACACAATCCTGTGCACTGAGAAATTGTAGATTTTAGATTGAGTCGCTATTGCCAAATGGTCTATAAACCAACTGGGGTAAAAGTTTTGTTTTGCTTAAAAAAAAAAAAATTAAAGAACTTAATTGAAAATATAAGAAATTGATAATGGCTAGTTCGGACCAGCTGAGAAAATCCTCTCAAACAGTGGCTATTACAGTATTCGACGCATTACCGTTCCCTGGAAGTTTAAAGAACAGAACACAGCATGCAAACAGGGAAATAAGGTTAACGTGGTTAAGATTTCACCATATATACATTACCCATGGCTTTAGAGAGGGCGCGTTAATCTGACTACAATGGAAGTTCACATGCAGGTGGTTTTTGGAAGTCTGGGACATCCAAAGGCAGGTCATACACAGTGATAATGTATCAAAACGCCCCCCAGAAAGTGTTGGTCCTCAAAATTTCAGTTCCTGTGAAATCAAGTGACTCGCATGCAAATTTCAGCTACGCGGTTAGTTCTCATATAGCACACCAAAAGAATGCTTTTATGTTCACACCTTTATAAAACTACTCTAGATAAACCAACTGCAAAATAAAACCAGTTCTAACAGCCCACCCAATAAAATAAGCCACTCAAGGTGTCAAGAGACCAACACTTTGGGGCAACTGGCACCGAACGAGAAGTAAAGCTTATTTCTTTTAAGAGAGCAAGTAGAATAGCGATCCATTTTGTATTCTGAAGAGGCTAATAATTTAGTGTAAATGTACAAAATGCAGTTGTGGAACTTTTTTTTTTTTGTTTTGAGTCCATATTGACAGGAAAGGTTTGTTCACATTAATACACATTTTGTTTTGGATTTCTTCTTTTTCTTCTTGCCCTCTTTGCTCATCTTCTCCTTGTGTTTCCGGATTTCTCGGACTAAAGTATAAAACGCGTCATCCACGCCCTTTAAAACAAAAGAGAAAACAAGAACTTCAGGTGATTATGTAAAGCATTAAAGCGTCAAAGATTTCACAGATCTATGGCCAACTTTTGCTGCCATATTCCAAACATTAGTCACAATAACATTAAAACCGTTCTCATATCAGTGTTAAAAAGACCATGTTCACCGAACCCTTCCTGAAAGAAGAGTCAAGAAAGAAAAAGAAATGCAAGTAATTGTTTTAAATAAGAGTGTGAATCTCAAAGAAAGTCATATTTCATCCCAAACTCAAACAAATATATTTCGATATAAAACATGATTAGGTAACTTTTTTTTTGCATTGTGACAATTTGACGAGTCAAGCACACTTTCCCTGATCAAACAAAAATCAATAAACAATGCTTGTCTGAATAACATTTCAAAATCTGCATTAATTAAACTCAGTACAACAAATACTGCAAGTTAATAAATATTAAAAAAATTATGAATTTTATTTTAAATCTGCATCATTTCAGGACAAAAACACAAAATAAACCAATTAATTTCTGAAAAACAACTAATCTGCATTAAATTCAGTGTACTGAAATCTGAGAGATTCCTGTTGTAATTGTTGCAAATATCTTCATCTCTGTTCTCTAGCTGAACGAAAGTCTTTTGGGTTTGGAACGACATGAGGGCAAGAAAATTCTCATAATTTACATTTTTGGGTTAACAAACGCTTTAACAGTCCTAAAAATAGGCTTTAAATTAAATGGTATAATTTTGGGGTGAAATATGACCCAGATATTTCTTTGACAGTTTTTGTGAGATTCACCCAAGAAGGGAGAGAAAAAAAAAAAAACAGCAGATGTCGTACCCAACACCTGGACTGCAGATGGGCAGCGCTTCAGACTTACCCCTCTCACATCAAAACACATTTTTTAAGCTTGATGCATTGTGTCGTCTTTTCTTCTTTACTGAGTTTTCTTAGCCGGTATTGCCTGATCTCCCGTACCAGAGTATAAAAGGCATCTTCCACTCTCTGCAGTGCAAAACACAACTCCCTTCAGTGTTAAGGAACGCACAGCCGTCATTTCTGAGACGGGAAAACAGTCGTAATTGGATTTAAGGAATGTAGTGAAACTATGAAGTCGTCCCACATAGTGCTGGCACAATTAACAGTGGTGTTTCCCCCCCCCCCCATCATCGTCGCACTTAAGAGTTTCTCATTTAGGGGCGTTTACACAACTCACGACTTCAACGACCAACGGAAAACTCTAGATTAGTTTCTCGCTCATTTGACAAATAGGCCCGTCACAGTGAAGGTAATTGAGTGGCTCAATAGCACAATGTGTGGTATTATGACCATATACATACATATAAATATATATAAAATCTGTGTTTACGATGTAACAAAGTCATATTCAGTAACCAATGAAACCGAAACTTCATAGAGTGTTGAAACAGGAAGAGAAAGTAAAAAAAAATATAAAGGGTCCACATAACAAAACTATAACCCTATGATCTTATTGTCAGGTTTATGTATAACAGTTAGTTCTGATCCTCAAATCTGGCTGGACAAGAGACTTTCTGCTTACATTTCACCAATATGAGCGGAACTAATCATCTCTGCACGTTTTAGACAAGCTGTCAGTTGGTGCAGTTACATGGTTATGTCCAAAGGTGGCAGCTAGGGTCTATCTTTGAGCGAGTATTTAAACTTTATTCAACAAAGAGATGCAATGAAATAAGCTGTTGAAAACATTAACTTTGAGCGCCACTTTAGAAGGCTCAGCTGACCACCAATACGTCAATGCTAAGACAGATTACGTTATCCTTGGACATCACAACCTTTTTTTTTTTTCACGAATATATGTCTCAGCCTGAAGTACAGATGCAGGTAATCGCACATGCTCAGTCGATCTCACACATTCAGTCAGTTTAGGACAAATGTACAGAGCCTCTGTATAAATTACCATGGTACACGTTATTACTAACTTATTTAATATCAAGTACGCATGCGAGAAGGGCATAACTTTACAAAAAAAAAAAACATCACGGATGCTGCGGTTCTAGCATTCCTATACAGTTGGCTCCTCAAAGTATTACGATAATAGCCATTATTGCAACAACCCTAATGAAAGGCATTTTGGGGGCCTGAAAACAAAATCTTTAAAAACTTGATCTTTGATGCATTTTTTGAAAATACAGTCATCGTCTCTAACAAAAACGTGAATGTGAAAACGGTGATGTCATGCAGACATATTACGTGTTCAATCTATAGGTGCCAACTACTGGCCTGACATGAATACAGCGTGTCGTTTTCACGGATCTGTGTGAACTGGGATCGTTTTGACAATATTGCCGACCGTACGTGAAACTTTTCATAAGCGCAAAAGGAAAAACTTCTGTTTTTAGCACACCGTTGTCGTGTAAACGTACCCTTAGTTGTGCCCCTGAACACCACTGGATTTTAAATAACCATAAAATAAAGCGAATTAAAGTGAATCTGAAATTAAATCAATACACAACTATTCCAGCTTGCAGCCAGAGAGGGAATTGTGGGTATTGAAGACGGCACCCTGGTGTCAGCGGGTAGCATGTGTGGCTCGAAACAGAAAGAAAAGAAATTAATTCAGAAGCCTTTATTAATCCCCAGCACCACAAGGAGTTGTGATTTGAGCACTGCAGAAGGAGGTACAGAGCATCTGCCCTGATTTTTAAATATGACAGAGAAAAGTTTAATATCCCCAGTTGATTCTTAGTGATTGAACCCTTGATCAATCAAAGTTGCATTCTTTGTCATTAAAAGATTAATTCATCTTGAGGTGAAATCAAACAGACAAAAATGACAACAAATACCCAAGAGAGACCAGGCACAAACCCAGAGCCAGATCAGTTGTATTCTATGATGTGCATCTGATTGATTATTCATAAAGTTTGTCAGAATGAACTCATGCATGAAACCAGTGTAAAGCAATTGCACTGGACAACATCGTACGAGTCCACACATATGATTTGCCTTAATCTGGTGTGTGAATGCACCAAAAACAACTAATATTGGGTGAAAACTGAAAGGAGATTAATCAAACTATCATAAGATTGAGTAAATTACAGCACAAGAGAACTCTGATAAGAGGCTTAAGGAAAGTTTGTCAAAAATTGTATAAAAATGTTCCAAATTATGCAAGGAAACGCACACAAATTATATACATATGAAACGGTTGATTTTTATATCTTGTCTTTAAAACAGCTTTAAGTCAATCAAAATAAAAGTCTTGCAATGGCCAGGTTTAAATGCACCCTCATAATGTGATAATGAGATTTAGGCATGACTGATTGAAATATTGATTTCATGAGGTAAAGATTAAATCGCAAACTAGATTTATAATTGTTAAAAGATCGCGATCTCCTAAATGAAAACGATTCTCCCATGACTATTAAACGTTTCATTCAGATGGTGCTGCGGCTGAGCCAGAGAGCAGTTGTCATGTATAGGCATGAAACAACTTCACAAATAGTCTTTTCAACCAAACAACATTATTATTTCTGTGTTAAAAACATTTACATTATCTCAGAAGTACTGGGATAAAAATGTAGCGCTATATACATACTGATGTTTATGGATGTGATCAAAATAGAGCAAATCACCTTTTGAAAATGACTTGGTCCTTAAAAAAAAAAAAAAAAAAAAGTTATAACAATCGATTAAGTTGTTACAACACCAGGGAATCTACCATAATCGTAGTAAACTGTGGTGTTTGCAGATTATAAAAAACAAAAAAACGCATTAAACATACATTGCAAACACTTTAATCTGACCAAAATGCACATGTGCTTCTGACGTTCACTGATGTTGATTCGTAAACAGTACATTGACAACATTGTGCAAGGTGAATTTAATACAGTACATTGATGAAAAGATTGAAATGAAGACATTTTAGATGGGGTCATCAAAAACAATTTATATAAACGGGAGTGAAGAGGTCTGCTTGTGTCACGTAAAACTCACCGAGAATAAATCCTTAATCCGATTATTTGAAATCAATCACATTATTGGTGCACATCTAAACAGTCACTGTCAAAACTTTGGTTTTATTTTCACTGATTTGTTTAACAACTTGTACTCAATACTTGACCATCCATGTTTTCCATACCTGTCTCGTTTTTGCTGAGGTCTCTATAAATGGAATGCCGTAGCTACGTGCTAAATCCTGAGCCTGCTTGGTGTCCACACTGCGGGATGGAAGATCACATTTATTCCCCACCAGGACCATTGGGACGTCCTCAGAGTCCTTAACTCGCTTTATCTGCTCTCTGCAAAAGCACATAGATTATTACACATCTACAATTATTTTGAGTTTGTGAAGAATTAACCCTTTACAGACCTGATTCTGCACAGTATTCATTTTCTAGCCAACCCTCACCTGTAGTGGTGAATGTCCTCAAAGGACTTGGTGTTATTGATGGCAAAGACACAAAGGAATCCCTCGCCTGTCCTCATGTACTGGTCCCTCATGGCGCTGTACTCTTCCTGACCTGCAGTGTCCAAGATGTCCAGTAGACACGTCTCCCCGTCAATGACCACTTGCTTCCTGTAGGAGTCCTGCACGAGTGATATTGAGCAGTATAACAATCAGTGGTTCTGAAATGTCAAATTATCACAGTATGACGATACTCCTAGTCTCAGCCTAAGGCATCACGCTCACGGACCGTGGACTGAACATCTGATGCATATGGCACATAAAATTGGAAATGAATCAGGAGTTTTGAAGGAGACATCTGATTGGTTGAATTCTTTCCGGGAGAAATCAGTGTCGCGTTCCTAAATGGTCAGCCTGGAAACAAAGCCCTTGTGATGCCAAACCCCCTCATGGGAGTAGGCCTTTGTGTTCACAACAGTGATCATAAAACACCTCTGATTGGCCATTGTATTCATGTGCGAAATAGATGTCTGTGCTCAGTGAAGAGCATCAAAGATGTCTTTTTATAACATGTTTTGAAGTGTTTATCATTGTAGCCAATCACAGACATCTGCTGAAACACCAATTAGATCAATTAAAAGCATTTAAGAAGCCGCTCAACAGTGCTCAACGCTAGGGGGAAGAGCTAGCATCACATTTGTGTACACATTTTTGACAACCCTAGTGACAATAGTAGTGTTTCCACTGTCAGGCCAAAAGAGAGCATGATGTGCATTGTTGCATTTCCACTGTTACTTCCGGCACTTGATTGGACCTCCTCAGGGCCAACAGCCAGGATTTTTTTTTTGAATACCTTGGTCGAAAGCGGGCCAACTGGGAGTTGAGAACTGGTCGTGAACAAAGGTTGAGTTTACTAGAGTCAGGAGAGGGTCAACACCGCTGCTCATGCACATGTTATCATATCAGGCTACCAGCTATCTCAACATTTAAAAATTTATCAAAACTGTCAGAAAAACGAGTGTTTTTATGCAACTTCCGATTGCGGTCTGATGCGGTTTCTGATCACCGTAAGAAGCATAAATATGCAACACAAAAGGCTACTTATGCCAACCATTGCAATAATAAATACACATGGAAAATACCAGAGGCTTCTTGAACAGACAAATACGATTATCATCGTGCATTTATTTGGTTTCATGTTTTATCTGTCTCTTCCCTGTGCCTTTGTTGATAGCAAACTAATACAGCCATCCGCATGAGTCATAAATAACATGTACCCGTAAACTCATAACTTCTGCTTGGGAGCTCCCTCTGAGGCTCTGGCTGATATGATAGCAGTATAGTGAGACTGGAGAAATCGCATAATTTCGTGGAAAATTAAAGGCACAAAATGTCATTCTCGCAAAAAACAAAGACATAGCTTGGCGATGGCGCGAATGAGTGCGGAATCGTGGGAGTCGTAGTCTTCATTTCCACAGCCAATGGAAAGAAAGTGTTCATGGATGAGCTAAGGTGTGAAAGTTTTATTGAACGTTACTGTGACATGAAGCAGGGCAAGGACAAACGCCCGGGAAATTTTGTGTTGCTGTTTTTATTATGCTTACCGCAGTTGGACGCTGCCGTTTCTTATGTTTTTTTTTTTTACAATTAAAGATACAATTAAAGTAATGTTTGTGCATCTCTTTCCCTGAACTTTGTTACAGTTACGTTTCATCAATTTAATTAACTTTTTTTTTCCATTCTAATGAAACATCCTTGAGTGCTGAATTACTAATCAAACAGGTCACTTTCTGATGAATTAAATGTGTATATTAATGCAGCGCTGTTTTACTTAGTCAAAACGATCACACTAAAAATATGTTTAAGTGTGTTGAAAGTCATGTTTGATTCAGGCCTTGAAGGCCAAGGCTATTGGTCCTGCCCAGCTTGTTGTAAGCCCTGGCCCAACAGTGGAAAAGTGGCTAATGAGCACTTATCAGGACCAACTAAATGCTGAATTTTCAGAAGCATGAGAAGCTCACAACATAAACTTTAAAATAAGCTGAACAAAACAAAATGATTGGTTACTTTCCTTGGCCAATGAAAGCTGCTATGGATTCCATCAGTCTGAAGGTCTGGCTACATGAAACTAACAATACTCAAACCAGAAATATCCCAAAAATTGTTTTATTGAAACCTGACATCCGTAAAAAGACAAAAACTAAAAAAATAAATAAGTGTATGAATGTACTAAAAACAAAGGTTTTTGCTATGGATTTTTTCTCATACAGATGACAATATTGTCAAACGAATCAATTTAACACGCAGCCGCAAAAATGACTAAAACACCATTATTCATACCATGCCAGTAGTTGGCGATGTCACTTTGTAAAGAAAAACTATGCACTTCGACTGAACACATAACGTCGCAATTCTCACAAATGTGCGGTTTTGTAGTTTACAGAAATACGATAACAATATCGTTTTCAAATACTTGCACTTTGAAACCCATTTCCAAAAGTTCAGGCTCTCAAAATACCATGGTCATGTAAATGAAAAGCCTAATTCCATTATTCCAAAACAACTACAAACATGAACATCTACAAAACAAAAAACAAAAAAAACACTACACTTTTCGGCCACGTTTCGGTTTAAAAAAAAAATTACGCTATGCCAGAAAAGTGAAAGGGAAGAAACAAAGGAACTCTGTAACCTCCTATCAAACCAGAATAACTGGATCACACTGTTGAATCTGTAACAGTACATTTTTTGCATATTTACACAAGAGTGAGTTTCACAGCTTTGTGTGGCAGTAGAAAGTGAGTTTCCTGAAACAGCGGTACACATGCCTCACCTCTATGGTTGGGTCGTACTCATCCACAAAGTGGTTCTGGATGAGTTGGATGGTGAGAGCGCTCTTGCCCACGCCTCCAGCACCCACCACCACAAGCTTATATTCAGTCATTCTTCACCTGCAGTAGGAAAACATGGTGAAAATCAATGAGCAGTTCAAGATGTTACTTTAATTCTACTTTACATATAAAATAAAAAAATGATATCCCAGGTTTATTTTGTCAAAATATCTTTCTTGGTTTTCTCCAGTTTTAATATATTTAACAGATTTCAGGTAAATGAATTACTTATTGACAAATTTGTTAATTAACTGATGCTACTACCCAAAGCGACAGTTTGCTAATTTAGTCCGCTGGAATAACCCAGTGTTAGTCGAACGATCGTGAGCAAGGGCTCAATAGTGATGGTTCATTTAGGATTTGAACCTACAAGCTTTATGTTCAACCAGATCCAGATGGTTTAACCATTACGCTAAAACATCCGACAATTAGGCAAGAATAAAGGTTTGCATGTCATTTACACTTAAATGACAGGTCTACTGGACTGACCCAAAATAACTGAATTTAAACTACTATTAGAGCACTATTAAGGCATTAGCCTACAAACTCCATTATCCACTTAATCTCTTTACTAAAATTTCTAATAAAATAAGCTGCATTATTTGCTTCTAAAAACATTACTGAAACAGATTAATCAGTATGGAACTGAATCAACAGAAAGCCACAATTCAGTTTGACGATATATTGTTATAAATAACAGCATTTTATTCACTCGTGTAACATTTTCAAATCACTTTGTTAGTACAACTATCAGTAATTTTTTATTGCCATGTAAGCATCAAAGGTAATCTTCATGACGAAGTTAGTACAACTAAAACCCAGTTAAATAATTCAACTAATGAAAGCTCATAGTATACTCATAGTGTAAGTATTTTATGGTTATCATATGCTGCTAGTCTAAAAACCATTAAGCATTCAAAGTAATCTAAACGTTACTAAACATAGTAATCTAAACATTACTTTGTGTATAATTTCACCATTTGCGTCACGATAACTCAAAACCGAATAATCTCTTGTAAATAATCAATTCAACAGACAATAAACTATGGCAGACTACTACAAATTTACCAAAATCAAGCTATTTATTTATATGTTAGCGCTATCTAAATTAAGTTTTCATATAGTTTTAATATAACTTCTCGTATTTATAACACAACAAACCCGAATAACTGCCTCGAATACCACGAATTCGACATTGTAGCTAACAAACCGTATAATACAACGAAATATTAAAAATTGTGCTCGTTTCTTTTAAGATGACTCGATTCAACAGCAGGTTACCACGAATTTGAATGCTTTAAGTCTTAAATGCAACATTTCAGGTTAAATGATTTACTTACACTATCATAAAGCGATTTAGATTTTAAATCTTGTAAAGACAAGTTAATTGTTAATAACTAGTTTATAGTTAAGCGCCATTATATCGCAGGGCCCGAATTTCACTTGGGCGTGTTATGACGATAATAACACTGGAATAAATATACATAGAACTACAAAAGCTCACTTTAAACTAGTCCTCTCATTGACGTTTATATAATTATTCAAGGTAAATATACATGTTAAAACCGCTTTTCTATTATTTTTACCTCTGGGTTTGCTGTAAGTTCCGCGTCTGAAAAGCCTCAAGCGTTTATCATGACCTTGCCATAATGTTATTATCAATTTAAACAGCGTGTATATAGCCTCATATCCATTGGGAATACCGTGGAAGTGTTCAACGGATTTTTTTTAAACTGGAAACCAACAATATCATAGGTAATACAGATCAATTCTGCTCTTCCTAGGCTACATGGCCTGCGTTCGGAGGCTGTGCTTTACATAAATATGGGCGGACACACTGTTGCGTCCTGTTAAATGATTACTTACCGCAAAATATCAACGATTTTCAGCTGTTTACGATTTTTTTCAGTATTTGGAGGCAGTTAAAAGGACAAGTAATAAGCAGTCGAGCAGCCTTTTCCGAGAACCAGCATGCATCTTGCATTATAGTCGACGAAACATCTGTAGATACAAATAATCCAGAGCGGTGTCCTTTCAATGAGAGGTGCAGGGCGAAGGGCTTTATCAATAACTAACCGATAATCAACACAGGTGTTTCCAGGCTAGATGTGGTTACACGACGGATAATAAATGCACTTTAATTTCAGTTTGATAGCACACGAGAATGTGCTACTACATATTAGTACTAGGCAATGACCGGCTTTTGACAAGCGCTACGGGCTGTATTGGTACAGACTGGCTTGGTGCTTAAATAGGCCCTAAATATAACCGGAACGTGTACGTGCGTACGCCATCGCGTAGGGGGATTCTTATTGGATATTTCACTTGTCAGTCACAATTAAGATATTTGCATACGGTGTGAAAGGAGCCAATAGTCTTTGGTTATCGACAGAATAATACAACCTGGCCTAGATATTTATTGTTTGACTCGATGCTTCTCTCTGCACATTCTTTTCTTCGTCATTAACTTTCATGTAAATATAGTTCACTGATACACGTATTTGGAAAACAAAACTCAAAGTTAATACTATGAGTTGGAAAAATCCAAAAACAAAACCCAATTTTTTATTGTATTTATATAATGCTTAATTTATGTCATAAAAAAAAAATATGTAGAGAGAAAATATTGGTATATTTGCATTTTACAAAGAGAAGTTTTAGTTTACAGCAACACCATTTAATAACATCACTGAAATTATCAAAAATATGCCTAACACATTAAAATAAACAATGAAGACACTAATATCTTTCAAAATATTTCAAAAAATAACTTTAAAACTCCGGAATGAAGCAAGAATTTATATTGTAGTTGAAACAATGAAAAACTAAAAACACAAGGGGTCAGTATATCTATGAGTTTATTGCTAAAGTTGCATTTCAATAATGGCGTCAAACTGTTTTAGCTTTATCCAAACGTTTAAGTAGATTTAGTTTTGTTTGTGTGATTTATATGATTTGATTTATTGGTGATTTCATATTATTAGCGTCATTATTCTGATGTAAATTATTATTCAAAACGCTTTTCGTTGACGTCATTGTCATGTGGTGCGAATTACTTTCTTCAGCGGTGGATGGACAAATCACCGCTTGATTGATATTGAGAAATAGAGATTCCTGGGTTTGAATTCCACTTATATTTCAGTTTGGAATCACTGGCATTTGATTTAAATGATTATACTGCTTAGTAAGCAAAAGCAACACACAAAAAAAGTTTAAGTCAGAGTTTAAATCAGATCTTCGACCGTCAGACGCCCTCTTGAGGAAGAGCTGCCACCCACCAGCATTCACACAAGTCCCGCCTCCTCCGACAAGACAGGCCAATAGGAGCCTCTCACAAGCTGCCATTGTTTGGATTGTTGAGGGGCCATTCGCAAGCCGTACCAATCATAGCAAACAATGATCAAATTGAGGGCGGGACATGACAGAATACGGCGAGTGACATCAGATGGTCGTATTTTCCACATACTAGCTCGGATTGACCGACTGCAGCACAGCGTGAAAACTTTTTCCTGTGGGGCGGTGATCTCTACGGATGAAATCCGCTCATTTTCTCATACTTTTGCACTGTAAAAGGACAAAATAGAAGAAGATTTTCCTTTATGTTTAGCAAACAGAGCTTTATAGTAAGGCTTAACACAGACGGGAAAAACGTGATTATTATAGTGTCCTTTTAAATTATTGTACAAACTTTGGTCACAGCAACATCGGCTCGGACAAAAAGTGGATAAATGTTTTTCTACATTTAGACATAAAGGTAAGAACATTTTGCATGCGGAACATTTAATACCCAATACATGTAAATAAAAATATACCAGTTATAGTTTTGAGGTCTGTCCATCATGCGCTTTTAGCATCACAATCGTAAATATTTATAGCGTAGAGTTGAAGTCTTCAATTTAGATCTAAAGTTTTATCGGAATATAAATCAGCAGAATATGTCGTGTATTGTAAATACGGTGTTATTTAATTAAAACAGCCTGTCTTTGCTATTTTGTATACAAAAGCATCATATCAATTAACATAAACGCAAATCACGAGTTTACATTATGAGTTTTGAATTTAGTATTGCAAGAAAATGAAATATCAGTGAATAATCATGGAGTCCTCCTTTATATGTGGTTGCAATGGTTTATTAAGGTTATATTATTTACCAAGTCCATCTACTTTTGTTGTTTTCAGCTTTTTTGCCAGGTAATGTTTAATTTTTTGAAGATTGAGTCCACTTCAGAACACCAGTATTTGTATGACTATTTAAACTTCATTATTTGACACAATATGAGATTATTTCTGTACCCAATTCTAATCCAGCCATTAAAACATGTACTGCTCTTTACATTTGTATAATTAATTAGTATGAATGTAAAATTAATCTGGTCATGCAATGCAGAATGAAAGTTCAATGGCTTATTCATCATTTGGTTATTTTCTTTTATATCCCGGCCATAAAAAAACAGCATATGCTGGTTTGGTATGTTTTGAAACATGGAAGCTGGTTTGAGCTGGTTTATGCTGGTTTATGCTGTTCCTAAGCTGGTCCTGAGCTGGAGCTAGTTGCTCAGGACCATCTTAAACCAACTAAGGACCAGCTCAAACCAGCTTCCATGCTTCAGAACATACCTAACCAGCATATGCTGTTTTTTTTTCAACAAGGATGCACTGCAAAATACTCATTCAGTCCAAAGAACTACTTTATTGAAAGTGGGAAGATGAGAGATTATTAATAAACCACTTAGTCACGTTGACACTTCATCTAGTACCCCTGTAACTCAGTTTTTGGCTGGTCCTTCAAAGCTAGCCTGCTGATCACAACCATGGCAAAAGAACAAAGGCAGTATTATATCCAGCTAAACGTGCCATCCAGATGTTAGCGATTCTGCCAGTCTAGGGGGGGGTTGATGGATATTCTCAAGTTTATTAAAGCACCTCAGCTGAGACTCAACAAACTCTTGGGTTTGTAGTTAAATAATACCACAGTAGACTGCTCTTGCCATCCAATGTCCTCAGAGTGTTTAAAACCTGGCATTCCCTTCATAGTTTTGAGGAAAGCTTTGTTTTCCTGTTGCCTTCCATGAAAGCTCCTCATTGTTTTTACTCTTACAGGCTAAATGTGCCAAACTACGCGAAAGAATCAAGCGTAGCAAAGAACTTTTTAGGACAGCCGAGGGATTTAGGAGCAAGATTTGGAGATTTCACTGTTAATTCACTCACTTTCTTCCACAAGCTCAGGTTATTGTTTTACTGGGGTGGGGAAAGAAGGTTTGTTTTCCTTCCTCCGTCGTCCCAGATGGGAGATTTGGTGAGGACATAGTTCTCCTCTGTGTTTGGCAGATGGAAGCTCTATCTTGGTTCAGTTTGATTGTGTAGTGGAGTTGTTTGTGTACTTTGCGTTTGTTTTGCACCTTCTTTCCCTTGGGAAGCAACAAGATTCAAAGCACGAGGTTCAAAAATATATATTCAGACTCTGTTTTTGCTCATATAAGAGAATACCAAGGGGAATTTTTTTTTTTTAGCTTTAGTATCAAAACATGTAGTTAAAAATATCATTTCTTAGTCATTTAACTTATATAAGATGATCAAAAATCTTTGATTAGAGAAAGTGAGTGGGAACTAGAAACGTCTTATCTCGTTTAGTACCCAACTGTGTGGAATGTGTAACCTCACTCTTATCAGTTTCCATGGTGTAAAATCAAGGCCCAAGTCTTTGGATAACCACCTGCATGCCTTCAAGCCTCGACAATGGCTTAGTCACTTGCTAATCTTTTTAGTAACTTCAGTGTACAGTAATTAGATGCTTAAAGGGATCGTTCACACACAAAAAAATGAAAAGTCTGTCATTATTTACTCACCTCATGTCATTCCAAACCTGTATGATTTTCATAATATGGACATAAACAGCTGAAAATATCTTCCATTATGTTCCACTTTGAAGAGTGTTTCAGCCGTTTATGTCCATATTATGAAAGTCAACGGGACCCAAAACCTACAAGCTTCAATAAGTACAAAAAGGTAGCATGCAGGTAAATCCAAATTACTCGACTGATATATTCTGAGTATTTTAAAGCAATGTGATCACTTTCTATTAAGAATAGATAAAAATGTAAGGCTTAAATTACCATCATCAATGACTGGCGTCAATAATACCATCATCCATCCATGCATCCTTCTCTTTCTCCATCAATCCCTTTCTCATTCCATCATCCATCCATCCATTTCTCATTCCATCCATCATTCATTTCTCATTCCATCCATCGATCCATCCTTCTCTTTGTCCATCCATACATCCATCCTGTTCTCATTCCATCTATGTATTCACCATTATCTTTTTCCAATCCATCCCTTTCTCATTCCATCCATCCATCCAGTCATCCTTTTCTTACTCATCCATCCCTTTCTCATTCCATCATCCATCCATCCATCCATTTCTCATCCCATCATCCACTTATCCTTATCTTTCTCCATCCATCCCTTTCTTATTCCATTCGTCCATTCATCCATCCATCATCCCCTTCTCATTCCATTCATCCATGCATCCTTCTCTTTCTCCATCAATCCTTTTCTCATTCCATCATCCATCCATCCATTTCTCATTCCATCCATCATTCATTTCTCATTCCATCCATCGATCCGTCCTTCTCTTTGTCCATCCATACATCCATCCTGTTCTCATTCCATCTATGCATTCACCCTTATCTTTTTCCAATCCATCCCATTCTCATTCCATCCATTCATCATCCCTTTCTCATTCCATCCATCCATCCATCCATCCAGTCATCCTTTTCTTACTAATCCATCCCTTTCTCATTCCATCATCCATCCATCCATCCATCCATTTCTCATCCCATCATCCACTTATCCTTATCTTTCTCCATCCATCCCTTTCTTATTCCATTCGTCCATCCATCCATTCATCCATCCATCATCCCTTTCTCATTCCATTCATCCATCTTTCTCCATCCATCCCTTTCTCATCTGTCCATCCATCCATCTCTTAGTGTTTTTACTCTTGGAACCATTTCACCCAAGGCCTGCAACTAATTATGGGAGAGTGCATAAATTGCTAGTAATTACATGTAGCATGGCAGCTAGCGCAGGAACAAGCAGAATAAAAGGTTAATCTAAAATAGCTCCGTAATAGTAACAACACACCATCATTCCTCAAGAATTTAGCTCATTCTCTTTGGTTTTGGATAAACACTAATGCTAGAGCTTGAAACTTGTATCATTTGTTTTTAATTTGATACTTTCCTTAGACTTTAGGGTTTAGCTCAATTGATTCTTAACAGCCAAAGCTAAGGTTTCTTAGCACATGTAAAGTTAACTTCCCAAATGAAGGAATATTTGGAGGGTGTTTCTATATTAGTCTTTATGCAGTTGAAGAAAATGTGAGCATACAAAATATGCAATCCAAAGTTTCATTTAGGATGAGCAGTTTGTCCAAATCACTAACACTAAGTATGAGCTATAATAAATTCTGTTTGTCTTCGCAAGCACCACAAATTATTCTCTAAATCATGGACAAAGCAGCAAGGAGAAATGTTTGCCAAATGCTTTTAATAATAAGCAGGTTGAAATGAAGTGTTTATATTTACACACAAAATTGGACAAGGATTTATAGCTAAACTGGCGGGAAAATGCTTGGTATCTTACTAATGATTCACAAGGGAAAATGTGAATGCCTGAATCAGAAGTATGAGCAATGATAAGCGGATATTACTCAGAGTTAATTTGAGAGACACAGTTGAGTTAATTTGAGATGTGCAGTTCATGGTTAGCCTTACAAAATCACTGCCAGTAGAATTTATACCCATTTTCTGTCTGCAAACAACAGCTTTAGTAACATTTTACGGTGTAAACGGGTTTCTTTCACTCCTTACTGATGATGTGAAAGCAACTACAGTATAGATAAAAGATACAGACATAAGTAGTTTATTGATGTGATATTCTGAGTAGAGATGTTCATAATTCTTTGTCCTATTTTACTCTTAATATGCTGTTTTGGTATTGTTTGTATCACTCACACTCACTTTAGACTTCCTGTGTGATGATGTCAGAGTTGTCTCCAGCAGTGCAGTCACCAAATGGACAGTCGTTTACTCAAGTGCTTCATTGTGATATTCACAAATGGTGCTTGATTGACTTCTGCAGGGCTCATTTTCAGACCGACTAATTGATCACTTGTGCTCAGCGTGATGTACAAATGATTGAATGGAGTGCTCATGGTGCGGTGGCAATCAAATTCAACACAGTCTCTCCTGATTAAGATTGGTGACCTGAATAAAACAGTTCAAAATGCCCAATGTAGCTCCAGTACTTCTCAATTTTCACACTTGACGTGGGCATGTGACTTTTTCTTGTGCTTTTATGACATCCACAAAACTGTGGGCCAGAGATTGTTATGAATAATCATAATGTATCACTTTTGTCAGACAAACTTTACATTTGTAGTTTTATGTTTTATGTCAGTTAAAAAATGTGGAATATTTTACTGTGTCATTGAACTTTTGTGGCTCTTTTAGCCTTACCAAGCACTGTTTCAGGTTCTTGGCTTTTTCTATTTATTCTGCTCTTGGGGAAAAAAAACACAACAAATATGGTCTTGTTATCTGATTCATTGTTACAGTGGTGTCGTTGTTATAGAGGTCAATATTTAAATGACGCACGTTTTGATATTACATCTTGTACTATGACAACCTGAGTTCCCTTGTGATTTTGGCTAATTTAGTCAAACATGTATGCAGCAGACGTGAAGTCATCCGTCAACTGGGCTTCCTTGCTTCACTGATCGCTCCTGGAAAAATGTCAGAATACAGCAGGCTGCAGGCCACTTTTGCATTAGCAGGAAAAGAACACATAAAATGCCCCCACAATACATCTGACTTGGCTGCAGGACTCCATCTGTTGTTGTAGACGTTAAAGGGTAGTAAAAATGAAGGACAAAACACTTATCTGCTCACAGAAGGGCAAAATGGAAGGAAAATGATATGCAGCATGCAACAAACTTCGCATCTTTGACGTTTGTTGAAGATCTCACCCCTAAATAGTGATGAAGAAACAGTGCTACATGACAATGCCAAGTGGGAAATTTTTGTATAAATTTATGGCCCAATTTAAAATGTGATTTGAATGTCCTCGTATTGGCAGCCTGGATTCTGAACTATTCCAAACCCTGCATAAATCAAAAATTAGAAATATGGCAAGATTACAACTGGAGCCATGAAACATTCATGGCTCCAGTTGTAATAAACCATCTTTCTTTTTTTTTTTCTTTTTTTTCCATTTTGGCTCAGACAGAAGAGCTCTTATAGGGGTTCTACCGTGCCATATGTCTCCGCTCTAAACCAGAGCCATTCAGTGTACTGCCTCTTACGGGGTTGAAAAAGCCATTGAAAAGGCACTTTTTTTTGAGTAGTGCATGCATTTGTGCAGTTCTTGAAAATAATATCTTGATTATTCAATGCAAAGTAACAAAAGATTATTATATCATGTCTGTAAATGATTGAATTACTGTGGCAGAAATGGTGGAGCACTGCGAGAGCAAGGTTGGATTCCTAGAAAACACATTCTGATACAATGTTGGATAAAAGCAGTTTCATTTTTTACTCGCAAACTAAACTATCAATTTTTAAGATGAATTGTGATTTGCCTGTGCAAGTTAGCCAGAACGGCCTGTTTTCAAAAAAAAAGTTTTCTGTCATTGTTAGGTTTCGTTGTAGTCAAAGAATGTCTAGGGATGCTAACGATGAATCGACAATCAATTAATAATTTAATCGATGAAACTTATCAGTGGTCCATTAAGCAGGGTCACCATTACAGTGCGTAGTTTTGAGGTGCGTGTAGCTCATGCACAATGCCCGTGTGTGAGGAAAAATGAAGCGGGTGCGCCATAGTTGCGTATTAAGCCATCAGATCTCTAATTGCTCTCACGCCACTTTACCTACCCACCATACCTGAGATTCAGTTTCCATTGGTTAAACTTTCAGATGACATTGGAAAACTTTAGCCAAGCAAATGATCTACGCATTGTCTTATGTTTTGTTTGGGATCGTTTGAGACCACCTGCTGTGGTTTACTAATGTTTCGTGAAGTTACAAACCAAAACGTGGTGCAAATTGTGTATACTGTACGTGTAGCATCATGTGTATACTGTTTATCGCATCGGCAGCGCTTTTTCATACAAATAGTTGGTGTAGTTTGGTCTTTAACTGAAACAAATATGCTTGTATTCTGCTTGTTGAGACCTTTCAGCGATATTCGAGACCTTTCAGTCTGTTATTTACAATGATTTTACATATCATATTTTCATGTAAAGCAGTTTTTTTCACACTATGAAAATAGAGCACTTCTAATATGTCAGCAAATTTAAAAGCACTTGTTAAGTGATGGTCATACTATCCCAGTTCACACGGATCCGTTCAAACGACTTGTCATGCGTAGTTGGCGATGCAACTTTGTAAAGAAAGACTACGTGTATGCGCATATATGCATTCTTTTACAGAGCACTCGCCTCACGCATGCCTATCCACCTTATTTTTACAGTTTACTGCATTTTGATATTCTTTTCGTTATCTCCCTATAGCGGGTAAGTCTCGCACATTCACAGAAAACCTTATTTCCGTGTTGCAAAATAAGGTGGATAGTCTAAACGCGTAATATGCTAGTGCTTGCCGTAGCCGTTTTCACATATTCAAGTTTTTGCAGATGATGACAGGTATCGTTTTCAAAAACATACACTTTGAAAGTTTGCATTTTCAGGCCACCAAAACGTCATTGTCTTGTAAATGAATGGCCAAAACACAAAGTTTTCCATTTTTAGTTGAAAAAAATGTTGTGTAAACAGCCCCTTCGTAGCCCCCTTCACGATTAATTATTCATTAATTTAAAATACAACCAATTATGGGAATTTATTAAAATTGACATCGCTAAGTACGACAATGGAGATTCAGAGAGAAAAAAAAAATTCTCTTTAAATGTCTTTAATCATAAATCCAATAGATAACATGTAGGAAAAACTCAGGAGATAGATAAAACTGTTTATCATAGATGAGACTTGACACTGAACAAAGAGAATCAAGGGCTTAAAAACACAAAGAGGATAATCAACAGAACAAGAGACAGGTGTGTAACACAGTTGTAAAATGATACATACCATTAACATCTCCGTGTAAACTACAAAAATTTGTGTAAACAGTGAATGCTTATGCATATTATGTGTTCAGATTTTGACTACAATAAAGTCTGAAAACACAAAGGAAAAACGTTTTCGTTTTTAGTACATAGTTGTTTTGTAAATATACCCTAAAACAATGGAACTAACATACCTGTGACATTCATCAATTTTTATTTTTTAATTACAAAGAATCTTCCACTGAAAACTTCAGTAGAAAAACATGGAAAGCTATGACTTTTAACCTCCTGGTTTTCTGAACAGAGTTGTCCTTTGAGGACTGCACATTGTTTTTTATGTATAATTTTGTGTGCTTGCAGATTTTATTAGTGCAGGACGGGTGTAGTATTTCATTCAGAGAGGAGCTCTGTCTTGAAGTTGTGGTCTTTGGCTGCAGCAGTGCTTTATGTTTCCAGCGCAGTGCCCCATACAGTCAGTAAATCGTCCCTGTCCCTCCTCTGGAGCCAAACTCAAAGCTCTATAAACATAATGAACAGATGAAAAGAACGGATGTGTATTGATATTAGAACCTTTTCAAAGAAATATGGGCCGCAAAAGACATAAATTGTATGAAGGTAGACTGTGTAATATTGTCATTTTGGCATAGTAACAAAAAATTGCAAAAAACAGTTTTTTAATATTAATAAAGTGAGTCAAAAAAGCAGCAGCTTTGCTGTCAAACAAAAAGTCTAAATCAATGCAAAAAAGTATTTCTGCACCTAGTGTCACCAAATGAAACATAGCTGGTGAATTGTATTAGATTTTTATATATTTTTTCCAATTCAAATATATAAAACTTGTGCTGTCAACTTAATATTAATTTGATGTGATATGATAATGTGATAATATTTATAAAAAATAATAAACAATTAATAAAAAGTTGCTGTTTCTGTAAAGTAACCTTGAGTTAAAGAAAAGTGCTATAGAAATAAAACTTATATAAATTTGAATTCAAACCAGAAACTGAAGTAAGTTTCCACCTAAAAATTAAAAGGTAATTGTAAGATAAAGGAAAAAACTACTGTGAGTTCTATAGTGAAGTGTCACTAGTGTGAGATAAAAAAATCTGACTCATTATTTTATGAATTTTACGAATTATGAGAAACTTAGTCAGAATTACTCTTTTGTTTGCCCAACCTGCCCTGTTTTAAGTTGACTTTAGATTGTGGGTGTAACGGTTATTTTGTAGACACTTTTGTTCTATAGACTCTTATGATGTTTTTCCTTTCGTTCCCATATTCACTTTGTTCCCATTGCTACTTAGTTTCTATGGTTACTCATTGGTTAATTGTTTATGGTCACCCAAGTCTTGTTTGGTGCTTCATGTAGCCATGTATTTAAGCCCTCAGTTTGGTTTTTCTGTTTGTCCTGTATTGTAGTGGTGGCAAGATGAATCTTTGAAGCTTTTCAGTAGAGCTATACGATCCTGGATAAAATGAGAATCATGATTTTTTTTTATTTCAAATAGAGATCACGATTATGAATATACAAATAAACAAAATAATGCTATTTACTAGAGGTTCTGACAAAATATTAATTGCAGGAAAAATGTTTAATTAATTTGAAAAAGGTTTTTGAATAAATTCCATCACTCATTAATAAGTATTTGTTTCACTACTGGATGAATCAGTGTTTGTGAACGAATCTTTTGAATGAATGATTCAATGACAAATACTTTTTTTTTTTAAACAGTTACTTGTCGCTACTTTGTGGAGTAACAATGTAATTGATACAACTGTTATTTGAAATGCCAGGTTGGTTTCAAAATGTGGTTTGCTCTATTTTGATATTGTAGACATCTGTGTTTATATTCTAACTTTAATCTTTTATCTCAGTACTTGTGTGATAATTTGAATATTTGTAATACAGAAATAACTAATGTCTGGTTCAAAACTGCTCTCTCTGGCTGTGGCAGCACAAATATAGATTTGAATGTTCCGATATGAACCTTTTGTCAAAGGTTTAAAAGACACGGGCGAATCGTTGTCATTAATAAAATAATATCACGTGGGTGTTTGAATCGAGATCGCGATCTTTTTATCATGCCACGATTAATCATGCCGCTCTACTTTCCGGCCAGATGTGTTGAAAAGTGGTTCATTTCTCGAGGCTTCGGACACTTGCTGGTCAATGCAAATATGGTGCAGGAACAAAATTGTCAGCAGTGTGACGGTCCCAAAACGTTTGCAACATGGTTCACACAAAGGCTCCTCTTCCCTTGTCTTCACTGTGATTGTGGGTCTCAATTTTTCATTTGGAGACAAAATTTGGCTAATACAAAAGGCTAACAGGAGTGAGGAGAGCGCTATACTGTATATTCTAGTTGACTCTGCTGTGTTGCACTATTGGTGTGTCCTCTAAATTTACTCATTTGATTCCGCTCGTCTTATATCTTTCTGATTTGTGAAGCTTGTTTAACAAATTTTGATATCCTTCTAACTGTTTGCTTTGTCTTATTAACAGCGCTGCTTCAATAAATCTACAAATTGATCTTACAACAGTATCAGACTGTTTTACATCACAGTATGTGTAAATGAGAGAATAAACTGATTTTGTGAATTTTCTCAGCAAAGCTGAAGATCTGCTCAGGCGTGCATGTTTGCCAACCCCTCGTCCTAAAATTGTACCTGTTCACAGAAGTGGGAGGAACATAATATCAGGTCCAGCTGGTCTCAATGTATCCAGCGGGATGTCTGCACTGCGGCCAACTGTTTTTCATGGTATCCTCCTCCTCTTCACACCCTCGGCACACCTCCACAAAAAACGCAATTAATTTCTTGGAAAATATGCTATTTTAGGAAGATGTGAGTTGTTGTTTCAAAGTGACTGAATCATTTTTTTAGACTGCAGTCTCTTGTTTTTTTGAAAGAAGAGCTGATTGTTCAACTATTCCGACATCTGAGGAAGGAAATGTGTCCATCTGGAAGCACAGAGGTCTCCTGCTAACAGCACAGTCATTTCCTTTTACAAAGCTTTCCTGATTAGGAAAGCCTCTCACACTTGTCTTTGTTCTGAGACAGATGCATTTCAGATTTGTAAAGTTAATGGATATTTGTTTTAGCAAACAAAACAAGGTTAGAAAAATTGTGTATGAAAGTTCTTTTAATGGCATTCTAACCATAAATGCCACTTTGATACTTCATTACAAGTAAACATTCATTTGAGAACAGAGAGTACTGAACTCTCATGGGAATAAATTGTTTGCATTTACAAAAGAAAATAAAGCGGCAAAAGAAGAGTGTTAAAGGGGTAGTTTACCCAAAAATAAACGTTTTGTCATCATTTATGTACCCTCATGTCATTTCTGCGGCTGTTAAGTCAAAAAAGACACCCTATAAATTATCCAAATGTTTTCTGTATTTCAAGTCCTCTGGTGCCTTACAAAAGCTTTCTGTGATGAACGCGACTTGCTAAACGAAATAGAAATACCAGTCCACATTGTGTCTTTGACTTAAAGAGGCCATATTATGTACTTTTACAAAGTCTTGAATTTGTTTTTGGGGTCTAGTAGAATAGGTTTTTATGGAAGCTTGTTTTCGGCAATGAATAAAAAAAAAAAAAGGTAAATGCGACTTTTTGTCTCCCTATTCTGACTTTTTTTTCGCAATTGTGAGCTTACATCTAGCAAATCAGATTTTTTTTCACAGAATTGCGTGATATAAACTCACAATTGCGTATTATAAAGTCAGAATTGTGTGATTAAAAACTCAGTTACGAGAAATGGTCAGAATTGCGAAATATAAACTTGCAATTCTGACTTTTTTTCTCAGACTTTTTTTCTTGTTTATATCTTGCAATTGCAATCCGACTTTTTATTTCTCACATTTGCGATTTTATATTACGCAATTGTGAGTATGTAACTCAAAATTATGTATTTAAATCTCAGTTCTGACTTTTTTTCCTCACAATTGTGAGTTTATATCTTGCAATTCTGAAAAAAGTCAATTGTGAGAAAAAAAGTATTTTTTATTTAGTTGCGGAAACAAGCTTCCATAGGTTTTCTTGCTTGAATGTTCAAAAACGGTATCAGTATCAGTATCGCTCTGTTTATTTCCTGTCCCTATGAAGCCACTACTTCTGAAAAGCTCAGTGTGCTTTGATTGGTTGGCTTTATCAGTGTTGTGATTGGTCGGCTGTATTAGTGTTGTGATTGGTCAAGCGCTTTAAGTGTGTTTGGGAAATGTCCCACCCCTTACAGAACCACGAGTTTCAACACACTAACGTCACTCAACCAGGCCTCACTCCTTTTTCCGTAAGTCTTGTGGAGGAATTATTTAAATGAGGAATATTGCGATATGTTCTCTCCCAGAAGAACACTCCAGACTACAATCGAGGCGTTTCAGAGAGTTCAGAAACAGTGTGCACTGATATGAGAATAACTCCCTTTGGAGTGACTTTGTGCTTTGTAACTATGCAGAACTTCTTCATGCTCAAACAGCAACATTACACACAAAAGAAAGAGTAAAATGTAAAAAAAAGCATAATAGGTCCTGTTTAAAAATGTACAAAAAACACAAGATCAAACTATACGCCTACACTTTTTGCAAACTTTTGCAAAGGAGGTGAGATGTGAACATATTCCCAGGTGTTTCCTAACCCGTGTTGTACGTTTGCAGAGTTGCCGTAAGGGGGTGACAGTTGTAGTGCTGGACACCTGGAGCAGAACGGAATGACGTCACAGACCAGCAGCCTCCGATCCTCCAGAGTTTGACCTGGGATGGAGCTGAAGGTGTGGGTCGATGGAGTTCAGCGCGTGGTCTGTGGGGTCACAGAGGCCACAACCTGCCAGGAAGTGGTCATTGCTCTGGCTCAAGCCATTGGTAAGGAGTCTCAATTGCTTTTTTAACATAGTCGTGGTCATGTTTTAAGAAGAACATTCAAATCATTATTTGTGTAGCCTTTTTGCTATACAGTTTGTTTCAAAGCAGCTTTACAGTTATAAACCGTAAAATAATGATCAATGATGTAATCAAAATTCAAATCTGCAGTAAAGCATCTCTAAAAAAAAGACAATAGTGTCATTGAATGAAAACTTTCATAATTTACTCACCCTTATTGTCGTTCCAAACTTGTATGACTTAACAAATTAGACAATTATCAAACTTGAACACTTAAAATTACATGAAACACAATTAATAAAACTGATTTGTCCTAATTGATATTCATGATGGGAAACTTAGTTATAAGTAGCAGTATTAAACATAATTTTTATTTCACAACAAATAAGTTCAATTAAAACTCTTCACACAGACTTTTGGTAATACTATTTAGGCCCTGTCCCAAAAGACTCACTTCATGTACTTGTGGTCTTGCGGACTTACAATGGCTGCCACATACTCGTCCTCATGTACGTAAGACCATAGGGTGTCCCTTTTGTCATTTTAGGTTTGGCTCACAACCATTTCTTTGTGGCCGCTATGCACTCTAGATGCACACTTCTGCTGAGCAGACTCCTACCTGACAGTCAAAAGTGGCATTACATCACTAAAAAGTGGACTAAAGTGAGGGCTAAGAATGCCAATTGGAACAAGCTTTCAAATGAATATTTCAATGAAATTGATCATCTGAACAAACTGATTCACCAAAGTGAATAAGGCTTCCCAACACACAAGGAGTAGCACAATGAGAACTAAAAACAGTGATAAAGAATTCTGTCATGCTACTGCTATCTGTTGAAAAAATAGCTCTTTACTGGAAAAGAGCTTTTACTACTCCCCAACAGTGGGATGGAAGACTTAAATCATGGAAGCTATAGTTGCTAACACAGATGCCATAAATTCCGAGTGATGCTGAAACCATCTGGCATCCAGGTTGATTGAGTAATCATCATCCATTTTATAATTGAAAAGAAGATTAAGTATAGGAGAGTTTGGATTGGCTTTCCAACAGCTTGAGACTAGTTCAACAGCTTGTCTTAGACATCAGGCATATTTTAAGGAGTTTAAGGAGAGGCACAAATGGTCTTCAAAGCTGATTTCAGTTAATTACATCACCAGTGGGACCCAAAGCAATTTATTTTCGATTCAAACCTTACTTGCCGACGTCACCGTTTGATTCTATTTTCGGCTGCACTCAGGACTGGTATAATCAAAGGGCCCCCACTTGTATTAGTGTGAATCGCGTTGGTGCTACCAAAGCGCCCACTGACATGGAAAATCTGACTCATTCTACTGAAAGAAAAAACTCTTTAAGCACACCTTCATCCTCTTTCACAGTTTTGGGAGTAATGTGAATGTTTTTCCAGAGGGAAAAATAGTTTATTGCTCACTAAGTTATATCTTCAAATAAAGTACTCTAACCATATTAAGAAGAATTATTTAGTTGTTTTGTCATGTAGTTAATGATATGGTTGTGGATCAGGGATGTGCAGAGAGTGCAGGGGCTCAATTGTAAATTATAATTATAGTTCTAAATAAACGCCACATTGTCGAAGTTGATATTGTGGCTTTATATATTGTCAGACACTTGTGTGTGTCATTATATTATTACCATAATGCCAAAATCAAGCTTCAAATGGAGTTTATAAAGTATTTGACCTGAAAAATTTCTTAGAATTCCAAACATACTGTAACACAGTTCGTAAATATGGGAAGGAGGAGGCAGGAACCGGCAAACATTGTACGTAACTTTAATTATAAAATAAATAAACAAACGAACGAAAGTAAAATGGCGGCAGTTCCTCACGGCGACTGCCGCCCACACAAACATAATAAAAACACAACATAAAATCCAGGCCTGGTCCTCTCTCGTCCTTCACTGTAGTCGCTCTTCTTTTATGCTTCTGGAGCTCCTCCGTGAGAGATACGAGACCGGTGCGCCGCGCAGCTGACGCTCATTATCACTCGCATCACCGGCCTCGCGCCATTCCCTCACGGCTCTCGCCCGACCTGCTCGTCACATACCCCCATCGCCCCTCGCAGGGGGCTATGTGGACGCTCGGTGGGCGGCCGGCGATGGCTCCTCCGGCTGAGGGTAGCCGGCAGCGAGTCCCCCGTTTCCTGCTCCTCCCCATCATGGCGGCAGGCAGCAGTCTTCGGCCCCTGGCGAACGGCGGCGACTCCTCCACTTCCTCCTGGACGGCAGCCACCCCACCCCGTCCCAGGGGCACGGCAGTGAGCTCTCCGTCCCATCGGTTGCTCAGTCGCTCCAGCACCACCGCCTCGAGCAGCCACTCGCGGTCTTCACGCTCCCGCGCTGCCCGACCTCCTCAGCACCGCGATCCCCCTCAGCAGCGAGGGCTCTTCGACAGCATGTCCCTCTTTCCTCCCGGGTTTCGGCACCAATGTAACACAGTTCGTAAATATGGGAAGAAGGAGGCGGGAACCGGTGAACGTTAAACATAACTTTTAATAATAAAATAAACAAACAACAAAACGAAAGTAAAAGGGTGGCATTTCCTCACGGCGACTGCCGCCCACACAAACATAATAAAACACAAAATAAAATCCAGGCCCCTTCCGGAGCTCCTCCGTGAGAGATACGAGACCGGTGCGCCGCGCAGCTGACACTCATTATCACTCGCGTCACCGGCCTCACGCCGTTCCCTCACGGCTCTCGCCTGCCCTGCTCGCCACATACATTTTGTCCGTCATTAGAAAGGCCGCATTTGAGGCAGTAAGTGTACAGTGTTATAGTTATTGTGATCTCTGGATGTTATAGTGATCTCTGGAAGCCTCTGTTAGTTCCTACATTACATTTTCATCAACTTAAAGGTTATAAAGTTTACTGTAGCTATATGCAGGCATTTTTATATTTTCTGTAATTTGGCCAAAATCGAAAGTTATTGAAAACACAGGCTATTTAAAATGCCCTCTCCTAAAACAGGTTTGCAAACATCAAAGGTGTATCAAAAAACACTTTCATTTTCTCATAATATACATTGCACATTACCACATTTTTCAACTCGTCCGATGCTTCAGTCTCTCTAAATCCTGCCTTTCCGCGAGCCTAATCTGCTCTGATTGGCCAGACGGCCCAGTCTGTTGTGATTGGTCTACCACTTACAGAGTGTTAGGAAACAAATGGAAACAAACCATTACCATAACTGATTCAGCTCCAGAGGCTTACTAAAGCTCAGCGATTGTACATTCTGTAAAGTCAGTAACGATGGCGTCGATTTTACCATATCAAACCAACCGCGAGTCCACTGGAACATTGTAAGAACTAGTGATTCGACCTGAACCTCCATCGCAAGGATGACTGGAGCAGGACGTTTCGCAGTGATACAAAAACACTATGACGTTCCTCATGAGATGTTGCAACTGTAATTGCTCACCATCAGCATTAACAAGTATATGTCAATAAACAAACCAATGTTTATATTTCTAATTTATTGCAGTGCACATGTGGGAACTGTATTATTTAACTCTATCAATAATAGTGTTAACATTAGCCGAGCACTAACGTGCATGACTGATGTAACATTACAGTTTGTAAAACAAATCTTGCTCCATCCTTTTCATTACTCAGAGTTGTAAGAATGACAGACAATCTGCGTTATTGGACACAATTGTAAGCAATAGTGAGCCACAGCTGATTTACATAAGTATTTCAGTAAGACGGTGATGACATGAGTTACCCGGTCAGTCGGAGACCTAGCACAATATAAAACACGAAACTATGTATTTTGAACACCCAGTTGAAAATGTATACATCAATAACTAAGCATAATTACAGGCTGTGATTCTGAGGAGCAAGTTGGTCCAAATAAAGTGGCTATTGTCTTATCTTTTAATGGCATTTTGTAAATCACATTTAGACCTCGCTGAGAATTGAGATGCAATGGTGAAAATGTTAATTCTCTTGTATATCCTCATGTATACAACACAAACTAGCTGTAGCATTTGAGGGCGGGTCAAAGTAGATGTTGTTTGCGGGTGGGCATTAGGCAAATGTGTTGCTTTGTGTTGTGTGGCCATCACGGAAGTATATATATATGCATTATATAACCCGTTGGACAGCACCCCCCCACCTTTTGAAAAAAATTCCAAGAAATGATATCCCCAAACTAAAACAGATACAGTTCATGAAGCCTTTGCACTAAGTATGGTCTCATTTGAATGCAGGAACTTTTTTATTAATTAATTATTTTCATAATGAAGTTTTTTTTATAAATAGCTTCAAATTTATTTTTATGAAATAACTTTATGAAAATAAAATTGAAGTTGGCCTTTTTGCAATCTAGAAATGCACTGCACCTAAAGCCACATGCCTCACCATGCTATAGTTCAAATCTGATGATCTGAAGTCTAAAACAGTTTTATTAAATGTTTTTCAAGATCATATCATGTGATTTTATTTTGAGAAGACTGTAAAATGTTAACTGATGTTTATTGTCATCTTCTAAGCATCCATTCAGTGTATTGTCTTTATTGTTTTGTGGTGAAAACGGCCCCCCATTCAGTTTCAGTTTCCCCTGCATACATTCACACATTTCCAGCCTGGTTATGCTCTAATTAATCTTTTCTTTTGTCCTATTATGATTACTAACAACTTTCCATTCACACAGATTTAATCCATTATTTCTTTCATCAAACTTCTCACTTCACCCTCCTTGAAACTGTATCAAATCCCCTTCTTGAAAAAAGAATTAATAATAATTCTAATAATTAATAATTCAGGGAGCTTCACGATTCAAAATTATTTATTTGCATGTTCGCTCAGAACAGGTGCTTCTAGCATGTTATCTTACCACGCCAACAAAACACAACAATTTATAGATTAAAACCATATTTTTCCTCCAAACTTACAAGTCGAGTGTTTAAATCACCTTCTGTAATGTGATGTGGCTTTGGATCAAAAATCAGACATAAAATATATTTTAATGGTATTCTGTGAAATGAGAAAAGCTGTCTTGATTAGCATTGCATCATAAATATAATCTTTTATTATGAAAATACCCGACATGGCATGAATAACACATAAACCATATATCGTTGTGATTGTGTATTTATTTTCTTCAAATGTGTCTATCTTCATGTTATAGTGATCTCTGGAAGCCTCTGTTAGTTCCTACTTTCTGTGACATAGAAGAGACAATTGTATGCCTTTTTTCTGAATATGTTTGTGTTAGTTTTTTGGAATGAGTTATGTACCTATCTCAGAAAAAACAAATGTCAGAATCTGCATTAACACCTTTTGATATTATTTTCTTTTATAACTCTAACTCTCACATTCAATACATTGTCAATCTTTTTATAATACTTGTCACATTTTTTATTCACAAGTGCAAATTTTGGGGTAAGAACCCTCTATGGTCAATTTTTCTGGTTGATTATAATTCTTATGTTTTGTTTTTGATGGACATAAAAAACAAAAAATCATTCAAAAGTCAAAAATTGCTTTCCATGTTTAACTTTATATAATTTTTCCCCTCTGGCTCATGTTGACGTTGTTGTTGTGTTTTATAATACGTAGTTTATAATAGTTTATTTTTCCCTGTATTATTTTTGTGATTTTTGTCATCCTTTATTGTTCTTGATGTTATAAACTCATGGTCTTATTATAAAGAATTTTGGCATTTAATAAAAGCCTCTGCTTGTTCCTGCAATGTCACATGGTATGCCTGTTCTTCACTAGTGCCATTTGTGGACAAAATGTGTATAGAGCGCCCTCAGTCTGCAAGTATGAATTGAAAACAGTACATCAGACTATTCAGCGCTCAAAATGATTACAATGCCTCATTTTGGGTAAAAATTGATTACGCCTCTGTATAGAAATTTGATATAAACATATAATCCATCAATATTTCTCCAAATGTGCTTTTGAGCTAAAAGCCCTGAGGGATGTTGTATTGTCAAGCATTTTTATGATGATCTTACAGGAAGATTTTCTCAATGGATGTGCCTGACGCTCCTATTTCAAACAAAAGGAATTGATTCCATTTTTCATATTCACAACTCCTGATGCATATTAACAAATTATGGTCACTGTAAGTTTTCAAGAGTAAAACAGGTCAAAAATAGAAGCTTGAGTCTTAGATCTTTTTAATTATGCATACTTTGTCAAGGTAATTGCATTACATCTAACATAAAATTTGAGCTAGTTTTAACAAAGATGCTTCAGTGCACTCGTGAAGGTTAACAGGTTTTAAAGTCAAAAGAAGTCTCCAACATTGCTAAAATTTCATCTCGGGACCTACAGGTAACTCATGCCACAGTTAATGTCAACGTACGTGCATCTACCATAAGAAAGAGACTGAAATTTGATTTGCATGCGAGGTGTGCAAGGAAGAAACCCTTGCTCTCAAAAAAAAAAAAACATCAGGGCAAGATTAAAGTTTGCCAGAGAACACCTAGACAAAGAACAGGACTTCTGGAAAAATGTGCTTTGGACAAATGAATCCAAACCTGAATTGTTTGGGCCCAATAGTAGAAGACGTGTGGTGCAAACCAAAGACCGTATTTCAGCACAAGAACCTAATATACCAACTGTGAAGTGTGGGGGTGGAAATGTTATGGTTTGGGGATGCTTTGCTGCAGCAGGGCCTGGCCAACTCAATATCATAGAATCCACTATGAATTCTTCATTGTATCAGACCCAAAACATTCCAGTAAATCCACCAAGGACTGGCTCTGAATCCTACTGAGATGCTGTAGAGTGATTTGAAATAGGCTCTACAAGAAACCCTTCAAACATCACACAGATGAAAAGATTCTGTATGGAGGAGTGGGAAAAACTTTCTCCCAGTCGATGCCAGACTAGGAAAATTCTTATTAAGGTTACTTCAGCCAAACGGGGCAATACCAGCTATTAGGGCATAGGGTGTCCTAACTTTTTCCTCAGTTGGAATTGGCATCTTTGTACATTTTTGGAGTATTAACTTTTTTTTTTTTTTTGGTTTTCGGTTCAATAACATCACCTTTATCTATAGATAGATCAGATATTGATTTGTCCATATTTCTTACAAAAGGACTAAATATTTCATGGGGTGTTTTATCTTTCTCACATGACTGTATATAGATATATATATATATATATATATATATATATATATATATATATATATAACATAATATAATGTAATATTACCCTTGCAACACAAAATAGCAGAGACTGTTCGAACTGCATGTGACACTTCATACAATAGATGCGGGTGGAGTTAGGTTTTACTGATAGTTTGAGGATCCAATGGAGTTACGAGGTTTAGTCATAAGCTCTTCTTAATACAGTTCACTGGTCCAAGTTTTTGCAAAACCTACAGAAAGACGTAAAGGCTGACCAACAGTAATGATTTATGAAAAGAAATAAAAATGATGAAATATGGAGATACAAGGTTTCTCTGTCTGACAACGATGATTTGACATTTCTCGTCACCATTTTGCGTGTTCTTGACCTAACAGCCCACATTTCACATAATGGACCCTTTTCACGAACTGTGATGACGTGTTGTAACGGTCATCAGCATCGTAAATCTTGCAACGTTTTTTTTATATTTTCATTTTTTTTTAAATGTATGTACATTTATAACGCTATACTTGGTATTGTATATTTGGTATTGTATATATACCAATACACTTGGTATTGTATATTGTATCCTTTCCTCAAAATACAAAAAAAACTAGTCAACACTGCTGTAAGGGTGTTTCTAATGCAGCAGCTGTGGGAGTGACAGTAAAAAAAAATTTTCCTCTTTTTGAAATTTGTGAAAACACTTGCATTTTTCTTTTGCTATTTGAGAAAATGGGGACACAACAAATATATTTAATGTATTCTCTCAGTCACTGCCAACTAGGATATTTTCATCAAATGGTAAATCAATATGCAGCAGTACATAAATAAGAGTAAATTGAATGCTAGTTACCGTTAATGCAACTTCTAGTGATGCAAGGTTTTGCAAAGTGCTTTGTAGTCAATTGTAAAATGAGACAAACTGCAGATCCAGATGTCCGAATGCCCATCTGTCAATCAAGCCTAAAGCAAGACGCAAACCTGTAGCAATGGCAGATACATAAAAATAGAGGAATTTTCCAACTTTTGACTTTTGACTCATTACTGTTTTGTACACATTGTCATTAATTATAATTCAAATGTTTGTTAATTCAATATTTTTGTTACTAATTTTTGAGAGGGGGACTTTTGATTAATTTTGAAAAAGGACAGGGGCTTGAGCTTTTGCATGATTCTGCACTGATACCACTAGATAATAATAAGCGCAACATTAACTTCAGTTAAAATTACTTCAGTTAAATAACAGTTATTAAAGTACAACTTTAATGTCTATGGTTCCAATATTATTGGCAGTCTAATTCAGCAAATGTAATTATTTTTTATAGGTCGCACAGGACGCTACACGCTGATTGAAAAATGGAGGGACACCGAGCGACATCTTGTTCCTAACGAGAGTCCAGTGGCTTCTCTGAACACGTGGGGGCAGTATGCCGGTGATGTGCAGTTTATCCTACACCGCACGGGCCCCTCTCTCAACGAGTATCCCCCAGCTGAAGGACTGACTCCTCGCGGCCCAGAGCGTGGCTTGCATCGACAGAGCCTACCACTGATGGCCAAGCTCCGAGCTCCAGGTGACCGCTCCCTCCGTCGGCGCGAGCCACGGCGCAAATCTCTGACCTTCACTGGTGTGCCCCGCAGTCTGAGGGACATCCTGAGTGGAGGCAGGCTTGGCGCCAGTAGCACCAAACAACGAGAGGTTTTAGTGAGAAGTGCCCACAGTTCGCCGTCAATGTCCCCTCGGTTATCAGGCAAACGCGTGGAGGATCTTACCCAACTGGTGAGGCTGCAAAGGGAGACTCTTTCAGTTCTAGACAGCAGGATTGAGGCATACGAGGCAGAGCTTCGGATGTTGACTGAGAAAAGAGTTGGATTAGAGGATGATGAACTGTATGTGAAGATGACAGAGGAGGTTTCAAGGTTGGAAAAGCAGGTGCGAAGGAACAAGGTGGAGATCGAGGAAGAGGAATTTTGGGCAACTGAGCTCCAGATCGAGCGGGAGAGTGAGAGGCAGCTGCAGGACCGAATTCAGGAGTTGAGCAGTCGGCTGCACAGTTGTGAGGCGGATCTGGAACATAGGCTGATGTCTCTGCAGGGTGTAGAGGCAGGGATAGAGGCTCAAAGGCAGCATAAGGAGATCAGAGAGACCCAGCAGGCAAGTGAAGGGGAAGTGAAGGCTAGACTTCAGAGAGTGAAAGCAGAACTCAAGGCTCAGGCTCAACACACAGCCCAGCTTGAAAACAGCTCAAGAGCAGTGGACCGCTCACTGGCTGAGTCATGCAAGAGACTGCAGGTACGTCTAGGTTAACAAACCAAAAATGGAGTAATCCATATGTAAATTTTAAACATAAAATTGAAGAACACAATGGTAATCAGTGGTCTTGTGCTTTTGATATCTGCTATAAAGACAAGCATTGTTTTTCATTAGGGTATGTTGTATTCGGGCTACAAACAAGTGTACAATACCCAGATTAAACCATTTTTGATTTCCGTTTAGTTTAGTGGCAGTTGTTCAGTTTTCTCAGTTTTAAAAGTCATATGATATATTGCAACCTTAAAGGATTAGTTCACCCAAAACTTTTGCTTTTTTCATCTTTTACTCAGTCTCAAGTCACTCCAAACCCTTAAGACTCTTCAAAAAGTTCAACTAATCTGTATGAATTGAGTGGTTTAGTCCAAATTTTCTGAAGAGACATGATTGCTTTATATGATGAACAGATTGAATTTTCTGTTTGTTTCAGAAAATTTTATTCATATATAAACATTCACCAACCCACACATCACATGGTAAACAGAAGCTTCAAGCATGTTCGTTTGATGTGTGAGAACCAATGAGATTCATTCTTGCATTATGCAGCACGTTCAAGCTTCCGGAAGAGGTTTGTTCTCATGCGTCAAGTACGTTCTGTTGAGCTTCTGTTTATGTTCTCTGATCAGTGTTTAATATGTGAATAAGAAAGCTCTCATATTTCATTACAAATATCTTCATCTGTGTTCCAAAGATGAACCAAAGTCTTATGGGTTTGAAACAACATGAAGGTGAGTAAACGATGCCAGAATTTTCATTTTAAACATGCTGACAATGGTGTTTTATAGCGTTATTTAAAGGCTCCACAAGAATGTGCAAAGTCTTTCATTAGCGACTAGCCTGAGCTGTGATGTCAAAGGCAGTAGGGGGTATTTATACTTAACACTTTTTAGAGCCATCCAAAAATATCTGGCAGGGACTAACTTGACCAGGCCAAAGCTTGACTCATTGTTGTCCCCCATCAGGCTAAATTTCCATGCCGGTTGACTAGCTTCAACAAATGGTGAACTAGACTACCAACTAGACTAGCACCAAATTGGCACTAACAAGTATAGAAATTCACGATGGTCTTAGATGCTATTTTCAACAGGGCTCTGTCTAAAATATTCTCACTTGGGATTGCTGTAAATGCAAAAATTATTTGGATTCATGAGCTAATTTTTTGTGAGTACATTGGAGAATTTTTATTAGACTGTTGTTATTGCATTGCTGCAGGCTAAAAGCCAGTTGCAACAATACGCAAACATTTCATTAGTACTCTCTCCACCCTCTTTCCACCAGGAGAGTCAGTACGAGCTGGAGCAGCTGACGAAAGAGTTGAGGCAGGTCAACCTTCAGCAGTTCATTCAACAAACAGGCACCAAAGTCACAGTTCTGCCAGTGGAGCCTGGCGATGAGGACTCTAGCAACACAACAGATAATAAAGGTATCTGTTTTACTGACAACATATCCAAAGCCCAGTATCAAAACCAAATAGTCTGTGGTTCAGAATTGCTCCATACATTATGGATACTGTTTGTACTCTGCATGAATGAAGACAAGACCTCAACCATAATGAGTAATGAGTGCGTTGTAGAAAGTGTCATTAATGGCAAGACCACATCTGGTTTCAATTCTGTGCAGTGCCAAAACTGCAGGCCCTTGTAGTCTTTGCTTTTCAAAAAGTAAAAAAAGTATTTTTGTGGGTATTTAAATGTTTTTTTCCTGTAAACCATATAAGGCTGAGTGATTCAGAAGCATTGCCGTAATGGATTATAGCAATGATTGACTCAACAGTGCTACCTCTGTCATTTACTCTGTCTTGTACAAAAAAAAAATCTGTTATTTATTTTAACTTTAATGATGCCAGTCCTGGAAAAAAAACACACACACACAAATTGCAGTTGCAAGCCTTCTGTTTATATAAAGTGATTCCTTTTTTTGTTGTTGTTGTTTACTAACATAAAGTGCCACCTTGTGGTTGAAGTTGGTATTATAACTGTTATTCCTGCAGTCATGGCCAGTTTACACCAGGGATGCCCATGCTGTTCCTGTAGAGTTACCTTTCTGCAAAGTTCAGCTCCAACTCAACTGAACCAGCTAATTAAGATCTTCAGGAGCACTTTATAATTGAAATATTAGCCTGCATACTTCTTTTTGCTATCTGATCAAATAATTAGTCATTTGTCACACTGGAAATGCATCAATTTCATTTCATTATGGGGTACTGTACTACTTCACTCAGTGTGCCCTGTTGTGTTTGCATATTCAGGAAGAGATATGTGATCAGAAAAGTGGCATACTATGCATTGTATACCTATTATATACGGCATAAATAGTAGTATGATATTCCAAACAAGCAACTGTTATTGGAATAAAGCAAAGATGTTTGCAAATATACGGTCAAGACTCCGCTCGTTTTGTTTGCATTCTGAGTTTAGTATTAGTTAAAAGTCAGTCTATTCTTCAAATTTCCTCTTTAACCTTGATTATACCTTCTTAAAATCCCTGTTAGTGCAATGAAATACAAGTCAAAGTTCTTTAATAAATTGTAATTTAATTGTTTCCTTTTTACTTCCCAGACTTTGCTGCATTAACTGGCTCATTGAAACGACCAGGTTTATCTTATCCAGTGGTAGGCAGCATCCGTGGACTCCATAGTCCAATCTCATCAGGTTTGAATCCTGAAGGCATCTACGTTTGAGGACCCTAAATCACTTCAGATTTTTAAAAACCAGAATTCTCTTTATTCTTTGATATTCTTTATGCTCAGCATAAAGGAGAACCAGTGGTGAAACTGCAAACCATTTTAAATACAAACAAAAGTACTCTGATTTTCACATGTATTGTGTCATTGCAGTGTCTACTGTTTGAAAGTGGTACCTGTAGCCTTGTTACATAAAAACTATTAGATGAAGGATGAATTACTTTGGAAGCTTAAATATATTTTTGTATTCTCATTTTAATCTTTAAAATCTTTGTATGAATGTGCAACTTTCACATGTGTTTACTGTTATTAGAGATCCATCTGAGATTTCAAAACCTGTGATATTTAGTTATTTTTTTTTTTTACATTTCATATTGTGGTTGATTTGTTTATATTAATCTGTATGAGTGTTTTACTATGTTGAGCCAAAGACAATCACCTATTTTAGTTGCAATATGATACTGCATGACCATTTACTTTTGCCAATGTCATTATTGTTGATACAATACATAAGTATTATTGCTTGAAATGTACTTTTACTCTTAAAACAGATAGTTCAACCAGAATGAAAATTCTCACCCTTGTGTCATTCCAAACTTGCAAGAATTTCTTTCTTCTTTGGAACACAAAAGGAGCCATTTAAAAAAAAAATGTATCAGTGTTTTGAGACTTTCATTTTCATTCATGAGTCAACTATCCCTTTAATATTACATGTTTCACAATTTGTTTCAGCCAAAAAATGAAATAACAGCTGTTTAGCTGACAGTAGTGCCTTACTGAAATTCAACCAAAGCCATGTTAGGATCTAGTTTAATGATGGTGCAAGCATGTCCACTCTATGATTTTGGTGTATATATAAAATCTATTATGTTTTATGCTCACATTTTGCTTAAATGAGGTCAGCTGCATTTGATTTCAGTAGATTTTGGGGATATTTAAACTTGTTTTAAATTGTTTCCTTATCTGATTGTCTATTATGTACTATGTATTTTTTTGTAAACAGTTCATATAAACCCCTAAACATCTATATATAGCGGTAGGAATCACTATTAAACCCAGCTCACCATTTCTGAAGGCTCCTTATTTTACAACATAACCCTTTCGAATAGTAAATGCAAAGTCAAGTGTAACAGCAAGAGAACTGAATTGGCACCTGATTAAATTGAAAGCAACACTTGTGTGTCCAGCCTAGTGCTATTGACTCTCAGGATGGGGCGGAAAAGTCCCTCATGTTGTGAAGGCCACCGTCCCACAGTATGTGGGGTTTAACTACAGCCAATATAGGGCTGCAAGGAGCTCCGGCCAGACAAAATGCCTCGTCCACATCCAGACCCCATTCCCGAACAGTTTTTAGGGCAGTGGCACAGATGTTTCGAGAGCCCCAAACAGTTAAGACACATATGCAGAGAGGGCTGTTATCATGCCCGAACTTCCTCCTCATCTGACCAATCAGAACAGCAAACTCCTTCATGCAGATCTGAAAACATAAGACTAGGTTAATATGACTAATGAAGCTTGTTAATAATAATAATAATAATAATAATAATATATTATATATATATATATATATAATAACTAAAAAAAAATGCGTACTGGAGGAAAAATGACATCTCATTAGTTGTAGAACTACAAATATTCTATGATTTACCTTTGCTGCTTTGAAGGTCCCGATTTGGGCTTCACTGAATCCAAAATCTGATAGACTATCAAGTGAATCCTCAGAGAAACCAATAATATCACCTGAGAAAATGACCTTCAGCTGATTGAGGACATGATGATCAGCCTGATCGTACAGCAAAGCAGCTGGAAATCCTAAACTCAACAAAATGTGCAAACATTAACTAATGTGTTTTAATGCATTCAAAATCAATTTCTTTGAAATGGCTTGTAAAACTTTCATGTATCATGAGGCGATACCAGTATGCAGAGCTTTATAGACATCATCCCTGTCAGTAGAGAGGAACAGTTTAACTTTGTTTGATTGAAGAGTATTTATGAGTTCTTCCTTTTTGCAAAAGTAAAATTTGCCTATTTCTAGACCTGGTGAGAGAAAAAAGCAAAGAAATATAAACATATAGCATAAATAAGCACTTAATGCACAACAATTACATAAGAATAGGGTGTAGAAAAATATATTTTTAAGTATTAAAGGATAGTTAACCCAAAAATTTAAATTCTGTCATTAATTACTCACCCTCATGTCGTTCTACACCCGTAAGACCTTTGATCATCTTCAGAACACAAATTAAGATATTTTTGATGAAATCTGATGGCTCAGTGAGGCCTCTAATGCCAGCAAGACAATTAACACTTTCAGATGCCCAGAAGTTGCTAAAACATATTTTAAAAGGTTCATATGAGTACAGTAGTTCAACCTTAATATTATAAAGCGACGAGAATACTTTTTGTGCTCCAAAAAAACAAAATAACTACTTTTCAACAATATCTAGAGATGTCAGTTTTCAAAACACTGCTTTGAAGCTTTACGGATCTTTTGTTTTGAATCAGTGGTTCAGTTCGCGTATCAAACTGCCAAAATCACATGAACTATTGAAATCGTGAAACACTTATGATGTCTGATGTACTGAAAACGCTCCGAACCACTGATTTGAAACAAAGGATTCGTAAAGCTTGAAGCTTCATGAAGCAGTGTTTTGAAATCGCCCATCACTATATTAATGAATAAAGTCATTATTTAGTTTTTTTTTGGCACACAAAAAGTATTTAGAATATTAGAATATAACTTTATAATATTAAGGTTGAACCGCTGAACTCACATGAACTGTTTTAAATATGTTTTAGTAGCTTTCTGGGCATTGAAAGTGTTAATTGTCTTGTTGGCAATAGAAGCCTCACCGAGCCAACAGATTTCATCAAAAATATCTTAATTTGTGCTCTGAAGATGAATGAATGTCTTAAGAGTGTGGAACGACATGAGTAATTAATGACAGAATTTCATTTTTGGGTGAACTAATCCTTTAACAGCACAAACCCTGCACAAAGAAACCTTAGATATTTTGGTAAATTAAATAACACAAGAGTAGCATGAAAATGTGATGATTTTAAAGACGTTTAACGTCTATCACCTGCCATAAATGTTGATTCTGGCCAGTGAAAATCGTTCATATTTTAAAAATATTAGACAATACATATAAAATAACATTGAATAAATTCAAAACTGCATTTGAAAAAAAAAAAATCTCAAGGAGGATTGCAAATTGCAGGGACAAATAATATTAAATATTACACATTTTTAGGAGCACCTAAAATGGCCACTTGATGAAAAAGAAAAAAATTATTTAATTTTATATGCAAGCAACATATTAACCAAAGTGAACTTACCATAATGCTTTACACTCTCAACTATCTTCATTTTGATTTCTTCTGAACACTCCTTTGCAATGAGAATCACTTCAAAAAGCAAAGACTCAGTCTTGTTCTGGTCCACAAGTCTCTCATTCACTGTTTGCACAGCCTATATTCACAGCAAGCATTTCATAATAAATCTCATCTGAATATGGCCATGTATATGACACCAAATAACTTATTTCATACCTTAATAAGCGAGAATGCTCTGCCTTTGGGTAATGCATCTGTATTTGTGGACGTTGAGATTGAGTTCAAGTCAAAAAGGTCATTATATTGCAGCGCAATCATAAGAGGACCTGTGCAATTCTGTAGAAACAGATGAAATACAGCCATGAATGAGAGTAAATCAAGCACATTATTAAGTTTCGTAGGTCACTAGCGGACAGTGTGGTAACTTTTGACTTTACCTTGTTATCCTCCATTCTCTTCAAAATAAACAGATGCGGAAGTGAGGAAAATGTTGCGACTGTAACTTTAACAAAAATAAAAACAAACCTGCGCCTAATTAAGCATATGGACTCTCCTAAAAGACAAAAATTACATTATTAAAAAGTTACATGTGAGTACCATAGGCTTCCCGCCAGCTTCACGCTGCAGTGCATTGTAAATAGTGCTGCCGTCAACATTCACTTTCAATGTCATCCGCCGCCACCTGGCGATGTGGAGCGGCACAACATCAGTAGTTAGTTTTTATTAAAATATCGTTATTAAAAATCTTCATATTTCCACGCTGTCATATGAACAACCTGTCTGATACCGATTTAGGTTTTATGAAGCATAAGTGCAGAAACTTGCCTTATTTCGAAAGTTTAACTTGTATTTCAGTAAGTGAGTCAGATGTTGATTTAGTAACCACACCTATGGAGGCAGCGAGTTTATTCCTTGAAGAATTCCTCAGAATGATTCAAACTTTTGTACGTGAACTGAGCCTTTTGTAGCCTACGGTTTAATTAAAAGAACCGTTTCAGAAGAGTCAGCTATCAGAGAACTATACGCTTTGCTGTGCAGCTGTATGTTTTGATTCACAATAAAAAGAAAATAATAATGAAAACCTGCTTGTGTCATTTGAATCAGTCATCTGAATAATCTAGTCTCGCCTTTGGAAAAAACACAAGGAGAATCAGGGAATGGTACAAAGGTTTTCTTGCTTCATCTGTGATAAAATATCTTCTTCATTTAATATTTAATTAATACATTAATATTTATTTTGTAGATTAAGTAGTCCAGGAGATACAGCTATAGTTTTCTAGTCATCCTGCGAGGAGCAGCAGGCCGATTTACACTTAGGGCCTAAAATCTGTAAAAATCTGTGTTGGCGAGTGTATGAAACGCTGTCAATCAGCATTGGCCAGTAATATTTCTTTGAATACTAGCAATACGATGTTCTGTGAACATGAACATGAACAAACGTGAACGACTCTTGGGACAGCTGATGGGTCAGCGCTGAATCGTCACAAAAGTTTAAGCCTTGTCAATTGAAATATCCAAGCACAAGAAAATGCAAAAGGGAACTCAAATCATTACTCGCTCTGTGTGGGAAGGTTTTTGTGTGCAAGCATCCAAAGCAAGCGCCCAGAAAACCGTGTCTCAAGACAGCGCGCGAATACTGAATTGAACTCACTTTCACGTCTGCTTGCGACTGAAAATCTTTGTAAACACAGTCAGTTATGTCTCAAGTGAACATAAACAGCTACGAAAGAAAATGCATGTGTATCAGTATATTGGATCCGTACGTTAACTCTTAAAGTGACAGCAGCGGTCTGTGTCCTTGAAATGAAATTTCTGTCATTATAAGACCATTTGTAAGACCTTCTTTCATCACAAATTAAGATGTTTTTGATGAAATCTGAAGGTATCTGAACCACAGGTCAGGTCCACAAGTCCAAAAAGTAGTAAAAACATGGTTAAAATAATCAACGTGACTACAGTTGTTCAACCTTAATGTTATGAAGTGAAGAAAATACTTTTTGTGTGCAAGAACGAAACAAAAATAATGACTTTGTTCCACCATTTGAACCATTTTCATACGAAGTTGACATAGTGCAGGCTTCCTTGTATATGTCCGAATGCTGACTCAGTATTGGCCGGCTCTTGCGTCAGCATCACATCTATGTGTCGTGGTGCTCACGTGTTCAGCTTCGGCCAATACTAAGTCGGCGTTCGGACATAAACAAGGAACCCTACATCCGCCTGCACTGAGTTCACTACGCCAACTACGTATGACAACAGTTCAAATTGATGAATAAAGTCGTTATTTTTGTTTAGGTTTTGTGCACAAAAAGTATTCTCTTCGCTTCATAACAATAAGGTTGAACCACTGCAGTCATGTCGACAGTCATGTTGACTAACAATGTTTTTACAACCTTTCTGGACCTCAAAAGGTGCAGTGACATTGCTGCCTATGTGTGGTTCAGATACCCTCGGATTTCATCAAACATATCTTATTTTGTGCTCTGAAGACGAATGAAGATCTTAAAAGTGTGGAACAACATGAAGGTGAGTAATTGATGACAGAAATGTCCTTTTTGGGTGAACTAACCCATTAATGTTAAACAACAAAAGACTACAAAAAATCACTCACTGTCTTGACTGAATAACTTAATAACTGAATAACTTTAATAAGGATTAATCTATGTTTAATTTACGAACTGAAGACTAACCACAACCACAATGTAAGTCTAGGATTTATCATTTGAACTATCTAACATTATTAATAGTTAACCAATGAATTAAAGTTGGCATGAAATGAAAAGGATTATTTTGGTTCAAACACAAACAAATTGGAAGGCCTACAGTTAGAATATATCAAAAGTTATACATTACTTTTAAGTTTAAATGAATAAATGAAGTTTAAAATGATAAATAAACATGCTTTCCCAAGTGTCAGGTTACCACTGATATTTAAACAGTAGTGTTGCCGGACTAGTTTCTGTTGTAGTTTCCAGTTATATCTGTATGTTGCTGAGTGTATTTCAAGAGCAAGAAGGAAGCTGTTCAACACTTAAACAACTGTGTCAGTTGTCATATTTAGCTCTTCCTTATCAGTCATATTCAGCTCTTCCTTAAGATTGTATTTGAATATCTTCTATTTGACTTGATGTTTCCTCCTTCACCAGTTGATCTTCACATGACGTGTGTACCTAGTTCTGTAAGGGCATATGCAGAAACAGTTTTGTGTATTATTGAGGTGTGGCAGGTGCCTAACATTTATTTCCATACTGAAGGAACACTTCGAGGAGAGCTATCTAAGTGGCCTGGCCTTCATTTCCAACTACTTTTGGATTCCAACATAAGACAATGACTTAATTGTTTAATACCGCAGGGCAAAACAGCTTAACGGGAGGATTGGAATTGAGAGTGGAGCGCGAAAAAGGCAAGTTCAATTATTGTGTATTTCATCATCCTTTCTAGATATGTTTCTGCTGGGTCCAACAAGTTCTAGTTAAATGTTGAGTATAGGCCTGTGTTCAGAGGTATTAGAACATATCAGTATACTTTAGTTGTCACATAAGTCAGACTGAACTCTAGAAATAAAAAAATAAATGTTGGGAGTATTTCTTAAACTGGATAACACTGGATGACATTTAGCAAAATTAGGACAAAACTTTTTTTAACAATAATATGAATGTGATATGTGATACAGGCTCACCAAAAAGAGGGGACTAACATAACATAACATAACATAATATAACGAGTTTGACTTTCGCTTTCTCCCTGTGTTGACGTGGGTTCCCTCTGGGTGATCTGGTAAATTGGAGACACAAAATTGTCAGTGAGTGTGAATATTTGTGTATGTTTTGCGATGGACTGGCCATATGCCCAGGCTGTTTCCCTGCCTATGGTCTGAGACTTTGGGATAGGCTTCAGCATCCCTGACAATACAATAGGCAATACATTGGAAACTGAATCTTTATGTTTTAAACTACAACTGAGCAATCAATAGCCAAACTGAACTAATTCTACAACAGTGAGTGTCATTATAATGCACTGTTTTTATAATGTGCATTCACTTATTTTATATAGTAAATTTGTCTTAATGTGCACTTTGTACACAGTAAAACTGAACAGTGAAATTAATTAAATGAAATGAGTTTGTTTCACTCAAATAATATTGAAAGTTTGTTGTACTGAAAAGAAAAAGTAATTTGAACTCAAAATTTCATTGTAGTAAGCTGAACTTAATATGCTTAAGTTAATTTGCAGCAGATTTCTAATTCCCAGCGTGCTTCGCGTCAGACTGTATAAATAAATGTTGAAATTAAGTGTTATTTTGTGTGTTTTTGCACAAGATTAACATAGGGAGAACTAAGTTAGTGTTTAATGTTGTGTTATGTTGGTTCTGTTATGTTAGTTTTGTACCATTGTGGTGAAGAGTAGAGCCTGTGGTTAGGTTGAGGATAGGCTACAAAACTTATAAGACCATGTGTGAACCTGGACCCCAAATCCAGTCGAATCCGGGATAAATAGCTTGAAATTGAGAACTATGCATCATTTGAAAGCTGAAATAATAAGCTTCCATTGACATATGGTTTGTTAGGATAGGACAATATTTGACCGAGATACAATTAATTGAAAATCTGGAATCTGAGGGTGCAAAAAATTGAAAATATTGAGAAATTTGCCTTTAAAGCTATCCAAATGAAGTCCTTAGTAATGCATTTCCACTCACAAAAATAAAATTTTGATATTTACGATAGGAAATGTACATAATATTTTCATGAAACATGATCTTTTATTAATATCCTAATGATTTTTGGCATAAAATAAAAATCAATAATTTTGGCCCATACTATATTGTTGGCTATTGCTACAAATATATCTGTGTGACTTATGACTGGTTTTGTGGTCCAGGGTCACATATGTATACTGTATGTTGTTTGATTATATACATGCACGTCTCTTTAATAGTAATAATAGCACGTGTAATTTGCTATCTAAAATTTAACCAACTATATGTAATTAACATTATGGTGAGTTGATGGCGAGGCTGAGAATTGTGGGAGCGAAGTGATGCTGGTGACACGATTGTTAATGAGACACCTTTAAGCTCTACTAACTTAAAAAAATTATTTAGTTCACTTAGTTCAGTTAGCTAGATTGGTTTTGTTTATGTCTTTTTAAGACATAATAGTGTATTTTGCTATTGTTTTGCACTATTTATTCCTGTGACCCGATAAGCGTTTTGGGAAAAGGGTGAATGGATGATATCCAGCAAAATACAGCTGCACTTCTTTCTTTTTTGTCTATTTGTGAAATTTAAATTTTGTACTATCTCTACCTCTTGTTCATATTTTCATCACAGTCATAAAAAGATTTAAAATGTCATAAAAAGCCATTAAATGTGTAGGCAGCTACTCTTCAAAGACTAAAACTCCCAATCAAGTTGTACGTTGAAAATATTGAATTGTATGAATAGCAGAAGACTAAACTGAGATAAACAACAGACTCTTGCTTGACCATTATGATTAAAGCCTCAATAGTTGTGTTTCTTTTGATAAGTAAATGGCACATTATAATGGCTCTTTCCTGAGCTGATCCTGCTTCAACAGAGGGCAGTGACTTCCTTCCCCTCTCTGTGGCTGCCATATTCACCCTGCCACCGCTCATTCACCCAGTTTAGGAATGTTTTCATACCATTTAGAATGTTAAACTTTACGTTTTATACGACAACCGAGGACTCAAGATCCAAACTGAACTCATTCTACAACAGTGAGTGTCACTGTAATGCTCTTTTTTTATATTGTCATTCACTTTTTCTTTATGATCAGTTTGTGTGCTGCTATAACTATACCAGTAGATTAGTTGTTTGTGTCATTTTCAGATATAGCGTATTTTGCTATTGTTCTGCACTATTTACTTATATTTCTTTTAAGGTATGATAAGAATTTCTCTTGAAACTGGGACTTGTACTACTTTATGTTTTTCTAGTTGTATTGCAACAGTCTTGATTGTGAAAATGTTGAAATATGACAGTAAAACTTTTGATTGTGTTCTCAAGGCAGTATTGGCCCATTTTTATTACTATGTTTCACTGAAAAAGAATGTTATCTGTACACTTCAGCACACCCAGTTTTAATGGACTGCAGGCTGACAACACTAGGTTGTTTGACTTTGGTGGTGACTGACGGAACGCTCTTTTTTTCAGGCAACCGAGATTTGAATGAGTTACTATGTTACTATATACAATTGGTTTTACGTATAAGGACAGAATAAAAAATCATCTGGTCTTTGGCACGTCTTAAAATTAGGTAAAGTGAAGGTGTAGAGTTGGCTCAGTGAGTAACCACTTACTTCTAACACACCAGAGCTGGGTTCAATCCCCACCAAGGGCAACTTCTCACTTGTAAGTAGCTTTAGATAAAAGTGTTTGCCAACTGTTTGAACGTAAAATGTAAATACAACAACACATTACATATTGTACTGGGTCGTTAATTATTTAACAAAAACTCGACCAAAATGGAGAAGCCATGGGTGAAAAATTAAGTACACCCTTACTGCTTCCATAGGAATGAAGAGGCAAAGCAGCAGTCAGACGATGCCTTGATTATTCACAAGAGGAAAACATTCAAGACAGTTGCCAAACTTCCCAGGAATGGATGTCCCAGCAAATTCACCCCAAGTTCAGACTACAGGCCTCAGTTAACATGTTAAATGTTGAAGTTCATGATTACAATTAGAAAAAGAACAAGTATGGCTTGTTTGGAAGGGTTTCCAGGAGAAAGCGTCTTCTCTTTAAGATTCAAGATTCCAAGATTCAAGATTCTTTATTTGTCACATACACAGTTGTATAGAGTATATACAGCCAGTAGTGAAATGTAAATCAGGTCTACTCAAGATAGTGCAATTATTATAAGTACTAAACATAATTAAGAATTTAAACAATATAAATATATAAAGATAAGATAAAATCTCAATAAAAAAAAAGAAATTTGGTATTAATGTCCATAGTGCAGGTATTAATGACCATAATGCAGGTATTAATGACCATAGTGCAGGTATTAATGTCCAGAGTGCTGGTATTAATGTCCAGGGTGCAGCTGATGTTAGGAGACAGAGTTAAGGAGCCTGATGGCCTGGGGGAAGAAGCTTCTCCTAAGTCTCTCTGTTTTTGTCCTCAAGCTGCGGTAGCGCTTACCAGATGGCAGCAGGTTGAAGAGATGGTTGAATGGGTGGTTGGAGTCTTTGATGATTTTATTGGCTCTGCTCTTGCAGCGTTTGTGATAAATGTCTTGCAGGGGTGGGAGAGAAGACCCAGAGATGCGCTCAGCTAAGCGCACAACTCTCTGGAGGGCTTTGCAGTCTTGACTGGAGCTGTTCCCATACCATACTGTGATGCACTGAGTTAAAATACTTTCTATGGCCCCTGAATAGAACATGACAGCATCGCTTAGGTTTGCAAAGTTGCATCTGAACAAACCTTAAGACTTCTGGAACAATGTCCTTTTGGACAGATGAGACCAGAGTTGAGATGTTTGGCCACAGATCCACGTTTGCTGAAAACCAAACCCAGCATATCAGCACAAACATCTCATACCAATTGTCAAGCAAGCTGGTGGAGGGGTAATGATGGGCTTGTTTTGCTGCCACAGGACCTGCAGGTACCTTGCAGTCATTGAGTCGACCATAAACTCCTCTGCATACCAAAGTATTCTAGATTCAAATGTGAAGCCATTTGTCTGACAGCTAAAGCTTGGCCGAAATTGGGCAATGCAACAGGACAATGATCCCAAGCACATCAGCAAATCTACAACAGAATGGCTGAAAAAGAAAAGATTTAAGGTGTTGCAGTGGCCCAGTCAAAGTCCAGATCTCAATCCAACTGAAATGCTGTGGCAGGACCTTAAGAGAGCTGTGCATAAACAAATGCCCACAAACCTCAAACAATTGAAGCAATGTTGTAAAGAAGAGTGGGCCAAAATTCATTCGATGTGAGGGTCATACAAAAAATGATTACTTCAAGTCATTGCTGCTAAACAAGCTATTAAATCACATGGTGTACTTGATTGGTCACACATGGCTTCTCTATTTTAACTTTATTTTTGTTAAGTAAATAATGATAGTGTAATGTGTCGTGTTTTTCATCTGAGGTTGTATTTACATGATTTTAGGGTGTACTTTCTTTTTTGCATGATTTTATACACAGGGCTGGGTAGGTTACTTTTAAAATGTATTTCACTACCAATTACAAAATAGATGCAAAATAGATGCTTTAAAAACTAATTTGTAATGTGTTTTGTTAGATTTCCCAAGTTGTCTAACTTAATCTAAATACTTTGAATACTTTGGAATACTAATTCTGCTAATTCTAATACTAATTATGAAACACAAAAAAGTTTTTATCTGACAATTCTGATTTTTTCTCAGAATTGCATGATATAAAGTTGCAATTGTGAGTTATAAAGTCAGAATACTGAGAACTCATAATATTGACAAAAGAAGTCAGAATTCTCAGATATAACCTCATAATTTTTCAGAAAAAGTCAGAATTACGAGAAAAAGTTTCTGATTTTATAACTTGCAATTGTGAGTTTATATCTGAGAAAAAAAGAAAATAACATGACATTTTTGTGATCCCTTTTATTTTGTTATAAAATTATTAAAATGTTGCATATTCAAGGGTATGAAACTTATGAGCAGAACTGTAGCTTATGCTTTCGCAACCTGTCAGAGAATCACCAATTGCTGTTTACATTAATGTTTACATGAAATAAATGACAATAAAATTCAAAAGTAATCACTTTGATAATCTAAAATACTTTTAGGATGTAACTGTAATTTTGTATTTTAAATACATCACTAAGTTACATATATTTAATTACTATATATATATATATATATATATATATATATATATATATATATATATTTTTTTTTTTTTCCCAAACCAGACAATTTGTGTTGTGACTGGATTTTGTTTCAAGTTGTCTCTACATTTTACTTTATTAAAGGAATAGTTCACTCCAAATGTAAAATTATGTCATTATTTACTCACACCCATATTGTTTCAAACCTTTATGAGTTTCTTTCTTTTTTTTTTTTTGGTGGAACACAATCAGAGAATTAGAGCAGAATTGACAGCTATCATATGGCTTCAGAAGACATGGTTCTTTTTGGAACAGTCACAGTCTATGTATTCTTTCATTTTCATTTCTGATTATTAATTTTATATTTTCTATGGGTTTAGAATGATATAATGACAGAATTTTCATTTTTGGGTGAACTATACCTTTAATTTTGAGTCAACTACAGGCTGACTAAAATGTTGCAATGCCATTCTAACCAGTAGGGGGCGTCACAAAACAAGCTTACTAATAACTCAACCATAACTTTTCAAAACTCTTGCCAGCCACCCACTTTCTTCTGTATGTGCATTTAGAGTGACCCACCGGTCTCGTCCATTTCACCATGACACCAAGAGCGTCATCAAAACCAACTAAAACACTTCACACCAACACCACAACAGCTGCTCCTGGGTTCCTGCCCTCTTTACTGGACAGGATTCCTTGTGAGTATATCATATGAATCTTTGTTTCAGCACCTGCTCCACGGGCCCCTATCTAATTCCACCCCTTGCGCACATTACTTGCTTCTCAATTTTCTCTTGCTCCAAGTTTAACTTGCCTTAAGTCTCCTGGCCGTGGTCTCATCTCATCCTTCAGATGTGTTTCATGGTGCTATACTGGACCGCTGCTTTGCTGCTGTGATGTAAGATGGAATATTGTTGTTTTTGTCACAACAGTGCCAAGATGGGCCATCTATGCTATATTTGCCGGCATCATCCTGCTCATTCTCATCTGTGTGATATGCTGCTGTGTAAAATGCTGCTGCAAAGGGAAAAAGAAGAGGAAGCAGAAGCTGGACCAGAAGATCAGTATGAAAGGGATCTCAGGAACTACAACTGCAGCACTGGTGAGAGATGCTTGTGGATGCTGGTTAAGTTTTTCTTCTAATCAGCAATGAGTTTAAATGAAGAGACTGAGCAAAATACCCTAGTAATCACAGTTGTCTCCACATGAGTTTCTGAAGAGATCTCAAGATTTCACAAACTCTACTCAGAATTTCTTTTCTTTAAAGTCTTTTAAAATCAAATATAGTTACTTAAATAGTTCTCGTCAAATACTTCCATGCTTTTAACATTACTTTTAATGCTCTATATTAATGTTGTGACTGTTTTTATATTTCCTAAGAGATTTTAAAGGTCAGGTGTGTAATTTCTGTGGCAAGATGGCCACACATATGATTGTTGTTAAATAGATTTCCTCAAACACTCCCATCATCAGCTATTGGTTGGAAAAGCATAGACTCCGCCTCCAAACTCGTGCCTTTGGCTGTCTCTGTTGCTATGTGTGGATAATCAATTCCATTTGTCCTCAGAAGTGGGGAAGTCCTAGTTTCCAACTTTTAACTGGAATGTTAGTCAAGTCAGAGTTATAACTGGGAAACTTGGGGGAAGCGCAAGAATCAGAATCCAAGATGGCTGCTCAGCGCAAAAACCATTGTGAAACAGTATTGTTTATTAGCATACCTGTTTGTCTCAAAAAACTCAGTGGTGCGCACAGTACTATCCAACCTTTATTTTTGGACATTATACTTCGACAGTATCTGTGCAAAATATCTGTGCAGCTTTTTTATGTGTTTGTATTCCAAAAGAACAACCGCAACATAGGTTTGCCTGGACACATCCATCTTAGTTTTCTGACTTGTGAACTGGAACCTGTGTAAAGAAGGATTACTTCACATTTAAGTGGAAAATCGATAGATAGAGACAAAGTCGATACTTCACCCCTTTCCCCGCCATTTATTTATTTATTTTTTTTAAAAAAAGGTTACCACCCACCACCACCAGCATTTTTTGACCCTTTTCACAAAACATTCGTCACCCCTAGAATATGTTGTTATTTGAATATCTGAACAATATATATCAAAAGAAAGAACAGAGCTTCTACTTTTTAACACCAACAAAAACATTTTATTCTAGCTTCATGCATTCTGTTTGTTTTCATCAACACTTGAATGTGGTTAAGTTTCATAAAAACAACATTTTTATCAAAAACCTGAGAAAATGGCATCAGATTAAGAAAGATGATCAAAAGTAGATCACTTCTATCAGCAATCCCCAAAGCTTCACAGTCCTATAACTTGTTCTGGGTCGGCATTTGGCAGTTTTGATTTTATGTGCATAAGCAATGCTTATGTCTTTTTTCTGCTCCTGTGTTTTGATCCAGAGTTTCTTCACTCTTCAAAAGGTGTGTGATAGCGCCCCCCCTACCGAATAACAGTGAAAACATTGCCGGAAATTTTGAGGGTATTCATTATATATTAATTATATACTGGAGGCTACAGTTTCAGGACCACATTTCAAGAGGGTCATTTACATGGCACTGTTTAAACCAAAAACAGAAAACGTTTTATGCCTTTTTGGCGATTCATTTACAATGGAATTTTGGGGGTGTGAAAATGCAAACTGCTCTGGCCGAGCTATGATATAAATGAAATGCTATTGGCTATTTTGAAAAATGGGAGGAGCTGTTCGATATGCCCTGCCCTGTCCTCCTGTTTCCATTGAAATTATATCAAAACATTGAATAAAAGTATGTGTTCCAAGGCACTTCAGTGAGCCTTTAACAAAGTGCAGTTAATGGTATAACAATTGCTCTACAAACTAGAGTGTTTATTAGTATGTTAAGAAATTAAAGTAATTTGAAAACAAATAACAGTTTACAACATCCTACTGCACAGCTAAATAATAACTAGAGACTGCTGTCACCGACAGCCTCACACTTTCAAGTTTAAAATGGTGGCACCTGCTCTTAAATTAAAATTAAGGTTGAAAGATAGTAAAAATTGAATAGTTTCTGTGAGTAGTCTTTGCATCTGTTTGTTTGAAGTTTGAATCAGGTCTCCTCTGTTGGATTAGCATTGGCTAGGTGGCGCTTTCACAAGAAACGGTCGTAGAACTATGGCCCTGAAACTGAATCCTCTGGTATTGCAGAAAAGTAATATTGGAAATTTCTGTCAATGGCAGGGAAAGAGTTAATTGAATATCTAAGAGCTTTTTTCAACTTTTCTAAGCTGTGAAAGTTAACATCTGAGCAATGAAAATATTCCTCTTGGTGGCATTTACTAAGGGGATACTGGATGTACTGACAGGTCCAGCTTGAAACAGAGGATATGGAATATGGATCAGCTGACCAACAAAGGGGAAAACTGCAGTATTCATTGGAGTTCAACGCATCCAGTTCAGAGGTAAATGCATCACTTTCACCGATTTTACAGCAGTGCCCTCAACTGGCAGCAATTGTGAACTAATTAACTTTCATTGTCTAAACTTGTTCGTGGAGGGCCACTGTTCTGCAGAGTTTAGCTCCAACTTAGGCCCTGTCCACACAAACATAGATATTTACAAAACCTAAAAAATGTGGTTTGGTCGTACGTCCATCAGGTCACTGAAACTGAACCTTTTTGAGAAATTTTGCCAGTGTGAAGATTTTCAGAAACTCCAGATGCAGTGTTGGCGTGTAGCTGCTGAAACCGGAAATTGTCGGAGTGCTGTTATCTCCTTTGTGTGACATCAGATTGTGCGCTACTATCTCCTTTGTTTGCATATTGGTAGCCTACCGTAACTGATAATAACTCTTTTTTCAGGCTTCTGATTGATCAACATGGCTTTACGGTTATGGTTATATCGCCACCTGTTGGTTTGTAGCGTGTTTTTGTGTTTTCATATGGACAGAGATTTTTTTTAACTGTGCTTGTGTGGACAAGATTTTTTATTTTTTTTAATAAATGTAGGAAAAAACAGTTTTCTATTGTTTGTAGCCCTTTTGTCTTCATGTTTTGTCCCCGAGACAGAACTTTGGGTTAAGTTATTTTGAAAGCCGGAACTCTGACATCGCTGCTGAAGAACTGTGCTACACTTCTGGCTTCAATAAACTCTTCTCGCCACAAGAACTCTGGTCAAGCTTACTTATTTTATGTATTAGAGAAATCTAATACATTGGCGAGCCACCCCAAAAGCCTGCTCAGTGAAATACAACAAAATCTAACATGAAGCAATAGTAGAAAGTTTGATATTTACATTGATATTCTGTCTCATAATAACCTGAATGACACTTAAAACTTCACAGAATCTATGAAAGTGATTTATAGCAATTATGTAGTGACCAAAGGTATTAAACATATCAAAACTACCGTTTTACAGACTACTATTTGTCTAAATTTTGCTGGATCTGCTTACTCAAGACATTCTATCAATTGACCAATTGAGATGCATCTTGGGATACTTCTTTTAAGGAACTTACATGTACGCCATGACATTTAACACACTTGTTGGCTCATCTTCCTTCACTTTCCAGGCCAACTTTTAATTTAAAAATTGTTTATCAAAGAAAATCATACATAGACAGTCCTAGTTTATACAGTATTAGTATTAGATTTATGGTAAATTCTGAGTGAACTGGAAGATGAGACTAACTTTACTTCAGTATTGTGACATATTTCTGAGTGAAACGGAATATTGAATGAAGAAAAATAAAGGGTGGGGCTACAAGAACAAAATTCCAGAGAGGAAGAAATTCACAGATTTTGACTAAAGATTACGGAGACAAACATTTTTTTTTCCTGTGGATTATTTGCATGGATGAATTGTTCACAACAAGATTAGTAACGGGCACTAACAAAGTAAATAAGGTTTTGAATTCATGTGGACTTTAAGAATAAGCTTTTACATAAAACTGTTTTTAAGGTCATAAATCCTCATGTACTGTACCATATTTCTTATCAGCTGTCTGTAGGGATAAAAGAAGCTGCCGCTTTGAAAGCAATGGATTCAGGAGGGACATCTGACCCTTATGTGAAAGTCTACATCCTTCCCAACAAGTTCAAAACATTTGAGACCAAAGTCTTCAGGAAAACCCTTAACCCTGTGTTCAATGAAAATTTCAAATATCAGGTAAACCATGCAACATATAAAATAGTTCATTATCATATGGTCATAGATTCATGTGCATGTGGAAATCCACATGAAAATTGTGTTATCAGCTCGAACAATGACCCGATGCTCGGTTGTGCTCATTAAGGTAGAGTTGTTAAATTTACTGCCTATTTACAGTAACTAAACGCTGACGTGTTGTTTTCATCACTTTTATAGATCCCTCAGAAGGAACTGACTGAGTCGATACTGGTGATGCAAGTGTATGACTTTAACAGATTCTCCAAACACGACATCATCGGTGAGATCAGACTCAATCTGTCCACGGTGGACTGGAATCATGTGATTGAGGAGTGGAGAGATCTGAGCGAAGCTTCCAAACATGAGGTTCAGTACTCCAATCCACAAATGTTGTCAAGTTTAATGTCATTTTTTGATGTGGCAAGTTCACATAAATTATATTTATATGCAGTGCAAAGTGTCATTCTCTACTAACCCGAAATGATTTGGATGTCCCAGAAAGATGTTTTGCCCCTTCTTTTTCTATTGCTGTGGTATGGATGTGCTGTCACAAAATGGTTAATACGCTGAATCTCGAAAGAACTGAACAAGACCAGAGTAGGTGGATTTTATTTCCATCACATCACCACATCATGTCAAATTACAGCGAGTGCCTCTGGAGCAACCTTATGTTAAGTGTCCTACTCAATGGCACAATGGCGATAGCTTATGCGTCAACCCTTGTTCAGAACAGTTGATTGGTGGAAGCAGGACACCCTGGAAGTCTACGATTTGAAATCTCCCATCTTTTCTCGTGGGCAGTTCTTAACACAATTTACATCATGACCCCATGCACGTCATTAGGCTCAGAGTTAAAGTGTTAGTTCATCCATAAAATTAAAATTATCTCATAATTTATTCACCATGTGCAAGTTCATATGTCAACACCATTGCTGAGTAGTTTCTCCTTAAACATGCAGTGAAAAAGACAGTTTTAAACATGTGGTTTGAAATCAATGGTGTTTGTGACATCACAAACTACCTTGTAGCCAATCACGTCAACGTACCGACGGGCTTTAGCATATAATTAACAATGAACAGGCGAGTCTCAAGAGGAGCCTGGTTATCCCAGTACATTTTTTCTGTTGATATGAAAAAATGTGTGGATTTAGTAATATGGAAGATGTATGATGTATATTACAATGTTATGATGAAGTATATGCCTTTCTCCATTGACATTGTTAAGGCGTTTATAAAGATACTGATTGTTAGAAAGCAGCTGTCTGACTCGCAAACGGGAACATGGTTCCCGTTAATTAATGTTTATGTGTCATTGTGATATGTATGTGATAATAAATGTGTCATTTTGGTGATCAAAGATGAGTTTTAAGCGATCAAATTATTGACTACAGTGGGACTTTAAAAATTATCCAGCCTCTTCCACTATATAATGGGAGTGGTGCCCTTTTTTTGAAGCCCAAAAAAAGCACATCCATCCATTATAAAAGTAATCCATACGGCTCCAGGGGGTTAATAAAGGCCCTCTGAAGGGAAGCAATGACTTTTCATAAAATATTACTAATATTATCAATATTATTAGTTAATTATTAATATATATAATTAACTAGACTTGTGTACGGTCATTACCGGAAGCCAGTTATTATAGTTTATAAAGTTATAAATATGTATATTTTTATTACAAAAATTGCATAGCTTTGCTTGCTTCAGAAGGCTTTTATTAACTCCATGGAGCCATATGGATTACTTGTACGATGGATGAGCTTTTTTGGCCTTCAACCCATTCAAACATTCACTCCCATTATAAAGCTTGGAAGATCCAGGGTATATATATATATATATATATATATATATATATATATATATCCGATTGTGTTTGGCTTAAAGAAGAAAGACATATACACCTATATGGCTTGAGGGCGAGTAAATTATGGGATAATTTTCATTTTTGGGTGAATGAAATACCTTTAAGAGCATTCTCTATGCATAATGTGTTTAACTGCATCTTTCATCTTGTGTCCATATTACAGCAAGAGCATCTGGGAGAGATCTGCTTTTCTCTTCGTTATGTCCCAACTAGTAGTAAACTCACTGTTATCATACTGGAAGCCAAGAACCTGAAGAAGATGGACCAGGGAGGCTCTTCAGGTGAGATACTCACATACTTAAATGTCCTACATCCTCAAAAATCTAGTCTGCAGTCACTCCCGAGTGCGGACAGAAGCAAACCTTCTCAAACACTTTATAGAGCTTCCACAGAATCGTTTTAAAATCGTGACACTACCTACATTTTTTCAAAACTCCAAAAATGTACCTGTACAGTTACAGTAGTAAAATTCACTGCAATTTCGAGCTGAAATGAACACTAATGCCAGTAAAACACCAACTTTTATTCATTTTCACACAAATTATGATTACAGGGGTAAAAACACTTTTACAACACTTTTCCACACACCTCAAAACACTTTTACCATAATGCATGATTTGTAAACTAATACATTTCCATGTCTGCATCACATAATGAGCTCTGTTTGGTTTTCTGATTTAGTAAAAGTCTTGTAGAAGCAAACTAATGTCATGGTTGCTTCAGCAAATATGTTTCCACATTTGCTTTTGTTAACATTATTGCTTAGTGGTTGGTGTATGTGATTAGATGTTTTTTAAACATAATAGAACTGTCAGGATATGGCTGTAAGTTAAGCGCACAATGAAGGAGATGTATTCAGGAGACTTTTAATATAATTGAAATCAAACAATCAAAACAATAAACAGGAGAATCAAACCACACTTGACAAAAAGCTAGACAAAGGGCCAACAGGGGAGCTGATGAGATAATGACACACACCTGAACAGAACTAACTCAATTAATTGGAAACCATAGAAACAAAGAAGGGAAGGGAATGGAGGTATTTAACAGACTAGAGGATGAACAAAGAAACTCAAACATGAGCAGAATGAAGAAACAGTTCAAAAAAACAAACTCAAAACACCACAAGAACAACCTTTATCACCTCTCTTTATTTCCAAACTGCTGTGATACCATCACTCACTGGACATTTTGCTTTGAAAGTGCCATGAAACATTTTTCCAAAGAGTGGGTTGAAAAATAGCCATATATGTCTCTTTGTTATTACCCGTTTTTTAGCCCTTGCATTCTTTCAGGCAGCCATAGATAGGTTTAGCATAGAAATTGATTAATAGTTCTGTTTTTTGTTTTGTTTTGTGTTGTAGACCCTTATGTTAAAGTTCAACTGGTTCTGGATAAGAAGAAGTGGAAGAAGAGGAAAACATCAGTGAAGAAGCGAACTTTGAATCCATACTTTAATGAATCCTTCACTTTTGAAGTGTCATTTGAGCAGATTCAGGTGAGTGATACCCAGAGACTGGTTGCTTTGATTAAGCGAAGGTCCAAAATCTGGACCCATTGTATGGATCTTATGGACCCCTAAAGGGACATGATGATGGAAAATAAAAAATGGAAGAAAATTTTTATTTCAATTCGTTTGCATTCACTGGCATACTTTTGCATTTGCTCATAAAACATTTTCAGAGGAAGCAAAACGTTTGCAAGCAAAATGCAAAGTTTTCTGGGCACAAAAGTTTGGAAAGTGAGCGCAAAAGCATTGAAAATTTTCCCTCCTATCTCATATATTTTTCATTTCCATGTTCTTTTAGGAGCTCTGTACCATTGTGATGTTTGTCCTCGAATTTTTGGTAATTTGTGGAAAAAAACAAGTTTTTGTTGCGTTGGTTTGATTCATTTCTTTAAGAAAAAACAACTAGGGTTGGAATATCAGAATATCATTTTTACATTGTGAATTTCAACCACGTTAAGTAACTTTTTCATTTATTTGAAGTCTATTTTACTGGCATTTCTTGAGTGTTAGTTTTAGACCCTGGATGGAGTGATGGATGAATTTTTCAATCTGTTTTCCCTTTGCTCTGTGTTTGTTTGTTACACTCATTATTCCTCATACAGAAAGTCCAGCTGGTCATCTCAGTGTGGGATCATGACAAAATGAGCAGAAATGATGCGATTGGCAAGATCTATCTGGGCTGTGATGCTACAGGAAACCAGCTGCGTCACTGGGCGGATATGCTGTCCAACCCACGCAAACCTGTGGCTCAATGGCACACGTTACTCTCTGCTGAACAGGTGGACACGACGCTGGCCTTGAAACACGCTCTAAAGATCCCATTTACAAACAAAAACTTCTGAGAAACCTCTACTAACATGACAAATTGTTCACAACCAGAAGTTGTTCCCATTCCTTTATGCTTTTTATTCCCAGACTATATGGACCAATAAGAAAACATCTTATTTCTTGCCATTCTTTTTCATTTATTTTTGACGGTTCATATTGTTTTATTCGAACATTTAATTTTTATTCATATTCAGTATTTTGGAAGTAACAGAATAGCGTAACTAAAAGTAGTGATGCTACATTTTAATTTTTTTTTTTTTTTTTTTGGTTGAGTAATTGTAATTGTGCCCACAGCTTTACAGTTACTGTGGTGAGCTAAGAAAATAATCAAATTCAGTCATATATACATATAACTTATGTAGATGTTTGGAAGTCCAATACATTTTTGTGAATCTTTCATATGGATGGTTCATGTAAATCAAGTGGTTTAAAGAATTATTCACAGATTCATTTGTGTCCTCTATCTATTTTATAGTTCCTTTTTTGTAGTTAAATATTGCTGCTGTACTTCAAATCACAGTCTTAAAGTAAATGTATTTATATAATATCCATTTGAAGCTGTTACATCAATCATCATAGTCTAATGCTAGATTTTTTCTCTCTCTCTCTCTCTCTAGATAGATAGATAGATAGATAGATTGATTGATTGACTGATTGAATGATAGATTGTTTTTTTGTAGAAACTGTTGTAGCGTTCCCAATGACTGCAAAGCCCTTCTCAATTTTTGAAGCTTGGGATAAAATGATGATATTATTTTGAGTCAAGAGCGTAAGACATTGGTAATTTCATGTCCTCTAAAACCTTTATTTGTAGATATGATACATAACATAATTTGGTTACACTTTACAATAAGGTTCATTAGTTAAACATTAGTTAATGTATTAACTAACATGAACTAACCATGAGCAATACATTTGTTACTGTATTTACTAATCTTCGTTAACGTTAGTTAATGAAGATACAGTTGTTCATTTTTTGTTCATGTTAGTTCACAGTACATTAACTAATGTTAACAAGATTTTAATAATGTATTAATAATTAATAAATGCTGTATAAGTGCAGTTTATTATTATGTAAAAATATGTATTATGTAAACCAACTACATTACAATTTAGCTTTCTGTACTTTACGATAGAATATCTAAACAAGCAGACAGTACATTAATAACTTGGAGAAAAAACGTTATTCAGGGATTGAAATGAAAATTTTTAGTCTACATTGACTCCAGTTGATCAGTTCTATAATGATATGAGTGTTTATGCAGAGCACTTACAGGCAGGGTGTAAATTAGAGTTTATGAGGATCAGAGTCATGAAAGTCAGCATGAAATGGAATGGAAGTTGCAATCTTTTCTTTCATATTGTGAAGAACTATAAACAATGTAGGGCGGGACTTAATTTTGTCCATTGGAAATTGATTGGATGGTTGTGGTTTGCTATTGGTGCATCTCATGTGATTGACAGGTTGATCCCGCCCTCGCGCCGATAAACATCATCAGAGAAAAGATGTCGCTTCAAGGGAGGGGGGGTGGGGGTGGAAGTTTTTTTCATTAAAGATTTAGAGGGCACGTGAATTAAAAAAAAAGAGATGATTAATAAACACTGCAAAATTCTGAATCATCAATTTTTTATTTCATGGTGACTTTAATGCCGCTGTACTACATAACTTATATATATATAATGTTAAAATTCAATGATCAATGATGATTCTGACAGAAAATGTGACTGGGTGTATACTGTAGACTACTGTTGCTATATACGAACACAAAATCACATGCATTTGATTGACAGATGAACCACTTTTCTTATTTCAGCATTGTTTCATTCAGTTTAACATTAAGTTAGAGTTAAAGAGGGTAAACTTTATCATTCAACTGAACTGTATGTTTTAAACACTTACTCCTTCCATGCATTAAATGCACATCCTTGAAAGAGCGCCGTTTTTTAACATATTTATTTTGACTTTTCAGGTAATGTAAATGTTATGACCCACAACAGAGGTTACATTTAAATATATTTTATTGTTTGATCAAACTTACTGCTAGGGACAATTCAGTAGTCACTGGATGTTGGTAGGGAAATTCCCTCGCGTCCCAACTAAATTCCACACCCTTGCATTCAGTGCTGAGGTTTAGAAAATGCAGACACGAGACAGTTGTATCAGGTTTGGCGTGTTCACACACATACACACATGTTGATTTCTCTTGTGACTACAGCAAGCACAAGATAAGGGTGTGAGTATTAGACTGTCAGCACACTTGTGGGCCAATTAAAGCATTTTAATTAGGTTTCTTCCTTTGAGTGAGTTTACAGAATGCTAAAGGCTGAGGAACTCATTAGTTGTTTTTGCACAGTCATGTTTTAAACACTCAGGTACATTTTGAAATTCATACTTCAGAATTCATTATTTTCTCTCATCAACAAGTACACCGGGAAATGGACATTTTGTACCTTCTTCAACATGTCCTTTAAAATGTGCTGTGTTTTAAAATCTGTATCTGAATTAAACTGAAACATTAAAAAAAAGAATAAAAATGTGAACCCATTATGTGTTGTTGTGCAGTTGCTGAGTTGTTCTGAATTGCTTCAGGTGTTAAAAAAAAACAAACAAAAAAACAAAAAAGCAATAATATTCTGGTCCCTGGGTATTATAAATATAAAAATAGTTATTCCTTTAAAATATCTATTTATTTAAATGTATTTAAACACATTTAAGAATGTATTAAATTGATCAAAAGTAACATTATAATGTTAATAAAGATTGTTCTTTTGAACTTTCTGTTCATCCAAGAATCTTAACATATAAAGCAGTACAATTGTTTTCAACATTTAAAAGTTTCCGAAGCAGCAAATCCAATATTAGTTTGATTTCTGAAGGATCTTGTGACACTGAAGACTGGAGAAATTATGCTCAAAATTCTGCTTCGCATAACAGGAATCAATTAAATTTTAAAATATATTCAAATAGAAACCAGCTATTTTAAACTATATTAATATTTTACATTATTACTGTTTTTACTGTATGTTTGATTAAATAAATGCCTTAATAAACATAAGAGATCTTACCAACCCTTAAACTTTTGAAAAGTTGTTTCCAACCCTTATTGTACTGATTCTATAGTTGCTTGTAAAAATGCTTTTATTTTCTTTCACAGCCCGAGCCACTCTGAGGAAAAATGACCCTCGAAAAGGACAAAATAGACCACACTTACATCTGATTTGGGAAAAATTTCCATTATCCATTTCCCTTAACCATCACAAAGGAAAGCACACAGCAGGTTTATGATCAGCAGAGACGACAAACACTGTTGACATGACCTTTGGAGTCTTTACTACTAGAGATCATAGTGCAGCTTTGATCTCCGATCAAAGGAATATTCCTGCTATTCTACCATGCTGTGCAGAATATAGCCACCTGCTCATCCAGCAATTGCCATTACAGGAAGGAGGGTAATGTGAGAAACGTAATCAGATTACTTTTTTGCCAAGTAATTAGTAAAGTAAAACATTACTTTAAAATTGACACCAAAATATCTGAGTTACTTTTTCAAAGAAGTAATGCAAGAGTCTTTGTTTTTCATGTACTGACTGACAGCTGTCCTGTCCCCATGTTGAGAGAAATCATAAGTGCAGAGGAGTTGTGCACTGAGTGAACATGATGGTAATTGTAGTTTTAGAATAAATGTGAATATGCATTTACTCATCTCACTTGCACAAAAACATTCAGTATTCTTCAAAATGAATAAAAACAGTCAAATGCAAACTGAAGAAAATGCTAAATATTAACCAAACCTGCAATAATTAAATGTTAAATAACACAAATATACTTTATGTATTTAATCTCACTTTATTAGTCAATGTCTTTGCTGCTGACCTTCGATAATCCAATTCAACCATAGTAGTAAGCAAAAATGACTTTAGAGAAACATAACGTTTGTCTTTAATTTAATTGCGAAACTAAGAAGAGTCCCTTTGAGGCATGTCATGCCATCTTTGAAACATCTCTCAGTCAGCTATTTCAGTCATGCAAGCACAGCTCCTATCTTTTTTAATCATATTTGAAATCACCAATGAAATCTGACAACTGTCTCATAAATTTTGTTTCTAGATGCCAAAATCATGACAAAAAAAAAAAAATTCAGGCTGTACCAGGCAATGAGCATGTGCAGTCATTATCACACATCTCAGAACACTCTGTTGCATCAGAAAACTGAAAAATGCTGCCTTCAGAGGACAGGTAGGAAGGCATGAAGGCACGTCTGAATCCAATGTTAGCTTCACTTCCTGTCTCATGAGATACCTTCATTAGATCGACTTTTGAAGGCAGCATAGATGTATCCTTCTCTGCCTTTGATATCCCACAATCTTGTGCTTTCCATTCTGTGACAGTTGAGCTAAAACAAATTAAGATGGCTTCTAAAAGTTGAGGTTGGTTGTCAGTTTTTGTGTAAATGTATGTTTTTGACCATTGTTTTCCACTTTTGATGTAATTTCTAGCAAGAAATTACTATTGTAGTAATGTTTGCTTAGTTACCACCAAAGTTCACACTATTTTCCTGTAGGTCATGAAATCGTTAAGTTAAATTTCAAAATCGCGGTCAGTTATTCTAAACTAACATTCAAACTATAAGCTAGAATGAGCTAGAATGTCTGTATGCATGACAATATTAAGATTTATTACTCACCGCGTAACGAAGATGACGAAGCACGTTTCCAGGTCAGCAGAGAAAACAGACACGATGCACTCACATGACAGAAAAACTTTTTCAAATGGCTCTCATGTGCCCACCGCTGACAGAAATGAAGAGTGTTAATGTGTGGCACCCAGTCCTGAATTTTTTTATTGTAGGATAGCAGTTTTACCCAAAAGTTTGTGTGGTATTTTTCGCGGCCAATTCGCACTACTGTATTTAGATTAACAGTTACTGATAATTTCCCAGAATGCATTAAAAATCTACAGTAACATACTGTCAATCGTGTACACAGTATGGAACTGTTGAGAATACAATAAAATACTGTGAAAACAACAAAATCTACAGTAACATACTGTACACAACATACTGTACACAAAAACAGTATAATACTGTGTAAACAACAGAAATCATTTACTGTGTGACATTGCACATACTGTACACTTGAACTACAACACAACCATACAAGGTAATACAAACGTCTGGACTCCAGATATGAATGATTCAGTCCTGAGTACCTTTATAAAACTTATCATTTGCATGTTTCACGTCTTTAATTGAAATCTTGTCTTTTGTGCTCAGGAGACCACACCTCTGGAACAGGTGGAAATAATAGCTTGAGTGTTTGTGCAAGAACGGACTTGAGCAGATGAGAGAACCAGGTCATAAGTAATTCAAATCTTGTATGCAATTGAACGGCGGAGGAACACAGACCGATTCTTTGTTATGCAAATAAAGCGTTATACCACCCACTGGAGTTAGACCGCATTTAATCCTGCATTTATGAGGGTCTGTTACCAAGCCGTCTCATTGCTCCAACGTTTATTGAAGATTGAACATCCATTTAGACAGTGGACTTTTTTATTGCAAACTAAAACAAAATACAGCAAAAACAATTAGTTATTTTCTTTTTTAAACGATAATTCACAGTTGGAATGGACTGAAATTTGAAGGAGGTGTGTGTGACATCATGCTTTGGAGGGGTTTCCTGGATACTTGCAGCAACCTGAAGCTGTTCAATTAAACTGAGGCCATAGAAAGCGTCTCACAAGTGATTACCCTGAGCACAGATAACAAGCCATCACAAGCTGTTTCAGCCTTCTCACACGAGCATCTGCTGTAGCAGCAAAACAAGGTGAGAGATTTGATTTTATGTATATTTGAATTGAAATGGATTCAAGGGTTTTTTTCCCTTTTGCACAGTGCTTTGCAAATGTAATTGGACAATGAGTCAATAACAAAAAAGCATTTGGGTACTACATGCTACTATGGTTGTTTCCCAACCCTGTTCCTGAAGGCACACCAACAGTACATGTTCAAACTCTTCCTGATCCAATTCATCAGCTCATTAGTCTCCAAGGCCATGTTCAGACTGCCAGCATTTGTTTTTTTTAATCCAGATTTTATTCAGATGGGTTTTTTGAAAGACTGGATAGCAAACACAACAAAACATTAAATCAGATTTTTTTCAAATCTGATTCAAACCACATACTGTATGGGCATGGTTTGGCTATATAAGTAAGAAAGTAAATTTTATTTATTTTATTCATAGAGCACAATTAAATTCAGCTTACACTGACCAAAGTGCATTCTGAACGTAGCCTTTGAAATGCGGCTCTAATCAGATTTTTACATATACGTTTTAAGCCTCGTTCAGACTGTCAGTCCAAATCCGATTTTTGTGCATGTCTGATCAGATTTAGCAAGCGTGAACGGCAAAAAATCACATGAAATGCGATTTTTACAAATCCGTTTCGAGCTACATTCATATGTGGTTTGAAATCCTTTTCAAACCACATTTCAGGAAATCCGGATTTTGCATGGTTTATGTTACTTTCTCACGCCACGTAAAAGGTAAACATCAGACATTGTTATAGGAAACATACTGAAAGTCAGTGCAGAAACAAAGTTGTGTTGTTGCAAAGTGGTGAAAATGCAGAAGAATGACGAGCAGAAAGTGACAATATAATGGAGAAATGTTTTGAAGTCGACAGCATTGAACAAAGCGTGTGACTGGCGGCTTCACATGGTTATGTTGTAAATTAGACAACATCTGTATTGCAAACCCCTCCATGTTGTGGTTGTTGGTTGTTGTTGTTTTTGGCGTATATGCTTTAGAAACCAATGCAGATATTCTGGAAAACTAAAGAACGGCATGGACACACAAATCTGAACAGTTGCGGATACACAAATAATCGGATTTGACTGACAGTGTGAACATAACCTCAAAATGGACACTCTGGCTGCTCTAATAGGATTTCAAATTGTCTTCTGAGTCTTTCTTAATGTGACACTCAACAATAACGTCAAACCTGGTGACGGAAATGCCGGTATAAGTATTCATATGGTGCTCAAATGGTATATCCAAAGATTTCCTGTGTGACTGAGGATTTCTGCACCACAACAATCAGATTTTTCTGTGGTGTGATGTGTGTTAAGAGGAACCGAAAATGCTTGAATTATGCAGGGAGTATTGCTTGGAAGAATCTCAAATCATAAATATCCAACATGTTGAGTATTTACGTTTGGAAATTGCGAACAATCATGCAGGCACTCTGTAGAACGAAACGATACCCAATTAGAAAGCAAGATGATGGAACACTTAAGTATAACATGACTTCATTCAAACCTTTTTTTTTTTTCTGCAAAATTTCTGTAAAAAGTAGTACAAACATTATTATCTCAATTTCTTCTTGCCCGTCATCCGCCATATTTGTTTACTCTAAAGTCACATTCCACCACGAGATTTTCCAAGCCTTCTCGTGTTCACAGTCGGGACTCTGGTTGTTTGTGAATCTATTGTGTTGTGCTGTCTTGGTCACATCGTGGCACTCCACACACAACAGGAACAAAACTGTTAAATCTAGGATTTTTTTTTTCCAAATTAGACTTTTATGTTTCATTTGATTCAGTTTCCTCTGTCTAGTTTTGCTGTTCTCTTGGTTCCCCTCGTAACTCCTTGATTACTTGCACCTCTTATGCCAGTGTATTGGTGCGATTAAGACATGTAGGAAAGATTGTATTTATGAGTTGAACAAACATGAAGGAAATTTGTGATTTTCTTTGAGCCCCAAGTTTTATGAATTGAGGGTGTGTTAGTGAGAAACATGGCGTAATACCACAATACTTAGATTAAACTCATCATAAATTAATTAAAAACCTAAAAAACCTTGCTGTATTTTTGTGTAGTTTAAGAGAAGGAAAACTACCAACTTATTCCAATGAAAGTGAATTGAACACACCTAATGTCATAAACATGACTTCCCAACAAGAAATACGAACTTGAATGCACCATAAGCCTAAGTGTTAGTTTGTTGGTTATTTCCTGTGTCCTCGTATTCTTGTTTCTTACATTTTCTTTGTTCCTGCTGTTTGCGTTCCTTGTTTCCTGGTGGGTTTGATTTATTAAACTTTCCTGTGCTTATGCTACCCTCATGTGCTGTCGGAAATTTCCTACTTCCCACTTCGGAAGTTGTATTTACGAGTTTGTTGCATTCAAGGGCTTTGTTGTTGGAAAGAATTAGGAATAATCGAGGATGCCAGGTTCATACCCGTTTCCTGAGGAAATGTTCATCATAACCCACATGTTAGACCAACAGAAAAAAGAAAAACACAAACTGTATCTAATACATGTAAACAAATGTTGAAAAGTAGAGAATGTGAGAATGTTTTTTTTAATGTAAATATCAAAGCCAAAATGTATACAAGATGAGATTGCGTTCATGTTCAATTTCCGACTAACCTTGTTTTTATGATAATTCTGATAAGCACGTGAAGGCAACATCAGTTTGTCTCTGCCTGCCTTCCTTAAAGGCTGTGAAAACTATTTAACCTTTTCATTGTTACTGTCTAGAGCCGAGTCCAGTTGTGGGGCATGTTGTCACAGTGGAATCTACTATTAAATAGCCTGTTTCTAGGCCACATTTGAACAGTAATAAGTTCAAATTAATTGAGAGGCTAAAATTTAACATGTACTGGTAAGATTGTACTGATAGGAATTCACACTGTCACACTGGATGACTATTTGAACAAATTAGAAAAGCAAATGTGGGATTTTTTTTTTTTTTAAAGATGGGGAAAAAATATAATGAGCACCTTATATAATTGAATTTCCACTAAACTCTCTTCAAGCTTGTTTAACCGCGACCCACTTTGGCCAACCACATTTCCCATGATGCGTAGCATGTCGCTTCCGTGACGTCACTGTCCACGTGAGCTTCATTCAGCTGAGCGCTGCAAAGATGAATGGCTGGGGTTTGTTTAGAACAATCTTTTGTTTAATATATTTTCTGGTTGCAAACGTTATAAATGTCTTGTATGTCTGTCTTATGTTTGTTATTGTCTGTTGTTTTGAGTCGCGTGCATGCACTGATACAGCACATCCATCCGGATGGAGCTGTACACACACATCTGATGATGCATAAACGCTCATTTAACGCAGTGATGATATTACTCGAGCCATTCATTGTGCGTTTATATAATGACTGTGTTCGGCAGAACGAAAGCAGCTTTTGATCGTGAAATCACGCCATATATTTGTGTAACAGACTGTCCTGGAATGCTTGAGTGCGGGGGTGTCTGTCTGTCCCCTTCACTGCAGTCGCACATCTGACCAGCATATGCATGCCTCACACTGCAAATATCACTTATGATGAGAAATAAACGTGATTGCTCATGTTGTTTACAGGGGGTGGAAGATGGAAACGCTGGAAAAATGGAGCAGAGACATCATGGCACCTCATCAGCTGGATAAGAAAAAGCATTCCAAACAAAATGGTGAGATTTTCTTCAAACCTGCCTCTTTGAATATGAGAACTGTCTTTCCAAAAATTCTTTACTTTTAATAAATATGGTTACATTTATGTTAAAATCCACGTTTACACAGAAGCAGTTGCTAGTAATTCGATAGATAGATAGATGGATGGATAGAGAGTGTATAATATAAATATACCAACCTTTTTGGACTACTAATGATCAGCATACATAGTTGTTAAAAGAAACCCTTGATTAATCATTAATGGTGTTTCCTTAAACCTTTCCACAAATATGAAACACTATTAGGTAACATGCATAATACTAAAATAATGGAAAACATTAATTGAACAACACAAAATGTAACGCAAGACTCCATAATGTACGTAAATGATTACAAAAGAAGAACAAATCTAAGTGTTTTAAATCTAATAAATGAATTAATCAAATGTGGTGCATCACACATGGACTTCTGGGAACTTCTTTTTACAGTTTTCACTTATAAGTGACTAAAACACAATTTTAATAGTATTTTACTATATACTGTCACCTACATTTTCTCCATTTTGTTCCTTGCCGCTGTTGCCTTTGGCTTGCGTAAGTTGGGGACACTTGCTTGATATTCAGCAGTGTTTTTGATATACCTGCATTGACACCATTGTATGCGAACTGAGCTGAGCCGGACGATTACGTCACTGTTTTCTCCAGTGCTGATATACGTAAATTAACTAGACTAATAACTATTGATCTTTGCCACGGAATGAATCAATAATATATAGAATAAGCTGGACAATGACACCATTTTCTTTGGGAGCTGCTGTGCAGTCAAAAATGATTTGCCAATTATAAATGTAAAGCTGCTTTGTCACAATTTGCATTTAAAAAGCGCTGTATAAGTAAAGTTGACTTGACTTGACATGTATTTCCTTGATTTATAGTTGTTTTTTCCCCCACTGTAAATTGTTGATAATTCCTATTACTTCCAAAAACATTCACAGTGGAAAGAGACTGATGATTTGATATCGAAAACTTTTTTTCTTTGCACTGTGCTAATATTTGGTATCTCTTTGGTATCTCTAAGGACATAGTGTGATTTTTAACTTTTGGGCCTACACACTAGGAAAATGTGAGTGCATTCAGTGTTTTGTTCGGTTGTTGACATTGCCTTTTATTTCCAAAAACGGTAAAATTACATGTCCTGTTAAATCTACTTTAATGTCGACTTCATCTATCTAAATCTCTATTTTTACTGCATATGGTAAGCTACCTTAAAACGAACAGTTTTTACTGTAGCATCTTGCATTTATTAATTTTCTATTAAAAACATTTTTACTTTAAGTGTGTATCTTTATCGTTCGACAATCTAAGATGGCCATGAAAAACTTGAAATAACAGGGAATGGAAGAGGCCTGAAAAGGTATCTTTATTTTATAATGTGTAATTTATACACATTATAATTAATACAAAACTTATGAAAATTTAAGTATTTCATTGACTAGTACTGTCTTCAAAATTCAGTGAAGTTAGTCATTGGTCAGAAGGTGATGGAATCGCTTGCATCATATTTCTATGTTCATTTTACATTTCTAGCTTCTTAATGTTTTGCATTTTAAGCCTCTGAATTATTCTATATCTAAACATCAAACTTTGTACCTTTTAAAGTTACATTTATTGTGATTTGCTGACCAATGCCACTTGTGGATGTGACATACGCCACAACCGTGAACTATGATTTGTTATTTTCTAGAGACCATTTGATCGGATGAAAGTTTTTATATACACCCTTGAGCACGGACATGGACTAAAACCATTTCATAGGATCTTTGTTTTCCTTCACCCTTCTGGTGGTTTGTTTCTGGTTCAAACAATCTTAGTAATTGTTATTTATTCTGCTTTGTTCTTTTGTTCTATTTTATCCAGGCATGATTGCAAAAAATCTACTTAACTCTCTCAAGATTCGCAATCATTTGCAGCTCCAGCCCATTTCTCGTTCAGCATGTGCCACTGGTAAGTACTACAGTTTGCGCTTATGTATGTGTTTGGATTATGCAGGACATCACATGTTGTTTTCTGTATTGTGCTGACATTCATGTATGTCACTCTCTATCAAATATCAGTTAAATATCTTAATAGTATGTTCTCCATGGGAATTTGGTCCGTCTGTCAATACAATCTTAAACCTGTTTTAATAAAATAAGAGCAAATTGTGTATGCTTGTAAAAGCCTATCTTCTTTACAACAAGAACTCTTTGTATGAAATGGTTTAATTTTTTAACTTGGCAATACTTCAAGAGTCTAAATGTCTTTCAGCACTGTTGACAATATTTTTTTTTTTAAAACCAGATATTATCAGACATATCAGATACTTAAAATTTAGTTGCAGCTGAACGCATACTCAGGCAGGTTTTGTCACAACTGCTTTTTAACATTGTGTCGTGTAAACAAACATACACGGTCAATTGTTGGAACAGTGAAACGATGGAATGGCTGTCTGAAGTGAGATATGTGGGAGTATTAATGCCTGAGTCGTGTTGTCCTGGATCAAACTCTCAGCTCCATTAATGAGTGTCCTCACTGAATCACACACTCGCTGACAGACAGGTGCCTTATAGGGAGAAACTTATGGGCCATTTCTCATCAGCCTGTTGACCACTTTAGGGCATGGCTGAAGTGGGACTAGTCCCAGATTAAGCCTAGTCTCAGATTAAAATGCATTCTTGAGCTGTCTGAACGGAAAGCAACTTGCACTGGCATATCTTAAAATATGTCACTGCCATTGTTTTGTCTCAAAATTCACACCAGTAATGTTGTTTTCAAAGGCATGTTTATAAAAGCTACTTAAATGTCTTAATTGAAGGCCTAATCCTGGCTTAATCTAAGCCCAGTCTTTGAAACCAGGCCTAGGAGTAGTTAGAATGCCCACAATCATCATGTTGATCTTAAACTTTATGGCCTCAGCTGGCAAAAGTAATAGAAAACAAACACAAGCTGCTTCTCACTTTGAAAGCCGCATCCTCCGGAGGTTGCAATGAAGGGTGCATACATCATCAAGGCAGTCTCATTTAAGAAAATTTACCATTAGATTGCAAAGTAAGATATAAATTACAGTATTTTACACCTCACGAGGAATAAGTCAATTTTATTACGGTTACTTTTCTTTAATAATACGTCCTTGAATGACGTATGCAGCCTTCAAATGTAACCTCTAGTGGACGCAGTCTCCTAAGTGAGACATGGCTATAGACTTGAATTGGAATTGTTTGAATTCAAAATATTTACCCATCACACCATCTGGTAGTATCTAGATCAGCAGCATTGTTGGTGTTTTCTTTTTTTTTTTTTTTTTTTTTTTTGCATACTGAATTGATTAGTCTTTTCTTTCTTGCATCTATTTGACCGTCTATATCAGGGGTGGCTGACGTTGCTCATAGAGAGCCACAGTCCTGCAGAGTTCAGCTCCAACCCTAATCAAACACACCTGAACAAGCTAATCAAGGCCAGAAGGGTTACTAGAAAGCTATAGGCAGGTAAGTTTTTATCCGCGTTGGAGCTAAACTCTGCAGGACTAAGGTTCTCCAGGACCGGAGTTCGCCACCCCTGATCTATATGCATCTAAAACCATCTTGTGTACTCTGAACCGAATTTGTAGATGCATATTTTAATGCATCCATAAGGACCCCTTCACACTGAACATGAATATATGCAAGATTAAAGTCAAGAAAATATCTCAGTTGCTGTTCATTGATCTCAGTCACTCTGTGTATCGAAGGCTCCTGTCCAGATCTGATGAATAGGAACGAGCAGCCTGACTCCCGGCCTCTAGCCATGGCCCTGACACCCCAGCTACCCCCCAGGACCCATCGACCCCTGTGTCTCTCAGTGTCCTCTGACAGCAATGGACGCTTTAAAGCTCTGGAGACCCAGGAATGGAAGAACAACCTCAAAGCTCAGGTAGGTGGAAGTACTTTCAAGTCAGCTCCTTGTAACTTGTTGCAAAAATGGATGTCCAGTTTGAACCAATTTCTTAAATTGTGACTTTTTTTGTCAGATGGAGCAGGCCCATAGTGCCGGAGCAGCCAGCAGCACAGGTTCTCTGGAAAGAGCATCTCTCTTTTGCGCTTCTGGCTCCACCACCACCTCCAGCTCCGGCCTCTCCAGTCCAGTGGAGCACCTCACCAAGAGCAAGTCCTCTAGTCGCTTTTCACTATTCTCCCCTCCTTGGAATAGCAGCTCTGAGTCTGACTCCAACCCACCTTCCCGCTCTGGATCCAAGAAAATGCGCAACTACAGTCGCAGAGCAGTTCCCGGCAGTACCAAGACGGGCCCAGAGACTCCAGAACCCAAGCAGAGTGTCTCTGAACACTTCCAGTACTCTGATCCGGTCATATCCAAGGTTACAGACTACATTTACGTGGGCAACCTGAACGCGGCTTATAGCGGACGTACATTGTGCCGAAATAACATCGATAGCATCATCGACATGAGTAGCCTGCCTGGGGAGACTTGTTTGAGAGTCATTCCTTGCACTTGTTCAAGGGGTGTCAAGCATAGTTGGTCTCGGCTCAAAGTGGACATGAGCGACCTTCCGGACACTGTCCAAGAAGGCCTCGCCCTCAAGCACCGCTGCTTCGAGGACATCAATGAGTGCATCGATGCCTCCACGGAGAAGAGGAAACGAGTGTTGGTGCATTGTCGGGATGGTTTTTCCCTCGCCCCCACTTGCATTATTCAGTACCTCATGGTCAAACAAAATATGAGGCTTATTGCCGCCTATGAGCTGCTTAGAGCCAAACACCCCGTCAACATTCGCGAATCCCATCAGAACGTTCTAGTAAGTCTCGAAAGAGCTTTGCGACCAGGTGGGAACACGGACCCAGAGTGCTTTAAACAGGCCATATCCCGTAAAGTGGCTTGGACCTGATAGAGAACCTTGGGGAACCTCCATTTTATTTGAACTTTTTGTAGTTTGTGATTTTATTTTGTACATTATTTCCTCTGTTAACAGTGAAAGGCAGCTTTTTTTGTGTTTTAACTGAGCTGGATGTCATGATGTGAGTACTAACTGTGAAAATTACTAAAGTTGTTCAGTGGCCATTTTAGAGAAACACAGCCTGAGAATTTGAGTCATTGAGTTTTGCTTCTGGATAAATGAAACAAGAACAAACACGCTTTGTGCAGCTGCTAAGCAATGGGATTTGCTTGGGAATATCTCTTATTTATTCTTCTTCACATGGGTACATAGCCATGCTGTGCAGATTTATGCTGAGATAGAAATTTAGTGGAAGCTCTCAGGAGATGAAACGATGTCACTTGGACTGCAAACGCCAATACTGATACTGGCTGAAACGTCAAACTGGATCAACTAAACATCTCAAACACTTTCTTAACAGATTGAGGACTAAATATGATTAGTCATTGTATCTGGCAGCACAAAGCACAACCTTTGTTGGCCTCCTTATTCATTTAAAAATTGGTTGATATTTCTCTGCATTTATCCAGGGTTGAAAGATACACAGTAAGAGTAGTCCTCTATGAGGAGTCATTTCATTTATTAAGCTTCTTTTATTAAATGTGTAATATTCAACATGTTTGATCAAATACTAATTTCAGTGCTTGGAAATAATGTGAATTTTGCGATTATGTATAGCATTGAAACTGGCCCACTTTATACTTTTTATGGAGTGTTGGTATTTGGAAAATGAATTGAAACGAGTTGTGGAGCAATGCTCAATTGCAAAGGCTTGATATTGCACTATCCACAAGGAAATGCACAAGTTTGCTTACATGTGGCTTAGTTTGATTTATTGTTGCGCAGTGAATATAGATCAAAATATTTTTATGATAATGTTTATGCTTATATATAATGATTGTTGTTCATGGTTTGTATTGAATTTTTATTTTGCCATTTAAGAAAAATGCAACAATCCTGATAGCACATGTATGTCACCAAGACATCTTGGACGCGCTTTCATTTAGAGAATCAGATTTTTTTTTTTTTTGGAGTGTTTGCAATTTGTTGATTATTATCCCTGATATAAATTACACCCAATTTAGAAAGTGAACATCCCAATGCAACAAACCTTGATATCTCTATTTGTAATCAGTGAAGCTAACTATGCTAGAAGTGCAACAAAAGGCGCTCACCTTGTTAACAGTTTTGTTGATTTATAATGGGAGCAATCTAGTTTTATCACTATGTAACACCCATCTTGCTTATAATGTACACTGGAGTTTTTGCAAAATATATGATTTCAAATTTAAGTCAATCTACTTGGTATTCTAAAAAAAATGTTTTTCTCAAATCTGTACACAAGTGTATGTGGTGTGTCTTGGTGACATACGTCTGCTTCTTGGGAAAACAGCTCTCAAATAATTGACATGGCTTATACTTGTCAGCAGTGATTATTATATTTTGATATTTAGTATGTGGTTTGGTGATGAAAGACCCTCCTGAGTTTTGGTGCCTTTTGTTTGAACTTGTCCAGTGTGATTATTGTGACATTCACACGCGCACACTGTATGCACTCATCAGGTATAGACAAATGCGTCGTCTTTATGCTTTGAAATGTTCAGGAAATGCTCCATGTTGGTGTAATTTTGTGATGTATGGCAGAGATCAGTTCCATCTGAATAAGCTGTTGTAAAGTTTTCATAGCAGTGCTCACAGTGAATAGTGCCTGTACTTCAATCAGTGTGGTGGTGACGTCAATCAGTGTGATCATTACCTTCTTCTACGGGCCAGCAATTAGCTTCCATCATTAGCAAAGCTGTATTTAGATCCAAATGGAACATTTGCTGTTGCTTTATTCTTAATCATTAACCTATTTAAATATATATATTTTTTGGATGGCTGATCTCACCCTGTATAAAGGTCTAACAACATGAACTCTCAGGTTAACTTTATTGGCCTAGAAAACATTCTCAATGCGTTAGTAACCAGAATAATGTGAGGCAATGTATTTTCTGTATCACGTTTTTGAAGAAAATGCATTTGTACTTGTTGATATTAAAGAGAATCTAATGCACTGACTTTCTTGTCATGTGTGATTTGTTCGAATAGAATCCTGGAATTTTCTTTTTAATGTGATCATGTTATTTTGAGTATTTACAAATTTTATACAGTGTTGCTAATGTTACACAATAAATAAGCAATGGAATTATAAGCTGAAGACCTAGTGGATGCTAGTGCTATTATTTCACAAATAATTGCCCCTAGTCAGCTGAAGCATTTTTCAAAACTCCACTGAAGACCATCAACGTTGGGGAGAATAGATTCAACAACTATGTGTAACTATTCTTGGGTGTTTATACATTGGGCAATTTTATTTTCAAGGTGTTCATTTTATTTGATCTGATGACTGACAACTGTCTTGAAGAACTTTTTACATACATTTAAAATTTATTTTTTAAATATTTTGAAAATGTCTCATAAATTACCTTCTAGACTCAGACTTTTGATCTCTGATTATGAAAATACATCAATATATTATACACATATTACAAAAAATAATTTACATTATTAAAGCTATGATTTGAATAAAGAATGAAATATCATATGTATCAAATAACCATTTCAATATGCGCCTTATTTCCCTGGAATATACATCCTGTATATGCCAAAATCACATACCCTTTCCCACCACATGCTCCAACCTCATGTAGTGCAAACACCACCACACATCCCAACAACTTCTCACATCACCACATATTCTGAATACCCCACAACAGGGGTTCTCAACCCTGGCCCTAGAGGTCCACTTTCCTGCCGAGTTTATCTTCAACCTTGATAAAACTCATGAGCCTATAACTTTTAGTAATCCTGAAGATCTTGATTAGCTCAAGTGTGTTTAATTAGGGTTGGAACAAAACTGTAGGAAAGTGCACCTCAAGGACCAGAGTTGAGCTCCCCTGCCCCACAATATCCCATATACACCCAGTCCTCCCATTTATACAGTTCTCCCAGATAAGTTCCACATAATACCTAATACACCAACATATTTCCAATACCATAATTATATGGTAGACACTCGTATATACCCAATATACCCACAATACAACAAATCCTCCAGATATCCCCATATATACCTAATGCCTCCACATTTACCAGATAAAGGCCTCATTGCTTAGCCAAGACTTGAACCTCTTACTGTGAGGCAACAGTGCTACCCATGAACCTAAAAAAACACCCAAACTCAGTAACACTACATATACTAAAAACCACCACATTTACTCAATACCATCACACACAGTGCATCCGGAAAGTATTCAAAGTGCTTTACTTTTTCCACATTTTGTTATGTTACAGCCTTATTTTTGTGCTCTCGGCCAGTGGTGAACTAGTACATCCACTCCCAATGTGAATTGTTCCACTAGAGAGAAAAACAGCGAGATTGAGAGTTGTATGAGAGGCAATGAGAGTGGTATGCTGTTGTGAAGAGGCCCACCTCTGCTTGCCCTAATATGTTTCATATCATATTCACTGATTGAGGATGTAGTTTCTATTCCTCTGGGACTACCCCCTTTCTCGAAAGCATGTCCGCCCCACAGTTCAAATGGCAGGAGATGTTGATCTGCTCACACCAAAAGAGTCCTCGTGAACCTTAGAAGGGGGCTAGAATTGATGCTGCCTTGCCAATTTATGTACCACTGCCATGGTGTCTGATTGAACAACTTGAGTGTAAAAACGCTTGAGGGCTAAATTATCTGCGCTTAGCTCCAGTCAGTTTATATGCCATGTTCTCTCTGTGTCCGTCCAGATACCAGAAGTCGGACTGCCATTGCAAAGAGCTCCCCAGCCCATACATGATGTGTCAGTCATGAAAATTTTATGTCTGTGTACCTGCCCCGCTCGTACAGAGCTGTGCTTGTCTAAGGGGCTATTGCCTCTAGGCTATCATAGGTCACTATGATGTGCATTGAGCCCAAGTGCCAGGTATAAGAGGGGATGCAGGCTTTCAGCCAACACTGAAGTGGCCACATATGGAGCAGACCCAGGTGACACCACCGAGGCAGTTGCCATCAACCCAAGCGCTATTTGAAAACTCTTTAAAGGAAGGGCTTTTCCTTCTTTGAATATTTCTAGCGAGATCATAATAACCTTCGAATGCTCCAGGATGAGGTGGGCTTGCATTGCAAGGGGGTCGAGATTCATCCCCAGAAAGGGGATACTTTGAGTGGTTTGGAGTCTGCACTTTTGGAAACTGATGAGCATGCATTTGTATGTATGCCACTGGAGGTGAAGAAGGGTCTGAGAAGTGGGATGTATGCGGGCACTGAGCCTTGGGATCACCACTTGATGATGTTTTATTAACAAAGTTTGGGAGGATCACATTGAAATGCTCTAGCTAATCATCACATCACTCCAACCAGTAGTCATGTCAACCCAATCAGCATATAAGCAGAGACCTATATATACATATGCAGCTGACTCATCTATGTTTCTCAACAGTTTTCAGCATCCCTCCACCACCCCGCCTCCTCGCCTGTTTACTTTCTAACCAGAAATACAGGGGAGTACTCTGGGTTCAGGCCAAATACCGAGCTCGGAGCCCTCTCTTCGGACAGCATGGCAAATAAGCATACTAATTACTCTATATGATTATTTGTAAGTGTGAACTCGTGAAATTATGCTCCACATTGAGGGGGATGCTGCGGGTTGGAAGCGAGTTGCAAAAATGTTTTTACGGCGCATTCCCGTCCCTAATTCGCGTGCTTCAACACCATTGGACATTGTGATTCAATGTCATTATGCCAATCAGGCTTCAGTATTCTAGAAGACAGGTGTTTCCCCATAGTGTCAAAGGTGACGCAGCGTTGAGAGACCGATATTGAAAGGGAACCTGTTGATTGATTCAATGGGGGCGAATTCTGAAATATTTGGTTACTGAGATATTCGGTGGCACTGGGTGAAGTATACATGAATATTCATGGATTTCATGTTTCGTGTTAAAGTGTTTTCTCTGGATCACAGAATTGCTTTCAAAAAGATATTTAGGTGTCAGCATCGGTTAAGTTTAAGTTAAGTTTAGAATATAATTGTTCAAACATTTATAAATTGTGTCATGTTTTATGATTGATATAATGATTTACAGCCATTTATTTGCCAGAGTTATCGTTGATAGGCTCCCGGTAACTTAGGCAAAATTATTTTTTATTATATGCTTGTTTTACCTTAAGAGTCTTTAAAATTTGTCATTTGATTTCTTTGCCATAAAGAACAGAAGAATAAGGAAAAAAAAATACTTAACAGATTTTGGCTCATTTAGTTGTAAAGTATCCAATCGATACCTATGGCAAGTCAATGACTGAAATCATCAAATAAACATAACACACGACACACATTTTTTTTTTTTTTTGCATAAGATTATTCAACATTATGCTTAACATCATTCAACACTGATGTAATTTTCAAATTGTGTTTTAGATTTGTGTAAAGAGCGAAATTGTGTAAGAGTGAATTAGAGCACACACTAATATGCTACCCATCAAAAGTTTGGAATAATTAAGATTTTAAAAGGTTTTTGAAAGAAGTCTCTTAAGCTCACAAACCTGTGTTTATTTGATCAAATAAAATTGTTAAATATTATTTAAAATTAAAATAATAAAATTTAAAAGAACAGATACAGCGTGTAAATTATACTAAATTAATTATATTGATCATTCAGGTAATAGTAGAGATGTAGTTATTAAAGAGTTATTAGTAGAATAATATCAATTGTAATGTTATGTTATCAAAAGAGAATTTTCTCTTTTCAGTTGACAGTCACTAATTTAATAATTTCTTTAAAAAACAGATTATTAAAACATTTTTTTATGTCACAATTAATTCCAGCCCACATAGGAATAATAAAAATATTCTGAAAATCATTATTATTCCTTAATTTGCACATTTGCACATTCTCTTTCTGCTCTTTGCTTGACAGCTGTGCCAATTACATCTCTATATTTGAGTGCCTGGGGTGGGACAGTCCCAGGTAGCCATCAGCACTATACCAGCTGTTTGGAAACATAAATAGAACAGATAGAAATCTGCTACTCCTCATGTATTCACAGGCTCATCTACTAAACAAAAAAGAGTGTTTCCTGATGTCTCTAGAACGGAACCCCTAAGGGGACATGGTGGTGGGGAAAAAAAAAAATGAGATGGGAGGAAAAAAAATAAGTCGCAAAATGTTTGTTTCCCCTGGTAAACCTTGCATTCACTCACAAAACCTTTGCGCTTGCTTGCAAATACTTTTGCGCTCACTCACAAAACTTTTGTGTTGTTTGCGAGTGAACACAAAGTTTATCGGGGGTATGCAAACATTTTATTTATAAACTCTCAGGGGAACTCAAAACATTTGTGAAAGAAAAGCACTGCCAAATAATTTTTCCTCCAATCAGTTTTTTTCTTCTTCACCATTGTCCCTTTAGGGGCTCCGTACTGTAGACATGCATGGCTTTGCTCCATTTTTACAAAAAACAAACAAATAAACAAGCAAACAAACCACCCTGTGTCTCAATGTCCACACCATCCATCCTAAATAATATGTGAGATTATAAGTGTGTTCCAAAGCGTAGAAAATCCACCGATGGTCTACTATTGCCGGTAGAATTTCGAAGTTTGGATCCGTGCATAGAACGGCTAATATTGCCACAACCCATTGCACTTCAGTTCACAACTACAAACACGAGTAAAAAGTGTTAAATAATGTTATCTGTGTTATATTTCATCTGCAGCAACAATGTGAACTTTTATAAACATCTGTTTGGCCATTAACTTTTAAATGCATCTTTGTGCATTAATACAAGGAAAGTCTCCACATAAAAGACCCCGAAGTGGCAGATCCACATGCTGTTGCTTTTCACTCCAATACGGTAGGAAATTAAATGAAGTAAAAATGTGGAGGATATTAACTGTGACAAGCCAGTTTACAGTGACAGGATGCGTGTAAACAAGCAACAGAGAACAACCCTTAAAGACGCTATTTTATGACGTGATAGTACGTGATAGCATGTCCCAGAGCTCGTCTACTCTTCTGCTACGCACTCAAAAGTATGTACTTTTTCTTCACAAAAAGAGTACATTTTAGGGCGTAGTATACAGTGCATCCGGAAAGTATCCACAGCGCTTCACTTTTTCCACATTTTGTTATGTTTCAGCCTTATTCCAAAAGGGATTAAATTCATTATTTTCCTCAAAATTCTACAAACAATACCCCATAATGACATTCAAAGAGTTGTCCCTTGTTATCTTGAATGTGGTTAGGGTCGTTGTCCTGTTGGAAGAAGAACCTTTGCCCCAGTCTGAGGTCCAGAGCGCTCTGGAGCAGGTTTTCATCAAGGATGTCTCTGTACATTGCTGCTTTCATTTTTCCCTCGATCCTGACTATTCTCCGTTCCTGTCGCAGCATGATGCTGCCACCCCCATGCTTCACTGTAGGGATGATATTGGCTAGGGGATGAGCAGTGCCTGGTTTTCCCCAGAAATGACACTGGCTACTCAGGCAAAAGTGTTCAATCTTCGTTTCATCATTTTTGTTTCTCATGGTCTAAGAGTCCTCCAGGCAGGCTGTCATGTTCCTTTTATTGAGGAGTGGCTTCCATCTGGCCATTCTACCATACAGGCCTGATTTGTGGCTTGAGTGCTGCAGAGATGGTTGTTGTTCTGGAAGGTTCTCCTCTCTCCACAGAGAAATGCTGGAGCTCTGTCAGAGTGACCATCGAGTTCTTGGTCACCTCCCTGACTAAGGCCCGTCTCCCCTTCCCTAGATCTGTGCCTCGATACAATCCTGTCTCGGAGGTCTACAGACAATTCCTTGGACTTCATGGCTTGGTTTGTGCTATGACATGCACTGTTAACTGTGGGACCTTTATATAGACAGGTGTGTGTCTTTCCAAATCATGTCCAATCAACTGAATTTACCACAGGTGGAATCAAATCAAGTTTTAGGATGCATTTGAGCTCAATTTTGAGCGTCATGGCAAACTTTGGGAATACTTATGTACATGTGATTTTTTTTTTGTTTTTTTATTTTTAATAAATTTGCAAAGATTTCAAACAAACTTCTTTCACATTGTCATTATGGGGTATAGTTTGTAGAATTTTGAGGAAAGCAATTAATTGAATCCCTTTTGGAATAAGGCAGTTACATCAAATTTGGAAAAAGTGAAGCGCTGTGAATACTCTCCGGATGCACTGTAAATTGGGATGCAGGACATGAGATCAAAGAAAAAGTCAAGATCAAATCGCAGTTGATATCCCTTCAGGTTCGTTTGTCAGGCCGGAAATTTCTAGGGCAAATTTCTAAAACTAAATTTTTTCGTTTTTGGGGCACCATTCCTGTTGCTTGAAAAGTGAAGGTTTAATATGGGATATATATTTTTAAATGTTATAAAAGATGTAATACAATACGTTTTTTCTGCAAATGATTTTTTTTATTAACTTAGCAAAGTGTTCATGAACACTGCCTCATGGGCTCCAGTTAGATCAAAAATAAATTGCACAATCTAAAGAGGGGTTATTTATATGGAGGGGGTTCGGTGGAGATGAGGGATTTGATATTGTGTTTCAGGTGTGTGTGAGCCTATTGGTTCTCAGAATGGATCTACTACCATAAAAAGAGAGATGGGATTTCCTTGGTCTTTGGGGAATACAATATATAGTTAAGATGCCCGCTTCCTGCAGAGATCCAATTCTTCCTCCATTCTCCAGGCTGTGTGTGCCTCAGCTCATAGGTGAGATGCTGTTTTCTCTGCTTTTTCCTTTTATTATCCTTTTGTTGATGTTTTTATCCAGTTTGAATAGCATCTGGATGAATCTCACCCTTTTTGCTGGAATTTAGGATTTTAACCGAATTTTGCTTGTGATGCATTTGAACAGTGTTTTGAACTGCTTATTTATTTTTTATTTTCATTTTTGTAAGTGTTATTTGAGCTGCATGATTTCAGAACCTTTAAGAAAAGTTTGTTCAGTCTTGGATTGATTTGTTGGGAAATCAATTATCTGTTTTTATAATGTTTTATTTGTCATGGGACATTAACTCTGTATTCTTGTTGGGAATAAGAAAAAAAATGGTGCTATTTTGGCACACACTTGGTTGTTGAAAGATAATGTGTTGATTTGAGATTTGGAAACTCGATCCGTTTCGGCTCTTAGGATTAGTGGGTGATATGCCAATGTTTATCTTGCTGTCAAGACCTGATCTTAAAATAAATTAATAACGCTTCAGCTGGTGTGTCTAAAATGACACATAGGGATCTCTTTGGTGCTTTAGACAATGAAGCTATGCTTAAATCTGGGGTGTTAGCATTGTTCAAATGTAAAAGACTTTACTACATATTTACTCTCATTATCACAATGGTACTCATTATCAAATTTTAGACCTGGCGTTGCAATTTGCATTCTGAAAGTAATCCTGACATAGAAGTAGATTAGAGAGTTGACAATTGTTCAGTTTTGAACTCATTATAAGATACTTTTTTGATCCCATTAAGGAAATACATGTTAAAATATTATACATACATAATATAAATATTACATACATGTATAAATATTAAATTAAGTTTAATGTAATTTGACACATTTATTTAAACAGTATAATATAATATAATACAATATAATATGTAGTAAATGACAGAATTTTAATAGGGTGAACTATTTCTTTTTTTTGTAAGGGTCAGATCAGGTAGAAATAATATGTGCAAAATTTATTTTTGAAATTTACTGCCCTTGCCTTACTCTGCCCCTAATTGGAAATAAATTTCGTTCATTTGGTTATACATTCAAGTTGGGCTCAGCCTTTAAATAAAAGGAAATTAAAACCGTGAGAAAGGGATTTATACATGGAAAAAGTTGATGTCATGATTTGAGTCATTAAGATCATCTGCAGATGATTGGGAGGGAAGGAATAGAGGTGGGGTCAAGATTTTGATTATCACCCAGAAACAGGCTTAGCACAGAAGATCTCTGGAGAAGAACTTACACCTTCTGCCCAAAAATAGCAGATGATTCACTTTGGATCAGAAGACTCCATCACTGCCTTTTTTGAACATAATAATGATTGGCTAGTTTAGTTACTAGTCATTTAGCAGTTGCTTTTCGACCAATTGTACAAGCAAACAGTGAAACAATGTTGTTCCAATCCACATAAAGTAGTTTATGAAGGCATTTACTTTAGAAAAAGTGACATTATATTATAAATGTCTGGGTTATGTTTAAGTCTGTTTAGTTTCACTGAGTTTTGGTTTCATTTTCCTTTTTTTTTTACTCATTAGTTCCTCACCTGTTCTTAGTTCTGTTGGTCTGTGTAAACGCCTAGTTTCTTCTGTTCATTGTTCTGTGTCGTTTGTGTTGAAGTCGTTGTGTCCTATGAGTTTTATTCCTGTATTGTTCTGCGTGTTTTCAAAGACTTTTGCTGCTGTATTTTCTGTGCCATGCGATCACTACAGCCACCCAAATCATTACAGAACATGGAACCAAAAGATAAGATTTTTTTTTAACACCATTTCTATAAATGGAGGTGTTAGAAGTCTGCCTGCTCTGCTCACCTACCACACCCAGCATGGAGCCTATGGCAGAGCCCACCGACCCCAAGCCTGTAGCGATGCCAGCAACAGACACTGAGCCAATCAATGCCCTGGAGCCCAAGCCTAACGGAAAGTCTGACCAAGTGCGTAATCTGGCAACATCGTCCATCCCAGTGGGTGTGCTAGTGGAGTCGAGGGAATGGAATGGAGCCCCGCCCAAACTCCCGCCACAGAGGGTGAGCTGTAGTTGCCCTCTGTAGAATAAAAAATGAGGATATTTCCCTCATCTCCAATGGTCCCGCTCAGCTCCAAGTCTCCTGCGTCTCCACTGGTCCCATTCAGCTCCAAGTTTCCTGTGTCTCCACTGGTCCCATTCAGCTCCAAGTTTCCTGTGTCTCCAATGGTCACACCCAGCCTTCCTCTCCCACCTCCTACACTCAAGAGAGACAATCTTTCGGGCCGTGACTCTGCTGGCTCCCTTTAGTCCCTCTGTTGAATCGACTCAGCTGTGTTGAACCGCCTCTGGTCTTCTGGTTTCCAGCCTCTGGTCTTCTGGTTTCCAGCTTTGCCAAGGGATCCCCTGGCCTGTCACTCCATCTCGGCTCGTCAACCAGCCGGCTCCACATTGGCTCCTTCCTCCCTTGTATCCATCTGAGACTATCATCCCTCCGGCTCCGCCTTGGTCAGTCATCACTCTGCGTCACTCTGCATCACTCTGATGATCTGAACCGTGCCGAGCACGTTTGACCCCCAAAGTCTAATTCGTTTGACTAGAGTGATGACTTTTTTCCGTGTCCATGCACGGTTTGTTTAACTGTCCCTGGACTCCTTGGAAGAGGTGGTCCAGAGCATTGTTCACTTACGTACCGGAGCACAGAAAAGCTGCAACTTTTGTGTGTGCTACTGTCATCATTTTAACAGCAAATATTACTATTATTACTTCTATTATTACTTGGACAGTACACTTTTTAATTAACTGAACTAAATCAAGTATATTTAGGTTTATAACAGGTCTGGTTCTCACCTGATTGAAGAACAGGAATTGTAGTTTGTGCGTAAAGCTGCAAATCAGCTGCCTACCTAATAAGCTTCTGATACATGCAGCACACTGTGAAACCCGATAAGTTCAGAGTACTCCAAATTATTGTAGACACCGATTACCTCAAAACAAGTTAAGAAACTCAAATCTTTTAAATATAGAATAATTAAAAGTAACAATTAAATCAAACTGAAATATTTTCATTTTAATTGTATTTAATGTTTAAGTCCACTGTACTTAAAACTATTATTCACCATACGTAATGTTTCTTATTTTTCAAATATTTCGATGCAGTGGTCGTACAACCCAATAAATTGAGATTACTCAAAACTTTTAAGTAAACAACTCAAATATTATTATAGTAGAACCTAAAAAATACTATTTTATACTACCCAAATTTGGTAATTACAAATTAATTGGAATTTTGAATAATCTGACACTTAATCTTTATGGCTAAGTGCTAGGTAGCAACATTGCATTAACATGCACTAATGTAACCATCAAAGAGTCTATCACTATTTGTTAGCATGAACTGTTAATCTACATGCAGTAAATATATCCTCGTTGTTCTACAGCCCATTCTTGACCTAACCACAGGCACTATTCTTCACCAACATGGTAACCCTAAAAAACTTCCAAAATAACGGAACATTAAATGACATTTACTCATTTGGCAGACGCTTTTATCCAAAGCAACTTACAAGTGAGAGGTTGCCCTTGAACCCAGGTTTCTGATTTGTTAGAAGTGAGTGGTTACTCACTGAGCTAACTCCCCATTAAACAATAACACATCTTCCACTGTATTAATCTTGTGCAAAAGCACACACACAAAAAAAACCCCCATTGAACACAAAGCATGCTGGGAACTTGAAATCTGTGACAACTCAGTTTAATGTTGGATGGACTCTTCTGATAACATCGATTACATCGGTAACATTGGCAACGACGTGTCATGGGTGACATCACCTCATATCGCTCAGTAAACTTAAAATTATTAATTTAAGTATAAGGGTTTACTCAAAAATGTTGAGCTACACAAAAATAAAACTAAATTCCCTGTTCAGAAAATGTAATTGTTTCAAGTTGCATCAATGATTTAACTGACTTTAATTGCAGCCTACTCAATCTAGTACTGTTCGGGTTTACAGTGCACAATCAAGTGAAAATTGCTGCCTAGCATAAATGATCAATCTATTAGGCAGTCTATTAGCGAAAGTGCTTTACTTCCTGTTATCTTCAAAACAAAATTTGCATCGTAAATCTCGTAAGTGTGCTTCGGCCCAAAACGTGAGGTGCAATGTGAGTGCGGGCCAACAGGGGAGTGTGGGGGGGGTTTGCACTAGGTACAAGGCAACCCTAAGTCTGTTTTGTTTCATTGTGTTTTGGTTTTATTTTCCCTGTTCCTGTTTTGCCTGTGTTCCTGGCCATTATTAGTTCCCATAGTTACTTTAATGTTCCTCACCTGTTCTTTGTTCTGTTGATTACTCTTTGTGTATTTAAACCCTTAGTTTTCTCTCATCATTGTTCGGTGTCATTTGTATTGAAATAGTTGTGTCCTGTGTTTTATGCATGTATTGTCCTGTGTGTTTGCCAAATAAAGTCTTTTGTTATTGCATTTGTTAATCATATCATATCAATTACAATTCATTATTTATGTATGTGGAATGACAATCTAATTAAACATGTATTAAAATGAATAAATAATTAAATATTTGATTAAAAAAGAATAAATGTGCATACATGAACATAGTTAATTTCTATGAAGCCATACAAGCATAAACACAATTTTACATAATCCATGCCAAGTCTTTTTTCTTTGCTGATAAAAATATATTCATTATTACTCTAATTGCACCTTATAATTTTACCAGTGCTTTGCATTAATTGTAAATTGTTGATTATTTCACAGGGGGAAAAGCAAAATTCAGCCAAGATGTCAGAGTGAGTAAATATTTTGATTTCCCCCTTTTAGATTATTACCATATTCTTCAACTAACAGAAACTCTTTGCTGTGGTGGTATAATGTTTTATATGTCTGTGTTGAATATAAAATAATATTGTGAAAAGTGCAGTCTTGTGGTTATTAGTTACTGTTTTACACAATGTATTTGATTGATCTCAACATTTCAAAACACCTCAGGAAAAAGGTGTCCTCGAGTCGCAAGCATCATCTAAAGGTACAGTATGACTCAAAATAAAACCTATTTTTCTGTTGCCCATTAATAATTAATAATGACACCCTGCCTCTCTTGTGTCCCAGAGCTTGATGCTTGCCATCGCGAAAGGTTTACTGGAACAGGAAGTAAAGGACAGAGAGGTGGAGAGGCAGAGATACATGTCAGAAACCTGCCAGCCTCTGTCTCTACCTGGAAGCATGCAGGCATTACAGGTACCAAACAATAAATTCACATACATACGAAAAAAGAAGTTTATTCAAATGTGCTATTAGTATACTTTTTTTAAACTAAAAATAAGAAAGTATAGTTTCAGTCTACTTTTTATTTACTACTCAGAAATATACTTTATGTACTTCTGAGAAATATACTTGAAATCGCACTTAAGTATACTTGACTTATACTGACAAAAAAGTCTAAGTATATTTGGCCTATCTCTTTTGATCGAGATATGCTTAAAAGCTTAATTAAGCATTCTAAGTATACTTGGCATGTAGTTGTGTTTAATCATTTTATTTAATAGCCTATTAAATACTTTTTTCACATAGTTTTACATACTGTTTTACATACTGTTATAAACGTACATTGTTTGAAAATATTGTCTTACAAAGAAAACAGATATGTTCCTTATTCTGTGTATCTGAATTTTTGTGAAGGCTAATCCACTGGTAGTGTACATCTACTTTACTCTTTCCCCACCATTGACTGAATTTTCTGGCTATCAGTGTTTCACTGTTATAAGGTAGGGGGCGCTATTTATGGTATTGGATCTCTGCCAAATTTTTGCGCGCGCAAGATCATATTTTGAGCGTGCAAATGGGCATTTCGAGCACACGTGAACTGAATTTAAGAGAAAATCTTTGTCTTGCAAATAAGAAAATATTTCGAGCGAACGAAAATCGGTTTTGCATTTCAAAGAAGTTTATTTGGATGTGCGCGGACATTCTCTTTCGCACATGCAAGGTTTCAGTTGCTCGCGCTCCTGATACCCACCCGCCGACCGCTCGCCTGCTCAACACAAACCAGCATTACAATGTGCCAAAATTCCAGCCAATCAGAGATGAGGCTGCTAAATTCTGATTGGCTGGCTTGACAACCAATCACAAGACTCCCTGCATTACAGACAGCGCAAGAGGAAAAATACATGGTTCAGGAGACGTTTATTCAATGGCTTGAACGCTATCAAAGTTCCTTTAGGACTGTATAGAACGTCTTTGGCAGAGAAAATTTGGCAGGGATCCAATTCCATACTATTACGCATCTTCTGAAAGAGTACAGAATCTCTGGTTCAAAACACAGGAGAAGAAGAAGAACAAACAATTGATAGTAGCTTGCTTACGCAAATGTAAAAATAATGTGATCCAAACTAAACTTCCTAACGTCACCGAATGAACTGTCGACCCAGGACAAGCTAGGAGTGTGAAGCTTTGGGGGTGTTGATGAACTTGATCTACTCCAGCCGTGTTTTGATCATCTTTTTGAATCCCATATTCATACATAGTCTTTGACAACAATGCAATTTTCTCAGCTTTTTGTTTAAAACGGTTTTTAATGAAACTTGCCCACATTTAAATGTTGATATAAAAGGATATAGGAAGCTAGAATAAATTGTTTTTAAAATAGAAAGAGTTAAAGTACAGTTATAGGTATATTTCAAGTATAAAAAATAACACCTAATAGTATACTTAAAGTGCAAAAATAATATATAAAAAGTAAACTGATATTATGTTCACTTAAAGAAAACTTACAAGTATACTTGCACTAAACTTTTACTACTTTTACTAAAAATTTACTATTAGTATTAGAATAGTAAACTACTAATATACTTATAAGTTCACTTGTACAGATGTAGTACAAATGAGAAACGTAGCTGTGAACTAGTTGTGTTCTTAAAGTTTACTACTGTTACATTTATAGTACACTTACATATACTTCAGTTGGGCCAATTTAGTCCCAATCGGTATTGAAATAGTACACTTACAAATTTTACTACTATTACGTTGATACTAGTATGCTTAGTACATAAAGTATACTTTAAAAATATACTTGAACATTACTTAAGTGTACTTCATAAAATGAACTTGAAGTATACTTCTTTTTTGTAAGGGAAGTTTGTGCATGACACCTTAGAGGACATATATTGTTAGTGGATACAATAAATAAAGAATCCTCATTGTTTATAGGAACTGTGCAGGGAGCTTCACCACAAAATTGATGTCACTGATGAGGAGAGATATGATCTGGAAATGAAAGTCAATAAGTGTGCAAAGGAGGTAAGATGTCTTCTAAATTATATTCCACTCCAATTTGTGTTTTATTCTGTAGTTTCTGTATTGATGGCCCTCTTTGACTGATTGTAGATTGAGGACCTGAATATCAAAGTTATTGACCTGAAGGGCAAGTTCAAGAAACCCGTGTTGAGGAAAGTGCGCATGTCTGCCGATCAGATGCTTCAGGCTCTGCTGGGCTCCAAGCACAAGGTGTCTCTGGATCTGAGAGCCAACCTGAAACAAGTCAAGAAGGAGGTCAAAGAGGAGGTGAGCGTTTAAATTTCATTCTTCTTATTTCATGTACTGCTTTGTCAAAAAGAGTTCAGAACCTTCAAAATTGTGAAAGATGCTGATCTCAAATCCTTAGTATATTGGTCTTATTTTTATTTACTCTTCCTAGGATAAGGAACTGCGTGATGTCGGAGACTGGCGGAAGAATATTGAAGACAAGTCTGGCATGGATGGCAGGAAGAAGATGTTTGAAACTGAGGCTTAAATTTTGCTTTAGTTTTTTGAAGTTCAATATGCTGCTCAAATATAATTGGCCTTGTCTTTAATGTGCGAGAAACTGTACTATAAACACATTCATTTACATTTTCTATTCATGAGAAAGTAAATGGGATCACTTAGTTTCAATAATGGAAGAATACTGGAAATGTGCATTCTCAGCCCATGTATCAATGTCTTACACAATCATTAAAATGTTTAAGCAGGAATGATGTACTGTGTTCATTTCATAAACCACTTTGTACCCAGCTTTTTAAACACCATTTCTTCAGCAATCTCTGGGCAACCAGTAAGTATTTATTGTCAATTTGTATTATTGATTCATTAGTGAATAAAAGCTGATAACATGTTATTATGATTAAATATAACAGGTAACAGTGATGCCTTCCTGGCACATGTGAGAAGCAGCTGTTCGGAAACAAAGACGATGCTGAACGCACAAACGTAAGGTAACTAACATTGTGACATTTATCCTTTATTTATGGATGGAGGATAGATAGATAGATAGATAGATAGATAGATAGATAGATAGATAGATAGATAGATAGATAGATAGATAGATAGATAGATAGATTGTAACACGAAAAGTTCTTTGAGAGAATGTCATTCTTAGAATAAAAGAATAAATATCTTGAAGGACAGGATATTTATACTGATGGCACAGCGAAGGAGGGATAGTGCCGTATTTCATGACCTTGTCAGCTCATTGGTTTGGTGGGTAATCCACTTCCATAAAGAGAAACCATGGATTTGCAGAGAGATCAGAGAATGCAATATATATCTTCTTAGCACGTCTGCTGCCTGTGTCTTGGTTTGACAGCCATCTGTCCCTAGAAGACGTTCCTCTGTTCTTCTAGAGAGGTGAGTGTAGTTCCCTTGGTACAGTGTCTTAGTCTTGCAAATACTATTTTTTGGTAGATATTTGTTGGAAGTTGTAAAATGTAGTTTGTGGGATTGATGATGGAGTTTATGGAGAATGTTGTCATTCTTCTACCGTAAATCACAATGTTAAGAATGTTAAGATGCTAAGAACATAAATGTAATGTATAGATTCTTTGTGGTACTGTTAGTCTGGATAGTTTCATAGCTGAATGATCATTGATCATTATTGGGGATTTTAACTTATGTAAAGGTTTTGGTTTTGGATCTCAACTGAAGACTTTCCTTCTGGAAACAATGCTAAAAAGAAGAGAAACCATTTTGAATGGAGACCCGAAGGGGGAGGTCTGGTTTGATATATTGACTGGTGATGTCAGTATACTGCTGTTTGAAAGTGAACACCGACGTGAACATAAATTTGAGACTAATCCTTAAGTCTTACTCAACCTGTCAACGCTTTCTTACGGTCCTCCTTAATAACAACTGATTTACAATGCTGTCTTGTTTAAGACTGATCTGCAATACTTTTCAATCCGAAAGACAATGCTTTATATTCACAAAGACCTTCTAGCTACTCTTTTAAAGGTTTAAAATGCCTTAACCATCTGGAAGCTCTGGGAAATGCAAATATATTTCTTCAGAGAACTAGTTAGTCTTGACTTTCAAGAGTTTGGAAGTTTTACCAAGCCCTCACACAAGAAGACACAAAGGCTTTTAGACTACTTGATCTATTCTGCCATATGTTTCTGCAAAACGCGTCCTCAATCTCCTTCTATGGCTACTTAGAATATCCCTTCTTCAAATAGACCTGACTGTTGTCTTCACAGCTTTCTAAGTATGTTATTGAGGCATTAAGAGTCCATTAAGTGTACTAAATTGGTCAATCAGTTTGTCATCGGTTAGCCAGTTAGTCCAGTCTGTCTCTCAGGGAGGGAGTATATTAAGAAAGACATTTGAGACGGTTGATAAGCTGGGAATAAAGGAGAGCTGTGTTGTCATATCTTTGACATCCCAGAGATGCTCTTGAGGACGGGGCTGTGTCTGCAGCTGATGTACTGGCCTTGAGATCATATTACAGTGACCTCCTGGAGAAAATCCTCTCAGATGAGTCAAAGAGGCTTGGGACCATGTGGTCTTCTTGAGTTTATAAAACTCCTGACATTAATGGTATTGCAAAAAGGTCACATGCTTTGAATGTCTATGGCAGGGTTTCACAAATTCGGGATTAGCTTGATTAGCTTGTTCAGGTGTCTTCGATTAGGTCAGGAGAAAAACTCTGCAGGGCACATTTGAAGAACCCTGGTCTATGAATTTGGTGGCATTGGATTGTGTCCACCTGTGGTGGATACTAAAAGGTTGTTGGTTCAAAATGTGCCAGGATCAAGTCTTGGGCTATACCAACACTGGATCCATAACCTGAGGTTGTTGGACATATACACATATATGCACATATACTTGGTGGGGGGTACTGTTAGTAACCAGATTTCATCAGTTTAAGATTCTCAGCACTGCTGCTCCACCATTACAGTATAAGTCAGTTTGTATCAATGCATGCTATAGAGCCCCTTGTGGCAATGATGCTTGTGTACCTAAAAGCAACTGTGTTCTCATACTTGAGTAAAGTGTGTTATTTTGGCCTCTGATGCATTTCTCTTTTTTCTTCCTGTCAAAAAGGTGTAAAGACAACTTCAAAATGACTGAGTAAGTATAACAACTGTTCAGTATCTTAAGAGGAAAGGCAGGAGTTATTTAAATGCAAAACTTTCCTTGGGGTTAAGTTGCAAGGAAAAATTGAAAAGCATTGCAATATATATTTTTTTCATCCTGGCATCTCATATTTTTCCCATCACCATGTCCCCTTTAGGTGCTCCGTAGTAAAGACAACCATAAAAATGTAAAAGAATATAAGAATATAAAAGAATGTGTTTTGAATGGCTAACATTCTATCAATATAAAAAAATGGGAGATTCTTCAAATTCTAATACTAAATATCTTAAAAAGATTCTAAGGGGCTGGAATGCATTATGAGAATTTTGCACAGATCTTTGCCATGATTCGCAGTCTGGATGAGTCTGCAATAGTTGATGAAAGTCTGCAGATACTGGGAAGTCGGATTTGACAGATCTCACAGAAAATCATGTAGTGTATGATGGACACAGATGATTTTTTATTTTCAAACTATGATTCTATCCTATGGATCCCCGCACATGACATGCAAGAAAAAAAAGTAAATCATGTGCACGATTTACTCTTTCATTCTCTCGATTTGCTAAATCGTGTGCATGATTTACTCTTTCGTTCCCTCGATTTGCTAAACCGTGTGCATGATTTGCTATTCTGTTTGCTCGATTTATAAATCATATGCATGTTTAGTGTATTATAATGCCCAGTTTTGTCTCTGTAACCATTTACAAAGTCATTTACAAGTGTATGATGCTAGTGTTTTGAGATCTGTTCAGATTTTAAAAGTCTTCTAGTGGATTCTGCATTTTAACATGACACACTATCATAAAATAAATGTGACACTAATGCACAAGACGCTAAAAAAGCAGAAAGATGCGTTGCAACAGTCAAACATGGCAGTCTAATGCATGATTAGATCAGCAATTAAATATGGTATTCTGTGTGAACAGGCCCTGAGGCTGACATTGCAACTTATGGATCATGGTTTAGAACAAATGCTAACTAGAAGGCTTGAGGAATATCAATACTGTGCTTCCATGCAAGCAGTGTAAATTTTGTGTCTATGTAAAGAAAGTACAGATATTACTACAGTGGGACAATACAGAGGTGAATTTCCTAATGTAAAGTATGTGTTTGTCTCCTCTTTATTAGGAAACGAATGTCTAGTAGTAAAAAACACAGCCTGAAGGTAAGAGCTCATGTCTTATTAGCTGAACTAACGTCAAAAAAGTTCCATTTAAAAATATGAGTATACCAGGATTCTCAATGAATCATATTTGCTTGAAGAGCATGATGCTCGTGGTTGCAAAAGACTTACTGGAAGCAGAGCAGATCGAGAAGAAGGAGGAGAGGAAGAGATACATGGAAGAAAGCTGTCCTCCGTTGTCATACCCAAGCTCCAAAGAAGAGCTACAGGTGCAGTTCGGTTGTTATTACTTCTAGAAGATTTTTTGGGAAATTCAAAGCTTTAGCATGATTTTTTTTTCTGTCAACAGGAGCTCTGCAAAGAGTTACATGCAAAAATCGATGTAATTGATGAGGAGAGATATATTCTTGAGCACAAAGCCATCATGGTTGTTGATGAGGTAAGATGTTTCTTGTGTATCTCCTTCTTTGTGGTTCAACATGGAGGTGGTCAGCAAGATTTTTTTTTTTTGCATTTTAGGTCAAAGACTTAAATATAAAGATCGTTGACCTAAAGGGCAAGTTCAAGAAGCCCCCTTTGAAGAAAGTGCGCATGTCTGCTGACGCTATGCTTCAGGCTCTGCTGGGATCCAAGCACAAGGTGTCCATGGATCTGAGAGCCAACCTGAAACAAGTCAAGAAGGAGGTCAAAGAGGAGGTGACTACAAAGGATGACCAATTTTTTATTTTTAGGTGATCAGATGTAAGTAAGAAACTTCCAGGTCACTGAAAACCTCTTTTTCACAGGATAAAGAACTGCGTGATGTTGGAGACTGGCGTAAGAACATTGAGGATAAGGCTGGTATGGGCGGCAGGAAGAAGATGTTTGAGACTGAATCTTGAAGACGATGATTAGTAATCCACCATGATCTTTTCGTGACTTAGATTTGAATAAAATGTACTACTCAAAATTTCTGCAGGAACTGTTTCATTTTATAGTCCATAAAAATACCATAGATTGACTGTTTGCCAAAATCATGCCTTTTCTAAATAAACAACCCAACTGTAATAATTGTTGCTCTCTGCTTTATTTTTTTTTAAATGTAACTTCAAATTTCATTATTTAAAAAAAAAAAAAAATCTTAAAGTTAACAAAGAATCAAAACACTTTACTTTTTAATAGACAACATACTATGTCTTATTGTAACAGAATTATCTGTGAATGTTTTTAAAAAGAAAATTGCATTTACAAAATATAAATTCCACCTCAGTTTCGGTTGACATCACCAAGCCCTCTTAATTTTTAATTGTCAAACCACCTGAAACCAGTTTTCATATCTCATAATAAAATCCCATCCAACATTTTTTATTTTTTTATTTTACGAAAGTAAGAGGTAGCAATAAGGTTTCATTTTGACTTTACACACAGAATTGTTTCTAAACTTTAATTCAATATAACTAACTTAAATTCTAAATCAACATTTGCCTGTTGTTTTATAATCAAGGTAAGATTCTTTCCATTTTTTCAAATAAATACAAAGTTCTGCCATGAAACTCTAGATGGCACAGGCTGATAGGTCCTTAACTCAATCTGCTTGCAATCACAGCATTCTCTATTGGGCACAGCTGATTGGTTCCTGCTGTATCGGTAGCCAATGAGCTTGTGTGCGCAACCTCAAGTACTTGATCAGCAGTTTCCTGTAGCAATTGCAGCGCGCTTTCAGAAACCCTACAACTTCCCCAGCTCCACCTGTATAGATCTGCTACAGGTAATTCATGTATGCTATATTGTACAGCAGCAGCATTTGCTCACAGCAGCATGTTGTGTGTGTATTGGCAGTCGCAAATCCTACGCAACAGCAGCATGTGTATTAGATCTGTTCCGCCAAGACCTAACACATCAACATTGTCATATTCATTGCCATGCTTAACACTCTGAGAGTTGTCATGACAGAACTTTTTTTTGTTTGTTTTTAAAAGGTTAATATCCAATGTGAGGGTAAATTATAATATTTTATCATTCTTGCAGAATGATGTCCCTTATATGTCTGGATGGATCATTGGGTGAGTAATGTCAAGACCCACACCATCTCCCAAAGCATTTGCTGCAGTATTTCTTTATCTAAAACAGTATGCCCCCTTATTAGTTTAATAAGGGAAAGTAGGCATGAGGTGAAAATTCTATGAAAACACCAAGTAGCAAATAAATAATAAATAAAAAGAATGTCTTTAAAGATTAGGTTATTTTTAAGAAGGGAACATGGAAGGTATTTGTGGTGTGAATTTCAGATGTGTGCTCTGATCCACTGGTCTTAGCAACACAGCAGTTCCTTAAAGAGAAATCTGAGGTTTTGCTGAGCCATCAAAGAATGCCATTTAAAAAACCCTCATTGCCTGTCAACAGCACATGTGAATCCTGCTTGCCATCTTCTTCTTTGGGTGAGCACCTCTTGGTTGACTCCCTTGAATCTTACCTTGGATCTGAAGGATTTAACATGCTGCTTCTTTACCGGATCTATCGGCGAACACCTGCTTTCTGGATTAAACCTTTAATTCTGCTATTAATCTTTTTAACACTATTGAGAAGAGCAAAAATTTGCCATTTAAGCTGAGCAGGATGAACTGCCAAGTGGTGTTTGACTGCTGGGGTAATAAATGTTTGGTAGGCCTGTGATAATACACATACTAATTCTGCGATAATAAAAGTCCTTTATTATTGCATTTGTAAATGTCATGCAAATGTGTGCATTTTGTTTTTGGATTTTATGTTCAATTGAGAACTTGGCATTACTTAACATGCTATTGTGACAACTACATTTAGTTTTGTCTTTTATGTTACACGATTTTAATAGTTATGAATTATGTAATGAGCTGATCTCTCAAGAATAAACGTGCGAGGTGATTCAGTGCAGTGTTTGCTCGATGACTTATGAAGTGATGATTTGACAGTTAGAAACCAAATCCTTCTGTGAGGAGCCTTTTTGCGATATGATTTCACTTGGTTTGCATTTGCTCAAAATTTATGCATACTAGCATTAAGTTTGTAACAAAATATACAACAAGATAGGGATAATATATATCCGTCTTTGACAACTGACTGTTTTCCCTACACTATTAAGTGTTTTTTGTCCAGTATCTTATTTTTGTTTTTCTCAAATACCATATACATATTAAATATACAAATCCTCTAATTTTCATGCAGTTTATTTTATTTAGTGTTCTGGATTATTAGTATATTATTTTTTAAAACTGTATTACAATGATTATGTCAAAATCAATTTCAAATGTCAATATTGGTAACAAGTCACGGGGTCAAAACAAATCCAAGACAAACATGTCAAAGGGTTTGGAGTAGATATATGTCCCTGATTTATATAGGAAATGACATATTATGAAAAAGTATATATTATCTAAAAAAAAAAGGGTAACACTTTAGAATACTGATCCTCCATTAATAACTACAAAGGAACAAATGAGTAATGCATTTAGTAACTACTATTAACTAACAAGAAACCCTGATTAATGAATGAGTAAGTAACAGTGCTCAGCTTAATGTAGTAGTTCACGATTAGCTAATCAGTAACTACTTTTTTTTCATACCACCCTGAGAACAACTATATACAGGATCATAATTAACATGGATGATGCATAATGTATAATTAATTCTAAAGAGAAGGTCATGGCAACAAACCAGTAAAGACTGAAATGAAAAACTTGATTACTCTACTCTACTCTACTCTACTTTAGTAACTACTTCTGAGGTTTTTGCAAATTTTTTTTTTTTTACAGTTTTGTATAGAAATTCCTTCTGATGTATTGGGTAACACTTGAGTGATTACTAGTGGGTTACCATCTTCACTTTAGAATACTGATCCAAATTAGTTGTAGTTCCTTTAGAATTATGTATTGAGTCTTGAGTTATTAGTATCCAATATTTTACAAAAACCTCAAAAGTTTACAACAACTCCAGTAGTCACAAGACCGTTATCATGTTTCTCACTTTTAGATTACTGAGTAATTCCTAATAATACTTAATAATACTTGGTAATACTTCCGTCATTACTAGTGGGTTACCATGATCTTCACTTTAGAATTAAATCTGTAATATATAAATTCTTTGCAGTAAAATATCCAAAAACCACTAGGCCAGTGTTATATATTTTGTTTAGTTGAGTACTTACAATATCCCAAATGTTTTCAACTATTTGTAAATCGTGAAAAAATCACAATCTTAACCGACGTGTGAGGGAGTCGCCGGTAAATGGCGTCATATCCGCGTTACCCTTGGTTTTCCGGTTTTATTTTGTAGAAACCATGGAAACACCAAAGACGCTTTAATATGTAATATTAATGTAATGTAATGTATATTACATGTGGGAACACAGACAAGGGCACATCTGTTTTGATACATTTATAGACAGAAAACTAATCATTATATAGCTAGCTCAACACGTTTAGTCTTATTGTTTAAATTTAGTTTTCTAGATTTTTTGCGAGTACCATACCATGCCTCAGAGAAAAATACTATTTTGTCAAGTAGCTAACATAGCATAATCAGATGCAGCTTTATGTTCAGTAACAGTAATGCAGAATTTTCTCTGTCATACAATAAGTTTTAAAATTAATTGCATGCCATTTATCAACACAAGCCATCCAGCATTTAATATAATATTCTAATATCGATCTATCTTACTGCAGTGTCTCACAGCAGCTGCCGGGCGAACGCACAGAGTAACATTATAACATCCTTTTCAACACACTCAAATAATATGATAAACAGAGCTGCGTTACTACATACTCATGACCAGAAAAGCGGAAGCAATGACTGTGACTGTGGTATGATAAAAAGTTCAGCTGCTCGCTAGGCATGTGTTGCATTAGTCTCTCATTAACAATCGCTCCAGCAGCCTCGTTCAGCTCCCACAACACTCGGTCCTGCTCTGCTTCATACTACAGTAACGTTAATAATCGCATATATGAACATGATTTCTGCCGGAGTCCCATCCTGTTTCTTTTCCATCGGCTGTGAGGTGAAGACCACTTGTCCCATGATTCCATGCTCAAACTTGTGTCATCAAGTTACGCTTTTGTTTTGAACAGGCGACCTCTAGCGGACAAAACACTACATATTGCACCTTTAATTATACATTATGCATTATTAAAATGAATTATGAACCTGTATGTAGTAGTTCTTCGAAGTTCTCTGGGAGGTATGAAAAACAGTAGTTAATAGAGAACTACCACCTTCAACTGAGTTTCTTGTTAGTTAATAGTAGTCACTAGAGTGTTAATAATGCTTTACATATTTGTTCCTGTGTAGTTATCCTGTAATGAAGGATCAGTATTCTAAAGTGGGTAACACTTTATTTTACATTGTTACACGTGTTACATATAGTTACTTTATTACTAATTATAAATTATGCATAAATACATGCAATTAACCATAAACCAAACCCCCACCCTCATCCTAACCCTATAGTAAGTACATGTAGTAAATTATTATTACTCAGTACCTAAATGTATAATTACACTGTAACACGGACACCTTAAAATAAAGTGTAACCCTGTTACAAAAAAAAAAATGAAAAAACAAAATGTAATAATAACCATACTTTTCATTAAAAAAACGAAAGAAGACCAGCGGTAATTTGTATTTGACATCACTTTCGTCAATTAAAGTTAATTAATTTATTATGCCCTTAATGTAAAGTATTTAGGCTATAACATATGGCCTATATAATTCTGCAAACAACTATTGGAAATTAAATTTAGAAACAAAAAAACATTTTAAAATTTGAATTTACCTGTTAAGCTAAACAAGTCACTTTTTCAAGTTTAAAGGGAAAATTATATTAAAGGAAAAAAAAGTATCTGACTGCGGTCCACACATATTCATACAGCTTGGAGGCGGCACTCTGCCTGCTTCAACTAATAGCGTGAGTTTGGGGGTGTTAATTCCTTTACGCATGGAGCATTGGTTTGAGTGTGTTTAATATAATCTTTGATGTTTTTTTTTTTTTTTTTTTTTTTTTTTTTACCTAACCTTTGATTCTTCTCTTCAGGGATTAAGGATGAATGTAATCAGGAAGAGAGATGGATGGAGAGCTGCTGAAGTCTCTAGTGATATCTACTGGTCATGGTTGGAACTTCAGGTAATCTGCATCTTCAAACTGTAAATAGATTCACATGACCTTGTGATATTATGCATAATACTACACAACATGAAATTGATAAAATAGGATGCTGATTACTATTTTTTTTTGTAATCTTTGTGGTACATTAGCATATGCGATATGCAATGATAAACATGTGAATTTTAGTATTCTTGTTGATGCATAATGCATAGCCTCATTACATTACCTGTTTAATTAAGTCAGTGGAGTCCGTTAACTCTTTAAGTTAATGAAGTACATACTTTGTGGTTATTTCACTTTTTTCTGCATATGTATAAAATTGGGTTCGGTAAAGAGGCAATGTTGGTTTTACTTTCAGTTAATGTGAATGTAAAGTTACATTGAGAGCTTTGCATTGTGGGGTATAGTATTAAATGCAGCATACTGCAGAAAAAATGCAATACAATGCATACAAAATATTAGCATAGTAGGCACAGTATATGTACATGCTGAAAATGATAATATTGAGTGTTGTTGAATACAGTTCCAAACATAGCAAGTGTGACAATGCATGACATTGGTTGTTGCTAAAGTCTAAAGTCTAAAAAGAAATAGCCTACCCTCAATCTAAATAATTTTTGATTAATTAATAAGATATATATATATATATATATATATATATATATATATATACAGGTGCTGGTCATATAATTAGAATATCATCAAAAAGTTGATTGTATATTATATTCATTCATTACACATGGACTGATATATTTCAAATGTTTATTTCTTTTCATTTTGATGATTATAACTGACAACTTCCCAAATTCAGTATCTCAGAAAATTAGAATATTACTTGAGACCAATACAAAGAAAGGATTTTTAGAAATCTTGCCCAACTGAAAAGTATGAGCATGTACAGCACTCAATACTTAGTTGGGGTTCCTTTTGCCTGAATTACTGCAGCAATGCGGCGTGGCATAGAGTCGATCAGTCTGTGGCACTGCTCAGCAGCACCCCAAACCATCACTGACTGTGGAAACTTTACACTGGACCTCAAACAACGTGGATTGTGTGCCTCTCCTCTCTTCCTCCAGACTCCGGGACCCTGATTTCCAAAGGAAATGCAAAATTTGCTTTCATCAGAGAACATAACTTTGAACCACTCAGCAGCAGTCCAGTCTTTTTTGTCTTTAGCCCAGGCGAGATGCTTCTGACGCTGTCTGTTGTTCAAGAGTGGCTTGACACAAGGAATGTGACTGATGAAACCCATGTCTTGCATATGTCTGTGCGTAGTGGTTCTTGAAGCACTGACTCCAGCTGCATTCCACTCTTTGTGAATCTCCCCCACATTTTTGAATGGGTTTTGTTTCACAATCCTCTCCAGGGTGCAGTTATCCCTATTACTTGTAGACTTTTTTCTACCACATCTTTTCCTTCCCTTCACCACAAAACACACGTGATCGTTGTCGTGCGGCGAATCTGGCTAATCATGGAACAGCTGTGTCATCATCAGAGCTTGTGGCGCTGGTTGACTCAGCTGGCTGCTATTGAATCGCTCTCACAATACTTTGAAGCTGTACGTCACAGTGACATGGCATAGGCGCTGTCTTAAGCCGGACAAAATTTCACTGTATAAACTCAAACAAGCCTAAAGTGAATAGTGTTTGGCTGGTCATGTGATCTCAACATGAGAGGGAGACCTACCCCTTGTAGAATAAAACATCTACTTAAAAAGTGTCTGAAAACAGGGCAGTTATCAAGAGGCTTGTTTGAGATTACCACACTAGCCTACCAGCGGCTGGCGAGATCTGCCAGGTGCAGAAGGAGGAGTACAGAGAAGGCCGTCAGGTCGGACACTCTGTGCTCTCCGTAGTGTGCTGAACCAACATTATTCATGGCAGACCACGTGATTTTGCGTTGATTGTAGCCAAAGAAGTGGATGCGATTGAAATTTGCATGTTTTGAATGTCAAATATTCAATACCATTGTTAAAACATGAACTTGTCTAAGAAAAAACATGCAACATGTCCTTCTTGTCATCACTGAATCTGACCAATGAGAATAAAGTGTGTCATCATCAAAGCTTTCCTGTCCGATTTTGAGCAACTGCAGCGCCAATCATAGTTAGGCAAATTTTCTAACCAGAATGCATTGTTTTTGTCAGGCGGCAACCGATCTGTGCAGTGCCGCATGAAGTCGAACAAGCCAAAAGTTAGTAGTGTTTGATTGGTCATGTGATCTCAACATGCTTTCTCCATGAGAGGATGACCTGCCCCTAGTTGAATAACACAGCTACTTAAAAAGTGTCTAAAAACAGGGTAATTATCAAGTTAAAATTAGTAGTGTTTGACTTGTCATGTGGTCTCAACATGGCTGCCTCCAATGAGAGGACGACCTGCCCCTTGTAGAATCAAACAGCTACTTGTATGACTGAAGTCTTCTTCTCCTGTAATTAAACATTAGATTAGATATAAAATACTTTTAAAAACTTTTTTTTTTTTTTACAGCTGACAGCTATGTGCTGCCTAGATGCTTCAGCTTCTGTTGATTCAGTTATTTTAACTTTTGCAGAGCTGATGATAGTCGGCTATTGATAAGAAGAACATGATTTCATCAGTGGAAATGGTCCAAAGTAATGTTTCCTCCTCTATTGAATGTGAAGCTCTGAAAAACACCTTGAAGCTGATGGTAAGTTCAGTAAGTCCACTGCTATTTGTTTGTGATTTGAAATGTATTCAGAGCCAACTTGTTTTTTGGCTAATTATTCAATAAAATGTTATACTTTTCTACACAATTAATTGATAAAAAATCAGCTTACTCTTCCTCTGAAATGACTTACTTCCTCCTTCTTCTGATGTCATGGATAACGCCAACCAATCACCAAGTAGATATTCAGCCATTGTTTATGCAAAATTGGGTTCAGGGTTGCATCCGTGTACTTTTGGGGGAATTTTTGTATTAAACATCACTATCATCAAATAACGTTAATTAGTTAATTATACACTTAATAAATATACTTTAGGCTATACCATGTATAATGTTCTGCATGCACAATTTAGGAAATTAGATATAGTTTTAAATATAGAAATAACAAAAAAAATGTTAGAATTTGGTTTAGCTAAACAGATAATGAAGTCACTTTTTGCTAACTTGTATTCAGGTTTATTTTTTGTATGTAACACCTACTTTTTTTGAACCAGTCAGAATAAAATAAAGTCCCACCATACATATTTTCTAATTAAATATCACATTCAAAGGGAAATGTCACATTTAAAAAAGTAAAATATATACTACCGCACATACTACCTATTATACTGTGACAAGCAGGGCGTGGCAAGAGCCGTGAGAGAACGGCGCAAGGCCGGTGGTGTTTTTACTAAGGAGCATCACCTGTGCACTGCACCGGCCTCGTATCTCTCACAGAGGAGCTTCGGAAGCATAAAGGGACGAGCGATGAAAGTGAAGGAAGAGAGAGGACCAGGCCTGAATTATTTATGTTGTTTATGTGTGTTCATGAGGGACTGCCGCTTTTTACTTTCGTTTTGTTGTTTATTTATTTTATATTTTAAAGTTAAGTTGAATGTTTCCTGCCTCCTTCCCTGAACAACGAACTGTGTTACATAATCTACATAGTACACATAGTTTTTTAAATATATTTATAAAATAGTAATTGGTAGTGTTAATGAGTCAAGTGTAGATGAACAAGATGCGTCTTCAGCCATTTCTTTCAGTCCAGTCTCGATAGACAATGAGTTTGGACAAGGAGCTGTGTAGTATTCTCCGATAGGAAGGGCCTGATCTTCCTAATGAAGGGCAAATCTGCAGGACTGTGCAGTTCTAGCAATGTGGTTTGTGGAGTTTAACTGATCATCAATCACAACTCCAAGGTTCCTGGCTGTCTTGGATTGAGTTATTGTTGATGAACCTGGCTGAATGGAGAAGTTGTTGTGATGAAGTGTTGGGTTGGCTGAGAACCTGAGACCACAAGCAGTTCTGTCTTTGCAAGGTTGAGTTGAACGTGGTGGTCCTTCATCCAGCAAGAAATGTCTGTCAGCCAGGCTGAGATGCAATCAGCTACCGTCAGATTCATCTGGCTGGAATGAGAGGTAGAGCTGTGTGTCATGAGCATAGCAGTGATAGGAAAAACCATGTTTCTGAATGACAGATCCAAATGATGTCATGTAGATGGAGAAGAGAAGTGGTCCAAGCACTGAGCCCTGAGGCACCCCAGTAGCTAGATGGTGTGACTTAGACATCTCAGCCTTCCACGACACCCTGAAGGACCTACCTGAGAGCCAAGACACTGGAGTGCAGTTCCTGGGAAGGATCTGGTGGTTAACTGTGTCAAAAGCAGCGGACAGATTTATTAACTGTAGTGAACATGCTATTATGTCATCTAAATAATCTGACTGAGGATGTGGAGAATCATTCTAATAAATAACTCATAACTGTAATTTGATAAAAATAAGAATATAAAACATTACATAATATACATCATATCCTGTTGGCACAGATTAAAATACTAGTAGCATCTCTATGACTAATACAAGATTCAGTCTGAGAAGTTTCTGAAAATAGTACACAACCAGCTTAACAACTGTGTAAGTATTTGTAAATGATCTTATGTTTATTAGTCAGCAGTGCTGACTTTGCAACCTAGAGGATCATGTTAGTCAAATCAGGGGGGAGCACCTCTTTGAAACACAATAAATGAGTTGTTTCAATTAGTTAAACATATAAGAAACTTAATCATTACAAGGCAGAAATGGCAGCTTGTCTTCTCCAAAAAAAAAAAAAAAAACTTAGTTATAACCAAAAAAGGAAACTAACATAACTAAGGAAAACATGTGTTATTCTCCAACACTTTGAATATTAATCAATTTGTTTGGTAGATGGCTGACTCCTGACAGCCCTTATCGATGATATCCAACAACCACCTTGACCTAATTCTTCTTGTTAGTTAATTATCCTGACATATGGAAATTTGTCTATCCACTATCCAGTCTATTTTAAACAGTTTGATTGGCAGGCATTAGAAGCGGATATTTCAAGAGGTTGGCAAAGAGGTTGTGGTTAGTGCCTTACCATAAAGAGGGGAGACTTATGATGATGCCAGCCTTATATACCGTCCTCAAGCGCAGTCCTGCTGTTAGTGGTCTGCTTCCTTCAGACATTCTTCTTTCAGGACTACGCTGCTTAACTTTCTCATATAGGTGAGAACAATGTCTACCTTTCATGTTTTGATTCCATTTAGTCCCATCAAAAGATATTTTTTTGTTGCTTGATTTGTTTTTGAGGTGTTATTCACTTGGAATTAACTGAATTCATGCTTTGGATTGCCTTTTTTAGGATAACAAACTTATTTCTGTAAGCAGTTTATAATGATTTGGAACATTAAAATAACTCGAGTGATATAAAATATTTAAAAAAAAAATTTTAAGTGATTATTTTAGCATTTATTTTGAAATTAATTTATATTAAAATATATGTAATTTATTTAATCCTAAATTCACGTGTATTAAAGATTTTATTTTCTTGCTACTGAATTATATGCCAGTTGAATATCTTGCGATGTGTGTTGGATTGCCAAAATGAGCTTAGCACAAAAATGACATTTTAAATGACTGTATAGACATGAATGTGTTTGCTCAAATGCCACTCAGATGGTAACAGAATTGCATTTCTCATACATTTATTGTTTATAGAATTAAAGGGATAGTTCATCCAAAAATGACTAGATATATGTGGGTTTCTGGTCCCCATTGACTTCCATAGTATAGAAAAAAAAAATACTATGGTAGTCAATGGGGTCCAGAATATTTTTGGTTAACAAACCTTCAAAATATTTTATTTTCAACACAAGAAAGAAACTCATACAGGTTTACAACAACTTAACAGTAAGTAAATGATGACAGAATATTCATTTTTGGGTGAACTATCCCTTTAATGCAATAAACAATAATTAAATAACCACAACAGCAAAACCTTCCCTTCGATATCTCGGTCAAAACAGATTTGAAGGCATCTGTAATGCAAGGCATCTGAATACAGCAAAACAAGATCTGTGTGATTTATACAGCTGTCTGCATAGATAGTTCCAGAAGAAGGCAGACTGGGATACTGGATATCAGAGGGGGGATATTCACACCCCTCCCTCTGGATCACAAGACATTTCCAAGATTCAAATTAGAATGTAGAAAATATAGTCTAACTCTATATGACACAGTCTCTCTTAATGTTAACCTTTGAATTAATCGTGATTAAATATATTCCACTCCATATTATGCATTGTTTTAAAAAAAAGTAAATTAAAAAAAGTTTTTTCAAATCTCTCAAACTGTCTTCTCATTTGTTTCCTCTGTTTTACACTCTGTGCAGGGGTGAAAAAAACAGGGGTCCAAAATGTCTGAGTAAGTATATGAATATCTCTGTTATTTATATTTAATATCAAAGAAATGGGTATCTATTTTTGTTTTGTTAAATTGTAATTCCTTCATCCCATCACAGAAAAAAGATGACATCGAGCCGCAGGCACCATCTCAAGGTAGAATAAATGATCCACAAATGTTTTTGAGATTATATGATATATTATAAAATATTTATTAAAGACCACATGAAGTAATATTTAACTTTTGTGTCTTTTAATATATAATAATATAATATATAAGCATTATCACATTCATTGCCATGCGATATTGCTCTATATCAGCATGGCCTGTTGCCTTGTGCCCATGGCTGAACCATAGCTGTGCTGATATAGAGCCATATCGCATGGCTACGAATGTGATATTGTGGTTATACAACAGTTTGACGCCACAAGTGTGTAAATAAATAAGAAACAACACCGGATTGTCTTCAAAACCCCTCTTTTGTCAGAAACTACTTCCTTCTGCCACAGATTCAAATTTGGTTGACAGTTTTGAGCCCAAGCCTCCATTACTAATTCTAAAATGTCACTTTAGAACTAGTGACGAGGGAACGTTGAGTCGCTTCATTGAAGCTCACTGTAATTTGTAGAGTAGAGTATTATGAGAGAAATATCGCCTAAGCAAGTGTATTACCTACATCTAGCTGATATTCTTCAGGTCAATCATATACTCATAATCACAAAATCAGTTTGAATGTCCACTGAGGAAAAGGATAGCATGTCTTTGTCCTTAAGAGGATTTCCCATGACAGTGCTACTCGATGGGTTTGTCAGTTGCATTTCATAAGATATTGTTTAAAGTAAAAACAACATCCTTGTTTCACTCCATTCAATATAAAAGTCTTTGCCGCCATCTCATGGCGTATTAATGTAACTTTCACTGAAGTCAAAATCACTAATCACTGCACCAAATCACTATACCAAAAAATAATTACATATAAATCACATATCTGATGTCTAAACAACTACATTATCACCTAAAAAACTACATTCCGTTACAAAATAACAGTAGTATCTATAAAAATATGGTGGGCTTGCTAGTCTGCCATGACACTTGCTGTAAGAATGCTGAAAGCTGACTGATTCAAATGGTGAAACGGTCCCTGTGGCAATACTGGTAGAATATCGCATGGCTGGTAAGATCACTCAACCAATCATATTGGAGAACCAGAACGACCTGTTGTATAATATAATATAATATAATATAATATAATATAATTTAATATAAATTATTAAAGACCCATTTTTGTGGTTTGTAATATATAAAATATGACATGATATAATATAATATTATACAAAATAATTATTAAAGACCGCATGAAATAAACTGTACACAGTGGTAATTACAAGCTTTTCAATACACACACCTATATAAATATGACATTGGATCTATTAGAGATATGCCTGAAGCCTAAATCCGAATTCTGTAAAAGGCACGGAAAATAAGTAATGCATTGCGGAGTCCCTAAAGGAACATGGTTAGGCTTGCTACGCTATTCGTATACATTACAGTACATCAGATTTCACTTATCATGTGCAGATAGTGAGGAGAAATGACTGACGGGACGATGGCAGAGGATTTGTTGTACAACAGATCCATTGACAAATATCTTATCTTGTAAAATGTGTGGTCAATGTTTTTTTTCGGACTACTTTTATGTTTGTCAGTATGTGCGTTCTGATATAAGCTTAACACTGTAATGGTGTTGTATGAAATTCAGGGTCTAACATGTATTTGCCCCGCAGAGTTTGGTGCTTAGCATTGCAAAGACCATTATGGAGAAAGAAGCCGCTCAGATCATTATAGATAAGGAGAATTACATGACAGAAAACTGCCCTCCTCTGTCCATGCCTGGATCTACACCGGAACTGCAGGTCTGTTACCACATTCACCAAATATTCAGAATGCTAAATGAATTAAAAGTCCTTGAAAGTACAGAAAGTACGATTTTACGTTCTCTCATAGTTTGTTTAAATTCATTGAAACATTCAGAAAACCAAAGGAATGTATTTGGATTTTGCTAAAATCTTCTCTTTTGGATGTTAAAATAGCATTCAAAATATTTTTTTTGATATTTATGGTTGTGAATGAACAAATATGTTCTTAGTATAATTAGTGCTGTCTAATGTGACAATGACGTATGTTCTCCCAGGGATGAAGAAAGTTATATTTTAGACTCTTGACACATTACGTTATGAAAGATTAGAGCTTGACACTTTCAATGTCACCATTTAGGAACTGTGCAAGAAACTGCACCAGCAAATCGACAAGGTTGATGAGGAGAGATATGACTTGGGTGTTAAAGTGGACAAGGCAAACAAAGAGGTAATTTATGACAATATAAACTATAATACTCAACATACTATATTATGATAATGATGATGGTGATGTTATATTGGGTAAATATATATATATATATATATATGATACTGATATATTAGGTTCTTGACTAATGTGTGTATAGATTGAGGATCTGAAGATCAAGGTGGTCGACCTGATTGGCAAGTTCAAGAAACCCGCGTTGAAGAAAGTGCGCATGTCTGCCGATCAGATGCTTCAGGCTCTGCTGGGCTCCAAGCACAAGGTGTCTCTGGATCTGAGAGCCAACCTGAAACAAGTCAAGAAGGAGGTCAAAGAGGAGGTGGGTGCAATATGATGGTGTGACTATTCCTTTGTGCTTATAATACAAAGCAGATATGAATAGTTATGGATCTAAATCATAATGCCATAAGCCACAAGAAGCCGTGCATTACAGTGATTTTACCACTGGTAAATCCCCCTAACTGGCCTAAAGTTGCTTATCGCTTGTTGCCTGTAGGTGAACATGTAAACAATAATCTATATTTTAATCACTTAGTATCACTTATCGCATAATTTATAATAAAGATAATATTTATCATTAGAGGCTGTTATCAACCCTAAACCACAGTAAAATCAGGTTAACGGCTTCTCTTACTGCTTTGATAAATATAACTAGTTAATAATGTGTTTTTGGTTTGTGTCTCCCTTTGGTTTATATGTCAAGTCACATTTTATTTTATACAATACAGGTTGTTTCAAAGCTGCATTAACACATAAAAAATAACACTGTTAATGTTCATCAATAAATTTAATCAATAATGAAAAAAATTCAATTTAAGCTGTAAAGCAACTCTAAAGTATATAGTGATATATAATAATACAGTGCCTACAGAAAGTCATCATACCCTTTTGTTACATTACACCCTGGCAAATAAAAGTCTAACTTTTTTGAGGTGAATGTACATATTATAACTCTTGTCATCAAAATGAAAATAATATTTTAAACATTCTGGAGGATTATTAAAAATTAATTGGTGAAATACCTGATTTGGGTAAGTGATCAGCCCTTTAGAGTGTGCCATTATAAACTTGTTTAGGTGCAACCAATCAATTTCCAGATCAAACACCAGCCCCACCTGACATCAATTGTGGTGGTTTTGATTACTTCAGAATAAAACCTGCTGTTTCTGGAAGATTCCAGTGATATTAGGTGCTGGTACTGCAAAGATTCACCATGGTTGGGAAAGTGCTTTCAAAAGGCCTCGGGGAAAAAGCTGTAGAAAGGAACAAGTTAACAGAAGACTACAAAAGCATTTCCAAGGTTTTAGCTATTCCTCTGAGTGCTGTTCAGAGCATCATTAAGCAGTGGAAAGTGTATGGCACCACTAACACATTGTCTAGATCAGATGCGTCCAAACTGGATGACCGAGCCAGGAGGACATTGATCAAAGAAGCTACCAAGATCCCAAAGGCAACATTGAAGGACTTATCAAGGCTTTATGGTTGGGCCTGGTCAGTCTGTGCATGTGACAACTATCTCACAAGCTTTACACATAGCTTGACTCTATGGCAGAGTGCCAAGAAAGAGGCCTTTCCTGAAAAAAGTCTTGTTTGGTCTGTGCAAAAACACACCTGGAAGACTCTGATGCCATCTGACAAAAGGTGCTATGTATGGTCTGATGAGACTAAAATTGACCTTTTTGGACTGAACTCCAACAGCTATGTTTGGTAAAAAAACAAACACAGCACACTGCCCAAAATGAACCATGGTGGTGGCAGCATTATGCTGTGGGGGTGTTTCTCTTCAGTGGGACTGGGCGATTGGTCAGGATTGAAGGGAAAATGGATTCTTCCATGTACATCCAAATTCTTGAGTAAAACCTATATCCCTCTGTTAGAGAACTGAAGATGAGCAGGTCATTCACCTTCCAACATGCCAAAAGAACAACTCAATAGCTTAAGGATAGGAAGGAGAATGTCCTTCAGTGGCCAAGTCAGAGCCCGGAAGTAAATCCAATAGAAAATTTGTGGATGGACTTGAAGAGTGAACTTGAGGAATTCTGCAAGAAAGAATGGGCAAATATTGCCCAATCTAGGTGTGCAAAGCTGTTTCAGACATATCCAAAAAGATTAATGGCTGCAATTTTTAAGCAAAAAGATGGTTCTACAAACTGTTAAATCCAGGGACTGATGACTTTTCCAAACGTTATTCTAGTTTTTCAGAAATTTTCAGAACTGTTACCTTTTTTTTCCCCTTTTTTTTGTTGTAAGGCATAATAATAATTTCAAACAGGTATGATTTTCTATAGGCACTATATACACACACACACACACATACATACATATACATGCGACATTTCGTTTCATTTAAATACCATTCCTTCACACTCGATTCCTCTCTCATAATCCAGGTTTCAGATGTCGACTGGCGTAAGAACGTTGAGGACAAGGCCGGTATGGGAGGCAGGAAGAAGATGTTTGAGGGCGAGGCCTAAATTCCTGGACATTTCTTTGTTTAGTTATTGTAGGAATTTGTCAGTGCTACGCAATCATTTATCTTTTTGCAATGGGTTTATGTCTTTAGCTTTCAGTGCCTCAAATGAGCATTTGTTTCACACAGTATGTATGTCCTGAAAGATAATTGTGTATCATCGCAGAGCCACGACCATTAAATGAATGCTTCTGAGGAAAAATCATGATTTCATGTTTGTTTTATTATGCACATATTTTTTCTTTCACTCCCTTCCACTCTTGTTTTGTTATGCTGTTATTACAGCAGTCATTTCTTCTTTCTTTATTCTTTCTTTACTTCATTGCTCTATATGTATTAATTTCATTTCATTTCATTTCATTTAACTTAATTTCATTTAAATTTTAATTTTGGTTGTGCACAACATCCAGAAGAGATATGGCTGGCATTTTCACTCATATTTATGGAGATCTCCTCTTTTACTGTATGGTGAGTAACTTAAAAATACGTGTGAAAATACATCTCATTATTTTGAATTATTTTGTGACACTCTATATATTCTATCAGATATGTTATCTTGGTGTGTTAAGCATTTCTTTCATTTACAGGACACACATATGAATCTTTAAGGGAGGGAAATTTACGAGTCTTGCCGAGGATGGGCTCGGGATATTTCAGGAGCTCAGCGGCCTATTGGTCTGGGGTGGAACCCACTTCCATAAACAGGACTCCCAAGATCTGCTGAGCCATCAGAGTACAACATATATATCCTATTTAATTTTTCTCTCTCTGAGGTTCACCAGTCTTTCCAGTTCTTCTTCCAAGTGTGTCCTGCCCTCTTCTTCTCTCATAGGTGAGCGTAATTTCAGAACTCTCTAGATCTGTACGCAAAGGACAAAGTCACGTCTTTGAATACAAACATCTGTGCATTGATTTAGATGCTGAAAAAATGACGGATCTTTCTTTTTATTTAGAGACATACTGTGCTCTAACTGCTTGATTTTTGCATCCAATATATTGTATGAATATTCATGAGCAGATAGATTATGTTGATAAGTGTGCTTTTAAATACAGTTGAAGTTGATTGTAAAACTTGTATATTTTATACAGAGAATTTATATGAAATTTAAATGTATATATTGAAAGGAAATACAATACAATTTATTATTATATTTCTGTTTCTTGTAAAGTTAAATTTTCATTTAAATGTTCTATTTTAATATGCTCTAATTGATATGCCAGTCTATTCTGTTTAAATCACACACGTTGGACTGTAGTTGTTGATAAAATCTGCTGTCTAAGAAGTGCTTAAAATGTATATACTCCTATAATTTTTAATTGCGTTTGTCTTATAGCCTCTGAATACAGCAACTGATCTTTGGTATTATGTTTTATGACCGTTGTACTAAAAGTCAAGTGTCAAATGAACTGTCGAGCATCTCAAACTGTTGGGCTAAAGTTGGGTGTCCATTTCGTACCACACTTAAAACCCTGTATTAGTCCTGGATTAGCTGTTTAAATCAACTGCCTATATCTAATGACTAATTTCTATCCGATCCAGGGTGAAAACACACTAAACCACCAAGATGTCCGAGTAAGTATTCTGATTCTGATTGCAGTGGGTTTTTATTGCTTTAAAAATAACGAAATCCTTTAGACTACATATGTTTCATTTTAGATGAAGTTATGTTTGTTTTGAATAGAATAATTTATATTAGAATCCCTTGGCACTCATGGTGAACTTGTTTTCATAAACAGAAAAAAGATGACCTCCAGCCGTAGGCATCATTTGAAGGTTTGACAATTTTACTTTCGTGTCAAAAACACATGTTGTGACTTGATGTTTTTGAAGAGTGTATTGTTGATTGCTCTTCTGCTATCCCCTCAGAGCCTGGTGCTCTCCATTGCCTTCAATCTAATAGAAGCTGAAACCAAGCAGGCTGCTGCTGACAAAGAGGCTTACATGAGTGAAAACTGCCCTCCTCTGGATATGCCTGGATCCCAGCAAGAGCTGCAGGTGACTACATTATTGTCACTATTATTTTCACCTGTCATAATAAATATGGTTATGCAATATTTTATCAATAATTAGTTTGATTATCACGTCAATACTATATCAGTATTTTGTAAAATTACTGTGTAAGCATTTTGTATTCTATATATGTGTAATCATAAATAGAACATATTGCAATAATATGTGTGTGCTTATGTGAGTGCATATATATATATATATATATATATATATATATGCACACACACACACACACACACACACACACCCATATTTATATATATATATATGCACACACACACACACACACACACAAACATATATATATGTATATATATATATATATATATATATATAACTATAAATTTAACTACATTTGTTAACACGAACTAATAATGAACTGCATTTCTACAGCATTTATTAATCTTTGTTAATGTTAACTTCAACATTTACTAATACATTATTAAACTAATGCATTGTATTTTTTAACTAATATTAACAAAGATGAAGAAATACAGTGATAAATATACTGTTCGTGGTTAGTTCATGTTAGTTAATACATTTACTAAAATTAACAAATGAACCATATCATAACCATATCTATCAAAAACTAGTCTTTTTGTTAAAATTAGTTAAAATTCATGTACATGTTAGTTTACAGTGCATTAACTAATGTTAACATACAACTTTTGACATTAATATGTACTATGTAAATGTGAATATGTACTATGTAAATGTTGGTATTAGTCTACTAACTAGACTAAGAAATGTGGTTTTGTTTATTACAAAAGTATTCTTTATTGTTAGTTAATGTTATATATAAGTTAATATGAGCTAAAAAATTTTTTTAGTCATGCTAACTAATGTATATTTAATTTATATAACGTACAATTATATATAATTAAATGGCCACATATTAATTTACAATCATATATAATTGAATTATATATATATATATATATATATATATATGTATGTATATATAATTTATAAGTGACTGCATATTAATATAAATTTATTAAATGTAATTACATAATTTTATATTAATATAATTGTCTAAATACAAAAGTTGGTAGCACTTTATTTTGACATTCTACCAAATATAAGTAACTTTGCAACCACTAACTCTCATTTGACTATTAGTCTGTCTAATTATCTGCTAACACTTTATTTTGATGCTCCGCCAACAGACATTCTATTGACTAGAAATATCTTTGCAAGTACGTCAACTTGTTCCACTAACCTGAACTCTAATGCAATAGACTATTAATACTCTAATGGGAGTTAGTTGACCTGTAGTTGCAAAGTTACTTATAGTTAGTAGAATGTCTTAAGTGGACCATCGACCTAAATGTTATAAAAAGTTACATTGCATTCAATGTACATGTTTTTCTTCTGAACTTAACCTATGAGGAAGTTTATAGAAGGCATACATACATTTTTGAACATAGTATTTTTTTGATAATCAATATCATGTATTTACCCTTTCAGGAACTGTGCAAGAAGCTTCACCAACAGATTGACAAGGTTGATGAGGAGAGATATGACTTGGAGGGAAAGGTTGTCAAAACAAACAAGGAGGTAAAGACAGTGATACATCCATTGTTCAGTGATACATCCGTTTGTGTTTCTCCAATCATTAATTATTATTATTATATAATAACATAGATTGAGGATCTGAAGATCAAGGTGGTCGACCTGATTGGCAAGTTCAAGAAACCCGCGTTGAAGAAAGTGCGCATGTCTGCTGATGCTATGCTTCAGGCTCTGTTGGGCTCCAAGCACAAGGTGTCCATGGATCTGAGAGCCAACCTGAAACAAGTCAAGAAGGAGGTCAAAGAGGAGGTGGGTGCAATATGATGGTGTGACTATTCCTTTGTGCTTATAATACAAAATAGATATGAATAGTTATGGATCTAAATCATAATGCCATAAGCCACAAGAAGCCGTGCATTACAGTGATTTTACCACTGGTAAATCCCCCTAACTGGCCTAAAGTTGCTTATCGCTTGTTGCCTGTAGGTGAACATGTAAACAATAATCTATATTTTAATCACTTAGTATCACTTATCGCATAATTTATAATAAAGATAATATTTATCATTAGAGGCTGTTATCAACCCTAAACCACAGTAAAATCAGGTTAACGGCTTCTCTTACTGCTTTGATAAATATAATTAGTTAATAATGTGTTTTTGGTTTGTGTCTCCCTTTGGTTTATATGTCAAGTCACATTTTATTTTATACAATACAGGTTGTTTCAAAGCTGCATTAACACATAAAAAATAACACTGTTAATGTTCATCAATAAATTTAATCAATAATGAAAAAAATTCAACTTAAGCTGTAAAGCAACTCTAAAGTATATAGTGATATATAATAATACAGTGCCTACAGAAAGTCATCATACCCTTTTGTTACATTACACCCTGGCAAATAAAATAAGTCTAACTTTTTTGAGGTGAATGTACATATTATAACTCTTGTCATCAAAATGAAAATAATATTTTAAACATTCTGGAGGATTATTAAAAATTAATTGGTGAAATACCTGATTTGGGAAAGTGATCAGCCCTTTAGAGTGTGCCATTATAAACTTGTTTAGGTGCAACCAATCAATTTCCAGATCAAACACCAGCCCCACCTGACATCAATTGTGGTGGTTTTGATTACTTCAGAATAAAACCTGCTGTTTCTGGAAGATTCCAGTGATATTAGGTGCTGGTACTGCAAAGATTCACCATGGTTGGGAAAGTGCTTTCAAAAGGCCTCGGGGAAAAAGCTGTAGAAAGGAACAAGTTAACAGAAGACTACAAAAGCATTTCCAAGGTTTTAGCTATTCCTCTGAGTGCTGTTCAGAGCATCATAAGCAGTGGAAAGTGTATGGCACCACTAACACATTGTCTAGATCAGATCCGTCCAAACTGGATGACCGAGCCAGGAGGACATTGATCAAAGAAGCTACCAAGATCCCAAAGGCAACATTGAAGGACTTACAAGGTTTTATGGTTGGGCCTGGTCAGTCTGTGCATGTGACAACTATCTCACAAGCTTTACACATAGCTTGACTCTATGGCAGAGTGCCAAGAAAGAGGCCTTTCCTGAAAAAAGTCTTGTTTGGTCTGTGCAAAAACACACCTGGAAGACTCTGATGCCATCTGACAAAAGGTGCTATGTATGGTCTGATGAGACTAAAATTGACCTTTTTGGACTGAACTCCAACAGCTATGTTTGGTAAAAAAACAAACACAGCACACTGCCCAAAACACACCATACCTGCTATGAAGCATTGTGGTGGCAGCATTATGCTGTGGGGGTGTTTCTCTTCAGTGGGACTGGGCGATTGGTCAGGATTGAAGGGAAAATGGATTCTTCCAAGTACATCCAAATTCTTGAGTAAAACCTACATCCCTCTGTTAGAGAACTGAAGATGAGCAGGTCATTCACCTTCCAACATGCCAAAAGAACAACGCAATAGCTTAAGGATAGGAAGGAGAATGTCCTTCAGTGGCCAAGTCAGAGCCCGGAAGTAAATCCAATAGAAAATTTGTGGATGGACTTGAAGAGTGAACTTGAGGAATTCTGCAAGAAAGAATGGGCTGCCCAGGAATACTGCCCAATCTAGGTGTGCAAAGCTAGTACAGACATATCCAAAAAGATTAATGGCTGTAATTTTTAAGCAAAAAGATGGCTCTACAAAGTGTTAAATCCGGGGACTGATGACTTTTCCAAACGTTATTCTAGTTTTTCAGAAATTTTCAGAACTGTTACCTTTTTTTTCCCCTTTTTTTTGTTGTAAGGCATAATAATAATTTCAAATGGGTATGATTTTCTATAGGCACTATATACACACACACACACATACATACATATACATGCAACATTTCGTTTCATTTAAATACCATTCCTTCACACTCGATTCCTCTCTCATAATCCAGGTTTCAGATGTCGACTGGCGTAAGAACGTTGAGGACAAGGCCGGTATGGGAGGCAGGAAGAAGATGTTTGAGGGCGAGGCCTAAATTCCTGGACATTTCTTTGTTTAGTTATTGTAGGAATTTGTCAGTGCTACGCAATCATTTATCTTTTTGCAATGGGTTTATGTCTTTAGCTTTCAGTGCCTCAAATGAGCATTTGTTTCACACAGTATGTATGTCCTGAAAGATAATTGTGTATCATCGCAGAGCCACGACCATTAAATGAATGCTTCTGAGGAAAAATCATGATTTCATGTTTGTTTTATTACGCACATATTTTTTCTTTCACTCCCTTCCACTCTTGTTTTGTTATGCTGTTATTACAGCAGTCATTTCTTCTTTCTTTATTCTTTCTTTACTTCATTGCTCTATATGTATTAATTTCATTTCATTTCATGTAACTTAATTTCATTTCATTTCATTTAAATTTTAATTTTGGTTGTGCACAACATCCAGAAGAAATATGGCTGGCATTTTCACTCATATTTATGGAGATCTCCTCTTTTACTATATGGTGAGTAACTTAAAAATACGTGTGAAAATACGTCTCATTATTTTGAATTATTTTGTGACCCTCTATATATTCTATCAGATATGTTATCTTGGTGTGTTAAGCATTTCTTTCGTTTACAGGACAGACATATGAATCTTGAAGGGAGGGAAATTTACGAGTCTTGCCGAGGATGGGCTCGGGATATTTCAGGAGCTCAGCGGCCTATTGGTCTGGGGTGGAACCCACTTCCATAAACAGGACTCCCAAGATCTGCTGAGCCATCAGAGTACAACATATATATCCTATTTAATTTTTCTCTCTCTGAGGCTCACCAGTCTTTCCAGTTCTTCTTCCAAGTGTGTCCTGCCCTCTTCTTCTCTCATAGGTGAGCGTAATTTCAGAATTCTCTAGATCTGTACGCAAAGGACAAAGGCACGTCTTTGAATACAAACATCTCTGCATTGATTTAGATGCTGAAAAAATGACGGATATTTCTTTTTATTTAGAGACATACTGTGCTCTAACTGCTTGATTTTTGCATCCAATATATGTCCACACACATATTATATGAATATTCATTAGCAGATAGATTATGTTGATAAGTGTGCTTTTAAATACAGTTGAAGTTGATTGTAAAACTTGTATTTTTTATACAGAGAATTTATATGAAATTTAAATGTATATATTGAAAGGAAATACAATACAATTTATTATTATATTTCTGTTTCTTGTAAAGTTAAATTTTCATTTAAATGTTCTATTTTAATATGCTCTAATTGATATGCCATTCTATTCTGTTTAAATCACACACGTTGGACTGTAGTTGTTGATAAAATCTGCTGTCTAAGAAGTGCATAAAATGTATATACTCCTATAATTTTTAATTGCGTTTGTCTTATAGCCTCTGAATACAGCAACTGATCTTTGGTATTATGTTTTATGACCGTTGTACTAAAAGTCAAGTGTCAAATGAACTGTCGAGCATCTCAAACTGTTGGGCTAAAGTTGGGTGTGCATTTCGTACCACACTTAAAACCCTGTATTAGTCCTGGATTAGCTGTTTAAATCAACTGCCTATATCTAATGACTAATTTCTATCCGATCCAGGGTGAAAACACACTAAACCACCAAGATGTCTGAGTAAGTATTCTGATTCTGATTGCAGTGGGTTTTTAATTGCTTTAAAATAACGAAATCCAATAGACTACATATGTTTCATTGTAGATGAAGTTATGTTTGTTTTGAATAGAATAATTTATATTAGAATCCCTTGGCACTCATGGTGAACTTGTTTTCATAAACAGAAAAAAGATGACCTCCAGCCGTAGGCATCATTTGAAGGTTTGACAATTTTACTTTCGTGTCAAAAACACATGTTGTGACTTGATGTTTTTGAAGAGTGTATTGTTGATTGCTCTTCTGCTATCCCCTCAGAGCCTGGTGCTCTCCATTGCCTTCAATCTGATGGAAGCTGAAACCAAGCAGGCTGCTGCTGACAAAGAGGCTTACATGAGTGAAAACTGCCCTCCTCTGGATATGCCTGGATCCCAGCAAGAGCTGCAGGTGACTACATTATTGTTACTATTATTTTCACCTGTCATAATAAATATGGTTATGCAATATTTAATCAATAATTATTTTGAATATCATGTCAATACTATATCAGTATTTTGTAATATTACTGTGTAAGCATTTTGTATTCTATATATGTGTAATCATAAATAGTACATATTGCAATAATATGTGTGTGCTTATGTGAGTGCATATATATATATATATATATATATATATATATATATATGCACACACACACACACACACACATATTTATATATATATATGCACACACACACACACACACTTATATACATATAACTATAAATTTAACTACATTTGTTAACACAAATTAATAATGAACTGCATTTCTACAGCATTTAATTAAGCATTTAATTAATTAATTAATATTAATCTTTGTTAATGTTAACTTCAACATTTACTAATACATTATTATAATAATGAATTTTATTTTTTAACTAACATTAACAAAGATGAAGAAATACAGTGATAAATATATTGTTTGTGGTTAGTTCATGTTAGTTAATACATTTACTAAAATTAACAAATGAACCATATCATAACCATATCTATCAAAAACTAGCCTTTTTGTTAAAATTAGTTAAAATTCATGTACATGTTAGTTTACAGTGCATTAACTAATGTTAACATACAACTTTTGACATTAATATGTACTATGTAAATGTGAATATGTACTATGTAAATGTTGGTATTAGTCTACTAACTAGACTAAGAAATGTGGTTTTGTTTATTACAAAAGTATTCTTTATTAGTAGTTAATGTTATACATAAGTTAATATGAGCTAAAAAATTTTTTAGTCATGCTAACTAATGTATATTTAATGTATATAACATACAATTATATATAATTAAATGGCCACATATTAATTTACAATCATATATAATTGAATAATTGAATCATATAAATATACAGTATATATATATATATATATATATATATATATATATATATATATAATTAATAAGTGACTGCATATTAATATACATTTATTAAATGTAATTACATAATTTTATATTAATATAATTGTTTAAATACAAAAGTTGGTAGCACTTTATTTTGACATTCTACCAAATATAAGTAACTTTGCAACCACTAACTCTCATTAGACTATTAGTCTGTCTAATTATCTGCTAACACTTTATTTTGATGCTCCGCCAACAGACAGATTCTATTGACTAGAAATATCTTTGCAAGTACGTCAACTTGTTCCACTAACCTGAACCCTAATGCAATAGACTATTAATACTCTAATGGGAGTTAGTTGACCTGTAGTTGCAAAGTTACTTATAGTTAGTAGAATGTCTTAAGTGGACCATCGACCTAAATGTTATAAAAAGTTACATTGCATTCAATGTACATGTTTTTCTTCTGAACTTAACCTATGAGGAAGTTTATAGAAGGCATACATACATTTTTGAACATAGTATTTTTTTGATAATCAATATCATGTATTTACCCTTTCAGGAACTGTGCAAGAAGCTTCACCAACAGATTGACAAGGTTGATGAGGAGAGATATGACTTGGAGGCAAAGGTTGTCAAGGCAAACAAGGAGGTAAAGACAGTGATACATCCATTGTTCAGTGATACATCCGTTTGTGTTTCTCCAATCATTAATTATTATTATTATAAAATAACATAGATTGAGGATCTGAAGATCAAGGTGGTCGACCTAATTGGCAAGTTCAAGAAACCCGCGTTGAAGAAAGTGCGCATGTCTGCTGACACTATGCTTCAGGCTCTGTTGGGCTCCAAGCACAAGGTGTCCATGGATCTGAGAGCCAACCTGAAACAAGTCAAGAAGGAAGTCAAAGAGGAGGTGGGTTGCAGAGCCAGAAATGTTTTTTTAATTCTGTGGGATAATCTCCAAGTGTAATGTATTTGGGCTTTATGTCTGCACTTTGTATTCATATCTGATGTTTTTGTGTTCCACAGTCCGTAGAACAAGTTGGAGACTGGCGTAAGAACATCGAGGATAAGTCTGGTATGGACGGCAGGAAGAAGATGTTTGAGTCCGAGGCTTAAGATGTATTGTGTTTATTCTCCCTTATGTCTCACATTTTCTCTGCCAAACATCTTTCTATCCTGTGAACCTCCCGTTCCAATAAAAGTATTTTTCCTGGACTATTTTTCACATTGTACGTTGTCCCAGTGTTGAATGGCATGCCATTAAAGTTTAGTGTATTTATTTGCCTTTGTGTTTTCGCTCAGAGTTGCAGATCTACTGAACAGCCAATAGTGTTAGCATGTACACTAACACTCAAAAGTTTCGAGTCGGTAATATTTTTTAATGTTTTTGTAAGAAGTCTCTCATCAAAGATGCATTTTTCCTCCATCAAAATTACAGTAAAAACGGTATTATTAACAGTAATTTTGTTAAAATTTTAAATAAGTGTTTTCTATTTACATATATTTTAAAATGTAATTTAGCCCTGTGATCAAAACTGTATTTTCAGCATCATTACTCCAGTCTTCCAGTTTCACATGATCCTTCAGAAATCATTCTAATATGCTGACTCGCTGCTCAAGAAACATTTCATTTCAGACAATGTTGAAAACAGCTTAATATTTTGTTGGAATGATGAATAGAAAGTTCGAAAGAACAGCATTTATTTGAAATATATACATTATAAATGTCACTTTTGATTAATTGAACACATTCTAGATAAACAAAAGCATTTCTTTTTTGAAAAAGACAAAAACTTTTCAATGGCATTGTAGGCTTCATGTAAACTACTACAAATGCCTGTGTATGTAAACTATGTGTTTATTTGATGAAATATCCTGAAAGGCATAGAAGAAGATTTAAATTCACTTTCAGGTAAAAAATGATTGAATTATCAGAGTTATTATGGCGTTGTATGGTAATACAAAGGTACATTTTCATATAAATTCTACTGTAATTACAGTACAATATTCAAGTACCATTTTATTTCCATGGTCCCTCGAGAATACCATACTACCGTGCCCCAAAAATAAAGCGTTAATTATGTGGTACATTTGGTATTTTTCTTAGTTCAGTCAGCTTTTGTAAACATTAGTGAAATGAATTTAACCACTGATGTAAAATATTGATAGTGGAAACTGCTAGTTGTTAATGTGCAGTTATGCTTATTGTTAAAATTACTCTGCTACCATGATACTGTGATAGTTTTAGAAGGTAATACCATGGAATTTAGATGCTTTTAACTTGTAATGAAATTGAATAACATGGTATTTTTTTTACATGTATTTATTTTAAATTATTTTAAGTCATCTTGAGGCCTCCAAGGAAGTTTGCTGAGTCCCCCTAGTTGAGAGCCACTGGTAATATAATATAATATAATACAATACAATACAATACAATATAATATAATATAGCTGTCACACCGTCTACATCACCTACACGGACAACTCCACCTACTCGTTCACTCTCACCAGAATACTAATCATCCGCACCTGCCCGCAATCACAGTTCACCATATATAACACGCACTCACACACAGCCAGTTGTCTGATCTCGCCTATCAAGGACTACAGACTCACCTGCCTTACCTACCTGCTCGTTGTATGTCATCTGTCTTCGGATCATCGTTCTTCTCTGCATCAGGCGTGTCCGCGGACCACTGGCCAGCTCACACACTCCCTGGAAAGCAAAAGAAGGACATTTCATTCAGCCAGCTAAGTCACCTTAACAATTACGAACTTTGTGGACTTACCCTACCCGACCATTCACCTGTGTTGTTGAATCCGTGTTTAAATAAACATTGTCTAAACCTAATGCTTTGTGTCTGGGTCTTACAGAAGATCAGACCGCAACTAAAAAATGGAATCAACAGCATCTACCAGCACCGCGAACACGCTCAACCCAATCGGTCCCAGTTGGTTCTGCGGCACTTCCTGCATCGGTCCCTGTGGCTTCTTCGGCACCCAACGCTGCCTCTGCATGTCCCGTGGCCAGACCAGCGCCCTACTCGGGCGAGGCGGAGGACTGCAACGGGTTCCTAATGCAATGTTCGCTTTTCTTCGAGATCCAAGCTCACCTGTTCGCAACGGAGAAAGCTCAGGTAGCCTTTATGGTGAACTTGCTAACCGGAAAAGGGCACAAGCGCTATGGCAGTCAAACGCCGCCGTCCTGACTTCCCTCACGGCGTTTACAAACCATTTCCGTGATGTCTTCGGACAAGCCACCTCCACATTATCTGTCTCTGACCAATTGTTTCATCTACGCCAAGGCACTGCGTCCGTGGGAGACTACACTCTACAATTCCGTACTCTCGCCCTTCCAGCACCAGAACCCATGCACGTAGATAACTATCATCTTTCTCCCGCCGAACGACAACGCCGGATAATCAACCATCTCTGTCTCTACTGCGGCGGTGAGGGACATCAACTTCTCAAATGTTCTGTTCGACCCCCTCGGCCCGCGGTGAGTACCATTGAAATACAGCCCAAGATCTCTCATTTAATTCGCACTACAGTATACTTTCTGATTCAAAAATCCTATGTTGCAGCGCAAGCTCTCGTCGACTCAGGCTCCGCGGGGAACTTCATCTCCCGCCAGTTCCTCCGGACGCTAAACCTGCGTCGCAGACGCTACCATCATCCTCTGAAGATACACACAATACTGGGTAAACCGCTGGGTCGAGGGGTCATCAATCATCGTTCCCCTGTTCTATCACTTCACGTCGGATGTTTACATCAGGAGAGGATCTCGTTTCTGGTGCTGGAAGGTTCAACCACGGATATCATCCTGGGAGGCCCGTGGCTAGCCGAACACAACCCGGTGTTTAACTGGGACAGTTAAACATTAGCATTGCCAACAGAACTGTCTCCATCCTGTACAGAAGATTCATCACTCTTCCTCAACCAACAGTTCCAATTCTTCCACTCTTCCCCTCTGTTCTACCTCCATAGAGAGTCCCGAGCCCACTCATGAACGGGAGGTTCCAGAGGAGTACCGGGCGTTCCAGGATGTCTTTAGTAAGCGGCTGGCAACGCAACTACCACCTCACCGGCCATGGGACTGTGCTATAGACCTGCTGCCTGGGGCCATTCTTCCTAAGGGAAAAGTCTATCCTCTGTCCATCCCGGAGCAGAAGGCCATGGATGAGTACATCTCCGAAGCACTACTCCAGGGATTCATTCGGCCTTCTACGTCCCCTGCCGCTTCGAGCTTCTTTTTTGTCGTGAAGGATGGAGGCTTGAGGCCCTGTATAGACTACCGAAAACTCAATTCCCAGATGGTGAAGTTCCGGTATCCCCTTCCTCTGGTCCCTGCAGCCCTGGAACAGCTCCGCGGAGCTCGTGTGTTCACCAAGCTTGATCTTCGTAGTGCCTATAACTTGATCCGCATTCGCACAGGAGACGAATGGAAGACCGCATTCGTAACACCATCTGGGCACTACGAGTACCTCGTGATGCCGTATGGCCTGGCGAACTCTCCCTCCGTCTCTCAAAATTACATGAATGAGATCTTCCGCGATCTCCTCCAGAACTTTGTCATCGTCTATATCGACGATATCCTGATATACTCGCAAAACTTACCAGACCACCATCATCATGTTCGCCAGGTCCTGCAGAGGCTCCGAGCTCACCATCTGTACCTGAAGCTAGAAAAATGCGAATTCCACATCCATGAGGTCCACTTCCTGGGCTACGTGATCAATCAGCACGGTGTGAGTATGGACCAGAGGAAGGTGGACGCCATCCGTGAGTGGCCCGAGCCACAAACAGTGAAAGAACTGCAACGCTTCCTGGGATTCGCCAATTTCTACCGGAAGTTCATCCAAGACTTCAGTCAGTTAAGCTCACCTCTCACCTCGCTGCTTAAAAAGGGCCCCAAGTCTCTGTCCTGGCACCCACAAGCTCAAGAAGCCTTCGACAAACTCAAAGAGGCATTCAGCTCGGCACCTATCCTGCGACACCCGGACCCGAACCTACCTTTCCGTGTCGAGGTTGACGCCTCTCAGACCGGAGTGGGAGCCATTCTATCCCAGCGGCAGGGCGACCCTCCTCGTAGCCATCCATGTGCCTTCTTCTCTCACAAGCTATCCCCGGCGGAGCAGAACTATGATGTGGGGAACCGGGAACTCCTCACAATCAAGCTCGCCCTCGAAGAATGGAGGCACTGGCTGGAGGGAGCTAACCACCCTTTCGAGGTCATCACGGATCACCGAAATCTCGAATACCTCCGGGAGGCCAAACGTCTTAACACCCGACAAGCACGTTGGGCCCTATTCTTCACCCGATTCGATTTCATCGTCACCTACCGAAGAGGAGAAAAGAACATACAGGCAGATGCTCTCTCTTGAACCCACGCTCCTGATCCAAGCCAGTCGCCACCAGAACCCATCCTCCCTCCGGCCATCATCATCAGTCCCATTCAGTGGGAATGGGACGACCTCATTCTCCAGGCCCAAAACACCAACCCTGCTCCGCCGGGAGGTCCGGAGGGGCTGATGTATGTCCCACCATCTTGTCGTCAGCTCCTCCTGGAATCCGCTCACACCTCTCCGGGCTCTGGACACCCAGGCAGCCAGCGTACCCTCTCGCTCCTCCGCCAACGTTATTGGTGGCCCAGTATGACCCAGGATGTCTCCCGGTACGTCAAGGGCTGCTCTGTCTGCGCCATAACCACTACTCCTCGTCAACTGCCAGCAGGCAAGTTTGTACCACTACCCATTCCACACCGTCCCTGGACACACATTGGAATTGACTTCCTGACCGACCTACCTCCTTCAAATACCTACACCAGTATCCTCGTGGTGGTAGACCGATTCTCGAAGATGTGCAAGATGTCTGAGATGTTGTTTACCCACGTCTTCCGTAACTTCGGTCTCCCCGAGGATATCGTCTCGGATCGAGGTCCCCAGTTCATCTCCCGAGTCTGGAGGGCCTTTTTCCAACTCCTCGGTGTCACCGTCAGCCTGTCCTCCGGCTACCACCCGCAGACGAACGGACAGACAGAGCGTAAGATCCAAGAGATTGGGAGATACCTGCGGTCATACTGCCACCGGAACCAGTCCTCATGGAACCAGTTCCTTCCTTGGGCCGAATACGCCCAGAATTCACTCCAGCAATCAACTACTCGGCTCACTCCATTCAAGTGCGTACTAGGATATCAGCCGGCACTCTTTCCCTGGTCCGGCGAACAGTCCGACGTTCCAGCCGTCCAAAACTGGTTCGAACAGAGCGAGAGGGTGTGGGACTCAGCACATGTACACCTCCAACAGGCAGTGCGCAGACACCAGATGCAAGCCGATCGTCATCGGGGTCCTACACCTAACTATCAACCCGGCCAGCAAGTATGGCTCTCTACACGGGATATTCGTCTGCGCCTGCCCTGTCGTAAGCTGAGTCCCCGCTACATAGGTCCCTTCACAGTGCAGAGGCAGCTCAACGAAGTGACCTACCGTCTGAACCTACCTGACACGTATCGTATAGCACCATCCTTCCACGTTTCACTCCTCAAGCCAGTAACTAATCCTATGTTTCCACCCACAGACTCTGAAGTTACGGACGTACCTCCTCCTCCTGATCTCACTGACACCGAGAGGATCTACCAGGTCCACGAAATCCTGAACTCCCGGCGACGTGGGACTCGGCTGGAATATCTGGTCGACTGGGAGGGCTACGGTCCAGAGGAGAGGTCGTGGGTGGCACGAGACGACATACTAGATCCAGCTCTCCTCACACAGTACCACCAGGATCATCCCAGTCGACCAGGACCCCGTGGACGTGGTCGGCCCTGTCGGAGACCTTCTTGGGCGTCAGGAGCCGCCCGTGGAGGGGGGGGTACTGTCACACCGTCTACATCACCTACACGCACAACTCCACCTACTCGTTCACTCTCACCAGAATACTAATCATCCGCACCTGCCCGCAATCAGAGTTCACCATATATAACACGCACTCACACACAGCCAGTTGTCTGATCTCGCCTATCAAGGACTACAGACTCACCTGCCTTACCTACTTGCTCGTTGTATGTCATCTGTCTTCAGATCATCGTTCTTCTCTGCATCAGGCGTGTCCGCGGACCACTGGCCAGCTCACACACTCCCTGGAAAGCAAAAGAAGGACATTTCATTCAGCCAGCTAAGTCACCTTAACAATTACGAACTTTGTGGACTTACCCTACCCGACCATTCACCTGTGTTGTTGAATCCGTGTTTAAATAAACATTGTCTAAACCTAATGCTTTGTGTCTGGGTCTTACAATAACATATAATATAAATAATATAATATAATATAATTAATATAATAAAATATAATCTAATGTAATGGCCAGTATAATATAATATAATCGAATATAATAGCCGCTATAATATAATACAATACAATATAATACAATATAATATAATATAATATAATATAATATAATATAATATAATATAATATAATATAATATAATATAATATAATAATATAAATAATATAATATAATAGCCGCTATAATCTAATCTAATCTAATATATTATAATTAAATATAATCTAATGTAATAGCCAGAATAATATTATTATAATATAATATAATATAATCGAATATAATAGCCGCTTTAATATAATATAATATAATACCCTTTTTAAAAGTATGCTTTGTTTCAGTGTCATTAGTGGGTGTATAATTATTGCGAATGAATTTTCTAAGTTCCTTTGTAAAACTTGAGACTTTTTAAGGATAATTTACTGCAAATATTTAGATTTTAAAAATAAACAATCCATCTCAATCCTCTCAGCTGTTCTTACTTAGAAATACTGGGCCTTAGCATTTCATTTTTCCCAAAGACAACAGAGGAACCTCCAGCACTCTCACTACAAGACCCTGAGCCATTTCAGGCTTGCACTTTCACACCCAGCCCACCCAACATCTCCTGTTTCTGGATCCAGGGCACTCATCGCCTCCATGTAAGGTCAGGGCAGTCTGTATTTAATAGCTTGTGTGGTCGGTCCATGTTCAGGGTCCCTCTTAAGTTTCTCCAAGGAGCTCAAGTGTTCAAATGCAAGGAGTCGACTTGCTAAGTATATCTCCTGACCCTGCTGCACTAAATGCAAGAAGATGCCAAACTATGTTGAGGACACATAATTTCCACGGGCACTTAGACACACACCCTGAAACCTAAAACAAGGGTTATAACATTTGGAAAACTACCACCGTGAGATCTGATGTCCTTTAGGACCATTTAGGAGACTGAATTTCATTATAAAAACAACCATTTATGTACATTATCAGTAGGCCTATTGTCATCATTTATTTTACCCCTCTGAATACTACATTAAAATCAAATGCAAACGGTACAAAGGGTAAGAGTTTTTATTAGCTAATGAGGTCCTGTTTCCAGGCACTCCTGTGACGCATTATTATGTTAGTAATATCATGACCCATCTGCGCTCTCTGGCCCTTCTCAGTCACATGAACTTATGAGAAACAGCTGCCTTTAACTGGCACATATAGGCAACATGCTCAATCCAGGGTTTAACACAGGACTGTCAGAGCTACTGCAAGGGTACTATAAGAGTAAATTTAATAATAATTCTATGCGACTATAGAAGTCCTCAACGGAGTTATAATGATAATGATAGAGGTATGGAAGGTAATTCCACCACATGAGAAAAAAAATGCTTTTGCAAATCAGAATTATGATATAAAAACTCAAAATAATGACATACTAAGTCATATGAAAAGAACAATTTAATTAAAGAACTTTTTTGTCAAACTCCTCATAATTTCAACATTTTATTAACATAATAATTATGTGTAATAATAATAGATGGGAGAGACTTTTTAATCTATTAAAAATCAGTGTCACAATTATATCATAATTTTGACAAAAGGTCAAAATTATATATATATACATACAAAACATACTTATACAACATACTTATATATTACAAATACTATACAGATCAGAATTTTGACTTTTTATATCTCAATTAAGAGTTAATATTTCATAAGTTTTTTGCCATAATTCTGACTTTTTATATAACAATTTAGAATTTTTGTCATAAATATGGCTTATATCATAATTCTGACTTAATATTTCATAATTTCAACTTTTTATTATATAATTATTAGAATGCCAGAATGCCATTTCAACTTTTTAATCTGTTAATTATGAATCAGTGTCATCATTTTGACTAAGCCAGAATTGTGAAATAAAACGTCCATTATAAGATGTCATAATTATGACTTGGTTTGTCACAATTGCGACTTTCTTTGTCATAATAATTACTTATTTCATATTTTTGACTTTGTAATTTATTACAATTATGACTTTACAGAATTTTTACTTTTCATATCTCAATTGTGAGTTAGTGAATCATTTAGACTTTTTATGTTCTAAATATGATTTACTAAAACGTGATTTTTTTCTTACATGGTAGAAATGGGCTTCCAAACAGAGGAACGATATTATTGGAATCACTTTTATACTTTTGTTGTTGTTGTCAATCAGGATCAATCAGAATCCACTTTAAGAGCTTGAGTTTTTAAAGTGGCAGACAACATAACACACACTTACAACACCATTGTCCTTTGGTGTGAACGTTAATATAGTTATCATTCTTGGTGTGAACAAGCCTTTACAAAGACAACTACACTCTTGTTGGTTTATACACTTGATCTATGTTATCAATTCACCTGTTGGACAATAAAATGGTAGATAATATCTTTTAACGGATTCATTTTGAATGAGGGACCCGAGTCATATCCAGAGACCAGAATATTCAATGTGCTAAAATCCACTAAAACAGTCTTGCAACAACCTAGAAATTGTTTAAGAAATATGTCAGGACACTCAAACAACTGCATGTTCACATAATTCAGTATATTAAAAAAAAGAAAAAAAGAAAAGTTGCTCATGGCAATTCATTATTATTTTACATTTTGGCTAATTTGGTGGTGAATTCATATTAATTTAAACAATTTCATTTGTATGTTATTGTACAAAGGGCTACGTTTAGGGTGTGGTTAGGGGTGGCCCTTCATGCTTACTTTTTTCTAAAAATGTTGTGTTTTTATCCTGTTAGCCTGAACCCTCGCTTTGAAAAAATCCCAAAAAATGGCTTTCCCAAACTAAAACAGAAACAGTTCATGAAGCCTTTGCACTAAAAGCATCTGGTCTCATTTGAAAGCAGATACTTTGCAGTTCTCTGTAAAGTCCAAATTAATTAAATTAAATATAATTAATTATATTCACGAATTATTCATGAAATATCTTTATGAAAATAAAATTGAAGTCGGCCTTGTTGTAATTTAGAAATGAACTGCAGCTAAAGCCACATGCCTTTTATTTCAAATCCGACGATAAGTCTAAAACTCTGAGTTTGTTTTTCAAGATCATGTCATGTGATTTTATTTTGAGAAGACTCTAAAATGTTAACTGATGTTTATTGTCATCTTCTAAGCATCTATTCAGTATATTGTCTCTATTGTTTTATGGTGCAAACTGCCCCATTCAGTATCAGTCTCCCTTGCACACATTCCCACCTCTCCGGCCTGGTTATGGCTCTAATTCTTTTTTAATTATTCTTTTGGCTCTAATTATTGTATCAAATGTCCTTCTTGAAAAAAAAAGAAACAGCTTAGCACACCATCAATACACGACAATTTATGAGATTAAAACCAAGTTTTTGCTCCAAATTTACTTTATATCACAAGTCGAGTTTTTAAATTACCTTAAATCATCTGACGTGACTTTGGATAAAAAAAGTCAGAAAATATGTTCTTTTTCTTATTCTGCACAATGATAAAATGTTGATTAGCATTTCATTATAAATGTAATCTATTATTATGAAAATACCCAACATGGCATGAAGAACACAGATTCAAAAAATACATTGTCGGAATTGTGTTTATTGTCTTCAAAAGTGCATCTTGTATAAATAATAGTGCATCTTGTTATTTCCTGGAATATCACATGGTATGCCTCTTCATTAGGCCTACTAGTGCTATTTGTGGACAAAATGTGCAAAGAGCCCCCTCAGGCTGCCAGTATGAATTGAAACGGGGCAAAAATCTAATAAATATTACACCTCTGTATAGAAATTTGACATAAACATATGATAATCCATCAATATTTCTCCAAATGTTAATGCTTTTGATCTAAAAGCCCTGAGGGATGTTGTTTTGTCAAGCGTTTTCTTGACGATCTTACACAGGAGTTTTCCTCATTGAATGTGGCTGACGTTCATATTTCAAAGTAAAGGTATCAACTCGACACATATTAACAAATTAGATTTGAAAGTAGATTTTGAAAATAAAAGAGAGGTTAAAAATTGAAGCTTGAGTCTTAAATTTTTGATGTTTGTCAAGGTAATTACATAACAGTAACTTTGATTAGCTAATTTAAAATAAATAATTTAAACAAAGAAGTTTTAAGGTTAACAGGATTATAAAGCCATATTATTTTATTTTGTTTTATTATATTTTTATTTTATAAGAGAGAACAGATTTTGGAAAGCAGACAGAATTGCAAATGTGTAGTGTAGTTTTATTGTCAGCTTACACTGCTTGTCTAAGTCACTCTGCTGGTCAACTCTACCACCATCTGGCCATTCATAACACAGACATCAGATCAGGAAATTTTCAGTGCGGCATGTCTTAAGAATACAGAACCTTGTAAACACACATGCACTGTCTGTTCTGCCAGTGGCAACATTTGCCATGATTACTTGTCATTCATTGGTTAGTATATAAAGAAACTTTCCAATGTGTCAAAGGTGAACAAATTTTAACATCCAAACTGATTATTACAGATCATGCAGCTTCCCAAATCCAATATATTACTCTGCAGTCTTGAGTGTGCCATCATGCAGGCCATGAGAATGTCACCTTGTGTCTTGCTTGTGGATATTGCAGTTGCTGGGAATCAAAAAATGGATCTTCTGTTCCCATGGAAAGTGGGATTGTGATTACATCAGCGCAACAGGAATGTGCCTGGGTCTCATCTGGTGTTTGTATATTTGACCATTAGAGGGCAGATTCAGTCATGTCATATATTTGTGTGTTTTCATTACCACATATAGGAGTCGACACAAGATTACAAATGTGTTTTTAACCTTAGTAAAATAAAGCAGAGGTGGCAAAAGTAACTACGTTTCCATTCCTGATGAATTTGACGACACACTGTTTTCTCATGAAGATATTTTTAACAACAACAAAAAAAAGATGCATTTCGAGCAAATATCTATTTTATTTCTAGGTTGTTGGATAAAAGTTAGCATGAATGAGATGCTCATACTTTCTCTGTTAGATAACAAGTAACAATGATGGTTTTATGATGGCTGTAAGGTAACATTAGTTATGAAATATTAATTAAAATTAATTAAATTTGAAATTAATTATTAATAATTATAATTAATTATAAGCATCAATATGTTTTTGAGATTCTTGAGATCTAAATTTATAAACAACTTCAAAATACATTTTATTCCTGGATAAGAATAACAAACACGTTTGTTTCCACAGACTGAGTCTCAGACTATAAATATATTTACAGTTTAAACTGGGACATCAAAGAATGATAAATATTTGAGGGCATTCAGAGACGGTCTGAGAAAATTATAATGGGATTGAGATGTCATGGGACATTTTTTAAAAACTATATTTTTATTATTTTATCTCAGTCTTATGGTGGGAATTCAAGTAATTATTCAACATTTCCTTGTCTAAAGCTGTTGGGTTCAGTTTGCATATTTCCAATTAGGAACATGTTATCCACTTACATATTTTAATGCATTAGATTGTTTGAATTGATGTTCCTAATTCCTAATTACACATATTTATTGAGGTATAAATATGTGTAAATTATGTTTTAGAACAAAATATAATTAAGATCACCTATGCTTGCCATCTTACTATGTAAAGAACTAAAGCATGCATGTTTCTCATCAAACCTCCCAAATCTGTCAATGAAAATACCCAGAATCCTGACCTTACATGCTCTCTTCTTCTCTCAGAACTGACTCCATCAAGCCAAATATGGTTGTTTTTATTCTTTCGCCAAATCTCTGGCTTTTTGAATTGCCAAATTTCTTACACAGGTTTGGCTTTGGCCTCGATCAGCAAGCAAATTATTGTAAACATCCATTGACGTCAACCCCATTTGCACCTATTTACCCACTTGTAAGAAGTGAACCACCACATGGCATGTGATTACCCTATTAGAAAAAAGTATCACCTCTGAGCTGTTATCTCAGTCTAGTGGAATGCGCTGCACGCTGTTCCTATTCCCAACACAGCAGGGTTAACAACCTCTGGAAACTGAATTCCTCATACTGGGGACAGATTATTGGGGCATTAGTCTGTCAGTACATGATGCTTTGCCTTTGTGCTGTAGAGACAACAAACTAATGAAAACAGGTAAAATCATAATAGAACTACTGCTGTTTGCATTGAATGATATTTTGAGATAATGGTGAATGTTACAACCTGATGTTAATGGTGACATATTATACACCTTTTTGGAGTTTTATTTTAGGTTCTGATGTCCTTAAGAATATTTGCGTAATATGTATCAAAAACCCTCTAAATATATTTTTACAGCTCCTTTCTCAGAAGCTCTGCTAATAACAGGTCGATTTTGGTCTGTCTGATTAATATTCATGAGCTTCTGTTCTGATTGGCCTATTGTTTTCTGAATGACGCACGGCCAGGCCAGCCACAGGTAACTAGGGTCATGTATGCTATAGCCTGCTGTGGCTTGGTGATACTCAGAAGTAAGGTAAATATAAACACCAGTAATGTTGGACACTGCTGTGGGAAATGTTTTCCAGCCTTACATGTTTGAGCCTGACTCAGACCATGAATTGGCGACGAGAGGAGACAACCAACCACCTCAACTGCACCTACAACAGGATGGTAATTCAATTTTTTTTTTTTTACACAGATGACTTACATGATGTTCTATAGGTCATGACCATATATCATGCGATAAGTCGATATATCGATTATCAAGACAGGCCAGGAAAAGTGAGTAAAAGTGAGCTGATGATACTCGGCTCTACATGTCTTCGTGCCCTGACAAAACTTACCAATTCACATAATTAGCGAAATGCATAGCGGATATAAAAAATTAGATGACTAATAATCTCTACTAAATTCAGTATTAAAAAAAAACCAGACATTCCAATTATTGGACCAAAAACCTCCGGACATAATATCCTAGAATACTGTGTAACACTTGATGGCCACTCTGTTAAATCTTTGTCATCAGTTAGGAACCTGGGTGTGCTCTTTGACACCTAACTTTCATTTGAAAGCCACATTTCTACCATCTGTAAAACCTCATTCTTCCATCTGAAACATGAATCTAAACAACGACATATGCTCTCAATGACAAATGCCGAAGAGTTAGTTCATGCGTTCTTGACCTCAAGGTAAGATTATTGTAATGGTCTACTGGGTGGTTGCCCTGCGTGCTTAATAAACAAACTACAGCTGATCCAAAGCGCAGCAGCTATTGTATAGTTCTTACTAGAACCAGGAAGTATGACCATATTAGCTTGGTTCTGTCAACACTGCACTGGCTGCCTATTAAACATTGTATCTTACAAAGCACTAAATAGTTTAGCTCTTCAGTACCTGAGTGAGCTTTTAATACATTATAGTCCTTCACGTCTATTGTGATCTTAGAAATCTGGCCAGTTAATAATACCTAAAATATAAAAATCAACCTTTTCCCATTTAGCACCTAAACTTTTACATCTTCCTAGCATTGTTCTGGAAGCAGACACTGTTGAGCTAAATCTCAGGAATGGATTTTAAAAAACTACATTTCCCAGAGTGCACCAGCAGCAGCAAACTGGCTGCTTATCACCAAATGAGTCATTATCACTGATTGAGAGCACCTGTATAAAAATGGAGGTTCTCAGTCATTCAGACATAGAAACTTCAGAGAGAGAAGAACTCCAAGTAACTCGAAGGTTCAGTCCAAAGACGCCAATGGTCGGTAACATGTTTATTTTATTTCATTGTGTTTGAAATGCTGCTAGATTAGTTAAGGAAAATGTTGCAGCATTGATTTAATTGATTTTGTGTTTAAATGAGTTTGTTAATTTCATTTTGAGTTTAAATGTATAAATGAACAAGATAGTACAAGTTAAAATTGTTAAATGTTAAAACTTTACTAAAACATTTGAAAATGTTTAGTTAAGTTGATAACTTTTGTTTTTCTGTCTTTAAAGTTTACAACCTAATTTTGTGGATCAACTAACAAAACCAAAAAGAAAATTAAAAGTGATTGTGACGAGCAGGGCGGGCGAGAGCCGTGAGGGAACGGCGCGAGGCCGGTGACGCGAGTGTTAACGAGCTTCAGGTGCTCGGCGCACCGGTCTCGTATCTCTCACGGAGGAGCTCCGGAAGCATAAAGGAGGAGCGACGACAGTGAAGGACGAGAGAGGACCAGGCCTGGATTTTATGTTGTGGTTTATTTTGTTTGTGTGGGCGGCAGTCGCCGTGAGGAACTGCCGCCCTTATACTTTTTGGTTTATTGTTGGTTTATTTATTTATTAAAACATTGTTGAACGTTCGCCGGTTCCCGCCTCCTTCTTCCCGTTCTTAAGAACTTTGTTACACTGGTGCCGAAACCCGGGAGGAAGGAGGGACATGCTGTCGAAGAGCCCTCGCTGCTGAGGGGGATCGCGGTGCTGAGGAGGTCGGGCAGCGCGGGAGAGAAGACCGCGAGTGGCTGCCCGAAGCGGTGGTACTGGAGCGAATGAGAAATCGGTGGGACGGAGAGCTCGCTGCCGCGCCCCTGGGACGAGGTGGGGTGGCGGCCGTCCAGGAGGGAGCGGAGGAGCCGCCGTTCGCCGTGGGCCAAAGCCTGCTGCCTGCCGCCGTAACGGGGAGGAGCCGCCGTCCGCCGTGGGCCGAGGCCTGCTGCCTGCCGCCGGAGCGGGGAGGAGCAGGGAACGGCGGGCTCGCTGCCGGCTGCCCTCATGCGGAGGAGCCATCGCCGGCCGCCAGGGGGCGGAGGAGGATCGGGCCGTCCACCGAGCGTCCAGTGCCATCGCATGGCACCGCGAGGAAGAGCCTCTCGGCGGGCTGAGGACCGAGCGGCAGTGTGTCGGGGAGCCGGACCAAGAATTTTTTTTTTGTTTTGTTTTCCTCTCTCCACTCTCTCGTCCTTGTCGCTCCTTGTGCTTCCGTCTCCTTTTCTCTCGTCTCGTCTGTCCTTACCCCCAGGCGCTGTGGCCGCCGAGACTGGCCCCCGGGGGGAGTAGGCGCAGCCTCGTGGGTACCCCCCGGCCTGCGAGGGGCGATGGGGGTATGTGACGAGCAGGGCGGGCGAGAGCCGTGAGGGAACGGCGCGAGGCCGGTGACGCGAGTGTTAACGAGCTTCAGGTGCTCGGCGCACCGGTCTCGTATCTCTCACGGAGGAGCTCCGGAAGCATAAAGGAGGAGCGACGACAGTGAAGGACGAGAGAGGACCAGGCCTGGATTTTATGTTGTGGTTTATTTTGTTTGTGTGGGCGGCAGTCGCCGTGAGGAACTGCCGCCCTTATACTTTTTGGTTTATTGTTGGTTTATTTATTTATTAAAACATTGTTGAACGTTCGCCGGTTCCCGCCTCCTTCTTCCCGTTCTTAAGAACTTTGTTACAGTGATTAAGTCAAAAATTTGAGTTGTCCTAGTGTCCTTTGGAACCTGAACGCAGAGTAGAACTTGACAGTTGTAAACCAAGCGGAGCGGCCTGGCCCAGAGGATAAACGGCTTCAGATCCAGAAATAAGCTGCTGACGCAGAGGAGGTCAAGATGGCAGAAGATATCCTGGGGAAGTCGGTCCAGCAGCTCAAAAAGGAGAGGACCACTGCAAAAAGCAACTTCACCAGACAAGCGAATTTCATTTCAAGAGGAGCAAGCAACATGCTTCAAGTGGAATTAAGGGAGGAATTCACTTACCTTTCAAACTGTTTCAGAAAGATGCTCGATGCCAATGATGACTACAGGATTGGATTGGAGGCTGACATCAAGACTGAGGATAAGGAAGCAGGTCTTGACGAACAGCAAGAGGCCGATATTGATAGATCTGTAAAAGAAGGCGAAGCAAAGTTGGCAGAGATAAGGGACATTGTTCAAACAAACCTGTGGTCGAGGTATGGAAGAAGTGAACTTCTTGTGGCAATCCTGGAAGCAGAAAAAGCCAATGATAGAGCGGCTGATGTACCTGTGGAAAGTGCCAATTTGGAGGGCTATGAAGTGCACCTTGCTCTCTTGGAAAAGAGGATAAAAGAGGCCATCTCAGCAATGTCAACATGGGAGAGATGGATCCCTGTGGAATTAAAGGATGAATTAGATGGAAGAGTCAAGGAAGTAAGAGCATCCTACTACAGGCTTGAATTAAGGAGAGCTGAATTTGCCACTGCACGGACAATCAATGGGCAAGGCACAGGAGTGAAACCACTACCCCAATCGGCAGCATCCATACCAATAGTGAGAATCAAGCCAACCACTCTTCCTGTCTTCAATGGAAGCAAGAGAGAATATCACAGATGGAGGAAAGACTGGAAAAGCCTGCAAAAGCAGGGAGAACCATCTGGATCAACTGAAGTTAAGAAAATTCAACTCTTGGAGAGTGTGGATGACAAAATTTCAAAAGATCTCAGACTTTCAACATACACCACTGCCAATGATATTTTCAGAGTCCTGGAGAACAGATTTGGCAACAAGTCAACCATCACTGTGGAAATCCTTGAAGAGCTGGGGAAGATGCCACATGTGAAGGGGAACCAGCCAAGAAAGGTCATTGACCTCATACAGTCAGTGGAGAAGGCCCTAGCAGATCTCACAGAGTTAGGAAACTCTGGAGCCATAAAGAACCCACTGGTAATTAAATCCATTGAAAGCAAGTTGCCTGACTTCATTAAAAGAGACTGGTTGATGTTCATGGTTGAACCCAGAAACAAGGTCACACCAGAGAACCACTTTGACATGCTCTTGAATTTCCTTAAAAGTCAAGAAGAAATACTAGAGAGACTCGAACAGCTCAGAACTGTGGAGAAAATGGAGAAACCAGATCGTTTAGACAAGAAGTATGACAGAAAGATTGCCTCAACAAAAACTACAAAGAAAGAAGAGCTTGAAGAGGTATGTGGTGTCTGTGGTGATAGTGGTCACAACAACAAAATCTTCTTTTGTAAAAAGTTCAAAAGACTTAAGCTACCTGAAAAGAAAGTTGTATTGAGAAAGCTGGGAGCATGCAGGAAATGTCTCGTATGCCATGATGGAGATGGATACTGCAGAGACACTTTCCTATGCAGAAATAAAGACTGTAAAAGGGAAGGTTGTGCCCCAGACCACCATTTTTTTCTCTGCCCAAAAGGAGAAGTCAAAAGAGGGGAAGAGAGAAAGAGTGGAAAAGATGGTAAAGGTGAAAGCAAACTGACGGAGGAACAAGAGGAGATCTTGTCTGAACTTTCCCCAGAAATGGCAGATAGATGCATAAAGGCTTTTACCAACACCACCAAAACCGCAGTGACACTCGATGCTTCAGGCCAGTCTGAGCTACTGCAAAGAAATGGGCTCTCTGAACTTCCTGTCATCATGATGTTGATGCAAGTCACTGCAAACGCAGGGCAGAAGATTGGGACTTTAATTGACCTTGCTTCAGACACAAACTACATTACCCATAAGGCTGCTGAAAGACTGAAGTTAAGAAATGAGAAGATAACTTTAGTTGTGCATGGGGTAGGTGGAATGACCATGAAGGTGAACACACAAAGGTATCTCCTTAAGGTCAGAGTCAAGAGTCCTAAAGGAACGGAGAGGGCTCATGAAATGGTCTGCTATGGCTTGGATGAAATCGCCAGAGTGCATCAAGTAATTGAACCTGAGAAGTTGAGAAAATTCTTCCCAGAAGTCAAACTTAAAGAATTGGAAAGACCAGAAGAGGTTGAACTTCTCATTAGCCACAGAGAGGGAAGACTCGCTCCCCAGAGGGTAAAAATCATTGGAGACCTCGTCTTGTGGGAGGGTCCATTGGGTACGACAGTGGGTGGAGCACATCCCGACTTGTTTGAAGAAGTGGAGGTTGCAGCATATAAGTCCAAAACACACTTTGCTCGCTCCATGAGGACAGCAGCTGTCAAATATCAAGAAATCACAAGTCCAACAAGTGATACAGCCCAGCTACAGGAGGAGGATATGGCTCAGGCCAAAGTTACAGCTGCTAGTAACCGTCAGTTCCTTGAGTGGTGGCACTGGGACAGCATCGGAGCTGCATGTGAGCCAAGATGTGGAGGATGCCGATGTGGAAACTGTCCACCAGGAGGAAAAGAAATGACCCTGGCAGAGGAGAGGGAGCTTGAGGTAATTAAAGAAGGCCTCACCTACAAGAAAGGTGATGATCACACACCAGATCCACATTGGGATGCAAGGTATCCTTGGACGGTAGATCCAGCCTCTCTCCCAAACAACAAAGGTGCAGTCCAGGCTTGTTTTTTAAGGATGGAAAAGCAACTAAGCAGAGAGCCAGATTGGAGAGCCGCATATGCTACCCAGATCCATGAAATGGTCGAACGGGGCGCAGCCATAAAACTCACCAACAAAATCATTGACAAGTGGAATGGACCAGTGTGGTACGTAAGCCACCTGGTGGCGCCAAACCCTCATTCGGTGACAACACCAGTTCGTATTGTATGGAATAGTAGCCAGAGATACAAAGGCGTGAGCATGAATGATCTTCTTCTCAAGGGACCAGATGTTCTTAACCCTATCAGAGCTGTCCTGCTGAGGTTCAGAGAAGGGATGCATGCCTCTCTAGGAGACATCAAAAAGATGTACAACTCTGTATGGCTGGAGGAGCGTGAGATGCATCTTCACAGGTTCCTCTGGAGGGACAGCCCAGATGAAGAGATAAGTGAATATGCAATTACCAGAGTCAACATTGGGGACAGACCTGCTGGGTGCATTGCTCAGTTGGCAATGAGGGAAACCACACGTCTGCCCAACTTTATTCACTTAGAGGATGAGCGCAGAGTCATTGAAGAGGACAGTTATGTGGATGACCTCTTAACCTCCCAAAACAACCTAGATAGACTGGAAAAAATCACAGCAAATGTTGGAGAGATCTTGAAAGCTGGAGGTTTCTTTCTCAAGCCATGGATCCGGTCGGGGCAAAGTGGGAGGCAAGAAATGGAGGGGAAGGTTCTAACAAAGAGACAAGATAAAACCACCTTAATTCTTCCAAATCAAATGAGGGACGAAGACAACAAAGCCTTGGGCATCGGCTACCAAGTGGATGAAGACAAGCTCTACATGTTAACCTCAATTAACTTTTCCAAAAGAAAGAAGAAGATGAGAGTTGGAAAAGATCTTCTCAAGGAGGAGGTGAGAACTGAGACACCTAATCCACTGACTAGGAGAGCTCTCTTAAGCCAAGTAGCTGGACTGTACGACCCAATTGGTTTAGTTACACCTGCCAAACAAAAGGGAGCCATTCTTGTTAGAAAAGCATTCCAAGAGGGAGGTGGTGGAAAACTAACCCAAGAAACTTGGGACAAACCTCTCTCAGAAAAGCTCAGAGAAGAAGCCATACAGCTTTTTGAAGAATATGTGCAGCTTGGACAGGTGCAATTCCACAGGAGTCTCACACCAGCTGGCTGGATAGGGAAACCTTGGGGCATCACATTCTCTGATGGAAGTGACAAAACCTTTGGAGCTGTGATGTATTTAAGATGGGAGACAAGTCGAGGCACTGAAGTTCGATTCGTTGAATCAAAAGCCAAGCTGACACCGCTGGATCAGAAGGGAGAAGCTGTAAAAGCTGAGATCTGTGGTGCTGTCTTTGCAGCCAGGATCAGGAAGTATGTGGAAAAGCATGCTCGAATGAAGATCGAGAGATGGTTCCATCTACTTGACAGTCAAACAGTCTTGGGAGCCATTCAAAGAGTCAGTTATGGGTACAGAACCTTCTTTGCAAATAGAGTAGGTGAAATCCAGAAGGCTGGACCAGTGCAAGACTGGTGGTGGATTAGTGGAGATCTAAATATAGCTGACATCATAACAAGAGGAGGCGCTCCTGAAGATTTGAAGGAGAATTCCACATGGCAAAATGGACCAGCGTTCCTGAAGTGCCCAGTGGAGGAGTGGCCTATAAAATCAGCTGGAGATGTTGCAGCTCATGCCAGGGAAAGTGTAAACAAGCTCCAGAGGAAGGCATTCTCAGGTGTATTAACAAGAGCTCTAGCAAGAATGGGTCAGGAGAAAGAAGAACTACAAGCCACTAAGGAAAGTCCTCTAAGAAGGAAGCCCACTGGCTGGGTTAAAGATCTTGTGGAAGTAAGAAGATTCAGCAGCCTGTCCAAACTGGTGAGAGTCATTGCCTGGGTTTGTCTAGCTGCAAAACAGTGGCTGAAGAAGAAGTGTCGGGCCTCTAAACAGTCAAAGTGGGAGGTAACTTCACCCAAGCAAGCTGTGCTGACTGTCAAAGAACATGAAGATGCACTCAAAGACATCTTCTTCGCAGCTCAAGAAGGTACAACCTTTTCAGACATGACTCTAAGCAGATTGGTAGTTTACAAAGATGTGAAGTCTGGACTGCTAGTTTGTGGAGGCAGAATTCAAATGTTCAACAAAGATAAAACCGCAGTGCCAGTTTTACCATATGAAGCATGGGTGTCTACATTGCTGGCAGAAGAATCCCACATAGTAAACCATGAGGGAGTGGCAGCAACTCTTCTCCGGATGAGAAAGAAAGCCTGGGTGGTAAAAGGCCGTAGACTTGCCAAGAAAATGGTTGATAGCTGTGTGATTTGCAGGAAAAACAGAGCAAAACAGTGTCAACAAATCATGGCTGACCTGCCTCTAGAGCGAACAGCCCCAGCTGCACCTTTTGAATTCACCACCATGGACCTGTTCGGCCCTTATGAAGTGAAGGATGAGGTCAAGAAGAGAACTAGACGCAAAGTATGGGGAATAGTCTTCTGCTGCATGGCTTCCCGAGCCATACACACTGAAGTGGTGGGTGACATGTCATCTGAAGGATTCCTGTTAGCCTATCAAAGGTTCACTTCTCTGAGAGGACACCCCAGGAAACTCTGGTCAGACCCTGCCACTAACTTTGTGGGAGCCAAACCTGCTCTAGAGAAGCTTCACAAATTCCTTGATCGACTAAACAAATCTGAACTTGAAGACACAGCTGCCAAGCATGGTACAGAATGGTCGTGGAAGATCCACCCTGCAGACTCTCCCCATAGGAATGGAGCAGCAGAGGCAGCTGTCAAAGTAGTGAAGCGGGCGTTAAGCAACCTAGTTGGAGATGGTGTTTTCACATGGGGAGAATTCCAAACTTTTCTCTTCATGGTAGCAAACCTTGCAAATGAGAGACCCATCGATGCAAGAACTCAAAGTAGAGAAGACTGTGTAGAGTACATCACCCCGAATTCTCTGCTTTTAGGACGTGCCAATCCAAAGGGAGACCCTGGAGATTTCCAGTTCGATGGCTACCCTTACAAAAGACTTAAACTTATTCAAGCAGAGGTAAGCAATTTCTGGAAGAAGTGGAGCCAATTGGCTGGACCTAATCTATTTATAAGAAACAAATGGCACACCAAAGAGCGAAATGTTGCGGTTGGAGATGTAGTCTGGGTGGCTGACCAAAATGCCCTGAGAGGACAGTACAAGCTGGCTAGAGTGGTCAGTGTCAATTCTGACAGCAAAGGCATTGTGAGAGATGTGCTTGTGAAGACTTTTCCCAGCTATCCTGTTCACATCACAAAGGCAAATGGCAAAGAAGGGCCCACAAGAGCAAATAGTGAAAGAACCAGGAGGCTTCAAACCAAGATCCCAGCCACAATTCTTCATAGAGATGTCAGACGCCTTGTCATTCTACTTCCCATTGAAGAACAAGCAAAGGACCAAGGGCTTGTGTGACCTCTCTGGATTTGGAAAAACCAGGAGCTCAAGTGGGAGGTGTTGAGCTAAATCTCAGGAATGGATTTTAAAAAACTACATTTCTCAGAGTGCACCAGCAGCAGCAAACTGGCTGCTTATCACCAAATGAGTCATTATCACTGATTGAGAGCACCTGTATAAAAATGGAGGTTCTCAGTCATTCAGACATAGAAACTTCAGAGAGAGAAGAACTCCAAGTAACTCGAAGGTTCAGTCCAAAGACGCCAATGGTCGGTGACATGTTTATTTTATTTCATTGTGTTTGAAATGCTGCTAGATTAGTTAAGGAAAATGTTGCAGCATTGATTTAATTGATTTTGTGTTTAAATGAGTTTGTTAATTTCATTTTGAGTTTAAATGTATAAATGTACAAGATAGTACAAGTTAAAATTGTTAAATGTTAAAACTTTACTAAAACATTTGAAAATGTTTAGTTAAGTTGATAACTTTTGTTTTTCTGTCTTTAAAGGTTTACAACCTAATTTTGTGGATCAACTAACAAAACCAAAAAGAAAATTAAAAGTGATTAAGTCAAAAATTTGAGTTGTCCTAGTGTCCTTTGGAACCTGAACGCAGAGTAGAACTTGACAGACACACTCTGTCAGTTTAAATCTACACTTAAAAACACATCTCTTTAAACTGGCATACACTTAACACATAATAAATGTATATTTTCCTATCCTTTAAAGGATTGTTAGACGGTATAAATTAGGTCAGCCGGAACCGGAAGCATTTCCTATAACACCTGTACTTGTTATAATATTAGTCTCTCTGTTTATCCCAAGGTTTACCGTAGTCAGCCAATCCAGGCCGTATCCAGATGAGATTGAGGACCTGTGGCTAAACACAACCATAAGACATCCCTGAAGTGTCAGCAGAGATTGGACCAACTAGTCTCTCCCCTGTGAAGACCTCATCGACACAACAGCCAGTTGCCAGATCCTCAAAGAACCCATCTCCATACTAGCATGATGAATCCACTCTTCAACCAGATGGAACTGGTTTAAATATTTTGAATTTTCCGATCCCAATCTGACTTCTGACCTGAAATGCTGCCTGAATCATAAATTATGCACTGTTCGTTTGTTGGCCAGAGGAAAACTGGCCCCCTGACTGAGCCTTGTTTCTCCCAAGTTTTTTTTTCTCCATTTTGTCACTTGATGAAGTTCCTGGGGTTCCTTGCCACTGTCGCCTCTGGCTCTCTTAGTTTGGAATACCTACTATTCAACAATATTACTGATCTGTCTGCATTGACACCATTGTATGCGAACTGAACTGAGCTGGACGATGACATCACTGTTTTCTCTAGAGCTGCTGTCTGGATAAATTAACTAAATTAATAACAATAATTAATTATTTTTACTATGGAAATAAATCAATACTTACTTAACAGTTATATACTTCAATAACAGTTAATCTTTCGCTGTTATGAGGTTTCAATGATGATTAGCGTTGCTCCATTATGAGATTTCAACAATGGTCGGTTCTGTTCTTTTGTGAGATTTCAAAGACGGACAATTTTGTTCCATTACGAGATTTCAAATATTAGTGGTTTTGCTCCTTTATGAGATTTTAAGGACTGTCGGTTTGGTTTCATTACGAAATTTCAATGATTTTTTTCTTTATTAGATTTCAAAGACCATCTGCTTTGTTTTGTTACAAGTTTTCAATGAATTTCGGTTTTGTTCCATTACGAGATTTCAAAGACAGTCGTTTTTATTCATTTAGGAGATTTCAGTGAGGCCGGTTTTGTTCGGTTACGAGATCTCAATGACAGTTTGTTATTTTATGAGATTTTAAAGACAGTCTGATTTGTTTCGTTACGACATTTCAATGACACACTTTTTTCGCTAGCGAGATTTCAATGATGGTCAGTTTTGTTCCTTTACGAGATTTCAATGACTTTTGATTTTCATTGTCAGTCAGTTTCAATTCAATTTAAAGATTTTAATGACGGTCAGATTTATTCGGTTATGAGATTTCAAAGACGGACGGTTTTGCTGGGTTATGATTTTAATGGGTTTGTTCGGTTACGAGATTTATATGATGGTCGGGTTTGTTCAATTGCAAGATTTCAATGATAGTTGTTTTTGTTCCTTTAGAAAATGACTGTCAGTTTTGCTCCTTTACAAGATTTTAATGATGGTTAGTTTTCAGTGTCAGTTTTACAAGATTTCAATGACATTCCATTTTTTTCTGTTTTGAGATTTCAATGTCAATCAGCTTTGCTCCATTATATGATTCCATGGTTTCATGACGGTTGGTTTCATTTCGTTACGAGATTTCAATGACGGTCAGTTTTGCTCCTTTGCAAAATCTCAATGACAGTCAGTTTTGTTCCTTAAAGGGCACCAATTATGCCTCTTTTTACAAGATTTAAAATAAGTCTCTGATGTCCCCAGAGTGTGTATATGAAGCTTTGTCTCAAAAGACCCCACAGAATTTTTTTTTTTAGCATGTTAAAATTGCCACTTTTGGGGGTGAGTAAAAAAAGTGCTGTTTTATTCTGTGTCCCTTTAAATGCAAATGAGCTGCTTATCAGCATATTAGAATAATTTCTGAAGGATCATGTGACACTGAAGACTGGAGTAATGATACTGAAAATTCAGCTTTGCATCACAGAAAACAGAAACCATTATTTTAAATTGTAAAAATATTTCATAACATTACTGCTTTTCTGTATTTTTCATAAAAAAGAAGCCTTGTTGAGCATATGAAACTTCTTTCAATAACACTTAAAATAGTAATGAAAAAATAGAGTGATTCCATGTAAGCTGTAAGAACTGAATAAAGCACTATATGTGCTATATGTATATATATATGCATGTAATGTAGGGAATATTTTTGCCCCAGAGTCACACCCCTTATTTTCTGGGGTTTATTGCAACTCTTTATTCAGTACAGTTTATGGTGACTGTACTGGGGCTTTGTGCAGTATGTGATGGACTATTTTACACCAGGGTTAACCCTTATACAGTACAGCTTATTGCAACTGTACTGGGGCGTTAGGACCCACTCAGACCACAGGCTGATCAGACCTGCTGGCCTCTCCAACACCTCTTCCCGCTGCTACCCAGTCTCCCATGCTGATAGAGACCAGGCTCAACCCTGTTTAGCTTCAGTGGGTGTGCAAGTAAAAGCCTCAGGTTGACCACAGCAGGGCTACACAAACATTTTTCAACCATAGGCTCACTTATGCAGAAATATATACCTCAACAATGGTGAAATGCTTCATGCCACATTCTATAAGTTAGCATTAACTGCATTGCATCTACATGATAAAAAAAAAAAAAAACAAGTGTAAGATTAGACCACTAGATGATGACAACCTCCTCATTAAGTTGCTTCTGGGGCCTGAAGAACTCTGAGCCAAGTCAAAATGAAACATAAAAATGTTCTCCAACAAGGTGATATTTTGTAAATTTACTAAACTGTTAATGAAGCCATGTAATTTAGTTTTCTATGTAGCCAATAGGAAGAAGGCTGAGGCCGTAAAACAGGTGGGGGTCCAAACATTTGAGAGAACATCACATGAGCTGACTTCATAAATTGACATTGATTTTCCTAAAATGTTTTATTTTGACCTTACCATTACGGTGGATGGTGTTTCCTGCACTTCATTTATATTATTGTATTTCTGATTTGATGCAGTGATGAATTATATGATATGTGACTGAATTTCACAATTATAAAATTATGTATATGTATAATATGACCATCTTATTTTATGCTGGATAATGATTATTTATAAAGTTAATGGTAGCACATATAAAAAAACATAAAAAGTTGGTGAAACTTTTAAGTGGGTTGATCCAATTCTTCTAAATTTGTGACAATATTTTGTAATTGACTATATTGAGTAACACAGACTTCAATATTCAGCATGCTAAACACAACAGTGGTAACAATTACATTTTATTTAAAGTAAATGATCAAGTACACTCTTTTTTAGTCACTAGAACTCATGTGTAAGTCAACTATACTAAGCTTTTGTCAGTACAACATACTATTCCTATTTTACTTTACTTAGTTTTTTAAGGCAATCGGTTTGCATGCTTTTTTTAAGTAAGTCTAACTAATTAGATTTGACAGTGTAGTGGGGACCAGTAATGAGGGAAATTTAATGGTTTAAACACCTAAACATTTAGCACCCAAAAATATAATATTACCTGCACATGGATTGACTTCCTATTAACATATTGACTGAAGGAGCTTTAATAGGAATGAGAGTTCCATCAATGCACATCTGGGAACCCTGAAATTGAAAGTTATGTAAGAAACATTTTAAAATGACTGTGGCTGTATACAGTATTGATATACGCTCTCAAACAAACTAAGCCTGAAACTAAACCTGCCCCGGAGCAGGTTATGATCAGACCTTAAGTTGCTTTGGCTACTTACATACCTTGAAACTTACCTCCGTTTTTGGAACCGAAAGCTGAGATTATCTGCCTACTTACCCTTAAACTTACCCAGGTATGTCACATAACCTGCTTTTTGGAATACCCCCCAGTATCCCTGAGTGTTGGTTGTGTTATTTGAACTCAAGAGTTTTATACTGTAAAACTGTTTTGTCAGTACAAACATAACAAGATGTTTGTCATGATCGTTGATGTTCAAAGTCCATCTTTTATTTCTATATTTATGTAAATATTGTATATAAAGACAAAAATTATAAACCGGGGAGGACACGAGTGACACCAAAGAAAAGAAAACAAAACTCATCTAACTCAAGCACTCTCGAGGTCTTGTTCTCTTTCAAGTCAAGTCAAGTCATCTTTATTTATATAGCGCTTTTTACAATGCAAATTGTGGCAAAGCAGCTTTACATTAATAAGAAAATGGTGTCATTGTGCAGCTTATTCTATGTATTATTGATTCATTCCGTTGCAAAGATCAATAGTTATTAGTCTAGTTAATTTAGGTATAGCAGCACTGGAGAAAACAGTGACGTAATCGTCCGGCTCAGATCAGTTCGCATACAACGGCGCCAATGCGGGCATATCAAAAACACTGCTGAATATCAAGCAAGTGTCCCCAACTTAAGCAAGCCAAAGGCAACAGCGGCAAGGAACCAAAACTCCAACAAATGGAGAAAAAAACCTTGGGAGAAACCAGGCTTAGTTGGGGGGCCAGTTCTCCTCTGGCCAACAGTGAACACTTGTCCGATACTCAGGCAGAGTTACAGGTCATTAAACTGATTTGGAATCGCAACAGTCAAAATATTTAATCTAGTTCCATCTAATTTAAGATCTTTTTGATCACGCCGATATGGGACGGTTTGTTGGGATATGTGCCGCTGGCTGATGAGTCGGTAAGGTCTTCACAAAGGATGAGCTCGGTCACACGGTCTCCGCCGACACCACAGGGCCACACTGCTGCCGCACACAGGCACAGGTTCCCCGTCCGACCCGGACACAGCCCGGATCCAGCCAATCATGTTAATTGGTAAACCTCGGGATAAGCAGAGAGACAAAAAATTAGCGTAGACGCCATTCTTCTTCCGATGTAACGAGTACATCTGGTGTTATAGGAAGTGTTCCCGGTTCCGGCTGACCTGATCTATGCAGCCTAACAATCCTTTAACGGATATGAGGACAAGAGTTTATAGTGCGTCATGTGTATGCCAGGTTAAATAGATGCGTTTTTAGTCTAGATTTAAACTGACAAAGTGTGTCTGCTTCCCGAACAATGCTAGGAAGATTGTTCCAGAGTTTAGGTGCCAAATAGGAAAAGGATCTTTCTTGATTTTTACAAAGCCTTTTGCACAATTGAACACCATTTTCTTTTAAAATTACTTAAGTTGTTTGGTTTTGGGGACTCCTTTATTTCCCACTATTTTTTTATTTTTATTTTTTTCCACTATGTTTTATAAAGGAATAAATAGTTATTATTAATTTTGACACTTCTCACAGATTGTACAGCGTGGTGTTAGGCAGGGTTGCCCTATTACTCCTTTTTTATTTTTATTAGTTACTGAGTTGTTATCTGTGAGCATTGTTCAGAATCAAGAATTGAAAGGAATTTCTGTTTTTGGCAGATTTCACAGTTGGCAGACGACACCACGTTTTTCTTAAAAGATGAAAAATGTGTGTCAAAGGCTTTAGATTTAATTAACCAGTTTTATTGTGCTTCTGGTTTAAAATTAGTTTGTTTATCAAGCGAGCAGGGCAACCACCCAGTAGAGCATTACAGTAATCTAGCTTTGAGGTAATGAACACATGAACTAACTGTTCTGCATTTGTATTTGAGAGCATGTGTCATGGTTTAGATATATTTTTAAGATGGAAGAATGTGGTTTTATAGACGCTAGAAATGTGACTTTCAAATGAAAGACTGGTATCAAAGAGCACACCCAGGTTCATAACTGATGATGAAGACTTAACAGAGCAGCCATCAAGTGTTCAAGTGTGCTCTCTGTGTTGTTCTTGTTCATATGAAGCATCTGGGATGCAGATTAAAGCACAAGAAGAATGTACTTTCTCTCAAATAGAGAATACCTTTTCTGAGGGTAGTGGTACATCTGCCTCCTGAATGTGTGATTTTGATTCTAATGTTACGATCCCTGGTCTAGGACAGGGCGCAACATAAATGACACAACAATAGATACTTATTAAATACTATTTTCTTAATTGTTCTATTGTTTATCTTTTTTTGTTTTCTTTCAATTCAGTAGGATTGTCATGTTGGTGAATATAAAACAATTTTCATAAAGACAGGAACAAGAACTCTGGAGCAGAATCATCAAGGGTGAGCCTATTGGCCTATTGGCCTACAAACAAACAAGGCACTCACCCCCTACGGCTTCCCAAAGCAGTTAAGAAGTTACAAACATGGTCAGCAAGACATGGATACTCTAGCAATAAGGCTCTCACAATCAAAGGTGACTAACAGCACTCTGTTGGAGCATAAATCACAAGGTATAACACCATTCACCAGAGACAACACAGTATCAAAGAGGCATGAGGAATCAAAGAGGCATAGAGCCTTCCAGTGGAGTCCTGAGAAATTTATAGTCCGGGTTTCTGCTCCGGTCCAACCGCCAGCAGCCACTCATTACGCCCAAAACCAATCCTGAAAGAGAAGGAATAAACAACAGGAGCAACCACACCAGAGTATCACACTACGTCATAGACGTAACACTAAACACTGTCAGAGACATCAAGCTATAGGTCAGGAGCTTGTTATAGAAATTCAAAGTCTGTTAGGCCTCATGGTGGCAGCTGCCAATATTATTCCTTTGGGGCTACTGCACATGAGAACTTTCCAGTTCTGGCTCAAGAGCAGAAGCTTTCACCCACTGAATCATCCTTTCATCCATTCAGAGTCGTAACAGTAACACGCTGTGGGCTACATGCTCTTAAAATTTGAAAGAAGTCGTGGTTCTTCAACAGGGTCCTGGCATTAGGGATGCGTTGCCGTCGCACGTCTCTAATGACAGATGCCTCTCTCACGGGCTGGGGTGTGGTTCTTGATGGCCGACCAGCCTGTGGTCTTTCGGTGGAGCCTCATCTCTTGTGGCACATAAATTGCTTCGGAATGAGGAGAGTTTTTCTAGCTCAGAAGCTAGAGGGGCTACTATGTGTTGGTCCGGACAGACAACACTTTGGTAGTTTCCTATATTAATCATCAGGGCGGTCTGCAGGGTAGATCTGTTTGCCTCAGAGGAGACAACCCACTATTCCCTCTGGCTTACCCTCTAACCTCCAGCTCCGTTGGGGCTGAACGCCATGGTACAGGCATGACCGAGACTGTGCCTGCATGCCTTTCCTCTGAAAGGTCTGCTCCCAGCAGTTGCAGAGTAGCAAGGGTTCACCAGGACCAAGTTCATCTCCTTCTAGTGGCTTCCTTTCTGGCCTGCCCAAGTTTGGTTTGCAGACCTAATGTCTCTCCTGGACGTCATCCACTGGAAGATCCTGATTCTCTCTCTACTGCAGGGGGTGATATTCCATCCCCAGTCAGAGATCTGGTAGCTTTGAATCTGGCCCCTGAGAGGTATCAACACTTAAACACAGTAAAATCCCCAGAATTAAATGAACTCTGCTCAGATAACATTTGGTCCCTCTCTAAATAGTGTTAAAGTAACACTGAAGCAGAGTTAAAGTTAATGAGATAATTAAGCAATTAATTTAGTGATGATTGAACATTAATGATGAACACCTGCTGTTAACAAGCAGAATCACTGAAGAAAGGAGAAACACAAGAACTACAACTGACTTCAGCCACAGATGAAAATCTTAGATGAAATCAACTGAAGATAAAAGATATTAAATATCTGAAGATCTGATTAATCAACTCCACAAACAGCATTACCAGATTCACTCATTACTGACCAGACTGACTTTATTTTCACAAGTCTACAGAAGCTCTTATTGAGAATTAACAGAGGTTTAGATGTTTTATTGCTCAAGAAAAATAATATAAAATAAAAAAATGACATTACCATCATGGAGATCAGAGTTTGGTTTAGTTGGGCTCTTGACCCTTAATTTACTGTGTTAGTTTTTTCTTTGTAACAATGCATTACTTGTTGTGAAGTAGAGAGATCACAACTTTACTAAGTGCAGATGTTAGCTGCTTTTATGTGATGCTTTAGTCATTGTGAAATTGCATCCAAAGCTATTAATTATACATTTAGTTATTTATACTTTTTGGCTTTGCATTACCAACCCTGTGGAACCACAGTATGTGTGGAAAGCATTACAGCAAAAAGATATAGAATAATTTTAAAACCATACCATACGTTAAATTTTTTTTTTAACTACTGCATCTTTTCGACACACACAGACATCATATAATTACGTCAATTCTTATTATAAAGAATTGACGTAACATGTTACTAGATTGTAATAGCGGTGCACCAGAAAACACTTTTGCTTTTGATTTCTTCATTAAAACTTTACTTTAGTGCTTAAATAATCAGTTGTATTTTGTACAAAATGTGTTCAATTAATTAATTTTGATTATATTGAGTCTTCATGGTCAGAGTATTCCTTTGACACATGACTATGTTATGCTTGGAGTCTCTATTGAGATTGCAGCTCAAGTTGATGGCATGGCCTCTGGTTTTCACTCTATTATAAAAGGCAATAAAATTGTCCAGCAGCTTTATCCAAACAAGCTGGAATTTATGGGAAAATAGAGAACAGTTCTGTGAAATGTGTCATGATATTGGCCCACAAAATCTGAAAATAACGTCCATGATGAATTTTAAAAAAGAGAGATGCTGAAGTGCTAGTGTTGTGTGCTGTGCTGGTTCAAACCCTGATTGAGGTATATCACACTGTGGCCTCGAGCAAGGAGTAACCCCAGTAACCCTGCTTAACCCCAGGTTGCTCCTGGTTGATTACCCTATAGTAAAAAAATATCTAGAATGTCAGTGTCAGGTCATCAAACATCAGAAGGAATAATAATAAAATTAATTAAAATAGTTATTGCTTTTGTTGTTGTGACCCATGTAACATTTTATTTAAATAAATAAGCAACCAAAATTTTAGATAGGCCTACCAGTGAAATTTTCAATACCACTACAAAACTACTAGCCTAACAATAAAGTTCAAACATTATTAAAGACAAATAAACAGTCAGTAATAAAGTAAGAACAAAATAATTACAAGCAGTAACACAAATTAATACAATAGAACTGTCATGTTTATCCGCTGGAGTGCCCTTTAACATCCAAAAGAGGGCAGTATGCTTCACCATCGGACTCTATTTCCCACAATGCATCACACAGGAACTAATCGCACACTCACTCACATACATGCACACACTACACTTCCCAGAAGCCTGTTTGCCTTCCTGTTATTGACACCTTAGATTACCGTTTACGACCCTTTGCTGCCTGTCTCTTGTACCTTCTGCCTGGACTCTGTTTATGAATGTTATCTGCCTGACTTGACCATTTGCCTGTTGTTTGAGTATGAGTCTGCCTACCCTTCGCTATCCCAGTTTGTTTTTTGTATGACCATTGCCTGTTTGACCATCTCTTGTTAATAAAGCCTGCTTATGGATCTTATTCCCGCGTTGTCACGCACCTCTTCATTACAAGAACAAAGATGAAACAAATTAAATAAACACATATTTTTCTGGCAAGTCTAGTATTCAGGTATAAAGAAATTGAATAATCAAATGTAAAATAATACTGCATAGTCTTCACCCTATAAATTAAATACATATTAATCCTTGTTGAAGCTACAAAATGCATTCAGTCAAGAGCAGTGAGGGTTTTCTCTTTGTCTTCTTAGTTGTTTGATTAATATTTTGACCTAATGCACGGATTGAAGCACATCCGATTTCTGTTTGTTTACGTTCGCTTAAGACAAATCAACTGTTACATGAATACTTTAGAAAATTGTGAGACTTCAAGCACAAGAAGAGGCCAAAGAGAATTTAATTTGGTGCTGAGATGCAGTTCTCTGAGCGCACAGAAAACAGTGTACGACCGAATTGAATTCACTTGTAAGCACTTGAATGTTTAAATTAACCTTTTTCTTTTTCTGAAGAAACAGAACACTTCCCATTTTGGTCATGAGACAGACTTAAAGTAATGTCGGAGGGTGAATGGTTGATATTGATATAATAAAATGCAATTTTGAACTCATTTAAAATGTTAAACACAGGTTAAATAAAAACATTTCCTTTCATCAATTTTTAACAAATAATTTTTGATTATAAAGTTTTAAAGGAGATTTTCAAAGAATGATTTTGGCCACTGGTCACAGTAATGACTGAACTTAAACCTTTTTTTCTTTTCTAATTTTGAATTTTCCACTGCCTCACTTTGTAGAGCTCCAGTCATGATACTTTGACATTGTGTTCTGTTGATGTCATATTGTGAGTTGGTGTCTGAATAAAGATTGCAAACTCTTGAAATACTGTTGCCAAAATTCTAAAAGGAAACATATGAAGGACAATCATACCTATTAAGAGAAAAAAAAGCTTAAAAAAGAGAGAATTCTCTGCAAAGGAACCCTCAAGTCCACTAATATATGATTTTAGTGAACTTAAAAGGGTTAGTTCACATCCAAAATTGTGTCATTAATTACTCACCCTCATGTCGTTCCACACCCGCAAGATCTTTGTTCATCTTCGGAACACAAATTAAGATATTTTTGATAAAATCTGATGGCTTAGTGAGGTCTGCATTGACAGCAAGTTAATTTACACTTTTAATGCCAAGAAAGGTACTAAAAACATGTTTAAAACAGTCCAGAACACAAGATACAGGGGCGGAGATGGGTAGGTTTAGGAATGTGTAAAGTGGGAGGACTTGGATCTGGATCCAAACTCGCCCCCTGGATCTCATGTTCTGCAGTGAAGACCATCTCCAACTTTGCCCATTAAATAAGGTTTACAGTTTAGATCTTGAAATAATTGGCACATTTTACAATTTCTTTATTCTCTTTTTGGCCTCATAGCTATAAACTATAATCTTGATCAGTGTCATGACTAGTTTATTTCACCAGCAAAATTGGTTAATATCTCAATACATAAATGAAAATGAAAAAAAATAACAACAAACAAGGAAAGAAAAAAAACTAAGGTTTTTGTAAATTGTAAATTAATTTGTCACACAAAACTGGTTATTTCATGAATCAAACATTATCATGTCAAATTGTATTTCTCAAACAAAGGCAAAGCTGAGTTGGCAAAAATGAACAATTGTTGCTAATCAAAGATCTTTGGACAGGACAGAAATGAACAATTCACAGGGCAGTGCCACAAATCTGTCTGACCTTAGAATTTATGGCACAACCTGAGAGCAATGGAAAAAAGTAATATAGTCTTCTGAGTCATCTGTTACCCTGAAGACCTCAATTCTTGTCTCATCAGGACAGAGAATGTTTTACTCTTGCTCTCAGGGTCCTATAAAGGCCATTTGTCAAACTGCAGGGGGCTTGTCATTAACCTCTCTCAAAGTAACTTACATCCAGCCACTCTGCCATAAAGAGCTGATTGATAGCATCCTGCTGAGATGGTATATCTTCTAGTAGGACCTCCTATCTCAGTATTCAACAAACTTTACCTGAAATTAAACATATGTAAGTGGATTAAGCGGAGCTTAATTCCCAGGATGGTGTACATAACCGGCCAGTCCACATTTTCATGTGTGTCCCCCAGGGTTATGTTCTGGGCCCACAACTCAAAATGTCTGGCTCCCAAAAAAAAAAAAAAACATTGAGAAATGTGTTCTCAACAGAAAGATAAATACAATTATTATAGAATTTATAGAAAAGTCAATATTATTTGTTTTCTTTTTATTGGATTATTTTTCATATTCTCATGTAAAAACTCATGGCCACAAGGATACTCTTAGTGGCTGTCAAGGTGTTGCTAAGGAGCTGCTAAACTGTTTGATGTCGTTTCTAGGGTATTGCTAATTGGTCACTAGGAGGATCTGGTTGGTTGCTAGTTACTTATTTAAGAAAATGTAAAGACTGGTTTATGTGTGTTTATGTGTATTTGAGAGGCCAGGAGTGTGTAAGTGGGAGACAACTGGAATGTCGGTAATGCCTTAAAACTTTCTGTGTTTGTGTGTGTGAGGGAGTGCAGAACTCTGCATTCCCATGGTGAGTCATAGGTCAGGCCATAGTCCTGTGAGATGACAGAGCCTATTTCCTGTGATTATTAGCATTTTATTTTTTTTATCTGTTAGTCAAGCAGAAAGAGAAAGGTTGAGTGAAAAATACATGGTTAGCTTTTGCCCTAACACCCACTAAAACCACAGCATCATGAGCTCAAAAACTGTATGATGCTCCACAACAATTCTTCAAAGGTGCTATAAGCAATTTTTTAAATACCACAAATACGATGTTCCCACTAACTGACAGACATCACTGAAATAGGTCCGGGGAAATTTACACATGTCCTCCCAGGGATGGTTTATTGTCTAGACTCTAGAGTTCTCTGTATAGTCCTCTCTATGGAGTTGTATCTTGAAGCTCGAGGCAGATGCTGAAGTCTCCAGCATACCCTATGAGGATTATGAGACACAAAGGTTTCACTGCAGCAGTTTATTAATGTCAGACCGCTGCAGTGCTTTAATTTCATTAAAATCAGACATTATACTGAGCATGGGCTGATGAGGAAACAAGTAAAAGTCCTTACCTTGACACAAGGAATTAATATTCTATTTGTAACACGCAGATTTTAGTGATATCCATGCAGCTTTTATACAACAGGTCAATGAACAAGAAATTAATATTAGAGCTGCAGTCCATAAGTTTTGCCTCTTTGTCTCCATCTTTGTTTTAAATCTGCAATTGCAGTTATTTCCGGAATTATCATCTTTACGTGGGTTGTGCATCGGCGCTTCTTCTTACGTTGAATCTAACGTTTGCTGTCAGTATTGGTGGATATTGTACTTCGGAATCACAGATTCTACATCTTGGAAGTATGGCCAAAATAAGAATTTTCATTGGAAAATGGAATCTAAACAGGTAAGTGACATGTCCTGCCACTTTTGTTCTGACTAACTGAGAAAAAAAGCATTACAATAAACTACCAATGGTGATTAAATGGAATGATTGCTTAGCTCGGATCAGGTCAAACTGTTCAAATTATTATTATATAAATATTATAAATAAATATTACAAATAAATATTATACTTTGTTCTCAAATTGAATTGTTAATGTTAACAACATCAGCATTGCATGACTATATGCATTTAGTGTGTATTAACATTTCTTGTAGATTTCAATTTCTGTAGCCACTCCGCAGTCCAAAGACTCTTATGGTTTTTACCACAGGTTAATCTCCAGTTGTCATTGATGATTGTCAATCTGTCATCAAAATGATAAGTTTAATTGACCCTTTGCAAACAGTTTGATTGACAGGTGATCTAACCAATCATAACCCCGAATCCGCTATTTTATCCGACAAAGCATTAAAAAATTGTACGTATTCACATCTTTCCGTGTTTCCTTCTGAGGTCCATTCATGTTTATTTGATGCTATTAATGAACTAATATGAAAAGATGATCGGTTCACGAGCCGCTTGAAGGAGCTACAGCGATCTGTCATGACACATTAAAGTGCCACTATACGGTATTTATTGTTTACAAATTACAATATTTTAATAATGAAACTGTTTCATACGTTGTCAATGTCATTTTTTTCGCCGCAATGTATTTTTCACTGTCTGAGAACATGATGTGTGGTGTGAGAGTGCATGGCTTGTCGGGCAATAACTAAAGGGGCGGGTCTCTGCTGTGAGAAAAGGCTATAAATGACCAGCCACCTTCAGCATCCTCACATGCCTACTAGCTGAGACTCCTGTTTACAAACGTGACGTAATGACACAAAGACAAACGGCTGCATGCTCGAATTTCCCACGGAAACCCTATTATTATAAAGCATTATTACAAGCTTACCATTGTGAATCACGCTAAGGTAAGGAGATAGTTTTGAACACTGGCAGGTTATATACTTTTTTTTTATTTTTAACCCAAAAAGTTACAAACTGCAGCTTTAAGTAATTTACATTTTAGATGCAGTATTGCAAAATGAACCAAAATGTGAACAGCTGCAATACAGCTGTAGTGTTTCATTCCTGAATGAATCGTCGATTTTTAACAAATCGGTTGAATGAATGATTCAATGACTCATTCGTACAGACAGTCACATTTTTTGAATGAATCATTGGGTGAATGATAGTGAATGACTTTAATGTCTCACTCATAAGACCTTGCATAATAATGTAACCTTTAGAAAGTCTCTGAAAAATCCCCACCAAAAAGAGACAATCCAATTTGAGAACTATTATGAAGTAGGCGATAAAACTGTATGTGAAATAATTTGTATGTCTGAATTCATAGTATTCATAAAAAACTAGGCGATATGTACCCAGGTGACCTACTACTTCTGGAAGATTCTGAAGTGTGCATCCAGTAGACACTTTAATGTTCCATGAGACCACGGGAATTGTGAATAGCAGTAAAGCAATGCAACTGATGCTGTAAGTCGCATGACAATGACAACATGACGAATGTAGTACGCCCAGATTACATTCATTCTACACACATAGAACATACTTTTTTTAACTCTCACAAAATAAGTTCTTCATCAAATGTAGCACATGCTCAGGCAGAATATGATTTCCTATGCAGTGTTCACTTGAGGGCTGCAAAAGACTTGATTTACTGCCTAGTTATTGGCCTCTGAACTTCTTTCGTCAAGGAGTGATTTTCTGTTTCACATACCATGACTCATATTTACAAGTCTGCGAGCTGAACTGTCATTATAGCAGCTGTGCTGGTGTGAGACAGTATTGACGTGTTTGACAAGATCTGGGCTGACATCCTGGAACCTATCGTAACTTTTGTGTGAGCTTGTCTGGTTTCTGCTGATGTCACTGCATATATGTGTAAATACAGTATTTAGCACTGACATGAAAACCAACAACTACAGAAAAATCAAGAGTGTTTCTCAGCCTTAAGCTAAAAAATGTTCCTTTTAAGCTATTCCTTTAATTCAAAATATCAACACAATCCTACAAAGCAACTATATTTATAAGAGAAACTCAAATAGAAACTTCAGATAACTTAACTGAAGGACTTTATTTCTTCCTGATTCTTCCTGATCTATTTCGTCCACATATTCCCCTTTCTCTGTGTGGGCTAGTGTTTAAGTGAGGGCCGTACTTGTTAAACAAGGCTCAGTAAAGTGTTGAGGACTGCAAATGCTGAGTGGCTGTATTGTCTGAAGAGAGACCTAAACAGTCTACAGGGCTGAATTGTGCGTAGTTTACCATAGTAACCGGGTTAACAAGGCTGTTGCTTCAGTTGCTTAAGACAGCCATGTGTTTATGTCGTGAATGTGTCTGTGCATGGTGAAACAGGGAGTAAATGAGACCAGAGAGGGTGTAAATATGTTGATGTAGAAATCTGCTCTAAGCAAATGAGAAATAAGCCGATTAGTTTGACAACTAAAAGCGAATTGTGTCATTTTTTTCCTGCCTAAAATGTCAGTTTAATATGCAGAGAAAACTATAAGTAAGCCATTCATAGGTTGATTTCTTGAAAAGTGTAAACACTGTGTCTGTGGTGGTTACAAACCATTGCTCTGTTTGTTTGAGCGACCCAACATAAAAGTGACTGAACCAATGGTATGAGTTTGGGGCAGGGAAACCTGCTTGTCCGACCAATCTGAAAATTACACATTTACAGAATGTATCAAGCAGTATTTTGTTTAAATAGAGTATGGAGTCTGATAAGGTGAATTAATGTTTTAGGGAAATTTTATATGTATGTGCTGTCACTGGTTTCTAGATCATCGATAAACATAAAAAACACATTCCATATAGTCACTCATATAAACTTTTAGTTAAAAAAAAAACAAAAAAAACTGTATTTGTGTTTCTTAAAATGTGGCCACTGGCTCTCTCAACTTTTAGAAAATAAACATTTTTTGTTTAATATTTTAATAATGAATATTTCCACCACAAAGTCATTTCCCCCACATCTCAATTTTGTGTGTGTGTGTGTGTTTAATAGTATTTTGTGATGGAAATGGAATTTTAATCATTTTGGAATACAATTGCTGACTCTTTGTCTTCCTAATAGTTATTATCATATCTAGCATTTCATGTCCTAAATAAGTATTTATACTAAATAATATTTTCATACATTTGCTCATAATTTGACAAACTTGCAGCTTGATTGGTAACACACACAAACAATAATCTTTCTCTTTGTTTTGTTTTAATGTTTTTGTCTGGGACAAAAGTAAAAAACAAAAACAAAAAAAAACATTAAATTTGGTGTTGGTACGATATTTTACATCTGAAAGAAGTCTCTTAAGCTCATCAAAGATGCATTTATTTGATGAAAATGCAGAAAAAAACTGTAATATTGTAAAATAAAACAACTATAAAACAATTTAAAACAACTGTTTTTGTAATATACTTTAAAATGCCCACCGTTGGTTTATTCCTGATGGAAAATTTGAATCTTCAGCAGTTGCCCTGCAATTATTCTTGCGGAACCCTGATACATTGTTCAGGATTCTTTGATCAGAACAGTGAAGAACAGAACAGAAAGTTCAAAAGAACAGCATTTATTTGAAATCTAATCGTTGTAACATTATAAATGACTTTGTTGACACATCTGATGAATTGAATGTGTCCTTGTCAGCAATTATTCAGATAAAAGTATTCAAAGTATTCATTAAAAAAAAAAAAAAAATAAAAAATAACTGACCCGAAACATTTGAACAGTAGTAGTATTATGTCATCATCAAGAATGATCGATGCTGCAAGTATATGAGAAAAACAATAGGAAGAATCAAAATGTTTCCTGAAGTTTGTTTGTAAGCATGTCTGAGAGCTTTGTTACCAATGTAAACAGAGTAAAGAAAGGCTGAGTTCTGGGTTTGGTACGGGGGTCATGTGGGGGGTTGGTTTCATAGCATGGGGTGGGGGGTATCAACTTACATTTCCCCCTGGGACGCCCACATGACCCTGGAAAAGAGGGAAAAGATGTTAGGTTATGGACTGAGCTCTCTCAATGAGAACCACATGCAGGAGAGAGAAAAAAACAGAGGGAGGAGAGGAGGAGGGGACAGTGTGTGACTAAAGCCAGTCTCTGAGACGAGACAGAGTGCCGCGTGGATCTCTCCTCAAAAGCTGAGCGTCCAAGGAAAGAGAGTGAGGGAGTCTTTGTGAATAAGATTCCACAGAATTCAAAACATTCCAGAATTCTGAAGAAAAAAAAAAAGCTTGGAGAAGAAAGAACAATGTCAAGTGCAATCATGAGACGAAACTCCAGCAAGCAAGGTTTGCAGAATCTCCTGAGGTGAGGAATTTATATGCCAAGCTTTCGCATCAAATTTAAGGTTTAATGCTGGGATCTCAGGTGTGATGATGGGCATATATTTTGTTTTCTTTGTTAGTTTGCAATTGCTAATGTCAATTTCATGGGTAATGACACAACATGGGTTATTCTTGTTTGAAATGAAGGCAATTTATGATAATGTTTAATGATCTATATAACAGTAAAGCTTATTGAAATTCCATGTTGTGTTTTTTAAGAACCTGACATTCTTTGCTATGAGAAGACATTAACGTTTTACATTTGGGTAATAGAAAAAAAACTCTGTATTTGGTTATTTGACATATAACATTAAGTTTTTAGGTTAAATTGTACATATACATATAATGGTAACTATTTCTTAGGTCTTTTAACTGGCCACTATTTCTTTCATTTAAAAAAAAAAAAAAAAAATCAAAATAAGCATCAGCATTTTTTTAATCACTGATGTGTCTTTAATAGTTACATTTTAAAACTATGAATAATCCCTCAATTCACAAATGTCGTTCAATTAATATGAGCTCATAAAACTCTTAAGTTTTGCAATTTTGCTGAAATGACTCATTTGTAAATACCAACCATGTTTACACCTGAACACGAACACGTACACGATTTAAATATAGTATTTAAGATACAATAATTAAAGGTTAGTTCACCCAAAAATGAAATTTCTGTTATTAAGTACTCACCCTCATGTTATCCCAAACCCGTAAGACCTTCGTTTGTCTTCGGGACACAAATTAAGATATTTTTGATGAAATCCGAGGGCATTTCTCGACGGATTTAATGATGTCTTTAGTACCTTTCTGGACCTCAAAAGGTTCAATCACGTTGCTGCCTATGTGTGAATGAGATACCCTCAGATTTCATCAAAAATATCTTAATTTGTGTTCCGACGAAGGTCTAACGGGTTTGGGACGACATCAGGGTGAGTACTTAATGACAGAAAGGTCATTTTTTGGGTGAACTAACCCTTTAACTCTCATCACATTTTACTACACTTAGTCACACCTTCATGCTTTGTTGTCTTTACAGAGAAATACATGATGTATAGTTTACTGTGACTTTTACATGCTGGAATTTTGCCAGGGTCCCAGATGAGAGTTTATTGTTTCTTCCAGAGGTGCTGTGGGATTGTGGATAGCTGACGGGACAGGAGAAGGGAGAGTTGAGGGCATCTAATTAAAGATTTGACCTGTTGACATTCATTGGCAATGACACACATTGATATGACCGTTTATCTGTAAAGTTGTTGGAAACAAACTATAATTTTGGTACAAAGCTGGGTTTGTTTAGTGTAAATAATGGAGCTGCCAGTTCACAATGTACTACTTTAAACATCAGTGGTGAACTACCCAACTGTGTTTTCCCACAAAAATAAATATGTCTATTGAGAATTCTTCCAAAAATGAGCCAGAAAAAGCTTAGTTCACCTAAAAATGAAACTTAAGTCATTGTTTACCCCTCATGTCTTTCAAAACCTGTCTTTCTCCCATGGAACACAAAAGGTGTGGTTTAAAGGATAAACGATGGCAGTTTTCATCTTAAATAGCGCATAAACCGGCATCTGAACAACCACACACAATATGTATATGTATATATATATATATATATATATATATATATATATATATATATATATATCAGGATGTGTATAAAGTATTAATTTCTGCACGGACGGGATTTGAGATGGATCAGGTGTGCTTTGTCAAAAACAAACAGGTTGCATTAATGGCAGACAAGATTTATTTCCCCAAGGCTTTTCAGAGCTGCCAAAAACAGCTTTTTCTCACACTCAGCAAGTTACTTTCTCTATTAACGGCCTGCATTCATCAGAACCGCTGAGACACGTACTGTATGTGTCAATTACAACACTGTGTATACAATATTTTGTATACACTTGTCAACGTGTTTTGAAATCCATTATAACCTTTACAGATTGTAGAGAACACACAGTAAGTCACACTGACACTTACCGCAAAATCATTCTACTAAACCGTTTTAGATTTGGAAGGATGTAACTGTTTTGTGGTTTTGATTCTGTGATGTAGAAATTTCACACTAATCTTGCACAAAACGTTTCTCTCATTGTGGTCAAAGCCATGACCCCCTGATCTGCGGACTTTACGTGAGCCTCTCTTCTATTTACGATTCTCTGATAAGAGCTGCTGGAATGCAGAAGGCTTAGCTGTTTGACTGAAAGGGGGAATAAACTTTACCATCCCTGTGGCAGTATGTTTTTCCGAAGGTTTCGGAGGTTTTAGGTAGCAGAGTAGAATAAACACTGAGGGCACTGTGCTATGTTTAGTTAAGCATTAGAGACTTAGATAGGGGGAATGGGGGAAGATGTGCCACAACAGTTAGGCTCTAGGCAATGACAAATGAGATGTAAAAGATGCAAAAATCAGGTTAGTACTGTATATGTCAGGATGTCATTCCTGCGCCTGTTATGCACATTTTCATATACCAACTACACTCTTAGAACTAATGGTTCTTTTTTGGCTTCTATTGTTCCATGAAGAACCTTTAACATCCATTGAACGTTTCCCTTATACCAAAAGGTTCTCTATACTGAAAAATGGGTCTTTAGATTTTTAAAATGTTAAAATGCAGATTCTTTTAAAAAAAAGTCAAAAGAGAGTTACTTTGGTGAACTAAAAATGTCTCATCTATGGCATTGCTGTGAAAACTATAGAAGCTTGTTTCCACCACTGAATAAAAAATAAAAAAGGTAATTGCGACTTTTCATCTCGTAATTCTGACATTTTTTCTCAGAATTGTGTGATATAAACTCACAATTGTGAGTTATAAAGGCAGAAGTGTGTGATATAAAGTTACAACAGAGTGTTATAAAGTGAATACACACAATTTGACCCTTCGCCGGCAGTTTGATTGACAGGCGACCTGACCAATCATAACCCGGAATCCGCCATTTTGTCTGACAAAGCAGACAAGGGAGTTAGTAGATTAATGTTGGTGAACATTCCTTCTGATGTTCATTCATGTTTATTTGATGCTATAAATGAACTGGTATGAAGAGATGGTTGGTTCACGAGCCGCTTGAAGGAGCTACAGTGATCTGTCACGACACATTAAAGAGTGCAATATTTTAAATATGAAACTGTTTCATATGTCTGTTGACACATTGTCAGTGTCCTCTTTACTCTGGGATGTATTTTTCACTGTGTGAGAATATGTGGCATGAGAGCGCATGGTTTGTCAGACAAAGCAACAGTCACTAAAGCGGACGGGGTCTTTGCGAAGGGTCAATTCTGAGAAAAGAAGTCAGAATTGCAAGATCTAAACTCGCAATTGCGGGAAAAAAAAGTCAGAATTGCGAGATGAAAAGCTGCAATTACTTTTTTATTTTTAGAACCTTTAGTTTTAAGTGTGAGCAATTGAGGAATCTATCCTCTCTTTTTGAAGTGTGCTTAGAAATAAATCACTTTTAGAGCTCTCCGATTAAATTACATAATTACAGATGTTACAATCCTCATGATTCATATCGGCACACTTTCCACAGCTTAGATCACTCCTTTGAAATTTCTTCAGCCATTTAGGGAACACTGGGAAACGTAAGCGAGGTTTGCAGAGATGTGACCACACATTGACAGCAGGAAGATACTAATTTGCCTGGGAAAATATCTCTCCTTTGCTCTTTAAATCTGTCGTTAGGATGACATCATCTGACTCATGGAGTCAATTCCTCACAGCTGCCCTTCAATGCAGACATAAAATGAGAGAGGAGGAAATAACAACATCCATCATTCAGATCTCAAAAGGCAGGATTTGCTTCCCTGTAAATAAACACAAAACAAGTATATGCTTCCCTGTAAATGAGAACAAAAGGGAACATTTAAATGGTTTCAACTAAGAACAATGATTTGCTCTTTCATATAAAGAGAATCAGAAAAGAGTAAAGTTAAGAACACATGGTACAGCAGGAACTTTTTATCCCTTTCACATTTTAGTCTGAGATAGAAAAACACATTAAAATGGATGTTGGTGTGTTTGTGATTGCTGGCTCCAGTTCTCCTGATCACACTGAAAGCGATTTCTAATGCCTTAAAGTAATTTTGTGCATATATTTAACTATATATGATTTTAGCATTATGCTGTTCTCTAATAGTTTTTTTTTCTAGCTTACTAAAAGGATTGAATGACTTTGGTGAGGTATATGTAACGTTGTTGGGCCGTACACACACCCATGATTTCACCAAGTACAACATGTTCCTGGATCAACATCTTTGTTGATCCTGGAACAACATTCCAATCAACCAATCAGATTTGAGGGAAAAGTTTACAGTTTATGTCAAGTTTAGGCTTTCAACCAGGGTTAGATGCTTCTACATCAGTGTTATTCACCTATCATTTTCCTCTGATTTTATGGATAAGTTATGGGTAGGGATAGGTTTAGGGGTAGGAATAGGGTTAGGACATGATTGTTGTTCCAGGATCAACAAAATATTTTGATCCAGGAACATGTCTTACTTGGCAAAATCACAGTGACCCACTGTTTTGTTGGCATATTTTCCTTGAAACACAGATTAGGCGATTAGACCAGTAATACATTTCAGGTGATAAATTACAGTAAGTTGTCCTGTATCTTTTAACATGCCTGTTTATTCATCCAGTGTTTATTTGTGTTATAACAAGTAGTAAAGATGAAGATATGATCAATTCATGTGAGCTTGAGGTATGCAGTGATATTACTCCATATTTAATAGTATCAAAACAACATTTGTTGTTTGCATTTCATAATAAACAATTTCCATTCAGTTTTTATGTGGGCAGAGATGCATTATCTAGAACAGTCTTGTCTTGTCCTCTATTGAACAATGAAAAACTTCCAGTTGTTTTGTCGTTACAAGTTACTGCACAGTAAAAACCCCAGAGTTAAATCAACTCTGCTCAGATAACATTTGGTCCCTCTCTAAATAGTGTTAAAATAACACTGAACTAGTGTTAAAGTAACACTCTTCAGAGATTGAATGTCTTTTATCTTCAGTTGATTTCATCTAAGACTGTGGCTGAAGTCAGTTGTAGTTCTTGTGTGTCTCTATTCTTTAGTGATTCTGCTTGTTAACAGCAGGTGTTCATCATTAATGTTCAATCATCGCTTAATTAATTGCTTAATTATCTCATTAACTTTAACTCTGCTTCAGTGTTACTTTAACACTATTTAGAGAGGGACCAAATGTTATCTGAGCAGAGTTGATTTAACTCTGGGGTTTTTACTGTGTGTCAGTGTAAACTAGGGTTTGCATCGACTAATCGACTATTCCACGTCATGCTTAAAGCGTCGTGGCAGAGCATTAAAGTCGACTAGTCGATAAGGTGGTGCAACCCCTAGTTTACACTGACAGGAAGTTTTTCATTGTTCAATAGAGGACAAGACAAGACTGTTCTTATTTAAACCAAAAATGAAAGCTCTGGCTGCATTCTAATGTGCTACTTCTCTACAGTATAATAGGTGAAAACCAGTATGTGAAAAAGTTTAACATCTGAATTAATATAAAACAGGCAAAAAGTCCCCAGATGGCACTTTTGGCCAGATTCTAAAGTGCACACCCAGGCCATGGAAGGACATAGTCTCACTCACAGTGCCAGAAATCGCCAACTGTAACTGAAAATAAATTACTTCTAGTTGCTTAGTTGCTGGTGTAAACAAGGCTTTAAAAGGGGTAGTTTCCCCAAAAATCATTTACTCACCCTCATGTTGTTCCAAACCTCAATGGTTTTCTTTCTTCTGTGGTACAAAGAAGGTATTTTGAAGAAAAAAAAAAAGACATAAAACATATGAAGAATAGGTTGTCTTGGACCCTTTCATTATATGGACAAAAACTGTTAAAAATATCTTCTTTTGTGTTCCCCAGAACAATGAAATTCATACATGCCTTCAATCAACAATAATGGCACCCTGTTTGGAGAGCATGTATCGGACAATTGGCATTCACTGATTTCACTTATAATTAAGGTTAAGAGTAGAAAAGGGAAACTCAGGTCGGAGGTCAATTTCCATGTGACCCATTTGTGACTGACCCATGTAGCTCATCCCGTGCTCTGCAAGACTAGACTTGGCTGTGGTAAATTAGGGCAGGCAACAATGGCAAAAAACATTTCCCAATCTGTCGAGCCTTCCAAATCCTTTCTGCCCCAGGGCACCAGGCTGTGGAAGTTTCGTCAACACATTGTCAGGGGAGGTGATACATGCTGAATATAAGCCAGGCTCTTGTTTTCTTTTCCCATTCTTTCTTTCTCACTTTATTGTTTCCATTTAATTCAGAAAAGGGTCTGAGAAACATTTTGTCAGGCTGTGTTTGACAATACGCTCACCATGACTGAAAATCTGTTTTCACTTCCATAACTCTTGGAAGACAGTATTTCCAGACATAAAGGGAAAAAGAAAAGCGGGCTACATAATCAGACTGATAGTGGTAAATAAATCTGATGTTGAATGACATCATTGGCAGGATTGACATCATTCAAGTAGCTTCTGCCAAGAAATGAAGTAATCCTGTCTGAGTGATTAACAGCCTATAATAATCAGAGGCACGGGAACTGTGTGTGACAGATCAGATCCTGCCATAAGCCCTTTGTGAAACTTTGTTTTAAGATGTGGTTTGGTCTTTAAACCTTAGTTGGGTTATACATAGAAACTGGTTTGTACCAGTATTGCTGAAAGCCGAGTGCCACAGGTAACTGCAGCCATTCTGATATATTCAGTACATCTCAATCGCAAGTATAATTGCAAAAGCTTTTCTACAACAGTTCAATAAATAAAAACTATTGTTCTGTAACTTGTATTTGAAACTAAACCGGTTAGATTGTAGATTTTTCTTAGTTCCAAAAGGCCAAATTTCTAAATGAAAGATTGATCAAAGATCAAAGCTGATCTGCAAGTCAGCAGAACCTTCTGAGAACTCTTCAAAGAGAGTTCTTTGAACAAGGAGATCATTGAAAAACATTTGTAGGGCTTTTAAGGTTCCTGAGTTGCTGTGTGGTTCTTTTGACTATTAAAAAAAATCAAGTTGTTACATAGGATCTTCATTTAATCTTTAAAGCACCACTATATACTGTAGATCATTCAATAAATAACTTCAAATAAGAACACAAAACTTTCGCTAATGGCATCAGGCTGAAGAAACTTTGGTTCAAATTGGAAACTCTTTTGGATGTTGATAAGACAATATTGATCAGTCAACATGCTTTTACGGCTATTTGTAAATCCATTGTAGCCACCTGTGACCTCAGATGTAATCTGGCCTGACATTCTTCTGAGGGTCATTGGTGACCTGTGTTCACCCTTAATTGATCCACAATCCAGACTGAGTGCCTAAAGAGATAGTTCACCCAAAAATCATTTATTAACCCTCGTGTCCTTCGAGACCTTTGTGACATTCTTGCTTCTACAGTCAAGTCATCTTCATTTTTATAGCGCTTTTCACAATACAGATTGTTTCAAAGCAGCTTCACAGTGATAATTGGAAAGTTAGTGGACAGAGATTGTTTTGGCTTTACAGCTGCTCTAAGAAAATATTATTATCGAGCTAAAGTAGGTTTTTGATTGAATCCCTTCCGTTGTAAAAATTGTTAATTATTAACTTAAGGGCCGCTTAAACAACACCTTTCCAACCGAAAACCAAAGAGCTCTAATGCATTCTTGCCGTTCATTTAAGTGTTTAGTGTTTATAGGTTTGCACATTTGAATGTGTATGTGTTCAGACGCTCTTTGTAATAAAAGTGACAAAAAGTTACTTGGTAACTAATACAAAGATATTTTGGAGAATGTTGGGGTCTAGACAACATTGGAGCCCAATAACCTCTAATGTATGGACAAAAACACACACACACACACACACACACACACTTCAAAATGTCTCCTTTTTGTTCCACAGAAGAAAAAGTCATAGGTTTGGAATGTGAGTGAAGGATTATAGAATTTTTTGGAGAACATAAACCCCCTTATGATCTGGGAAGAGCAAAGTTCATTCTGGCTACTATTAACATTCGTTAGAAATTTAGCAAGACTTTGCATTAGTAAATAAAGCTTCAAGTGGCAAATGAAACTAGTTTGTTTGGCCTACTTTTTCCCGGTGTTGGAGACATGAAGATCATGTTTGTGTATGTTTATAGGGTAAATAAACACAGAGATACCTCAGTATCTTGAGTATGAGTTTGCATGGGCCTCGCATCTCTGTCACTCAAGCATTGGCGGTGTCGAATGCCAGAGCAGATGTTTCACTGGCTCCAAGCAAGCAAGATCTCAAGCAAGGGACTAAACAAACTATTGTTGGAGATATCTTGAAGAGGTCCATGTATCACAGTCAACAGCACTCTTTTGGGCTAGGGGGTCATTCATCATTCGACCACGATTCTCAGCTGGGTCAAGAAAGAAAAATGTATCTGGTATAACAAGGGACTCATTCTCGCTTCTTCTCCTCCAGAGTAACGGCCCAGCGAAGTATCGAAGATGCTGAGGAGATCGAGAGAGAAAGGCGACGTCGGGCCCGGGAGGCCTTCCGCAATCAACACAGCCAGTCTAGATCAGCTGGGTCCCCTCAGGGTAGTGTGAACCCACCCGAGGCCAGCCTGTAAGTGTGAATGTCATTCTATACTCCGCACTTCACGTGGTATTTGTTAAGGTTCTTTTGTTGCCTGGCTGATTTCCATATGAAATATGGAAATTTCATTGGTTCTCATTGCAGCTTATTCTGGCCAAGAGCTAAGACAGTAAAAAACTAACCAACTGCAGTTTTTGTTTTGTTTTTGGGTCAAAAAAAGTGTCTATGATAAAGAAAAGAAAAAATCTAGTTTAAAACAAGTGTCATGTTCTTCGAAATGTAGTGAGGAGATGGGGTGGTGGAGGGATGCTGATAAACTGTTAAAACGAACGGAGATAACTTTACTGTATTTATACCTCTTTACGTTGATTAAGTTGATTAACTGAATGCTCTCCACTTTTGCTAATTAGGTTAATAATGTGAACTTGCTTCTCCCGAACAACATAATTTGTTGTAGCGCTTTGCTGGAATATATTTTCAAGGAAGTATAGAGTCTATTAACAGAGGTGTAATGTAACAAAGTAATAATACTTAGTTACAATACTTGAGTATTTTTTGGGAGAATCCGTACTTTACTTGAGTTTTCATATTTCTGTCAACTTTTACTCGACTATATTTCGTAAATAAAATGTATACTTTTACTCCGATACATTTCTTCAAAGCATTTTCGTTACTTACTACAAAATAAAGTTGGAAGCACACTGGACTGCACACTGGACTCTATCGCACAACCGCGGCATATTTCATTTTCAAAATTTACATTTTAACATTAGTTTTAATGCACTGTGAATTAACATGAATGATCAATTAATATATTAGTATTTTTTATATTTAAATCTTACAATAAACATTTTGCCATTTTTTAAATTCAAAGCAAACAAAATGTAAAGAATTAAAACTGAACACAATCTTGCTGCTCAAACTGTGTACAGAACAATTTTTAATAATATTTTCTGCTCCTTTTGAATTTTGCATTTACTTTTACTTCTAATACTAAAGTATGTTTAATATATATATAAAAAATACTTTTCATACTTAAGTATAAAAATATCACATACTTTAAAACTTTTACTCAAGTAATATTCTAAACAGTGACTTTTACTTCTACCAAAGTCCTTTTCTGGTAAGATATCTATACTTAGTAAGTAATAAGTACTTTATACACCACTGTCTATTAATGGGTAAAGCTACAGTAACATCTTAAGCTTGATCAGCTTGAGATCCATGTAAACTGGTTATATCTCGTAAGCCTAGCAGTGAATGTTTAATGAGCAGTAAGATAATTTCCCTCTTTTTAAGTTATCAGAAAGAATCATATTCATCCGCACAGTCGCGCAGAGCCGAAGCGCAACCAAAACAGCGTTCTTCAGCTAAATGCATGTAGTTTTGTTTTTTAACTGCTAGAGGGTCAAATGTTATAGTGTACCTTTAATAAAGTGAGATTACTTAGGCTACATAAAGTCTATTTGTGTTAACCAACATATGTAATTATTACAGGTTTGCATACTATTCTGAGGTGCATTACAGTTTTTATTAATTTTGAGGAATACTGAGTCTGTTTTTGTGAGTAAATGCATGTTCACATTCAGTCTAGAACTATAATAACCGTCATGTTCACACAACATCTCTGCTCCCCATTTCTCTCAACATGAGGACAGAAGTGCGTTACTTATTTGAAAAATTCACTTCAATATTTTGTTGTAAATTTAAAGGTTATGCGTTACTTTACTGGTTACTTTACAAAAGACATCAGATTATGCAACTCATGTTACTTGTAATGTGTTACCCCCAACACTGGACAAGCAGATGCAATGAATCCTGTTTTCCTGTTTGTTCATTTTATGTTCAGTATAAAACTAATTTTAAGCATTTTTCTTCAGGACAGTATCACTTTTGACTTTGTATCCCCCCATAAAAATATCACAGGAATTTTAAACCAGAAAATAAAAATATGTAATATCTAAAAATAAAAATAAAATATATACAAGTATGAATTGCATTTGAATATATTTGAATAAATTTAAAAAAAGAGAGCATCATGTCATTGATTGTAAGGTTAGACTTTAAGCTCTTCTTTTCTCTCAACCAAACACACGTGCATATGCACTGCACAGCTGTTTTCTCATCATTACCTAATCTCTGAAGAATTTTCAGCAGGGCATGCCTTTGGAACAGGGTTTATGTCATATCCCACACCATTGCATTTTGCTTTTAATCAGAGGAACATTATGGACCTCACACACATATACCACATATTTTATATGTGTGAAGTTAAACACAGCTGTCTGAGTCAACCTGTTCAAAGCCAAAATAGGTCGTCTAGGGCCACTTTGTAATTATCCTCGATCAGAGAAGATTTAAAAGCTCACTCTTGGCTTAGATACACATGAATCATGTTTAAGACTTTTTAGATCAGTTTAACATGGAAAGAGGTTTTACATAATGCCTGTGCAAGGGTTTTTGAGTTAGACTCATACAATAAGCTTTCGGTGCAGTAAATAAGCATTCAGAATTTTAACTGGGCTATTTTGCATTGAATTGTATTGACTGATTGTTGATGTTCAGACGTTATGCTTTTCTGAAAATCTGCTTAATAATCTTGTGGAATGTGCTTTGCATTCCTTTCCGGCAGCTCCTGGGCAAATGAATTACATTTTTATTCAACTCTTCGCAATGAACAGAAAATAGTAAGAGGTGCAGGTGGTGTATGTAAAAACATACTCTTTATCTGTACTTTGAAATTTTCAAGTGCAGGTGTGTGTGTGTTTAAAGTTTTTGCGAACCCTTTGAACAATCCCTTACACAAACTGACCCTCTTAACAACAGTTTTCACCAAAGTAGTGTATATGGGTCGGTGAGGTGATGCTCATTCAATCTAATTTAAGCAAAAATACATTAATAATGCAATTCATTCAATGATGACAAATATACTATTTGGAAATATTTGAAAAATTTATGTCTGCTAAATTCATGTGATATGAGCAACTTACCAACTTTTCAACCAACATGAAGATAAAATCAAACACCAAATGGAACAGGATAATTATGAATTAATAATCCATGATATTTGTGATTTACCTTGAACAACACATTTAAAACCTTTAATGGATAAAGGTTTTCAGAACCATATGAAACCGACATGAACACAAAGAGGGCATTTCTGAAGGTGCAGTCACATCAGATAAAAAAAAGTATGTTTATTGTCCAATGTTCAATGTATATTGTCAATAATATTGCGATATTTGAAGCGCAGCTCACACAGCAGTCACCTTCAAACCAAGCAGGTTTCTGTGGTACATCAACATGATGCATAACCAATTTGAGCCAGTTGCAAAATACCAGTGGGGAAATTCCCTAATCAGGTGGATTCCTATTTAAATGTCTGGATTTCACCTGTAAATATTTGCAGAACAATGGCAAATGTGACCGCACATTTAGAACTTGGGATGTGTCTTTTAAATTAGGCTAGAATCTAAAGATTTTCCCTTTTCTTTATTGTGAACATTGTCATACTCATAGTATATTTTTTGTACACTCTTATATCGTGTTGTGACACCGTGACACGTGATAAAAGGCATGTTTTCCTTGTTAATAAGAGTTTTTGTCCTAACCAGCCACAACGGCGATAAGCGACAATTCTATTTCATGATAATGATATTCTCAGATACTGTTTATGTTTTTTATTTAATGTTAGAACCCAGCAAACATTGGTCCGACGGCAACGTCGTGTCCCTGGCCAAAAATAGTCGCGGCAGGATGGCATAAATCGGTAAAAATATGTAACACAGAACATTTCCTAAAAATGCATTTAGATATGTTTGTCTACAATTCTCTGGGGTTGTATGTATAAGTGTTACTTTGACTTTTAGCTACATGTAGTTCAATATTAATTAATTGATTAATTGATTCATTCATTAATTAGATAACGTCAAAGACGTCTGATTTAATTTAATTTTGGAACTATTTTTCAACCATGACGGGGGGATGTCTTTTCAACTGTAATGATGCGACGGTCAATGGAATGGGATCCAATCGCAGGCTTTTATTAGTAAACAGAATGGTCATAACAGGCAGGGTCAAACACCAGCAAACAGGTATGGAGGAGGACTGGCAGAATCGTAGTCGGTACACAGGCAATGATGTAGAGGTAGGCAGCAAGTTATCACAGTCCAGTAAAACACAGCAATGGTCAAAAGGCAGGCAGAGAAACAATCACAAGGGGCAAAAACAGACAGGATCAAGACCAGAAGACAAGACGGGTATAAATGCTCAGAAATGTAAGACACAGGGAAATAACAAGACCTCGCAAAGTATGTGTGGTTGAATGTCTCTTAAATAGTCTGGGTAATGGACTGCAGCTGGTTGCGTGGATCAGTGATTGGGAAACAGGACTTCTGGGAAGTGTAGTGTCTGTGTGTGAGTAAGTGTGGTGACTTGTGGGAAATGAAGTCCGGGAGTAAAGTGATTAGCAGTTCAGGCTGGAGTGCCCTCTAGTGGCTGTCACAGGCTCTCCAGTTGATAACCCTGACATCAACAGTCAATTGTTTGCTGGGTACTGACTATTAAATCTAGTGGGTTTGGTGTCTTGTGTTTCAAATCCAATGACGCTGGTAGTGGCGATTCTCTCTGACTAATCAGTGATCTCCAGTGTTTACTCGTCCCATTTAGTATCGGTACGACACTCCTGGAACCTCCACCGAGGTGGTACTATTTAAGCGAGCAGTACCGTGCCTTACCGAGCTGTACCATGCATTGGAAAAGCACCAAAAAGTGAGCCATATCGAGCTGTACCATACAATGGAAAAGCACCAAATGTGAACAATATTATTTTAGTTTACTTAAAGCTGCAGTCCATAACTTTATTTGGTAAAAAAAGTATCCAAAATCAATTTAGCAAATACTTAACCAGCCAGTGTTCTAAATATCTCCTTACCTTAGCCCGATTCACAACGGTAAACTTGAAATAATGTTTTTTAATTTGAGTGGTACTGGTAGGTTTATCTAATCTACAACTGTGACAAGTAGAGTTCACACCACAACTATAATGATAACAGCAAAGAGAAACTATATCGTTGGAATCACTTTCAGAACAATTTTTTTTTCCAGCTGATGAATGACAAAAACATTGACATCCAATCAGATTTCATGCTCCTTTAAAGAGCCCGAGCATTTAAAGTGACAGACGGCAAAACTGCAGTGCATGGTTAGAATAAACAGAACAATATTGTCCGCTGGTGTGGACGCTTTTATAGTTATCATTAATATTTATCTTTATAGTTACGAACGGGCCTTAAGTCAGGAACCCTGAGGTTTTATATAGAACCCCATTGAACCCTGTTTTTTTTTTTTTCTTCAAACAAAGAGTGTAGTATGCAGAATTACAACAATCCATAACATGCATCTCAACAAAACAAATTTTTTAATACTAGCATAATATTATGTCTTACTGCCAAATATCCCCTCAATACTACATGAAATTGTTCGCATTATGCAAGGACATTATGCATTTCATAAAAAAACCCTGGTTGCCCATGGCAAATGAAAGAAAACAACAACAAACTACCACCTGTCAGACCGTCACACGCACCTCAAACATCTGTTTTTTGAGAAGCGTGTTTGAAGTCAGGTTCTCGTGTTAATAGCCTGGCACAGTGACTTCAGCACATAGTTTCTTTCATCAAAGTAACTCCATCACAGGTGCGTGGGCTCATGCGGTGCTTTCACTGACTGGAGCCATTCATGCCTGACTGACTGTTAACTTGCCCAGATTCCCTATGGATGTGATTATATAGGTCTGCCTCTCATTCCTGTAAAAAAGTTCCAGTGTCTCACTCCAAAGTATAATGGTATCTAAATCATCTTAAAGAAAAGGGTATATTTTTTGTTCATTTCGATGGTCTTGGCATGATCAAGTGTATATATATATATATATATATATATATATATATATATATATATATATATATATATATGCTGGCTAGATGTGATAGTCCACAAAAGATGCTTGACGCAGAAGAACAATGAAAACACATTTAATAAACACTAGGAATGATAGAGAGAAAACCCAGTATGTAACCTCAGCAGAAGACAAAGAACAGACGATAACTGAGGGTGTGATGGGTAACTGGTGAACTATGGCAAACAGGAACTAAACACAGGCAATACAATACAAAATAATCTTTGAATCTTTGCCATCTTTGAAACAGCCCTCGGGCAGCAGTTTCAGTCATGCAAGTACAGCGCATCTCTTTGAATGGGGAAACATTAATGCTGTTCACCACGCTTACCATTAAATTTCATATTTGAATAACCAATGAAACCTAACAACAACTGTCTCATAAATGTTGTTTCTTATGCTCAAATAGTGTTTAAAACAATTTTTCAGGCTGGACCAGCCAATGTGCATGTGCAGTCATTAGCATGCGTCTCACTGTTTCTATTGTAACTGGACCTTCTAACGGCTGCTGCAGTGACGCGATGAGTTTACAGATTAGCGGTTGGCTCTTTTGTTTAGAAGGCGGGACTTATTCCGCCATATTGCGCATTACACTTGCTGCTATTCATAGTAATGTGAGTGCACTGTCTTTGACTATCTAGTCTTTGGTGCCACTTTATATTTGATGTTTTGTCATTTAAATAACCGTTTCTTCCTTTTTTGAATAAGTTATATTACATCCTATGTTTTTTAATTTATGTTTATTGCAATATTTTATGTGTTATCATGATGGTTTGTGCGTATGACTGTGCACCTTATATATATTAGTATATATATACTCAGTTTGTGGAAAAGCAACTTGTGATGAACTTTGATTCACCATTTGATTTTCTCTTTACCATCTGTGTTTTTAAAGTCAGCATGAAACAGAAGTTGTAATACTCTTTTCTTTCCCATTGTGACGTATATCCAAGTTAAACAGGTTCTTGAATAAGAAAAAATGTTGAGCAGGACTTGGTGTGAAGGATTTGGCATATTGGCATTATTTCAGTTAAAATAAAATGATAAATAATGGTTTTTATTTTTTTTACAGTAAATTTAAGTTCAATAAGCCGCCCGAATTATTTCACAATATTTTAAGTGTAATATTAGGTGTAGACAATTAAATGATGATTAAAAATGAATACATATTTTTTAAAGTTTAAGTTAAAAAGCAAGGTGTTTACTAAGTGTTTTGTTGTTTTTTCAGCTACGAAAGTGAACTTAAACCCAGCAGTCCTATTGCTATGGATGAGGATGAAGGTTTTAGCGATTGGACCCAGAAACTGGAACGGAGAACACGGCTCAGAATGGAAGAGAACGGCAGTGGAGAAGAGTTGAAAAAGGTGGAGAAAAATGTGAATGGAAAATCTAGACAAATAGAAAAGACCAGCTTCACCACCTCCACACAGGATCAGCAAATTCAAGACAGGGAGGAAGAGGAGAAAAGACCAGAGAGACGAATGGAGATCAGTGAAAGGGTGAGCAGTCAAAGACCTGAGGAATGGCAAGATGGCACGAGATACAGCAAAAAACAACAGGAAATAAAACTAATGGAGAACAAGGTGCAAGGAGAATTGTTACAATATTAGTACAGTTCATCTTACCATGTAGGTTATTATGTCTAAATCATAACCATCACTCACAGATAAAAGAGGAGAGGAATGAGGTGAAGGTGTCATACACGTCTAAAGTCTTCCTACAGCAAGACAGAGTTCCTAATGGCAATGGAGAGGCAGCTGCAGAGGAAATGACATCACATCTTGTCAAAACCAAAAGATCACCTAGGTAACTTGATTCTACACAATGTCTTACCACTTTATGACTTTATGAAAATACTTTATGAAAATAACGCTGCATTCACGCCATGTCATAATTACCATAATTACCAAGTCATGACGTTCTACTCAGAGCTGACCACATCCTCGCACTCAGAAGTATGCGTTTCTATGACAACACTATTAACGACAATATGAATCTTCAGCGGTCATGTGGTACAAGTCGGAGTGTTCATAAAATTCCAAGTTATAATTATGAGTTCTACAAAGACGTGAACGCAGTCTTGTAATTACTGTAATTATAACTTGCTGTGAACATACCTTAAGCCTTTACACTTGTCTCCCTAAAATCAAACGAAAAAAGAAAAAAGGAAATGTGTTTTGTGTACAAAAATATTAAGCCTGTTTTAGAACCATTACCATTTTTCCATTGTGACATTAATTTCATGACAAATAAGCATACTTTTTTGTAATCCCCATTATTACCATTGTTGTATTCTCATTATAATGATGCAGTAATTTTTTAATACATATTTTTAATCTTTTTATACATTTACTGTTCAAAAGTTTGGCGTTGGTTTTACTCACCAAGGCTGCATTTATTTCATCAAACATGCAAAAAAAACTGTAAAAATTGTGAAATACAATAATTCAAATAATTCATGTTTTCTATGTAAAGCATCTTTACAGTCTTCAGTGTCACGTGATCCTTCAGAAATCCTTTAAATATGATGATTTGCTGTTTAAACAACATTATTAATGTTTAAAGGGTTAGTTAATAGTCATTTATTACCCACCTTCATATCGTGCCGTAAGACTTTTTAAGATATTAAGAACACAAATTAAGATATTTTTGATGAAATCTGATGGCTCAGTGAGGCCTCTATTGCCAGTAAGGTAGTTAACACTTTAAGATGCCCAGAAGGTGCTAAAACAAATTTGAAACAGTTCATGTTAGTACAGTGATTTAATCTTAATATTATAAAGCGATGAGAAGACTTAATAAAAATCTAAATAACGACTTTTCAACAATATGCCCGATTTCAAAACACTCCTTCGAAGCATTAGTCAAGTCAAGTCACCTGCTTTTTACAGTGCAAATTGTGTCAAAGCAGCTTTACAGTAATAATTGGCAAATAATTTTTGGCTGCACAGCAGCTCTTAAAGAAAATGGTGTCACTGTCCAGCTTAAATAAATTCAGTATAGATACATTCCTTTGTAAAAATCAATAGTATTAATTTAGTTAATTTCTGTATAACAGCTATATATTGGAGAAAACAGTGATGCAATCATCCAGCTCAGTTCAGTTCTCATAGAATGGTGTCAATGCAGGTAGATCAAAAACATTGTTGAATATCGAATCAAGTGTCCCCAACTAAGCAACCCAAAGGCAACAGCGGCAAGGAACCCAAACTCCAACAGGTGACATCAGATAACCAACAGGTGATAAAAATGGAGAAAAACAAACCTTGGGAGAAACCAGGCTTAGTTGGGTGTCCAGTTCTCCGGTTCTTGATTGATTCAGGCACAGTTACCAGTCATTAGTCCGATTTGGGATCGCAACTGTCAAAATATTTAATCCAGTTCCATCTAGTTGAAGATCGTATTCCTCATGCCGGTATGGGTTTGTTGGGGATCTGTGACACTGTGACACTCGTGTCGGTAAGGCCTTCACAAGGGAAGATCTAGTTGACACAGTCTCTGCTGACACTTCAGGGCTGCGTTGAGTTTCGCAATTTCAATAGTTCACTTGATTTTGGCAAGTTTTATACGTGATCCGAACCACTGATTCGAAACAAAAGAATCATGAAGCTTCAAAGCAGTGTTTTGAAATCAGCCATCACTAGATATTGTTAAAAAGTCGTTATTTTGTTTTTTTTCGGCACACAAAAAGTATTCCCGTTGCTTTATAATAATAAGGTTGAACCACTGTACTCACATGAACACATGAACTGGCAATAGAGGCCTCACTGAGCCATCGGATTTCATCAAAAATATCTTAATTTGTGATATTTGTTCTGAAGATGAACAAAGGTCTTACGGGTGTAGAACGGCATGAGGGTGAGTAATTAATGACAGAAATTTCATTTTTGGGTGAACTAACCCTTTACAACAGTACATATTTTTGTGGAAACTGTGATACATTTTATTCAGCATTCATTTATCAACAGAAAGTATTGAGTAATTTATTTTAAATAGAAATCTTCTGTAACATTATAAATGTTTTATAATGTCTAGATTTGCACTTTTGATCAATGTCCTTGCTGAATTTCGTTAAAATTAAAAAAATCTCACTGACTGCAAACATTTAGACGGTACTGTATGTATTGCATTACACTATTGAGAAAGCAAAAAATAGTCTTTATTTGAAAAATACAGCCTGTTTAACTGTAAGAGACAAAGAGAAGGAAAATTATGTATTGACTAAATAATTGTTTTTGATGACAGTCATTATTTATAGTTTTTGATAAATAGTGACTGTTTTAAAAAAAAACTTTGACTAGCATTTTAAGTTGACTTTAGGGGGAAAAATAAATGTATAATTTGGTCTTGTAAAATTTAGAGGCTTATGTCATATGTGTTAAAGACGTGACCTAATATTGTAGCTGCCAAAAAGTCTTGCCAGGGAGTTTCTAAAAAGGCTGTTAAGGGAGTTGGTTAATATCTACTCTTGTATACCCAGACATTTAACTAACACCCTAAGGTCTGGCCCATTCAACTGCTTATTTTGGCCAAGAACTATCCACTTCGACAGAAAGAGACGGTCTGACTGACACGTAAAGCGACCAACCACAGTTTGTTCTATATTTATGTGCTGTTTAAGGTTATCTGAGATATATTCATAATAGACTGTGTGAACAAACACCAAAAATGGAGGAAATGTCTCACTGGATGATCGGAATGTCTGCCTGTCCAAAAGTAAGTACTGATTGTTTCACAGAAATAACAAATACACCATCTAAACCCATCTTCTGTTCTCCACTCTTCTCCAGCAGGACTTCAGATATAGATCAGGCCTTTGAAACTAAGAAAGACACACATGCCGGTCTGGAGACAGAGCTGAAGCTCGAGAAGTTCAGACGCAGCCAACAGGAAAAGGAGAGCCAGGAAATGGAGCATTTACGACAGCGTCAAGCCGAGGCTGAGCTTGAGCTAGAGGAACTGAAAAAGAAGAGAGAGGAACGCCGCAAAGCTCGTGAAGATGAGGAGCGGAGGAGAGAGGAAGAGGAACAGCAGAAACTAGCCAAAAAAGAGGTGGCTGAGCTGATTTAAAAACACAAATACTAGCCCAGCTAGTAATGTATGTTTTTAAAACGTTTTTCCAAAATTCTGTTTTGGATGTGGGAACGTTAAACTATCTAGGATTCTTCCAGTACTGGAACGTTATTTAAATGTTTAATTTCATTTTTGTATTAATAACTACAGGAGGACAAGAGACAGATGAAGGAGGACATTGAGAGGAGGAGGATGGAAGCAGCAGAGAAGAGAATGAAGAATATCAACATCACTTCCACAGATGGTGATGACCCATTTAACCCTCTAAACCCCATCAGTCCAACTTTCAAGGTAACTGTACATGTTTTCATAAACATTCTCAATCTTTCCTTACAAAAAAAAAAAAGGGTAGTACTGGTACTAGTACTGTGGGATAGCAATGGTGTCAGATGGAACTTATGACTTATATCATGGTAGTGAATGAAAAATATATTTGTTTATATGCATTTTAGGGAAATATATGATACTCCAAAGTTCCAAATAGAACATGGAAATTCCATAGTACACTCTAAGAATCTTTATACCAGAAAACGATTCTTCAGGACTATGAAAAAAAAAGGTTCTTTTAAGAACTGTAACTGGAAGGATCTTTGGGGAACCCAAAGTGGTTCTTCTATTGGATTGCTATACGAAAAGCCCCTTTAGAAACTACGGAGCCCCTAAAGGGACCTTTGCAAAAATAAAAAAATATACAGACTTTTGAGAGCTCACAAGTAACTTATCTCGCACTCATGAGAAACTATCGCGTATACACATGAAAAGTTTCTTGTGCGTAAGAAACTTTTTACGTGTGGACAGGATTTTTTTTTGTGTGCTTGCGCATTACAATTTCTAGTTAATGTGTACTATAGCCTGTTTCATTTGTGCGTTACTGCCATTTTGCTATGAACAAAACTAGAGTATAAATGCACATGCATTAATAAAGCTGTATTTGCTCAAAATTTGGCTTTCGTTAGTCCAGTATATGCTATCTGTAATATCACAACCTTATGTCAGCTTTAACGCATCCTCTGTGATGGCCAAGAATCCATGCGGTAAAATGTGCTAAAAGCCCAATACGGCTGTATGCACTGTCCTATTACTAAGTTACTAAGTTAAATTGTCCAAGTTCAAGGGTCCAATATAACTCCAATATCACAGCCTTATGTCAGCTTTAACACATCCTCTGTGGCGGCCATGAAAACCTTGTGTGAAATAGGTTGATGGTGCAATACAACTGTGTGCGTTGGGCTGATAAAAAGTGCTCAAATTTTGAATTTCGTTAGAGCAGTTCCCCAAGTATGAGGATAAATCCAGCTACTTGTTAGTTTGTCACTGTTTTGAAGCATGAGCCTCCCTTTATATTGAAAGTCCTGTATGTCTCTGGCTCTGCTTGTAATAAGCACTGTTGAATGAAGAAAATAAGCATTTTTCTGCCACTTGAAAGGATGAATTAAATCCAACAGTGGTTTAATAAAAGGGGATAATTAAATCATTGTGAAATATGCAATTTTAGAACATTTTACAGTTCCAATCATTTTTATATGGGAAAATATAAATATGCTTCCCCAATGAAATCCAAATTTTTTATAATTTTTTAATATACCAATGTTTTTTCATGAACCATTAAATTTGGAATATGACAAGTTTATATATATATATATATATATATATATATACGGTTTCTCAGCCACAACAGAGTTAAATTCGTTAAAGTGGACATAAGGCCTTGAAATATGATGCACTGCCCTAATGAAAGCCTTTTTACAGTATCTGCCTTTTTTATGGACCCTTGAACTTGGTTGTATTGCTTCATCAGCCCATTTAACAACATTTGTCGGCCGTCACAGAGAATGCTTTAAAGGAGAAATAAAGTTGTGATATTAAAGGTATACTGCATAAAGGTAATACAAATTTTTTTAAAAAATTTAGTGCAAATAGATCTTTATTAATTCATACGCATCCATACTCTCGCTTTCTTCAGTGTAAAATGGCAGTGTTGCGCAAAGGAAATATGTTATAGACAGTATACATAAAAAGGAAAAGTTTCTCATGCGCACGCGAAAGTGAAGTGCATATATTTTTTTATTTTTTCAAAGGTCTCTTTAGGGGCTCCATAGGAGACCTTTATTTTTAAGAGTGCAAGTTTTTTATTGACATAGCCTTCTCAATCTAGAAATGTTTGCAACCACAACAAATAAACATGTCTCAGATAGTTAGCAATATGAACATTATGATGATAAATAATCCTGATCTGTTTCAGAATATAAGTATTTTATTTTATTTTATAAGTTGCTTGTGCTTTTTGTGCTGTGATCATACCCATTTGCAGTGTATACTGAACACATCTTTTGTGACATTGCACAAAAACTGATGGAAGAGTGTTATTTGTTTCTTTGCTACATTTGCTTTACGGTGAATTATAAAACAGAAGTGTTTTTACATATGCATTTATTGGACTTTCATTGTTATATATCTTTAAAAATATATTCTAACACATTTTTCCCTTTCTTAAAGACCACTTATTTTATCAGTTCGGACACAACCAATGAGTTGAATTTCATCAGTGAATGGAAAAACACATTGTTCAAAGGCTCCAGAATAAATTCTACATGACATTTGTGATGATTGGGCATTTGCATAGACATATTCATTAATGAATTGTCCTAGATTTTCTAAAAACAGCATCCAGAAGCTGGACTAAAACTAAATCCTCCTAACCCTAATTTACATGGGCACCCACCAAGAAACCAATATGTTAACAACCGCATAGCAATGCCCTGGCAACTACCGGCATTATGGCGGTGAGGTTGTACAGAAAGGAGTTCTGCAGACACTTTAATGTCTAATGGAGTTCATAAATACATAACATAAATACATAAATAGAGTATTACTCAGATTCTTAGTAGCTTAGTCTAAACACAAATTGTAGGTCATGAGCCAAGCACAGCTGGAATGTATAGCTAGGCTGGCTTTTATCAGCCTGCAAAGATGCAGAACATAGTGTGAGAAGCACAAAACCTGGACCCCTGAACAATCGAAAACAAGTAATATAGCCTTATGACTCTTCTTTCTCTACTGTAAAATCTTAAAGTCTTAAAGCCACCAACAGACGCAGACAAATGCTGACAGTCACCAAAAGAACAGCATGTCACTTCTCGGACATTCTAATTCCGATTTAGCATATAACAGCAAAAACAAGCTCACAAAGACGACAACAGGGGTAACATACTGATCCGACAAAACCCGATGAAGTGTCTGTTGCTGTCTGTCGGTGCAGTGTAAATTGGCCTTTAAGTGTCCATATCTGAACATCTTGAACCTTTATGAGAAGTTCTTGAAGATAATGCAGATTTACACATCCTAATCTCACTAACAACAGAAGGCATTTCTTCTTGAATTGCACAATATCTCTGAGGAGTTCAAGATTGCATTACTGGATTCCAAAGACTGCAAAAAAAGAAAGAAAAAAAATACATAGAACCCGCTATTAGGTTTATTGTACTAGTATAAGGTTAGGTGTTTGTTATTTTGTCCATTCCTTGTATGTTTATACACTGCTGTGGTATAGTACCCAAGATGTTAAATCAACTGTGATAAATATTAATGGATTAACACCACAATATATTAGGAAAACACTATTTTTTGCATTAACTGTGTACAATACCAGTCAAAGCAATGCACCAAATAAGCATATAAGAATTATTTCAGAAGGATCATGTGACACTGAAGACTGGAGTAATGATGTAGAAAATTCAGCTTTGATCAAAGGAATCAATTGTAATTCTATTTAACAATATTAATGTTTTTACTGTATTTTTGATCAAATAAATATAGTCTTGGAGAACATAACAGACTTCTTTTAAAAACATTAAAAAAATCTCAGTTATTCCAAACTTATTCCAAACTTTTGCTATGTAAAGGCATCAGGCTTAACAATTTGTCATAAAGTATGTCATTGGGTCTTCATTTACATAGTAAGTGAAATGCCAAAATTGTTCAGGAAGAGACCTTCCTTTTTTGTATTATGTCCTATTTAGGGGTGAGGCTGTTTGAAATAAACTATAGAACTATTTTGTAGTCTGTGTTTTGGGGACCCTGAGATTTCCAGTGCATGTCTGTGTATTTACAGAAAAAAAGTAGTGATTGACAGTTGAAAGTACATTCTTGGTGAGCAGAGGTTAAAAAGCCAGCAGGCTCCACAGCAACACAAAGGATCCTTTTGTGGGCTTGAACCAGGAGCCTGTTAACATGTACACTGTTAGTGAGAAAAGACTGGAATGAAACATCCTCAAGGAATTCATATTTGCACTCACTCTTCATTCTATCACAGCCAATAAATTGATCAAAATGGCATTTTGACCTCACAAGTCTGTTGGTTTGTAAAACCCTCTAAATGATCTGCATAGTATCTAAGGATAATTTTAATGTTAAAGTTTATAGTTCTCACCCTCTTGTTCAAAATCGGTATGACTTTCTTTTATCCTTGAAGCAAAATAGTGACCAAATTGGTCTATTTTTCTACTGTGTTCTGAAGCCATATATTGTGATGAGCAGTTACAATGTATTTGTATTTTTACGACTACTACTTTTTGTTGCTCTATCACTGCTGAACTGTTAGACGTATTTCCAACTTTTTTAATATCAAAGTTTTTTGATTCCAGATCACAGAGAGAACAGAGTCGTTGAATCGATCTTTAAAGAAGAGGTGAGTTCATTCATCAACATTAAATTGTAATAAGACACAGCAAACAAGCAGTACCTGACATTCTTGGCCTCAGTGACTTTGCTATAAATTGCAGATTCTAGACATACACTTACAAGTATGTTAGTAAAATGGCTGTTGTCTAAAAGTAAATATTGACATAGGTGGCATAGGTCACTATTATACATTTTTTTGCCCAATCACCTCGTCAGCAATAATTTATGGGTCGGCTAACTTTAACCAGATGTGGAGTGTGCTGTATGCTTTTCCTGATGTCTTATAATATACTGTGTTGGATTGACATAAGACTTATTGCCATATACACACTATGGACACTATATAAATAAAAATGTTACACCTTTTTTGTTACAATTTTGCAGCTTCTAAATGTTTTATATTTACACAATATAGTAGATTTATACACATTATATAAGATTAAATGTGTTTTATTCATTTTGCCTGCATTTGAGTGGCATTATATATATATATATATATATATATATATATATATATATATATATACATACATATATGATAGTGCATAGTTTTCATTTTAATTTTAGTTTGTAATGTGTTTGTAATTCTTTGTTAAATATTTCTATATAGTTTTTATTTATTTATTTTTATTTCTGTGTTAGTAATTTTATTATTTTATTTCAACGTTATTTCAATTAAATGATTTTTTAAATATTTGAGTTAACAATAACAACACTGGTTCATACACCAATCAAGAATTTTTGCTTTGAAAACAGTAACAGTTTCAAGAAGTCCCAGAGACCTGTACTCCTGCCCAAGATTGATGACAAACTGGAACAATACACACAAGCAATTGAGGTTCAATCTACAGTCTCATCTTACTATATGTTATGCTTTCGTGTATATATTAGATCCTAGTCAAAGTTTGAACAGTAACATCTTATTTTAGTATCTAATGCCTGGTTTAAGAACAGTCTCTTAGTCAAAGCATTATTTAGAGCTATCAGGCCAGTCTCTGGTAGCATTTAAACTAATGGATCCGATGGTTTTATATTTGATTAAATAGGATCACTGCCTTCTGAGACAGTCTATTTTTACATTTGCAATATTTCCTTAGAAACAATTTATCACTCTGACTTACTGATGGTTCTCTCTGGTTCTAATGTGTTTCAGATCTCCTCTAAAGAAACAAAGATGACTAAGCCAGCAGTAGTGGACATGCCATGTGTCTCTGCTCCGGTGGCCTCCAAAAAAAATCTGTTTGAAGCAGGAGAGGCCTGGAGTCAAACTAGCCTAAAAGGAACGCCCTCAAAGGTCAGAAATCAGAAGGTCATTTATTGACTCACAAAAAAAAAAAAAAAAAACGCTGTCACTTCACTTACCTTCATGTAATTTGAAAAAAGGAAACATTCTGAACACAGTACTGGGCGATCTTATAATAAAAATGAAAGGGAAGCTTTCAAGATACAAGCACGATAAAATCATAAAAGTGTTCAATACAACTCTTATGCTATATTTCAAACCTGCATGGAAGTATTAGTAGGTCTTTGTGAAGGAAACAATTCAAAAAACAAACTAATAAGAAATCAGCTATTTTTCATATCATACCTTTTAAACATTATGAGGAAAAACAATGATGTCGGGCACTTCTATTATTATTATTATCAGATTGTGCAAGTATGGCAGTGTTGCAGCAGTGTGAGATAGGTCATGTAGTCATGTAGAGTGGAACAACATCTGTTCTTTACACTTTCACATTCAAACACACACTATCAGTTGGCCAGAGTCTGACATACATAAAGATCCATCAGAAACTGTTGTGTAGGAATTCTTAGTAACTTTATGAATTGTGCTTCTCCACACCCAAGCATATGAAGTAAAACTTGCAAAAAAAATGTTATATATGCAGCTTTGCAAGTGTCCTCTTTTATGTACAGTTTTTTTTTTATTATTATTTTTTTAGGATACAGACATTGTGAAAGTCGGAGTAGCAAACCTGATCAACCATTGGGTGAAAGGAAGTCCAGAAGGGGGGAACAGACTCTCTCCTTCAACAGCATCTGTAAGTCTATTAATGCACCTGGGAAATGTTGACCACTGGACTGGAGGGATACATGTATTTGTCACAGGGTGCAATTGTAATTGTAATAAAGTAACAAAATTACAAAATGATACATTTATAGTGCCCCCTTGTGGCAAAATGTCCTACTACAACTACGCTTCTTTTCCCTTATTTTCACAAAATCCAGTTCATCAATCATCATGTCCTATAAACCACATATCAATGTGATATGGATATGTGGTTTATAATGTTAGGGTCTGAAGTAAAATCTTTCAGATCATTACATCCAGATGTTTTTGGAACATTGTTTCTATAAAACGTAAAGGCTTTTGTGGAAAAAAAACATTGCTTGCTTGTTTATTCCTTTAAAAGTAATAATAATAAAAATCATTAATCAAGCGATGCTATGAAGTTTACTATGATGTCCCCTGTTTTATGAAAAAAAAAAAGTTCACCCAAAAATTGCTTACTCACCATCATGTTGTTTCCTGAAGTATTCAATTTTTCAATTAGTTGGTTTATCTGGTAAGAATGACTCGAAAAAGTAGACTTTTCTGGTTCTCTTTAGAGGGAACTCTGCTGCGTCAGAATGTTGAAGCTATGGGAACGCTCCCGAGTAATTGCGTCTGAAGCACGTTGAAACACTCCAATCTCATTGTTGCAATGTCACCCCTGACGCGTGACGGTATACTGTGGATAAGCTATAAAGGATATCCGGAACACAACAGTGTCAGCTTCTGTGTCTCCAGTAAGCAACTCTTTGATAAACTGTTGTCTTTTTGTTTCTGCTCTGCCCTACTGGTGTTTGGATCCAGAGTTTTCTCCTACGGAGTAGTTTTGGTTTATTTTATTTATTCATTTATTTAATAATAATCCCTGGGTACCTGAATCAGAGAGCAGACATCCTGTTGACACAGGGCTCAAGGAATGGAGACTCCACCCCAATGTGGTGGAGTTGATTTGGAAGAAGTTCAGCCAGGCGGAAGTGAACTCCAAGGAGACAATGCACTGTCCGCTTTTGTTTTCCCTCACGCATTTAGCTCTGCTGGGGTTGGATGCTATGGTGCTGAGGTTATTTATTTGACCTGTTTTTTTACCTGAGGGACCTGTCGGCGGACTAAGAGAGGCTAAATTTGCTAATAATAGGGGTGTGACAAGACACTTAAGTCAGTCCAAATCCGATTATTTATGTTCTGATTGGAAACCGATCTAAAATAATTGATGTCCACATTGTGTATTGAAGCAAAAGAAGCACCTGGAGAACATATCATCAGCTTTTTTTTCTTCAGGTGACCCTTTGTTTGAAGTGTGTGTAGGCAGTTATCACCATGGATTCCTCCTCTGACAAGCACTTCAGGAAGAGTGTTCCTCCATGTCCGCGCCACCTAACACCGGATGATACGTGAAATTTGCGTTTTTTTGTCTTAGAGAGAAATATGTGCGTTCTATTCTCGAGGGAGCAGAATGCACAGATTTCAAGGGCTTTTCCATGAAGCTCAGATCGCGCCTGGCCCTTTTCTCAAGGGAATCGAGACAGGTGGCGGTGCCCAGGGGATCAGGACTTGCTGTAGCTGAGAAACAGTGGACACTGAAATCTTGGAGCTCTAAGGTCGAGCTAGGGGAGAATTTTGACCAAGATATGTCTCTTTCTCATTCCTCTGCGGCCGGCACGAGCGCTCAGTTGGATGAGGACGTTCTTCCATTAGAATCATTCGTTCCGTATGCGGCTGTGGGTCAGGCCAGTGGAGCTCTGCACAAAATGGCAGCGTTGTAGGCCTACCAGGCCAAACTGCTAGGTTCTTCCCCTGAAGCAGTTACTGAGCTGCACCACACCACAGATCTCGCTCCCCAGGCAACCAAACAGACAGCAGCCACGATTGTTTGTGCTATGGCGTCTTATAGAAAGACATCTGTGGATCAATCTGGCCAACATCGGGGAGAAAGAGAAACACTTTCATCTCAATGCACTGGTTTCCCCCTCTGAGCTGTTTGGCACATCTGGGTTTCAGTAAAACAGTGACATCAGGTGTCCGGCCCCTTGTGGCCACCTTGGTAAACTGTCTGTAAAGTTGAGTTGGTTGGTCTACTTTCATTACAGAGTGGAATTTTGATGAGGCCTTTGCTCACTTAAGCAGCTAGTCAACAATGTCAGGTGTTCAGCTCTTTTAGGCCACCTTGGTAATCTAGTTTTCGACGAGTACGGTTGACCTTATAGCTATAAGAGTTATTCTTCGGGCTTTCGCTCATCTGAGATCTGATTAGACAGTGACATCATGGGTTTGGCTCTCTATAGGCCACTTTGATAACTGTCTTTGGAGTTATCATCTGAGCCCTAGTTAGATAGTATAACTAGTAAATCAAGTGTCAGTTATGTCGTCTTGATAATCTGTCATTGAAATCAAGTGTGTTTGGCCTCCTCTTGTTTTGAAAGTCATTTTTCTGAGGCCTCTGCTCGCCTTCGCCCAATTAGGCTACATATTAAGTGGTCTGCCTTCTTTTGCCAGAAGCCTGTCATAAGTTGTCTGTTGAGTATGCTTGGCCTCTGATCACTATTAGGGTCATTTTGCTGAGGCCTCGCTTCAGACAGTGACATCAAGTGTTCGGCCTTCTGTGAAACCGCCTTGGTAAAGTGTCTTTGGAATTGAGTGTTTGGCCTCCTCTTGTTACAGAGTCTTTCTGCTGAGTCCTCCACTTATTTAAGCCCAAATTAGGCAACATATCAAGTGTTTGGCCCTCTATAGGCCACTTTTACTATAAAAGTTGAGGTGGTGCCGCAGTGGGCACTATAATGTAATGTAAACATAGCGGTAACATTTCACCCTCACACTTCATCATGGGAATATTGTGAGACAGCTTTTTACTCAAGAAGAAATCTCGTCACATTTTAATATCACAAGATCTTGTGGCACACCCCTCCATTACATAATGTACATAAGTTGATTACATTTATATTATGTAAATTACATTATGTTTAACAGTGTTGTTCAATAAAATCAAATAATTACTTGCTTTTGATACTTTATTTCAACCCATTATTACTTCCTCATTGTTATTATATATGTATTTTAAGTCATTTTAAAGGCTATTGTTCACTTAGGTCTATTTTTATTACAAACAAAAAATAATACTAATGAATCTGATTACTTGATTAATCATAAAAATAATCAACCGATTACTTAAAATAATCGTTAGTGAAAGCCCTAGATTTGTTAGAGAATGAAGTAATTCTCAGCAATGTTCATTGTTCCTTCTAACATTCATTCACAGGATGTTAAACCTGGAGATGTTCTGCAGAAAAAGAACATGTGGGAAGTTATTGGAGAAGGTTCTACAGCTGAGAAGTCAGGACTGGGAGGAAAGGTAAATATTCAGATAAGAATCTTGAACTGATAACACTCAAAATTATAAAAACTGGTTGAGAATAAGTCACTTGGTTAATGCCTCCCTCTCAGCATTTCTTCTACTCACCTTTTATATTTTAGGTCTCCTCCTCAGGTAAACGTTACAAGTTTGTTGTGACAGGCCATGGCAAATACGAGAAGATTTCCACTGAAGGGGATCGTAACAGTGTCTACCCAAATGGAAAATCAAGTGAGACACATTCGCCTATTTTACATAATGTATCCCAACTTTTAAAGCTTTTTAAATTAACAAAACGGTTCTGTTGAAAACTACTCCAAATGAAAACATCTTTAAATAGCTTAACAATATGATTCTGCAAATAAAAAAGAAAATAAAAACAAAAAAAACTTGAACAGTCATGGTGAATTTTTTGTGCAAGGTAATATTATCTAGTACCAAACTAGCTACATAGCAAGCTAGCTAAAATTAGTTTAAAAGTATTGAATGTTGTAGCATTAGAGCATAAAATACACTTAAAAAAAAACAAGAACGCCATTCCCAGTGCCTTATGGGATGATTTACATTTCCTCAAATGTACATTGACATATGTACTTTTTTAATGGACTCTAAATGGACTTTTTAATCTCACTCACTAAATGTTATCGTTATTTTTTGTTTTTTGTATTACTATTATTCTTTGTCAAAATGTTGCTGAAATAAGAATATAGCATAAACCGTAGAAGACGACTAATGTAAGACGTCTAAACTAAATTGTGGTGAGCTAATATAATGCCTGTTTAAAATAGGCTATATATGAAAACACCTGAAAATTATTTTAACCTTTTTGAGTCTTGCAATCTGCAGGGTTTTCATATGCCTGTTTGACGTCATGTATTTGACGTTTATATCTCAAACAAATCACAGCATGCTGCTAACACAATGCAAATGTTTTCATTCAACGGCTATATAATGTAATAAAAGTGATGTCATACCAAAGAATAATAATGATATAATCTCTTAAAACAGGTATTTTATTAGAAAAGTATATAAAATAACATTAAATCTAGTACAGTGCAGCTTAAAATGCAAAGCATTATACACATCACTGTCAGTAAAGAGAAAAATATTCTCAGTCTGACGGTTTCTGCAACAAAAGACAACCATGCAAAAAAAGGCCAAGCCTACAAATGTAACATTCCCTAAGCCTGAAATGAGAACATGCATGATGAGTTGACAATCAGTATTCACTGTTATCCATCTAATCACATGGAAATAACCAGAGCATTTATCTTTATGGTTTGTAAAGCCCATTTTAGGGCTCCATCAGTGAAAGCTATTTGTCAACACTGGGCACCAAGTATGCAATCTGGAGAGTGTGCCATGCCTTGCTTTCAGTACTAATAAGGCATACTTACTGTATACATCTCTTTCTTATACTATCTCTTAATTCTTTCTTCCGCAGTTAACCAGTTCCAATTTTTCCACCCACCTAAAACTTGCACTCAATTGTTCATACCTTCAAAAACATACAATAGCACTTTGTCCCTTGACACCATGTTATCTTTAAAGATCAACAAAAAGAATTACAAAATTTATGTATATATTATATTCACAAAAATTTGTTTAACGGCATTTTCCATAAATTGTATACTTCATTAAAGGGTTAATTCACCCAAAAATGAAAATTTTGTCATTAATTACTCACCTTTATCTCATTCCAAACTCTCTTCCAACTTTCGTTCATCCTTGGAACGCAAATGAAGATCTTTTTGATGAAATCTGAGAGATTTATGTCCCTCCATAGACAGCCTATGCAATTTAAACTTTGACGTTTCAAAAAGTTCAGAAAAAGATCAGAAAAACTAATCCATATGAGTTGAGTGGTTAAGCCCAAATTTTCTGAAGAGACTTCATCATTGATATTGTGAACAGATTTAAATTAGGCTTTTTTACTCACATAAAAAACATTGATCAGCGAACATAAACAGAACCGGAATGACATGCGAGAACAAACCACATGCTGCATAACACACAAGAATGGTTACGCTTTGAGAAGAACTTTGTTTTCTCGCGTCATTCAGATTCGGTTGAGCTAAACTACTCAATTCATAAAGATTAGTTTTCTCATCTCTTTATGAACTTTTTGAAGTTTCAATTGCATAGGCTATCTATGGAGGGACAGAAAGCTTTCAGATTTCATTAAAAATACCTTTATTTGCATTCCGAAGATGAATGAGTCTTATGGATTTGGAACGACATGAGTGAGTAATTAATGACAGAATTTTCATTTTTGGGTGAACACTTTAAGCACAGTTTGGCTGTAAAAAAATATGTGAAAAAGATTGTGTATTTTATTGTAAAATAAAAAAAAAGAATATTAAAAAAAGAGTTGACCTAAATCCTAACGGTAACTATATTTTTAGATGACTAAAAACTGCGTATATTTCACATTTTCATGCCCCCATAAAAAAAGAAAACTTTCTTGATTTTTCTTAGATTTTGTGTCTTGCAGCAGGCTGAAGTCATAATATTTATTTTTATTAAATTTGATAAATGTTATCAAAATATTACTGTATTTAACATGCTTATAAAATGTCAAGATGAGATTTGAAAGTATTAAGCAAAAACTCTTTAATTTAAAAGTTTCAAAAATATATATTTTTTATTCATTATTCTTATTAGCTTAAATGGTTAATGCAAATTGACAAGTGGGCAATTACTTTAGAACTGCAAAATAGTTTTTTGTGCATTTACCAATTGACTTGTATATAAAATTAATAGTTATAGGTAAAGAATTGGGTTCGATAATACAACATCCTTGCCTATTATTTATATGTTATCCAGATATGCATCAGTGTTTTAAAAAGTACTGAAGCCTTTGGCTGTTCTATTAAAGTCTTTTGGTTCTTCGTCTTTATTTTTGCGGCCTATGAGTCCCATTTCAAAAACTGTTGCAATCTTTGTTGCTGGTCGAGAAGCTGCCTCTCTTAGTCGTCTGGCATCAAACCGTGGGCTGTACAGGAGAACTGGCAAACGATGAGCAAATGAGGGAATCTCTTTTGGCGCCTTCTCTTCTGCCTCCATCTTCTTTTGCTCTTCGGTTTTATTGGCTTCAATTTGTTGCATTATGTTCTCTTTGGTGGAGAACATTTGGAAGAGGACAGCATCCCACATTTTTGCTGCCCTAGGGGAGTCTTTGCCGTCCTGGCTCTCACTAAGCTTAGCAACATCTTCAGACGTATTTTGCATTTCACTTGTATTTTGATCAGCGCTGGCAGGGACGTCTTTCTTTGACCCAGGCTCTTCCTCAGGAAACTTGGGTTCCTCTGTTTCGACCACCATGTGTTTCTTAAGGCGAGACCAGCCACTGAGTTTTGACTTCATGCCTTTTGGTTTCTGCATCACCTTCAATAGAGGCTCTGCAGATAGGGAAGAGCCTTCACCCTCTTCCTTCTTTTTCACTGTAGGCTTGATTTCCGGTTGGGGACTAACTTTTGTCTCGCATCTTTCAACCTTTTCAGGTTCAGTGTCCTTTGTTTTAACATCCTTTTGGTCTTCTTTTGGTTTAGCCATAAGCTTAACCACATCTTTAACCTCCTTTTCAGGAGGTTTTTCAGAAGAAGTAGATGCAAGATTCTGCTTCTTAATTCTCTCTAACAAAGACATTTTTGCCTCTGTTGGCGTCTCTGGCACTTTGGTTGGTTTAGCATTAACTTTCCCTTCCAACAGCTTTGGAAGTGCTGGCTTTCCCATGTCTTGGTTAGATAATGGCACAGCCTTACTTTCAGGTTTCTGAGTTTCCGGTGCAGTTGGAGGGGTTGGTGTCATTTGGGAAAGTCTTGGAGATCCATAGGTTGGAGTTCTGACTCTTGGTGTCACAGTACTTATTGCCTCTGCTTTTGCTTCTGATGGTGGTGTGTCAGCTACAGATACCACAATGGTTGGAATTTTAACATCAGAAATTCTTGATTTTAATTCTGCGACAGGTTGCTTGGGAATGCCCCCTTTAGAGTTTGCTTCTGATTCAGATGCTGCCTTTGGAGGTGGAGCCACCACAGCAGTTTCATCTTTAACAACAACAGTCTGAGGTTGCTGGACTTCACCTTGCTCTTTAGGTTTTACCTCAGACTTGTCATTTGTCATGGTCACATTATCATCAGGTTGAGGTACTACTGGTTCCTGTTTTGGGAGATGAGTTGCCTCTACACTTGTTAGTACAGTTGGTGTAGAAATGCTAAAACTTGGTGAGTAATTCTTTATTCCTCCATAGGCAACATATTCAGCAGGAGTCAATCCATAATATGTTGGTTTGGATTTAGGTGCTGTTGGTGTTTTGGGTCTTTGACCTACAAATGGAGGAACTCTAGATAATGGCCTTTGACAGCCAACTGAAGACAAACTAGGCTGTGCAAGTTCAATTTTGGGTGCTGTTGGGGTTTCAGGCTTTGGATGTTCATTTTCATTAAGGTTTGGGCTTTCCTGTATTTGAGTCTTTGGCTTTGATGACTCAAGTTTTGATAGGTTTTCTGAAGTGGCCATATCTAGTTTTTCTTTTAAGGGTTCATTTGCTTTAACATCTATCTCCCCATTTTGTAATATTCCTGAACGATAGTTGTTATTCACCTGATTTGAAATTTTATGAATTTCATCATGTGGACCAACCAAGCTTGAGGTTGGTGTTTTGGATCTTCTGCCCTCCATGTGCACTGGAGAAACAGCAAATAAAAGTGGATTTGGTCTTGAAATCTCAATCACAGATACTCTGACACGTGACACATGATCTGAGGGTGTCTTGGGTCGCCCTGAAAGTGTTTTTGTTGAGATAAAGTCATATGTTGGTGTTTTTACTCTAGTTGGTGTTGCAACCCCCTTTATCTCGAGTGTCGGAGTTGTACCTAGTTTTGTCTCAAGTGTCAGTGTTGCATTTTGTTTAATCTCTGGAGTAGGAGTGCTGACCCTCTTCATTTCAGAAGATGTTGTCTCTTTCTTGATTTCAGAAGTTGGAGTTTCGGTTTTCTTAACTTCTGATGTTGGGGTTATCCTCTTGATTTCAAATGTCGGTGTTTTAACCCTTCTGATCTCTCTGGTTGGTGTTCTGTCTCTTATTTCCGCTGTTGGTGTCACTATCCTTCTAACCTCAAATGTTGGTGTCGGGCCTCTCAGTAACTCTGCAGTAGGTGTTTTACTCCTTGTTGGTGACGCATAAGGTGTTCTCAAACCTGCTGACTTTGCCGTATAATTGGTGATTTGAGGAACTTCAAACAATGTTTTTTCTGCTCTAGAAACATTCAAAACAGTTGGCTGAGGGCTTGGAGTTTTAGAGATAATTACAACGGGGGTAAGGGTTGAGCTGACTTCCACTCTTGGTGCAGTATGTAGAATAGTGATTGGAGCCGTAGCATGTGTGTTAAGTCCAGGTACTGGTGAGGCTGTGTTTGGAAATGCTGGAGCTAGATGTTGAGGAGTGGTGTAGCACTGAGTCGCATATGGTTGTGGTGAAAACCTTGTTGTCTTGCCATAAGTGAATCCTCTGTGATGAGGATACGGAGAAGCTACATGCTGATACAGTGGTCGGACGTTAAAACGTGGGTGTACCGTGCCAATGTAGAAAGGTGTCTCTGGAGTCTTAGGAGGAGTTGAGTGATCACTGTGCTCCAGGTCAGGGCTTGCTTCATTTACTGGAGAGAGGCTTGAGCGGAAGGTGACCGACGGTTGTGAGGCCTGGGCAGCAGCTTTTTTCTTTGCTGTCTTCTTGAGTAGTTTCTGGAGCCGGACATTTTCTTTCCCAGGTTTGGGAAGCAAAGGTGGTGGATACTGCTGGGAAAGCAGGCCTGCCTGGGCAGGGTTGCCGATATTGACAGCCATAAAATCTTCAACCCCCTGAAACAAATTAATAACACATATTGTGTACTTTGAAAATGAAAATAAATAAAATTGCAAAAAAATTGTTTTTGCAATTAATGGTAACAAACTGCAAATCATTCCAAAAATCAACAATTTAATTAATTAAAACATCAGCAAAAAAGCTTCATTGTTCACTAATACTGCTATTTTCTTTTCTTTCAGGAGAATTATCCAGTGATGACTTGTGAAGAATTTAATTCAGCAATAACACATTTTCTGATCCACCAAGAACATATATATATTAAAACACACACTCTTTTTTATTGTAAGTGTCAACTGTCTTTGATTTTTGATGATTGCTTCATTTTGCCTGTTCTAATGTCAAGTATTTGGGAAGTTTTCTTACAATCTATTTGTTATATATACAATTTAAAAGCTTGTCTGAATTCTTTTATTTTTCCTCAGTATTTTTCTGCAGTATTTGTGCTGATATTATGCCGACTTTTAACAATGTATGAGTATGAACTGAATGTGAACGTCAAATAGATAGTTATGATTTCTGTTTTTATATTGATTATCTATGCTATTTTTTATACTCTGACACATTGTTACATTTATATAGACTTGAAAATAAAAAATAATAAAAAAAATATAGTAGATAAATAGTAGAATAATCCAAAAATATCTTCCAAATTCCTGCAGCGGATTCGCATGCCTTTTAAGTCATTACCCATTGGTTTTAGTCCTTGGTGTTATATTTTATTACAAATTGATATCCTCACCTCTCTGCTATTGTTCATTGTTCAATGCGTAACTGACTATACTTTTTAGTTTTCAAGAAAACACTGGAATTAGTCCATTTATCATATTTATAATATTAATATAAACCTGTTTGTTTAGCTATGAACTTTTTCTACCCAATGGTATCATGGTTAAATTAAGAATGTGATTTATAGTCAATTACCACTTTTCAATTTCAATAAATTTCATATTTTGATTCTTAAATTTGATTTTGGCTTATTCTCAATGTAAAATGCAAATATAAGAATATTTTTCACTCAATATGATTTCTCACAAGTAGGACTCAGTTTATGACAAGTTCACATGCAGTAAACTTCCACAACACATCTAGGATGGCTCCTTGGCCTAATTTTAGGACGAAAGCAAATGAGCAAGTAATCTGTTTTCTGTCACAGAGTGTGGTGCCACTCTCCACCCTCACTGTAAACCAATGCCTAGTGATCTGGGGGCAGTCGCTGCTTCAGCCATAGGTGGGACAGCTACAGTACATTAAATTACATAATAAATCACTGAAAATTTACTACCAATCAGATTCAGTGGTGTCTGTTGATGCACAGCCTAAGTTCATAAATCAAAGAGCTGCTTTTTTGCTCTTTCATTCTGTATTGATTATTACAAAATGATATTCATATCATTAAATATATTCATTAAGTTTTCCATTGGGGGTAAGAAAAACTGAAATTTTAAGTTCTTACCATAAGCAATTTCTGCTTCATAAGTAAATTTATCTTATTTAAAGAATGTTTAGCACTACAAAATACAAAAACTAAGCAAACATTTTTTCCAGTGTAAAATACTAGGCAAAATTACTTCTTTTTTCTCTGTATAATAATCTTTTGCAATAGTGCAAATGTAGGCCACCTGCAAGACCGTGTAAAAGAAGTCTCCAGCGCAGAGAGACACATAGAAGCATATGAGAGGAGGTCATCCTTTTAAGGCCCTGGTAGGCTGGGCAGTTTGGAGAATTTCCAAGATGCAAGTTCAAAAGAGGAAAGGGCAAGAATAGCAAAGCAGTAAAATCATGCACTGCCTAATTGCTTCATAACAACCACCTGGTGAAAAAAAAAGTCATTGTACATGTAAAGACATACGTTCTACAGCAATATACACACTTACATGTATGTGCTTAAAAAACTTACCAAGAGATGACTGTAACAGAAGACAGTTGAAGACACTTCAGACAAGGTCCCCTGTAAATATAAACATGTGTGAATTATAAGCTACAATATTTTAATGAAAAGGACATGCATACAGTAGACATAAAATATGGTTGCATTGAAACAAATATTGGTAGTACTACTTTTAGTTTAACAGTGTTATATTACACTCCCTGATGCAGAATCCTTCAAAGACTCTCAAGTTAGCTTGCTACAAACTATTAATGCCTTTTCCCAAAGGACAGACATGGCATGCACTTCCACACTAGGCGTTCATATAATAATAACCATAAGACAGAAATAACAAATTTCAAGCTGTTTTGCTGTGGTTTTATACCTGAGTGTCTGTTGTTCAGGGGTGTCCGACGGCTGCCTGCTTGTCCCAGCTTGGACTGTCAGAACGGGAGACTCATGTTGAGTTCAACTATTCCCCCTTCCTTCAAATGGAAGGCACAGGCTCCATAGCAGTCCAAAAATAAAACCCTGTGTGCGTTACTCAGAATGCACACTGAGTGGTGACGGTGTAGAGGGAACCGTCAGCGAACCAGGGGGGATCCAGGTCACCTTAGATATCACCAAGTGCCCCCCTCCCCCATGACACCAGATGCACACCCTCATTTACACATCTATAAGCACAGCACCCTCTAGAGTTAAGAAGAAGCAGTTGTTTCTTTTAGAGGATTATTTCAGGCCAACTCTTTAAAGTCATCATGAAATCAAAAAAATAAAATTTATGTGCCCTCATAATCTTCAGTCAAAATAACTTCCCCTCCCACTTCCAGTGACACCTCTTCTGTAGTGATGTTACTCATGGCTTGAGGGGGGTACAACCAGTCACTCACATGATGAGATTGCAGAAATAGCAAAACTACAAAGATTCAATAATCCTGAAAAAAAAAAGTCAAATAAAAAAGTTTTCTTGTTCGAGAAGCCGGATATACATCACGATAGGGAAGAAAAGGCCATAGCAAATTCCGTTGACGCCGACTTTTAAGTAGTCCCCTGTGAATTGTTGTTTGCAAGACATTTCACTCTCTAAGATATATGAAACTGATTCCATATTGACTGGAAATGTTGTAGCTGACCCCGGAGGATAGTTGTAGTGCAAACAAGTGTGTATAAACTTTTCTTAAAAGACTTAAGTTCAGGGATGCAATGGGGTAAATGGGGAAAAATGTGAAAACATTGCGTGGCGGGGCACAGAATTTTTTTAATCAATATTTGCTTTCCATGCTCATTTGTAGTTACTTTAAGGTTTTTTACATTTATCTTTTATTACTTTATATATTCAAAACTGTAATTTTTCAGGAAAAAAATAACATATTGTTGCAACATTTAACCAAAATTTGGTCAAAATCTCATGTTATAAAAGATGAAGTGCTATGCATGCTATTTAAGACAATATTGGCTGATTAGACGGCAATACTGAGCTAAACTGCAAACTGTTTGCCCTCTCTCTATCTTCACCGTTCCCACATCTCAGACCTCAAATATAAAATATTACCCTTTGTAGATATAGCTTTTATGTAAAGAGTAAATGAAACATTAATTTTTACCCTTCCCACGGAATCTCCACCAACGGGAGATTTACAACCAGTTTCCGCCAGCAGGGAGCTCACTTCTTTCAGCTTTTCTAAGGGAAAAGATTTCTTTTCAGGAAAGATTGTGTGTACTTATTAAAATGACCAGTTCTTTATTTACCCTTATAAGTTCACAAGCCTAAATATTTAAGTCTCTGACAAGGACTAAGCATTGGAATAAAAAGCCAGACTGATCTGATTACACCAATGAGCTCACGTGTTACATGACAGACGTCAAACCTACAGATATACATGCTGAAGTTGACATTTACACTTATTTACATTATAAGAGAACATAGTGACTGACTTGTTACCGTCTCTCCAGCGTGGAACTCATCTAAACAGTGCACTTTCAGAATGTAACTAACTGGTGAAAATCCACTGTGTGCAGAATGGTGCGAGTGGTTTCACTACGCCCTTATATATCTAAATGTATTATTTTACATATTTAAATTAGTGCTATCAATCTATTAAAAAATAACTAAATCACATAATTTTCTGTAATAAATTGTGATTAATCGCACCTAACATTAAAGTTTTTAATATATTTTTTATATCGTAATACTTTCACATTGAACCTCCAAAATAAAAGAAAGTATATTTTAAATATTTGTTTAATGACATCTTTTTACTAAGCAGCATAGATGAAGGCCAGTATTACTGCTTCTAGTACTGATACTGATGTCTCTATTAAATAGATCTTTTTTTCATAAACCCATTATAATAAATTTCACATTTAGCTGTGCCTTTAATATATCAGGGCTCAACGCTAAGGTTTTCAGTTTTTTTACCTGCCTTGCTAAAATGCACCTGCTAAAATTACCTGCTTTTGCTAAAAAAAGCAAAACATTGTTTTCATTGTTTTTGACCCATGTAACCTTGTAAACAGCGCTTTAAGATTTTCGGGTAGGTCTAACTGGTCTTCACAGTGCTCAGGATTCACTGCATAAATTATAAATTGAATATAAATGAGTCCTTGAAATATTAAAGCTACAAAAGTTATTTAGTCAAGAGCAGGGAGTGATTTTCTCTTTGTCTTTTGTGCTTATAGATTAACATTATTGTCAGCAGCATTTTTATTAGGCTGCTGTCACATTAAGATCAAATCCACATGACGCTGATCTGGCACATCCTATTTTCTCACAGCTGTTTATGTTCATTTAACACTTTTTAACTAATTTAAAACTATGCTTATGAGGGTATTTGACAAAACATTTTTTTGTCCTTTCAAGCGAGAACAGAATGTGCCACTGGAAAGCTGTCTGTACGGAGTTCTTTTTTTTGACTTATCGCGCTTGAATGGTTTAAAGGGCACTTGAATGAATGATAGTGTAAATATATACTGTAGGGCAGCTAAAGATGACAGAAAAAAATGCTGTGTTAGTTAAATTTTTTTATATACAATTAATCTAAAAACATTTTTGCAAAATTAACGTTAATTTTGACAGCCCTAATTCAAATATAGTATTTATTTATTATATTTAATGATTATTTATGAATTTTATTTCCTGTTCTTTTGTTTGTATTTCTACTAATTAATGTTGACAGGCTGGAATGACTATGATTGTAACATCATTAAAGGGTCATGAAACCCCAGAACATATATTTTGAGATGTGAACAGATATGTACAGGTTGTTTTTGCATTTTTCAGAGCAATTTCAAACTTCCGGTTTAAAAAGCAAAGCCGGAGCTTGGAGTGTGTAGATAGGCTTGCAGGGGCGAATCTACGTCACCCGGTTCTGAGGGCTTCTCTGCATTTATTCATGAGAAAGATCTTGTTCAATCTAATCCCTGCACTGTAATATGCATAAGATTATAATTGCGGTATTAAGCATAAGAAAGTATCACTTTCTGTTGCTTCTGTCTCATTTCAACGACACTCGCCACGTGGATTATAGATCATATACAGTATACAGACTGTGTTTTTATAGTTATAGTTTTTATAGACATATTTCACACACTCTCCTGCACCAAACATGAACCAGCACGTTGTATGCACACATATTTCATAATGGACACTTGGCCTATTCAGTGGTGTATCTTAGTGCAATGACACGATTATTACACAACAGACAATGATTTAGATCGAAAATTCAAAGTAGAAAGGCCAAAAAAAAAATGATAACATAATATTCTTTTTGTGTTATTATTTTTCTGTCATTTGTCATGAGACTGTAGTGCTTGTAAATGTAATGAAAATATTATTAGCCCTTTTAAATATTGTTCCGCATTTCTCCCTTGTGCTTGGGAGTTATCAATTCCGAGCTCATATATTAACATTCATTGTGTAATGAAGTGTGTTGTAGTTCTGTGTTTCATTGGTTGTTCTCTCCCCCTTCTACACTCCCACTTTTCCATTGCTTTACACGCCCATTTTCTCAGACCTTTTCTGTTTTGAGGTGTGAACGACCAGGCTAAAACAGGGGGTTTCACAACACTTTAAATGTGTTTTAACAACAGAGAGTAAAGCTTAGATATATTAAGTTTCACGTAATTACTGAATGCTGAATACATTTAAAGAAATGTATTAGCATACTAGTGACCTCTATACATTTATAATGAAAAAAGGTAAGGTGTTCGTAACACAACATATGTGGACTTGGCAGCGAGCCATGGGGGACACCCCAAAACCTAATCCGAAGCATCTATCCATTATGTTGAAAATAACACCAAAAGCTAAGCTCATCACACTCACGTTCAGGCCATTCAGAAAATGTGATAATTGTGCTGACGTAGTACCACAGCAAATATAGCAACAGTGGCTGGACTCAAACGTACGCCTCTGTTATATTTCTTCAAACCCTCATTCATCTCCTTATTCAGTGTCTGGGCCAAGTTCTGGACCTTCCCTTTTTAACCCTTCCCACTACGGAATCTCCACCAATGGGTGATATCCACAGATCATGTGTCACTATAACAGAAATGCATGTTTGCTGAACTTTACAGCCAGTCTACGCCAGCAGGGAGCTCACTTCTTTCAGCTTTTCTGAGGTAAGGGTGAAGGAGGGCATGAGTGTGGCGAGTGAGGAAATTGCGAAATCAGGAAAGATTGTGTGTAGTTGTTAGTGAGTTTAGACTAGGGCAATTTGTGATAATTAGCATGTGAACTCATCAGATTTTACACAAAATGCGGAGTTCATGTAACCTATTGTATTTAGTTAAAAGATGATTTAAGGACTCTTAATTATACATTTTATATATAAATGAAACTGGATAGCTTTAAAATTGTTTAAATTGACATTTAATTTATTTTAAGTTGTCTGAATGACTTAATCTGTTCAATCTATATGACTGAAAAGTTCAATGTCCAAATATAGAAGAGAAAAAAAAAAAAAAAACTTGAGATGGAACATGGAAACTGGATACTGAACAATGTTTGAGCCTATTAAGTGCAGCTGTCTTGTCGAAGTCAAAATCTTTTTTGAGTCAAATGCTTTTAGGCATTGCTCTCACATCCATTTTCTGATTATTATTCAGAGGTTAACAGCTGTTTGAGTTGTATTTTTAAATTCATCAAAATCTGAAATTATTTTAGATTGTATAGTATTTTCTATTGATTCTTTACAAAATCCTGCAATATATAAATACATATTATTTCTGAAATTGGGAAACAATAGCATCTAACAAAGACACTAATACTATATTTTCAAAGATATGCGTTTATCTACTACTCGTTTTGTCTACTCATGAAGATGTTCTAAAGCACATGTGGCAAACTCCCCTCCTGGAGGGCTGCTGTCCTGCAACCAACTTCAAAACACCTGCCTGAAAGATTCTAGAGAAACTGAAAATGAAAAACATAAGACTACTATAAACAAATAAATATATATTCTCTCAATTTATAGAGACAGTCTTTGATTTTGTTATTATTCATTGGACTAACTGAAGTCTTTACTGGAGGTTTTGATTTGTGCATCATTTTCTTTTAGTCTCAAAGTCCACTATCACCATGTCAGACACTGAGGAGGTGTAAGTAGCATAAAGTTTGTCATTTTGTAGTCCAACTTAAATTTAAAACATGTGTTTCTATGCATACTGAACTGGATTTGTATAAAGTGCATACAAAGAGCATAATCAGGCTTCTGTTTTTTTTTTGTTTTTTTTTTATTTTGTTTTTTACAGTGAGCATTTCGAGGGTGAGTACAATTTCTCAAAGTTTTCTTGTAAAATCTTACTGCCAGAGCATTTAAAAAAACAAAAAAAACAATTGTAAACAATGTAGATATTTGTAATGTATTCGTTCACCATTCTTGGAAGAACATGGTAAAAGTAGGCAATAACAACTGTGCCAAAACAAAAACAGCATTTAATTACTCAATAAGGTAATCAAATGTTATTTATCTTTGCACTGAATCTGTTGTGTATATATTGTATACAATGTGGAGTGGAAAACATACCCCCTCATTACCATAAAAACATAGAAATGTATAAATAACTAAATGTGGAAATAGATTAATGTAAAAATATACAAATGTTAAAAAAGAGTAAAAAATAAATAAACAAATATGGAAGCTTTTTATGTATTTATTTTCTTTTTAAAAATGTTTTTAGATTCATTTATTTTTAATGTTGGCGGATTCGGTCCCCTATAGTATTGTAGTTCCTAATAATATCTATTCTGATCTTGTTTTCTGTTCTTGTTTAATGCTTGCTGTCATTGAAGGGGAAGGTATGTTGATAACAGATGTATCACTTTATCTTGTTGAAGTGATTGTTATATGTAACCTTGTTACAGCTGTCTGCAGTCTCCTCCTAGTGGACAACATCTATAATGCTGTCCCTCCTCAAGGGTGGCATATTAGAGCAAGACTGCAAAAGCTGAAATGATTGGCTACAGGCCTCAAAATATTTCCAAGAGAACCAAATTCTGTATAAATTCTGGCCAATAACCTATTCACAGATTAGGCTATGAAATGGGCAAAAGAATATAAAATGATATCTGTGCAGTGACACGCTGTTTGAGTTCGCTCTGCATGGCATGTACCGAAAACTGACCAACTCATTTCAAGGAGCAGCTGCTGTTTCAGACGAAAACGACTCAAGCAAAAACAACAAAAAAGGGAACAAATTAAAGTAAATTATTTGCTTTTTATTTTTGTAGAAAACCTTTGAATTAGACACATTTAGTTCTAAATATTTTAATAAATTAATATTTGAACAATTTAAATATATTTTTTTTCTTACTAAATTATTTAAATCTATAGTAATATTTAAATTTCTTCAATTGGGATTATAACGAGTCAATTTTATATAAAACAAAAGGTGTTTCTGGCTGTGCTTGGATGTTTGTTTCTGAAGTCAATGTAGATATTTAATAACTTTAATATTTTAATAATTTTATTAATAATTTAAAGTTTGAAATGAAAGAAGAAAAAATGAAATTAACTGTTGAACAATTAATCTATATTAATATTTTCCTTCTAGACACAAAATACTAATTGTGAAAGCAGTGCAATGGCAGTGTTTTAACATTGCTGTGTACCGTTAACTGTATTACCGTGAGTGGATGTCCCAATAACCCATGTACTTGTCTCCTCTTCACTCTTAATACAGATGAGAAGCCAAAGTTCAAGTAAGTATTTTTGAAAAGAAACAATCTTTGCATATTACTGCAAATCGAATGATTTTACTGAAATGATTTTAAGATATAATGCTCATTTTATTTCTTTCACTCCAGGCAATCAGGACCCAAGATCCCAGATGGTGAGAAAGTGGACTTTGATGTAAGAATTTTTTTGTTTGTTTGTTTTTATCTTTGGTGGCACAATATGTAAGATTTTTGGATTAAAATATCCAAAAACCACTTGAAAAATCTTACATATTTTGTTGACATATGTACTTGCATTATCCCAAATGCTTCCAGGAATGGTTAAATCCAGAGAAATTAGCTATTTCAACTAGGACACGGGCCGTGTCCGTGCGTCACCAATCAATGACATCATAGCCGCGTTATCCTTGATTTTATTTTGTAGAAACCATGGAAACACCAAAGACGCTTTAATATATTATGTGTTGTATTAGACAGGAGAGCAACTGTTTGTATATATTCATCGACAGATAATGAATCATGTTATATAGCTCAATGCAGAAAGTCTTATTGTTTAAATGTTGTTTTCTTGATTTACCGCGAGTACCCTAATATCGATCTAGCTTACTGTAGCGTGCAACAAGTGTCTCACAGTAACGTTATAACAACTTTCAACACACAAATATATCTAATATCATAAAACAGCGCTGCTTTACCCCACATACGCTTGACCGGAAGAAGCGGAAGCATTCATCTGTGGCATAATAAAATCTCCACTGCTCTTGAGCCGTGTGTCATACTTGTCTCTCATTAGCAATCACTTCAGCGGCCTCGTTCCGCTCCACACCCTGCTTCATACTGCAGTAATGTTGGTAGCACATTATTTTTCAGTCCTGTTCCCCATGTACGTACTATGTACTTACTATGTACTTATTATGGTAATTGCAATAATTGGGTAATAACTTGAATTCCAAGAAATCAAGGCATCATCAAGCTACGCCTTTGTTTTGAATAAGTGACCTCTAGAGGCGAAAAGGCCTTTAAAATGGTCATGCATTTGTTAGTGAAATAACTACATTGTTTCTTGTGTGTCCGAACTCAGGACATTCAGAAGAAACGTCAGAACAAGGATACACTTGAGCTGCAGTGCCTCATCGATGCTCACTTTGAGCATAGGAAGAAGGAGGAGGAGGAGCTCATCGCCCTCAAGGAGAGAATTGTGAGTGAACATCGCCCGAGAAGTAAAACGGTTGAGAAATCGTTAGCCTGATCTTCTTCAGAAAGTTGTAAATGAACACCTGAACGTGTTTTCTGTCTTCAAACAGGAGAAGCGCAGAACTGAGAGAGCAGATCAGCAGAGGATCCGAGCTGAAAAAGATAAGGAGCGGCAGGCGAGACGCGAGGTGTGTATCACTGACCTTCCGAGGCTAGAAATTGTCCATTTTATAGCAAAATATAGGACCTATATATGGGCATTCGTTAGGGTTGCCAACTTCAGGAAAGGAAAATAAGGGACAGAATAAGACAAAGTATTTGTACGTCATTTCAGTATCTGCAGTTAAGTATGTGTATGAAAGATGTAAAGGTTCTCAGAAATTAACGCATTTGGATCATTCTGTGTCAAATCAACCAAATTTCAGAAACTTTCCCAGCTCAAATTTTTGATTTTGCTATTATTTTGTTAATGAAGAAACAAGCCAAAATATGAATCTTTTCTCACGTAAGTTTAAAATATTCTAGCTGACCCCCAGTGTGAATTCAAGGCGACCCTTATTTTAGAAGGTTTCTCCTTATTATTTCCATGGCGACGCATCCTACTTTCCACAATAGCGCTGTATGACAGACGAATCGTTTTTATTCTATTTTTCCTTTTCTATTCAAAATATTCAAAAAATTGTTAGCTGTGTCATCAACTACCTTATATTCCAATTCTCAAATACGTATGAGTGAATGTGTTTTGTTATTTAAAAACCTTTATAATGATCTATAACATGTAAGTTTGTACAGCAATTCAGAGAATCGTGTCAGATTTTCAACACATAAATTCCTCCACTTCTCCCGAAATACATGAAAGTAAGTGGCTGTTAGCTTAGTTTAGCAGTCAATAAACGAGATAAAGGAAGTCACGTATGGGACCAATCAATTAGGCCCATTATACGGGATGTCCCGACTAATAGGGGAAAGTTGGAAACCCTACCATTCGCCAAGGTGAACATGATTTCACCAAGTAAAACACGTTCCTGGATCAACATCTTTGGAACAACATTCCAATCAACCAATCAGATTTGAGGGACAAGTTTACAGTTTATGTCAAGTTTGTGCTCACAACCAGTTGTTAGTTGCTTCTACATCAGTGTTATTCACCTATCATTTCTCTCTGATTTTAGGAATAGGTTAGTGGTAGTGTTAGATTTAGGGCTAGGCATATGGTTAAGACAAAACGGAGATGCGCTTCAGACTTCAGACTTGACTCAGACTCAACCTGAAATGACTTCAGTCTTAACACAATCTCGACAAAAAAGACTCGTAAATATTTTAAAAACAACTCAAGTCTTATACCTTTAACTACTAATAAATAAAGAATTTGTGTTTTATTTGAATGCTTTTATAATATCTGCGTCATATATATTTCCCTAAGTGTCGAGGTAAATCGGAAAGTTGTCATAGAATTTGATTACGTACGTGTATTGTGCGTAAACTCCGAAATGTCATAAGAGTCCCATGGAACATAACGGGAGCCACCATGCCATATTTTCTTTCGTTTGGGTTCATTAACATGTCAGATCGGCAAGATGCACAGAATGTGGGAAAACAATTTGAAGGCACTGGAACGGCAACATCAAATTTTATCAGACATCGCATCCACAAAGGCTTGTCACATTCACTCACAGAGCTTCTCTTTCTTAATGTGTGTCCATTGTGAAAATACCAGCCTGCTATGGTTTCTTTAAGTAGTCAAAAAAACTTAAATATCACTATTTACTATGAAAACAAAAAAAGAGAGAGATAGAAAGAGATATTAATCCATTTATTACTTAAAGCTCATTTCTGTCAAGACCCCTATCGTCAAATATGATTGATAATTACATAGAGTTTGTATTGGCGGTATGGTTCTGTTCTAGGCAAGAATTCCCAGCACATCCATGCAGCCTAGCATGGATAAGAGCAGGGAGAGCAGTAATAACGCTCCTCAGGGTAACAGAATAGAACCAGCATAATTGTGCAGATATCATTAATGTCAATAATTTAACATGTAAACATTTTTCAAAAATTAGTTTGATTCAAGACGAATCAAAAGCCAAATCCAGATTGACGAGAGGAGGAGCTGGGGATGGAGGAGGGTAATTAGCTCCTGAGAAATGCAATAGCTACTGATAATACTGAAGAGCTTATATATTGATGCTGTGATAGGCGCTGTGTTCTTATAGGTAGACGTAAATCACCTGGAAGTGAGCTCATGCAAGCTAGACTGATGTGACCTGCCAGAACTGACGCTGCGCTTGATATTTTAACATATCGCAATCAGTATGCGTAGTATTGACTTAAACATTCCAAGGTTTGATATTTATCTGATAATGACTATCGTCAATAACAACGTCGTTGTATAACAAACTGCTGTATAAAAAATTCGCCATCTTGCATCCACTTAGCTACTGTATTGAAAATGACTACTCGTGTTGCCAGGATGAATGTTTTGTACATTGTAATGGATTACAAAGTAACAAGCTGGATGTACATTATCCCTTACATATTAGGACCCTTATTACAAACAAAACAGATGATAGAAAGATCATATTTTTTTCAATATAATGCAACTAGGATAAAAAAAAAATAGGATTTTGAGTATGAGAATTTTTTTAAATGACTTGAGACTCGACTCAGACTCGTGATAAAACACTCCAGACTCGGACTCCAGCTTAAAGGCTTCAGACTTGACTCGGACTCCAGAAAAAAGACTTGTGAACTTCTCTGAAACAAAATATGTTGATCCAGGAACATGTCTGTCTTGGCAAAATCATGGTGACTAGCCAATGAGTCGGAAGCAGGACTTTTATTTAGATTTTTTATATAGTAATAGAAGGGTAAATGCTATAATACTTTATCTACCATCAGCATTAAGCAAATTCACATTTATTTCATCTATAGGCAGCGTCACATGTTCCACAACAACACTTAGCTTCTCGCAGATGCGTCTGCCTCTTAATCGTCCTAATCTGCAGCACAATTGGCCGATGCGGATTTATTTTTTAAAAATGGGAAAAATCGGCCCGATTGATCGGCCGGCCGATCAATCAGTCGACCTCTATTTCAAACTATGTTGCATTATATCCAGTTGGCTGCTATATTGTATTCATGGCATATATTAACTGTGTAAATTTACTGCTACCTTGTCTTTAAAAAAAAAAAAAAAAATATATATATATATATATATATATATATATATGATTGCAAGTACACACAGACTTACCAGATTACTGTGTCAAAACAATCAATTTCGGTCGACCACAAACTGACGCAGTGTCCCAATGGTTCCCACAGGAGGAGAGGCTGAGGAAAGAGGAGGCAGATGCTAAGAAGAGAGCAGAGGAAGATGCCAAGAAGAAGTCGGCTCTGACCAGTATGGGCTCCAACTACAGCAGCTACCTGCAGAAGGTCAACTCTACTTAAAACTTTACAAATTAACTGAAAAGAATGAACTGAAACAACTATGACTGAAACCATAGGCTCTGTTGTCATTCAGGCTGACTCCAAGAAAGGTGGCAAAAAACAGACAGAGAGAGAGAAGAAGAAAAAGATCCTGGCTGATAGACGCAAGCCACTCAACGTCGACCATCTCAGCGAGGACAAACTGAAGTGAGTTACTCTCCAAACTGTTACAGCGGCCATATAAACCGTCTTGCTTATATGTCTTGTTTCCTGGACTTCAGAGAAAAAGCACAGGAGCTGTTTGAGTGGATAAAGACCCTGGAATCGGAGAAATTTGAGCACTCAGAGAGGTTGAAGAAACAGAAGTATGAGGTGAGAAAACAAATAGCAAAATAGACAACAGGACAAGAAACATTTACGAACTAATACATCCCATTGTCATCACCGGTATATTTTCCATTGAGGTTCATTTTTGATCTTCTACAGATTACTACACTGCGCATGAGAGTGGAGGAGCTCAGCAAATTGTAAGTTGCAGGATTCTTGAATATCATGGCGCCCCCTTTTGTGCATGGTCTGTATGTGGCTGCTTCACAGCATTAGATCTACTGTGATGGTGAAAATGAAGTGAACCTAAAGGATTAGTTCACTTCTGACTTAAATTTCCTGATCATTTAGTCACCCCAATGGCATCCAAGATGTTCATGTTTTTCTTTCTTCAGTCGAAAAGAAATTAAGGGAGAATAAGGATCTTATCTATCAAAACAATTGGCCATTTTCTAAAGAAAGTAAAAAAATTATATACGTTTTAACCACAAACACTTGTCTTGTATTAGTGTTCTTCTTCTTCTTGTAGAATTCCGACAATGTAGAAGCTTCTAAGTGTATTACTGCCCTTCACAGGTCAAAGATTAAACTAATTCTTATATACTTGCACTAGCATATAGTATATGACAATTTAGTTCAAGACATCTTGGATAACAGGGGAGTGAGTAAATAATCAAGAAATTTTAATTCAACTAATCCTTTAAAAAGCAAGAGCACTGCACTCACTTTCTGATAACAGCAATGTGTTAATCTGAATTGTAGATAAAAGGAGACATTCATAAGAAATTTTAGGAATTACTCCAATTATTATCAGTATACAGAAATTGAAAATCAGCATCTATTTATTGTTTCCCTATCATCCACCAAGAGCAACTGCCTTTGCATGTAAAGCTATCTATAAAAATACAAAGAGTAACATGATAAGTTACTCAGTTTCATAATTTTCATATTTAAAAAGAAACCATAATAAAAAATATATAATTAATTACTTATTTTTATTATTATCATTAACTTACAATTATTATCAACTTACAATGGGCAAGGTAGATGAGGTTTATGAGAAAAACATGTAGATATAATTTATACTAATAAAATGTGTGTATGTATATATATATATATATATAATCTGTGTGTGTGTGTGTGTGTGTGTGTGTAATAGAACTGATCACTTAAATATTAATAGCCTAATACATGGAAATAAATGGAAATTCTAACCAAGAAAATAGGAGGGATTTACACCTTGCTCCAGGACATGTGAGACTATTTTAATTTTTTGAGTATTTTTTGAGTATAGATTTTTTTTAATTGGAACTGTCAAAAAAAATGATCCAACAGTAAGTGAAGCCTGTTTTGAACAATCTGGAGCATGCTGTGATGTGAAATGTGGTGGGGTTTTCTTGTTTTATTTTTGTGTTTTTTATTCGATGCTCGGTCGGTCGGTCGAGTAAGTGAAATAAAAACATAATTTTGCTCACTGCTATGTTTTGACTACTCTGGCATTGCAGCAGCAAAAAGGGCGCCGCCGCTCGTCGCAGAAAGTAAGTGCGTCATCCTGCAGGCCAAGAACACCTCGATGATGATGGACAAGATACACCCCTGTTTTTGTGATGACTGCACAGGACCCGTAGTTGCTGATCACCCCACTATTCATCGTCTTGGACTGTTATTTATGTCATGTAAATAAAGTGTGACTTAAAGCCTTAGTACTTGTTCTTATTAAACATCAATAAACTCGTTTGTTTTTAGATGTTGTCACCCAAGATCATTTCTTTCTAATTCCACGAGTGCAGAAGCATGTTCCAGGTTCGATATGAAATTCTGTCGCGTGAAATTCGCGAGTTTTATTGCAGAAGGATAAACATTAAAACACACGGTTTCTAAATAGTGTTACTGTCTTGTATAAACATCATAAATTAGATTCTTACCTTATTATGTGAGCAAATATTCAGTTTCCAACTCCTGTCACGCCGATGAACTGTAACTTTGACAGGCGGAAAGATACAAATGCCTTAAGTCCCACAAGAATACACAGTTTATCCAGAAGTTCATCCGCCTTCGACAATAGTTCCAACAAAACAGTTTCCAGCATTCAAAATGACTTTAGTGTATAGTCAGTTTTAGCTTGTTTTTAGCCTAAACGATGAGGTACGAGTCGAAATTATTCTGTGGTAAATAATCGACAGTTAATGAAATCTGCTCATATAAGTTTTACAGTGTGAAACGCGTATAATGCATACAATGACGATTAGTAAGCTACAAAAATATTAAGTGTGCACTATACAAACAGAAGCATGTCCCAGGTGCGATAAATAATTCTGTTGTGTGAAATTCGAGAGTATAATGTATAAAATACATAAAATAATTAAAAGGGCTACAAAAATGGGGCTGTTGCTGTCTGTCAACCATTAGCCCTATTTTTTTTTATTCATTTCTTACGATGGAAAAATACTTGAAAGGACGGCTATCCCTTAAAAACATAGGCCTATCCGTTATTTTAAACAAAGTATAACATTGATTTCATTAACATAATCAAACATTTCCCTTTTATATCGGCAGCATAGATCATAGGGCTATAGCTTAAAGAATCAATTGACACATTCATATTTGAATGTAGCCAATGAATCATGGATTATATGCTGAAGCGTTATCGAAACTCGATTAATGTGAGGCTAAAACGTTTTACCCCTTTTTACTGACTATTCCCACAAACAAGTCCTCCAGTGTAAATTCCTATAACTTTTATGTTTGGCTTTATTTGGTTTTAGCCATTTTGATTAAGATGGTCCATATGACTAATTTAGGGAAGCTTCGAGAACAACATTGAATTATATCAACTCAAGTTGCCAAGGTTCCCTGGAACTCCATGGACAAAGTGTAGCTTAAATTATATATATATATATATATATATATATATATATATATATATATATATATATATAAAATGTGTCTCTGGTAACATTTCTTTAAAAGAGCTCAATATTCACCTCAGATCACGTTCGTCTTTTTCCCGCCTGTCACTCTAAAGCAGTTTTGTTTAAAATTCGAATAGCGTCATTTTAATTTCATGGAATAAATCACAAAATCCCATCGAATATTTGAGTATAAATAGTTTATATTTTTATTAATCCGACATTCACTCGTTTAAGAAGTATAAATATAAAGTTTAACACAAGACACAACACGCTAGTGTTTCAAACAGGCATCATTAAATACAATAATATGTTTGTTCGTTTTCGTTGCTTTAACAAAACAGATCTTATTTACACATATACAAAAGTGGTCCTACTATCCGTATCTGGATTACGATTCTCTCGTAAATAATTAGGAAATAAAAGGTGATGGTGACAGAAAATATATTCACAAAGGGGAAAAAATATGGTCACATTTTCAGATGGATACAATATAAATAATCGTAGTTAAGAAACTCACTTGCTGTTCTGCTGAGCCTTTTTCAAGAAAGAAAGAAAGAAAGAAAGAAAGAAAAAGAAAGAAAGAAAGCTCATTCGTTCCCAGTTTCCAGCAGTGGATCGAATTAGTCTTTCTTTAGTCGTTAAGATCGGATTTGCCATTTTTCTGATGAATGTTTCTTGATTCAGGTTGTCCCTTTCAATTTGTTTTGATCTTTAAAGCACTTGATAGATGGGATCCTGAGCCTGCTGTTGAGGGCAGTTGGTCGGGGATTGTGCAGGAGCCCCGCTCTCACTCAGGACAGACCCCTCCTGCGGAGAACACGGGCTCCCTTCGTGGCCCTCCGGTACTGACAGCACGGGACACGCGGGGGTCTCTGTGGAAATTCGCTCCACGATGCTCGACAGACAATCCAAACTCGACACCACTGAGCTTTTATTATTCCGTGCGTCAGCTGTAAAATAAACCAATAACAAATTTTGAGAAAGTGAGATTTAAACTTTTTTTTTAAACAAATTTATGATTTAAACACTGCAAGAGGATTTTAGTCAGTCTACATTCATTTATTTCTGGACATTTTTCGACGCATGACGTACCATTTGGCGTGTCGTTGAAGTAAGAGCTGTCATAACTGTTCCGTCTTCTCGACTGACATGTAGGACCCATGAAATCCATCTAGAAAACACCAAAATAAAATGACTCACTATAGGCTTTTTATCAAAGTATGCTACATAATTTATTTTGGCCTGAAATATCGATTCCTTTATTTAACGCTAACTTTCTCTTGGCTGTTGAATGAAAATGTCACGTGACATGTTTCCATATTACAATAAAATAAAAACACACACAAGTAAAGAACAAACCATCAATGAATGAATGAACAAATAAATATAATAATATTATAAAAGCACTACTTCTCTAGCTACGGTATATTTAAGATGAACATCTCACCATGCCATCAGAGCAGTTGGATCTCGGGCTGGATGCATCCGAGTCCCCGCTGTAATGCTCCATAACAGGGTAGTAGTTTTCCTCTTGAGTCCTAAGCAGCGCCTGCAGAGACTCGATGTAACTAATGGCGTTTCTCAGAATCTCCACTTTGGGCAGCCTCTGGTTCGGGTTGGTGGACGTGCATCTCTTGAGGGTTTCGAAAGCATCGTTGACTTTGCTCAGTCGTCTCCTCTCCCTCATGGTGGCGGCTTTACGGCGGTCAGCATTGGTTGTTTTTCTCTTGCAGGCTTTGCATGCCCACAGCAGGCACCTGCCGGCCTGATGATGCCCACTGGGTGCCCTCACGTGCTCGTCCTCGATGTGGTGATGCTCGTCGGGCTTGAGCAGGCTCACGTGGACGAGCCTAGGGTCCAGGTCTTCAAAGAAGTGCATGTCGTTAGTGTTGAAGCAAGGGTCGTCGTAGAAATCATCAGCTGATGAGATGGGGAAGGGAATATCCGACAACTCCATCTTTATAGATTAAGGTAAAAATTGGATAGGTTTATAGCTACTTGAATGCTTCTCAAGTAGTAAAGTTTTTAAGGACTTAGGAATATTAAGACAAATTCCTTCAGATCCTAAAACAACGTATTGCCCAAGACAACCGTTTAAAAACCGCAGGTCGTCAAAAAGTTTCTTTGCTTGTACCCTTCAGGTACTTTTTGTTGGTGAGAGATCACGGCCTGTTTATATACAGCCCGGTCAGTCGGGGGGCGTGTCCTGCAAATGACAGTTTGACCAATGAACATGTGCGTTGAGAAAGAGGGCGTGGTTTTGACGGCCTGGCACTGCAGCTAATGACGGCGTCATAAAAATGTTAAAATAATAAATTCATTTAAAAGTAATTATATAAGTTGCTCTTACTGATTTTGTTGCGTGTATGTTGGACTTAAATGTATTTTAATTGTGTATCTGCCATCAAATAACAGATTTCGGGTTCAATTAATTACAGTTTCCTGAATTTTTCCTGGAAAAATTCGAGAAGGACTTTCTTTTTATAATTTAACAATCATTTGTTTCTGATTAATATATTGGCTATATTAGTATATAACTGTACTACTGTATTTGATAAGAAGACAAACAATCTGTATCTGACTAATGTAAGAGAAAAAAGTGCTCCATGTGGGTAAATGTTTTCATCCTACTGCTACATAAAAAAGCACTATAAATGCTCCATTCATTCATTCATCAAAAATCTCAAACAAACTTGAATCATAAATAACTCAAAATATCGTTAAAATTGAAATTAGGATTCATATGTGAATAATAGTTCAGAATTAAATATATCGAAGTTAGGATGCTTATCAGTAGACTATAAGTTGTTCAGAACTGAAAAAAAAAACATTAATTGAATTATTTTTAGTTTGTATTATTTTGTTTAATGAAAAACTGGATCACTGGTAAACATCCAGGTTAGACAGGTTAAAAATATTTTTTTATTATTATTTTAATAAATCAATTAAGTAGTTAACGAATTATTCATTTATTTATTTACCATAGAAAAGTACTACTAGGTAAAGTTATTTTAGTTCATGATCTATTTATGATGCGACGCATTTTATTTAGCTTTTCTTAGTTGCTAGACAACAGTCCTACAATAGGGGGCGTTAAAGAGCCAGATGAGATTTAAAAGCTTCAATTATGTTTAGAAAATACCAAATATGCTGTTTTATCTGTCTTGTGTTAGTACTTGTTGCCTGAATACAAGATACTGTAGTTTGTTAAGTAAGATTTTATGTTAAAAAGTGTAGAATTATAACTCTGCACCCAGACAACTACGACAATATCATATTGTACTGGAAAACATTCTTTTCCATGTACCTTTTATACTGTAAAAAAAAATACACAATGCAATGGCATATGAAATGTGCACAGTGTTTATTAAACCCACAGCAGGATATATGCAAAAGTCAAAACTTTTCAAAACGTTTTCATTTAAAATAATTTTCACAAATCAAATACATATGCAAATTTAAAATATTTACCTTTACTTGCACAAATAAAGGCAACATTTTGTTTTGAAAAACAAACAAACAACAGAAACAAATATATCTCTCACACAGAGGATAAACAGGCCAATGCAGTGTTCCATATATAAATGCATCTAAATGAATGGTCTGAGGCATGAGTATTTTATCTAAACTTATTATTTCAGTCATTGAAGAATACTGGAATGATATTAAAATAATGGTAACACTTTAGATTATGGAACACATATTCACTATTAATCAGGAGTTTTCCCTCAATAAACTCCTAATTGCTGCTTATTGATAATCAGTGCGGAAGTTGTAGTAGTTATGTTTAGGTGTGAGGTAGGATATAGAATATGGTCATGGAGAATAAGGCATTAATATGTGCTTTATAGGTACTAATAAACAGTCAATATGATATTAATATGCATGCTAATAAGCAACTACTTAATAGTGAATATGTGTAATCTAAAGAGTCACCAAAATAATATCTACAATTGGAGTGACTACTTGTTTCATACAAAACTTGCAGCATTGTGAGCGCATCTCTGCACTTTAAAGGGTTAGTTCTCCCAAAAATGAACATTCTGTCATTAATTACTCACCCTCATGTCATTCCAAACCCGAAAGTCTTTCGTTCATCTTCAGAACACAAATGAAGATAAATTTTGATGAAATTTGAGAGCTTTCTGTCCCTCCATAGAAAGCTAGGTAACTTGGATGCTTCAAAAAGTCCATAAAGAGTTATTTATATGCGAGTAAAAGCCTATATTTAATATGCTTATTATGTAAAGCGATCGAGTCTCTTCAGAACATTTGAACTAAACCGCTTAATTCATATGGATAAAAATCTTTTTATGAACTTTTTGAGTTGCATCTGTGTAGCTGTCAAGAAAGCTCTCAAGATTTCATTAAAAAGATCTTCATTTGGGTTCCGAAGATGAACGAAAGTCTTATGGGTTCGGAATGAACTGAGGGTGAGTAATTAATGACAGAATTTTCATTGTCGGGTGATCTAGTCCTTTCATTTTACCCTATACGTGTCTCAGTCTATCCATCCATTCATCTGTTGAAGTGCCATATACACATGCATGCTTCCTAAATGATTCCAAAGAGGAAGTCTAGGCAGTAGTCAGCGCCTCTTGTAGCCGATCGATGAGGTACTCGCCGAAGCCTCCTGCGCTGTCATTGGTGCAGCCCACTCTGCGAGCGCTGGTCAAGAGGTCACCTACGAGCTTGACCTTTGGGACAAGGGGATCAATGAACTGACTTTTGATTACGCTGGCGGTGTGTGGATCTCCGTACTCATGAGCCAGTTGATTCAGCTCCACCATGGCGCTCATCTCCTCCTTCCACTGGTTAAGCGTGATCTCCAGAGCGGGAAGGACAGCGGATGCATTTTCAGTGCCTAGGCTCTGCGCACAAACATACAATTAGTCATCAACCTAATGTTGAAAGCCATTACACACATAAGAGCCGCTGTGCGTTAAGAATTAAAAGTATACACTAAACTGATGTAAATGTTATTTAATTATAAAATGAATATTTTTGGCTCTGGATGCTGATTGGCTGAAGTTCCAGCACCCTTCTGAAATCTAAAGTTGTGCTCACACTTGTAGTTCTGGTTCTTTTCGTCTGGACCAAAAGAGAAAATGATACATTTAGCCCTGGTTCACCTAACCCTAACCCTAAGTGTTCACACTGTCATTTTTAAGACCGAACTTAAAGATGCAAAAAAATTGTTTTTTTGCGACAGAACTTAACGAACATCCAAAACAATGTTGTGTTCTGGGCTAAATGCACTTATTATGTGTACGTATGATGTTATTTTGACCAGCTGAGAACTCGTGAAGAGCTTAATTAATGTGTAAAGGAGTTGAAACAGTGGTAGGAATTCCTCCGTCACACACAAACGAAGATCTGCTGCAAGGATCGAAGTGTAAATGTGACCTCATGTCCTGTTTCTGGTTTGTCTTTGGGCCATGTTGCGTTCATATTTCAGTCAAACCACACCAGAGTTTGTTTGGAAGTGGAACGAGACACCATGAAAGGTGGGTCTCGTTCCACTTGTTTGGTGTGCACCAGGGTTCGGTTAGAAGCGTTCGCACTTATTCAAATGAACCGCACTGACAGAGCAATCGCACCAGAGTTTGTTTTATAATAACCAAACCTGCCAAGTGTGAACACACCCTAAAAGCACTTTAAAGGCTTGCGGACTTTACGGACGAATGTGAGAATGCAGGTCTATGTCAAGTGTACCATTTGGGACAAGGTCAATATAGCACAGCCTTGAGTGCAATTGAAGTTACATATGATTCTCTCAACTAAATTTTCAGTCTGGCCAATTGTTTTGGTATTCATCATGTTAGAATCACTGCAAGGCACATTTGGGCCAATGGCAAATAAATGTGTCCAATCTGTCCATGATAAAGAAAAACAACAACAACAACAACAACAACACTGTATAGTAGGGAAGTATGCGATTTTGGATACAGCCCTTGTGTTCTGTTCTGTGCACTCTCGTCATTATCAGTTTGGATGTTCTGTTCTTGTGTTTTTGTAACTAGCTTTTCTAAGAAGTGTATTTTGAGTTTATCATTAAACCTTCATTGTTTGCATTTAGATCCAGCCCTTTATTTTGTGTTATTTCAACCAATGCATGGCACTTTCAACATTAATAAGAATGGGAAATGTTTCTTGAGTAGCAAATCATCATAGAATGATTTCTGATTTGCTAAAAATTCAGCTTTGCAAAACAAAAATAAATCATAAAAACATAGTACAAATAATAGAAAACAGTTATTTTAAATTCTAATTATATTTCAAAATATTACTGTTTTACTGTATTTTTGATTAAAAAAAGTAGCATTTTTAATGTATTTTGAATAAAATAGCATTAATTGAAATCATTTAAATAACTTTAAAAAGTTTTAAGAGCTATCTAAATGTATCAATCCTCATATCGGTCAAATTTGAATTGAGCTACAATTAACAAAGACAGCACTCAATTGTGCACAAGCATCACCCAGCACGGAGGAGCGGATAACAAGGTGTTCAAAATCGCTGCTGATGGACCCTCACCAGTCCCAGTCCGGATCAATTTTACACGAGTCGTAAAATCAGGGAAGGGTGGATAGTAAAAAAAAAAGAAAAAAAAAAAAGAAGAGAAAATAGAAGAGAGGACGCAGTGTAAAGTGACAGCATTGCGAGTGCCATGGAATCCATCTGGAACTACAATTAATGCACTGTCCTTCCGCCTTCACATTAATCTCCCCAATTTTCCGGAACTCAGGGGAAACGTATACCCTAACAGGCATTAAAGGGGAGATCTTGGTAAAACCCCCCGCCGGTTTACCCCCATCGCTCTCATTTTCTCTGCCCTCCACCCCCCTCAAGAGCTGCTGCCCCATACAAACAGGGGTAAAAGGATATCTTTAAGTTTTTAGCGAAAAAAAAAAATAGGTTTATGATTAATAATTTGTTAGGGTCTGAGTTTTTCTATTTTGCATTTTAAACAGTTTAAATGAATGAGATGCCTTCTCTCCCAGCTAACAGGGAAGGCTCTCAGAACTTCAAAGTTCTCAGGTTCTCTCAAAGTTATGAACAAATGTTCTTCCAGGAACATTAATAGAATGTTTGTTCAATATTCTCAAAGCATTAGCACAAAAACGTTCTTTATACGTTTTTCTGAAACATTGTAGTTTTTAAACTACTTTTTGATTGTTCAGATAAGATTCAAAAGTAACATTCCCAAAATCTTTGCAGAATTATAAAATGGAATCATGTTGTATTAACATTCACATAACCAAGAAAAAACGTTTTTAAAACATTTAAAAACTACTCTTTTAATTCTATCAAATAAATAATATAAAATTGCATGAATTATTATTGAAATGAGCAAAGCATTTAAAGGAAGCGGGTTACTCATAATTGTTGTAGTTATACAGTATTTAAAGCAATTGCATCAGTAGGAACTGTAATTAAATTACAGAAAAATTAAGAGTAACCACTTACTTTAGGGAAAAGTAATTAAATTACAGTAATTACTAAGTAATGCATTACACCAAACACTGTACATAACTTAAAGGCACAACATGTAAGAATTTTGGATTAAAATATCCAAAAATCACTTAACAGTCAGTGGTGTAATGCAACAAAATAGTAATACTTTGTTACAGTACTTGAATATTTCTTGTGAGAATCCATACTTTACTTGAGTTTTTATATTTTTGTCAACTTTTACTTTTACTCCGATACATTTCTCCAAAGCATTTTCGTCACTTACTACACAATAAAGCCGGAAGAACACAGACTGCAAGCAAACATGTGCAAACAAGTGCTCGCACAACCACGGTAGATTTCATTTATCAGGTTGCGTCTGTTGCTGGAGCGGCAGAGAAGAGTGCGATACGAGAGCGGCCCCTAGAGGCGAAATAAAAACTATCATTGATGCCTCGTAGAGTTTGTTTTGACACGTGACGTGAGGCTGAACGCTGCACAGAACGGGACACTTCAAAAACGGATTTAAAACATAGACAACAAAGCAATATGTTATACAGTACACTACAGTAGATGTTTTCTCATCCCTATGAAGTAATAAGTTTGTTGACTAAATGCTACATTATTGGAGAACGGCAGTATGTTTGCCGGCAAGGCTGATAGAATGCTAAAATTACTAGTACTAAGTAGTTAAAAGAATGACAAAAACACCAACTGTTTAATGTCACGATTGTTACCATCTATTTGCATTAGTTTATATCCATTTGTTCGCTTTTATGCATTCGTTATCCAGCAAAGTTGCATATTTAAACTGTATCCTAATCATGCATTTGATAGAAACATAACAAATCTGAAATGTATTCGATTTCAGTTCTTTTTTTAATCCACACTTTAACACATATTTTGATTAGATAATCATCAAGTGTTATTATAGAAGCAAATAATGAGTGAAAGAATACACATAATATGCTACGCTTTTGTGCATAAAGATGGCCATTTTTCAGCATGTTTGGATTTATATGAAATGGTAACACTTAACAATAAGAGTCCATATGTAACATTAAACATTACAAAATATTAAAAATTAAATATTGTTCATTGTTAATTTCAACATTTACATTTTTAGACTTGCATACTTACATTATCCCAAATGTTTCCAAGAATGTTTAAATTCAGTGAAATAAGTCATTTTGACCAGGACACGGACCATGTCTATGCATCGCCTATTAATGACATCATACCCGCGTTATCCTCAGTTTCTGGTTTTATTTTGTAGAAACCATGGAAACACGAAAAGAAAGAAAAGACGAAAGAAATTTAATATATTATGTGTTTTATTAGACAGGTGAGCAACTGTTTGGATAAATTCATCAACAGAAAATGTTATATAGCTCAACACAGTAAGTCTTATTGTTTAAAGGGCACCTATACTGCCCCTTTTTACAAGATTTAAAACAAGTCTCTGATGTCCCCAGAGTGTGTGTGTGAAGTTTTAGCTCAAAATACTCCACAGAAATTTTTTTTATAGCATGTTAAATTTGCCATTTTGGGGAGGTGAGCAAAAATATGCCGTTTTAGTGTGTGTCCCTTTAAATGCAAATGAGCTGCTGATACCGGTCTAAGAGGGCGGAGCTTTAAAAGCTCATTCTCTGGTGTCAGGAGGCAGGACATACTAATGACGCCGGAAAATGTCACTACAGTCCAAACCGCATTTGGACAATAATGCCTACAGAGCTAGAGAATATATGAACTTATGTTGTCATCTTGCTTTTATCCATTATTAGAACATGCCTGTTGAAACCTTACTGATGAGTTTTATGACGTTTATTCTACTTCACACAAAAGATGCAGCATCTGTTTTCACTCCAGAAAATCACTGTAAGAGCTTAATAAAACACGCTGCAAGAAGTGTGCTTAAAAATATTATCCATAAACATTCTTTCTCCCTTGCATTATCATCACATCGAATTACACAGAAATACTCGTTACAATTGACCCTTCGCAAACAGTTTGATTGACAGGCGATCTAACCAATCATAACACCACCATCTTATCCGACAAAGCAGTCAGGGAGTAGCCTGTAGTAGATTAACGTTGGTTAATTTGAAATATTGTGTGTACTCATGTCTTTCCACGGTTGAAACAACATTCCTTCTGATGTCCATTCATGTTTATTTGATGCTATAAATGAACTAGTATGAAGAGATGATCGGTTCACGAGTAAAGTTCTATACGATATTTAGTGTTTAAACTGCTTTAAAAAAAATTACAATATTTTAAATATGAAACTGTTTCATATGTTGTCAGTGTCCTCTTTGCTCCGCGATGTATTTTTCACTGCGGGAGAACATGATGTGTGGCGTGAGAGCGCATGGGTTGTCGGGTATAACAACAGGGGGCGGGTTTTGCGAAGGGTCAATTAACAGTAAACAAATAGATACAGACCTTATGCGGGGGGTTCTTAATAAACTGGTAATCTTTATATCTGTATAACAACTCTGATGAACTATATCGGAGTGGTGCTCTCACCTTTATTACTGTCGCATTTAGTATCACTCTGGAGACTGTAAGCTGGATCACGAACAGTTGGGACTGATCCATTCTTGAGTAACAATATTTTAGCCAAACCTGTGTTTGTATTGTCCCTTTGTAGTGTGCAACAAGTGTCTTATAGTCGCCGCCAAGTGAACGAACAGAGTACCACAATAACAACTTTCAACATTCAACTGTATCTAATATGATAAAACAGCACTGAGTTATCCTACAGGATGAAGCGGAAGCGGCGACTGTGGCATAATAAAAGTTCTGGTGCTCTGGAGACGTGTCGCTCGTCTCTCATTAGCAATCGCTTCAGCTGCCTCGTTTCTGCTCGTACAGCACTCGGCCCTGCTCTGCTTCATACTACAGTAATGTTAATAGTCTCATTCATGAGCATGAGTTCTGCCTGAGTTCCGTCCCGATTCTTTACCACCGGCTGTAGATGTGAAGACAACACCTCCCATCAATCCACGAAAACAAGGCGTCATTAAGCTACGCATAAGCGACCTCTAGAGGCAAAGATTTACATTGTGTGCCTTTAATTATTTTTCAGCTGGGCTGTGGTGTTATTTAATAGGGTAACTAGATGTTATTTCTTTCAAGAAACAATATGGGTCACCTCTGCCAAGTCTTGTGTTAGTGGTCCTTTAGTTAACATGCTAGTTGGGTGAGTTACCTGAATATTCTTGCCACAGAATTTCCCTCCCCGCTGGGACAGGTACTGCAGCATTGCCTCTGCCCGTTCTAATTCTTTCACCGATTCCTGATGAAAATACGCAGCCACTCTGGGTAAAGCCAAATCACTCTGCTCAAAGATTTTGGCCTAAAACAGAAAGGAAGACAGATCTGATTTAGAATGAAACTAACTAGAAAACAGTGTGATGAATTTGCCAACCACAGTTTCCTCTACGGCTTCCTGTAAAGTGAAGAAAATGGGTCCGTCTGTTAGTCACTTGTTTATGCTTTCTGAGCATTTATTTACAAACTTATGAATGGACTATGAATACATATTTATAGACAAATACTAATGATTTATTAAAAATCCCTTGACATACTTTAGTAAAAGATTTAGGAGTGCTAGGATACACTGAAATGTGGCAAAATAAGAACTTTACTTTTGTTATTATGTATTTAAAAAGCAGTTTTGTTAAAAAAAAAATCCTGGGATATTCCATTTGATATTTTATGTCATGGAATAAATATTTTATTGCAAAATATAGGCTAAATGTTAAAAACCAACATGGCATTTCTAAGAACTTGGTACATAAAAAAATAGCAATTTTGTTTTTAATATAATCTCAGACATCTTATTTGTCATTTACCCAATGATGCTTTAACGAAAGTCATAAAGTGATGAAATCCAGTGTTTTCACATCAGGGCGATTGGCTCAGGGTGGGGGTTACTTGACGTCAACCATAAACTTTCCCATAAAACGTAGTTATACGCAGTTAACTCTATAAACATAAATCTTTATAAAGCAATGCTGTAAATGAATGCAGTTTTAATTCTGCACCAGCCTACTGCTACATTTGTGATTTGGGGTGTTATAGTACGCTATAACTGTGCATCATGTTTACAGTTCTTACCAGCGCTTCCAGTCTGTAAGAGACCTCCATGAGAAAAGTGGAAACTCCACACAGACTTTCCTCCAAAACAGTCGGGAAGTTTTGTCTGACCTGACTCCCAGCAGAAGATAAATGTGTTTTACAGAGAGGGAGGCAAGTTTTTATTCGCTTTACTCTCGGTTCCGACATGTTCACGCTGTAACGACACCAATACTGAACGTCCTCTCTGTCCTCGGTGATTTCAGGCGTTTCGTATATCCTCACATGACGCTACTATGTCGTATTTCCGTATTGTGAAGAAATAAGTGTAGTGATGAACTAATATCCAAAGGCAACTGCTGCTGGATAAACAAGCGAGCGTTTCCCGTTCATTCTGTCAAGTTCATCCGGTATTATGTGGGTGGATAAGTAGACAAGCTGCCCCACGAATATTTAGGCTACTAGTTACCATAGTTTACTGTTATTGATTCAATATTGATACAAAATGATACAGAATGAAGGAATCGCGCTTTATTATGATTATATTAATAGTTTTATGGCTGTTTCCATGCAGATCAACCTAGATATTTGCTGGTCTTAGCTGCACTTGTGGGGAAAAAGTGCAATAATAATTAATAACTGTTTTGAATATGCATGTGTAGCTATAATAAAAGACCATTTGGGTGTTCTTAAAGAGACTTGTTTCTTAACACACTTAAGTTCACTTTTAAAAAGTCAAATTCAAAATTTTACATTAAGGTACATTTTAAAATCATTATGTTTCAATAATCTTTTGTCATTCTTCAAGGATTGGTTCACTTCTGAATTAAAATTTCCTGATAATTTACTCACTCCCATGCTATCCAAGATGTTCATGTCTTTCTTTCTTCAGTCGAAGAGAAATTAAGGTTTTTGAGGAAAACATTCCAGGGATTTTCTCTGTATAGTGAACCTCAGTGAGGTTCACCAGGTGGAAGGTCCAAATTGTAGTTTCACTGCAGCTTCAAAGTGTTGTAGACGATCCCACACGAGGAATAAGGGTCTTATCTATCAAAATGATCTGCCATTTTCTAAAAATTGTCTAAATTGTCACCTAAAATATGCTAGTACAAATATGCTAGTGCAAGTATTATTACACTAGCAGCATTTACACTGCCGGAATTCTACAAGAAGAAGAGAGCCAGTGAAGGACGAGCATTTGTGGTTAAAATGTATGTAATTTTTTTTTTTTTTTTAGAAAATGACCAATTGTTTCGCCAGACCCTTATTCCTCATCTGGGATCGTGAACGCTTTGAAGCTGCAATTTGGACCTTCCACCTGGTGAACCCAATGAAGTCCACTATACAGAGAAAAACCCTGAAATGTTTTCCTCCTCAAAAACCTTAATTTCTTTTCGACTGAAGAAAGAAAGACATGGACATCTTGGATGACATGGGGGTAAGTAAATGAACTAATTATTTGAAGTACACTTATTTTGATGTGGTATTAATTTGTAAATTAGACTCAATTACCTGTCCACATTTGGGGTACGATTACAAAACAACAGTGTACTAAAAACAGAAAAGTTTTTCCTTTGCATTTTTGCGTACAGACAACACCATTGTCAAAATGATCCCTGTTCACACGAATCAGCGAAAACGACTAAAATCGCTGTATATTATGCATGTCAGGCCAGTAGTTGGCGATGTCACTTTGTAAAGAGCACTATAAACCTAGACTAAACACATAATACGCATGTGAATGACGTCACCGTTTATTGTAGGTTACATTGAGACAATATTGTTTCAAAAAACTTGCATTTTGACACCTGTTTTCAAAACTTTGCCTTTTCAGGCCCCCAAAATTCCATTGTCAAGTAAATGAAAAGCCAAAAACTTTTACGTTTGTAGTTGAAAACGATGTCGTGTAAACGTGTAAAAGTCACACTTGTGTACATTTTTTTTCTGTAATAAGTACTCTTTTTATAGTTTTATCATACATTACAAAATAATCTTTTTAAAAGTATGCTTATACTTCTTTTTCACAAGGCTAGTTTAAGCTTGTCTCCCTTGCCTGGTCAAGATGGTGCTCAGCTGTTTTAGCTTGTCTTCAAGCCTAAACTAAAAAGTGCCCAAACTCTCTTAAAACCACCCAAAGGACCAGCTGACTGGGGTGGAAGACCAAGTAAGTCTGTGTTTAGGCTACTGTTTTTCATGATAAATAACATAATTTGTTATGATGAGCCATTCATGGTTTTATCTTTTTGTTTTGGGTAAAATTTAAAAATAGCTTTAAAAATAACAATAGATTTTTCTTTTCTGATTATCCAGCAAACTATAAAAGAATATTATCACATTTAAATATTGTGCGTGATAACTTTACATTTAAATTTTATATAGGGAGAACAAGACTGGTCCCAAAATTCAGCCCTGAGGAATCTCACAAATAAGGGGACTGACTGAGAAAGTCCTACGAGGAAAACCAATCCAAGGCTAAACCCTGAATGCCAACCTCGTCTCTAAGACAATCAATGAGAAAATTATGCTCAACAGTGTCAAATGTTGCAGTAAGATCTAACAGTAATAGAACAACACAACTTCCAGATTCAACACCTAGTGCGATATTATTAGAAACATTCAAAAGAGCATTCACAGTGGTTGGCTTGTTTACTCTTGACGGGCTTATTCATCCATCTGTTATAATTGCTTACCATCCAATCTTTTTTTTAGCCTCTAAAAAAAGAAAAACATTTCTGTTTTGAGTCTGGTTCCTCTTTAATGAAGGAACTTTTTCCAACACCAAAAAGAGTCTGTATGACATGTATGACAACATGCTCCTTTTCCTCTCAAACCAAATCATTCGGTTGTCTTTGGGGTCTTCGCTGTGTCCTCCCTCCCTTCTTCCCTGGTGGACTCGTCTCTTGTTTCATCAGTGGCCCGTGTCATTGCGCCCACCTCAGTGCGGATGACTGACACGAGGGACTGGGAAATCTCCGGGGGCTAGTTGGGTCTGGATGGAAGAAAGGGGAACACTCAGCGTACATCGAGCATTGGGTCAACAGGACCTGCACCCTTGACTTGACCTCTGTACCTCTCAGACACATATACAATGACCTGAGCTGAACTTAAGTGTAACAAATTACAGACACCCTCTGGGGGAACAGACCCGGATCAGGCTAAATTTCAGTTTGAATTTGGAATTAAGGTTGCAAGTGTGATTCGTGTTTCTGAGTCACTATAGGTCACAACCTGTGGCACTTGTACATCATGGTGGGTTTGTGTTGTATGCCTTAAGATAACGATATTACAGAGTTGTCATACATTTGGGCAGCTTGCTGTAGACCTCCTTCAAGGATACCACCTGCCTTTTGTCCATGTTTTGTCTTTGTCTGTGAGTTTCTTAGTGCAGCTGTCCAAAAGCACTCAAGTCTTTCGGTGTTGTACCTCATTGCCTCACCTGAAAAATTCTTCATACATTCTTCAAAATATTATTGTGACTTCTCTTAATACAGTTGAATAAATTCAGTGACTACAATGTGTGTGTATATATATATATATGTGTGTGTGTGTTTGTATATATTATATTACATTCATCCTTAAAGTAAATTTAGCTTATGTTGGCTCTGTAATATAATTATTATACAAGTTTATCTTATGAAACCAAATGTAATTACCCACCAAGTATCATCACATGGAATATTAACTTCCAACAATCATTTCAACATGCTTAGGACTGCAAATGCTGCTCTGATGCTTGTCTGTGATGGGACGAGCGCTGTCCACACCTGCTTTGAGCTGTAAAGATGGTGAACTGCCCTGATGAGACATTTTTACAACAACCCTGACTCTGTGTTTGGACAGGCCTAGTGCTAGATTACATTACCAATGGATTACACAATGGACAATGAGTGGACAGAGGGTTCTGTTGAACATGTGGGCATGGCCGTGTTGCAGCATTACAGGGATTATACCCCCAAAAACAGATTTATGAATATGTCATCCAGGAGTCAGTCATAGTCGCTGCTTGTCTTTCCTAACTTCAACTCTGTTGGCTTAAAGGGACGAGGCCTCTAGCTGCAATGTCTGGCCTTGTTAAAGACTGAGTATTGTCTTTACTTATTGATAGTCCTGGGTGGATCATACTGGCTAGACATCTCCCCCTTCATGTTACCCAAACGCAGCAGAGGCTTAACTGTTTAACCCAATGGGATATCATTTTCTGTCCTAGACAGAAACGATTCATGCATCTTTTGAGAAATTTGTGTGGTGGTTAGCATGAGCTAAATTATTTTAAAGATTCTTGATGATACTAATAATCTTCCAGTCGTGATCAATCTTTTTTTTTTTTACAATGGAGACGCATTTTTGACTTTTGGTGTAAAAGGTGTCCTCATTACAGCTTATTTTAGCCAACTAATATATAGTAGTTGATTATAGTGTTTAAATTTCACCATATATATATATATGTATGTATGTGTATACTGTGTATAGTGTATACTTCTTTTTATAAGCCATATGTTAGTATTGCAGTTTGAAAAACACACCTAGTTTTGTTGTACCATCCCAAATCCTGCTAGTCACTGTAATTACGGGATGTCCTTTCAGAAGTTTTCCTCTTTAGATGTCTGGAAGGGCTGCCCAGTTAGGTCATTATACCCGCTATGTTAATCCATCCCATTTTATCAATTACAGTCTAAATTGTTAAAGGATATTGTCTCATATTTCTAATACATTCTTTAAAAATCACCCAAGTGTTTTCTTTCAGATTAATGAGGGTGTCTGCTCCTTTATAATTTACCATCTCATTTGTGGAGCTATTTTTGTGGTTGTTGATCCTGGGCATCGAGGATGTGTGTGTGTAAATTCATACTGCATCAGCATCGGAATGTGGCCTTTTGCTTTTAATGCCCATCTCTCATCGCACGACTCAAAATATAAGAAGTAACTCCTGCTCATCTGAGACTTAAGAATTTATCACAGTGCCTCGGCACTTGTTTTTAACTGAGAAGACACATTAACACGTTGGATGCGACTCGTATTTATAGGTTTATTTTGACTGACTAAATCCGAATGGAGAGGAGTGTGGAACTGCATCCAACAGCAGTTTTGTTGTCACAGTATTGTATTTATTTAAACATTAATCTGGGGGGGAATCTCAGAGATTTACATTAAAAGAAGGATCCAAGCTATATCCGGAAACCAAAAGGAAACAATGAAACATCGAGTAGGAATTGTTTGACTTCAGTCAGTAAGAAACCAGCCAAAACACTCCAACAAGTGGTATTTTTTTTTTAAATTGTAGTTTTTTTATTATTTGACCAAAAAAAAAGTTTAACCTTTGTTTAACTCTAACCTTTGGTCAATAAATCGTCTGTCATATTAAATAATTTCAGTCAATTTTAAACTGGTCTGACTGTGATTTACACATTACGCATTTACTTGCGAATTGGAGGATATGTGAGTTAATTAACCTGCTTCAGTTTACCAGTGATCATTCTCTTGTTAGCTCCAGCGCGCACAGCTCAAACCCTAAAAGTATTAACTCTGATTGAATTATTTGAAACACCAAATAAAAGATCTTGAGGTGTCTTATCATATCGAAATAGTGTTACCAAACATACTATTGACAAGTCAATAGTATGTTTGGTAACACTTTATTTCGATGGTCCACTCTAAACATTATACTAACTGTAAGTAACTTTGCAACTACGTGGTTGTCTGCTTAAAGGGTTAGTTCCCCCAAAAAAGAAAATTATCCCATAATTTATTCACCCTCAAGCCATCCTAAGTGTATGACTTTCTTCTTTCAGTCAAACACAATCGAGTTATATTAAAAAAAAAGCTTTGCAAGCTTTATAATGGGAGTGAATTGTAACCAATATTTTGAAGCTCAAAAAAGCACATCCATCCATCATAAAAGTAATTCCTACGGATCCAGGGGGTTAATAAAGGCCTTCTGAAGAGAAGTGATGCGTTTTTGTAAGAAAAATATCCATATTTATAACTTTATAGACTATAAACACTAGCTTCTGGTAACGTCTCTCCGCAAGTTCACGAGAGAATCCTGTTTCGGCGGATGACGTAGGATGTAGAAGAGCGTAAGCTTAGGTGAGAGCAAACAAATAGGGCTGGGCAACAAACTCAAGCTCCTCTATGTTTGTCATTACAAATGCTCATTTTAGACTTCTAATTCTAATACGCTGTGCTTCATGTCAATACGTCATGCATCAGATCAAGTTGCACTCTTCTGCCGGAACTAGACTCGCGCACGGAAGTTGGTGATTATAGTTTATAAAGTTATAAATCCACAAGAATGCATCGCTTCACTTCAGAAGGTCTTTATTAACCCCCTGGAGCTGTATGGATTTTCATTTTTGGGTGAACTAACCCTTTAATATCTGCTAACACTTTATTTTTATGATCCTGTAACATTCTACTGACTATAAGTAATTTTGCAACTATGTCAACATTCTACAAACTCCAACTCTAACCTAACAGTCTACTAACAATCTTCTACAGTCTAATTAGAGTTAGTTGACATGTAGTTGACAAGTATTAGTCAAGGATTACTTATTAGAATGTCTGAAGTATATCATTCACTTCAATGTAACAAAATGTTTCAATTAAAACTGTTTAATTATCGTCACGATTCACATTTTTCATCACATCTTTCATCACATCTTTGTTGTTGTTTTTGAAATTGTAAGTAGTTTCATCGACAAGATTAACACTGCTAGCAACCGGCTAGCATTCCTGGAAGCCACCCACAACATCCAAGCATTTTTCTGGCTAGTTTTGCCCTGTAACGCACTCATAGCATAGATGAAATCGCTCAACCTATGTGCTTCCTAGTGCATACTGTGCATTTATTATTCAAAACAAATGGACAAATTGCCAATGCTAAGTATGACGAGCTAAATGAGGGGTCACTCTTCAGGTTCGACAGCTCTTGACAGAGTAGTGGAGGCAGGCTGTAGCTTACAAGCACAGCTGGTGAATACATCAATGGGCCTTAGCTTTTATCGGGGCCAGCAGCTGTCTATAAACAATACTCGGTAACGTCACCCGCACATCTTGGCCCAGCCTGGCAGCTCACTAATTGCCATCTAAACAGGGTGGAAAGAAGGGCAAAGAAAAATACAATGGTGGATCATAACACTCCAAAGCTAATCCTTCGGTCGGCTCACTCTTTCATAGCTGGCATTTGACACCATCCCTAAAGTCATCACCGGTGGAAAGACTCTGTTATGGGGGCCTTTATGGTTGTGTAAGGGGGTTTCGGAGTGTGTGTCTCCAACTTGTGGCTGTCATTTGTAGTGTTGGTAAAGGTGTAGTTAAAAGCAGTGTGAGTCAGATGCATGCCGTCTTGTTGACGTCCAGCGTACGTTATGGGGATATGATATGTGTGCTCGCGAGGGGGTGTCCAGGCATGGTTGTTCTAGACACAATGATCAGGCTGAAAGCTCTTTGGAATGCTGGACCCTCATTAAAGAGACAAATATAGAGTAGAGCATTTCAGTGTGTGTAATGAAATCCTCCACGTTACTTGCTATGAATTAAGGAATAATAAATGGTGACGGTAGAATCACAGGAAATCTCAGATAATCTGATGACTTGTTGTGTTCAGTATTATCAGTTACTTCTAAGATAACTCTTTATATAAAACTTGAATATACAAATCTCGAATGCTACACTGCACTGTAAAACTCAAATAATAAAGTTAATTGTCCTTGAAAAAAGTTGTGTGAACTCAAAATGTCATTGTAGTAGCTGAACTTAATATGATTGAGTTGAGTTGCCGCAGATTTCTAATTCCTAGCATGCTTTGCGTCAGACTGTATAAATAAATGTTGAAATTGAGTGTTATTTTGTGTTTTTGCACAAGATTATCATAGGGAGACATAAGTTAGTGTTTAATGTTGCGTTAAAGGATTAGTTCACTTTCAAATGAAAATTACCACAAGTTTTACTAACTCTCAAGCCATCCCAGGTTTATATGACTTTCTTTCTGATGAACACAATCGGAGAAATATTAATGAATATCCTGACGCACCCAAGCTATATAATGGCCGTATTCAACTTACAAAGAAAGTGTAAACTGGCATCACGTCAGTAAAGCCTTGTCCATAAGTAGAATACGGAAGGCAGTCTGGCGGAAGCTAGATATTTTACTACATAACTTGTTAAATATGAATTATTATTATTTCTCCGATTTTGTTCATCAGAAAAAAGAGAGTCATATATACCTAGGATGGTTTGAGGATGAGTAAAGCTTGGGGTAAATTTCATTTGAAAGTGAACTAATCCTTTAAATTGGGATTTAGTTCTGTTATGTTTTGAGGGATTACCATTGTGGTGAAGAGTAGAGCCTGTGGTTAGGTTAAGGATAGGCTGGAAAACTTTCCAGATTATATATACTGCATGTTGTTTGATTATATGATTATATACATGCAAGTATAAAAGGACAGTCTCTTTAATAGTAATAATAGCATGTGTTATTTGTTATATTAATGTAAATGAACTTTATGATGAGTTGATGATGAGGCTGAGAACTGTGGGAGTGAAGGGATGCTGGTGACAAAAATGTTAAGTTATACTAACTTTAAAAAAATCAGTTAGTTTACTTAAATGTTTTGAGTATTCTATACTTATTGATCCATACTTATTAACCTCAAAAGTACACTTTTGTACCTTATCCACCCCCTATCTACCCTTAAGGTAACACCATACCTATAGGCGTAGATAAAGTACAAAGATGTACCTTTGAGGGGACTGGCTCAGTGACAAGCTGTTGAACCTCTAAAAAGCACAATGTTTGCACTTTTTCTGACAGTTTAGGGTGTTGAAAGTTGAAATATCGAATCTCTTTGATGATCTGAGTCTCTATCTTTTTCTGGACTCTAGATAAAACTCTTGGATCCCTCCTCTAATTTAAGTATATTGGATTTTTTTGCCCATTTTATTGGTAACTATGCAAAAAAAATGTAAAGCTAGATTGCTTTGAAAAGTAATAGGTCAGCTCACCTCTACAAGCCACATGCTTTAAGATATCATTCATGTCTGTAGCTTGTATAGTACGGAACTAATTACAGTCCAAAGTCTAATATATCGTGTTAAGGATTAGCAATTCTAATGCCAAAGCTTGCCTTGCCTTGCGAGTCCCACTACTAAAAATTGCATTTAAATAAGTTGTATTCCTCACTGTACCAGCTGGGACAGTAAAGTCAAACGTATACCTTTGTTCCTTGAGGTTAATGCCTATGTATACCAACCAATAATAAAACCAATATGTATACAATAACCAAAAATCACTGATGCAAGACATCTATGTTTGCATGTTAGAGGTCTTACTTGAACACGTACACCATTTGCTTGGCTGTAAAGTTGTACAAAGACTCCAGCTCTCTGACGTCAAGTAGAATTTGAGTCATGCTGAATGTTGTGGAGGCAAAAGTTGGCCCAGGCTGGGGGGAATGTTTGGGAAGGTAGAGTTCTGGCACTGCTGCTCTGATCACAGGCTCAGGTTTCAGTAGAGATACTGTGAATAGTGATGATGACGTCTGTACCATATGAATGTCATCTCGGCTTCATAGCTGTTCCATCGATGTATTGTGGGGCTTTAAGCCGATCACTTCCTATTCATGAGTTTCATTATACCTTGCTTATTAGTGACCATGTAGCCTCTAACTTAAAATGTGTTACATCTTACCAAAATTGAAACCCCTCTCAATCTTATGGAAATTACTTAGCAGTCATACTTTTAGTTGAAGTTGTTTCTCATTGATTTTGCAACCAACATTCAGTCAAGAAAACTGAACAAGAATACAACATACTTCAACAAATGTTTTCTCTCTGGCAACAAGAATTTGGCAGTGCCCAAAACTAGTTTCTTGTGTCCATTAGACTAAAAAGTAGTTGGGCAACAGGGACAACACATGATAATGGATATTTAAAGGTGTATAAAGTGTCATGTTGTGGATGTATATTTTTCAAATGCCGAGAAACTTGAACAAGTTGGGGGAAGGGGAATTCAGTAACTTTAAATGGAAACTCTATGAGAATGAAACTGAACACTTTGGCAGTTGACGATGTCAATAGCTAGAAATGTGGATTGGCAATGGGGTCCAAAGCTGCCCTACTTGTGTCTCTGTGTGTGTCCCTGTGTGTCAGAATCCCTGGTGCTCTGTGCCCAATCTTTGGCACCCCTGTAAACATGTGCTTTGAAGAGGAGCCCTATAAAAACAACACTAGTGGTCACAAGGTACACCTTCAGTTTGGCCCACCCAGAGATGAGTTCTGCTGGGAACTGTCATAGGTCACTGTTTTTGCTATGTTCCTGTTCTTCCAGTTCAGATGAATAATTCTAAGTTGTTGACACAAACATCATGTGCATCAGTGACAATGCAAATCAGTTACATCAGTGGTCTAGTCTTGGTTTTACTTATCTGGCCAGAGAGAATACCTTTTTTAATGGCCTCTGTAATGACGTATGTTATTCATGTCTATCTTCACAACTGGACTAGAGCAGATTCTGTTCCATATAAATCACACCAAATATTCCAGAATATTTTAATGAGAGTTGCATTACATTACAGGTTAGGCACAAGGTCATTCCAGTGTGTGGTACATGTGAAAGAGAGTGGGGGATTTCTGTGTGGTCGTTCACCTCTCAATGGTTCCAAAGTCCTCCAAAACTCTTTATACTAGCTCGGACATAAAATTGAACCAATAACAGCATTTACATGCACAAGAATATTCTGATATTAATTAGAATTTGGTCATTATGTATGCGTCATGTTAATGCGTTATTCTGAATGCCAGTCAATTGGCTATGGCAAAATCAGAATGTTGGACCATGTTGAGTCAGAATATCCTTTATTACAGAAAATTCTGTTTTATCTTCTATATATCTATCTATGTTGAATTACAAGTAATTCTGGGTGGTGGGATACTGGCAGTTGTGAAAAGTCAATCAATTGAAAAAACACATTTTTTAAGTGTTTACAGGTTTGGTTTGATTAATACACACTCTAGTGTGAATGGTCTGTTAAAGGATTAGTTCACTTTAAAATTAAAATTACCCCAAGCTTTACCCTCAAGTCATCCTAGGTATATATGCCTTTCTTCTCTCTAATGAACTCAATCAGAGTTATATTAATAAATATCCTGATGCATCCAAGCTTTATAATGGCAAAACGGGACCAACGGGTATGAAGCTGAAGAAAGTGCATCCATCCATCATAAACGTACTTCACGTGTCCCCGGGGTGTTAATAAAGGCCTTCTAAGGGGAAGCAATACATTTATGTAAGAAAAATATGCATATTTAACAAGTTATAAAGTAAAAAAACTAGCTTCCATCAGACCGCCTTCTGTATTTAACTTACGGAAAAAGCGTAACTGACACTTTTTTCGTAAGTTGAATAGGGAAAGGGTAGGACGTAGCATAAGTGTTTTGAACTGCGAGAGTTTTACACATTCTTCATAAGTTGAATACGAAAAGCAGAATGGTAGAAGCTAGATATTTTACTTTATAACTTGTTAAATATGGATATTTTTCTTACATAAACCAATCGTTTAGCCTCAGAAGGCCTTTATTAGCACCCTTGTGGAGTACGTTTATGATGGATGGATGCACTTTCTTGAGCTTCATAGGCATTGGTCCCGTTCACTGCCATTATAAAGCTTGGATGCATCAGAATATTTATTAATATAACACCTATTGTGTTCATAAGAAAGAAGAAAGTCATATACACCTAGGATGGCTTGAGGGTGAGTAAAGTGAACTAATCCTTTAATGCAGTTCAGTTGATTAAGTGTGAACTCTTCCATCCACACCCTGGTGCGCACCAAACAATCGGAACAGGACTGCTGAAAAGATGAGTATTGTGCACTTCCAAACAAACTCAAATCCGGTTCAACTGAATTATGAACGCTACATGGATCAAAGTCATCTAAATGCACCAAAAACGGGACGTGATGTCACAAGATGCGACCCTGAAAAGTACATCCATCTTTCGATTTTCCTTTGAGACACTTCTAGCAGTAGTGGCTCTCTGCTGGGGCCACTGTCTACCCTTCAACGGTCTCACTAAGATCACAGCACTTCAATATTTTCATAGTGTCCTCTCTTTGATCTCCCTGTGTTAGCTTGTGTCCCATGGTGAGAGTCGTGAGGAACACACACAGAGACTCTGCCCTGCGACAACAGGACATTAAAACATAAGAGTTTGGGACCTGGATGGTGACAGGGTGACAGGTGTGAAAACCAGCCTGAAGACACACCGACTTCTGCCAAATTTAGCTACTGGAGGCCAAGAATGAGGAGGAGATGGCCCAGAGTGATGTCTCTGTTGTAGTTAGCTGCCGTCACCTTCGCGGCTTTGTTGCTTTTGTCTTGGTGGTCCATTTTGCAACATTTTTTTGTCACATGCAAATGGTGGAAGGGTTTCAGATGCATGGTGGCCCAAATGTAGTCTTTAGGTGATGTAAGGAATGTGTATTACTACCAGTGGCAACTTCACTCAGCAAGATTCACACCTTTGAGTGTCTTAATTGTTAGTCAATGGAATGGAATGCAATGAATGGTGTCGAAGGAGTAATTTACTGTATTTTGAAATTTTGCTGGGTCTTTTCTAAAAATGGAACTCTAAGAAATGCTTTGGTAACACTTTACAATAAGGTTCATTAGTTAACATTAGTTAACAACATTAGTTAACATGAACTAATAATGAACTGCACTTATACAACATTTTTTAATCTTTGTTAATGTTAATTTCAACATTTACTAATACATTATTAAAATCTTGTTAACATGAGTTAATGCACTGTGAACTAACATGAACAAACAATGAACAACTGTGTTTTCATTAACTAACGTTAACGAAGATTAGTAAAAACAGTAACTAATGTATTGCTCATGATTAGTTCATGTTAGTTAATACATTAACTAATGTTTAACTAATGAACCTTATTGTAAAGTGTTACCAATGTTTTTCCTGTCATCTAAACTTGACATAGTTCATAATGTTCTTTGATAATTTGCAGTATCCTCCTCGAAGATGGTTGGCACTTTTAATCTTAAAAGGCTAATTTGTTTCATTAACAGACTGATGCTAAATGGATGTCATATGCATATTGAGAAGGGATTGTGTGAAACAGAAGGTGCTTCTTGCTAATTACACTAATTTACAGTAATTAGTGAGGTGGGGATATCTCGCCTCCCCTTGGCTTATTTCTGGCTGTCACTAATCGCATGGAAGGAAGAGAGTATCTTGATTCTGTCACCTACAGTTTGAGAGAACTGAGATGAAGGTCTTTGATAACATTTGGTACAACCTGTTAACATTGGATGCGTCCTTAAAGGGACAGCCACTTTACAGGAGCGTTTGAACTTTACATAAACCATTTTAGGGCTTTTGTTCAGAAGAGAATCAGCTCTTAAGCTTATTTTTTAAATATTAATTTTGTCTGTGCGTGTGTGTGTGTGTGTGTGTGTGTGCACGCGCGCGCGCGCGCGTGTGTGTGTGTGTGTGTGTGTGTTAAGGATACTTCACACAAAGTGGCACAGTTTTAAAAATATGCAGTTGTTTAATATTTTGTAGTTTATTTTGTGTCCTTTCATTTAGTTGCACCAGGACTTCTTAACAATATTATATTACAAATTTTATAAATGATCATTTTTGTGTCAATAACTAATAGACTAATAAGCTTATTATATATATATATATATATATATATATATATATATATATGAATAATTTTTGGGAATAATACGTTGGGAATAATACAAGTTTACTTTTGCTATGCTATATATATATATATAGCAAAAGTAAACTTGTATTATTCCCAACGTATTATTCCCAAAAATTATTCATGCAGTATAATACCAGTAAAACTGATAAGAATTTGTAACCAAAAATTATTCAGACACTTTGACCTGACCATGTTTTGTTTAAATGTTATCTGACATAATTAAGATTATTTTTTTCTCATGCAGTTTAACTCTGAGATCTTGTAATATTTTATTACCATTTTTTAAACTATAGTCAATAAACTGTATTAATGAATGACATGTTCAAGGTGTCTGAATAAATTTTGATAATAAATAAATTATAAAAAATACATTTTTAATAAAAAAAATGGAATAAAATTTATATATTTGAAATAAAATCAAAATTATATATATATATATATATATATAAACCATTTTTTTAAACATTTTGAAATAAAATCAAAATTACACATTTCTACTATCAATGTTAAATACATGGCAGCATCACTCCATAGTACATCTATTTTTTTCAAAGGCAATGCATCAAAATTACAAGCCTAATTTTCTGTCCATTCACAATCACTTAAATCATAGACTTTTTACGTCTTAATTCCCAGAGTTCCTGGTATTACTTTTCTTATTGTCCATGTGACTTACTTACTACTCAAATAATTTAATGCTAATCTGAAGCGTGGCTGTGACAAAAGCCCTGGAATGTGCTTGGTGTGGACAGTTATGAGTCCACCTTGGTGTTTATAGCCAGAGAGATGCAGTTCCCCTCCTAATGCGAGGTGTCGGGACCCCTGTAATACTGCTAGCTTAGGTTACACGAGCATGCAGGGTGGACTTCACAATAGCCAGTGGGTGCTTTCAGGTTTTGTTTAACATCGGTCATTATCATAATTATATTCTGTCTGAAGTTAAATTCATGCAACCATTTAATGCTGTAAATTACAACTAAAAAGTAGAATAAAATAACATTTATTGGTGTTTCCTTATCTATGGCACTTTATGTCCCAGGGATTGTTTTTAATAAAACTAACAAAATTTAGATTATACCATTATAATTGTCAAACTGTAATTATTTTCTTATTTTATAATACATTGTAAAACAGAGCAAAATTTACCAACCATTTTAATCAATTTTTTAACCTTTTTTCATGTTGGCACTTTTGTGCCAATGCAATGAATAATCTTTTTCTAATTTTATGAAATGTGTTAAAATATGATTTAATTGTATGTATTTGGCTTGCATCAAATGCTAGTTATGAAATTAGCCTCAGCATTTTGCTCCGATAATCTTTAAAAGGACATTTCTACAACAGAATGCTATTAAACAATTTTAAACATTTTTGAGATGTAATGGACATGCCACTGTTGTGGATATGACACTTTTTCGTTCAGAAAATGCATGAATGTTCACTAATGGACAATGTTAAAAGAAAATATTTGAATTTTACAAAGGCACAAAAGTGTCCATATTTGAAGAAACACTGTTTAGTGCGAACTGAATTCAAGATCAATGCCATCATACAACCAAAATTGAAATTCTGTCATCATTTATTCACCCTCATGTCATTCCAAATGGATATGGCTCTGGTTAAACTTTTAAACACAAATAAAGACATTTTAATGAAACCTGAGAGGTTTCAGTCCCTCCAATGAAAGTTCACGGAACCAGAACTTAGAAGATCCAAAAAGGCCATAAAGGCACGGTAAGAGGAATCCATATAAGTCAAGGGGTTAGATAGATAGATGAAATATAAATGTTCCTTTATTGATCCACCATTCAATTTGGCACAGTAGAATGAAATAGAAAGTATATATTTATATATACATATGCAATATCCTAGATGTATTTGTACGTTTAATCCATATCTTGTGAAGATATCCGATAGCATTATATGATGAATAGATTCAAAAGTAAAAAATATCTTAATTTATGTTTCGTTCCAAACCCATAAAACTTTGGTTGTCTTTTGGGTTTGGAACTTCATTAGGATGAGTAAATGATGACAGAACTTTATTCATGACAGAATTTTTTTCATTTTTTGGGTGAACTACCCCTTTAAGAGTATAGGTCATGTATTATATGATAGCTTGAAATCAGTCCCTTTGGTATGCTGACATCTAATATCCCCCATGTCCAAAATGCTAGTTCCCCTCTGGCAACCTCTCAGCTACGCCATCCCCTCATAATTCTCTTTTTGTCAGTGCTGCCATTACTGAAAACTTTGGCGTGCGTGTGCAACATTATGGACCTTGTCCTATCAGCACTTGCGCCATCTGCCAAATCTCCCCAACTGGCCTCGGTCAAATGAAGCAAAAGAGTCTGAACCAAGTTGCACAAAGCTGAACTCTGGAGGCGTTGTTGAGGTTCCAAGTGGAGAAATAGGAGCTTTTCTTTTTTCTTTTCTTTTTTTCCAAAACAAAATTGTATGGATTAAAGTGGGAAATGGCAATGACTTGATAACTATCCTAAGTAGAACATACAATGGGTGGTCATCGTTTTGGGGAATTTAGAATGCTTTTGACAGCTACATTCTGACAGTGCCATTTGGATTCTTTAACGCTCCTGTCATTTGTCATTGAATGCCATGTTTGGTGTCTCATCTGAGGGGCTCCCTGACTAATGTCCAGACTTTCAAAGCCCCCTCCTTGCTAAACAAGGTTTATTATCATTTCTGAAGCAGTTTGAAAATGTAAACGCATTGGACCGCATTCGGTTAGATCAAATGTCTGGTGGCGCTGGGAACATTTTTTAGTTCTTGTTTTTTATTGGTCATTTCATGCCCATGCCAGGTGCAGGTGTAGCCCTCCAGATCTGGATCCGTTCCCTAGTGCCGGGTCTCGTAACAAGCCGTGCCCTCATGTACCGAGGCAAAAAAGCCGCTCGCTGATTGTTTCCCGCACCGCAGGCTTTAAAGAACTGCAGAGTGTAATCCTGACTCCTACAGTCTTGTGAAACATTAAATGTTGCTTTAAGCACCAGTGGCGCCGTCCAGCCTGTTCTGCACTTAATGTGGGCACGATGCCAGCCTCAGGGTGGGGGGTCTGCGCCGCTGGCACTGAGCTCGGAAAATGGGAGCACGTTCTGCCGGGAGAGGGAGGAATGTCAACGAAGTGGCGATCGGGTCTAAATGATGAGAGATGTTGAGGGGCTGTGGTCGTGGCCCTCCACCAACCCCTGTTCCAATAGGGCTGGTCACAAAGAGAAAAGCTTTGATGCTGCGGAAGAGATATGACCGTGTTCATATTTGTTTCATCAGAGACCCAAAGCTTGATCTACATTAAAGGAATAGTTTACAGATAAATGAGAATTATTTACTCAAACCTGTTTACTGTTATTTCATGTGTGGAACAAAAATCAAAATGTACTTTTAATAATATAATTTTCTGATGCAATTTCACTTTTATGGTGAAAATAAAAATTAAATGTTTATGGCTTTTATCTTTGTCACAATATACATTTAAAATAAAATTCAATGTATGATTTTCTGTTTTCAGCAGAATGAAAACAGCATGAGTCTTCTGATCTGGTCCACAATGCTTGGCACAATGCTTCTCAATGGCTTAAAGAGTTAACCGCTCATGTCGGGTGGCATGGAAAGGCTCTGTGAGGTGTTGACAGTGGACGTTCTGCAAGGGTCCTTGCCATGCCCAATCCCATCCTCCACGCTACATTCACACGGCCCATTAACATGCGATCCCAACCACTCCTACAGTGAGCTCTTAAAGCCAGAAAGTTCAGTTCCATATAGTCTGAATTTACTTTATCTCAATAAGTATAAATTTCAATGCATGTCTCAGCAAAATCTTCCAGTCCTCGGACCAGTTTATGTTTAATTATGTTATTTTATTTTATTTGCACATGATTATTGTTAGCACTAAATAATCATTTTAATTTAACTTTCATACACAAGTTTTTTTTTTTTTGCTATGTTAGTGAGGACATTGCATAGACCTCCGTTGATTTTATATTACGTCAATGATATTTTCTATCAGCTAACCCAACCCCTACTCCTAAACCTACCCATCACAGAACCATTCAGTAAATCAAATACTAGAATGATTTTTGATCATGTAACACTGAAAACTGGAGTAATGACGATGAAAATTCAGCCTTGCATCACAGAAACAAATTACATTTTAGTGTATATTAAAATAGAAAATAAGAATTTTTAATTATAATAATATTTCACAATATTGCTGTTTTTACTGTATTTTTGATCAAATAATTTCAGCCATGGTTAACATAAGAGATGATGATCTCAAACATGTTTTTTAGTATGTTATTAAGGAACTTGTTATTCTAATTGAATTATTTCTTGAATTTGTTGAATGTGTATTAAACTGAAAATGTAAACAATTTTAATGAGGGATAATGTTGCTCAGGACTAAACACGCTGAACCTTGCCTTTCTCACAGTCTCATGCTGGATAACAATGGCGTGTAGTTAAACCTCAATGTGTTTTACAGCTTTGGATAGCCCTGTCTGGCAGGATAAACACCATTGGGTATCAGATTTAATATCAACCTGTATATCTCTATGCTCTGTGCGCCTAAATAGCGTGGTAAAGCGCTTGTGCCCCATGTACGGTGGAATGTGAGCGAGTGTGAATAATTGCGCCACATCCAGGTGTATTTAGTCTGGGTGGCAGACGGGGTTGTAAATTGGTTGGTCTGGTCTTTGGGATATAGTTGTGTTGCTGTAGTCCATTTAAAAATCAGAACCAAATATCCAGATGTTACATGTTTTGACATTCAAGGCCTGTGGGAAAAATTGTCATTCTCTGTTTTTATTATTTACAAATTCTGATTTGATCATCTTTTCAGTTTGGGCTTGCAAAACACTTTATTGTTCTGGCAGTTTCCTCATCATCTTCATCATCATCATCAACATTCAAAAAATACATTCAAACTTGATGCATCGGTCACAACACTTATGAAAGGCAATGACATTTGACATCAGTGATCTAAAACCAGGCTTAATGATCCTTGATGTTGCCAGTTTTGAACATGTGAGTGTTATGGGGGAGGGTAAAATTTGACTTAAAAGTCGATGCCGGTAGCCTTGTGGGCAGCGCCGACATGTAGCACTGATGCGCTTCGGGCGACCGGAGTTCGAGTTCTTTCCAAATCCCCGAGTTCGAGTTCTTTCCCAATCCCACCCCCCTCTCTCTCTCCCACTTTGCTTCCTGTCTGAATACTGTCCTATCCCAATAAAAGACAAAAATGCTATAAAATAAACCTTAAAAAAAATTTGACTTAAACTTGGGTGCATTTCGGTAACACTTTACAATGAGGTTTCATTAGTTAATATTAGTTAGCTACATTAGTTAACATGAACTATGAATTAACAATACTTCTACAGCATTTATTAATCTTAGATAATGTTCCTTTCAACAAATACTAAAATTAATTAATTATTAAAATCAAATGCTGTGAACTAACATGAAATAACAATGAACAGCTGAATTTCTATTAACTAACATTAACAAAGAATAATAAATACTGAAACAAATGTATTGTTAATTGTTAGTTCACGTTAATACATTAACTAATGTTAACAAATGAAACCTTATTGTAAAGTGTTATGTGTATTTCTAATATATAAAAATCCTGCAAGAACTTTACTATTTACTATATCACCTTTCTTATAGTATCGCAATATATCGCATTGTATTGTGATAAGTATCGTATCACGATACAATTATATATCATATTGTGATACTCCTTATTTCTCACACAAAATTATCATATGGCTTCAAAAAACTCTGAATGTAGTGCATTAGTCGTATGGACCACTTTGCCACACTTTTATGATATTTTAACCTCGGGTAGTCGTGGCCCAATGGTGAGGGAGTCGGGCTTGTAACCTGAAGGTTGCTGGTTCGATTCCCACGCCCTTGAGCAAGGCACGATACCCCTAATTGCTCCCCTTGTAAGTCGCTTTGGATAAAAGCGTCTGCCAAATGAATAAATGTAAATGTAAATGTAATGTGTTTTGATTTTTAATGTTTTGTCATTTTAAAGCCTGGCAATAAATATAAAATAAATATAAAAATATAGTCCACTTTCAGAAGAAAATCATATGGAATTCAAACGACAAGAGAGTGAATAAATGACAATACATTTAGAGAATATACAGTGAGGAGAACAAGTATTTGATACACTGCCGATTTTGCAGGTTTGCTCACTTACAAAGCATGTAGAAGTCTGTAATTTTTATCATAGGTACTCTTCAACTGTGAGTGACGGAATCCAAAATAAAAATCCAGAAAATCACGTTGTATGATTTTTAAATAAGTAATTTGCATTTTATTGCATGACATAAGTATTTGATCACCTACCAACCAGTAAGAATTCAGGCTCACACAGACCTGTTAGTTTTTCTTTAAGAAGCCCTCCTATTCTCCACTCATTACCTGTATTAACTGCACCTGTTTGAACTCGTTACCTGTATAAAAGACACCTGTCCACACACTCAATCAAACTAACTAACTCCAACCTCTCCACAATGGCCAAGACCAGAGAGCTGCATAAGGACATCAGGGATAAAAATGTAGACCTGCACAAGGCTGGGATGGGCTACAGGACAATAGGCAAGCAGCTTGGTGAGAAGGCAACAACTGTTGGCGCAATTATTAGAAAATGGAAGAAGTTCAAGATGATGGTCAATCTCCCTCGGTCTGGGGCACCATGCAAGATCTCACCTGGTGGGGTATAAATGATCATGAGGAAGGTGTGGGATCATCCCAGAACTACACGGCAGGACCTGATCAATGACCTGAAGAGAGCTGGGACCACAGTCTCAAAGAAAGCCATTAGGAACACACTACGCCGTCATGGATTATAATCCTGCAGTGCACGCAAGGTCCCCCTGCTCAAGCCAGCGCATGTCCAGGCCTGTCTGAAGTTTGCCAATGACCATCTGGATGATCCAGAGGAGGAATGGAAGAAGGTCATGTGGTCTGATGAGAAAAAAATAGAGCTTTTTGGTCTAAACTCCACTCGCCATGTTTGGAGGAAGAAGAAGGATGAGTACAACCCCAAGAACACCATCCCAACTGTGAAGCATGGAGGTGGACCCATCATTCTTTGGGGATGCTTTTCTGGAAAGGGGACAGGACAACTGCATCGTATTGAGGGGAGGTTGGATGGGGCCATGTATCGCGAGATCTTGGCCAACAACCTCCTTCTCTCAGTAAGAGCATTGAAGATGGGTCGTGGCTGAGTCTTCCAGCATGACAACGACCCAAAACACACAGCCAGGGCAACTAAGGACTGGCTCCGTAAGAAGCATCTCAAGGTGCTGGAGTGGCCTAGCCAGTCTCCAGACCTGAACCCAACAGAAAATCTTTGGTGGGACCTAAAAGTCCGTATTGCCCAAGAGTGGGTCAAGAGGAGGTCTACAGGAAACGTATGATCTCTGTAATTGCAAACAAAGGTTTTTGTACCAAATATTAAGTTCTGCTTTTCTGATGTTTCAAATACTTATGTCATGCAATAAAATGCAAATTAATTACTTTAAAATCATACAATGTGATTTTCTGGATTTTTGTTTTAGATTCTGTCACTCACAGTTGAAGAGTATTATATGACTATGATAAAAATTACAGACTTCTACATGCTTTGTAAGTGGGCAAACCTGCAAAATCGGCAGTGTATCAAATAATTGTTCTCCCCACTGTAAGTTTTAGCTTTAAATGTTTAGCCTAAAATTCCGTTTTCTTAGACAATTTACATTCGGCGGTGCATGGTTTGAAAACATTTTGAGACCAGTAGGAAAGTGATTCTACTTTGGATTGACTGATTTCAAAATATTAAATGTATTGTTTATTATATTATGTGTTATAAAACATAAACAACATTTTTACAAATCATATTATCAGCATTTATCATATTATCTTCTGATCTATGAATTTAATGGAAAAATGAATTGTCTCACTTTTGAACTCTCAGGACTTCCAGTTCATTGTTTTCTCATGAGTTTGCTCTGAATTAGTCCACCACATTGCGTTGTTCTGCAAACAAATCTTTGACCCTAATTAGGGCAACCTCAGTAGCTTCGACAGGTTTGGTTCTGTGGGATCAACACTTCCAGCTTCTTCCCAATCGCTGCAGCACTGACTTGAGAATCGCTTGTCACAACGCTCTCTTCCTCTCTGACCTGAGGACAGTTTTTGGAGTCACATGCGTTAGCAATAGGAAAAGAGAACTGATTCTAGATCTGTCTTTTCAGTCAAAGGAAGGGAGCCCAGGAAGGGACATGTTCCAACATGCTGTTCCCGCCTGGGTGTTAATCACGTTGGACTGTCCCCACCCTGCCCTGCGCCTGCAGGGGGTCTTCAGAGGGGAGGCTGAACGAGGGGACTTTAGAGAGGTTCTATTAGATTAACTTTCCATATGAGCTCTAGGGTTTTCCCCAAGAACTGCTTTGTTTATGCTAGTTTTTGGTGTGTGTATTTTAGCCTTCGCAATTATCATCACCTTCATAATACACAGATGACACATAATTTATGATTTGCACACTGATAATCTTTTGAAATTAAGTTTGATTGACGATATCAAGCGCTTTGTCTACAGATCCTCCCCTCACCCTTGACCTAAGGACTATTGTGCTTTGTTTTTCACTGGAAAGCACAATGACCTTCCTGGACAGGTTACTCTGAAACAGGAAAGCCGAACAGGTGGTCTGAACACTGACTGCCCATCTGCAAAACACATACAAAACAGCTCAATAAGACCATGAAATACAAAAAATATGACACAAAAAATATGGCCTGTCAGTTTAATGTGTTAACTTAGTACAATTAAGTATTTGTTAAAAAGTTTTTTTTTAAGAAATATTTGCACATATCACAGCCTCTGACCCATACGCATATTTATAATAAGGATTTTCGGCCCCAGTTTAGATTAGGGTCTAATTCTCATTATTAATTAACTATTAATTATGACTTTTGCCTCAATAAACTTCTAATTACTGCTTATTAATAGTTAGTAAGCTAGTTGTTAAGTTTAGGTATTAGTTGAAGGATTAGTTCACTTTGAAATGAAAACTACTCCAAGCCATCCTAGGTGTATATGACTTTATTCTTTCAGATGAAAATTGGAGTTATATTAATAAATATCCTGATGCATCCAAGCTTTATAATGGTAGTGAATGGGACCAACGAGTATAAAGCTGAAGAAAGCACATCCATCCACCATAAACATACTCCACACAGCTCCGGGGGGTTAATTAAGGCCTTCTGAAGCAAAGCGATGCGTTTGTGTGAGAAAAATATCCATATTTAACAAGTTATAAAGTAAAATATCTAGCTTCCACCAGATCGCCTTCCGTATTCAACTTAGGAAGAAAGTGTAACTGACGCTTTTTCCGTAAATTGAATACGGAAGGTGTAGGATGTACATAGCATAGGCCAAAGTATCAGGAAACAGACTTTAATTGAATATCTCACTGAGCTTAAATACACAGGGACTAATGAGTAAATTGATAGGCAACAGGTGAATCGGATAACTAATCAATCGCATGGGAAACCTGGGTCACAGGGAAAAGACACATTCATTTAATTGCATTTAAAAAAAAAAAAATAATTATTGACAGTCCCATGGAAAAGAGACCTAGAGAAATTGTTTCACAATTATAAAATAAAATACATTATTAAATAAATTGTTGTCACAGTTGGCATGCTGACGCATGATGAGAGCAGGATTTTTTTGCACCAGTTATGGTTTTTTCACCAACTTAACATAAAAAGAAGGCTCTTAGGATACTGGGTTTCCGCAATCAAGAGCAGAAGAACCAACTAAAAACGCAATGAAGATGGAACAAAGACTGACAGAAAAGAAGCTCAATATCTACAAAACCAATTCAAAGAAACAAGTAACGGGTGTAACTAATCAATCAATTAAAAACCACGGAAACAGACAAGGACATCAAACAGGCGGTTTAAACTAGAAAAACAAAACTAAGGGGCCTAACTAAAAGTGGAAAACTTTTTATTTGTTTGTTTTGTTTTTTGGATGTTCCTTTATATGATAATGGTGTTTTGGGGGCCTGAAAACTTGAGCTTTTGAAATTGTGTTTCAAAGTGCAAGTTTTTGAAAATGATTCTGTTATCGTCTCCATGTTAAATACAAAAATAAATGCGTATTATTATCTGTTCAGTCTTCAGGCATGTAGCGTTTCTTTAAAAAAGGGAAATCGCCAACTACTGGCCTGGCAGCAGAATACAGCGTTTTTAATCATTTCTACATCTGTGTGAACAGGGATCATTTTGACAACTGAGAAAAACACGAAGGAAAAACTTTTCCATTTTTAGTACATTGTTGTTGTGTACATGTGCTCTAAAAAACAGATGAACTAAACATAACCCTGACAATTATATATTATCTCTATTTACAAATATTACATGTACATAGATGTTTTGGATTTTTTCATGTACTTTAACATGAAAAAAGATCTCATGAGACACTTGCATTCTGTCTTATTCTGTTGTTCTCAAATGAGCTTTGATGGTAGGAAAATCTGATATATGATACATAACATTATTATAATGCATTTTGATTTTTAAAGTGTGTCTGGCCAACAGTAACTACACATCTTCTAAACAGACGTCGACTAAGATCAAATTCTTTTTCCCTAAAGTGCTCGAAGAGCAGCTATTGTGGCACATTAAACGTTTCTTTCATAGCACACATCAGACAAGCCTTACTCATTAATCTCAATAGAAATGACGAGAGACATGCGAAGATAACAAAAATGAATTGTTATTAATTATGCATTGATTATGTTTAGTCTTTGCTTGACAAGGGTCTAGTTAACAGGTGGACTTCATGGAGGGGGTTGTGGATATGAAATTGGCACTGGCTGCCTCTAAATTACACTTCAGCTTCCTGTGCCTCGACCTCCAGGTCCCCGACCTACAACTGCAATGTATTTTGTGTGACTAACAGCTGTAATTCTCCAATTATCATGCTGTGTTGTCCAACTGTGCTGTAGTTTCAGTTACCAGGAGTCTAGAGACAGGAGCTGGGCCTTGACTGGGGAAGAGAGGTATAAGGTGAGCTTCCGCACTGGGCATTTGTTGCTCTATTTCAAATGTTTATATTAGTGACTGTGATTAAGTGAAATTGAATTTTATTTAAAGGGATAGTTAACATTCCGTCATCATTTACTTACTAATGTTGTTTGAAACCAGTATGACTTTCTTTATTCTGAGGGACAGAAAAGATGTTCTTAAGAAGATAACTGGTTTTGTCCAGTAAAAGCCACTGGGGTCCAAAACAATATTTGAACCCCTTGACTTTCATTGTACTGACAAAAAACACCATCCGCTGCATCCAAGTATGCCTACTTCTAGACGAAAAACAGTATGTGAGCCAAGTAGTACAATTTGTCCGAATTCACAGTACTCATAAAATTGTAGGCAAAAAGTACCTTGAAGACTATTTTGGACGCATAGCATAGTATAGTTTGGCTTGCTTAAGTTGGGGACACTTGCTTGATATTCAGCAGTGTTTCTGGTATACCTGCAATGACATTGTTGTCTGCAAACTGAACTGAGCCGGACGATTACGTCACTGTTTTCTCCAGTGCTGATATACAGAAATTAACTAGACTAATATCTACTGATCTTTGCAATGGAATGAATCTATAATATATAGAATAAGCTGGACAATGACACCATTTTCTTTGGGAGCTCCTGTGCAGCCAAAAATGATTTGATTTTTGATTATTATGTAAAGCTGCTTTGTCACAATTTGCATTGTAAAAAGCACTATATAAGTAAAGGTGACTTGACTTGACTATAGTATAAGGGCTTTTCACACTGGGTAGTTATAGGAACCAGCCACTATTTTCCTAAGCCCTGTTTCCACCTGGTATTAAGATGCATTTTGGTCGATCGGATAACAAGTGGACGATGCTTAATATAAGTGTAAACAGGAATGAAAACTAAAATGTTTTGAGCTTGTACTCTTTCGATCATTTCCAGAGGCAGTCGAAAGCACGTTCAACTAGCTTGCTTTGTAGTGTAAAAGCTCATGAGGTCGAATGTGTTCAAACAGCCACGAAAGACCACCTACTCTCCGCCTACTGACCTAATGCGTCAACATTATGGGAAGCACGCTAGCCAGACGGGATTTAAACTTTGTTGGTTGAAGACCCAAGTTTGGTTTGAAGACGAAAAATATACCAAGCACAGTGTTCTCTCACCATTCCTGATTTCTAACATGCATTCACGGCATTCACTGGGGTCTTGCGGCTATCAAAAGAGAAACAAAAGCTGCTCCATTTGTTTTTTCATCATCTCCAGTGACGTTTATATGTAAATTGAACAAGCTTATTTCATCCGTTAGATCGAAAGATCTGAAAAAGCCCATATTTTTACCCACACATAGACCCTCCCTTTAAAGAAATCAGGGTTAAAAGTGGACAAAAAACACGGATTAAAACACCAGGTGTAAATGGGAATGTGTCTCCCTCATCTACTTGTGATCCGATTGACCAAAACACATCTTAATACCAGGTGTAAACATGGTTGCTTTTTAGAAATGTGAAGTGCCAGTGTTTCGTTTGGCATGTATTCGGCAAATCAACATACACTTACGTCACTGGTAGTTCCTATTGTGCTGGGTTACACCCTACTCTGAAGTATTTAGTCCACCCCAAAAAATGGGTACTTCCAACAATAATTGGAACTATGAAAATGTTCCTTCGGTGCGAAGGAACTGCCTGGTAAAAGTTCTGGTATCTGTGGTTCCATGATGATTCTTTAACATCCATGGAACTTTTCCAATACACGAGGTTCATTTAGTGGAAAAAAAAGGCTCTTTAGACTGTTAAAATGTTTTTCTCTCTAAAAATTAATTATTATTTCCCAAACTGTTTGCTGGAAGGTTCTTTGGGGAACCATTTTGGGTTCTTCTATGGCATCACTGCAAAAAACAAAACAAAAATCTTTGGAACATTTTTTAAAAAGAATTTTTGTCTTAAAGCAAATAATCAATACATCTCAAATGAACTGATGAAAGTTGTATATGTAAACATGTAATTTCTGCCGCATTGTTAACAAACACTTGACAATATAATATGGTAGTCAATGGGGGGCGAGATCTGCTTGGTTACAAACATTCTTCTAAATATCTTCCTTTGTGTACAGCAGAACAAATAAATTTACAGGTTTGGAAGTAAATGATGACAGAATTTTCATTTTTAGGTGAGCTATCCCTTTAAGGTGTTTATATGAAGACTTTTCAGACTGATTGGGCCATCAATCTGAATACTAACAGATTGTTTGGTTGCATGAACGAATGAAGCGAATGTCTCAATACGTTTCCATAGACAGGATGCGTCTCATATGTCCTACAAGCTAACTTTCTTTGAAACTTTGTTGAACAATTGGATTATAAAGCATGAACGTGACAAAGTCATGATCATATCCATGTTTTTTTCTTTGCTGCCAAAAAAGCGCTAACATCCTTTGTCCCTCCTTCAACTTTATACCCCTCGCTCACTCCGTCCCCTCGAGACAGTGTGAACCGTGACATTACACAGCTTTCTCTCTAATTAACTAGTGACTTTCTCCAAGACATCAATCTGAGTCAGTCTTGCTCCAAACAAAAAAGCTAAAGATCCTTAGCTATCAACAACGAGGACCCGAGAGGTGAAAACGCACTGGAACCTGATGAAAACACCATTTAAATGCTCCGTCTGGCTACTCCATTTTAAGCAGGACACTTTCAACACTTGGAAGCAAAGTGTGAAAAAAATGTTACCTTCTGTGGCACAAGACATATTATAAATAGTCCCATGAGTGTGTTATGGTGTGATGAAGCCCAACCCCTTATTGCCTGTGCTTGAGATTCTGGTATGGTGATAATCACTGAGCCAATGTGTGAGTAATATGACTTCACTTAGAACACATTGGTGAATAAGTAGCGAATCGACAAACTTTGGGCACCTTTGTGTCCCTGCGGTTGATTATTACAATTTTAAAAACATTAAATTGTGAATTATTATTCATTAAAAAATGTCAAATTAAAACCTTCTTATTATTATGCCTTCATCACTTAAAATCATAATACGTACTGCATTACAGTGTTATGTAGTGTAATAGTAGCACTTTAAACTATAATATTCTAATATATAATTATGATTCTAATTTATAACTATGATATTCTAAACAAAAATTGAAATTACCATGAATGATTGTAATATTTATATATTTATTTTGTGAAAATTCTAATCAGTGTTTTAAAGTTATAGCTATCCCACAATTCATTCCCAAATGTCATTTCCACTACACCGAACAATCATTCTTTTAATAAAGTTTATACATAAATTCTATGTGAGATATGTGATGTGTGAGGAAAATATATCATCATCCATAAGTGATTTTTTTTTTAATTGTGTCATTTCCAATCCAACTTCCAAACTGTTATTTTGTCAAATTATGCAGAAAGAAAATATCGTTTAATTTTAAGTATAAAATTCTTTTTCCAGCAAATTCATTTCCACCACAGAATGCTATCAAATACAAATAATTAATTTTAGATGTTGTGTAAATGACACTGTGATGGGAATTTTCATTACTTTCAGGGGGAAAAGTGACAGAATTCTCTTGAAATTCATGTGTACACTGTTAGGCATTGGTAGTTGACAAGTAAACTAGTGAGAATGAGAAAATAGTTTTAATAGTTTATTTTTTAGATGTCTGTATAGAGACAAAAGGGACCATAGTTGTAGAAACACCCCAATACACCTATACTGAAACGTTCAGTTTCTTCAGAACCGTTCCTAACTAGTCCATTCCGGTTTATTTCAAGACTCTCATTGGTCTAGTTGGCTTTAAAAACCGGGGAGATTCCTGTTCACCTCGCTTCAGGTTTCTCAGGGCGTTGGGGTCAAGATGGCCTTCCCATCCAGGAGTTTGATTGATAGTGATGAACCAAAATAAGAACAGTCAAGTCATACTCACATAACATGCATATCAGCAGCTGAGAAAGCCTCTAAGGGGTGGAATCAGGGCTTCAGGGTCAGACAACCGGTTAGGAACCAGACGGAGATGAAGCTTTATGATCGTTCTAATCTTTTGCTAGTAAATACACTGGCATCAACAAGCTCCAAGTCCAAGAAAAGCAATAAAATGCCTTCATCATGGAAAATGGTGTATTTTTATTAAAATTTTGGGTTTAGGAAAGCAAAAGAGACTTGATACCATTGTTGCATTTTGTGTTAATTCAAATCATGACCGTTTTTGTTTTAATGGCAAAAACATGCAAATTATAATTCAAATTACCTCCAAGCTAAGGTGTGTAATTTTGGTTCCATTACCATCAACAAACATATTTGTTTCCAAAGAGATTTCCTAAAATAGCCCCAAATAGCCCTGCCCCAAACTACTCACCATTGGTGGAGATAATGGTCTTTTAATAGTCAAAATTGCAAACAAATTTAAAATTTTGTTTGTGGATATTGAATTTTGAGCATCGTTCACTGTTCTGTTCATCTTTAGATAAACCTAGCCATTCTGTGATTTAGCTGTGGAATTGGATACGTCAAGATGATTCCGGACACTATTTACTCAACTGCTGTGAGCTATCCCTAATGTCTGATTCTTGACATGATCCGTGTTAATGCTGACAAATGACACTCGGAACAGGAAGTTTGAGAAACGCTGAACTAAGGGAGATTTCTGTACATATTAACCTTGCAAAGAAATATAAAAACTATGAATTATCAATTTATAAGTGATTTGTCTTGCAAAGTATGGAAAATGTGGATCCACTTCATATTTTGTCTTTAACTAACATTTAAATGAACTGTTTGATACAGTACACTTATTGTGTACATGCGTTTACATTTGTACCTATATTTAAATGAAATACTTGCATGCAATGACATCTATAACACTGTTGACCTTTTCTTACACCTTAACCCATCCTTAAACCTACCCATACCACCAAGCCTGTCTCTAACCTTTCCCATATCCCACCTTGATAGTAGCAAAATTTTTCAACACAATAAATACATTGTACCTAACTTTTTTTTTTTTTTTTTTTTTTTACATAGTAATTAAGACACCTAATATAATGTGGTGTCAAATTATATAATCCGGTTGCACTTTATTTTACAATGTAGAGGTAGGTTCAGGGTTAGTACCTAGTAATTGTAATTACTATGAGTACATATAGTATATATTTTGCGAACTATAAAATAAAGTGCTATAATCCTATCAAAATTAGTTCTGAGTAGAAATCGCACAATTTTTAGCCAGAGATATTTTTTACAGAGGTAGTTCTAAATTCTAAAATGTTTTAGCATATTTCGATCTTTGATGGAAAAGGAGATTTTTAGTAGAATGTCTTTGCTGCTCTATTGCACATAATGGAAGTGATGGAGTCTTGTGTTTTCAAGCTCCAAAAAAGGTATCTTGAAAGTTGTTCATTCAAATCGTGTTCTATATCGTGTTCTTCTGAAGCCACATGGCAGCTTTTTGTGAAAACAGACAGAAATGTCGGTTATTACAAACTAATAATTACAAACAAGAATATTTGTTTATGGTTATTTTTGGAGCTTGACAATCAGTCCCCATTCACTTTGATTAAGAGTTGTGCCAATATTGTGCAAAACAATCCTTTTGCCCTCCACACAACCACACAGGTTTGGAATGACATGAGAGTGCGAAAATGATATCAGAATTGTACTTTTTGAGTGAACTATCCCTTTAAGGATTAATTAGGGCACTTTCCCAAATGGTTAGCTGAAATTTTATTATGGTTTAATCCTGTTTATTAGTAACGTGGATGTGTTAATGGCCGTATTAGATTTGAATTCTATCTTGGTCAGTGACAGTGTTATTTCAGCTGTCATGGATTTCGTAAAGATTTTACTCTGCCTAAAATGAAAACACCAATTAAAGTTTCTAATAACTAGTACACTAAAGTATCACACTGCACACTGATACATACACATATTAATTAATGCTCTCTTTGAACACTCTGATATTCCCCTTGATGTTTAGGAATAGCATTGTGAAGTATGTAACTGTAAAGCCAGTTTTAAAATTGCTGTGAAATACATGAAAGGTACAGTTTGTTCTGGTTTATGGCTTTAGATCTAGTTAGGGTGAAATCACATCCAGCGTGGTGTAGATGGTCCAAAGCCAACACTACAGCCTGTTTAGAATCACTGCATGATGCGTACATTATAATAAGCATATAATTCACACATCATGCAGAGACTGTGCTGAAGGTTGTGAGGGGAGGGTAAAAAGAACATATGCTGTTTATGTATCCATTCTATGTATGCTATACCATGAAAACTATTTTTTTTTGCGCTGTCCATTGATTTAATCCAGAGTTGTTATTATAGACTAAAACTGTAAAAAAAAATTGTTAACTGAAATGATGCTGAAATAAAATAAAATATAAAATAAAAAATAAACAAATTTTTTTAATAAAAAAATATTACAATGAAAAACTTCAGATATTTGCCAAGGCAGTATTTCTATTTTTTAACTGAATTATAAAATTTCCTGTAGCTAAATGACTAATACCAAAACTAAAAAAAAACAAAAAAAACAACTGAAAGTATAAAAATAAAAGCTTATTAAAAATTGTCATAAATGCTAAAATAGTATATAAATAATACTAAAATAACACTGTTTTAATCATACAACTACTGGAATGTAGCTCTTCTGTAACTATATGATTAACATATTTATCAAATCCAAAATTCATATTTTTCATCCAGATATCAGAAGAAAAGCAATATATTCTGATATCAGACAAAAAACAAAACAAAGGAAACCAAACTAGACAGAAATGATATGAAAATTGATTTGTAACTATAGAAACTATGAGGACATAATTAGAAACTAAAGAGCTCAAGGGAATAGGAACTAAAGGAAGCAAAACAGAATATTAAAATAAGAGTCCATAGAACAGAACATAACCTGACATTACACCCCCTCCCAGACGATGTATCCTCGCATCATAAACAGTCCAGTGGTGGAGGGAGCGTGGTGACAGAGCTGGTGACGGACAAGAACCTGGAGGAGCCGGCAGAGGAAAACCCCAACAGAGGAGCCAGCAGAGGGAGGATCCAGGGTGGAGCCTTCACTGATGGTTTGGGTGAAACGGTATTAGAAACCGGGTGGAGTTGAGAGGAGGGTCCAGGGCGACATCACAGGCCTGGAAGTGGAGCCGCTGACTCACTGGATTGAGGTGGAGCCAGGGGCTCACCAGACAGGGGCGACCCAGAGGGAATGAGGACCAAGGCATAGCCGGAGGGAAGGAGGAGCCTAGTGGAGCCAAAGGTGTGGAGGGCCAAGGTGCAGCCGGAGGCCCAGAAATTCACAGTGGAACCAGGGTGATGATGGCTGTTGGAGTCCAAGGGCTGATGGACCATGGTGAAGCCGAGGGAGCACAGAGCCTAGGAAGAGCCAATGGGCCTACAGGCTGAGGTAGAAGGTCTGGTTAGACCCGAGGTGGAAGCCCGAGGTAAAGGCATCACTGTGCTGAGGAGGCCCGAGGTGAAGCCAGAGAGCTACACGGAGCTAGCAGAGAGGGTAGAGCCAAGGAGCTGAGTGGCACCAGCTGAGCAGGCAGATCCAGGGGAATGGACACAAATAATGGGGTATGGAGGACTTTGAGCAGGATGGGGTCATCTAAGTTATACCTAGTCTTGCGTAGCCAGACCTTCAGACGGCAGAAGGTCTGGACTCTATTGCAGCTTTCAATCGCCAAAGACCACCCAAGAGGACATTTGATTGACATCTGACGCAACCAATCACAGTTGCAATGGAGCTGCAAACTTTTACGAGGGGGTTTGGCGTCACGGCATTTGTTTCCAAGTGGACCGTTAAAGAACGCAACACACACGTCTCCCGTACATCCTGTAGAATTCAACCAACAAGATGACAGCTTTGAAAATCTGAAGTGTTTCCAGTTAAGTGTGCCACATGCATCAACGATCAGCCAATGGTCCATGGGTGTGACGTCTGAGGCTGAGACTAAGTAATCCCATAGGTCCGACAGAAGAGGAGAGAGTTTGTGGGTGTGGACATGGAGGGGAACTGGCTTCGTTGTCCACAAATCAATGATCCAGAGCTTCGCTTCTGGCTTGGGGATGGACTGTGCCACAATAACAGACTCCTGGATAGATCTGAAGGTAGTCTGTGGCCTCGGGACAGAAATGATGACCAGCTCTTGCTCCAGGAAGGTCATGGTGGCTGGCTCAGGCTCTGATCCCATGGTGGGCGCAGGGTTCATTGCTGGATCATTGGCGATTGCGGGGCTGACGAGGACCTTGTCCGTCTTGTAGAGGGTGAGGGGGGAACCACAGTGCAGAAGCACCCACTCCACATAACCAGCACACATCCCTATTTTTTCCTTTCTTTATCGAGGACTCACATCGGCCCTTATGATGTCCACACATACAAGTTCCAGGGTAAAGCAAATCTTATGCTGAACATGGCTAACACAGCTAATCAAATATACATTATTTTCTGTTTATTCCAGTATAACTTAGCATGGTGGCCTTTAGCGTTTCATAGCCCCACTCATCCTGCATCATTAGTTTCAAATTTCTCTGTTCTGCTCCCTTAATGGACTAACAATTTAAGCAAACACTCCCTGTGATGTTGGAGACGGACCAGATGGGGCGGCTAAAGTGCTCCTGTACCGCTCTGTTCTTGAAAACCTCCGTATTGGGCTTATAGTGACAGAGTCTGTCATAGGCCTGTCAACACAGACAGTGAGCTAATTGCACAAATCATCAGAAACACATACAGCAAGAGGGAGGAAAGACGCCTTGACCTCCTGCAAATGGAACTGGGATTTTCCCTCTGGAATATCAACAAATATGTTTTTACAAGATGAAAGGATACAATTGTAGCATTTTAAGCTGTGTGGGTTTCTCAAATTCTAACTTTATCTGTGCGAGAAAGTACACTGTTTAATGCTAAGCTAATGGTTCATGGTAGTTGTTAACTAAAACAATTTGCAACGAGACTGTGTGTTACAGTGTTTTTACCATAGTAAAGCAAGCTTCAGTGGACTTATAACAGTCACAACTACAAAAGACACTAATCTTCAATAAATAGTTAGATTTATTATTACTAATTGTCACAGTGAATAAGGATTGCTGTTTTTTTTTTTTTTTAAGTAATAATGATCAAATGCTTAATTCTATGACTTACATTAATTTGAATTGAATGTGGATGGAGTTGATATTGATGGGTATTGTTTTTTTCCTTGCAAAAAGTTTAAATCTTCTGCACTTCATATTTTAATATACTGAAAAGATGTTTGACGTCACAAACCCACCACATTATGAGAGCGTTACTTTTGAGTTTTCGCTGAATGTAGTAACATTTTAAAATATGTTAGACAAACATCAAAACTAACATAGGGGATGTTCTGCGAACAATGTTTAGAAAATGTTATGTTATACGTATAAAAAATGTTACTGGAGGTAAAATAGGTTCATAATCTTGAGAGAACCTTGGAGCCTATATATATATATACAGCTCTGGAAAAAATTGAGAGACCACTGCATATTTTTTGTTATTTTGACCAGTTGTTGCTTTTGGCAAATAAATGCTCTAAATTACAATATTTTTATTTGGAATTTGGGAAAAATGTCAGTAGTTTATAGAATAAAACAAAAATGTTAATTTCACTCAAACACATACCTATAAATAGTAAACCCAGAGAAACTGATAATTTTGCAGTGGTCTCTTAATTTTTTCCAGAGCTGTATATATATATATATATATATATATATATACACACACACATTTTCCATAGTAGCCTATATGGTAAAGTTACTTACAGCTAACCAATTAAGTTTTTTTCTTTTTTTCTTTTTTTTTTTTTACAGTTCTGCAATTTAGGTCAGATCATTTTTTTTAAATACCTATAGCCACTCAGATTAAATATGTAAAGTATATTTGTGTAATCTAATATAATTACATGTTTGCATAAAATTCTGAGATTGTATTGCTTTTATTCATTTTGAGGAATACTGAATATTTTCGTGTAAGTGAGATGAGTAAATGCACGTTCACGTTAGTCCAGAACTACAATAACCATCATGTTCACACAGTGCAAACAACATTTCTGTACTTTATTTCTCTCAACATGAGGACAGGAGAGCGTGTGAAAAAAGTAACTTGCATTACTTATTTGGAAAAAGTAACTTAGATATTTTGTTCGAAATTGAAAAAGTAATGCTTTACTAGTTACTTGAAAAAGTAATCTGATTACACTGACAACACTGCTGGCCTTCAGATTTCCACTTGTCTTACTCTGCCTTCAAACAAAGCTTGTGGACATCAAAAGACTATGTACGTCCCCACAGATCATCATTGCCTCTCCTGCTGTCAAAATAGTGTGTTAAAGATGACCTCCACAAAAAGGAACTTGTCCTGTGGGTGTGTGAGAGGTGGCAGGTCACTTCCTCAGAGGTGTACGGGGGACAGATGTCATGCACTCTCTTTCCTGTCACATGGTCAGTCCATTTCTTTGCGCTGCCAACAGCAGGCCGGCTCTTCACAGTGCTGTCCATGCTCAGGTCATTAAAGAAGCAGCCTCCACCTGATTCTAACATTAGGATGTGTTCCCACGCTTGACCCCTCCTCCCCCTGTTTGTAAATGACCCCAATCAGGCACTTTTAGGGTCTGTGAAAGTGGGCTCTGATAAGTGACTTGTCATTGAAGAGATTTTTCACTTGTTGTCTTTGCAAGGACAACAAAGTAAACTTAAGAAACATTTATGCATATATTACGGTATTTAATTATGTCATTTGAATGATTCAATGGATATGCAAAATATACAGTACAAAATTGAGTTATAAAAAAATGTTTCTCAACATTTATCATCATATATTTTAATTTTATACTTTTATCTAAAATTGGAAAAACTTTATAATAACTTTGAGTATGTTATTTTAAACGCATACATTTTTAAGGATAATTTTTTAAAACAAAAAAGAAATCAATACTTTTATTCAGCAAGGACACATTAAATTGACCAGAAGTGACATTAAATACTTTTATAATGTTACAAAAGATTTCTATTTCAAATAAATGCTGTTCATTTTAACTTTCTATTCATCAAAGAATCCTGGACGGTTGCCACAACAATAAACAACAAAACTGCTGTTATTTTCAACATTGGTAATAAAAAGAAATTTTTCTTGAGCATCAAATCAGCATATTAGATTAATTTCTGAAGGATCATGTGACACTGAAGACTAGAGTAATGATGCTGAAAATTCAGCTTTGCATCACAGGAATAAATTGGAACAGTTTAATTAACTTTAATTCAGTTTCAATTCACTTCTTGTCTCTTTAATTGCATTTGTTATGTTATGCTGGACTGTTACAGAACATATCAGAGGATGATCATTACAAATATTGTTCTTTTTTTCGTGTATAATGCAGAGCTAGATAGACTGTATGATAAGATTTATGAAGTTTTTGAGGCAGTAAGCCTCGACCAGCTGCTGTTATAGTCACGGGAATCAGAGAGAACAGTGTTTGCTCCTTACCATGAAACAATGAGCGCAGTGAGAGCCAGAGCCAGAGCCAGAGCGTCTGTGGACTGCATCAGTTCTGTGGGTGCGAGAGAAGGCTGCCCTCGTCGTTTAGGCAGGTGCAGCCTGAGAACTTGCTGCTTGGGTGATCACAGATTCGATCTGTTCCCTGGATTATTCGGCCTGATGGGATTAAGCTCTGGATCTCGTCAGAAAGTTGTTGGAACTGTTTCTTGGTTGTTCATAATTAATGGTTTATTTCAAGGGAGTTTGAACGTGTTAATGCCATGGAGCCCAAAATATGACTTTCTCCTTAAATAATTGGACCCCCAATTATAAAATTTCATGGATAAAGACTATGTTTGAAATAATAAAAATGATATTGTAAAGATATTATGTTGTTTACAAAACAAAATAATTGGCTTTTGTTTTTCAAATACACTGTAAACCCAAATAAGTTGGTTACATCAAAGTTAAGAAATTTTAAGTTTTAGGAAGCAGAACTGGCAGACTATTTCTTACTCATTCATTTGAATTGCTCTTAACTTTAAATATTTGAGTAAATTAATTCATACACTTTCATAGCATTGGCATTTCATAGCAAATTCTGAATGAGTATGGCAATACAGAACATTTAACACATTATCTGTTCTCAAACTAAGCTCATGTTCCACTCGTCACTGTGAATTTTCAGCATTATGACTCCAGTCTTCAGTGTCACATGATCCTTCAGAAATCATGCTGATTTGGTGCTCAGTTATTATCAATTATGATTGATGCTCAATTTTTAATAATGGTTATTATTATGATTGTTGAAATCAGTTTTAATACTGCTTAATATTGTTGTGGATTCTTCTTTGAGCAATGGAAAGTTCAATGAACAGCATTTATTTGAAATTGAAACCTTTTGTAACATGACAAATGTCTTTACTTTTGATCAATTTAATGGCCCTGAATGAAAATATCAATCGTTTAAAAAAAACAATGGATTTATGGTTTACATGATAATAAAAAATATTTCTTGAGCAGCAAATCCGCATATTAATAATTTTTGAAGGATCATGTGACACTGATGACTGGAGTAATGATAAATATGATTTAATCCAAACTGGAATTTTTGTCACATTATCAAACACCGGATTGTATGACTGCTCATCATTTCCATAAATCTCACCTGTGTCTGTTTAACAATGCGAGAGAATATCTCAGAGAGTATCATGACTGTAAAACAAATACCTTTTAACAACACCTGTTTCTCTGCTTGTCATATTCACATTTTCAAGATTTTTTTTCTGACAGAAATAAGATACACAGAATCAGCCTCTCTACTGCCCCCATCAGGCCTGGAGCATCCGTGCTGTATATGTGATGTTACCAGAGATGGTCTTCTTATTGGGAGATATGCGGGACCGTGGCTCTACCATTGGAGAAAGCATAATGGCTAACTTGGATCATGTGTGCCTATAATCACATTATAGCCTTGACATCGCTGAATTTCGATTGTGACAGTCAATCACTGCTTGTGGATACTATAGAAATGAATCATACCTGTAATGCAATTGGCCCTTTGCAAAGACCCGCCCCCTTTAGTTACTGTTGCTATGTCCGACAAGCCATGCGCTCTCACGCCACACATCATGTTCTCATGCGGTGAAAAATACATTGCGGAGCAAAGAAGACACTGACAACGCGTCGACAGACAAGACAGATATGATATGATATGAAACAGTTTCATATTTAAAATATTGTAATTTTTTGAAGTTTAAACAATAAATACCGTAGTGGCTCTTTAATGTGTCGTGACAGATCACTGTAGCTCTATCAAGCGGCTCATGAACTAACCATATCTTCATATTAGTTCATTTATAGCATCAAATAAACATGAATGAACATCAGAAGGAATGTTGTTTCAAGTACAGAAAGACATGAGCGCACACAATTTTTCAAGTTCAAGTTCACCAACTTTAATCTACTAACGTTAACTCCCCTGACTACTTTGTCAGACAAAATGGCGGATTCGGGGCCATATTGGTTATGACTGTCAATCAAACTGCAGACAAAGGGTCAATTGTCAATGACTTCTCTTATAAAACAGAATTTTTCTTGGTGCAAACTCTAAAAATAGATCAATCCAAAAGTAATGTTTCAGAACAATAATTTTGAAGATTGAAGGTTGACTGTTTTGCGTTGTTACTATACTTCGAAGATACATTTGATTAATATTATTGAATAAACTAAACAAACTAGCATACATTTTTTATTAGCCAATAAGATATCATGTAGCATTTTCTAAAAAGATTTCAAGTAGCATTTTCATTGGTTGGACATGGAAGCCTAGTCTGATTGCTTGATTTCAACAACATGTAATCCAGGAGTGAGGAGAGAATTAATTTCAAAAGCAAAATGATGGAGTTTAAGGGAATTTTGTGTTTATTAACTCAATGTTAATTAATTCACAATATTGTATATTGGTACCATATTGGTTTGGCCTATATTGAAGATTTTTTAAAAATTCATTGGTATCGACTGATATTGGACATTTAATTAGATTTATTTAATTTTTTTCATGCTGTACATTAGAATTTGATGACTAAATTCATTTGAACACTGATGAAAAACAAGTGCAGAAACATTTTTTAAAAAAAAGATTTAAAATTTTAGTTAGTTTACTTTTAATTTATTTAGACAAAGTAGTTTAACATTTTAATATTGACCATTTATCTTATCAGTATCGGACATAATTTTAATTTTGGTGTATCCCTAAACTAAAGACACTATGGGTGCTTCTCATTTCTTATTTGCGCATCCTCATTTCCTTTCCACGCTTCCTTTCCTCGCATCTTAGCTCCACCCGTTAGAATATATGAGGTGAAGGGTATACTGTGTATCCTTACTTATGACTCCTCAGGAAGCTTCCTCGCTCCTTGTTCCTCACCTAGCTTCTTCCAATTGAATTGAGATGTCCTTCAAGATGGCTGAGTAGGATCGGTTTCCAAGTCACAGGCTGGAGGATGTAGGATCGAGGACACGAGGAAGCATCAATGTGAGTACTGAGAAGCACCCCATTCAAGACATGCCTGGTCATGTGATTTCAAAATTGTGAGGGGCCACCCACTAATAAAATAGCTTTTTCTGAGCCACTGATATCTCATTCAGTGGGAATCATTTCAAATATATTCAGCAAAAACCTTTTTAAATGGATATTAATATCTTCTCTCAAGGGTATTATCAGTCTGTCGATGTGAAGTCCCATCTAAGTAAATGACAAATATAGCAAACTATGCCATTTGAGTTGAAGGAGCTCACAGGAACTTCCCAGACCACCCGTTGACAAGATGAGAATAGATAAAATATAGACCGTATTCTCATAGGAGGAAGTGTCGCGATGTATATTTGCGCTCGGTGAAGTTGCACTCCAGTGTGCGGCAGGGCTTGGAATGGTGTTTACTGTCCACGGCCAACTGCCCCCTCCAGTTCTGCAGCAGTTGATCGTGTTCAAACCCATAAGTCTCCTCTCACCCCACCACCCCCAGCTCGGACCCAAACCTCATTGGCCACTAGTGTCGTCACAGAGACAACAGCTGTCTCCAGGATGAAGAAGCTACATTTGGGGTGCCAGCCAGTCTGCCTGCTTGCAATTGGAGAATCCCAAAGTCCCTCATGGCCTGGACACAACACACTGAATCTAAACCGGCCAACACAAATATGGAACAGCGCCCTCTAGGGGCTGATCATGAAAAACACTCACAGAGGCCTTGTGCCTTTTACTATGTTTCCAAAGTGATGAAGCAAAGACATACTGAATACACAGCAGGGTCCAAAAGTGTAAGATCATCAGAAAAAAATGGAATTGTGTATTTAAAAGGTTTGCACAGAAAACATTTTATACAAACCTACAGATACCAGTTATGTCAATAATATAATTATAAATTATTATAATTGTTATTGTATTGCAATAATTGTATATTATTAGAGAGACATATCATACAATCATGAACTACATATTATTATATCCATTTGTTTTTTTATTTATGCAGAAACAAATTGCCTACAATATCACAATTCTATACTGCATAATTGTAATAATAATGTATTAAATTATATTATATATCACTGTATTTAACTATATATATATATATCAGTATATTTGAGTTAACAGAACCTTCCAATGTGCAACAGTCAGTAAAGATGTACAAAAAAATACTGTGGGTTTGCATTCAAACTGATTCCCTTCAAACTGCATTCATTCAACAATAAAAAATTACTTTGATGTTGCAAAAGTAGCTTCTTGGAAAGTTTAGTTTCACTTTGAGAGTTGGTATGTGTTTGTGTGTATGCACTGTATGTGTGTCGTACAGTGCAGCAGTTGAGCTGTCCTTCACTCTCGCACCTGCTGCCCACCCAGCACACACGGGTCCGGTCGGCAGCTAAGGCAACTCTATAAGAGCTGGTGCAGTTTCACAAGGGGCATTAGCTGTCCGAAACCAATGGGAACTGCTACCGTAGCCTGGGCTGGATGTCTCACATTAATGGATGGATGATACATGGATGTATGAGTGATTTACAGGATGCAGAAGGAAAGGAAATGAGAGGAAATTCAACTAATGAAATAACCTCCTTGTAGCCCCAAGGAACCATCAGGGATTTGTTCTGAAAGTGTTCTAAAAGATACGCTTTACAAAGTCTTGCATGAAAATGGCACATTATTTTTTCATGGATGTTTTTTTAAAGTCACTGGTTTCTTGATTCCTCACCTTTTGGGCTTTAATGTTTTATTCTGTTACAATTATAATGTCTAAATGTGAAACTAGCCTATTTTTTAGTCACCTTTGCCTCCTGTCGTGTTGTAAATTTTCCCCCCAGTATTTTTTAAACAAGTTTCAGAGAGTTCGGAGAATTCAGTTGTTCTTAAAGATTTATTATTAGGACTTGTTGTTATTATAAGGCCATGTTGACTGTACAAATATTTAAGAAGGATCAATTTTCACTCCAGCTCATCGATGACTCAGTCAGACTTACCAGCGAAAGGGGAAAATCCAGAGAAGTTCTTCTGAGATCTAGAAAACACCATGTACGAGTACAGTAGTACTTCAGTGTATCTTTTCTTTCAGCTCCTGCTGATTGACAGTCAGGGCAGGTGTGGGCCATCCTGAGTCAGTTCCAGAAGCCTCTGTACACCCCACCTGTTCTCTGCATGCTCCCCTTGGCCCTTGACCTGATGACCAACTTTTTATCCCCCTCAACCCAGTAGCAACTGTGGCCCAGGGGCCGGATGGCTTTCATAAATAATCGCTGGTCTAAACAGACAGTTCTCTGCGTGAGCCCACCAGCACAATTATCTGCTACAGTCTCTGCTCCTGACCTCTTACCTCTCTTCTCACTCATTTAGCCCATTTTGTTGTTTTTCTCACTGGTTTGAATTATGATATACAGTAATTAATATGTAATAACATGTAATAGGATAGTAACAACAGTCTAAGGCCACTGGGTGCGGTTTTATCTGTCACTGATTGCATCACTCATGGGATGCAATTACTTTGTCACTGATCAGCCCATTTTCTGAAACGAAACAAAGCTATAGTGATGATTTTTTATACACTGTCAAACTGATGGTTTTTGAATGTTTTAACATAGGTCTTTGGAAAATTTTGGTTATTTTGAGATGTTATCACGTTTGAATCATGTAGAGTTTAGTCGAAAAGCAATGGAGAGTCGGTTGCAAATAATAATATTAAGCAAACACATGTACATGATACAATGTAATAAAAGTTAATAAGTCGACAGTAATATGGGATAGTTCACCCAAAAGAAAATTATTTGTCATTTTTACTAACTCGCATGGTGTTTCAAACTTTTAAAGAAACATAAAACATGCTATTTTTTTCAAAATTTTCTTTTTTTCCACTCAATGAAGTAAATGCGGACAAAAAACTATCTCCTTTTGTGTTACGCAGAACAGAGAAGGTTATAACAATTATTACCAAAACTTTGGAGGTTTGGAAAATTTTCTCTTTAAGGTTATAGCCTACATTGTCGTATTTCATAAAGTACCGTACTGTAATCTGATGATAATACTCCTTTGCTAAAGCTATGTTGGTGTGACGTACTGCTGTAAAGCAATCCATTCTTTTCATGGAAATTTGTGTCCTGCTCACCCAAGTTATGCGCTATAAGAACATTTGAGGGGGCATGAGAAAAAAAAGAAAGAAAGCCAATCACCTTAATTAGAAGTCAGTGTACCATCAGAATAACAATGTCAGACTGACATTTTTGTGGTTCTAGACCAATGTTTACTTTTGAGAGTGTGTTACATTGTGTTGCCCATTAGATGTACAAAAAAAAAAAAAACATTGGCTATTTGTGTTATTTGTTTTAACCTGACGTCACTTTGACCCGAACAGGATTTCCTATTTCCCTGAAATTGCTAGTTAACGTTATCACATTGGACTATACCTTATTTTACTCATGCAGGGACACTACACCCCAAATTTGTTTAGAGAATTTTTGTAAAAAATTTGTTGTGTTTTTTTGTGATTTTTTTTCTCCACCTTGTTATACTTGTGATGTACCAGCCTACAAAAAATGCTTATAAACCTCTCATTACTCTATATTATGATCAAAAAAGGCCTATGATCATTCTGTTTCAAAAATAAATACAAAACTTGTTCTAACTGAAAGAAAACAAGTTGACAAAAAAATTGCATCCAATATTTATTGATAATATAGCATAACGAGAGATTTATAAGCTATTTTTTGGAACACCACAAGTGTGACTTTGTGCCATTTGTACAAGATAAAAGCATTTCAAAACAAACTTCTTGGTTAAACATTAAAACACATTAGTATGATAAACAGTGAAATTTTTAATTGGTTGAATATTGACAAAATTGTTCACAAATAATACTTATTCCACTCAAACTGAGGTGAATAAGCTCAAGGAGGCCTACGATCAATCAGTTCCAAAAAGAAAAAACAAAACCTGTCCTAATTGAAATAAAACAGGATGACAAAAAGACTGAATCCAATATTTGCTGAAAAATAGCATAACCTGCGATTTACAAGAATTTAATTTTTTTTTAAATGGTCAAAATCCTTTTTGACCAGGAACACAGCATAAGGGTTGAGCTTAAAGTCACCATGACATCAAAATTAACATTTTTTTTTTTCTTTTTTTTTTTATAATTCATGTGCCCTCGTGATCTTCGTAATCAAATTAACTTCCCCTGCCTCTTGCAATATCATCTCTTCTCTGATGACATGTTTACTGGCACGAGGGTAGAGCAACCTGTCACTCACATAAAATCCACCAATAACAAACCACAACCATCCAATCAATTCCCAATGGACGAAATTGAGCCCCACCCTACAGTTTTTCTTGTTCAAGAAGATATTTCACATAGATATACATCCCAACAAGGAAGAAAAAAACTACTTCCATTTCATGACTACTTTAAAATTGGTAGTATTAACAATTTCAAGACTCAATCACCAATTCTAGCAATATTACTAATAGTAATGTTTATAGTGAATTACGCAACATTTACAGCATGCTATCATTACACAGAGCTAAGGTATGTAAATACTACACCGTGTCCCTGAACAAGGGATTGACAAACAGCATAAGCCGATGTGAAGCGAATAATCGTAGGTTGAGGCATAGATGTTCCATTTGATGGTGGGCTCAATATCTTCTGAGGACTAAACTGGAAAGAATGTCTCCGTCAAGTGAACTGCCCCGCTCACCATGCAAAATCGAGTGAGGTAATCCACACTTTCATGAGTTATGACTCTATGCCTGAAGTATGAGGATAGTCATGAGAGGAAAGCGGGATTTTGGCGGCTTACAGAAAGCAGCCATTACTAAACTCGTGTAGTGGAGTATCTTTGTACTTTTAAGTTATTTAATTCTCACTAATGACAGAAAAAATGGCCATAACAATTTATATTTGTACAAAATGGACTATACAGAAATCATTGATCATCATTCTGTGTTTGTCCTCTGAGTCAGCCATACTAACATTCTGTTCCTCCAGCGACAAACACTCAAGGATTAACCATCCTCTCATAAAAAGTTGTGTGAAGTCGTGGGGGATATGGAAATAGCCTGTGTATATGTGTATGTGTTCCCAATATAGACGCTCTAGCTTGTAAGATGATACTTGTTCTTGTTGCGTGAAGGCCGGTATCATAGATGTGTTTGTGGCAATATTCTGACAGCTTGTGTTGCCATGATTCAGATTTTTGTTCTAAATAGACAAAGTGAAATCCAAAATATCAGAGTATTTTATGACTGATCAAATGGAAATTGTTTGATCTACCCTATTAACTTTGAAATTGTTGTATCGACTATTATTATTATTATTATTATTATTATTATTATTATTGTATTATTATATTATTTAACCTTCTTAACTGGCTGTGGACAAAGAAGAGATAAAAAAGGGATAGCTCACCCAAAAATCATTTACTCACAGTCAAGTTGTTCCGAACCTGTATGAATTTCTTTCTTCTTCTGAACACAAAAGAAGATATGTTGAATAACATGGGAAACCAACAGTTGATGGGGTCCATTGAGTTCCCTTTCTAGGGAACTTCGAGCTGCGTCGAAAGTTTGACGCAATGGGAACGCTTCGCGTGAGTGCGTCATGAAGCACATGTGAAATCCGTCCAATGGTGTGACTCGACGTCAGAGGCGGATGACGTCACGAACCAGGAACTATAAAGCACGCTGAAAAACAGCGATCGCCAGCTTCTGTGTCTTCAGTCGCGCTATTTGTGAAACGTGTGTCTTATTTGGTGTTGTCTGTGATATACTCTCTCTCTCTCTCTTGTTATGGCGAAGCAGCAGCAGTTTAGAGTGTGTGTTCCTCCCTGCCCTCGTTTCATTACTGGTGGGGATACACACACTCTATGTGTTGTTTGTTTGGGTGTGGAGCATGCACAGTCGGCATTTGAGGGTGCTGGCTGTGCACATTGTGAGCAGTTGCCGCTGCGCACGCTCCGCACTCGCCTGGCAGTTTTTGAGGAAACTGCTCAGGCTCGCGGTCCTCTTGGTGCGGGTCCCGCTGCTGCTGAGGCTCAGCGGCGATCCAAATCTTGGGGATCGCAAATGGATCTGACAGAGGGGGTTGAGACGGGCCCAGCCTTATCTCACCCCTCCCCTGGCAGATCTAGCGATTCATCCTTGAGTTCGGAAGCACGCTTTGCGGTTCCTTCCGCTCAGGGTGAACCGCCGGTGCTTAATATATCCAGCTCTGAGGAGTTGGATGTAGAGAGCATCGATGCAGGAGATGACTCGCCATCATCTCCTGCATGTGAGGAGCTAATGGAGGTTGTGACTCGAGCTGTAGCCAAATTGAATATAAACTGGCCAGCAGAGAGGCAGGAGGTTCGTCCTAGAAGCAAACTGGACGAACGCTTTCTCCCCTCACGAGCACAACCTCCGCGTCGGGGCCTTCCGTTCTTTCCTGATCTCCACACCGAGGTGTCGAGATCATGGAAAAAACCGGCCTCCTATAGAGTGCATAGTCCACAATTATCGCACTATGCATCTATAGTGGGTCTTAAAGAGCACGGTTATGGGGCGATGCCTAAGGTGGAGGAGACGCTCGCGGGCTATCTCTCTCCCCAGTCAGCATCGTCCCTGAAGGCCCCGACATTGCCCACCAAGCCCACGAGGCTAACATCATCACTGGTGGGCAAGGCTTATGTAGCGTCTGGTCAGGCTGCAGCATGTCTCCACACTATGGGCGTGCTGCAGGCCTACCAGGCTGAGCTGCTTGGAGAGCTTGATGAAGGCGGGGGTATTGGGCCTGAGGCAGTCAGCGAGCTTCGGCGGGCCACAGATTTGTCTCTTCGGGCCACCAGGGAGACGGCCAGATCTATTGGCCGCTCTATGGCCACGGAGAGGCATCTGTGGCTCAATTTATCTGCTATCCATGAGAGGGATAAGAATTTCCTCCTGGACGCCCCAGTCTCGCATCCTGGCCTCTTCGGCGACGCCGTCAATAGCGTCGTCGAAAGGTTTCAGGAAGCTTCTAAGCAGACTGCGGCGTTTCAGAAGCTCCTTCCCCGCCGCCCTCAGTTCTCCGGGCAGCAAGCCAAACAACCTGCTACAAAAGCCAGCTCCTCACACCGTGCTGCACAAAAACAGAGCGTGGCTTCTCGGGCTCCCCCAGAGAGAGTAAGGGGACCTGGGAAGCGCGCTTAGCCCCAGCCTCCTAAGAGTAAGACAGACCTGAGGGCCGTCATTACTGCTAGGAAGGCTGCGGGGAAGAGGTCCTGACGCCATCAATGTCAGGCCTCTGAGGGCAGGTCCCTCTGGGGAAAAGCGGTGTTCACCTCTGCTTACGGTGCCCGCTTCTCTTCGGTGCCCTCAGAGGGCTGTTCTGCCAACCCTGCCACCTCTGGTGCTTCAGGGCGCAGCAGTCCTCAGCAGGCGTGTAGCTCAGTGTCCGCCCGGCAACGTAGCGGCACTGGGCTGCGCGCCCCCTCTAAGGAGGGTCTCAAAGCAGTCAGTTCGGGTGTTCCCTGCCGGTTCCTCGTTACAGGGCACCGAACTGGTTGTGCAAGAAATACCAGAGGCCAGTCTCGAGAGGCTGGTTCCCTTAGTAGAGTATTTGGCAGCGTGGAAACTACTGCCAAACATTTCTCAATGGGTCCTGCGTACTATCGAAAAGGGTTATGCCATTCAGTTCGGGTCTCCCCCGCCCAGATTTATGGGGGTCCTACCCACAGTGGTGGGCCCCGAGCAGGCTCTGGTAATGGAACAGGAAGTAAAGACTCTGCTGGGAAAGGGAGCCATAGAACATGTACTCCCTCCAGACAGAGACAGCGGTTTCTACAGCCGTTACTTCATCGTTCCGAAGAAGGATGGGGGGTTGCGTCCCATTTTGGACCTGCGGCATCTGAACATGTCAGTAATGAAGCTCAGGTTCAAAATGCTTACGTTGAAGCAGATCGTGTCACAAATCAGGTCCGAGGACTGGTTTGTCACGATAGACCTCAAGGACGCATACTTCCATATTTCCATCCTTCCTCAACACAGGAAGTTCCTGAGGTTCGCTTTTGGGGGCAAAGCTTACCAGTATCGGGTTCTTCCGTTCGGTCTAGCATTATCACCCCGCACTTTCACCAAATGTGTGGATGCAGCATTGGCACCGTTGCGTCTACAGGGTATCCGCGTACTGAACTACATCGACGACTGGTTGATTTTAGCTCAGTCGCGGCAGGTGGCGGTTCGGCATCGAGATGTCGTTCTCGCCCACCTGAAAGTGTTGGGGTTAAGGTTAAACGCAAAGAAAAGTGTGTTGTCTCCAGCTCAGAGCACCACTTTTCTGGGCGTGGTTTGGGATTCTGTTGTGATGCAGGCGCGTCTGTCTCCTGCTCGCATAGAATCAATCCTTTCCACCGTAAACCGGATAAAGCTAGGCCAGTCACTCACTGTGAAACAGTTTCAGAGACTGTTAGGTCTGATGGCAGCAGCGTCCAACGTGATACCTTTTGGCCTGCTGTACATGAGACCTTTGCAGTGGTGGCTCAGGACCAAGGGGTTTTCCCCAAGGGGAAATCCTTTTCGCATGATCAAAGTCACGCGGCGCATGATCAAAGTCACGCGGCGATGCTTACGGGCTCTGATTATGTGGAAGAAACCTTGGTTCCTGTCCCAAGGGCCCGTGCTGGGAGCTCCGTGCCGTCGCAAGTTGCTAACGACGGATGCTTCCCTCACGGGTTGGGGAGCGGTCCTGGAGGGCCGCTCAACTCAGGGTCTGTGGAGAGGACACCATCTATCCTGGCATATCAATCGCCTGGAGATGTTGGCGGTCCTTCTTGCTCTCAAGAATTTCCTCTCAGACCTCAGGGGCCACCATGTGCTTGTCCAGTCAGACAACACATCGGTGGTCGCCTATATAAATCATCAGGGGGGTCTGCGCTCGCGACCACTCTGCAGACTGGCGCACCAGATCCTCCTGTGGGCCCAAGGGAAACTGCTCTCGCTCAGGGCAGCTTACATCCCTGGGACCCAAAATTTGGGAGCAGACATCCTGTCGAGGCAGGGGCTGAGGCCCGGGGAATGGAGGCTCCACCCCGAGGCGGTGGAGCAGATATGGAGGGAATTCGGCCAGGCACAAGTGGATCTGTTTGCGTCTCGAGAGACGTCTCACTGTCCACTCTGGTTTTCCCTCACGCATCCGGCTCCTCTGGGGCTGGATGCTATGGTACAGACGTGGCCGAGGCTTCGTCTGTACGCCTTCCCCCCGATTGCTCTGCTCCCTGGAGTTCTGGAGAGAGTTCGCCGGGACCGAGTTCGGCTCATACTAGTCGCCCCGCGCTGGCCGGGCAGAGTATGGTTCTCCGACATCGTGGCTCTCCTGGACGGCTCTCCTTGGGAGATTCCCGTCAGGAGGGACCTTCTGTCCCAGGCGGGGGGCTCGATCTTTCACCCCCGCCCAGAACTGTGGAAACTGTGGGCTTGGCCTCTGAGGGGGCCCAGCTCATAGGCGTTGGTCTCTCGACTGAGGTCGTGAATACCATCCTCCACTCCAGAGCTCCCTCCACAAGGAAACTGTACGCTTTAAAGTGGAGACTCTTCACTTCTTGGTGCAGTGACCGCCAGCTTGACCCAGTTAACTGCCCGATTGGTACAGTACTGGAGTTCCTGCAGGATCGGTTCACTGCAGGGTTATCCCCGTCCACATTAAAGGTCTATGTGGCGGCCATAGCTGCTTACCACATTCCTTTGGGTGGTTTATCTGTGGGAAGAGACCCATTAGTTACACGTTTCCTTCGTGGCACATTGAGGCTGAGGCCTGCAGTCCGATCACGAGTGCCGGCCTGGGACCTGTCCTTGGTCCTCCAAGGCTTGACCCTGGCCCCATTCGAGCCCATTGAGGAGGTGCCGATCAAGTTTTTAACACTTAAAACTTTATTTCTCTTGGCTGTTACGTCTCTTAAGAGAATAGGAGATTTACAAGCTTTGTCGGTGGCCCCGTCATGCTTGGAGTTTGCGCCCGGGATGGTGAAAGCTTTTCTCCACCCGAGGCCAGGCTATGTTCCTAAGGTGCCTACTAATGTGGCCAGATCTATAGTGCTGCAGGCTTTCTGTCCTCCTCCCTTCCGGGATTCTGACCAGGAACGCAACAACCTGCTTTGCCCAGTCCGGGCGTTGGATGCGTATGTCCATAGAGCTGCCCTGTGGCGGAAGACGGAACAATTGTTCGTTTGTTTTGGAGCCCCTAACACAGGGTCCCCAGCATCTAAGCAGAAGATGAGTAAGTGGATAGTCGAGGCTATTTCACTCTCATATGAATCGGCCGGACTTCCTTCCCCTTTGGCAGTTCGAGCCCATTCGACCCGAAGTATGGCTGCCTCTAAACCTCTGCTCTCCGGAGTATCTTTGCGTGACGTTTGTGATGCGGCCGGCTGGTCCTCGCCGCACACATTCGTGAGGTTCTATGATCTTGACCTGGGCTCCACTGGGGCTCAGGTTCTCTCTTCCTAGTGTTCACGTTTCACTAGCTAGTCATTGGTCATTATGGCGACGTGGGTATTAGCGTTCCCATTGCGTCAAACTTTCGACGCAGCTCGAAGTTCCCTAGAAAGGGAACGTCTCGGTTACGACTGTAACCTGGGTTCCCTGAGAGGGAACGAGACGCTGCGTCGCCCTGCCATACTTCCTGCATGTCTATCAGCAGCGACTTCAGACTTTGAGAAGCTGGCGATCGCTGTTTTTCAGCGTGCTTTATAGTTCCTGGTTCGTGACGTCATCCGCCTCTGACGTCGAGTCACACCATTGGACGGATTTCACATGTGCTTCATGACGCACTCACGCGAAGCGTTCCCATTGCGTCAAACTTTCGACGCAGCGTCTCGTTCCCTCTCAGGGAACCCAGGTTACAGTCGTAACCGAGACGTTCTATAGTACGGAGGAAATATACTATGGGATGCAACTGTTTGTTTACCCATATTATTCAAAATATCTTCTTTTGTGTTCGGCAGAAGAAAGAAATTCATACAGGTTTGGAAAAACTTGAGGATGAGTAAATGATGACAGAATTTTTATTTTCGGATGAACTATCCCTTTAAGATGATGTCACGTTTAGACTTGTTGTGAATTTTAATGTCCGAAATTGATTAATTTCCCACAGATTTTCAGCATTATCCTACATGAAACTGTTTTCTTTGGTTTCTGTATGAGTTGTGCTTCATACATCGCTACACTGTTGACAATAATTTTGTGTAATGTAACTTCAATAGAAATTTTGCTAATGTGACTGGACATTTATATCCAAATTTGCATACTTATACTATGCACTATACAGCATGTGCTTTGTTGGTAGTATGAAAGTACTTTCTTCTGAGTGTGTATGACAAAAGAATATGTGTGAAGTGGAACCCGACACAACAAGGACAAAAGGATTCATGTACCTGGCATGGAGGGAAGGTGCAGACTATAAAACTTAACGAAGGTACACGGGGTGGACCACCCAGCCGCATCGCAGATGTCCTGCAACGGGACCCCTGACAGGACGGCCCTAGAGGACGCCATACCTCTACTAGAGTGGGCCCTCAAGGCCACAGGTGAAGGCAGCCCACGCTGATAGGTAATAGCCTGAACAATCCAATTACTGATTGTCTGCTTAGATGCAGGAAGTCCCTTCTTGGGTGATCCAAAACACACCAAAAACTGCTCCGACCTTCTTCAATGAGAGGACCTTTGAACAAAGATCTTCAAGGCTCTGACAGGGCAGAGCAGATGAAGCCTCTCTCCAACTGAGGGAGTTGGGCTTGTAACGTGAAGGTTGCCGGTTCGATTCCCACGCCGGCAGGAATTGAAGGTGGGGATTGTGAATAAACAGCACTCTTTCCACCTTCAATACCATGACTAAGGTGCCCTTAAGCAAGGCACCTAACCCTAATTGCTCCCCGGGCGCTGTAGCAATAGCTGCCCACTGCTCCGAGTGTGTGTTCACTGTGTGTGTGTGTGTGTGTGTGTGCACTTGTTCACTACTCACTGCTGTGTGTGTGCACTTGGATGGGATAAATGCAGTGCACAAATTTCAAGTATGGGTCACCATACCTGACAATACGTCACGACTTTCACATCACTTAGAGGAGTGTGGAAAGCCACAATGGCAGCCATGTATAACTTTAGTGTGGACGGGGTAAGACCAGCAGAGAGGAGGAACTCAGAGGAACTTCAGCACTGAAGCCACCTGGCAGTTAACTGGGTCCAACCCACGCTCTCTACACCACATGGAAAACACATTCCACTTAGGCCGTACAATCTCCTTGTGGAAAGAGCCCTGGAACTGAGTATGGTCTCGACCACTCCAGCTGACAAATCAGCCTCTAGGTACTGAGCCCCCTCAGGGGCCAGACCCACAGTTTCCACAGCTCTGGCCGAGGGTGAAATCTGTACCCTCTGCCTGAGACAGCAGGTCCCTCCTCAGAGGGATCTGCCGTGGCTGGCCTTCCAGGAGTGACATGATGTCTGAGAACCATACTCGGGCTGGCCAGAATGGGGATACCAGCAATAGACTGACCCCCTCCTTCAGGACCCTCTCCAGAACTCACGGGAGCAGAACGATCGGGGGAAAAGCGTAGAGGCGTAGCCTCAGCCACATTTGTACCATGGCATCTAACCCCAGCGGGGCTGGATGCGTGAGAGAAAACCACAGTGGACAGAGGGTCATCTCTCGAGATGCGAACAAATCCACTTCCACTTAGCTGAACCTCTCGCATATCGACTTCACCACCTCGGGAGGAAGTCTCCATTCCCTTGGCCTCAACCCCTGCCTTGACAGGACATCTGCTCCCCGATTCTGGTCCCCGGGGACATCCATCACTCTGAGAGATGACGTTTTCCCCTGGGTCCACAGGAGGATCTGATGCGCCAGTCTGCACAGAGGGCGCGACCTCAGACCCCCCTGAAGGTTCAAATATGAGACCACTGACATATTGTCTGCTTGTACTAGGACATGGTACCCGCTGAGATCTGGAAGAAAGCTCCTCAGAGCCTTGTAGACCGACAGCATTACCAGGCAATTTATGTGTCATGAGGAATGCTGGGCCTGCCACAGACCTCTCGCAAAGCGGCCGTTCATGACCACGCCCCAACCCGTAAGAGATGCATCTGTCAAAACAACAGCAACATGACGCTCCCAATACGAGACCTTAGGACAGGAAACAAGGTCTCTTCCATATGGACAGGGCACAGAGGCATTGGCGCGTGACCATGTTCATACAGGACGAATTCCGTCTCGAGGAAAACCCCTTGGTTTTCAACCCCCACTGTAGGGGTCTCATGTACAGAGGGCGAAAAGGTATTACATTGGACGCAGCTGCCATGAGCCCCAGCAGTTTTTGAAACTGCTTCACAGTGGCCTAGCTTTATCCTGGCAAAATGGAAGGACCTGATATTGTAACGCTTCCCCCCTGAAAGCAAACCTCAGGAACTTCCTCTGAGAAGGAATGATGGAAACATGGAAGTATGCGTCCTTTAGATCTATCATGACAAACCAGTCCATCGGATCTGATCTGACTCACGATGATGGGAATAGTGAGCATCTTGAACCTGAATCTCCTCAGAGAACGACTCAAGTGCCGCAGATCTAAAATTGGACGCAACGCCCCATCCTTCTTGGGAACTATGAAGTACCGGCTGTAGAGCCTGGACTCCCTGTCTGGCCGAGGAGCGTCCCGAAGCGTGTTGAACGGCGGGACGCAAACATCGATTTCCTGAGGGCTCACCGAAGGGAAACATTCGTTCTCAATCCCCTGTAGCGGAATACCAGCAGGGAGAATTCGAAAATGATTTACATTTGTGCGGACACGAGTACTGGTTGGCCGCAAGCCTTTGGGGCGGATACTGCAGCGTGCGTTCGCCGGAAACCGATGTGTCCCAAAGCGCGCTGAACAGTGGGAAGCAAACATCGATTTCCTGGGGGGGCTCCCCAAAGGGAAACTCTTGTTCTCGATCCCCTGAAACGGAATACCGGCAGGGAGAAATCGAAAACGAACATGCAAACATCGATTTCCTGAGGGCCCCGTGAGGGAGCAGATCTTAATCGTTCTCTCCCAAGGCCCTCAGAGGCCCAACCACCGCTTTCCCGAAACTTCTGAAAGTACGGTCCTCAGATCCTGAAACACACAAAACCGCATGGCTGTACACGTCGAGATATTTTTGAATGAACACAGCCCCCTCAAGAGCTGACTGTGCGTGCACCGCACCCAACAGTAATATGGACTGATCGCGTGTGTCCCCTCCACACACATAATTTTATAAGCGAGGTTTCCCCCATGGCAACACTGAACATATCCACATCCTCAAATGCAGAAAGCTCAGCATCGGGCTCCCACACCGGGCGTAGGAGTTCGTCAATGAGGGCTGAGAAAGCAGTCTCAAGCTCCTCTGCGATCCCCATAGCAACAGACGGCGCACCGCCTCAGCGGACACGGGACCGAGCCGCTGAGAGCGCATGCAGGAGGACACACACTTTCCAATGTGCTTATTTAACATTTCAAGTTCCTACGGGGAAAACAACACTAAATAGGACTGACAGTTTGACACAGAGCGCTTGCTGAAGAGCAAAAAGCTAACTCTATTGTGTTCCGGGATCCCTTTGTAGTTTCCGATTATGCCGTCACGTTACGTCATGACGCAACACCAATCAGGATTGGAATAGTTTCATTCATGCTTCAGACGCATCACGCTGAGGGCGTTTCCCCAAAGTGTTGGTATCGACACAGTGCGAGTTCCCTCGAAAGGGAACAATATAACATATATACATGTTGGAGTTGTGAACTAGCTGTTTGCTCCAACAAAATGACCTTTGGATTTGAGTTTGAGCTAATATATCCATATAAGAAGGAAAGCAAACTATCATGCAACTCTTATTAAGTGTGTATATTTGGCACATTTTGCAATATTCTGTAAGCATTTAATGACCAATGATTCATTTGCCAAAATGTGCATTATTCAACAGAGTAGCTTGCAGATGTGCGGAATAAAAATTCATTTAAAGTTCATTAAGCCCTTGTCTAGAGATCTCAATACTCCAAATATCATCTTCTAATCTTCTAAAAGTATCTTTATTTGTACATTTTCTGAGAGGATACCTGTCCTTTGATCATGCGCGCTTCTGAGCAACTGTTGCTTCCCTTAGCATAATGGTGGTTTTCAAGCACAGCATTACAATTTTGTGAATATTCGTAGCGAATTATCGACGGCATGACTCTGAACCACTGAAATGTGATTTTAAAACTCAGGCTGATGTAAACAAAACGATCTCACTTACACTCACTGACAGATCCGAAGCACACACTCAAAGGCTCCACGATCCCGAGGTATACACATACACACAGAATTACAGTATTTCAAAAAATCTGTCTTGATGAGTATTCATGTGAACATTATCTGTTAACATTTGGTTAACTGTTGAGGGAAAACATCTGATGTGTAACATTATATTAGATCCGTTTAGTACAGTAGGTCTTAATATATGGCTGTCTGTTTCATCAATGCTAATCAAACAATAATGGAATCATGGAAAAAGTTTTTCCTGGGCAAGCTTGGTTTGTGCAAATTTAATGTTATTACAATGAAGTGATTTTAAAGAATACAGTCATTTTAAAGTATGGTTGCTAGGTGATTTTGTTTTGGAGCCTTCAGAAAAGTTGGAATTTTTGTCAGATTCCAACAAATACATCCATTTTGAAGGATTTTTTAAAAGAGAATGTGACAATTACAATAACTCATTTTTTAAAATTTGCAAAAAACTCAAAAATTAAAAAAAAAAATATCATGGTTTCCACAAAAATGTTAAGTAGCACAACTGAAAAATTTAAATTTTCCGTAAAAAGTACAGTATATACTACAAAGTATACATTGCATGTTACCTTTAATGAACATGTTACCTTTTCGAAACATCAAAGAAATATAATTACCAGACCTATTTATGTTACAATTGGCCTGAAATTTGTGAAATTGTCACCTCTCAGTTACAATAGTGTAAAGCCAGGGGTAATTTTTGTTGTATTTAGCTTTAGCAAAACTATCAACAACACTGTTTTGATCAGGAAACGGGATTAAAGGATTGGGCAGGAATGTTGCCTCTGATTAGTTCTTGACGCGGAATGGTGTTAAGATGAAGAGAAAAAAACAAGGAAAGGTTTTGATTCAAGGGAACATCTTTCATTGTGTCACAGCATTTGTAGTTGTGTGCTACATGTTGAGCTGCAAATTATTGCATTGGCAGCATGCAAGCGTTGAGTGCATGCATGTGCATGTGAGTATATACGAACAAAAACACGTGTGCCTACAACCACACATACTCGAGCCACTACACACTGAACCTCTCAAGCTGTCTTTCCTCAAAAAACTGTCAACAGCCACTAGCGAATTCATCTCGACATCTGCAATGTCTCAGACATTGCTGTTGTTTTTTTCCCTTTTTTGCTCGCTCTTTCTCTCTCTATCTCTCTTGCCCATTGCTACTCAAACAGGCCTACCCCAGCTTTTGTTTCAAAAAGCTGATGAAATTGTCCCATGGTCTACAGCTGGTCCTCTGGACTTGACTTTGAAATCAGAGCCGGCCGTGGAGATGTTTGCATACCGCTTGTAAGCAGTGAGTGAGTTCAAGAGACCACGTTAATTAACGGACAGGACTGCACTGGTTTATCAACAGACCTCCCGTTTCAGCCCATCTCACGGTTTATCTCAAATGGGTGAAAAATAAGACAAATAGGGACATTGAACTGACCAGCAATTTGAAGAAAAGACGACAGTAATAAAGAACAGTATAAATAAAATCTCAATTTCAAATAAAATACCTCAAAAGTATTTTTGTATTGTCTCTTTGTATTGTGTTTGCAGCTTCATAGCTGAAAAGACTGAAGAAATTAATCATGAAGAACGACCCGGGTTACTTCACTGTAACCCTGTTCCCTGAAAAAGCAGAAACGAGAAGCTGCACTTTGTTTAGCGCTATGGGAACGTCTTTAGTCGTGACTGGCTGTGAATATGTGTAAAACACGTCAATGAAATTGACCTATATTTATAGCCTTTGTGATGTCATCATAGTGCGCCGGCACGAGGCTATAATTAGATGAGTCGCAGGTGCATCTGCACATACTTTTGTCTGAAGAGCAGTCCTGGGACATCACAGTGCGCCAATGAAGTGCAGCTTCTCGTTCCCGCTTTTTCAGGGAACAGGGTTACAGTGAAGTAACCCGGGTCGTTCCCTTTCAAAAGCTGCACTCGAGCTGCGCTTTGTTCAGCTCTATGGGAACGAGAATACCCACGCCGCCACACTGTGTGTCCGGACCCCCTGGCTGTGAAGTGTGTCACAAAGCGCTAGGGTCTTAGACACTAGCTTATGATGTTGACTCAAGGACGCTAGAGTAACATGAACATCCAAACTATAAAATCTTATGAATGTGTGCGGGGAGAACCAACCTGCCGCATCACAACCATTTTACAGGGGGGCACACCTGCCAAACCTCTTGAAGAGGCAACCCCCCTGGTGGAATGAGCCCTGATGCCCGTTGGCGAAGTGTGACCACGTGCCTCATAGGCAAGGGCAATAGCATCCCTCACTCAGTGTGACATGGTCTGTTTGGTTGCAGCAGCACCTTTGTTATTGCCTCCATGGCAGACGAATAGTCGCTCTGACTTAGGCCACTGGCTAGTGCGGTGGACGTAGGTCTGAAGAGAACGGATTGGACACAGTCTGTGAAGTCTCTCCTGATCCGGCATGGTAAACGGCCGAGGGTAGAAGGCTTCGAGAGTGACTGGATGAAAAGTCGAGAAAGGGACCTTCCAAACAGGGAAAGTCTAAACAGGATGGCACAATGGACAGAGCCTGTAGATCCCCAATTCTCTTCAGAGAAGTTATTGCCATTAGAAAAACCATTTTCAGAGTGAACAGCTTAACCAAAACTGACTCTAACGGTTCGAAGGGCGCCTGAACCAATCCCTCCAGGGCTATTGCTAGGTCCTAAGAAGGAATTCTGGTTCTAGCAGGGGGCCTTTGTCGCCTAACTCCTCGAATAAAGCGAGAGAGCAGGGCGTGCTTGCCCAAAGATACCCCATCAATCAGAGCGTGGCAAGCCGAAAGAGCAACCACATAAACCCTGAGAGTAGCGGGGCATGTACCCGTTGATAATTTTTCTTGCAGAAAGTCCAGAACTGTAGCAACCTGGTAGTTTACTGTATCTGCATTGTGTGTAGTACACCATCTTTGAAAGACAGCCCATTACTGGCATAACTTGCTCTGGTGCAGGGAGCTCTAGCACTAAGGGAGCTTAAAATAGTCTGGATAACATCTGGTGAAAGCCCTGTGTCCCTCAGTTGGTTCCCCTCATGGGCCAAACATGAAGGTTCTTCACAACTCCGGCCGGGGATGAAATATTGTCCCCTGTGCCTGAGACAGAAGGTCTCTCCTCTCCGGTATCGCCCATGGCGAGCCGTCGAGGAGAGCTATTATCCTTGAGAACCATATTCATGCCAATGCAGTGCTATCAGCCAGAGGCAAGTCCCTTGTTGGCGAACTCTGGCTAGAACTCCCGGGAGCAGAGAAACTGGAGGCATACAGGCATACAGGCGCATTCTGGGCCATGTATGTGCCATCGCATCCAGACCTAGGGGGGCTGGGTGACTCAGAGAGAAGTAAAGGAGACATTGCGCTGTCTGATGAGAGGCGAAGAGGTCCACTTCCGCTCTGTAAAATTTCAGCTATATTTGTTGGACTACCTCGGGTTTCCATTCCCCAGTCAGTATTTCCTATCTGGACAGTAAATCCGCTCCCACATTCTGGTGCCCAGGGATGTACACTGTGACAGAAGTTTGTCCTGGGCCCAGAGGAAGATGTGTTGTGCTATCTTGTTGAGGTGGCGTGAACGAAGACCTCCTTGGTGATTTATATAAGAGACTGCCGCTGTATTGTCCATCAGCACTAGGACTTGACAGATTTTGTATTTCAGGGCCAGAAATACGGCCATCAGCTCCAGGCAATTGATGTGCCAGATCAGTTGATGACTCTCCCATTCCCCTGGGCTGGATGGCCACTTAAGACCGCACCCCAGCCCGTCAGGGAGGCATCTGTCGTTAGCAACCTGCAACGACACGACACCCCTAGAGTGGGACCCAAGGCGAGGAACCAGGGTCTGAGCCACATAGTTAGGGTACGAAGCCCGTGGCACGTAACCCTTATTTTGCTCAGGGGGTTTGGCCCTTGGCTTTGAGCCACAACTGAAATGGTCTCATATGCAGCAGGTCCAGAGATATCGCCGAGGATGCTGATGCCATGAGACCTAACATTTTTTTGATACTGTAGAACAGTACAATCTTGGCCTAGCCTGACATTTTTCAGGGTAATTAGTATGTTCTCGAGTCGAGCAGGAGACAGCTGTGCCCGCATTGTGGTCGAATCCCATACAACCCCTAGATATGTCGTTCTCTGGGTAGGACAGCTTTTCTTCTCGTTTAGCCTTAACCCCAGAGAGAGCAGATGAGCCAGTACAACATCTCTGTGTTGTAATGCCATTTCTTGCGACTGTGCTAGTATTAGCCAGTTGTCTATGTAATTCACAATGCGAATGCCCTGGAGTCACAACGGAGCCAGTGCCGCATCCATGCATTTTGTGTATGTGCGGGGTGATAGAGCTAGGCCAAATGGAAGAACCTGATATTGGTAAGCTTCTCCCCCGAAAGTGAACCTCAGGAAACCTCCTGTGTTGTGCCAATATTTATACATAAAAATATGCGTCCTTGAGATCGATTGTGACAAACCAATCCCGATGTTGGATTTGTGACACGACCATCTTTATGGTTAATATCTTGAACTTGAGAGCTTTGACTGAACGGTTTAAGCCTCGAAGATCTAAGATTGGACGCAGCCCCCCCGTCCTTTTTTGGGGACCAGGAAGTATCTGCTGTCATAACCTGACTCTCTCTCTCATGTTCTATGGCCCCTTTCTTCAAGAGCGACTGTAGTTCTTGTCTTTAGAACCCACGCAGAAATACCTGGCAGTAGTTTCCACACTCCCAACTTCTCTGAAATGGGAACTAACTTTGATACTTCCTCTAGGGGGATGTTAGATGCTGTGCATCCCGGTGTGTGACGGGAATCAACAAAGCATTTAACTTTTCTGTGGAAACCGCTGCTCCCAGAAACACCAGAGATGGCGGGGAAGAAGGGTTCTTGTGGAGATATCGAGAAGGGGTGGGTACTGGGTCTTTTGATACGCGCCTCATCCCAAGGGGGCTGGGTGCAAGAACATCAGGACTTCTTCTTTCTTTGAAGAACAGTACTGAGGTCTTGCTTAGGAGGCTGCTAAGGGGCGGTGAGACGGTCCCCAGTCTCTCCAAGGGGGAGCAGGAGTCGCCAGGCTCTGTTTCTGAGCCTCCTTCCTTGAAGGACCTGGTTGCGGCTTGGTGCACCCGTTGAGTGCAGCAGGGAAAAAACTTAATGAAGGCTTCTTCCGATTTTTAACGTCACGGAACCTGCTGATGACCGTATTCACTGAGTCGCCAAACAGGCCGGAGGGCGAGACAGTGGCATCAAGGAGGAATACTCTGTCCTTATCCTTGATGCCTGTCAGATTGAGTCACAGGTGCCTCTCCGTGCTCACCATAGTAGCCATAGAACGGCAGATAGCACGGGCCGTCTGCTTGGTGGCATGGAGCTACGATGGTTGCCCCGCCACTCAGGTCCTTCAGTAGGTCAGCCTGGTACGCCTGCAACACCGCCATGGTGTGCAAGGCAGCACCCGCCTGACCTGCAGCTTGAATAGCCTTACCAACGAGTGCTGAAGTCGTACGACAAGGCTTTGAAGGGAGGGTAGGTTTCTTTAGGGATGATGCTGCTCCAGGTGAGAGATAGCCGACTAGCCAGCGTCTCTTCAACCTGGGGCATCATCGTATACCCCCGTGCTTCAGCACCCACAATAGTCAAGTCAAGTCAAGTCATCTTTATTTATATAGCGCTTTTTACAATGCAAATTGTGGCAAAGCAGCTTTACATTAATAAGAAAATGGTGTCATTGTGCAGCTTATTCTATATATTATTGATTCATTCCGTTGCAAAGATCAATAGTTATTAGTCTAGGTAATTTAGGTATAGCAGCACTGGAGAAAACAGTGACGTAATCGTCCGGCTCAGATCAGTTCGCATACAACGGCGCCAATACAGGCATATCAAAAACACTGCTGAATATCAAGCAAGTGTCCCCAACTTAAGCAAGCCAAAGGCAACAGCGGCAAGGAACCAAAACTCCAACAAATGGAGAAAAAAACCTTGGGAGAAACCAGGCTTAGTTGGGGGGCCAGTTCTCCTCTGGCCAACAGTGAACACTTGTCCGATACTCAGGCAGAGTTACAGGTCATTAAACTGATTTGGAATCGCAACAGTCAAAATATTTAATCTAGTTCCATCTAATTTAAGATCTTTTGATCACGCCGATATGGGACGGTTTGTTGGGATATGTGCCGCTGGCTGATGAGTCGGTAGGGTCTTCACAAAGGATGAGCTCGTTCACACGGTCTCCGCCGACACCACAGGGACACACTGCTGCCGCACACAGGCACAGGTTCCCCGTCCGACCCGGACACAGCCCGGATCCAGCCAATCATGTTAATTGGTAAACCTCGGGATAAGCAGAGAGACAAAAAATTAGCGTAGACGCCATTCTTCTTCCGATGTAACGAGTACATCTGGTGTTATAGGAAGTGTTCCCGGTTCCGGCTGACCTGATCTATGCAGCCTAACAATCCTTTAACGGATATGAGGACAAAAGTTTATAGTGCGTCATGTGTATGCCAGGTTAAATAGATGCGTTTTTAGTCTAGATTTAAACTGACAGAGTGTGTCTGCTTCCCGAACAATGCTAGGAAGATTGTTCCAGAGTTTAGGTGCCAAATAGGAAAAGGATCTACCGCCCGCGGTTGATTTTGATATTCTAGGTATTAACAACTGGCCAGAATTCTGAGATCGTAATAGACGCGAAGGACTATAATGCATTAAAAGCTCACTCAGGTACTGGGGAGCTAAGCCATTTAGTGCTTTGTAAGTAATTAGCAAGATTTTAAAATCTATACGATGTTTAATAGGGAGCCAGTGCAGTTTTGACAGAACCGGACTAATATGTTCATACTTCCTGGTTCTAGTAAGGACTCTAGCAGCTGCGTTTTGGACCAGCTGTAATTTGTTTATCACGCGAGCAGGGCAACCACCCAGTAGAGCATTACAGTAATCTAGTCTCGAGGTCATAAACGCATGAACTAGCTGTTCCGCATTTGTCATTGAGAGCATATGTCGCAATTTAGATATGTTTTTAAGATGGAAGAATGCGGTTTTACATATGCTAGAAATGTGGCATTCAAATGAAAGATTGGTATCAAAGAGCACACCCAGGTTCCTAACTGACGAAGACGACTTAACAGAGCAGCCATCAAGTGTTAGACAGTATTCTAGGTTATTATGTGCAGAAGTTTTTGGTCCAATAATTAGAATCTCTGTTTTTTCTGAATTTAGTAGTAGGAAATTACTAGTCATCCAATTTTTTATATCAGCTACGCATTCTGTTAATTTTGAGAATTGGTCGGTTTCGTCGGGGCGCGAGGAAATATAGAGCTGAGTATCATCAGCGTAACAGTGAAAGCTAATGCCATGCTTCCTAATGACATCTCCCAAGGGTAGCATGTACAGAGTGAAAAGCAACGGTCCTAGAACTGAGCCTTGTGGTACTCCATGTTTAACTTGTGATCGAAATGACATCTCTTCGTTTACTACTACAAACTGATAACGGTCAGATAAGTATGATTTGAACCATGCCAATGCATTTCCACTAATTCCAGCATAATTTTCTAGTCTATTCAAAAGAATATTGTGGTCGATAGTGTCAAAAGCAGCACTGAGGTCTAGTAACACTAATAGAGAGATACAACCACGATCTGATGATAAGAGCAAATCATTTGTAACTCTAATGAGAGCAGTCTCAGTACTATGGTACGGTCTAAATCCTGACTGGAAATCCTCACAGATACCATTTCTTTCCAAGTAGGAACTAAGTTGAGATGATACTGCCTTTTCTAGTATTTTTGACAGAAAAGGTAGATTGGAAATCGGTCTGTAATTGACTAATTCACCAGGATCAAGTTGTGGTTTTTTAATAAGAGGTTTGATAATAGCCTGCTTAAAATTTTTCGGTACGTAACCTAGTAATAAAGATGAATTAATGATCTTAAGAAGAGGATCTATGACCTCTGGAAGCATCTCTTTCAATAGCTTAGTCGGTATAGGGTCTAACATACATGTTGTTGATTTTGATGATTTAATAAGTTTAGACAATTCTTCCTTTCCTATAACAGCGAATGAATGGAATTTTTCCTCAGGGATACTACAATCCACTGTCTGATGTGATACTGTAGTAGACAGTTGCACGGCTATAATTTTCTCTCTAATGTTGTCAATCTTGCAAGTAAAGAAGTTCATAAAGTCATTACTGCTGTGCTGTTTGGAAACATCAGAAGTTGAGGCTGTATTTCTCGTTAATTTAGCCACTGTATTAAATAAATACTTAGGGTTGTGTTTATTATCTTCTAAAAGATTTGAAAAATAAGCAGATCTAGCGGTTTTTATGGCCTTTCTGTACTCTATCATTTTCTCTCTCCATGAAATCCGAAAAACTTCTAGTTTTGAATTCTTCCAGCTGCGCTCCATTTTTCTTGCTGCTCTCTTAAGGGCCCGAGTGTGCTCGTTATACCATGGCGTTGGACTAATATCCTTAATCTTTTTTAAGCGCAAAGGAGCAACAGAGTCTAGAGTGTTGGAAAAGAGAGCGTCAATAGTTTCTGTTGCAACATCGAGTTCTTCTAAGCTGTCTGGTTTGCTAAGTTGATGAAACTGATCAGGAAGATTATTTATAAAGCAGTTTTTAGTGGTGGAAGTGATGGTTCTAACATATTTATGGCAGACAGGCGGTTTTGCAGCCTTGGTTAAATGTAGCACGCATGAGACTAGATAATGATCTGAGACGTCATCGCTCTGCTGCAGAATTTCAACGGCATCAATATCGATTCCATGTGACAATATTAGATCTAGAGTATGATTACGACAATGAGTTGGTCCCGACACGTGTTGTCTAACTCCAATAGAGCTTAAAATATCTGTTAATGCCAATCCCAAAGCGTCTTTTTCATTATCTACATGTATATTAAAATCACCAACAATGAGGACTTTATCCACAGCCAGTACTAACTCCGAGAGAAAATCAGCAAATTCTTTGATAAAGTCTGTATGGTGCCCTGGTGGCCTGTATACAGTAGCCAACACAAATTTCAAATGAGATTTGTCACTTACATTATATAACGTTACATAGAGCACCATCACTTCAAACGAGATATATTTGAAAGACTTTTGAGTAATACTAAAGATATTACTATAGATAACAGCAACACCTCCCCCTTTACCTTTCTGACGAGGTTCGTGTCGATAATAGTAACCTTGAGGGCTAGACTCATTTAAAGTAATGTAATCGTCTGGTTTTAGCCAGGTTTCTGTCAAACACAGCACATCTAGATTATTTTCTGTGATAATATCATTTACTATAAGTGCTTTTGAAGAAAGGGATCGAATATTCAGCAACCCAAGCTTTATCATTTGTTTATCTTTATAATCTCTGTTTACTACTTGTTGAACATCAATTAAATTATCACCCGTAAATGGGTTTGGAAGTTTTCTGTATTTATTAGTTCGGGGTACAGACACAGTCTCTATGTGATAATATCTAGGTGAAATAGTCTCTATGTGTTGGGATTTATCTGAATTCTGTGACGTGAGACAGCTAGCAGACGGTCGGTTTAGCCAGTCTGTCTGCTTCCTGACCTGGGCCCCAGTTAGTCAAGGTTGAGCTCTAAGACTATGTGCCATATTACTAGAGAGAAGAGCGGCACCACCCCAGGAGGGATGAATACCATCTCTTTTCAACAGGTCAGGTCTGCCCCAAAAACTTTTCCAATTGTCTATGAAACCTATATTATTCTGTGGACACCACTTAGACAGCCAGCCATTGAGTGATGAAAGTCTGCTAATTATCTCATCACTCCTACGAGCAGGAAGGGGTCCAGAAAAAATTACAGTGTCTGACATCATACGTGCGGTTTCACACACCTCTTTAATGTTAATTTTGGTGATCTCCGACTGGCGAAGTCGAACATCATTAGCGCCGACGTGAATAACAATCTTAGAGTACTTACGATTAGCATTAGCCAGCACTTTTAAATTTGCTTTGATGTCAGGCGCTCTGGCTCCCGGCAAACATGTGACTATGGTGGCTGGTGTCTCTATTTTCACGTTCCGTGTAATAGAATCGCCAATAACTAGGGCACTTTCAACAGGATTCTCAGTGGGTGCGTCACTGAGTGGGGAGAACCTGTTTGATGTTCTAATCGGAACGGAAGAGTGGTGTTTTTTCACACGACTAGGCCGCCTCACAGTCACAAAGTTGCCCTGCTGCACGGGCTCTACAGCCGGAACCGAACAATGTACGGAGTTCGCTAAGCTAGTCGCATCCAAAACAGTATCTGAAGCCCTTGCATTCTTACTATCCTCAATTAAAGTTTGGATGCGTGTCTCTAATTCTGAGATTTTCTCTGTCAGCCTGACTACTTCCCTACATTTATGACATGTGAATGCCTCATCGCTGACAGAAAAAGCTAAACTATGCATGTGACAGGCAGTGCAAGTAACAATGAAAGGAGAAGATGACATAGCTTACCGTGTTCGTAAGTCAAATAAATTGACGTCAAGGGCACGAAAACGTGGGATGTGTATGGTTTTCTCCATGATTTAGAGGTCCTCAAAAAGGGAAGAGACTGTTGTTGTGGTCCCTCCCCCCTGCCACCAGACAGAAACCTATCCTCTAATCCTCCTGTGGCCAGTCAGGTTGCAATCTGGCCACAGCATGAGTCACCACTTCAAGCAGTTCCTCCACGGACTTAACATTGCGAGAGGAACGCTCAGAAGGAGCAGACTCAAAGAAAGATTCCTCCGGAGTGCGCTTCAGCATCACGAGGGTGGACTGCTGGATCTGGTGACGAAGCGGGCGAAAGGGCAGGACCCGTCTGCCGCTCGTCGGCCAAATCCAGAAGCGAGCCCCATGATCTACTTACTGTGGGTGCTTGTCCTTGAAAATAGGAGAGGCGAGCATGGAGCATTTTCATCGTGAAAAGCTCACAGTGCTCGCACTCGCCTCCTTCTAACGCAAGGACAGCGTGCTCTTCCCCCAAACACACAAAACAAAACTGGTGTGGTTCCGACTCGGCGAAAGAGCGAGTGAATGGAGATACACCGTTTGCTTTGCTCGGTCATGCTTTTCTCTAGAAATGCTTTTCGTTCCCATAGCGCTGAACAAAGCGCAGCTCGAGTGAAGCTTTTGAAGGGGAACATGGTATTGTAAACTGTTATTGGTAGTGTTGTAATACTCTAGACTGGTCTTGGTCTTGAGAATGGTCTTAAAATCATTTTCTGAAGGTCTTGGTCTTGGTCTCAAACATATTTTTCCTCATTTTAGGATTGGGATTTTATTTCAAGACAGGTCAAGACCACAATTGCAGGGATATCACTAAATTGCCTGTGCATTTTCTGAATTATTTGTTAACATCATTAATGTGATTTGACGTAAAACTTCCTGCTTCAAATGCAATCAATAATTTGTTTCTAGTTTGATTGTTTTTTTGTTAGTAGTGTGCCAGGTCAGGGAATTATGTGAAAAATATCTAATTATAATTATATATATAACTAGATAGAAAAGTTCGTTAAAACAAACTTTAAGTTGGCTTGAAAAAGCCCAGTCAGAAAGTTTGAAGTATTTTTAAAAGCTTAAAGTTTGAAATAGTTTAAGTTTTACTTTAGAAGTTTAGATAGATAGATAGATAGAAATAGTAAGATAGATAGATAGATAGAAATAGTAAGATAGATAGATAGATAGTTAGATAAAAATAGTAAGATAGATTGATAGACAGTCAAAGAGAAAGATAGATAGATAGCTATGCGGTTGCTAGGTTAGTCTGAGTGGTTGCTAGGGTGTTGCTATGCGGTTGCTAGGGTAATCTGAGTGGTTGCTAGGGTGTTGCTATGCGGTTGCTAGGGTAATATGAGTGGTTGCTAGGGTGTTGCTATGCGGTTGCTAAGGTATTCTGAGTGGTTGCTAAGGTGTCGCTATGCGGTTGCTAGGGTAATCGGGATGTTTGCTAAGATGTTGCTATGTGGTTGCTAGGGTAATCGGGATGGTTGCTAAGGTGTTGCTATGCGGTTGCTAAGGTATTCTGAGTGGTTGCTAGGGTAATCAGAGTGGTTGCTAGGGTATTTCTATGTGGTTGCTAGGGTGTTGCTATGCGGTTGCTAAGGTATTCTGAGTGGTTGCTAGGGTGCTGCTATGCGGTTGCTAGGGTAATCGGGATGGTTGCTAGGTGGTTGCCATGGTTTTCTTGGTGGTTGCTATGAGATAGATAGATAGATAGATAGATAGATAGATAGTTGTGGTCAAATGATAGATAGATAGATAGATAGATAGATAGTTGTGGTCAAATGATAGATAGATAGATAGATAGATAGATAGATAGATAGATAGATAGATAGTTGTGGTCAAATGATAGATAGATAGATAGATAGATAGATAGATAGATAGTTGTTGTCAAATGATAGATAGATAGATAGATAGATAGATAGATAGATAGATAGATAGATAGATAGATAGATAGATAGATAGATAGATAGTTGTGGTCAAATGATAGATAGATAGATAGATAGATAGATAGATAGATAGATAGATAGATAGATAGATAGTTGTTGTCAAATGATAGATAGATAGATAGATAGATAGATAGATAGATAGATAGATAGATAGATAGATAGATAGTTGTGGTCAAATGATAGATAGATAGATAGATAGATAGATAGATAGATAGATAGATAGATAGATAGATAGATAGATAGATAGTTGTGGTCAAATGATAGATAGATAGATAGATAGATAGATAGATAGATAGATAGATAGATAGTTGTGGTCAAATGATAGATAGATAGATAGATAGATAGATAGATAGATAGATAGATAGATAGATAGATAGATAGATAGATAGATAGATAGTTGTGGTCAAATGATAGATAGATAGATAGATAGATAGATAGATAGATAGATAGATAGATAGATAGATAGATAGATAGATAGATAGTTGTGGTCAAATGATAGATAGATAGATAGATAGATAGATAGATAGATAGATAGATAGATAGATAGTTAGTTGTGGTCAAATGATAGATAGATAGATAGATAGTTAGTTGTGGTCAAATGATAGATAGATAGATAGATAGATAGATAGATAGATAGATAGATAGATAGATAGATAGATAGATAGATAGATAGATAGATAGATAGATAGATAGATAGATAGATAGATAGTTGTGGTCAAATGATAGATAGATAGATAGATAGATAGATAGATAGATAGATAGATAGATAGATAGATAGATAGATAGATAGATAGATAGATAGATAGATAGTTGTGGTCAAATGATAGATAGATAGATAGATAGATAGATAGATAGATAGATAGATAGATAGATAGATAGATAGTTGTGGTCGATAGATAGATAGATAGATAGATAGATAGATAGATAGATAGATAGATAGATAGATAGATAGTTAGTTGTGGTCAAATGATAGATAGATAGATAGATAGATAGATAGATAGATAGATAGATAGATAGATAGATAGATAGATAGATAGATAGATAGATAGATAGATAGATAGATAGATAGATAGATAGTTGTGGTCAAATGATAGATAGATAGATAGATAGTTAGTTGTGGTCAAATGATAGATAGATAGATAGATAGATAGATAGATAGATAGATAGATAGATAGATAGATAGATAGATAGATAGATAGATAGATAGATGTAGTCAAATGATAGATAGATAGATAGATAGATAGATAGATAGATAGATATATAGATTGATAGATAGTTAGTTAGTTAGTTAGTTAGTTAGTTAGTTAGTTAGTTGTGGTCAAATGATAGATAGATAGATAGATAGATAGATAGATAGATAGATAGATAGATAGATAGATAGATAGATAGATAGATAGATAGATAGATAGATAGATAGATAGATAGTTGTGGTCAAATGATAGATAGATAGATAGATAGATAGATAGTTAGATGTGGTCAAATGATAGATAGATAGATAGATAGATAGATAGATAGATAGATAGATAGATAGATAGATAGATAGATAGATAGATAGATAGATAGTTGTGGTCAAATGATAGATAGATGGATAGATAGATAGTTAGTTGTGGTCAAATGATAGATAGATAGATAGATAGATAGATAGATAGATAGATAGATAGATAGATAGATAGATAGATAGATAGATAGTTAGTTGTGGTCAAATGATAGATAGATAGATAGATAGATAGATAGATAGATAGATAGATAGATAGATAGATAGATAGATAGATAGATAGTTGTGGTCAAATGATAGATAGATAGATAGATAGTTAGTTGTGGTCAAATGATAGATAGATAGATAGATAGATAGATAGATAGATAGATAGATAGATAGATAGATAGATAGATAGATAGATAGATAGATAGATAGATAGATAGTTGTGGTCAAATGATAGATAGATAGATAGATAGATAGATAGATAGATAGATAGATAGATAGATAGATAGATAGATAGATAGTTGTGGTCAAATGATAGATAGATAGATAGATAGATAGTTAGTTGTGGTCAAATGATAGATAGATAGATAGTTGTGGTCAAATGATAGATAGATAGATAGATAGATAGATAGATAGATAGATAGATAGATAGATAGTTGTGGTCAAATGATAGATAGATAGATAGATAGATAGATAGATAGATAGATAGATAGATAGATAGATAGATAGATAGATAGATAGATAGATAGATAGATAGATAGATAGATGTAGTCAAATGATAGATAGATAGATAGATAGTTATGGTCAAATGATAGATAGATAGATAGATAGATAGATAGATAGATAGATAGATAGATAGATAGATAGATAGATAGATAGATAGATAGATAGTTAGTTGTGGTCAAATGATAGATAGATAGATAGTTGTGGTCAAATGATAGATAGATAGATAGATAGATAGATAGATAGATAGATAGATAGATAGTTGTGGTCAAATGATAGATAGATAGATAGATAGATAGATAGATAGATAGATAGATAGATAGATATGGTCAAAAGATAGATAGATATGGTCAATAGATAGATAGACGAGTTTGAGTTTGAATGAGTTTAAATGGCTTAGAAAAAGTACATTTAATTCAGTTTAGACTTTTGAGTCTAATGGGCTTCCGTAGTTGGCTCATTTTGACATTCCTTCAATGAAAGTCAATGGGATTTTTATGATGATTAATATTAATTTTTTGGAAAATTATAATTCCGATCAGTTAGAAAAGATATAGCAACTCGAGTCAGAACAGTCTGAAGGTCTGACCCGAGTTTGGAGTATGTAGAGTTAAAGCTCTAGGAGGAGTAGGAGTTGCAAATTTTAGTCTCAGAAGAATAATAATAACTAGAATGTACATTTCCTGAAGGAAATGTGATTGGTGCTTGCAGTGGCAAAATTCGGCACTCGGTCGCTAGGGTGTTTCTAGGCAGTTTTTCTAATTATTGTGTTTTGGGTGGTTGCTAGGCGGTTGCTATGGTAACCTGGGTGGTTGCTAGGCGGTTGCTAGGCAGTTGCTAAGGTACTAGGGGTGGTTGCTAAGATGTTGCTAGGCGGTTGCTAAGGTGTTCTAGGTGGTTGCTAGGCGGTTGCTAGGGTGTTCTAGGTGGTTGCTAGGCGGTTGCTATGGTAACCTGGGTGGTTGCTAGGCGGTTGCTAGGCGGTTGCTAGGGTGTTCTAGGTGGTTGCTAGACGGTTGCTATGGTAACCTGGGTGGTTGCTAGGCAGTTGCTAAGGTACTTGGGGTGGTTGCTAAGGTGTTGCTAGGCGGTTGCTAAGGTGTTCTAGGTGGTTGCTAGGTGGTTGCTATGGTAACCAGGGTGGTTGCTAGGGCGTTGCTAGGCAGTTGCTAAGGTACTTAGGGTAGTTGCTATGATGTTGCTAGGCGGTTGCTAAGGTACTTGGGGTGGTTGCTAAGGTGTTGCTAGGCGGTTGCTATGGTAACCAGGGTGGTTGCTAGGGTGTTGCTAGGCAGTTGCTAAGGTACTTGGGGTAGTTGCTAAGATGTTGCTAGGTGGTTGCTAAGGTGTTCTGGGTGGTTGCTAGGCGGTTGCTATGGTAACCAGGGTGGTTGCTAGGGTGTTGCTAGGCAGTTGCTAAGGTACTTGGGGTGGTCACCACGGTGTTGCTAGGCGGTTGCTAGGGTGTTCTGGATGGTTGCTAGGCGGTTGCTATGGTAACCTGGGTGGTTGCTAGGCGGTTGCTAGGGTAACCTGGGTGGTTGCTATGGTGTTACTAGTTGGTCGGTAGTTATCACAGATAGTTATTATGGAGTTAATATAGGGTTCTTAGCATGTTCTCAGCCTACTTTAACACTTTAACACTAGCTATTCACTGCTAGCATGTGTAGCATGTTGCAAGTCCAGATTCCTAGCATGAGTCAAAAGACCCAACAACCATGTCTCTACGATGTTCTGATGCAGAGATATAGGTCTTGCTAAACAGTTGCTAGGGTACCTTGTTTGGTTGCTAGGGAGTGGCTTGGCAGCTGCCATTGATGATCCTCCAAAGGCTGCTTGTCAGTATGAATGACATAAACCAGCCCTATGATGTTCAGTTTTGAAAATATCCCTCTTTGGGTTTGGTTGCTAGGGTGCACTAAATGGTTGCTAGGGAATGGCTAGGCAGTTAACAGGCTTAAACTAATAGACTGCATGTGTGCCCAAATCAAAAGAGCGAAACTCGCGTGTCTCTATTATGTTCTGATTCATTTAAATCCATCTCATCTATTTTTCAATGGAAGTCAATGGGAGTTTTGTTGCTAGGGTGCTCTAAATGGTTGCTATGGTATGTTTAGGCAGTTAACAGGCTTAAACTAATAGACTGCATGTGTGCCCAAATCAAAAATGCCAAACTCGCGTGTCTCAATTATGTTTTGATCCATTTAAATCCATCTCATCGATTTTTCAATGCAAAGTCAATGGGACTTTTTTCGCCGCTTTTTCGTCCGCCGTACGAAAATCGTTGGTTCGATCGCTTATAAAAGTCATAGCACACCTCTCCTCAATGAGCCGGTCGATTTGACACCTCATTCATGGGTCTAGGACAAACGGTGCGGGACGAGTTACGCGCCGAAGTTTCGTCCAGAATAAGAAGAAGAAGAAGAAGAAGAAGCAGAATAATAAGTATGCAAGAGAGTAACATTGATGCTTTGCCTTTGGCAAGCACCAATAATAATAATAACTAGAATGTACATTTCCTGAAGGAAATGTGATTGGTGCTTGCAGTGGCAAAATTCAGGACTCGGTCGCTAGGGTGTTTCTAGGCAGTTTTTCTAATTAATGTGTTTTGGGTGGTTGCTAGGCGGTTGCTATGGTAACCTGGGTGGTTGCTAGGGTGTTGCTAGGCGGTTGCTAGGGTGTTCTAGGTGGTTGCTAGGCGGTTGCTATGGTAACCTGGGTGGTTGCTAGGGTGTTGCTAGGCGGTTGCTAGGGTGTTCTGGGTGGTTGCTAGGCGGTTGCTATGGTAACCTGGGTGGTTGCTAGGGTGTTGCTAGGCAGTTGCTAAGGTACTTGGGGTGGTTGCTAAGGTGTTGCTAGGCGGTTGCTAGGGTGTTCTGGGTGGTTGCTAGGCGGTTGCTATGGTAACCTGGGTGGTTGCTAGGGTGTTGCTAGGCAGTTGCTAAGGTACTTGGGGTGGTTGCTAAGGTGTTGCTAGGCGGTTGCTAGGGTGTTCTGGGTGGTTGCTAGGCGGTTGCTATGGTAACCTGGGTGGTTGCTAGGGTGTTGCTAGGCAGTTGCTAAGGTACTTGGGGTGGTTGCTAAGGTGTTGGTAGGCGGTTGCTAAGGTGTTCTAGGTGGTTGCTAGGCGGTTGCTATGGTAACCAGGGTGGTTGCTAGGGCGTTGCTAGGCAGTTGCTAAGGTACTTGGGGTAGTTGTTAAGATGTTGCTAGGCGGTTGCTAAGGTGTTCTGGGTGGTTGCTAGGCGGTTGCTATGGTAACCAGGGTGGTTGCTAGGGTGTTGCTAGGCAGTTGCTAAGTTACTTGGGGTGGTCACCACGGTGTTGCTAGGTGGTTGCTAGGGTGTTCCGGATGGTTGCTAGGCGGTTGCTATGGTAACCTGGGTGGTTGCTAGGCAGTTGCTAGGGTAACCTGGGTGGTTGCTATGGTGTTACTAGTTGGTCGGTAGTTATCACAGATAGTTATTATGGAGTTATTATAGGGTTCTTAGCATGTTCTCAGCCCACTTTAACACTTAGCTAATGAGTATTAGCATGTAGCTATTCACTGCTAGCATGTGTAGCATGTTGCAAGTCCAGATTCCTAGCATGAGTCAAAAGACCCAACAACCAAGTCTCTACGATGTTCTGATGCAGAGATATAGGTCTTGCTAAATAGTTGCTAGGGTACCTTGTTTGGTTGCTAGGGAGTGGCTTGGCAGCTGCCATTGATGATCCTCCAAAGGGTGCTTGTCAGTATGAATGACATAAACCAGCCCTATGATGTTCAGGTTTGAAAATATCCCTCTTTGGGTTTGGTTGCTAGGGTGCACTAAATGGTTGCTAGGGAATGGCCAGGCAGTCAACAGGCTTAAACTAATAGACTGCATGAGTGCCCAAATCAAAAGAGCCAAACTCGCGTGTCTCTATGATGTTCTGATTCAATTAAATCCATCTCATCTATTTTTCAATGGAAGTCAATGGGAGTTTTGTTGCTAGGGTGCTCTAAATGGTTGCTAGGGCTTGGCTAGGCAGTTAACAGGCTTAAACTAATAGACTGCATGTGTGCCCAAATCAAAAATGCCAAACTCGCGTGTCTCAGTGATGTTTTGATTAATTTAAATCCATCTCATCACTTTTTCAATGCAAAGTCAATGGGACTTTTTTCGCCGCTTTTTCGTCCGCCGTACGAACGTCGTCGGTTCGATCGCTTATAAAAGTCATAGCACACCTCTCCTCAATGAGCCGGTCGATTTGACACCTCATTCATGGGTCTAGGACAAACGGTGCGGGACGAGTTACGCGCCGAAATTTGTGGCGGAATAAGAAGAATAACTAGAATGTACATTTCCTGAAGAAAATGTGATTGGTGCTTGCAGTGGCAAAATTCGGCACTCGGTCGCTAGGGTGTTCCTAGGCAGTTTTTCTAAATAATGTGTTTTGGGTGGTTGCTAGGCGGTTGCTAGGGTGTTCTAGGTGGTTGCTAGGTGGTTGCTAGGCGGTTGCTATGGTAACCTGGGCGGTTGCTAGGGTGTTCTGGGTGGTTGCTAGGCGGTTGCTATGGTAACCTGGGTGGTTGCTAGGCAGTTGCTAAGATACTTGTTATGGTTGCTAAGGTGTTGCTAGGCGGTTGCTAAGGTGTTCTAGGTGGTTGCTATGGTAACCTGGGTGGTTGCTAGGGTGTTGCTAGGCGGTTGCTATGGTAACCTGGGTGGTTGCTAAGGTGTTGCTAGGCGGTTGCTAGGGTGTTCTGGGTGGTTGCTAGGCGGTTGCTATGGTAATCTGGGTGGTTGCTAGGGTGTTGCTAGGCAGTTGCTAAGGTACTTGGGGTGGTTGCTAAGGTGTTGCTAGGTGGTTGCTAAGGTGTTCTAGGTGGTTGGTAGGCGGTTGCTATGGTAACCAGGGTGGTTGCTAGGGCGTTGCTAGGCAGTTGCTAAGGTACTTGGGGAAGTTGCTAAGATGTTGCTAGGCGGTTGCTAAGGTGTTCTGGGTGGTTGCTAGGCGGTTGCTAGGGTAACCTGGGTGGTTGCTATGGTATTACTAGTTGCTCGGTAGTTATCACAGATAGTTATTATGGAGTTAATATAGTGTTCTTAGCATGTTCTCAGCCCACTTTAACACTTAGCTAATGAGTATTAGCATGTAGCTATTCAATGCTAGCATGTGTAGCATGTTGCAAGTCCAGTTTCCTAGCATGAGTCAAAAGACCCAACAACCAAGTCTCTACGATGTTCTGATGCAGAGATATAGGTCTTGCTAAACAGTTGCTAGGGTACCTTGTTTGGTTGCTAGGGAGTGGCTTGGCAGCTGCCAGTGATGATCCTCCAAAGGCTGCTTGTCAGTATGAATGATATAAACCAGCTCTATGATGTTCAGGTTTGAAAATATCCCTCTTTGAGTTTGGTTGCTAGGGTGTACTAAATGGTTGCTAGGGCTTGGCTAGGCAGTTAACAGGCTTAAACTAATAGACTTCATGTGTGCCTAAATCAAAAATGCCAAACTCACGTGTCTCTATGATGTTCTGAATCATTTAAATCCATCTCATCTATTTTTCAATGGAAGTCAATGGGACTTTTGTTGCTAGGGTGCTCTAAATGGTTGCTAGGGCTTGGCTAGGCAGTTAACAGGCTTAAACTAATAGACTGCATGTGTGCCCATATCAAAAATGCCAAACTCGCGTGTCTCAGTGATGTTTTGATCCATTTAAATTCATCTCATCGATTTTCCAATGCAAGTCTATGGGACTTTTTTTGCCGATTTTTCGTCCGCCGTACGAACGTCGTCGGTTCGATCGCTTATAAAAGTCATAGCACACCTCTCCTCAATGAGCCGGTCGATTTGACACCTCATTCATGGGTCTAGGACAAACGGTGCGGGACGAGTTACGCGCCGAAGTTTTGTCCGGAAGAAGAATAATAATAAGAATAATAACTAGAATGTACATTTCCTGAAGGAAATGTGAATGGTGCTTGCAGTGGCAAAATTCGGCACTCGGTCGCTAGGGTGTTTCTAGGCAGTTTTTCTAATTAATGTGTTTTGGGTGGTTGCTAGGCGGTTGCTATGGTAACCTGGGTGGTTGCTATGGTGTTACTAGTTGGTCGGTAGTTATCACAAATAGTTATTATGGAGTTAATATAGTGTTCTTAGCATGTTTTCAGCCCACTTTAACACTTAGCTAATGAGTATTAGCATGTAGCTATTCACTGCTAGCATGTGTAGCATGTTGCAAGTCCAGATTCCTAGCATGAGTCAAAAGACCCAACAACCAAGTCTCTACGACGTTCTGATGCAGAGATATAGGTCTTGCTAAACAGTTGCTAGGGTACCTTGTTTGGTTGCTAGGGAGTGGCTTGGCAGCTGCCAGTGATGATGCTCCAAAGGCTGCTTGTCAGTATGAATGACATAAACCAGCCCTGTGATGATCAGGTTTGAAAATATCCCTCTTTGGGTTTGGTTGCTAGGGTGCACTAAATGGTTGCTAGGGAATGGCTAGGCACTTAATAGGCTTAAACTAATAGACTGCATGTGTGCCCAAATCAAAAGAGCCAAACTCACGTGTCTCTATGATGTTCTGATTCAATTTAATCCATCTCATCTATTTTTCAATGGAAGTCAATGGGAGTTTTGTTGCTAGGGTGCTCTAAATGGTTGCTATGGTATATTTAGGCAGTTAACAGGCTTAAACTAATAGACTGCATGTGTGCCCAAATCAAAAATGCCAAACTCGCGTGTCTCAGTGATGTTTTGATTCATTTAAATCCATCTCATCTCTTTTTCAATGGAAGTCAATGGGAGTTTTGTTGCTAGGGTGCTCTAAATGGTTGCTAGGGAATGGCTAGGCAGTTAACAGGCTTAAACTAATAGACTGCATGTGTGCCCATATCAAAAATGCCAAACTCGCGTGTCTCAGTGATGTTTTGATCCATTTAAATTCATCTCATCGATTTTCCAATGCAAAGTCAATGGGACTTTTTTCGTCGCTTTTTCGTCCGCCGTACGAAAATCGTCGGTTCGATCGCTTATAAAAGTCATAGCACACCTCTCCTCAATGAGCCGGTCGATTTGACACCTCATTCATGGGTCTAGGACGAACGGTGCGGGACGAGTTACGCGCCGAAGTTTTGTCCGGAAGAAGAAGAAGAAGCAGAATAATAATAAGTATGTAGAATAACAAGATTGATGCTTGCCTTAGGCAAGCACCAATAACTAGAACGTACATTTCCTGAAGGAAATGTGATTGGTGCTTGCAGTGGCAAAATTCGGCACTCGGTCGCTAGGGTGTTTCTAGGCAGTTTTTCTAATTAATGTGTTTTGGGTGGTTGCTAGGCGGTTGCCATGGTAACTTGGGTGGTTGCTAGGCAGTTGCTATGGTAACCTGGGTGGTTGCTAGGGTGTTGCTAGGCGGTTGCTAGGGTGTTCTGGGTGGTTGCTAGGCGGTTGCTATGGTAACCTGGGTGGTTGCTAGGGTGTTGCTAGGCGGTTGCTAGGGTGTTCTGGGTGGTTGCTAGGCGGTTGCTAAGGTAACCTGGGTGGTTGCTAGGGTGTTGCTAAGGTACTTGGGGTGGTTGCTAAGGTGTTGCTAGGCGGTTGCTAGGGTGTTCTGGGTGGTTGCTAGGCGGTTGCTATGGTAACCTGGGTGGTTGCTAGGGTGTTGCTAGGCAGTTGCTAAGGTACTTGGGGTGGTTGCTAAGGTGTTGGTAGGCGGTTGCTAAGGTGTTCTAGGTGGTTGCTAGGCGGTTGCTATGGTAACCTGGGTGGTTGCTAGGGCGTTGCTAGGCAGTTGCTAAGGTACTTGGGGTAGTTGTTAAGATGTTGCTAGGCGGTTGCTAAGGTGTTCTGGGTGGTTGCTAGGCGGTTGCTATGGTAACCAGGGTGGTTGCTAGGGTGTTGCTAGGCAGTTGCTAAGGTACTTGGGGTGGTCACCACGGTGTTGCTAGGTGGTTGCTAGGGTGTTCCGGATGGTTGCTAGGCGGTTGCTATGGTAACCTGGGTGGTTGCTAGGCAGTTGCTAGGGTAACCTGGGTGGTTGCTATGGTGTTACTAGGTGGTTGGTAGTTATCACAGATAGTTATTATGGAGTTAATATAGTGTTCTTAGCATGTTTTCAGCCCACTTTAACACTTAGCTAATGAGTATTAGCATGTAGCTATTCACTGCTAGCATGTGTAGCATGTTGCAAGTCCAGATTCCTAGCATGAGTCAAAAGACCCAACAACCAAGTCTCTACGATGTTCTGATGCAGAGATATAGGTCTTGCTAAACAGTTGCTAGGGTACCTTGTTTGGTTGCTAGGGAGTGGCTTGGCAGCTGCCAGTGATGATCCTCCAAAGGCTGCTTGTCAGTATGAATGACATAAACCAGCCCTATGATGTTCAGGTTTGAAAATATCCCTCTTTGGGTTTGGTTGCTAGGGTGCACTAAATGGTTGCTAGGGAGTGGCTTGGCAGTTAACAGGCTTAAACTAATAGACTTCAGGTGTGCCCAAATCAAAAATGCCAAACTCGCGTGTCTCTATGATGTTCTGATTCATTTACATCCATCTCATCTATTGTTCAATGGAAGTCAATGGGAGTTTTGTTGCTAGGGTGCTCTAAATGGTTGCTATGGTATGTTTAGGCAGTTAACAGGCTTAAACTAATAGACTGCATGTGTGCCCATATCAAAAATGCCAAACTCGCGTGTCTCAATCATGTTTTGATCCATTTAAATCCATCTCATCGATTTTTCAATGCAAAGTCAATGGGACTTTTTTCGCCGCTTTTTCGTCCGCCGTACGAAAATCGTCGGTTCGATCGCTTATAAAAGTCATAGCACACCTCTCCTCAATGAGCCGGTCGATTTGACACCTCATTCATGGGTCTAGGACAAACGGTGCGGGACGAGTTACGCGCCGAAGTTTGCGGCGGAATAAGAAGAAGAAGAAGAATAATAAGTATGCAGAAGAACAAGATTGATGCTTGCCTTAGGCAAGCACCAATAATAAGTATGTAGAATAACAAGATTGATGCTTGCCTTAGGCAAGCACCAATAATAACTAGAATGTACATTTCCTGAAGGAAATGTGAATGGTGCTTGCAGTGGCAAAATTCGGCACTCGGTCGCTAGGGTGTTTCTAGGCAGTTTTTCTAATTAATGTGTTTTGGGTGGTTGCTAGGCGGTTGCTATGGTAACCTGGGTGGTTGCTAGGCGGTTGCTAGGGTGTTCTAGGTGGTTGCTAGGCGGTTGCTATGGTAACCTGGGTGGTTGCTAGGGTGTTGCTAGGCGGTTGCTAGGGTGTTCTGGGTGGTTGCTAGGCGGTTGCTATGGTAACCTGGGTGGTTGCTAGGGTGTTGCTAGGCAGTTGCTAAGGTACTTGGGGTGGTTGCTAAGGTGTTGCTAGGCAGTTGCTAGGGTGTTCTGGGTGGTTGCTAGGCGGTTGCTATGGTAACCTGGGTGGTTGCTAGGGTGTTGCTAGGCAGTTGCTAAGGTACTTGGGGTGGTTGCTAAGGTGTTGCTAGGCGGTTGCTAAGGTGTTCTAGGTGGTTGCTAGGCGGTTGCTATGGTAACCAGGGTGGTTGCTAGGGTGTTGCTAGGCAGTTGCTAAGGTACTTGGGGTAGTTGCTAAGATGTTGCTAGGCGGTTGCTAAGGTGTTCTGGGTGGTTGCTAGGCGGTTGCTATGGTAACCTGGGTGGTTGCTAGGGTGTTGCTAGGTGGTTGCTAGGGTGTTCTGGGTGGTTGCTAGGCGGTTGCTATGGTAACCTGGGTGGTTGCTAGGGTGTTGCTAGGCAGTTGCTAAGGTACTTGGGGTGGTTGCTAAGGTGTTGCTAGGCAGTTGCTAGGGTGTTCTGGGTGGTTGCTAGGCGGTTGCTATGGTAACCTGGGTGGTTGCTAGGGTGTTGCTAGGCAGTTGCTAAGGTACTTGGGGTGGTTGCTAAGGTGTTGCTAGGCGGTTGCTAAGGTGTTCTAGGTGGTTGCTAGGCGGTTGCTATGGTAACCAGGGTGGTTGCTAGGGTGTTGCTAGGCAGTTGCTAAGGTACTTGGGGTAGTTGCTAAGATGTTGCTAGGCGGTTGCTAAGGTGTTCTGGGTGGTTGCTAGGCGGTTGCTATGGTAACCAGGGTGGTTGCTAGGGTGTTGCTAGGCAGTTGCTAAGTTACTTAGGGTGGTCACCACGGTGTTGCTAGGTGGTTGCTAGGGTGTTCCGGATGGTTGCTAGGCGGTTGCTATGGTAACCTGGGTGGTTGCTAAGCAGTTGCTAGGGTAACCTGGGTGGTTGCTATGGTGTTATAAGTTGGTCGGTAGTTATCACAGAAAGTTATTATGGAGTTAATATAGGGATCTTAGCATGTTTTCAGCCCACTTTAACACTTAGCTAATGAGTATTAGCATGTAGCTATTCACTGCTAGCATGTGTAGCATGTTGCAAGTCCAGATTCCTAGCATGAGTCAAAAGACCCAACAACCAAGTCTCTACGATGCTCTGATGCAGAGATATAGGTCTTGCTAAACAGTTGCTAGGGTAGCTTGTTTGGTTGCTAGGGAGTGGCTTGGCAGCTGCCATTGATGATCCTCCAACGGCTGCTTGTCAGTATGAATGACATAAACCAGCCCTATGATGTTCAGGTTTGAAAATATCCCTCTTTGGGTTTGGTTGCTAGGGTGCACTAAATGGTTGCTAGGGAATGGCTAGGCAGTTAACAGGCTTAAACTAATAGACTGCATGTGTGCCCAAATCAAAAGAGTGAAACTCGCGTGTCTCTATGATGTTCTGATTCATTTAAATCCATCTCATCGATTTTTCAATGGAAGTCAATGGGAGTTTGGTTGCTAGGGTGCTCTAAATGGTTGCTAGGGCTCGGCTAGGCAGTTAACAGGCTTAAACTAATAGACTGCATGTGTGCCCAAATCAAAAATGCCAAACTCGCGTGTCTCAATGATGTTTTGATCCATTTAAATCCATCTCATTTATTTTTCAATGCAAAGTCAATGGGACTTTTTTCGCCGCTTTTTCGTCCGCCGTACGAACGTCGTCGGTTCGATCGCTTATAAAAGTCATAGCACACCTCTCCTCAATGAGCCGGTCGATTTGACACCTCATTCATGGGTCTAGGACAAACGGTGCGGGACAAGTTACGCGCCGAAGTTTTGTCCGGAAGAAGAAGAAGAAGAAGCAGAATAATAATAATAAGTATGTAGAATAACAAGATTGATGCTTGCCTTAGGCAAGCACCAATAATAATAAGTATGTAGAATAACAAGATTGATGCTTTGCCTTTGGCAAGCACCAATAATAATAAGTTTAAATAGCATTTCAGTAAGTTGGCTTTTTCAAGCCAACTTAATTAATACAAATGCCACAAAAATTCAACATATTCCTGGCAGTAAATGTGGAACTTTCAGATGAATTTGAATTTCTTGTCTTGGTCTCAATCCCTCAAAGTCTTGGTCTGGATTTGATCTTGCTCTGTCTTGGCCTTGGTCTTTTCTTGGTCTCAACCCCTCAAAGTCTTGGTCTTGACTTGGTCTCACCCTGCCTTGGTCTTGGTCTTGTCTTGGTCTCAACCCCTAAAAGTCTCTGTCTTGACTTGGTCTCGCCCCGCTTTTGTGTTGGTCTTGTCCTGGTCGCAACCCCTCAAAGTCTGTCTTGACTTGGTCTCGCCCTACCTTGGTCTTGGTCTTGTCCTCAACCCCTCAACGTCTTGGTCTTGTCTTGGTCTATTTGGTTTGGACTTAGTCTTAGTTTAGGTGGTTTATTTTATTTTTTTGTATGTTTTCTTTAAGTTTAGGCTAATGCTGTCCCCCTTTTTTATATTTCAAAATGGAATAATTATATTATATTGCACTCTTAAGTTTGGGGTATCATTCATGGACATACTGTGTAAGATTCAAAGTTGAATTCAGTGAAATTTATATGAACAAATGACACTTTTTAAAAATCAATGCAGGTATTTGCAGAAATAGTTTTATACAAATTCTGATTTGTTTTGTCAGTTTTCCATTTGAACTCAACTACATTAGTGAGTCCTAACATACCTTTATTTTTCTGTGAAGTTCACTATCTTAGATTAGGCGTAATCATGTTAGTTAAAGTAAAGTTACCAACATAAAAAGTTAAAGTAGTGTAGCTAAAAAATCTTTTAAAAATTTACCTAAACGTGTTATTCTTTAACTACCTTGACATGTTTCTCAGAAGTCTCAATAGCTTACAAATCTTCTAGTAGTATGTCACACTAACTCACCATTGTCAACTTTCAACACATTTACACTCCATTATTTAGCTTGTTAGCATGTGGGAGAAAGAGTGTAGTAATCACCAAAGTGATTCAAAGTCAATTTTTGAAAGCATGCTTTTGATGATCAAGCACTCATTTAAGTTTAGTACCTATTATTTCATGCATTTTAATAGTTCAGTGTGTATTTTGCAGCTCCACTAATAGGACAAGTGTAGCATTTGACAGCTTGCAGTCTTTCACGCACTGAGGGACAGATGGACCAGATGCCCATCACACCCATCCCACTTGTTCCAGGCAGTTAGATTCACCAGTATTGAATGAACGCAAATCTAATCGATATCAAAACTCTATTAAAAACATGCTAAGACACTAATCTCCACACTAGCGCTCGAGTTTCACACATTCTGAAAAATCTGGGGATTTTCTGCTCTTCCAAAGCAGTTGGAGTTCAGATCACACAGCGTTCCCACTTCAAAGTGTGCGTAGCATCAGAGGTCTGCACCTCCTCCGAAGTTTTTCGTTCCACCTTCTCTCTGTACTAGTGTCTCTCGATATCATTGTCTGGAGCATTTAATCGAATAAATCACGCTTTGCTTTTTATCTCATCGTGAGGCCCTTTGTTTTCAGCCTCCGAAACGAAAGCATCAATAAATCCTGTTGGCAAACAGGCCGTCATTGAACAGTGATAACATTGAAAAGTGATCCTGGACTGGAATTACAAAGGCACAGAGAAGGGAATTGAGAGATTAAGCAAAGGATGTGAACGTAATGACTTTAAAGCAGATAATCCTGTGCATCTGGGGCCAGCAATTGCTTGATATTTATAGTTGATCATCAATCTTAATTGGTTTGTTATTCTTTATGAATAGAATATGAACGTGAGCGCTGCTTTGTTTTGCTTTAATTCATGTGTGGTAGGGCTGGGAGGAAATGTAGAGGTGTCTTTGAAAGACATTCAGCTCAGACTCTTTAAGCTGAAAGAAAAGCAACAGCCATGCACTCTGTGTCTGTGACTTAGACAGGATTAAACTTATTAAATTTGAGTAGCTTTCTCACACCACACAGACTTTTCCCCTCATTCTTTTCCTAAAATCAACATCAGATTTGGCTCACTGTGAACATTCAACACAACAGCCCTAATATACTCTGCCTAACAAACCCCCCCCCCCCCCAAAAAAACCGCTTAATAGTCTATGATTGGATCATTATTGCTGTGCTTATTGTGATTATTTTGTTATATGTTTAGGAAGAGTTCTTTTAACCCTAATTGATGGAGTGTGTAGCTTTTCATTTCAAGCAACCATGTTGGAAGACACATCATGGCAATATTCCAGGATGACAAAGCCAAGATTCATCAGGCTCAAATTGTGAAGGGATGTTTGGGAGGGAGCATGAAAAATCATTTTCACACATGAATTGGCACCTCTGAGTCCAGACCTTAAATCCATTGAAAGTCTTTGTGATGTGCTGGAGGAGACTTTACAGAATGCTCACTTCTTGCATTGTCAATACAAGATCTTGACCAGAAATTGATGCAACTCTTGATGGAAATACTATCACAACATTAATTTCCATCAAGATGTGAAAGTTTCAAAGTGCAAGTTTTTGATAAATACCTTTATTGCCTCCATGTAAACAAAACAAAAGCATGAATTTGTGAAAACGGTGCCGTCATGCAAATGTAGATAATGTGCATAAATGTTGTCGTCTATATGTGGGGAAATGCCAAGGAAAAACTTTCAAATTTTTAGTACATCGTTGTCATGAAAATATACCCCAAATTTTTAACCGTCATGTTCTGTATGGTTTTGTTCGCCCTTTTCATGTTACTTCTGTTCTTGTTCCTTGTTTGTTTCCATAGTTTCTAATTGAGTTACACACCTGGTTCTTGTTTAGTCAATTATACATGTATATAAGCCCTTATTTCCCAGTTCTGTGTTCATTTATGTTGAAATGTTGTTGCCTTGTTTATTTCTTCTGGTTTATTAAACAGACTTTGAATTAGTTCTGCACAATTCTTATTTAACAACAACATGACGTTAATAAATAGAAAGTTCAAAAGAATGTTATTTATTTTGAAATAGAAATCTTTTGTAACATTGGAACTGTCTTCACTTTCACTGTTGTTTAATTTGAATGCATCCTTGCTGAATAAAAGTATTAACTTCTTTAATCTTGCTTTTGAAGGACACACACACACACACACACACACACACACACACACACACACATATATATATATATATATATATATTTTTTTTTTTTTTATATCATTAAATATATTTTAATACAATTTTAAGACACATTACGTCCCTCTGTGTTTGTTCTACGTCATTTACCAGGAAACTAAAACTACTACAAGACATTTACCTTTTGCCTGCTGTTTGATGGATGGCTTAATGACTCTATTCTTGTCCTCAGCGTCAGTGGGACACTAGCCAATCAGAGCCAAGTAAGCCAAACACACACACACACACACACACACACACACACACACACACCTTTCCTCTTATTACCCCTCTGTATGTCACTTACTCCTTATTTCTGGTGTCAGTATAAGAAGGTGATCACTTTAGAAATTCACAGATCAAGTTGTGTCATGGTAATATTTCAGCTCCCTTAGGTTGTGTTCACTAATTCTGCAATGTTCAAATTAACATTTTAAATTAACATCTGCAGTAAAATGTTAAGAGCTAATGAAAACAAATATTTATATGGCATAAACACACTTAAACATTACCCAATAATGAATTTAATCCTCTTGCAACTTTAATCCAACAGAGTCGTAGTTAAAGTACTTTCCACAAGGGGGCGTTTTGTTGTGAATGACTCACATAAGGACTGATCACTTAAATAAGTCACTTATTTTAAGTGCTTCATTGAATTAGAACACGTTTTATGATAGTCTAAGATTAGTTTAGATATCTAGAACTCTGTATATTGTACTTAAGGCACCAGCCGTATAATATACACAACCAGTAATTGTTTAGGGTCAGAGAAATTCTTGTTTTTGAAGTCTCTTCTGCTCACCAAAGCTGCATTTAATTGTTTAAAACAAACAAACAAACAAAACAGTAATGTTCCGAATTTACAAACAAAAAAAAGTCAAATTATGTAAATGTATTAAAAGTGATGAATAAGAAATATATTTAATAGATTTAGATGATGTCAATAAACAAATGATCTATGTCACTGTCAATGCAAACATATGAAGATGTATGGATGCTACAACCAAACTTTGCATATGAATTGCAACAATTGCTAATGAAATCACATTGTTTCACAAAATATGTATATATTTTTTTACATTTGAACTTTAATGAAATTTAATCCTGTGAAAACAGTTAGTGTAGTGATTCACACACTTTACAACCACCCAAATGTTTTATATTTTAAAATACTGTGCTATATCCAGCACATGCAGGAAAGGTCAAAGGTCATCTACTCTCTAGACACATGCCTGTGGATGGCACGATGTTGTTGACTAGCATGTCTGTCTCAGAAGCTGATAATGCCTACTGAGACCAAAGCCATTCCTGGCATTTATAGGGAAATGCCATATGCAGGCAATGTAATCTTCCTGTCTGATGTGTGTCTAGTACATCTAGTAAGTTACAATATGGAGTCTACAGTTTTCAATGCTGAATTTATGCCAAAATGATCAGTCGCTCTCTCATAGTCAGTGGTAAAGTTTGCTGGATTTGGATTTGGCGCTGGTTTTGGCCCAGCGCCGAGCGTCATACCTACGTCTCCATGCTTTTTGCCTGCCATAAAATTTCAGAGGGTCTAGATCTTCACGGTGTGCAAGCCTCTTGCTTTCTAGTGCTCTTTGCTCGCGCCAGGCAGATAAATTCAGTATTAGAGACGCACTAAAGAGGGAATGAACCCAGCGGCAGATCTGGGCAATGACCGCACTCCTGCTGCAGCTGCCTGATGGGTAAAGAGCAAGAACAAAGGAAACATACAGTGGGGTCCAAAAGTTTGGGGCCACTTTGGAAAGTTATCCTACAGTACTATATTTTGCATTTTTCTAATTCAATATGATTTTCTTTCCCGTTATAAATGATATTATCAGGATAACAATTTCAGTGAAAGGTAAATTGAAAAATTAAGTTTGAAGATTTTCAAAGGAAATGTATTGCCAATACAAAAAAAAAAATTAAACAAAACAAAACAAAAGTAAACAAAGAAAAAATTAAACAAAAGTAAAAACAAATAAAGAAAAAGAAGAAACATTTTCAAATATACATTTTATATATATTTTGAAACATTTATATATATATATATATATATATATATATATAGATAGATAGATAGAGAGAGAGAGAGAGAGAGAGAGAGAGAGAAAGAGAGAGAGAGAGAGAGACAGAGACAGAGAGAGAGAGAATGTTTTCTTTACAATGACATACAGTGGGTACGGACCCCCTTAAATTTTTCACTCGTTGTTATATTGCGGCCATTTGCTAAAATCATTTAAGTTTTTTTTTCCCTCATTAATGTACACACAGATCAAAAGGGTGCTTCTATTAAATACTGAGCAAAGGGTCTGAATACTTAGGACCATGTGATATTTCAATTTTTCTTTTTTAATAAATCTGCAAAAATGTCAACAATTCTGTGTTTTTCTGTCAATATGGGGTGCTGTGTGTACATTAATGAGGAAAAAAAGAACTTAAACGATTTTTTCAAATGGTTGCAATTTAACGAGTGAAAAATTTACAGGGGTCTGAGTACTTTCCGTACCCACTGTATTTGATATTATATCCTAAAAATCTCTAAATGATTTTTTTAAAAGCTCATCAGAAAATGCATGTTCAATCATTGCATATATGCATTTTAATATTTTATACAAATAAATTAATAGCTAGGACAAAAAAGGAGCAATCTATTTATCTGTAAAATTAGGGGGTGGCATATTTCCCATGCTGCATGATTCAGCCATGTGTGAGCCAGCAGCCATGCATTAGATGGCCTCAACTTCTGGCACAGCAATGAGCCGTCTTTGACTAAGGCCATAATTATGAAAGCTGTTTAATCATACATCTCATGGGAGATCTATGCAACTTCTATGCGCGAAATCGCGAACCCACACAGCAGACGCCACAACCCTCCGACCCCTCGCGCTCCACAATAATCCTTCACAGTTAATGCATCAAGCCGGACGATGCGCGCTCGCATCCGCCAGGAACACCCCCGAATTTAAGACCATGACCCCCACTTACACATGTTCAGATGGACGGACGCACACTCGGCTGTACACTCTGCAGGGGATTTTCTCTTCGTCTTGCTTTTTCCATGGAGGCATCTTATTTTTTTGGTTTGCTCCGTGACATTTGTTCTTGCAGCTGAACATGTGCTGCACAATTTCTTGTTTCTTCCAGGACGGACAGCTGTGGTGCAAATTATACTTAATCCGTTTGCTTTGGGAGGATTAGCCTGGTACAGTGTGTGTGGAGTGGATGCAGGGGGTTCAAGCTCCCCCTTGGGTCATATTAACCCTACACAACCAAAAGTCCTCACGCACCCCTGGTACATTCTTTTGACGTGGACTTAGAAGTCGACCATGAGTCACGGACTGACCATTAAGGAGAGAACCAGAGTTTTCGACAGGCTAATTGGCCTGATGTATGAAAGCACATTCATAATAACAAAGAATGTTGTTTGTGTACAATGAATGGTTCTGTTACAGGAAATTGCATCATTTTGTCTTTCCTCACATTATTATCTCGTTATCGACAGGATTTTTATTTTCAAATGTCACATGAAATGTCATATCATTGGGTTCATTTAAAATCATGTGTTGGAATATGAATTGGCTGCATCCCACAGGAAGTTGAACTGAAATGACAGGAAGTGAATTGCATTAGTCCTAAAAGCCAGAAACGACTTAGCATTTTTGAACTTCTGGTTCCATCATATGTAATTCAATTGCTTTTTCTTTTTGGTTCAATGTCTGAAATAAGGTCTGTGGTTAACTCAAGTTCCATTAGCATATTACTCTACAACATAAAATGCATATACCATTGAGATTTTTTAAAGCTTTTATTTGTCTTTGTCAAGAAGTTGCTAGCAAGTGTCCAGAGTTTGACAGGCACATTAAACTTCATCGCACAGAACTTATAAAACTCATCTACTCACTAGATCGCTTCTACAGCCTCTTTGTGTTTATAATCACGCTCCTGCAAATTCTAACTCAAACTTTCCAGTTTGTAGATTTTAAATAAAGACTGAAAGAGTTGTCGGAAGCTTAGCGAAGGTGGTGTTGCTGTCATGTGACCTTGGTGTAGTTCGTTTGTAGCCTACGTTTAGCTTTTGACTTCAGCCAATTGTATTTAGGTATCAAAATTCATTATCAATATGAACAAAGCATGTAAGAGTCATAAACTTTTGTTGGTCACAGAGCTTATTTTCTGCAATAATCATATATGCAATGGAAAATTGAGGAACCAGGGTGATGTAAACTTCCAGGTTGGCCAAGAAAAAAAGTTCAAAGAAATTAGATCATGGAATTCTGGGAAATTAAGTATTCTTCTACCTTGATCCATAAAACTGCCTGTCTGTTTGTAGGGCCTCCCTTACAAAAAAAAGTGTGCTATTAGAATACTTCTTTTACACCAAAAATAAGAAAGTATGCTTTCAGTCTTCTTTTTATATATTTCTTAGAAATATACTTAAAATTACACGTAATTATACTTGACTTGACTTGACTGTCAGAAAAGTCTAAGTATATTTGGCCTATACTTATACTCAATCTTTTGATCGAGATATACTTACAAGTATATTCCAAGTATACTTGGCTTGTGTTTACTCTTTTGTGCGTGGGGTGAGGGGTGGGAGTTGTAACCTGATTCCAAATGTCCCCACAAAGATAGTAATATCAGTAATTTTGTCCCCTTGCAGGGACATTTGTTTGGTCCCCACGAGAAAAACAGCTTATAAATCAATTTTAACTTACTGACATTTATATGTTGGGTTTATTGAGAGTCCCAAATGATGAATTTCCAACAAAGTAAGAATGGCGTCTCACTGAAAGCATGTGATTTTTAAATGTTCTTCAAAGGAATTGCATTACTTACTCATCCTCATGTAGTTCCAAACCTCATATACTATTATATTTTATTTAATTTACTTAGTTTTATTTATTTACTTTGCTTTATTTTTCGCCCCTCACATACATCTATCACAATCCTTCAGGAGACTCATATAGTGCACAAGCATTTTTTTTAAACTTATTTGGTATTAAAAACTGACTTTGAATGTAACTAACATAAGTTTGACGAGTTAACCTCAAAATATAACTCTAATTTCAAAGTAAACTCTTTAAATGAGGAATATCTTGAAGATCTGTACAGATAAGTTTCATCCCTCCGGCCCATGTCAGAACAGTGTTAACTTCCATGTTTCATGTTTGGATGAGTACTTTGAAGTATGGCTTTTCAGCAGTGGCATCAAGCATGGCATGGGGCTCAACATTCTCTCTGCTTCTATTATGGACATGAATCATTTTAACACAGAGAATATATTGATTTCCACAGGAAGACATTAAACCCCCTTGAAAATTGTGTAGGTAACTCGAGCCCTCGCAGCAGAGTGGAGGGATTTCTGCAGCACTGAAAGACTTTTGTGTGCACATGTTGCACTCGAAATCTGCGTGCCGTGGCACTCGTGAGGTCGTTTACTAGTTATTCTCTCTCAACTGATGTTGAGCCATGAGTTAGCGTGATGAATGCTGCCTGGTTCTTTACTAACAGCTGCAGCAGGTGAATGCCAAAGTTTCATTATGATGCCACCTTGCCTCTGATGCTCGATTTCAAATTGAGTCTATGAGACACTAGTGTTTCTAGTTTGGCTGCCAAAGCTAACATTAGCAAGAAATAGTTCAAGATAACAGGATAATGAACCAAAGAGAATATTACACATGAACAAAAGAACCAATGAAAAGAAGACACATGTACTAAGGAAACCAAATGACAAGATCACATGAGGGGAACAGGGAATCGCATGACATGACATAAAAGACATGAAAACAAAAACAAAACCTAAACAGATGTGACGTATCCCTTCTTTATGGGCAGGTCCCGATGCCCAAACACAACACCAAAACTAACAAAAAGTCCAAGATGGTGGTAGAGCAGAGGCCAGCATTGTGAAGCAATGGACCATGGAGCTGTGGGTGAGGACATGGACCATGGAAGAGTGGCAAGCCTGGACCATGGAGAAGAGAGCGAGACCATGGGGAGTGGAGCAGTGGCCGATTCCATGGTGGATCAGGTTGGTGTGGTGGATCTAGTAGAGATGGAGAGCACCAGGGAGGGAGTGGGCAAAAGAGATCACAGCAGAGCAAAAGACCACTGTGGATTAGGATACCACGGCAATCGTCTCTGTGGCTGTGACATGGTGCACAGTGAGTTCATTAATCGCCTCCCCGGCTGTGACATTACTCACAGTGAGTTTGTTAATCGTCTAAATGGCTGTGACATGGGGCATAGTGAGTTCGTTAATCGCCTCCCTGGCTGTGACCTAACTCACAGTGAGTTTGTTAATCGTCTCGATTAGCTGTGACATGGTGCACAGTGAGTTCATTAACTGCCTCAATGGCCATGACATGGGGCACAGTGAGTTCGTTAATCGCCTCCGTGGCTGTGACATGGGGCACAGTGAGTTCAATAATTGCCTCCATGGCCATGACATGGGGCACAGTGAGTTCGTTAATCGCCTCCGTGGCTGTGACATGGGGCACAGTGAGTTCTTAAATCGCCTCCGTGGCTGTGACATGGGGCACAGTGAGTTCATTAATTGCCTCAATGGCCATGACATGGGGCACAGTGAGTTCGTTAATCGCCTCCGTGGCTGTGACATGGGGCACATTGAGTTCTTAAATCGCCTCCGTGGCTGTGACATGGGGCACAGTGAGTTCATTAATTGCCTCAATGGCCATGACATGGGGCACAGTGAGTTCGTTAATCGCCTCCGTGGCTGTGACATGGGGCACAGTGAGTTCTTAAATCGCCTCTGTGGCTGTAACATGGGGCTCAGTGAGTTCTTAAATCGCCTCCGTGACTGTGACATGGGGCACAGTGAGTTCTTTAGTAATTTCTTGGACCTTGTTTGATGGTTCTCTGCTGGAGGGTGGTCTCAGTGAATCCGTATGATTCATGGCTTCACAGAGATCGCCCACTAGCAGTGAACCACTGAAAGCACGTTTTCGTATTTTTTTATTATTATTCTGCAATGTAAAAAAAAAAATTTAAAACACGTAACCACTAACTGCAAATGCATGCTGTATTATATTATATAGTAAGAATATCTCCTGGAAGATTCAGAAGAATTCCTGGTAGGCTACTGATAAATTGGGCCTAACTTCGACATGAAGACAGTTTATGGGACATGCAAAGTACAAGTCTCTTGTTCATTTTCAATGAGACACGAAAGCGGCAAATCACTGGTAGTTCTAGTAGTGGCGAAGCGACGATGTGCAAGCGGTGTTCATACACCTGAAATCCTGTCACTTGCGCATGCACAGCTCTTCGTTATAAATAGAGGTTATAAATATATGGTGTCAGAGTCATATGTCTGTTTATCTGTTTGCTAGTCCTGTCATCTGTCTCGTGTAGTCTTTGTTTTGTATTCGTCAGTCCTGTCAGTTGTAACGTGGTCTTTGTTTTGAGTTTCTGTCTGTCATTATCTCATTATTAGTTCATTTACGTCAGCTGTGTCTTGTCTGTGATTGTGTCTGTCACCTGTGCCCCGCTCGTTATCCTCGTGTGTTTCTCTGTATATATACCCTCTGTGTCAGTCCAGTGATTGTTCGTCATTAACATTTGTGGTATGGATTATCCTGTCTGTTTTCCTTCTTGGATTAAACTATTTTATGTTAAACTCAGTCCTCAGTCTTTGTGCGCTCCTTCCTGCAACCACGCCGTTACAGAACGATGAACCTTAAACAGCAACGACGATGATGCGAGCTGAGGCTGAAGACATTCTTAGGGGCATTCGGCAGCGTGGACGCACGTTGGAGAGGTATGTGGGGGAGTTTGTCGAGCTCTCCCATCAGGTGGGCTGGCCGGATGCCTTGCTTAATGCGGTGTTTTGGTTGGGACTGGACGAGAATATCATTCGCCTGAACAAACCAATGAGCAGTTTCTCTCTAGTTGAATTAATTAATTTAATCCTGGATTAAACGGATCTGAGTTTGAGGTCAAAGAATGTGTTCTCCATCCTGTCCCATCCAAAACACCCGCCCCGCCAGCCCACCTCAAGCCGACTGCCCTCACATACCGCTCCAATGGAGCGATCCCTGTCTGTCCTCCTAGCCATTCCCGTGACTACAAGCGGGATCTAATGGACGACGACGGAGAGCTTCCAGAGCTCCTCGGACTCTCTCCTGTCCTTCTGTACGAGCCCGCTCCAGTTCATCATCCCAAACCCTCGCCAGCTTATCTTCCCAAGGTCCGCTCCAGTTCATCAGCCCGAGGCCGCTCCGGGTCATCAGCTCAAGCCCGTTTAAATGCTTCAGCCTGAACTCGCTTCATCGCTGCATCATGAGCCCATTCGCCAGCCACGACGCAGGCGCAAACCGCGCCGGAAGAGGGCCGTAGAAACCGAGCCACACTTCCACGTGACCACTGCCTGCCCTGTGATGGCCGACCGTGATGGACTTTATGACTTTGCCCGTTGTTCCCGAATCAGTCCCTGAACTTTCTGTCTGCCCTCAAGCGATCACGGAGATCGCGCATGAACTTTCTGTCTGCCCAGAAGCGATCACGGAGATCACGCCCGAACTTTCCATTTTCCCTGATGCGATCACGGAGATCGCGCCCGAACTTTCTCTTTCCCCTGATGCAATCACGGAGATTGCGCCTGAACTTTCTGTTTTCCCTGAAGCGATCACAGAGATCACCCCCAGTACTTTTTGTTTTTCCTAGAGCGACCACGGAGGTCGCCACTGAACTTTTCATTTGCCTTGTTTGCCCTGATGCGATCACGGAGATTACTCCAGACTTTTCTGTTGTTCCTGACGCGACCACGGAGGTCGCCACTGAACTTTTTATTTGCCCTGTTTTTGTCCTGTGGGGGAGGAGTTAGGATTAGGGGTGGGGTTAAGATTAGGCAATCAGGTAGTGACTTCAATGGGGGGAGTAATAATTTGGCAGGCAGTCAAAATTCGGCACAACACCGGGCAGTTAAGACATAGCGAAGCCCCGTTTACTGAAATCATATGACTTTGGCAATTTGATACATGTGCCGAACCATTGATGTAAAGGTTTTAAAGTTCCATGAAGCAAAATGTTTCGAAATTGCCCATCATAAGTTAACTAAAAATGACAAGATCACGTGAGGGGTTCAGGGAATCACATCACATGAATACATTTAAAAAAAAAAAGACATGAAAACTGTGAATGGGTGCACATGCGATCCCGATGGCTTTTCATCCACATTCCATACTTCTGTTCTGTTGTTCCCTCCGGACAAACCTAAACAGATGTGACAATGATATTGAAAGTCTTAGTTTCTACTGAACCTGTTTTCATCATCCAGCATGTACAACTCAGTGAACAAGAATCCCAGAACACCATGTCATTGCTTCTGTACGGTCATTGAGGTTATGTTTCTGGATCTTGGTAAGAATGGAAGAATTCAGTTTCTACCTATTGTAAAAATGCAAAGGTCAGTTCGTCAGAGAGCAGGAGATCGTCTCCATGTGTTTTGTGGTTTGTATTCTTACCTCAAGTTTGACCATGAAATCCCATGTGGCCTAATGAGTAAGACGTACTTTTGGTTTGGGTTATGAACACAAGGCCATTGGGTCTTTGTTTATAATGTTTGGTCAATTATTTTGATAAGTTAACACCCAGCTATCACCCAGCTAACAGTTTTTTAAACATTTTTTAAAAATTAAAAAAAAAAAACAGTCAACATTCTTCAGATATTGTGGAATTATTACTTTTGAATGTTCTCTGGATCTTTTAAAATAAGTATTAATATGTAAAATTAGATGAACGTCCAACTAAAATGTTTCAGAAAAAAGTTTCATGAATGATGTATACATAATGGGTTATTTGCTAACATTTTGAGAACATTAAACCAGGTAACTCTGAATGAATGTTCTATTAAAATTTCTTTAAGACTTCTTGCTCATAACTTTTAGAGAACTTAACATTAACCAAAGTTCTGAGAACATTCCCTGATAGCTGGGTAAAATCTACAGACTTTGTATCACATTTCAATGATTATTTTTCAGGATTGTAAAGACATTGTAGTGACTAGATAAAATGAATTCCTTGTCGTAGCATTAGCAGTAGCATTGCTAGAAGATAAGTGAAACTTGTAAGTGTAGAATATGTGTGTTAATCCTAAATGAGTAGAAAACCATCTGTGAGAAGGCATTGTTGTCCCTTTGTAGAGCCAGGTCGTGGCTAACAGTCGATTTTACTGGATGTTTTATTTTTATGGTAAGTGACAGTGTCTGACTGACACGTGGGAAGCTTTATTAGCGCCCACACATGCAGCCTGCTCAAAAATGTTTATCTGATGTCCAACATTGTGTTTTCAGGAGATATTTTCTGGTTTGTTGATACTCACATCACTTTATATCTTTATGGCCTGAAATCCTTTGCCATAGCTAACCTTGCTATATGTGCTAATCTGGTTTCTAGTACAAAATATTGCTACAGATCAATCATATACAGTGTATATATAGGCCTATTTGCTGTATTGACATACAAAATGCAGTTTTATCTTTCTTATAAAGCTTCCCATCTAATCAGCATAATGCAACATTTTGATTTTAGATCAGCAATTTTCAATATTTATAATATTACGTTTTTCAACATTAGTTTCAGTGTACCCTGTGACTGATTCTAAGGTTGGAGAAACTGTTGGGGGACATGGCAAAGAATGTTTTATATTTACATTATATATTAGAGAATTTTGACAAGCTTTGTGATCTGTTCTGGAAAAAGACGTTGCCTTTGACCTCGGCTGACAGGTCGTCAGAGATCAGATGGAGACACAGCAGTGCAGGAAAACCAAACATTTCCTAGCAAAGGATTTCCACCAGGGAATTCAGGCCCAGTAGCAGCTGCAGAAACAAGAGCCCTATACCTGCGGCTGTACGAGACTCCAGTCCAAGGCGGAGTTAGCCTTTATGCCACAAATGTTCTTCAGAAAGTGCTGAAGTGTGCTTAAGGCTATCAGAAGTGGCTATCAGACACCGACTTTGAAAACATCCTTATAAAATTAATACACTATACATGAATGAGCGCATAAGTACATAAGTGTAGTGCATCACAAGGGACACAACTACGTATCTTTAAGTTTGTTTTGGGTTTGCATTAAATATAATGTTAATATAATGAATACAGGTAGTGTTAGTTTTATGTGAGGCAAAACAGTTTTGGGTAATATTTTATATTCCTGAGCGCAGATAATGTTATTTATTACACATTATTTACTTACTGACTTATTTATTTGGTTACACTTTATTTTAAGGTGTTTTTGTTACAGTGTAATTATACATTTAATTGCTGAGTAATAGTAATAGGGTTAGGGCTAGGATTAAGTTTGGTTTAGGGTTAGTTGCATGCAATTGTGCATAATTTATAGTTATTACTTCAGTAAATACATGCAACATGAGTAACAAGGACACTGTAAAATAAAGTGTTACCATTTATTTATTTATTTATTAAAAGTAAACAAACAAACATTAGCATTCAAACGTTTGTGGGTGGTAATGTATTTTAATGTTTTTGAACGTAGTCTCTTCTGTGAAATATAATTAACATTAAAAATAACAGTTTTCTATTTTGATGTATTTTAAAAGGCAATATATTCCTGTGATGGCATAACTGAAGTTTCACTAATTCATCCATTAATCCAGCCTTCAGTGTCACATGATCCTTCAGAAATCATTCTAATATGATGGTTTGCTGCTGAAGAAACATATTATCAATGATGAAAGTCATTGAAGTTTTGCTGCTTCATATTTTTGTGGAAATATTTTTTCAGGATTCTTTGATGAATAGAAATAGCTTTACTGTGACTTTTGATTAATTTAATGTGTCTTTGCTGAATAAAAGTATTCATTTCTTTAAAAAACTGTACTGTAACTATACTGTAAAAAATACTGTATATACAGTTTTTTTTTAAAGAAATGAATACTATGAAATATATGTAAAAAGATAACATACACGCGTTACACACATTTTTACGCATTAGACAAGTGGCTTTCTTCACGTTAACAGTGAATGTCATTCATTCTATCAGGCAGTTCATGTAAGTATCTGTGAATGTTTGACCTTCTGTAGCAGCGGGTTCGGGCTCTTCAGATAGGGACCCTACAAAGAGGCCCATCGGTGGAGGGGGGTGTGCGGCGGGGGGTGGAGCGTGCCAGTGCGAGGGCCGCGGTAGCCGTGGGGACTGCAGAAATGACAGCTGCAGGTGTCGACACGGGCCCGGGGGGAGCAGAGGGCCCAACAGCAACTGTTAGCCTAATGCCAGGAGGATAAATAATAAAACAACTGTTAGATAAGAACTCCTATTCAAGAAAATGAGAGAGAGAGAGAGAAAAAGAGGAGGGGGATGTAAATGCATAACTTGTGGCGGAGCTCTAAATCTACAAACTTTGGCACGGGAGATTATGTCCAGGGCTTTAATTAAACAGATGCTAGGATGAATATTTCAACTTTTGAGAAACAGTATAGTGGCGTATGCTGATGCAATGCATGGTGGAATCAGTAAATAAGCCACTGAGCAAATCTTTTTGGGGTAATGGAGCTGTATTGGTGGCACACTCCTCAAATATGCTAAAGTGTGTGTGTGTGTGTGTGTGTGTGTGTGTGTGTGAGTCTGTGTGCAAATAAATGTATGGACACACTTTATTAACACTCTACAGCACAATCCTTGACCAACAGTTAGCTTAAAGTCAGCATGAAACAGAAGTTGCAATAGTCTTTCTTTCCTGTTGTGACATATATCTGAGTGAGGCGGCTTCTCGAACAAGAAAAACTGAAGGACAGGACTTGATTTCGTCCACTTGAATTCGGAATTGATTGGATGGTTGTAGTTTGCTATTGGTGGATCTCTTGTGAGTGACAGGTTGCACTGCCCTCGCAACAGTAAACACATCATAAGAGAAGAGATGTCGTTGCAAGAGGGAGGGGAAGTTACACACACACACACACACACACACACACCTACAGAAATGAATACTTTTATTCAACAAGGAGGCATTAAATTGATCAAAAGTGAGAGAAAAATCTTTTGCATTGTTACAAAAACAATTATAATAAATGTTTCTTGAGCAGAAAATAATTTCTAAAGGATCATGTGACACTGAAGACTGGAGTAATGATGCTGAAAATTCAGTTTTACATCAGAGGAATTAATTACATTTTAAAATATATTCAAATAGAAAACAGTTATTTGAAATGGTAATAATATTTCACAATATTACTGTTTTTACTGTATTTTTGATAAACTGAATACACCCTTGGTGAACAAATGAGACTTACTGACCGCAAACTTTTGAACAGTAGTATATATTTGTAATGTATATTATAATAATAAAATATCATTACATTATAAATCACAAAATAAATAGATAAATAAATTTAATAAATGTATTATTAATAAATTTAGTAATGAAATGTAATAATATTTTTTATTTTGATCTTGTTGTGAAATGTGTCTTTGATAGGCTTCATGAGATTTTTTTTTCTTCTGAGATTCTACTACATACGTGTTAATCTATTAACTTTTTCTATTCGATACTGAATCCCACTGCAGACTTTGAACTCTTAGGGGGCGTTTATATGATATATATTTAATGTCAGAACATTTTTAAAAAAAATTTTTTTTTTTTGCATTTTGGCTGCTGGTTCACACAACGACATTTTGGGGCCTGAAACACAAACTTTTGAAAAAGGGTTTCAAAGTGCAAGTTGTTGAAAATGATACCTTTATCACCTTCATGTAAACTACAAAAACGTGAATTTGTGAAAATGGTGTTGTCATGCGCATGTGCGTTATGTGTTCAGGTGAGTAGTGACATCGCCAAGTACTGGCCTGGCAGCAGAATACAGCGTTGCCGTGTAAGCGTACCCAAAATTTGTCACATTTATCATATAATGCAGGTAACAGGACTCTACGTTTCTGACTGGTCTCCCCCTCCCCCAGATCCTCATCCCATCGTCTCACTCCAGTATGACAGGAATCCAGCATGGTCAGCAGGGAAACTCGATCTGCTTTTTGCCATAGGAGTTTGGCCTTGGGTGTAACTTTGCCATTAACTAAAACAAATGCTGCCATATTTTTAGCTTCAGTAATTGCCCTGTCTCAGCATCAAGCTCTTGGAAGAAGCACAGATACACCCCAAACCCCCACACTGTAACATGAGCTCAGGTTAAGAACATTAACACGTCGCAGAGAGGCGCTGGCGGCCCTGTGATGTGGGCCGGACATGTCAGGTGGGATTTTTCCATCTGGAGCAATTAAGAAAGTCTAGATTGGATGACAATTTAGATTCTTCATTGTTCAAGCTTTGCTTAAGATTTGCTGTGTTGAATTTCAACATTATATTAAATGCTCTTAGAGTATGTGCAGGCATAAAGTCAAAAGCCACATCTATGGTTTTTCAAGAGAACTTTGCAACATTAATTAGTAGTGATTAGATTTAAGTTATTGCTTTATGTGAATGTTTTGTGAGCAGTTACATAGTGTACATTTAACAAAACACATCTCCAGAAAGATTACAAAACTTTTTGTTGCACATTGTTGGAGTCGGTAAAATAACAGCTCCACTGCGATATCCTCCTTCCATCTTAGTTTGTGATTAAAGGCGCTCTCATCCCCAGCAGGCGTCTGGCATTGACAAAATCTGTCATTTCTTTGTGAGGTCGGAGCGTGCCAGCTGACAGCTGCAGGACTGAAGCCTTTACCCGCAGCCCTGCCGCCTGCCCATGCAAACCCAGCGGCTGGGGGGACCAGTGGAGGGGCAGCGTGCGACTGCAGAGTCCATGTCCCATCAACACAGCCATTGTTCCCTCAGAGCCAACCATGGCCAAAGATCATGGAGATCAATGGAATAATGCAGGAGGTGTAATATAATATTCATTTAATTCACTTATAAAACATGCCGTAAAGACTGTCATATTATGTATCATACTATCTCTCTTCATAGTGTTCCGAGCCATTTAAAAGTAGTTTGAGCCATTAAAAAATCTACTGGCCCCAAAAGCTCAATTCCATGTGGCATAAACTAATGACACTATAGACTAGAAGAGAAGAGGCCTACTGTAAATGTGTTAAAAACTTAAATAAATGTAAACAATGAAAAAAAAAAAAACAATGATGGAATGAATGGATAATAAATAATTGAATGATTGATTGAATGAACGGATGAATGAATAAATTGAATGAATAAATAAATAAATTGAATGAATAAATAACTAAAATATATAAATAAATGATTAAAACATAAAATAAATAAAAAACAATCAAATGTATAAACAAACATACAAACAAACAAACGATGGAATGAATGAATGAATAAATAATTGATATAATAAATCAAATTTAAATTATTTAAAGGTAAGTTAATTGAGGTAAATTTAATGAATATAAATAAGTTGAATAAATAAATACATTGAATAAATAAATAAATGTTAAAACATAAATAAACAATTAAAACATAAAATAAATTAAAAAAAAATCTAATATATAAACAAACATACAACATACAAACAAATGATGGAATGAATGAATATTATATTAATATATTGTATATTATTGTTACCAAGACACATGACTAGCAGTAACTTCAAAAGATGTTGTCTAAACCAGATTGTGGCAAGAAAAGGTCATATTGTACTGTAACAACATACTGTAAAAATAGAGTGTAAAATATAAAGTAGACACACTTAGACACTATGTGCCCAGTCACTGCAGTTGAGTAGCTATGTTATATAAAGTGTCACCAAGGTAAATGTCAAAAGGTCAGATATGTGTGTAAATTGCTTTGCCAAGGCTTCTAGGGTCATGTCAGTCCCCGACTTTACCATTATTAAAGATTTGCTAAAATACAACAAATTACAAACAGTGTCATACTGGTCAAATTTGAGTTTGCAGTCATGAATTATATTATTTAACATGCAACTCTCAACCTGTTTACCACAAACATTGCTGTAAATGCTTCTGTTTTGTGGAGTGTTTTTGCAGTCCAGCAGTAGTGGTAGGCAGTTCATAATTTGTCACACAGCAAGATGGATGAAGGAATTGGGGTTGGATTGCCATGTATAGGAACTTGATATCCAGGCCACCATGAGTTCAATACTGTACCTCACTTCTCTTAAACAAGCTTCCAGGACACGTCCCTCACAGACTACCAGCACCTCACGGAATGTGAATATGAGGAATCGCTCAGCTAAAGATAACCACACGTACAGAAAAAAATACCTATTTTTAATCACTGCCTATAAAGCGACTTTAGCATGTGAATTTGTTTGTCTTGTTTTGCACATAGAGATTATGTTTGTTTGATGGAGGACCCTTAAACAATTCTTTTTAAAATGTAATCTTACTATTTTGCAGTAAAACAAAAATATAGATAAAATAACAATTTCATTGTTTATATATATATATATATATATATCAATGTTGGGGTAACACATTACAAGTAACTTGATTTAAGTAATCAGATTACATTTTTGTGGCGAGCAGGGCAGGCGAGAGCCATGAGGGAATGATGCGAGGCCGGTGACGCGAGTGATAATGAGCATCAGCTGTGTGCTGCACCGGTCTCGTATCTCTCACAGAGGAGCTCCGGACGCATAAAAGGGGAGGACAACAGTGAAGGACGAGAGAGGACCAGGCCTGCATTTTATGTTGTGTTTTATTATGTTTGTGTGGGCGACAGTCGCTGTGAGGAACTGCCGCCCTTTTACTTTCGTTTTGTTTTGTTTATTTGGAGTTTATTAAAATTACGTTGAATGTTACAATTTAAGTAACTAGTAAAGTAATGCATTACTTTTTCAATTTGCAACAAAATATCTAAGTTACTTTTTTAAAAAAGTAACAGAAGTTACTTTTTCATATTTATTGACTGACAGCTCTCCTCCTTTCTTCATGTTGAGAGACAAGAAAGTGCAGAGGTGTTGTGAGTGCTGCGTGAATTAAATGGTTATTGTAGTTCTAGACTAAATGTGAACATGAATTTACTCATCTTCAAAACACTAGGATATTTTTGATAAATCCGATGGCTCAGTAAGGCCTCCATTGACAGGAAGGTAACACTTTCAGATGCCCAGAAGGGTACTAAAACATATTTTTAAAAAAAGTTCATGTTAGTACAGTGGTTGAACCATAATATTATAAAGCGCCGAAACAAAATATGACTTTTCAACAATATCGAGAGATGGCCAATTTCAAAGCACTGCTTCGAAGCTTTACGAATATTTTGTTTCGAATCAGTGGTTCGGTTCGCACATCAAACTGCCAAAATCACGTGAACTGTCGAAATTGCGAAACTCTTATGACGTAACGAAGCCTCGTTAAATGAAATCATGTGACTTTGGTGCTCTGAACCCCTTTTTCGAAACAAAAGATTCGTAAAGTCATTGTTTTAGGGTTTTTTTGGTGCACAAAAAGTATTCTCGTTGCTTCATAATATTAAGGTCGAACCGCTGTACTCACATGAACTGTTTTAAATATGTTTTAGTACATATCTGCGCATCACTGAGCCATCAGATTTCATCAAAAATATCTTAATTTGTGTTCCGAAGATGAACGAAGGTCTTACGTGTGTAGAACGACATGAGAGTGCGTAATAAGGGGAGTTTTAGGGAGTACCGCAATATTGTAATGCATTACTTTTACCCAACACTGTATATAATAAGAATTTTGATATATTGATTTTATATTATTGTATTATAATAATATTTAACAAATGCCAAGACTTTCCCCATTACTTTATTCCAGTAAAGTATATTGAGAATTAAAAGCAAAAAATGAATTGTTTGATGAATGGCTCAGCTGAAGAGAACCACACATATGAAAAGCACTACTTAAGCATGAGAATAAAACTCAGACTTATACATTGTGTCAGTGACTTTTGCACCACTCACATTTTCTTCAGAATTATTTTTTACACAAGTACAGTATATTACATGTAATTGCATTTAGTTGTTGCGGTCACACCTTGAACCACACATTTTGGTAGGTGCAAGAGCATTTAGCGTAAGTGCTAGACTAACACATTTGTCTGTTCCTTTTCAGCACCTTCACAGTGTGGCTCTTCCTGTGAGCTTGAAGCACAAGAGCTGGGTAGAGGCTGATTGCAAGTCTGTAGCAGAGGTGTGTGGGAAAAGTGGTTCTTGATACAACTTTATAAAACATAGAAAAAATAACAATTCATTGTCATCATTGCTCACCCACATGTCGTTTCAAGTTCTTATGATATATTCTTTCGGTGGAAATAATGGACATTAATTTAAAAAAAAAAAAAAATATGGGTTTGGAATGACATGTGAGTGAGTTAATACTGACAAATATTTAATTTAGGGGTGAAATATCCCTTTAATTGATTAGTAAAGCTTGATATAAAACAGAAATATGCCGATGATACCGTCTAGTCATCGGTATCACAGCCTGACTACATTATGATGCATGACTGTCATGACTTACAGGAAGAGTGGACTGGTGGGATGTCTGTCACCATTGGGTCATTAAGACTTGCTTTCCCATACTGCCACCTAGAGATTAATGCCCAAATGACAGCTTGTGAGAATATTCTAGAGATGTTACGTTTGTAAATTATTTTTTGTTGTCGTTGTTTTTTTGTTTGTTTTGTACATAGAGATAATATGTTTGTTTGTCGGATGACTTTGTGGCAATTGATTTTAAAATGTAAGTATACTATTTTGCAGTGAATCAAAGAAAATAATCATCCTTTATAATAATTATTAAATCATTATATATATATATATATATATATATATATATATATATATAAAATGAAAATCATCATTATTAGAGAAAATTTTTAGAGTGAAATGCAATACAACACAAATGTGAAAATATACAAATCAATTATATATGCTGTGCAGCTATAATGTCCTATTTCATTTTAGGATAAAATATGGCATTAAATATTAAATGTGTCAAACCTCCCAATTCTTATTTTTTGGGGTGATTGTTTGAACCCTTTTAAGTAAAAGAGTAAAAGTTACATAATTTCTACTAATAACCAGTTGATATACACAACTTTAGAACGCAATAATGTTTCAGCATCTTTTATCATCATATATTAAACTCTAAAGCTATTTTCTAAAAGAAATTACATGTGTTTTTGAATTCCTTTATGCCTAATTCAGTCAGAATCTTCATTCTGTTCTGGCCCTCGTCCGTGTGTTTTGATGGTGGGTTGATGAGATAGTATTACAGGCTGTAATCCCTCTCCGTAAGCCTTTGGGTCAGTGCTGGGGCTCGAACCCCCCAAGAGCACCACACCGCCAACAGCTGAACCAGCAGGGGCCAACCTGGCTGCTTCCCCTGAAAATGAGCACCGGACACATGTACACACCCACATACACTGTCTCCCACACACACATACATACACACTTACACGCACGAGAATATGCTAGCACTAACCTCAAGACACATACAAGCATGGACATTATCCTGTGAACGTGTGTGGTCTTAGGCCTGATGTTTTGTCATGGTGATAAATAATGACAATTATAAAGCTCCTCTAAACAGCAGGGAACACACACAGGGTAAAATATTGTGAACTACAATACAAAAACAACTGTGTGATAAAAACAGTACTGGTTGGAGTTGATAGGTACTGTAAGCAGTTGGTGTCCTGTTTTGTCTAACCATAACTGTCTATGCACAGTACATTACAAAAAGGAATAAAGGGTTACTTATAAAGGGTTACTTTTTTCACTTTAAGGGCACTACATAGTCACAATAATGAAAAATATAGGTCACGAATAACCCATAACATACATACTGTACATGCATACATACATACATAAAGATAGATAGATAGATAGATAGATAGATAGATAGATAGATAGATAGATAGATAGATAGATAGATAGATACCGTAGTTTTTCTGAAAGAATAAAATAAAAACGATTTAGCGAGCACTTTAAATTGCCGTCCAATGTGTAATAAAGTCAACAACAATATAACGGCAGCAGGAATCGACCTATGACCGGCGATGATACTCCAACACAGCTGACTGACGGGAACGGTAGAGACTAGAAACGCCAACACAACAAGCTACACCCTGAAAAGACGCACTGTTCATCATGGAGCGAAAAGTGGCGAGAGAATTTCGGCATAAGGTGAGCTTTTAAATGGTTACTGTTTAATTTAAAGTATGTGTGGACTGTTTTTATTAGCATTAACGGTTATTATTGGTCTAGTTTTTCTCAGTCGCTGCTCAGGAATGGCGGAGAAGCACATATCCTTCACTTTCATTTTAATATATTTGTAAAGTATGAAAAATGAATCTCCGCCGAGTTTCCGAAATGGATACTATAATTGTATCCATAGGAACCGTCGTAATTCAATCGGTAAAGATTGTTTTGAACCGAAAAGATGTCAAAACCTAGCATCATACTCCAGTTTTTTTGTTCTGTGGTGTTTTAGACGTTTTTATATTTACACTGAACATGTAAAACATGTTACTTGTTTAAAAATTTCGACGTAATGACACATTTCGTCCAATTTTATTGCTTTACGTAAGCCAAAGGTGCAGGTAAAGGCGTAATTTTAAGAAAGGTAGGCTTCACGGTGACGTCACATAATGTACGCGTTCTGATTGGTTGAGCAGGTGACAGGTGTACTGTGTGTTTAAGAAACAGTGATACAACAGGTATTATTTACTTTTTGCCTCCTAAATGGGAAGTTAAGACTTTGTTGTAGTTGCACGTTTGATTTAAATTATTAATTTTAACTGAATTACCTAATTCTGATATCTATTTACATGCTCATGCTTAATTTTAAGACATTAAAGGCTTCCCCTGTGAACTGTGTGTAATTGTAGAATTGCACCATCTGTTGTGTGGTGGATGGAGGAACACAATGAACAGTTTTTCACAGCATTAGCTGAAGTGTCAGAAATGTGTGGTCAGGCGGAAATGATTGCTTATTGCCTGTAAAGGGGGGTGGATAAGCTGCACAAGACTATAAAGACTTGCATTTAATTTTGAATTGTCCTCTATGACAAATCTGTTATATTGTTAGGTGACATTTCAGTTAATTTTTTCCTTTCAAATTACTTTGCATAAACTGTAGAAGAAATTGGTATCAGTTACACACATCTACATTTTATGATGTTAAAGTCCAAAGGTGGACTGTCATCTGGGCTGGTCAGAATGTTTATGACACCTTTAATAGCCTTTTAGCACAAAGTTACTGTTTTATTAACTTTGGCCTGGCACTGGTGTTGATTTTGGTACAATTTGGATTTTTATTTCTCCACAATGTTAATGTAGTTTACCTATGTATTAAAAAAATAATAATAATAAATTATTCATAATAAATGAATAATTAATAAAAAAATATTACTGTCTATCTGCATTCATATTTAACTTATTTGAACATAGAATAAATATATTGATTGATTCATTGATTTAATTAATTAATTAATTAATTTGTTTGTTTAATTATTCACTCTTATTTTTTTAATGTATGTATGTCTCTATTCATTTGTTTGTTCATTTATTCACTTTTACTTATTTTATTCATTTAAGTCTTTCATATAACTCATTCATTCTTTCATATAATGCATTCATTCATTCATTCATACAACCCATTCATTCATTCATGTAACCCATTCATTCATTTAACCCACTCATTCAATAATTTAACCCATTCATTCATTCATTCATATAACCCTCTCATTCCTTCCTTCCTTCATTTATATAACCCTTTCATTCCTTCATTCATTCATTCATATAGCTCTTTCATTAATATAGCTCTTTCATTCATTCACTCACTCACTCATTCATTCATTCATTTGTTCATTCTTTCTTTCATTCATTCACTCATTCATTCATCCATTCACCAATATATGTATTTATTTCTGTATTTGTTTAACTTATTCACTTCAATTCATTTAATTTACTTTAATTCATTATTTCATATAACCCATTTGTTTTTTTATTCACTCATTTTATTTATTTAATGTATGTTTCTATTTATTTATTTATTTTCATTTTATTCAGTTTTATTTATTTTATTAATTTTTATTAATTCTTTCATATAACTCATTCCTTCATTCATTCATTCGTTTGTTCATTCTTTCTTTCTTTCATTCATTCACTCATTCATTCATCCATTCACCCATTTATGTATTTATTTCTGTATTTGTTTAACTTATTCACTTCAATTCAATTTCATATAAATTATATATTTAATTCATCATCTTTCCCATTTGTTTCTTTTTTATTCACTCATTTTATTTATTTAATGTATGTTTCTATTTATTTATTTATTTTCATTTTATTCAGTTTTATTTATTTTATTAATTTTTATTAATTCTTTCATATAACTCATTCATTCATTCATTCATGCATTGTATTTATTTCTGTACTGTTTGTTCTTTTATTCACTCATTTATTTAGTTTATTCATTCTTTTGTTTCTTTGTTTAGTTATTTATTTTAAATGAAAGGTTTGGCTTTTCAATTTAGCACGCTGACCTCACATTACATTAACTTCATTAGCATTCCCATGATAATAATGATGCACCAGCACACTAATGTAAGGTGACACTGCTAGCATGATACACCTCTTTATCTGAGCCCAGGAACATTAACAGGTCCAGTGGAGCAGATCTGAACTAATGATACTCACAATACAGGACAAGATCCACCTGATCTATTCAAGCCAAAACAGCATGAGACCCAGCCAATCTGAGAGACGCATGACTTTCAAACACAAAATAGTTCCTCCACCTCTTTTTCTCTCACGACCTCTCCTCCTCACTTCACTTTCTTCTTAGTCTCTCACTGAGAGAGAAAGAGATGTGTTACATCATTGACTGGCCAAAACGCTTCCTCAAAACATTTCTACAGCAGATTAGCCGCTACCAGGTAAAAGATGTGTGTATGATTGATTTTCTGATTATTAATGATGCTCTAATCAGAGGTTTGTGTGTTTGTGTTGTGCAGGTGGAATTGCTAATTGATAATGAAGCAGAGAAGGACTATCTCTATGATGTTCTCCGCATGTATCATCAGTAAGTATTAAAAATGATTAGCATTTTTTTTTTTAACCCATTTTGGGTTGCAAACCACTGGCTTAATATTTAAGGACCCTGGGTGCTGACATAAAGGTTGCAGGTTCAATCCTAGTTATTACTGTTGCTCAGATTTAAGGTTAGGGATTTGAACAAACAACCGAGCAACCACCTAGAATCCCAAAGCAATGACAATCTAGTGAATTTTGCACAGAAAATGTCAAAAGAAAAGTTTTTTTTTTTTTTTTATCTAGAGCTATGTTTGATAATTCCTCATTAAAGTAAATGTAAATGGCATACAAATACCTCAGAAACAGTAATGTGTCTGGAAAGTTGCTGATAAATAATGTAATTTTCCATCAGTAGTGCTGGCAATCTGTTGATCAAATGAAAACTGCATGGCACATTCATTCAAAAGGACAAACGTATTCAGTGTCTGTTTATCTGTATGTAATAATAGGAAATGCTGAATGCATTCCCTTAGGTCTGTGTTTGTGATCTCGAATGTAAATCAACACGTCATTGCTCCACTGGACAGAAATAAGAGGCTTAATCCAATGGAAAAGTAACCTGGATCAGATCATTTCCACTGTCCTCCATGCATTCAAGGGCAGCCATTCTCTAATGTCCCTTTGTCTCTGATATCTGAGTCAGGAGTGAAATATCAATGATTCATAGAGCAGCTCCCTCTAAATTCATAAGCTGATTTTATATGGGTATAAAGTGTCATTTTCCTCCACAAGCAACAAATCAGAATGTGTTTTATATAGGTTAACTTACAAAATCAGAGCTAATACTACTTGCATATATTAGTTAGAAATTCTGTTGATGACCTTACTGGATTTGGCTAATGTAATTAGATGTTTAACTTTTTTTAATATTTATACTTTATTTTGTTTTATATCATTTTATTTTATTTATTTTTTATATATATATTTTAATTATTTTATTTTATGGAAACATGTATGAAAACAGTCATTATTTTTTTGCAATTCCAGTCTAACTTTAAACCTAACCTTACTCTATGAACTTAAGGCTTTATGCTTTTATGTTTTTGACCTCTCATTTGACTTGATACAAATGATTGAATACTAGAGAATACTGAATCAGTTATAGTCTAAGAAAAGTTAATTAAGTTAAAGTTAAATATAAAATCCTTATCTTGAGCACAAACTGTTTTTGCTGTTCTGAAGTAACCCTTCTGTTTGAATGTTCTCAATCAGGCCCTGTTTAAATGGCTCTTCTCTGCCCTTTAGATCCATGGACCTGACTGTCCTGGTCGGTGACCTGAAACTGGTGATAAATGAGCCCAAACGCCTTCCTCTGTTCGATGCCATCAGACCCCTGATTCCCCTAAAGCACCAGGTGCAGTACGACCAGCTCACGCCCAAAAGATCCAGGTGAGAGAGGAAATGAGGAACACAAAGAATTATGAGGTGTTAAAAAGGGGTTAATAGGGTGTGATGCTTTGTGCAGTATGGAAATCTTTCTCTGCATGAATAGCAGAGAAAGCAATAAAGACAGAGAGAGAAAGAACATTGGAAATCAGAGGAGGTAGAATGACAGCCACTGCTCTCATCTCCAAAGAGAATCATTGTTTTCTCTCGTGCTCGGTCAAACGTGGTTATGAGCACAGAGAGAGAAGGTTTATTCAACCGTGTCTGATGCACAGAACTAATAGGACCACAATGTACTGGATTCTGTTTCCTCTTGCTGTATCTTTCTCAGAGAAAATAAGGAATAATATTATATTATATATATATATATGTATGTATGTGTGTATATATATATATATATATATATATATATATATATATATATATATATATATATATGTGTGTATGTGTGTATATGTGTATATATGTACATGTATATGTATATACATGTGTATATATGTATATGTATATACATGTGTATATATGTATATGTATTTATATGTATATGTATGTATGTATGTACAGTGGGTACGGAAAGTATTTCAGACCCCCTTAAATTTTCACTATGTTATGTTGCAGCCATTTGCTAAAATCATTTAAGTTCATTTTTTTTTCCTCATTAATGTACACACAGCACCCCATATTGACAGAAAAACACAGAATTCCTGACATTTTTGCAGATTTATTAAAAAAGAAAAACTGAAATATCACATGGTCCTAAGTATTCAGACCCTTTGCTCAGTATTTAGTAGAAGCACCCTTTTGATCTAATACAGCCATGAGTCTTTTTGGGAAAGATGCAACAAGTTTTTCACACCTGGATTTGGGGATCCTCTGCCATTCCTCCTTGTAGATCCTCTCCAGTTCTGTCAGGTTGGATGGTAAACGCTGGTGGACAGCCATTTTTAGGTCTCTCCAGAGATGCTCAATTGGGTTTAAGTCAGGGCTCTGGCTGGGCCATTCAAGAACAGTCACAGAGTTGTTGTGAAGCCTTTCCTTCATTATTTTAGCTGTGTGCTTAGGGTCATTGTCTTGTTGGAAGGTAAACCTTCAGCCCAGTCTGAGGTCCTGAGCACTCTGGAAAAGGTTTTCGTCCAGGATATCCCTGTACTTGGCCGCATTCATTTTTCCCTCGATTGCAACCAGTCGTCCTGTCCCTGCAGCTGAAAAGCACCCCAACATCATGATGCTGCCACCACCATGCTTCACTGTTGGGGCTGTATTGGACAGGTTATGAGCAGGTTTTCTCTACACATACTGCTTAGAATTAAGGCTAAAAAGTTCTATCTTGGTCTCATCAGACCAGAGAATCTTATTTCTCACCATATTGGAGTCCTTTAGATGTTTTTTAGCAAACACCATATGGGCTTTCATGTGTCTTGCACTGAGGATAGGTTTCCGTCAGGCCACTCTGCCATAAAGCCCCGACTGGTGGAGGGCTGCAGTGATGGTTGACTTTGTACAACTTTCTCCCATCTCCCAACTGCATCTCTGGAGCTCAGCCACAGTGATCTTTGGGTTCTTCTTTACCTCTCTCACCAAGGCTCTTCTCCCCAATAGCTCAGTTTGGCTGGACGGCCAGCTCTAGGAAGGGTTTTGGTTGTCCCAAACGTCTTCCATTTAAGGATTATGGAGGCCACTCCATTTTTTTGAACTTTTTTTTTTGTAACCTTGGCCAGATCTGTGCCTTGCCACAATTCTGTCTCTGAGCTCTTCAGGCAGTTCCTTTGTCCTCATGATTCTCATTTGCTCTGACATGCACTGTGAGCTGTAAGGTCTTATATAGACAGGTGTGTGGCTTTCCTAATCAAGTCCAATTAGTATAATCAAACACAGCTGGACTCAAATGAAGGTGTAGAACAATCTCAAGGATGATCAGAAGAAATGAACAGCACCTGAGTTTTCTGTCAATATGGGCGCTGTGTGTAGATTAATGAGGAAATAAATGAACTTAATGATTTTAGCAAACGGCTGCAATATGAAAAAGAGTGAAAAATTTAAGGGGGTCTGAATAATTTCTGTACCCACTGTGTATATATGTATATGTGTGTATATGTATGTATATATATATATATATATATATATATATTTGTGTGTGTATTATTTTAAGTTTTAGGCAAGGCTTTGTAAAAAAAAAAGTTCATCTTGAGTTTCCTTTTGAAGTTATTATATTATTGTAATTTGTGGAACATGTTACATTTCACTAAAGATCACTTTTACTGATTTCTTCTGCCACTATTTTGTCCATTTTTGTCTTGAGCAGGAAGTTGAAGGAAGTCCGTCTAGACCGCACACACCCTGAGGGTCTTGGTTTGAGTGTTCGAGGTGGGCTGGAGTTTGGCTCTGGACTGTTCATATCGCAGATAGTCAAAGATGGACAGGCAGGAAATGTCGGCCTGCAGGTAAAAACAAAAATTCAGAAAAACTTGATACCTGGTTATACAGCTTCATTTATATCTTTGTATAGCAAGTACAGGTTGGTTTCAGTAAATAATGCCCCATGTATGAGCGTGTTGAACTTTTTTGGACCCTAAGTAGTCACTCTCTTGTCTTATATTAAATATCTGACAACAGATATATTAAACTTTCAAATGAATACACTGGCTGCACAAAAGACATGTGAAACCGTCATGATCAGTGCACCTTCTTTCCACTAGAGGGAGCAATAAGCCTTCTTAAATTCTTCCTGTCCTCTTTCAAACAGTTGTCTTCCTCTGCTGTAATCTCCATGATCAATGTTTGTCCCGCAGTAAAACTCAAAGTAAATTCTTAATGGTGCTACCTTTGTTGTGACCGAGACTTAAAATATATAAAAAATATTCTTGTCTAATTAAAATGGGTTTTTGTGTATGTGTTTCAAAGTAATATCAATGTCATTTGCTGTGTCTTCAGGTTGGCGATGAGATTGTGCGTATTAATGGCTACTCCATCTCCTCCTGTATTCATGAGGAGGTTATCAACCTCATTAAGACCAAGAAGACTGTGTCTCTGAAAGTCCGCCGTAAGATTTTTCATTTCTATATCCTCATCTGCTGAGCTGACCTTATTAATTAGAGTACAAAATTTATTGCATCTAATTCTACTGGGACTAATTTATTGATTTAGCTGTCAGTTCTAATGATTCACTCAGTTGAATAATGATTGATTTAACAGTTGAGCAATTAATGAGGAAACAGTGTCTTTCTTCAGAAGAGTTTATTATTGGGATTGCCTTTAGCTAAACTTATTATTTATTCACTATTGATTGATGGGGTTTTGATTATTCTCATTGTGACATTCTGTTTACAGATGTGGGAATGATTCCTCTCAAGAGGTAATTTTGTGACTTTTGCTAGCACACTAATGTCTTTATTTCTATAAAAATATTGTTAAAATATTTTAATTATTCTCCTAATCAGCTCTTCTGATGACCCTCTGAAGTGGCAGTTTGTGGATCAGTTTGTGTCTGAGTCAGGGGTAAGAGTTTCCTTCTCCATGTTTTAACACTATAAAGCTGTATCATATTTGATAATCAAATTTCTCTAAATCAAAAGTTTGCTGAAAAACCTGTTGTACACTATCTTATACATGCCTTCTGTCGTCTGATTGATAGATTAGTTTTTTAGCTAATAAAAGTGCAGTTAGATTACTGTACTAATTACTCTCTCTAAAAAATATTGGATTACTAATTGCTAATAAGTATCTCGACTAGTTGAACAATACAAGGATAGACTCTTTTAATATCAAATAAATAATATAATGAGGCGCAATTTTTTTCTTGAGCTGACCAAAGTGTATAAAGGAGAAGGTTACATACATTTTAAAATTGTTTTATTGTTTTATATAGAATTGTTGTGTACAGTATTTAATGCAATTACATCAAATGTATTTGAATTACAGAAAAAAAAAACATTTGAGTAATCCCTTACTTTACCTTTTCAAGGGAAACGTAATTAAATTACAGTAATTAGATTACATCCAATACTTATTATAATTCTTTAAAAAAAAGTCCCCCTTCCAGTCATGATTCACGTTTGTTGTTATTGTTGTTGTTTTTTTGCTGTTAAATCTTTTCTGATGCTTCTGTAAACATAAGCATAACTTTTATATTGTTAGTTATATTTTAAGAATAACACTTACTGGACTGAAGCAACATAGGTTTACCTGATTATCCATACATAATTATAATATGTAATATGAATATGATATATGATTTGATAATTATTTGTTCATTTCTAAATCATTAAACACAGATCAGGCATAACATTATGACCACTGACAGGTGAAATGAATAACACTGATAATCTCTTCATCACGGCACCTGTTATTGGGTCAAAGTTGATGTTAAAAGCAGGAAAATTGGGCAAGCGTAAAGATTTCATCGAGTTTAACAAGGGCCAAATTGTGACAACTGGATCGGAGGATCTCCAAAACTGCAGCTCTTGTGGGGTGTTCCTGGTCACAGGTCACAGTGCATCACAGTTTGTTGCTTATGGGGCTGCATAGCCACAGACCTGTCATCCAAATTCCCCAGATCTCAATCCAATCGAGCGTCTGTGGGATCTGATGAACAAACAAGTCCGATCCATTTTATTTACAGGACTCGAAGGATCTGTTACTAACATCATGGTGTCAGATACCACAGCACACCTTCAGGGGTCTAGTGGAGTCCATGCCTCGACGGGTCAGGGCTTTTTTGGTAGCAAAAGGGGGACCAACACAATATTAGGAAGGTGGTCATAATGTTATGCCTGATCAGTGTATGTTTTGTCCTCACAATAATAACTACAGAGTTTACATCCTAAACGCATTTTAATATTAAATTAAGACATATTATTTGGTGATATAGAGTGACAACAAATATTTACAGATTACATTACTATTGGAATTTCATCTAAATTGTTCATATAAATAACAGAAACCGCACCAAATCTGACAATGTGTTTTTTCATCCTCAAGAATGACTTGATATTCTCCTATAGTCAAGTCAAGTCATCTTTATTTATATAGCGCTTTTTACAATGCAAATTGTGGCAAAGCTGCTTTACATTAATAAGAAAATGGTGTCATTGTGCAGCTTATTCTATATATTATTGATTCATTCCAACAAATGGAGAAAAAACCTTGGGAGAAACCAGGCTTAGTCAGGGGGCCAGTTCTCCTCTGGCCAACAGTGAAAACTTGTCGCATAAAATATTGTGCATAAAATCCTGATGTATAAAATAGGATACTCTTTTTGGGGTACTCAAAGATTTTTGAAGTCTTTTGTCTCAAGGATTAACATACTGTTTCTTATTATAATAAAATATGTTTCTGAATATTATGTCATTGGTCAGGTTTTACAGGGTTAAACAAGTTGAAAGTATTTTTTAATTTAGCCATATTTTTTGACTGTTCCCTCACAGGAGAAGAAGACCAGTATTGCTGGCTTGACTTCAATTGGAGGGAAAGAGATCAAGGAAAAGAAAGTATTCCTTAGTTTGGTGGGCACCAAAGGCATGGGAATAAGGTAAGGAAGAAACTGAACTGATTCTACCGCCAATAATGGAACATAATTTACAAAATCTTTAAAGGTTTATTGATGCATATTGTCTTAATGTACTTATTATACATTAAATGCAACATCTTGTGACAAAGAAATACTCTCCGTTGTAGCATATCGAGTGGACCAACACAGAAACCAGGCATCTATGTGAGCAATGTGAAGCCAGGTTCACTCTCTGCTGAAGTGGGCTTACAGGTCATTTAATTTAATTTCTTAGATTGAACTGCTTTAATGGACCATTGCTGTTTGATTCAAGTGTAGTTACACACTTGTACGTGTCTGTTTGTGGGACTTGTAGGTTGGGGACCAGATTGTGGAGGTTAATGGGGTGGAATTCACCAACCTGAGTCATCAAGAAGTAAGCAGGAGCTTGCTGGAAAAAGTCAAACAATTCATTAAGAACCTCTGCATATTTAAACTGTAACCATGTTGGTTAATGTGTGTGTTTTCAGGCAGTGAGAGTGTTAAAGAGCAGCAGGAGTCTAACCATTACTGTCCTCACTGGAGCTGTAAGTTCACTGAGAGCCCAATAATACATTTCTGCCATTAGATAATCTCAAAGACTTGCTGCAAAACTTTTATCTCTCTGAAGGGCTGTGTGGAAAATAAAGCTGTTTGCCTAGTATAAAGCTCATGTAACTGACAGCTGTAGACTAGCATAATAAATTGTGGAGATGTTATTTGTATTATGTTGTTTACCGGTGCATTAGTATTTTAACTGGCATTTTAGTTTGTAAATGTTTGTGAATTGTGCTTAGTTCATGACATATAGGCTCCCAGTAACATATAACACCTTGTGCTTCAAGCATGTGATCTGTACAGTATATAAAGGATTGTATTTGTGTGTATATTTCTGCAAAAGTGCTGATTTGTCTACTGTATGTTTCAGGGAAGTGAGCTGTTTATGACGGATGAGGAGCGGCTGGCGGTTGAAGCTCGACGTGAGCTGGAGAGACAGGAGCTAATGCATCAGAAGAGGGTGGCATTAGAGACCAACAAAATCATCAAAGAACAGCAGGAGAAAGAGCGCCAGTCAGTGAAAAACCACACAACTAAACAAAATAAGCCTTATTCAAGACTTTTGTTCTTTTATATGTAAACGCCTGCATCGTTCCTCCAAGAACATAATTTTGTGATATAAATGTACTTATATAGGCCACATAACCAGATTATTCCAGTATAAGTTTCAAATAGCTACAGTAGAATTTAGAATAGGTCAAAAAAGATTTTCAGAAAAAAAACTTTTGGGGACATTTTGATTCAAATCACAGACGTGTATATCTTGAAATTACCTCACATCCCCATGTAAAACAATCATGTAAAACAACAAAGACTCTAGACATAACAATTCACAAAAACATTGAAGGACCTTCAAAAGATTCACAGATGAACATACAAAACACAAATGTTAATGACACAGCAAAATTCTTAACTAAAAGCAGTTAAATTCTATTTTACAATACAATTATGCATAACTGTACCTTTTGTTATAAACATTTTAGATACTATTTTCTTGTGGTTAAAACAAAATATATCCACTCTATAATAATTTATTATCTTTAACAGACATATTTACATTATAAAATCACTTGTTGGTGTACTTAAATACTTCATTGATTTACTTTTTTAAATAAATAACATTTATAATCATGCTTTATAATACTTTTTGTTATTTCCTGTTGTCAGTAATGAATATGATGAATCATTACCAGTGCTGAGAAATTGTCTTTACTTTAAAGACATATAATTAATTGAGTTATTATCAGTTTTAGTGTTTCATATATACAATATTTTGCAGGAGGAAGATGGAGATATCACAGAAGACTGCAGAGGAAGAAGAACGCCATCGCAAAGAGATGGAGAGGTAACACGTGTAATGTTGCCAAGCAAAAATATCTTCAAAGTAAACAGACCTCAGAAGTCAGAGTAGAGCAAATTGATGTTGATGAAAGCAGCGTTGTGAGGGATGGAAGCACATTCTGTTTGATATGTCCTAAGTCACTTCTAATTTTCACAAAATGCAAATGAATGCATTTGTGAAAATGCATTCAGATTTCATACATAATGAATACGACAAATAAATAAATGTAACAAATAAAATGTAATGTAATGTTTACTGTAAAAGTGGTAAACTTCTTGACGTTTGTGTTGATTGTGTTGATGTTCATTCCAAATATATATGTCTACTCAGAAATGATTTAGCTGGCTTGACTGGATGGATGACTGCCCATTTAATGTGTTGTGTTATGTTGTGTTGTGTGTGTGTGTGGGTGTGCCAGAATTGACGCAGCGGAAAGGAAGCACCACACAGAGTGGGAAGAAGATTGGGGCTCCAAGGAAAAATCCAAATCTCCTTCCCCCTCCCCTTCCCCCTCTCCCTCACCCCCGCCAACTACACGCCTCACACCTTCACCCAAACCCAAAACCTCTAGTAAGTTGACAACACCTATAAAACTTCTCCAGTGCATGGACTTTGAATGCCCTCAGTAGAATTACACTCTTCTCTACATTTCAGAGAAGCATGTTACCCTGTCTAAAACGGTACCGATAATGCACCATTACTCGTTTCTTCTCTGCATGAATGGATGTGCATTTATGTTCTAAATGCATCATCTCTCTTTGTGTGCTCTTTGTCTTTCTGTGTATTCTGTTGTGCCATGTCTGTCACTTCCTGGTTCCATCAGCTGCTGAGTCCTATGAAGAAGACACAGAAGAAGTAAGTGAAGTATTCATATGGCATTATAGACAAAGACTCCCTTTGACAAACTTCTTTTTAAGACACTTCACCTGCATGTAGACTATCCTCCTTGTCTTGTTTGTTTGGATCTTTTGGTAGCTTTTGGATGAATGAATCTGCAGAATACTCTTTATCATGGCTGAGTTTTTGCATGGAACTAATGTATCACTCTTGCTATCTTAGCGTTCGGTTGGTTTTACCGTTACGAAGGGAAGTTGCCCACTCTCAAAAAGGTACATTGTGTGCTACAAGCTTGTTGTGCTGTTTTGGTGTGCTAGAACTATGGAAAATGTTGTTCATCTTGGAGATATGTATAAAGTTATGTTGCATGGTAGTTAGGTTGACATTGGTGAAAAGTCCACTAGGTGTTCTCAAATCACTTTGGATGTTTAGAAAGGAAAAGAGACCAAAAAGAAGAAGAAGATGTCTAAGACTGACACTCTTCCAGCTGAGAAAAAGAACAAGAAAGAGATGGAATTTGAGCTGAAACTTGCCAAGGAGAAGGAAGAAATACTTGAGCGAGAGAAGCAGATGAAAATCAGCAGACTTCTGCAAGAGGTATCAGACTTGTTACAGTGAGGTTACAGTAGGGTTTCCTGACTCATATTGTACTCTCAGTTTAATGTGTGTAAATGATTCAGTCTCTTTGGCCTCATTGATTGTTGAAATGTACCCATTTGAACGGAGACTAAAGCCTTGTTTCCACCGAAATTACTCTGAACAATTAGGGAACTTTTGAACTTTTTTTACCCCAGACCTGCTGCTCTGTGTTTCCTTAGCTGTCTAAAGTACCCTGAAGATAAGTCCAGTGCTGTGCGCGACTTTCCAGTTATTGCTGGATTTTATCCTCCGCATATAAACTTAATAACGCCTGAACCCAGTCATCGGTGCATAGCTCGTATTTTTTCACTCCAACGTTGATTCGAATAGCAAACAACTGTTACTGCACGCACTGCAATAGACTTTTAAAAATTGAGGTTGAAATAAAATACTGCGTGGAGTTAAACAATTAGCATTTTCAGCGCCCAAGTCCCACCCCCGAAAGTTCCTGAACTTTAAAAAAGTACTACCTCGTGAGCAGGGATGTTTTGAGGGGAGAATTTTTACTCAGAACTTGGTTCTCAGAACCCCAAAGTCCCTAGTTCCTGGGGAAAGTCCCTGCGGTGGAAACTGGGCTTAAATTAATTTTAGCTGGTTTCTGCACTATTGTACCCTTTCTAATGGCAGTCCACCACATTCTCATTAGTATATCAAAGATTCCATCTTTGGATGTGGCTTTACTAATTCAACTAGGTGTCAGAAACTGAGAGGGAAGATCTGGAAGAGTCGGAAAAGGTGCAGCATTGGGTGGAAAGGCTCTGTCAAACCAGACTAGAGCAAATCTCCTCAGTTGAAAATGAGTCTCCAGAGGTAAAGTCTATCAAGTTGTACTCAAATGTCCTAATATGTGTTGGTCTTCTAGTCCATGGTTTGTTAGTTCAGATCTCTAAGCAATTGAAGTGTACCTCTAGATGTCTCCAACCCGTTCTCCTGTGTCAACTGGTCCCACCAAGAGGAGGTTCCCTGGAGGCTTGACATTGGCCACTACTGACCTTGATGACATAAACTTAGATGATGTGGATCAAAGTCTAAGGCAGCCTTTGAAAAGACTAGCCCCAACTCCACCTACATCCAACCAAGCTCCACCTCCCTTACCACGCCCTCCACCCTCACCCCGACTTTACCAGACATCCAACCATCGCCCTCCATCTCCAAGAACACAGCACCTAATGCAACCCAGTCCCAGACCAGGTCCTCAACGCCCACCTTCCCCAACAGCCACTAGGGTACTGCCTTCTTCAAAAGGTCATAGCCGGCCACCCCCTTCTGCCCCACTATTCTCCTCCAGAGGTCTGTCCTCATCTCAGCCACCTCCCCCTCCCCCTCCTCCTCCCCCTCCACCACCACCGCCGCCTCCTCCGCCACCTCCACCACCCTTGCACATGGAGGACAAGTACCATGCAGGGTCATTCAACTATCCTCGCTCCCCAAGCTTATCTGAACAAGGGAGCAGGTTTGGGGACAATGGTTACAGGCAGAGAGGGGGCTTCCACTCCACCATCCCTAGTGAACTCTCACGCCCACCCAGCCCGATGGTTGACCGCAACTTGACGGTTAGCATAGTCAACATTTTTATCTGTGTGAGAGTTGATTGTATATGTCGTATAGGGGTGGGAATTTTTAGTCACATCACAATTCAATCCAATTTGATTCCAAATTGATTTCATGATGCATAGTATTGCTATCTTCACTCAAATGGCCCCCAATATTGAATCTGCAACACTGTGGAAACCCCATAGAGATGCAAATCCTGTGCAATGAAACCTGTGAAAGCACTGATAATTCTGTTTGTCATTTCCGGTCTTTTTTTAAATTTAGATGCTTGTTTTTGTACGGAACTGGCAGCTAGCTGAACATGCTTCTAGGTGTCATTGCACTGTCACCCCCCAAAAATTTAACTTTACCCACCTATTATGTCATGCATACATGCATGCATGCATGCCTTGAGTGTGTTGTTTTGTAGATGAGAATACCCATTTTTGATTTGAAGATGTTTGTTAGGATACATTTCATTTGGGGTGAAAAGCATGTTGTTTAGTTTGACAACATTGCAATACCAGTGATGCCAATCATTGTTAGACTGTTGAAAACCTTATCCTTGTGGTCCAGGTGATGAGAAACACATCTCATGCTAGCAGGATATCCACCTCTAATAATCCACTGGTGAGTCCTTAGTTTGTAAATGATACATGCTACACTGGACCTTCCGCTCCATTTTTATCTCTTTTACAGCAGAAATATCTTTCCAACAGTTCTCCATCCATGCCTGTTTCTAGAGATTACTCTGTTTTCCTGGTCTAAATATAAGAACACCATTTCAAAATCACAAAGCCCCGGACATGACATGTAAGAAAAAAAAATAAATAAATTGTGCGCACAATTTACTAATTCGTTCCTTCAATTTATAAATCATGTGCATGAATTATAAATCGAGGGAATGAAATAGTAAATCATGTGCATGATTTAGCCTGCATGTCATGTGTGGGGCTCCATATGAAATAAATAAGTAAAAAAAATTATATATATATATATATATATATATATATATATATATATATATATATATATATATATACGGTGAGATTTTATGAAACTGTAACTCTTTGCTCTGTATTTTTTATACATATAAGATATATGCATACCTCCTTTTATTTGTGAAGTAATGTATTTAAAAAGCCATTTCACAAAATTATCATTATTACTAGAAAGATAAAGGCTGACATTTTGCGTGATCTATATGTTTACTATATGAAATATTTTGTTTTGTGTGATTTGGATTGCGTAATTCTTGAAGGCATACATGCCCTGACCTTAAGTTTGTGTCCCTGACTGCTAACCTCTGCATAGCAAATAGCCCCCAGCCCTCCAAACCAGAGGAGACAGGTCAACCCTGTCATGTCTAAACCTGTCATGCTACCAAGTCAGTCCTCACACAGACCCACACTTCGCTCGGAGACCATGGTAAGACAGGAAGAACCCGTGTGTGTACATGCGACTATGATTATGATGATGATGCATGCATAAGCTACTGGATCTTTATGACTTTGACTCATTGGTTTAATTGTTGCTCCAATTGCTATTTGACTCACTGATTATAATTTGAGTTTTTCAAACTCAAGGAGGACTCGATAGATGCAACTCTTACCGATTGCACTGATTAAGAAGACAGAAAGAAAAGCACAGGAGGGTAGAGAGGTGAAATTAAAGGTGCTTTTTCCATTGGCATACACAATGAGACTTTCAGAATTATAGTGTCCTTGATTGATCAGCATGACAAACCTAGACATGGTGTCCCTGTCCCCCATCAGACTCTCAGTCCTGTTTCATCATATCACAAAGGAAGTTAATCACTTTGCCCTGTCCTTGTGCCTCCTTAATTTAAGTGAATGGGTGCTTGCCAATTCTGTGTTTATTTTAGGAGGGTAACAAGAAGGTCAAGAGAGTCATACCTTGTTCCCTTGAGGTGTCTATTCAGTCTTTCTTAATTTTGTTAAAAGTGTTTGCACAGGGTTAAGGCCCGTTCACACCAAGAATGATAACTATAAAGATAACTATATTTGCATCCACACTAACGAACGATAGTCGTTCATTTTAAGCTCACACACTGCGGTTTCAAAGTGTGTACAACGTTTTTGCTGTTCTTGTTGCATTTACATGTTTTTAACCAGCAGATATCCCCAGCATGCTGTTTCGAGTGAGAAGCTAATCGATCTAATCTAACCGTGAATTTAGCTGACGTAGTCAATATAGTGGAATAAAAAAACGCCTGGTCTTTTTTACTGCAGCTTCAAAGGAAGCAAATCAATGTTGTCAAAACTAGCGCTGGATACCTGAGGTAATGTTATGTTAAACTGTTTGCTAGCCTGGCATAGTGATCTCATCGTTAATACTTCTCACCAATTATTTCGAGAGTATACTATGACCGATTGTTTTATGTATCCATTTTCTTTAAAGTATCCTTGAAAAGGGGGTTTGACTTGTCAAACAGTGGTGGCTTTTTCTGGACCTTTGTGATTAACCTCTCCGCAATGTTGTCTGCCATTTTAAATGTGCAAGCCCTTGAATTAGAATGGATTCTGATTGGCTTGTAGTGTTTTATGTTCAACAGCTTAATTTTATCATATTAATAGCATGATGCATAAGCCTAATGATCTATCTTGTTCACTCTTATCTAAAGAACAAGGTGTCATTTCTCTCAAATGATCCAGTACCTTATAGCCTCACCATCACTGTTGTCCCATATGTAATGGTCCATCAGTGCAGTCAAGCAGTGTTGTTGTATAGCTCACAGACACCTGAATTCATAGAAAATAGTTAATAGACCAATGTGCCATGCTGAGGTAAAGCTTATATGGCACGTAATGGTCCAAGCATTTAGTGTGTTATTGTGAGGTGTTATTAAGAGTTAGTCACAATTATGTTTGTTTCAGCCCCCAGAGATGCTCAAACGGATGGTCACGTACAACACGTCCTTTAAATCCACCAAGAAACAAGTAACTGTTATCATTACTTTGTGTTACACCCCTCCTCTCTCTCGAGTGAAGTCTCTGCTCTGTGAGTGTGTGCATTTGTATGTGAATGTGTATACTACATTTCTAACAATATTTCCCTGGGGATATTGGTAAAATGTATCCATCTGAGCTGATTTTAAATCTAGTTTTGTTTCCTTGACAATAATTATAGGGGTCATATAATGAGCAATACTTGCTGTAAAAACTAAAAATGTTGTGTGTGATTGAATGAAAGCGCTGCTGTTATTTTTCTTAAATGGGTCTTTATATAGAAGTCTTAAAGGCCCAGCAGCACAAAAAATTGGCCCATTTAATAAAAAACAAAACATGAATGTTTTAGTGGATTAAATTATATGAAAATACATTATATGAACCCTCTAAGGTCTGAATTTTGGTTTGTTATCGCATAAAAAAAAACCTGCTGGATGGAAACGCTAAGATGTGCATAAATTTTATATATATATTATATATATATATATATATATATATATATATATATGAAAATAATAATAATTAACATTAAAAAAAACTTGTGGATATGTTTGAGCCAATAAGAAAACATGCGCATAAACTATGATGGAAACACATTTAATGAATAAATTCCTCGATGTGCATCAAAAAAATCATGTGACTTTGCATGATGGGATGGCATAACGGGACTAACCACTGGGCCGATCTTATTGCACAGCAACTGAATTGCTGTGTGCATTTGTATTATTATTATTATTTTTTTTTTCCATGAGGAAGAGCATCACCAGAGGTCTCTGTGTTTCTATTTTGTTGGTTCAGTAGGTGTTAAACCTTGATTGATTATTTGTCTTGATGGAAGGCCAATGGTTATAAATGTGTTGTGGTTGTGAGAGAACCATTATATTGTACCTAAACACCATTGCAGATGATTGTCTATTGACACCATCCGATTAGAAAGCTACCAATGGATCCAACAAATCAAAAATACATCCTTTCTCAGTAGTAGTAGTAGTAGTAGTAGTATATTATTCACTGTGCTATACTGTTTCATATGTTATGTTACATTGTTCTATTTATTGACTTTTTATATTGTTTGTATTTATAAAGAAATTTAGTTGAATCTAACCTGTTCCTGCATTAACTTTAATTCAAATATAAACATACTAAGTGGAGTAAGCAACAGTTTTTTTTGCATAAATATGCACACAGCAAAATTTTGTTTGTGATGCCAGCTGATTGTCTTATATTACAGTTGTCTTATAGACCTATAGATGTGGGTATACATTGTTGTAAAAACCAGCATATGCTGGTTATGTATGTTTTGAAGAATGCCAGCTGGTTTGAGCTGGTTTAAGCTGGTTCTTAGCTGGTTATAAGCTGGTCCTGAGCTGAAGCTAGTTACGTAGGACCAGCACTTGACCAGCTTAAACCAGCTCAAACCAGCTGCTATGCTTCAAAACATACCTAACCAGGTATACCTAACCACCCTGTTTTTTTAACAGGATATAGCATTACGCATAAGCAAAAGCATTTTCGGTTACCAGCTTCATCGTAGAAATACTCATGATCATCAATTCATTCTGAAAGTGAAAAGTCCAACAATATGGAGGATGACAAGATGAAGCGAGTAGCATTCAGCTGGTCATGTGATTTCAATCCTCTCTATGTAGAATTAAACAGTTTTTTTTAGACCAGCGATATTACTGCAGTTTATCTTATGTGATTGTACGTTATTTTAAATTTTTTCTAAATATGCTATTAGTTTTGTGTTTAAATGGCAATAAAAATACAGAGTGCAGGTGCTTTTTATGGCCATGCCTAACTACTGAGGCATGTTTTTTTTAAACGCTGATCTGGAAGAGGAAATGGAACCTGACATTGATTGGATTAGTGTGACAATTATCCAGATATATAGTGTTCATTTGGGAAATCAGTGAGCACTTAGTTGTTTATGTTCAAATTATGTCCTTGGATTGAACCACATTTGTTTTGCAGGGATTTCAGAAATACGTGGATGATTTTGATCCATATTCCATGGTACTGTAACCATTTACATTAACAATTCTCTCTGTACCCTTTTGCCATTTTTATATTTTATAACATAGTTATGCCTAACTCCCTGAATGTTCCTCTATGAAATATTATTTTTACCATCTTTGCTCAAACTGTCTATGTTTTAATAGTTCACGGCTGAGCAGATAGCTGGCAGAGATGTGCGACTTTTGAGAATTAAGAAGGTAATTAAGACAATAAGAAAAAAAATGTTAGCAACATCTTTAAAATGGAAAGCAAGAATTGGGAGATTTTTTTATTCATTCCATTCACATTCTTTAGGAAGGAAAGCTTGATCTGGCTATAGAGGGAGGGATTGACTCCCCGTTGGGAAAGATTGTGGTGTCATCTATCTATGAGGGAGGTGCAGCAGATAAACATGGTAAGTCATACAAAAATAACTTATATATAATAATAATAATAATAATAAATAAGTTTCCAGAATATCAAAGAGATTTAGGGGTTTGTTCTTTTGACTTTAGGCTTTAGCAAACACCTTAGCAACTGCACAACAATGCTCTTAGAAAACTACTTGGGATCATGCAAAAGTCTAGTTTGGCTCTCTAGAGTCATTTATGATATTTATTGTATTGACTTTAAGCAGGTAATTTTGAAACAAAATTAAATGTGCTTTTGTTTCTTCAATTTATTGCTGATAATTTTCCTTGTTTTTGTCCATGTTATCTCAGGTGGAATTGTGTCGGGTGATGAGATTATGGCTGTTAATGGAAAAATCCTGACGGATGTGACTCTAGCTGAAGGACAGACCTCAATGGCTCAGGCCTGGAACAGTGGAGGGGTATGGCCCTCATTACAGTAGAGCAACCAATCACTTTAAATCGGTTGATCTGTCTGAACAAAGTGTCTTGGGGTGAAGAAGACCATGCAGTCATTGGAGCCAAATGGTTTGCACACTCATTTACACAAATCAGGCCTAACATTATGACCACTGACAGGTGAAGTGAATAACACTGATTATCTCTTCATCACGGTGGGAGTGGTGTAAGTGGGTGGGATATATTAGGCAACAAGTGAACATTTTGTCCTCAAAGTTGATGTATTAGAAGCAGGAAAATTGGGCAAGCATAAGGATTTGAGCGAGTTTAACAAGGGCTAGACAACTGGATCAGAGCATTTCCAAAACTGCAGCTCTTGTGGGGTGTTCCTGGTCTGCAGTGGTCAGTATTTATCAAAAGTGGTCCAAGGAAGGAACAGTGGTTAACCGGCGACAAAGTCATGGACGGCCAAGGCTCATTGATGCATATGGGGAGCAAAGGCTGGCCCATGTGGTCGGATCCAACAGAGGAGCTACTATAACTGAAATTGCTCAAGAAGTTAATGCTGGTTCTGATGGAAAGGTGTTAGAATACACAGTGCATCACAGTTTGTTGCATATGCGGCTGCATAGCCACAGACCAGTCAGGGTGCCCATGCTGACTCGTGCCCATGCTGACCCCTGTCCACCGCCGAAAACTCCCAACAGTGGGCACGTGAGCATCAGAACTGGATCACAGAGCAATGGAAGAAGGTGGTCTGTTCTGATTAATCACGTTTTATTTTACGTCACTTGGATGGCCGGGTGCTTGTATGTCACTTACCTGGGGAACACGTGGCACTTTTGGAAGAAGGCAAGCCAGCTACGGGAGTGTGCTTTGGGCAAAGTTCTGCTGGCAAACCTCCTGCCATCCATGTGGATGTTACTTTGACATGTATCACCTACCTAAGCATTGTTGCAGACCATGTACACCTTTTCATGGAAATGGTATTCCCTGGTGGCTCTGGCCAGGATAATGTGCCTTGCTACAAAGCAAAAATGGTTCAGGAATGGTTTGAGGTGGACCGAGATCCACCTTTTTAGTGATCTGCTTATTTGGTGCACACCAAGGTTCAGATGGTAGCGTTCATACTTATTCAAATGAACTGCACTAACAGAGCAATCGCTCCAGTTTTTTTTAATCAAACCAAATCTGCCAAGTGTGAACACACCCTTAAATACATCTTTTGTCAGTTACACTTCTTAGTTAAATTCACTCAGGATCATTCATCAAATTCAACACATTCCTCACCCTCTTGGGTTTGTGACTATTTTGAAAAATCTGATATTGCTTTCCACTACAAATAAGAGTCTTGCTCTCATATTACATCTGACCATTACAAGTGAGGAATACAGTAAGCGATTCATCGAGAAGAGTCAAATAGACACAAGAAGTGCTCACAATACAAGTTTCAGACATTGCTCAGAGTAGCATAAGTTAGAATAGGGAGGGATTAGAAGAAAGGATAGTTTTTTTTTTTTTTTTTTTTATGATGGGGCTAAGTGTTAACGAATGAGATGAGTTTTCAGCTGTCCTGAATGTAAACAACCAAATTTTCAGCAGTTACATTTACACAACTTTTTATAACTTTTAAACCTATGTAGCTTTGTGTCTATCAGTCATTTTAAGTGTCATTTTATTCCAGCCCTTGTGCACGTTCCTTGTTCTTCAAGATTTTACAGAAGAATCAACACATTCTTGCAGCAATTCGTAACTATTTAAAATTTGGTCATTTTACATTGATAGTGAATTCATATGAATTTGTAAAATCTCATGTTTTCATATCTGGGTTTGGTCACATAAATGCTGCGTTAAACCCATTTTGCAGAATTAGATAAATTTCACTCAACATTTGTGAGAGAAATGGTTGCAAGTATACATTAATTTTAGATATTAGTAGGTTAAAACAACAACCTATGCTATTGGAAATGAGTTTTTTTTTCTTATATTTCTTGGGAGACAAATCAAAAAGTGCACAAGGGAGTGTTGTAATGATTTTTTTTTCAGCAAGCATCATCAAATATATATGAAGTGTTGAAGCAGAAGTGAAGCAGAATGTATCAAGAACATTGTGTTTATCAAATGTCAAGAGAGCAGGGTTTTAAGTAGTGTAATGCTAATCACAGTTGACACATTTCATTAATGCAAATGAATCGTGTAGGAGGAAAAAAAGTCACTGACTGCATGTCTATTGTGTGCTAGAATTTATCTGATTAGGTATTTATCTGTACAAAACACTTCCATCCTTTTGTTAATGTGCATATGTTTTCTATGTATGTGCATACAGGACTGGATTGACCTGGTCATTGCAGTGTCTCCACCGAAGGAATATGAAGATGAAGTGTACGTATATAGCTGCTTTCCTTCTCATAATACAATGACAGCTTTAGTGCCCTCTAAATTGCTCATTAATCACTTGAATATAGTATTATGCAATATGTGGTCTATTTCCATTATGCCCAATAAAAAAAGCAATCAGATGAGTAAATGGCTCTCAGTGGTGAAGCTGTCATCTGCTGTATGTCTTCAGCCCTAAAGCAGCATCAGTCAGACCCACTGCAAAGAAAAAGGTTTTCCAAGGCAGTGCCCCTGTGTACAGACAGGGCTACGTCCTTCAGATGAGGACCCCCCCATCCCCCAACCTGATCGGCCACTAGCCCAGTGGTAAAAAAATAAATAAATAAATAACCAAATCCACCCATACCATTCTGCAGTGTGCATCATGTACATGTGACAATCTCTTTTTCAATCTGGAAACCCACCCAGATGTTTTTCATTTGGGGATTTGGTGTGATAATAATTCAAAAATGCAATATTCAGTAATTAAAGTTGTTCACAATTCTGTGCAGTCGTTCTGGTTGATGTTGTTCAAAGGGACTGTTACATGTCATGACTCGTGCATTGATTATTGCAGCTTTGATCTGTCCTTTTGCTATTGCATGTAACTATAAATGCATGGAGTTCTGAAAAGATACTGCTATTGGTTCACTAGGAGCAAACTAGGAGTCATAAACGTATGGACGGGTGCAACATATGTGCTTGAAGTCATTTATATTTGCGCTACCAGTAATGGCCTGCCAGTTGCAGCAGATAGTGACTTTTGACATTTTTGTCACCAATTCTTTTTGCACATTCTGTGAATCAATGCAGTGACATTCTCTAATTTTTATATAGATTTCATTTATAGCATATATAGTCTGTAGTGTAAAGCCTTTTCCTTGCTAAGAGTGCAACCTTTTTTTCTTTACCCCTCGTGTGGATGTGAGATATAAAACGTTAAGTTAGATAACCCTCAGAAAGGGAATGAGACACTGCGTCATGGAGTTGACGCTATGGGAATTAAATACTAACTGTGCCATACTACCCAAATGCCTGCTCACTGTGTTGTACAATCAGTGGCGGTGTTTCACAAAAATGTAGGGTATGGCATGATTCCTTCTGGCCATAAAACGACGACATTCTCAAGTAGGCTAACCATCTATCTAAACAAAATGTGTCTTCCAAACTAAAAATGTCAGACACAGACTTAACAACAACAATACAAAATCAATGCAAATTCTGAAACAGCCTTAGCTACACTGTCCTAACAAGACGTAACGTGAGAAAAATGCATCTTTTCCATGATAATCATTTTTTTTGTTATTTTTTTTACCTAACCGACGATTAAATATAAACCGATGAATCGACTAACCGACGATTCTATTTTTTCTATTTTTATTTTTTTATTTCTCTGCGGCCTTGCGGCTGGAACAACATACACAGTTTGACAATGATAACCAGGTGCTGATTATGCGCTTTATTTAATGTAAAAGAGATATAACCTGTTAGTCAGCACCTTCGCTTTTGAAAAAATCCCAAGAAATGGCATACCCATACAGACATAGTTCATGACGCCTTTGCACTCAAAGCATAAGTATGGTCTCATTTGAAAGCAGACACTTTGCAGTTTATTGTAAAGTCAACATTAATTATTGTTATAATGAAAAAGAAAATGTGATAAACCGCTTCAAACTTTTTGTAAAGCTATTAGAAATGTATTTTTTATGAAATATATTTATGAAAATAAAATTGAAGTTGGCCTTGTTGCAATCTAGAAATGCACGGAATCTAAAGTCACATGTCTGACCATGTTGTAATTCAAATCTGATGATGATAATTCTAAAACTAAAACTGAGTTTTATTAAATGTTTTACAAGATCATGTCATGAGATTTTAATATGAGAAGACTCTAAAATGCTAACTGATGTTTATTGTCATCTTCTAAGCATCTAGTCAGTGTATTGTCTCTATTGTTTTGTGGTGCAAACTGCCCCATTCAGTTTCAGTCTCCCCTGCACACATTCCCACCTCTCCGGCCTGGTTATGGCTCTAATTATTCTTTTCTTTTGTCTCTTTTATAATTACTAACAACTATCCATTCACACAGACTTAGTCCCTCATTTCTTTCATAAAACTTCTCGCTTCACCTTTGAAACTATCACATGCCCTTCTTGAAAAAAATTTAAAAAATTCAGTGAGCTTTACGATTCAAAATTATTTATTTGTATTACATTCGCTTCTAAGAACAGGTGCTATGGGCTAGCTAGCATGTTAGCTTAGCACACCAACAACACTCAACAATTTATGAGATTAAAACCCTGTTTTTTTCTCTAAACTTACAAGTCAAGTGTTTTAAATAACCTTCTGTGATATGATAAAGCTTCGGATAAGAAAATACATTATTTTATGATATTTTGTACAATGAGAAAATCTTGATTAGCATTGTATTATAAATATAATCTATTATTATGAAAATACCCAACATGGCATGAAGAACACAGATAAGCCATATATTATCACAATCGTGTATTTGTCTTCAAAAGTGTTTATCTACATGTTACATAGCGATCTCTGGAAGCCTCTGTTTTTTCCTGGAATGTCACATGATAGGCCTCTTCAATTACTAGTGCTATTTGTGAACAAAATGTGCGAGAGAGAAATCTTAACGTGTCGCATCTGGTTAGGACACAGTGTTAGACTTGAAGTTTGTTTTTCAAAGCTGCAACTTCTGCAAAAGGCCATCTCACGCAACAGCACTAACGGGTTAGTGCCATACTCTGCCACACGCCATGCCTTTCCTGTGTGAAATCTCCAGCGAGCAAAGCTGTATAGAGGAAATCACGTGGAATGTGCTCTGTGGGACACAGACGCCTGGCTCTCATCCCCCTTGACAAGATCAAGGCAGAAGTGGAGCTTCCTCACTGTGAAGCAGTCGCAGTGAGCGCAACCAGCTTCAGAGAGAGGTGATCGAGCATGTTCCTCTCGAGATGCATAACACACATCATGAGAATCACCTGGTGTTCTGTATCTCTGATTTGCGGTACACCCTTTCTGAATGCTCTGTTAAGCTTTTTTATTTTTTACTCATAGCCACACACACAGAAAGTTTCACATGCACAGACAATCAAAGAGCTTCATGAAGACAAAGAAGCTGATGACATTCTTTCTAGGCACCCTTATATGTTCTGCCGCCACTCCTGTGACATCCCCTCACTGTGGTAACCAAACGATATTGGCGTGTAGTACACGTGCTTCAGACACCAGCTCACGAGGACTGTTCCAATATCGTCAACTCTATGATGCAGTGTTGAGTTCCACTTTGAAAGGGAACCCTCAGACTAATCATATTTTTATATTTTCTGTCGCTCTTATTACAGGACATTCTTTTAAGGCGGACCACAGGAGGAATCGATCATGAGCCATTCCTTAGTAATTTTGCAGCAAGCACATAATTTAGTATATACTGTATGTTGTAAGTGATGCAAATGCAATTGTTCACATGAATTAAATAAATCAAAAATCTGTTTTAGAAATACATAATTTACTATTTGGGCCATATTTTTCTGTTGTATGAAAAACAATAAATATGCATTAATAAAAAGGTGTTTTTGTGTAATGTTTGTGTGACTTTTGATAATTCGCAAATTAAGGGTGATTCTAACAACTTTATTTTCTTCTTCTGGAACCAATTCAAACTCTCCTTTGCAGTGTGTTTTGGATAGTTGTCCTGGTGGAAATTCCACCAAACTCATCTCAAATTCATCTCAAGAATTCCCAGTACATGGCTCCATTCATCTTCCCTTCAATAATATTAATTCTGCTAGTAACATGAAAAGAGAAACAGCCTTATACCATGATGCTTCCACCTCAAAAACATCACAGTTAGTGTGGTATTTTTATGGTCATATTCAGTCATTTCTCCTCCAGTCATTTCTCTGTACACTGTAAAAAATAAAAAGTTGACTTAACTTAAAATTTCAAGGCAACTTGCTGCACAGCTTTTTTGAGTTTACTCAACTTTTGTAAAAAACAGTTATACTGACTGAAATTAAGTTGTCAGTCATACAAAAAATATTTAATTGGGTTAACTTAAGATTGTTAGTTTTGCGGAGAGGTGCAACTGTTTTTTAACAAGCCTTTTTAAGTTGAGCCAATTCAACTTTTTTGGTCTGTAGAACTCAATGTCTGAAGTTGAGTGAACGAAAAAATACTATTGGAAATTGGTACACTGTAATTTAATTGTTACCATCGTTGTGTTTAGCATGCTGAATGTTGAAGTCTGTGTGACTCAAGTATAGTCAATTACACAATATTGTCACAAATTGATGATTGATAATCAACCCACTTAAGTTTCCAACTGTTTGTGTGTTTATAAGTGCTACCATTAACTTTTAAATGATCATTAACTGGCATAAATTAAGATGGTCATGTTATTCATATATATATATTTATATACATGGATTGTGAAGTTCGGTTGCATACAAATATATGAACTGTGATTTCAATACAATACAATAATATAAATGAAGTGCCCAAGCAAAGGAAACACCATCCACCAAAATGGTGAGTTCAAAATAAAATATTTTTGGAAAATCAGTGTCAATTTATGAAGTCAGCTTATGTGATGTTCTCTCAAATGTTTCAGTTGAATTGACAATTAAACATTTAAGATGACTTTCAGTGAATGCAAACAGAGAAAGATAACTGCAGAAGTGGAGGAAATGAAGGAAAAGTCTATTAAGAATAGCCCTGCCTCAAAACTTTTTTTTTTGCTTGACAATGTGGTACTCAAACCAATCAATTAATCATTACTTGAGTTTTATGAGTAAAAAAAGAAGTAGTATGTGAATAGTACAGATTACTAGAATTTTGCAATTAAGTTAAGACATTAAGTAGAGTTAACTAAAAAGTATCATTTAAAATCACTGTTGGATTTTACAGTGTACTAAGTAATAATATGTTATGACTGGAAACTACAATAACATTGCCCAAGTCAAAAACTGAAAATTCATAGTGTCCATGATTTAATTGATAATAATACTATTATTCAATTCAATTCAACTTTATTTCCAGACTCAAGGTAAATAATATATATATATATATATATATATATATATATATATATATATAGAAACTGCCCTCCCACTAGCAAATACTAATTTTGGAAAATAAAATGCAACCATTTGTCCATGGGACAGTGTAGAAAAATGTTTTTATATATATATATATATATACATTTTTCTACACTGTCCCATGAACAAATGGTTGCATTTTATTTTCCAAAATTAGTATTTGCTAGTGGGAGGGCAGTTTCTAACTTAACTTAAATAATAAGTTGGCAGAAGCTTTTTAGGATTTTTTAGAACTTGCAAAACCTTGTACACAAAACTAAACTTTTTAAGTTTATGGAAAGAAACTTGGTTTAGGTTGAATAAATGTATTAAACATAGTTAAACTGACTTTTACATAGATTTTTGCTGAGCCAACATAACAAAACCAGTAATTTGAACCTTTTTCAAGTTGGGTTTTTTACAGTGCAACCACCAAACCAACAAGTGTGCTTGTAAACTTGCATGTGTATGTCCCGTCAACAATTCAAATTAAGTTGATCAGACAATTTTTGAACCAACTTATTTCCACTTATTAAGTCAACTTTTTTTACTTTTATTGTTCAGTTAACTAATAGATGATAGTTATTACAACTTTTTGCAAGTTGGATTTTTTTTACAGTGCAGGGGGAAAACAAGACCTCGTACTGAGCGAGGTCTAGGAGTCACTTAAATAGTCCCGGTGATAGGTTTCAGCTGGTAGAAGTGATGTCAATATTCGGGTGATGGTGCCCTCTGATGGCCAGAGGAGGGAATCAGGGAGTTCGTCTCTGTGACAATATACATATTTATTATTTATTTATTACTTTTTTTTTTTTTTTTGACAGCTTTAAAAAGTATGTGGCACATGTAAGGAAATTGAATAACCGTTCTGCCTAAAATATCCATTTGCGCTGCCTATTGCATTTTCACACACTGAACTTAATGTCACTTTTGTTAATTCTTGAAATGAACTTTTTCTTGTAGATTAGATCCACTGTTTGGACTGCCGACTTGAACTTGACCAGCCTTTAATTTGGTGTTTTCTTTTTATCTTATCATATTTGATCATACTATATTTAAAAGTATCGTATCATTTTATTTTGAAAAGAACAATGAATGAAAGCAATTTTTACAAAAGGATCACAGAAAGAAGTATGGAGGACGAAACGTGCAAAAACAAATATAGAAATGCACGAATAAATAAATCCGCAAAATTATACATAAATAAATAAATACATATGCAAATAAATAAATATGCATATAAATACATTAATCCACATGGAGGACGAAAAAGCGCAATCGACTGACACTTGACGGTAGTACGCTATCTGCCGAAGAAGATTTGGACACAATTCACGTATTGTAATAGGATGAGTAGCTGCTCAGAAAGAATAAAGCTCATATGTATTAAATAAAACGTCAAAATTAAGTTTGTAATTATTCAATAAATGTGTTCAGACTCGATGTACGATCACGCGCTCTTCTCACGTGACCGTGCGTGCGTGCATTTGAGTGATTCAAAGTTTAGTTGCTATAGCGCCGCGTGTTATGAATTCTGACTGAATATATACACTAGAGCCGATCGCTATCTGTTGATTGAGAGACGAGGCGAATTCACACACTTTTGCAGAGGATTTTCTGAGCCAATCTTGAGACTTTGAAGCTGTTCGGAGGATTTCTGAGAGGAGACTTGTGTTCTAGAAGACATCGGGGAATATCCTTTATAAAGACTTACAGTTTTGAAAGAGTTCATATTATTTTTGAGGATACTTTTATATTATTTGTTTGTTTTGGGTGTATTTTATTTATTACTTAATTAATTAATTATTTTTTTTGGGGGGGGGGGGGGGGAGTATTTCTGAGTTGTGTTTTATTGCATTGTATGTTGTATTGTATTTTGTACTGTTTTTATTGCAGTTTGCAGGAGGATGTCGATGGCACACATGATGGACGAAAGAGGAAGTGAGTGCTTTAGTTTTTCATTTGTTTATGGTTATGTTGTGGTATTATGATGTAGAATGACTGCATTAATGTGAAGAAAATTGTGCGAGGTAACCCATTTGATCCCCCAAGTGATCCCATGTTTGATTCCTTGCATGTGAAATAATTTTCAATTGGATGTAACAATTTTTAACTGACATTGATAATTGATTAGTATTATTAAAACATTAATAACTATGTGATGTCTGCAGGTGATGTTTGGAGACCCAGTTCCGGTGACCGTGATCAGCATCCGCTGCCAGACCCGACCCAGTCACAGAGTATGGAGCTTCCCGGATATTTAACTCCTCCGTTTTCTGACCCTTCTGTTTCTGTATCCCCAGGTCAGAGGGAGTGGCAGAGCGGTCATCAGTCGTTGAGCCTTAGCAGCAGAGGATCCTATGAAGTCGTTTGGCGATGGAGTGGCGATGGCGCGGATAGCCGAAACGAAGAGAGCAGTTGCAGCAGCTGGCGTTCGTCCACGTCCAACAGCCTCGAAGGGTGGGGGTGCCCTCCGCTGCCAGGTCAAGTTCCCATCGAGCCAGCAGAGACTTCAAATGGCCTAACTGATCAGGGTGCCATGGAGGCTTGTCCTGTGAACAAGAGCTCAACTGGTGAGATTAAAATAAGGCTGGGCGGTGTAAAATGGACAGATCAATGGTACTTGCGCTGTCTGACACACGCCCGAAACACGCGCACAGAAAGCCTCTTCTCAGACAGCATATGATCCACACGAGATTGTCAAAATGGCTGTCGTGCCGAGTATTACAGAGTCGTTTATATAAAAATCAATGTTTATGTCAATATATTTTTAATATAATATTAATATGTATTAAATATATTTTAAGATATATATATTTGGTGATAATTGTGAAATGCGAAATAAGATTTTGGGACATTTACGCAGGCATTAGAAGTCAAGCGGATAGAGATGTTTCTAATAGTTGTGTCTTCAATTGTTTGGCTTCATTTCAGACAAACCTACACAGCGTCGGAAGAGGAAAGGAATTGCTTCTTTCCTCAACAGGCTATGGAAGGCAATGAAGCGTCCTTTCCGCTGCTGTTGCAACTGCAGTGCTGTGGATGTCGTTGAGCCTTTTGTTCTTCCACGAGATCTGGAGCCAGAGCCTGATCCCGAGCCACCATCACCTGCTCCAGATCACTCCGGCATCAAGCCAGATGATGGTAAACCGCCAGTCATTATTTCTCCGACATCATTTTAAACAGTATTGTCGTCTTGTTTCCCACTAAAAATATCTTGAGGCTCGTTTTCAGAGAATATCAATATTTTTTCCCCCATATTATTATTTTCGGTGATATTTTTTAAACAAGCCAATGGATCTAGCAATGGAAAGCTCATATATTTCTCTCATTTTTCTCTTTCTTTTTTTCAGAGTCCTTTGAGTCTCTCTATAGCGTAGGAGCGATGATCGGATCTGGAGGTTTCGGCAGAGTGTACGAGGGAACTCGCAAATTTGATGGCAAAAAGGTCAGTCTTACGGAATTGTACAAACATTTTGCTCTTGCATGCATCAAAACGTTTAAAACAATTCACCGATGGTTTAATACTTAGTGCCAGATCAGGTGCTTGAACACTGTTACTGATATTGAAACGTTTTTTTTTTTTCTTCTTTTCTTTGCAGGTTGCCATCAAGCGGATGCTCAAGATTGACAACGATTGCTATCTTAATATTGTAAGTTGGCCAAAAGCTGAATATGTATTTAGTTGTTTAAGTGCAGATTACTGTAGTCAAAACAGCCGTAGGACGCATTAGGTGTAAATGGGATTGGCAAAGACGCCTAGAGGCACCAAATAACTTTGAGTTGAAAAGGCTCTTTTGAACATATATAAAAGGATCAAAGAAAAGTACATGTCAACTTTTTACCCAGCTAACCTTCTGTCTACTATTTTTCTCTAGGCTGGGCATCCCAAACCTCTCGTTACAGAAGTGGCGCTGCTGCTGCTGATGAGGCGAGAACCCAGAAGCCCCTTCGTCATACAACTCTACGAGTGGTTTGAACATCCTGGACAATTCACTCTCATTATGGAGTACCCGGAACCCTGCGAGAGCTTGCATGACTTCATCGCTCGTAATCCTGGACTGTGTGAAGCAGCAGCACGGTTCATCATGCAACAGGCTCTGCTGGCAGTGCAACACTGCATCGAGCACGGGGTTTTCCACAATGACATTCATGCGAAGAATTTCCTGCTGAATAAAGACACGTTTCATCTCAAGCTGATAGACTTTGGCTGCGGTCAGCTATTCAGCAGTGATGGCTACGAGAGCGACTTGTACATTGGTGAGCATTTTGGGAGTGTGGAAACCCGAATGTGGTGACTTACTAATTATTTGATGCTTTCAAAAAAGCTCAACAACGTGCACATGTCTTGCTTACAGGAGCACCGCAATACTGGCCACCCGAAGCCTTGACGGAACCTCGATTCCACGCCGTGCCAACAAACGTCTGGGCTCTAGGAGTGTTGCTGTACAAGATGGTCAACGCGTGTCATCCTTTTCGGAATAAAACTGAAATCGCACGAGCCAGAGTTACATTTCAGAACTCCAAATTATCCAAAGGTGAGTGAATAATATTGATAACATTGACAAACACACATAAAGCAAAGTCTTTGTACAGAAACAGTGAAAGGTGAAGTATGTAAGATTTTTTTATATATAGCTCAACGTATAGTGAGAGTTTGGGGCCTGGCTACTGTAGCAGGCGGAGCCATGGGAAATGAAATGCAGCTTTTAGTTACAGGAGTGAAAGCCGAAATTTGCCGCAATGATAGCTTCAAAGATTAAACGGGTCGTGAACGCGTCAAAGTGAAAAGAGCATTGCGATGCTCCGCGCTACAAAGCATGCTTCAATACCATCCAGCATCGTCATGCACCCGTTCAGAAAGACAAGTTTTCATGAAGACAGATGCAACGTAGCTAAAAGCATTCCTAATATGTTGGACCTGAAACACGCCTTCACAAGAACCAGTAAGAGCTGCGTTTGTGATGTTTAAGTTGGGGAAGACGCGACGCACAGAAGGGGCTTTTTGAAATCCCGCTCGGTGCCATTAGTGTCGCAGAAACTACATACTTCACATTTAAAGGAAAGATGAGGAATATTTTACTAGATATTAATCATGTTTTAGATACTGTTATCATAGATGCAAAGTCACATGGTCATGACTAACCAGCTCTCTCCTTATTAAAATATGTACAGAATGCAGGGATCTGATTAGACAGTGCCTAGCCCGGGATCCAACTAGACGGCCGACGTTGGAGCAGATGTTACGAGACGAATGGATGATGAATGATCTACCCTGGAGAAGTTCAGGAGACTCACTCAATCAGTGATTTCAGGTGTGAGGAAGTGTAACAGACAGAGTAGGATTGTTATCATTTGTCAATGATTCTGGATTATTCATTTGTGTTCATTGGAATGTCAAGTCAACCTCATTTATACAGCGCTTTATGCAATACAGATTGTTTTAAAGCGGCTTCACGGTAATAAACAGGAAAATAACAGAATCAATTCTGTTGTAAAGCAGCTCCAAAAAAATCCTTCATGAGTTGACTTGTTCATATAATCTTTGTATTGGATAGGAAATCGAATCCTTGGTGGAGGGCTTGACCTCGACACTTGACCAGAAGCCAGAAGACCAACCTCGACCTGACAAGGAACTGAGAGACCGTCCACGACTGAGCGAGAACACGAGAGACTGCAAGACCGAAAGGAATTCATCAAGCCGTCACACAGCCACATCTGCTTTGTTTGTAAAAGTCCTTTTTATTTATATAGAGCTTAATGAATGACCAATCTGTATATATGTATATATCATTTTAATAAATTCAATGTTTTTAAACCGTTTCGGCCTGTGAGAAACCTTTGAAGTGAGAAGGCAAAGGCCTATATATGTGCTTCTCGAAACAATAAAAATAAAAAATAAAAATCTACATGCTTGCAAACTTCAGTGCATTGAAAACATAACCCTACAATAAATGTTCCGACTAGAGGCTGTGGACAATAATAATATAATTTGTTAATAATATAAAAAAGGTATTCTTTTATTAGAAAGATTCAGGTCAATCTTGAAGCTTATTGGAATAGTTACCCAAAAACAAAAAGTTCCGTCATCAATCAGATTTTGATCACGTCTTCACTTCATAACATCCAAATTTGTCTTCCTTTGGTAACAACATTTTGTGCGGTTAACGTTAATGTACACAGGCATACTGACTAGCTGCAAGATACATATAGACATTTTTTTCATTAACAAATTCATTGTATACATATATATTTATGGGTGTTATTGCAACTACGAGCACTTTTGACTCTCCCAATTAAAAAAAAAAAATCAACCTCTATGAATTTCGGTTTTAACTGTCACAGTCTGTAATACTTATAAAAATGTACTCAAAATTGAATGTAGACGTTAATATTTTTATCTGGAAAAGGTTTATATTTGATGGTTTTCATCTCTTCTTCTTGCAAAATGTCCTTACCGCAACATTACAATAACGGTAATTTTATACACTTTTCTTTTTTAATTTCTATACAAATTTAATACATTTACAAAGTTACTTTCAAGATTTGTCCATTTTTGTAAATACCAATATTAAAAACAAATAATTAAGAATTAGGGGAGTTTACCATATTCTTCATGCCATGGAAAATTTTGACGCTAACCTTAGATATCAATTGTTTTAATACACACCAAAGATCAAATATATTGCTTTTTATGACAAATACTGTAATTTTAACGTGTAAATCACCTCTCCTGAAAGGTTCAAATAATTTTTGCACCCAACATTCTGATTAAAAATGCAAATAAATCATTGCTGTGGTAATGCACAATGTTGATGACGCATGTTAATAATGTAACCTTAACAATACCGTTTTTGTAGAGAAAAACGCTAACAGACAAAAACAAGGTATTTTGTCAAATATAGTAGAGGTGTTGTATTAAAGACTGGGTTAAAGTGATTTTCTTGTTTCAAAAGCGAATACATTTATGAATTTCTATTATAATGACAAACTAATTTGAGGCCCGTGTTTTGTTTTGTCCTCTGGTTTCTTTTGTTTATCCTCCACTGTATTCTTTCCTGATTTGTCTGCTCTTTTTTTAAGCTCTTTTTCCCATAACTCTTCATATCTGTCTGGGTCTTTAACCATTATCTCGCTGCAATTCTGTCATCTGATTGGAGATGGTCTCATTTAGGATTGCAAAAGCGGCATGTTTATAATTAGTTTACAATAGACTTAATATTTTCAATATACACTGATCAGCCACAGCATTAAACCCAACTGCCTAATAGCATGTAGGTCCCCCTCGTGCTCCCAAAACAGCTCTCATATGTTAAGGCAAGGACTCCACAGGAGACAATATACATATACCTCTGAATGCGTCCTGTGGTATGAGGTTGTGAGGTGGGGCCTCTATGGATCAGATTTTTTCATCAAGCACATCATATAGATGCTATTTGGATTGAGATATGGTGAATTTTGAGGCAGAGGCAATGCCTAGACCTCTTTGTCATGTTCCTCAAAGCAGTCCTGAATGATTGTCGCAGTGTGACGGGGTGCATTATCCTGCTGGAACAGGCCGCTGCCATCAGGTAACACCATTGCCATGGTCTGCAACAATCTTCAGGTAGGTTGTGCGTGTCAAAGTAACATCCACATGAATGCCAGGACCCAAAGTTTCCCAGTAGAACAGTGCCCAAAGGATCTCACTCCCTCAACCGGACTGCCTTCTTCCCATAGTGCATCCTGCTGCCATCTGACATGTCCAGTGTAGGTACTTTTGTGGTGGACAGGGGTCATCATAGGCACTTTGTCTGGTCTAATGCTGAGTAGCAAACTGCTAGGCACTGTGTGTTACAACACCTTTCTATCATGGTCACCATTAAGTTTTTCAGCAATTGTTTGAGCTACAGAAGCTCTCTTGTGTAATCGGACCAAACAGGTGAGCCTTTGCTCCCCATGTGCATCAACGAGTCTTGGGCACCCATGACCCTGATGCGAAGGGTTTTTTGACTCCGATGTTCAACATGACATTCCTTTTCCTCCTCCTCCTCCAGATGATATTGCTCCTGATTTTAGTCCTACTGAACAAATTAGTCATGGACTGACTGGGAGAGTTACAGCTCTAGAAGGTGAGGTACAAACCTGTCTACAAAAATTAAGTCAATGTTGCTCCCAAACGGAGTTTAGCAGTCAGTTGTAAGCTGTTAGAAGAGAAAATGAATTATAAAATTCAAAGAGAATGTGAACGAGTTAAACAGAGCCTTGAATTAAGCATCCAAGATTTGGGAAAGTCAATGGTTGACTGTCTGAAAAGAAGAGACACTCAGATTGATGCCAAAAATAAAAGCTACGCCCATGTCGTATCTACTCCAGTTTCTTTTCCATTTTCTGCACCAGCTCACCATGCACGATCTAACCAAATTGCCAGCTTACCAGACAATGTAAATGATATATTTTATCGTCCATTTATAAAAGCTGAATTTCCTCAATTTGATTCTGATGATCCTGTCTCTTTCATAGAACGTTGTGAAGAGTACTTTGCAATTCGACCCCTCACAGATTCTGAAATCCTTGCATCCCTTACTTCTGTACTAAAGGGGACAGCTAAAGACTGGTGGTTAGCTGAGAGAAGACATGTACTCACCTGGGAGAAATTTAAACAAGAGTTTTTGCATGCTTTCCTTACCGATGATTATGAAGCCGAAGCTACAAAACGACTTTTAGAAAGGAAACAAGGTTCCAGAGAATCCATTCCTGATTTTGCTTACCACTACCGAGCTCTTTGCTTAAGATGGAAGACAGAGATGACAGAAAAAGAGATTGTTCAGGCCATTTTGAGAAATTGTAACCCCAGACTTGCGAGTTTGCTGAGAGGAAATGTGAAAGAAGTGAGTGAGTTGGTAAGAACTGGAACACAAATTGAGAGAGACTTTGAAGAAACAAAGCGGTATTGGAGTCAGGTTAATGTCGAAACTCAGAAAAGAAAGTCCCCACTTGATCGAGATTCTCAGTCCAAGTTAAATCCATCTTCAACCCACATTCTACAACCTATGATGAGTGAGTACAATTTAAAAACTTTGTCTTTGCCTTTGTTGGTCAGAGGATACTTTCAAGCCCTGGTTGATAACGGAAGCTCATTAACTCTGATACAAGAGTCCTGTTGGAGAAAGCTGGGACATAAAGAACAGCTTAAATCAAGTGGTGGGCAAACTTTCAAGCAAGCCAATGGTCAAGTACTGCATGCTATAGGAGTATGGTGTTGTGAATGTGAGCTACATGGAAGAATGTATGAGGTCGAACTGTTTGTAATGAAGGATGATGATCTTACAGTACCCATGGTACTAGGGATGGATTTTCTGGTAGTAACTGGAATTCGTTTGGATATAGGCAAAGCTCTGTATACTTTACCTGCTATCACTGATCATCAAGAACAAACGTTTTCATTCTTAACCTCTCCTGTTAAAGATGCATTGCTGTCACTTTTCATTGCCTTACCTATTCCAGAGGAAACAACAGAAACAAGGCAGTATATTCAAAAGTTGATCACAAACGCTGATACCTCTTCCATATTCCAGTCACAACTTCTTCATCTAATAATATGTTATGACTGGAAACTACAATAACATTACCCAAGTAAAAAACTGAAAATTCATAGTGTCCATGATTTAATTGATAATAATACTATTATTCAATTCAATTCAACTTTATTTCCAGACTCAAGGTAAATAAAATATATAAATATATATATATAATATATAAAAAAAAACATTTTTTTACACTGTCCCATGAACAAATGGTTGTATTTTATTTTCCAAAATTAATATTTGCTAGTGGGAGGGCAGTTTCTAACTTAACTTAAATAATAAGTTGGCAGAAGTTTTTTAGGATTTTTTAGAACTTGCAAAACCTTGTTCACAAAACTAAACTTCCCTTTCTAGGGAACTTCGAGCTGCGTCGAAAGTTTGACGCAATGGGAACGCTTCGCGTGAGTGCGTCCAATGGCGTGACTCGATGTCAGAGGCGGGTGACGTCACGACCAGGAAATTATAAAGCACGCTGAAATCGGCGAAACGCCAGCTTCTGTGTCTTCAGTCGCGCTTTATGTGAAACAGTCTGTCTTATTTGGTGTTGTCTGTCTGTCTATATATATATATATATATATATATATATATTGTTCCACCAGTTATGGCTACCAGCAGCAATTTAGAGTGTGTGTTCCTCCCTGCCCTCGTTATATCACGGGTGGGAATACACACACTCTATGTGTTGTTTGTTTGGGTGCGGAGCATGCACAGTCAGCATTCGAGGGTGCTGGCTGTGTACATTGTGAAGAGCTACCATTGCGTACGCTCCGTACCCGCCTGGCAGTGTTTGATGAAGCTGCCCAGGCTCGCGGTCCCCTTGGTGCGGGTCCCGCTGCTGCTGAGGCACAGCGGCGATCTAAATCTTGGGGATCGCAAATGGATCTAACAGAGGGGTTTGAGACGGGCCCAGCCTTATCTCAGCCCTCACCTGCTAGGTCCAGCGCTTTATCCCAGTGTTCGGAAGCACGCTCTGTGGTTCCTTCCACTCTGGGTGAAGCGCTGAGGAGCTGGATGTAGAGAGCATCGATGCAGGAGATGACTCGCCATCATCTCCTGCATATGAGGAGCTCACAGAGGTTGTGACTCGTGCTGTTGCCAAATTAAATATAAACTGGCCAGCAGAGAGGCAGGAGGTTCGTCCTAAGAGCAAACTGGACGAATGCTTTCTCCCTTCACGAGCGCAACCTCTGCGTCGGGGCCTTCCGTTTTTTCCTGATCTCCACACCGAGGAGTCGAGATCATGGAAGAAACCGGCCTCTTATAGCGTGCATAGTCCCCAGCTAACTCACTATGCATCTATAGTTGGTCTAAAAGAGCATGGTTATGGGTCGATGCCTAAGGTGGAGGAGACGCTCGCGAGTTATCTCTCTCCCCAGTCGACATCGGCTCTGAAGGCCCCGAATATTGCCCACCAAACCTACAAGACAGACATCCGCTTTGGTGGGCAGAGCTTATGAAGCGTCTGGTCAGGCCGCAGCATGCCTCCATACTATGGGTGTGCTGCAGGCCTACCAGGCAGAATTGTTAGGAGAGCTGGATGAGGGCGGGGGTATTAGTCCAGAGGCGGTCAGTGAACTTCGCCGGGCCACAGATTTATCTCTCCGTGCCACCAAGGAGACGGCCAGATCTATCGGCCGCTCTATGGCAGCCCTGGTGGCCACGGAGAGGCACCTGTGGCTCAACCTGTGTGATATAAAGGAGAAGGAGAAAAATTTTCTGATGGACTCCCCTGTTTCACATCCTGGCCTCTTCGGCGACGCCGTAAATAATGTTGTCGAGAGGTTTCAGGAATCTAATAAACAAAATGCTGCTTTTCAGAAGCTCCTCCCCCGCCACCCTCAGTTCTCCGGGGCTGTCCCTAAACAACAGCCCCAAACATCTAAAGCCAGCTCCTCACATCATGCCACATAGAAACAGAGCGTGGCTGCTCGAGCTCCCCCCCAAAGAGAAAGGGGACCGAGCCAGCGCGCTCAGCCCCAGCCTTCCAAGGGTAAGACGGACCTGAGGGCTGTCATTACTGCTAGGAAGGCTGCGGGGAAGAGGTCCTGACGCCAGGGGTGTCAGGTCCCCGAGGGCAAGCCCCTCCGGAGGGAAGTGGCGTTCACCTCTGCTTACGGTGCCCACTTCTCTTTGGTGCCCCCAGGGGGCCGTTCTGCCAATCCTGCCACCTCTGGTGCTTCAGGGCGCAGCGGTCCTCAGCAGGTGAGTAGCTCAGTGTCCGCCCAGAAATGTAGCGGCACTGGGCTGCGCGCCCCCTCTAAGGAGGGTCTCAAAGCAGTCAGTTCTGGTGGTCCCTGCCGATTCTTCGTTTCAGGGCACCAGACTGATCGTTCAAGTTACACCAGAGGCCAGTCTCGAGAGGCTGGTCCCCCTAGTAGAGTTTTTGACAGAGTTGAAGCTACTGCCAAATATTTCTCAGTGGGTCCTGCGTGCGGTCGAAAAGGGTTATACCATTCAGTTCGGGTCTCGCCCGCCCAGATTTATGGGGGTCCTACCCACGTTGGTGGGCCCAGAGCAGGCTCTGGTAATGGAACAAGAGGTAAAAACCCTGCTGGGAAAGGGAGCCATAGAACATGTACTCCCTCCAGACAGGGAGGCCGGGTTTTACAGCCGGTATTTTATCGTTCCAAAGAAGGATGGGGGGTTGCGTCCCATCTTAGATCTGCGACATCTGAATATGTCAGTAATGAAGCTCAAGTTCAAGATGCTCACACTAAGGCAGATCGTGTCACAAATCAGGTCCGAGGACTGGTTTGTCACGATAGATCTCAAGGACGCTTACTTCCATATATCCATCCTTCCACAACACAGGAAGTTCCTGAGGTTCACTTTCGGGGGCGAAGCTTACCAGTATCAAGTTCTTCCGTTCGGCCTAGCACTATCACCCCGCACTTTCACCAAATGTGTGGACGCAGCGCTAGCTCCGCTGCGTCTACAGGGCATACGCATTCTCAACTATATCGACGATTGGTTGATTTTAGCGCAGTCACGTCAGGGAGCGATTCGGCATCGAGATGTCGTTCTCACTCACATGGAAATGTTGGGGTTAAGGTTAAACGCAAAGAAAAGTGTGTTGTCTCCAGCTCAGAGTACCACTTTTCTGGGCGTGGTTTGGGACTCTGTTGCGATGCAGGCACGACTCTCTCCTGCTCGCATAGAATCAATCCTTTTTACCGTAAACCGGATAAAGCTAGGCCAGTCACTAACTGTCAAACAGTTTCAGAGACTGTTGGGTCTGATGGCATCAGCGTCCAACGTGATACCTTTTGGCCTTATGTACATGAGACCCTTGCAGTGGTGGCTCAGGACCAAGGGGTTTTCTCCGAGGGGAAATCCTTTTCGCATGATCAAAGTCACGCGGCGATGCCTACGGGCTCTGATTATGTGGAAGAAACCTTGGTTCCTGTCCCAAGGACCCGTGTTGGGAGCTCCGTGCCGTCGCAAGATGCTAACGACGGATGCTTCCCTCACGGGCTGGGGAGCAGTCCTAGAGGGCCGCTCAACTCAGGGGCTGTGGAGAGGGCACCATCTCTCCTGGCACATCAATCGCCTGGAGATGTTGGCAGTCCTTCTTGCTCTAAGGAATTTCCTCCCAGACCTCACGGGCCACCATGTGCTTGTCCAGTCAGACAACACATCGGTGGTTGCCTATATAAATCATCAGGGGGGTCTGCGCTCGTGTCCACTCTGCAGACTGGCTCACCAGATCCTCCTGTGGGAAACTGCTCTCTCTCAGGGCAGCTTATATCCCTGGGGCCCAAAATTTGGGAGCAGACGTCCTGTCGAGGCAGGGGCTGAGGCCAGGGGAATGGAGGCTCCACCCCGAGGTGGTGGAGCAGATATGGAGGGAGTTTGGCCAGGCACAAGTGGATCTGTTTGCGTCTCGAGAGACGTCTCACTGCCCACTTTGGTTTTCCCTCACGCATCCAGCTCCGCTAGGGCTGGATGCTATGGTGCAGACGTGGCCGAGGCTGCGTCTGTACGCTTTTCCCCCGATCGCTCTGCTCCCAGGAGTTCTAGAGAGAGTTCGCCGGGACCAAGTTCGGCTCATATTAGTCGCCCCGCGCTGGCCGGGCAGGGTATGGTTCTCCGATATAGTGGCCCTACTAGACGGTTCTCCTTGGGAGATTCCCGTCAGGAGGGATCTGTTGTCCCGGGGGACAACAGATCTGTTGTCTGTTGTCTGCGAGATCAGAGCCTCTGAGGGGGCCCAGCTCATAGACTCAGGTCTGTCGACTGAGGTCGTCAGCACCATCCTTCACTCCAGAGCTCCATCCACGAGGAAGCTGTATGCTTTAAAATGGAAATTATTTGTTTCTTGGTGCAGTGGTCGTCAGTTGGACCCTGTTAGCTGCCCGGTTGGTCCAGTACTTGAGTTCCTTCAAGAGAAATTCACTGCAGGACTGGCTCCCTCCACTTTGAAGGTCTATGTGGCGGCCATAGCGGCTTACCACATTCCTTTGGGTGGGTTATCCTTAGGGAGAGACCCACTAGTTACTCGCTTCCTTCGTGGCTCCTTGAGGCTGAGACCTGCAGTACGCTCATGGGTGCCGCCGTGGGATTTGTCCTTGGTCCTCCAAGGTCTTACCCTGGCGCCATTCGAACCCTTAGAGGAGGTGTCTGTCAAGTTCCTGACCCTGAAGACTCTATTTCTCCTAGCTATCACTTCGCTTTGTCGGTGGCCCCGTCATGCTTGGAGTTTGCGCCTGGGATGGTGAAAGCTTTTCTCCACCCAAGGCCAGGCTATGTTCCTAAGGTGCCTACCAATGTGGCCAGATCTATAGTGCTGCAGACTTTCTGTCCTCCTCCCTTCCGGGACCCTGACCAGGAACGCAACAACCTGCTTTGCCCAGACCGGGCGTTGGATGCGTATGTCCACAGAGCTGCCCTGTGGCGTAAGACGGAACAGTTGTTCGTTTGTTTTGGGGCCCCTAACTCAGGGTCCCCAGCATCTAAGCAGAAGATGAGTAAGTGGATAGTCGAGGCTATTTCACTCTTGTATGAGTCGGCTGGACTGCCGTCCCCTCTAGCAGTTTGTGCCCATTCTACCCGTAGTATGGCTGCCTCTAAAGCTCTTCTCTCCGGAGTATCTTTATTAGACGTTTGTGATGCGGCCGACTGGTCCTCGCCGCACACATTCGTGAGGTTTTATGATCTTGACCTGAGCTCCACTGGAGCTAGGGCACTCTCCTCCTAGTGGCTTATGTTTCACAATAGTTAGGCTTTTGTCACTATGGCGACGTGGGTATTAGCGTTCCCATTGCGTCAAACTTTCGATGCAGCTCGAAGTTCCCTAGAAAGGGAACGTCTCGGTTACAACTGTAACCTGGGTTCCCTGAGAGGGAACGAGACGCTGCGTCGCCCTGCCATACTGCCTGCATGCCTATCAGCGACGACTTCAGACTTTGTGAAGCTGGCGTTTCGCCGATTTCAGCGTGCTTTATAATTTCCTGGTCGTGACGTCACCCGCCTCTGATGTCGAGTCACGCCATTGGACAGATTTCACATGTGCTTCATGATGCACTCACGCGAAGCGTTCCCATTGCGTCAAACTTTCGATGCAGCGTCTCATTCCCTCTCAGGGAACCCAGGTTACAGTCGTAACCGAGACGTTTTTAAGTTTATGGAAAGAAACTTGGTTTAGGTTGAATAAATGTATTAAACATAGTTAAACTGACTTTTACATAGATTTTTGCTGAGCCAACATAACAAAACCAGTAATTTGAACCTTTTTCAAGTTGGGTTTTTTACAGTGCAACCACCAAACCGTCTCGGGTTACGACTGTAACCCTTGTTCCCTGAGAAAGGGAACGAGACACTGCGTCGATACGACACTTTGGGGAACGCCCTCAGCGTGACGCGTCTGAAGCATGAATGAAACTATTCCAATCCTGATTGGTGTTGCGTCATGACGTAACATGTGACGGCATACACGGAAGCTACAAAGGGACGCCGGCACACATCAGAGTTAGCTTTCGCGATGAAGCAAGCCGCTCCCAGGCATGGAGAGGTGTGGCAACGAGACGCAGTGTCTCGTTCCCTTTCTCAGGGAACAAGGGTTACAGTCGTAACCCGAGACGTTCCCTTTCGAGGGAACTCGCACTGCGTCGATACGACACTTTGGGGAACGGATACCCACTATGCCAGACCGAAACATGCCTGCCCTAGTGTGAAGCGGAACCCGGCACACCTAGGACGAGAGGACTCGTGCACCGAGCGTGGAGGGACGGTGTAGACTATAAAAAATATAATGAAGGTATGTGGGGTGGACCACCCAGCCGCATCGCAGATGTCCTGCAACAGGACCCCTGACAGGAGGGTCCTAGAGGACGCCATGCCCCTGGTAGAGTGGGCCCTCAAGGCCACAGGTGAAGGCAGACCGCGCACCTGGTAGGCCAAGGCAATAGCTTGAACAATCCAATTACTGATTGTCTGCCTAGATGCAGGAAGTCCTTTTTTTTTTTTTTTTTTTGGTGGTCCACAATACCCCAACAACTGCTCCGATCTCCTCCAATGAGAGGATCTTTGGACAAAGATCTTCAAGGCTCTGACAGGGCAGAGCTGATGAAGCCTCTCTTCTTCCGCCGCCACATGAGGTAGGGGGTAGAAGGCCTGAAGAACTACCGGCCGTGCCACCCTAGATGGCACCCTGGGCACATAGCCGGGCCTAGGGTGAAGAATGGCCTTAACTTCCCCGGGGGCAAATTCCAGGCAAGTCGGCGAGACAGCCAAGGCCTGGAGGCCGCCTACTCTTTTGAGAGAAGTAATCGCCAGGAGAAGACCATCTTGAAGGTCAGGTTCTTCGCCATAGCCGACTTAAGCGGTTCGAAGGGGGCAAGTGCCCGTCCCTCAAGAACCACCGCCAGATCCTAAGTTGGGATCCGGGACTGAGTCGCAGGCCTCACCCTCCGTGCACCACGGAGAAAACGTATGACCAGCTGGTGCCTCCCCAGGGGCCCATCACTTAGAGGAGTGTGGAAAGCCGCAATGGCAGCCACATACACCTTAAGTGTGAACGGGGTAAGACCAGTAGAGAAACGATCTTGGAGGAACTCCAGCACTGAAGCGACCGGGCAGTTAACTGGATCCAACTCACGCTCTCCACACCACGTGTAAAATACATTCCACTTTAGGCCATACAATCTCCTTGTGGAAAGAGCCCTAGAACTGAGTATGGTCTCAATCACTCTAGCTGACAAACCAGCCTCTAGGTACTGAGCCCCCTCAGGGGCCAGACCCACAGTTTCCACAGCTCTGGCCGAGGGTGTAATATTGTACCCTCTGCCTGAGACAGGATGCCAGGAGTGACGTGATGTCTGAGAACCATACTCGGGCCGGCCAGAACGGGGATACTAGCAATAGACTGACCCCTTTTTTCTGGACCCTCTCCAGGACTACCGGGAGCAGAACGATCGGGGAAAAAGCGTACAGACGCAGCCTCGGCCACGTCTGTACCATGGCATCCAACCCCAGTGGGGCTGGATGCGTGAGAGAAAACCACAGTGGACAGTGGGTCGTCGCTCGAGACGTGAACAAATCCACTTCCACTGGGCCGAACCTCTTGCATATTGATTTCACCACCTCTGGATGAAGTTCCCCCGGGTCTCAACCCCTGCCTCAACAGGACGTCTGCTTCCTGATTCTGGTCCCCGGGGACATACATCGCTCTGAGAGACGACAGTTTCCCTGGGCCCACAGGAGAATCTGATGCGCCAGTCTGGACAGAGGGCGCGACCTCAGACCCCCCTGATGGTTCAAGTACGAGACCACCAACATATTGTCCGCTCGTACTAGGACATGGTGCCCGCAGAGATCTGGGAGAAAGCTCCTCAGAGCTTTGTAGACCGCCAGCATTTCCAGTCAATTGATGTGCCATGAAAAATGCTGGGCCTGCCACAGACCTCTCGCAAAACGGCCCTCCATGACCGCGCCCCAGCCAGTAAGGGATGCATCTGTCGAACGACTTTGCGGCGACATGAAGCTTCCAGTACGGAACCTTGGGACAGGAACCAAGGTTTCCTCCATATGGACAGTGCACGAAGGCATTGGCGCGTGACCCTGATCATACGGAATGGATTTCCTCTTGAGGAAAACCCCTTGGTTTTCAACCACCACTGTAGGGGTCTCATGTACAGAAGGCCAAAAGGAATTACGTTGGACGCAGCTGCCATGAGCCCCAGCAGTCTTTAAACTGCTTCACAGTGATAGCGTGGCCTAGCTTCATGCTGGAAACCATCGCCAGGATGGACTCGCCACGAGCGGGAGACAATTGTGCCCACATCGATCTCGAGTCCCATACCACCCCCAGGAACACAGTTCTCTGTGCGGGCGACAACACGCTCTTTATGGTGTTGAGTCTCAACCCTCGGCTCTGAATGTGGCCAGGAACGACATCTCGATGCCGAACTGCCATCTCTCGAAACTGGGCCAGAATAAGCCAGTCATCGAAGTAATTTAGCACACAGATGCCCTGAAGCCACGATGGTGCTAGAGCTGCATCCATGCACTTGGTGAAAGTGCGAGGGGAGAGAGCTAGGCCAAACGGAAGAACCCGATATTGGAACGCTTCCCGAAAGCGAACCTCAGGAACTTCCTGTGATGGATACATGGAAGTATGCGTCCTTTAGATCTATCGTGACAAATCAGTCCTCAGATCTGATCAAACTCACGATGACGGGAATAGTGAGCATCTTGAACTTGAATCTCCTCAGAGAACGATTCAAATGCTGCAGATCTAAAATTGGACGCAACCCCCATCCTTCTTGGGAACAATGAAGTACCGGCTGTAGAACCCGGACTCCCTGTCTGGCGGAGGAACACGCTCTATGGCCTCCTTACCAACAGTGAGTGAACTTCCTGTTCCATAACCCGACCCTGCTCTGGGTGCACCACAGTCCAGACCGCCCCATTGAAACTCAGGGGGCAATAGCCGAACTGCAGTCTGTACCCCTTTTCTACTGTACGCTGGGCCCACGGAGATATACTTGGAATGCATAGCCATGCGCTGATATAATCTACTAAGGGAATCAGCCTCTCAAGCCTGACCTCGGGTGTTATTGGAGTATCGTTCACGACCCCCTGAAACGGAATACTGGCAGGGAAAGGTCGAAAACAATTTTCTGTGTGCGGACGCCGTCGCTGCCAGGCCGCAAGCCCTTGGGGCGGACACTGCAGCATGCGTTCGCTGGAAATTGATGTGGCCCGAAGCGTACTGGACGGCGGGGTTCCAACATCGATTTCCTGAGGGTTCCGCCCAATAAAACACAGCCATAAAACACCAGACAAGTGAAGCATGATCTGGATGATAGGCTGAATATAGTATATTAAATAAATAGACATCTAAACTTCTCAAAGTAAGATGACCATTCCACATTTTAATTCATCGGAATAAAATGCAGCCATTAACATACTATATTGTTATTTATTGCGGAACCGAAATCTACACGTCGCCTCGGCAGACGCGAGATCAAAGCCATACAATCTTTACTGCAGTTAGCAGACTCGAAATCTACGCGTCGCCTCGGCAGACGCGAGATCAGAGCCACTAGATTCGTTTGCAATTTGCAGACTCAAAATCTACGCATTGCCTCAGCAAATGCGAGATCAGAGCCATAGAATCTTTACTGCAGTTAGCAGACTCAAAATCTACGCGTCGCCTCGGCAGACGCGAGAACAGAGCCACTAGATTCGTTTGCAATTTGTAGACTCAAAATCTACGCATTGCCTCAGCAAATGCGAGATCAGAGTCATAGAATCTTACTGCAGTTAGCAGACTCAAAATCTACGCGTCGCCTCGGCAGACGCGAGATCAGAGCCACTAGATTCGTTTGCAATTTGCAGACTCAAAATCTACGCATTGCCTCGGCAAATGCGAGATCAGAGCCATAGAATCTTACTGCAGTTAGCAGACTCAAAATCTACGCGTCGCCTCGGCAGACGCGAGATCAGAGCCACTAGATTCGTTTGCAATTTGCAGACTCAAAATCTACGCATTGCCTCAGCAAATGCGAGATCAGAGCCATAGAATCTTACTGCAGTTAGCAGACTCAAAATCTACGCGTCGCCTCGGCAGACGCGAGATCAGAGCCACTAGATTCGTTTGCAATTTGGAGACTCAAAATCTACGCATTGCCTCAGCAAATGCGAGATCAGAGCCATAGAATCTTACTGCAGTTAGCAGACTCAAAATCTACGCGTCGCCTCGGCAGACGCGAGATCAGAGCCACTAGATTCGTTTGCAATTTGCAGACTCAAAATCTACGCATTGCCTCAGCAAATGCGGGATCAGAGCCATAGAATCTTTACTGCAGTTCATGTTACACAAGACTTTTTTTTATTCGAGATACTTCTGAATAAACACAGCCAGCCCCCTCGAGAGCTGACTGTTGGTGCCCCGCACCCAAAAGTGATATGCACCGATCGCGTGTGTCCCCCTTTTCATAAGCGAGGTTTCACCCGCGGCAACACTGAACATATCCACATCCTCAGATGCAGATAGCTCAGCATCATGCTCCCGCACTGGGCAGAAGAAACCGCAGAACGGGCTTCCGCGCCAGGAACAGGAGCATAGGAAGACACACTTTCAAGTTCCAACGGGACACACAACACCAAATAGGACTGACAGCTTGACAGAAAGCGCTTGCTGAAGAGCAAAAAGCAACTCTGTTGTGTGCCGGGGTCCCTTTGTAGCTTCCGTGTATGCCGTCACATGTTACGTCATGACGCAACACCAATCAGGATTGGAATAGTTTCATTCATGCTTCAGACGCGTCACGCTGAGGGCGTTCCCCAAAGTGTCGTATCGACGCAGTGCGAGTTCCCTCGAAAGGGAACAACAAGTGTGCTTGTAAACTTGCATGTGTATGTCCCGTCAACAATTCAAATTAAGTTGATCAGACAATTTTTGAACCAACTTATTTCCACTTATTAAGTCAACTTTTTTTAGTTTTATTGTCCAGTTAACTAATAGATGATAGTTATTACAACTTTTTGCAAGTTGGATTTTTTACAGTGTAGTATTGTTACCAAAAGTTCGATTTTTGTCTCATCTGACCACACTAAATTCTCCCAGTAGTTCAGACATTTCCAAATGTTGTGTAGAAAACTTCAAATAAGCTTCAACATGCCTTTTCTTCAATAATGGAGCTTTCTGTGGTGAGTGTGCATTGAGGCTGTGGCGGTGGAGTGCATTTCCTATTGTTTTCTCTGTAACAACTGTACCTGCTCTCTCCAAGTCTTTCTGGACCTCTTTCCCAGTGGTCCTTGGTTCTTGGGCTACTCTTCTGGCTAACATTCTGACTCCCTGATCAGAAATCTTGCAAGAAGCTCCTTTGCATGGCTAGTTAATGGTGGAATGGTGTTCCTTTCAGTTGTGGAAAATGGCCCCAATGGTGCTTACCCCCCAATGGTTTCTGTTCTGTTTAGGAGTTGGAAAATCTTTCTGTAACCAGTACCGTTGTTATGTACGGCAAAAATCTTGTGGTGAAAATCTTGGGAGAGCTCTTTGCCTCTACCCATCATGAGGTGTCCAATACTTGCATTCAGAGGTGGGTAAGCCTTTTTCTAAACTAACAACATGCACCAACCCAAGTGATTCTCGTTTGCACAGGTAGGAGGTGCAAATAGTTTGTGAAATCTGTTTTCTTGCTTTAGTGTACTGCTTTTTCTTTTCTTCTCAATACCTCCTTCCCATGTCATTTCACTTTATTACACATAAACACATTTTTTATGGATTGTAGTATTATGATTTCCTATTTGTATTGATTTCTTGAGCTAATACCAATGTCTGGTCAAAATTGTATGTGAATTACTACATTGGAACTTTGTATAATATTTTTTTTAACGTATTCAATACTTCTTTTACCCTCTGTATGTGTGTATATATACACACATACAGATATACACATATACCTCTCTCTCTCTCTCTATATATATATATATATATATATATACACATCTAGAACAGCTTGTTACATTGCTTGTTATTCCAATGGTATGGTATGTCTTCCCATATAATTCAATATGCTAATAATTTTACAGTTTACTGCACTTTGTTGTTTTTCTTGTTATTTACATATTGTGGTGAATGAATTGCAAGTCTCGCAGATTCAAAGAATATAGCTTACTTCAGCATTGCAAAATAACGTGGATATACACTGGGGAAAATAGTTATTTGTTTCTGGTTTCCTTTGTTCCTGTCTCCAGTCATGTTGTTTAGGTGTGTCTATGGCCATACACAGGGTTTTAGAAATAAGGTCCAAAAATAGATCTTTCTTGTTTGTCTGAAAAAACGTTTTCTCTGATTTACATAAGTACATTTTAAGATGGAGGGTAAAATTAGGAAAGCTTTAGGACCATTGGGCAGCATCCTAAATTATCTGCCAAGCAATAAGATATGATATAAATTTCACATGTATTTATACATTCATTCTCTTGTTCATGCTCTGGTCTGGTCCGTGTTATGTTATTTGTGGTGAGTTTTAGTTTATTGTGCTTTAGTTTATTAATTTCTTATTATAGTCTAATTATACAGATTTGGATTAACAACCTCTGCATGACAGTATTACCAGTATCCAGTGGGGAAAAAAAGATTAATAGAGGGAACAGAGAAATGGCATGAGAGACATGATAATCCATCCAAATTTCACTTAAAGAAGGTTTTATTAAAACAGCATCAGAAATAAGAAATGTGTTATACAAAGCAGTAAGCCTGAAACATTATAGGCATGCACGCTTACTCAGTACATTACTGAGTAATGGGAGCTGGTGCTTCGGGAGTGAAGGGATCAGGATTTATTTTGTTCATTTCCTCGATGACAGCATCATACTCATTTTTCCATTCCTCTGGTGTCAGTGAAGATGGGCTTCTCTCCAGGAACTTATACGCATCTTTAGTCTCCGAGTTAAAGATGCTCTTTGCATTCAGACAGGACTCACCGAAGACCTTCCAATGCTGAAAGATTTAGGTACAACATTAATCACAGCACAGAGAATGCAATCAAGGTGAACATTATCTCAATGTCTCAGTTACCTCTTTTGCTGTATTAATAGACTCCAGAAAGACCTCCTTCAATTCAGCCTCCTCAATGAAGTGTTCATTAGCAAAAGTCTCGTCTTTGAGAGCCTCCAGCATTACACCCACTGATTCCCAGAACTTCTGAAGCTGAATCAGAATGTTTTGGATCCGTGAAAGGCATTTTTGGACATCATTCAGATAGACAGGGTCCGGTATTGAACCTGTAGAAACAATATGAAGCAGACATTAATTATGAGAGATCACTCTGAGGCTTCTGGTGAAAATCAGGAAATGTGTTGAGCATGACTGGAAACCTTTTAAGTGAATCTTACCATTTTCTATTTTCATGCTTGCCAACTTCAGCTGCATATCAGTCATCCTGACATTGATGCTCCACTCCTTGCTCATCAGGCTTGATTTCTCAATGCAGAGTTGAGATAATTCGCTGGACAGAACCTGGGTTTTCCCAGCTACATCAGGGCCAGTTTTAGCATCAGAAATGGATTTAACAATGGGTCCAACAAATGGTACAAGGGAAGCGAAGAGATTCAGACCATTACTTTTGGTAGAAGCCTCTTTGACATGATATTGCAGTTCTTGGTTTTTCTTTGCTATGTTTGCCTCAATTTGTCCAATTTTTTCATTGTTTTTCTTCAGCTGATCTTCGAGATCCCTCACCACCTTCTCCTGGGCCTCTATCTCCTTAGTAGTTTGTGCTTTTCTTTTTTCCGTCTCAGTCTTTTCAAGAATTACATCACTGGTGCAGGAAGCCACACTGTGGTTGTGTTTCTCATATCTGACGATAACAGATTTCAGATCAACCATCAGTTTGAACAGTAAATGTTCTTGATATACACTAAACCATGTTTCATCCAGAGGACTTTTGGCAGTGGCCATATTAAAAGCGTTCCAGATATGGTCAATCCAACCAATCTTAATTGGTTAAAACTACAATTTCTTATGCTAAAATGAAAATTTTCACAACATTTTCAAACATTTTACCTGTCTACCATCATTTCCACTCTCAAAACAATTTCACTGATCCATTGTCTGGCTTTTTCCAGGGACTTAACAGCCAAAATGAATTTGTCCTTTTCAACAGCAACCTTCAGTGCAGGCAGCAGCGTGGATACCAGGTTTTTACTTGTGGCCGCACACTGAAAGACAGCAGATATTTGTATACGCTTTATCTATATGTTTCATTCTTTACATAGGAAACAACTGGTCAAAATCAATCAATCAATCGTCGCATGAGTTCAAAGATTAGGCTCATTTGAGATGCCAATCAAGATTGAAATAAAGGCAGTTCATTTAAGTAGTTTGAAACAGCGCATAAAAGCCAACATTCTAGAAAAATTTGTGTTGACTGGTAAACTCCTTTGACCTGCCATTAGTCAATGATGATTGTGTAATAGGTGGGTTTGCTCTGGGCTCTGCCTTCTCATTCAATCCTTCACTCTGTCCGAGTGAAGTGATCTGTGTGGTATAAAATGCTATATACAAATAAACTTGAGTAGAGTGCCAAATTGCAGATCTGATGGGAACTTATCCACATTTCTGTGATCAGAAGTTAACTTAACTGCTCTTTTCTCATTATTGTTTTCATTGTGTGGTTGTTGTGCTATGGAGATAAATATTCATTTAAACACTGCAGATTTCTTACCGGTATTTACAATTTTATGACTGCCATCTGTCTTGTTGAAGAGAATAGTGGACTCATAAGAAATGATAGACAAGATGATAGACAAGAACATTGTATTCATCTCTTGGGCAGATGGTAATACACTCTTAAAAATAAAGGTAATTTATTGGCATCTGTGGTTTTATCATCCATGGAACTTTTCCATTGCACAAAAGGTTCTAGTGGAAAAAAAGCTCTTTAGATTTTTAAAATATTCACATGGCTCTTTTAAGAACTGTTCCCTGAAAGTTTCTTTAACCAAAAATACTTCTACTGCATTGCTGTGATAACACGTTTGGAGTCTTTATTTTTAAGAGTGTTATTGGATGTAGGTTGCAACGGCTCAAGAATATTGGCTTTACCTTCAGCAGAAGAGCCTCTGAGGACCCAAAGAGAAGTTGAGTTTCAACAGCACGCTCTCTGAGAACCTTCTCCAACTTGGGGAACTTAGCCAGACAGAGGTAAGAGAGATGGTAGAGCAAAGCTGTACGCTGAGCAGATGGAAGAAGCTCCTTAATAAAGTCGGGACTGCTTGCGACCATAACTTCTGTAGAATTACAAAATTACAACTTGATGGTTTTGCACAGTGTCAATTATTAACCATATACACAAAATGTTGGATGTTAACTTTTTATCAGTGAAAAACAATTCAGGCCTTTTACCCACCTTTGCTGTCTGACATTTTTGGTCTGTGAAGGAAGTACCTGGAAAACACTGAAAAACAACAACACCATCATGAGACAAGTAACATAAAAACAATTGATGGGAGAGGCCAGTAAAATTTACCTGTAAGATGAATGAACCTCTAAGCAATGTAGTTCACTGTATCAGCATGGGGTATTTATACTCTATGGCACCTCCTTAAAAGTGTTCCCAAAACAGGTTTGAGCATTTGTGAAATTCTTAAGCCAGCAGGTCCAGACTGGCCATCAGGAGCCCTGGGAGAATTCCTACTGACCAGGCGAGTTGACCTGTTGTATGTAAGCATATATTGTTTTAGGGACAACCATTGTTTTGCTCACTTGTTTTTATATTGAACACATTTTATTTATTCTAAAATTGTTAATTCTAAAATTAAAACTTATATGATTTATTGTTATATATAGGCTAAATATAACTTCCTAAATTATTTAACACCCTCTGTAGAAAGAAGAAAATTGTGATTGTTTTTGCTATGATTATATTATTAATCAATATCATCTGAAGTTTTGAATAAAGAAAAAAATCAAGCTGGTAAAATATTTCATAGGATCAAAGTATTGGTCTCCTGTTTCAAAGGATCACCATACAAAACAGTACATACAAAAAACATACAAAAAATGAGACGTTGAGAAATATGAAAACAATATCAAAAAAGCTAAATAAAACTATTAACAGTTTTAACAGCACTTGCTCTTCACGAGCTGCCATTGCACTCTTGATTTTTCCCAAAGCAAGGTTTGCAAGCCCAGACTGGTCATTGGGAGTCCTTGCGAGAATTACAAGTTGTGTTTGGGGGGAAAGCATTGTTTTTGCTTGCATAGTTCTATATTTAACAAGTGTTGATTTTTGTTTTTTTTTAAATATATGATTCATTGTAATTTATTACGATAACTTCCTAATTTTTTGCACCCTCTGTTGAAAGTAGAACCTTTTAATAGCTTTAGCTGTGATTATGTTATTGATCAATGTTATCTGAAGTTTTGAATAATAAAGAATACATTCAGAATGGTAAAACCAGCACTCCCGGTTTCGATGCTGATGCCCAGCAAACCACCCATTAGAAAGAAAAATCAAAAATGAGATCTCTTTAACAGATGTTTCTCAAATGAAGACTTTTGCTTGAGTCTCCTACTTCTCACACTACGCCTGAGACAAAAACTCTAACACTCTCACAATGGTCTCCTTTAAAGTTTTAGAAGAGATCTCGACATCACACACTGTGCTCAGATTTTTCTCCTTAGCTAGAGAAACTGGATCCCTCACATTTGTGTCCTCTGTAAGACTTGATTTTCCTGCTAAGACAAAAGCTGAGATCAAACAAGCATGGGGAGAAGTTTTGGGCAAGGCTCTTTTTGTGCTCTTTCTCTGAGATCTTCTCTCCAGATTAGTGAGTTTTATTGTTTCAGAATCTGGCAGTAAGTTTTGGGAGTAAATTTTCAGTCAATCTCCTATCCTGAAAAGTCTGTCTTGCAGAGATGGACTAAAAATGATCTTCCAAAACCAGATTCTGGAAGATACATTCTTCAAAAAGTGGTACAAGAGGATGCAGTGCTGGTCCTTTAAGAGTAACTCTCAATCTGTCTGTCTATAAAGCACACTTTGTAAAGTCTTTGTGTATTTTACTACCCTTCAGTATGTGATTCTTATTAAGTGGGGGACTTTAAGATTCTTTACCTAACCTGAATCTCTGAGAATCTGACACCTCACACTTCTGGAGACTCTATGTAGGTTGCAGTTCTGGAAAATGGTGGAGCTGGAGACTAAAGGGTTCCTGATGGTTTCACACTTAATTCTTCAACTTAATTCTCATTTCATTTGTAGTTAACGTGTCTTCTTCTCTCCGTTTTTGTCTAACCCTTCGCTGTCCAATGGTTATGCCTTGACTTTGCAATTTCTAGTACTGCATTAGTATTGTATCCTTCTCATGGGTATTTAATAATTTTTGACTTTTTAGTCTGAGTTAAGTCTCTTTTTTTGGCTCATTTTATCTGTAAAAGAAAACCTGCTTAATAATTATGCACATCTTAATATAAGGCGTTTTTCACTTCCAGCCTTCTAGAACAATTATATATCACTTATAAATGCTTAAATACGAAATTAATAGTAGCTATTAATATTAATGTGGTTTGGAATTGGTAAAATGTGCCTGGAAAAAAATGTATGAACAGAAAATCAACTTGCATAATAATTATGCATGCACTGTATATACAGTGGGTACGGAAAGTATTCAGACCCCCTTAAGTTTTTCACTCTTTGTTATATTGCAGCCATTTGCTAAAATCATTTAAGCTCATTTTTTTCCCTCATTAATGTACACACAGCACACCATATTGACAGAAAAACACATAATTCTTGATATTTTTGCAGATTTATTAAAAAAGAAAAACTGAAATGTCACATGGTCCTAAGTATTCAGACCCCTTGCTGTGACACTCATATATTTAACTCAGGTGCTTTCCATTTCTTCTGATCATCCTTGAGATGGTTCTACACCTTCATTTGAGTCCAGCTGTGTTTGATTATACTGATTGGACTTGATTAGGAAAGCCACACACCTGTCTATATAAGACCTTATAGCTCACAGTGCATGTCAGAGCAAATGAGAATCATGAGGTCAAAGGAACAGCCTGAAGAGCTCAGAGACAGAATTGTGGCAAGGCACAGATCTGGCCAAGGTTACAAAAAATTTCTGCTGCACTTAAGGTTCCTAAGAGCACAGTGGCCGCCATAATCCTTAAATGGAAGACGTTTGGGACGACCAGAACCCTTCCTAGAGCTGGCCGTCCGGCCAAACTGAGCTATCAGGGGAGAAGAGCCTTGGTGAGAGAGGTAAAGAAGAACCCAAAGATCATTGTGGCTGAGCTCCAGAGATGCAGTTGGGAGATGGGAGGAAGTTGTAGAAAGTCAACCATCACTGCAGCCCTCCACCAGTCAGGGCTTTATGGCAGAGTGGCCCGACGGAAGCCTCTTCTCAGTGCAAGACACATGAAAGCCCGCATGGAGTTTGCTAAAAAACACCTGAAGGACTCCAAGATGGTGAGAAATAAGATTCTCTGGTCTGATGAGACCAAGATAGAACTTTTTGGCCTTAATTCTAAGCGGTGTGTGTGGAGAAAACCAGGCACTGCTCATAACCTGTCCAATACAGTCCCAACGGTGAAGCATGGTGGTGGCAGCATCATGCTGTGGGGGTGTTTTTCAGCTGCAGGGACAGGACGACTGGTTGCAATTGAGGGAAAGATGAATGCGGCCAAGTACAAGGATATCCTGGACGAACCTTCTCCAGAGTGCTCAGGACCTCAGACTGGGCCGAGGGTTTACCTTCCAACAAGGCAATGACCCTAAGCACACAGCTAAAATAACAAAGGAGTGGCTTCACAACAACTCCATGACTGTTCTTGAATGGCCCAACCAGAGTCCTGACTTAAACCCAATTGAGCATCTCTGGAGAGACCTAAAAATGGCTGTCCACCAACGTTTACCATCCAACCTGACAGAACTGGAGAGGATCTGCAAGGAGGAATGGCAGAGGATCCCAAAATCCAGGTGTGAAAAACTTGTTGCATCTTTCCAAAAAGACTCATGGCTGTATTAGATCAAAAGGGTGCTTCTACTAAATACTGAGCAAAGGGTCTGAATACTTAGGACCATGTGATATTTCAGTTTTTCTTTTTTAATAAATCTTTTTTAATGAAATTATCATCCAGCTCAGCTCAATTCACATACAACGGCGCCAATGCAGGCATACCAAAAACACTGCTGAATATCAAGCAAGTGTCCCCAACTAAGCAAGCCAAAGGCAACAGCGGCAAGGCCAATCACATTAAATGGTAAACCTCGGGATAAGCAGAGAGACTAAAATTAGCGTAGATGCCATTCTTCTTCTGATGTAACGGTGTTATAGGAAGAGTTCCCGTTTCCATCTGACCTGAGCTATGCAGCCTAACAGTCCTTTAACAGATATGAACACATAAATTGATAATGTGTCATGTGTATGCCAGGTTAAAGATATGCGTTTTTAGTCTTTTAGATTTAAACTGACAGAGTGTGTCTGCTTCCCGAACAATGCTAGGAAGCCTGCTCTGGTCTTCAGTTAGGAACCTGGGTGTGCTCTTTGACACCAATCTTTAATTTAAAAGGGACATTTCTAACATTTGTAAAACTGCATTCTTTCATCTTATAGGTAATCTAAAAGTACAACATATGTTCTCAATGACAAACGCGGAACAGTTTGTCATTCATGACTAACATCACCTAATGGAGTTTAGGTTCCTTGCCACTGTCGCCTCTGGCTTGCTTAGTTGGGGACACTTGATATTCAACAATTTTGATATTTCAATATTGTTTTTGATCTGCCTGCATTGACACCATTTTATATGAACTGAACTGAGCTGCAGGATGACATCACTGTTTTCTCCAGAACCATTAAGGGTGAGAAAACCCAATTTAAAAAAAAAAAAAGCTTTTAAAAATATTTTTATAATGGGAGTCTACAAAGTGATTACAGCAAGACAATAAAGAGATGTCTCGTTTATCATTTTTGACTCCTTTCTCTCAGAACTCTCTCATCTCTCAGTTGTGTCTACCTTTATTTCTCCTAAGGAATTTTAAGACAAACATCTAAGACAGTATTGATACTATGAGAGATAAATGAGAATCTCAACCAAGTCTCACAAGCTTAGAAAGACCAACCTATGCGCTATAAAATATTCGTAAAATGTCTTCCAAGAGATCGCAGCAGGACAATAAAGAGATGTTCTACAGTACGTTCCTTCCACTTTACTCTTATTTCTCCAAAAGAATTTTAGAAACATCTGAAACTCTGTTGATACGAAAATGAGGGGTATGAGAATCACAACCAAGTCTCCTGAGCTTAGGAAAAGCAACCACTAAGCAATAATTTTTTCCTCTGGGCAGTAACCAGCATTCCATACTGGTCCCAGCATGCAAAACATACCTCATGTTGGTGACAAACAATGCTGCTTTTTTCAGCAGGGAAGTTCATTTTTTGCTCCTTGCTCAGGAATAAAAAGAAATTCAAAATGGCTGAACAACGGTATACTTTTTTTGAACATTCCGATGGAATCCACACTGCTGGAAGTGGTGTTTAGATGAATATTTAAAGGTGTACTACACTCTCCTCTCCATACTACAATAAAATGATTATAAGAAAAGTGTATTTAAGAAAGCCTCTGAACACATGAAGGTGGATGTTTCCACATCAGACATCCATGTTGAAAAATCCAGCATTGCTGGTCACCAGCAAAAGGTATGTTTTGCTACAAAAACATTGAATGAGTAGTAATTACTGTAGTCAGCCAGATCAGGGCTGTATCCAGATCAGATGGAGGACCTGTGGCCATGACACATCCATCTTGTCCATTAAAGGTGAGAAAACCCAACAAAAATAAAATAAAAAAAACCCTCTAAAAATATCTATAATATTTAATAGTCTAGAAAGTGATTATAGCAAGACAATAAAGAGATTTCTCATTTATCATTTTGTACTCCTTTCTCTCAGAACTTTCTCATCTCTCAATTGTGTCTACATTTATTTCTCCAAAGGAATTTTAGGAGAAACATCTAAGAGAGTGTTGATACTATGAGAGATATTTGAGAATCCCAACTAAGTCTCACAAACTTAGAAAGAGCAACCTATGAGCAATAAAATATTTGTAAAATGGAGTCTTGAAAGAGATAGCAGCAAGACAATAAAGAGATGTTCTACAGTATGTTCCTTGCACCACATTCTCAGTTTTAACTCCTTTTCTCTCAGTTATTTCTCAGGCCTCATTTCTTTCTACTCTTATTTCTGCTAAATAAATTTAAAAAAAGTCTCCAAACAACCAAGTCTCCTGAGCTTATAGGAAAGGCAACCACTGAGTAATATTTTTTTTTTTCCCTCTGGGCAGTTTCCAGCATTCCATACTGGTCCCAGCATGCAAAACATACATCATGCTGGTGACCAACAATGATACTTTTTTCAGCAGGGAAGTTCTTTTTTTGTTTCTCAGTCAAGAGTAAAAAGAAGTTTAAAATGGCTGAGCAATGGTATACTTTTTTAACATTCCAATGCAATCCACACTGCTGGAAGTGGTGTTTAGATCAGAGGTCTTCAACCCTGCTCCTGGGGACCCACTGTCCTTCAGAGTTTAACTCCGACCCTAATCAAACCACACCTGAACCAGCTAATCAAGCTTTTCTGGATCGTTTGAAAATCACAGGCAGGTGTGATGAAGATTGGAGCTAAACTCTGCAGGACATTGGTTCCCCAGGAGCAGGGTTGAAGACCCCTGGTTTAGATGAATATTTAAATGTGTACTACACTATATAATATAACTGGTATATTGGTATACCAGTACCTGGTATACTGTGAACTTACCAGTTCACAAAATTAGTGGAATGCATAGCTGATATAAAAACATTTAATGTGTAGTAATTTCCTACTACTAAATTCAGAAAAAGCAGAGATTCTAATTATTGGCCCAAAAACCTCTGTACATAACCTAGAATACTGTCCTAACACTTGATGGCTGCTCTTTTAAGTCTTCATGTTCAGTTAGGAACCTGGGTGTGCTCTTTGATCTTTCATTTGAAAGCCACATTTCTAACATCTGTAAAACCGCATTCATCCATCTTAAAAGTATATCTAAACTATAAAATATGCTCTTAATGACAAACGCGGCACAGTTAGTTCATATATTCATGACCTCAAAGCTAGATTATTGTAATGCTCTATTGGGTGGTTGCTTAACAAACAAACTACAGCTGGTCCAAAACGTAGCAGCTAGAGTTCTTACTAGAATCAGGAAGTATGACCATATTAGCCCAGTTCAGTCAACACTGCATTGGCTCCCTATTAAACATGGTATAGATTTCAAAATCTTGCTAATTACTTACATAGCATTAAATGGTTTACTTCCCCAGTACCTGAGCGAGCTCTTAACACATCATAGTCCTTCACATCTATTGCGATCCAAAATTCTGGCCAGTTGATAATGCCTAGAACAGGGGTGGCCAACGTCGGTCCTGGAGAGCCACAATCCTGCAGAGTTTAGCTCCAACCCTGATAAAAACTCACCTTCCTGTAGCTTTCTAGTAACCCTTAAGACCTTTATTAGCTTGTTCAGGTGTGTTTGATTAGGGTTGGAGCAAAAATTTGCAGGATTGTGGCTCTCCAGGACCGACGTTGGCCACCCCTGGCCTAGAATATCAAACTAAACCATAGAAGGTAGAACCTTTTCCTATTTAGCACCTAAACTTTGGAATAGTCTTGCTAGCATTGTTCATTGGAACAATGCATTGGAAGCAGACACACTTTGTCAGTTTAAATCTAGACTAAAAACACCTCTTTAACCTGGCATACACATATCACATTATCAATTTTTATTTTCATATCTGTTAAAGGATTGATAGGCTGCAGAAATTAGGTCATCCGGAACCGGGAGCACTTCCTAAAACTCCCGATGTACTTTTTACATCATAAGAAGAATGGAAACTAAACTAATTTTAGACTCTCTGTTTATCCCATGTCACAGCCATCACAAGCCACACACACCATCGTCACCAGATCTACACGCTCCACCCACTCACTCACTCTCCCCAGAATTCTAATTCACTGCACCTGCACCTCATCAGCCACAGCCACTATCTAGGAGACACTCAATCTGCACTTCATTGTCTGGTATTGTCATATGCATGTTCAGACTCCTTACTTCTACGCACCCGTCTCCCGTCCGAGAGAGAGATCTACGCACCCATCTCCCGTCCGTGCCTGTTCCGTCCATTTGCAAAGAGACTTTCATTATTATTATTATTTTATTATTAGCCAGTGGCACATACCCCAACAAATCGTCCCATACCGGCGTGATCAAAAAGATCTTAAACTAGATGGAACTAGATTAAATATTTTGACTGTTGCGATTCCAAATCGGTTTAATGACCTGTAACTCTGCCTGAGTATCGGACAAGTGTTCACTGTTGGCCTGAGGAGAACTGGCCCCCCGACTAAGCCTGGTTTCTCCCAAGGTTTTTTTCTCCATTTGTTGGAGTTTTGGTTCCTTGCCGCTGTTGCCTTTGGCTTGCTTAAGTTGGGGACACTTGCTTGATATTCAGCAGTGTTTTTGATATGCCTGCATTTGGCGCCATTGTATGCGAACTGAGCTGAGCCGGACGATTACGTCACTGTTTTCTGCAGTGCTGATATACTAGATTAACTAGTAAATAACTACTGATCTTTGCAACGGAATGAATCAATAATATATAGAATAAGCTGGACAATGACACCGTTTTCTTTGGGAGCTCTGTGCAGCCAAAATTATTTGCCAATTATTAATGTAAAGCTGCTTTGCCACAATTTGCATTGTAAAAAGCGCTATATAAATAAAGGTGACTTGACTTGACTTGATTACTTTCATTACTAATCAGCTAAGTCATCATCTCATTCATCACACTTGTGTCTACTCACCAGTCAGCATTCCCTGTAAAGTTCCGTGCCTCTGTTTAATAAACTTAGTTGTTTTATATAAACTATCGTGTGTTTCATTCTGTTCCGTGACATCCCGAGGTTTACCGTAGTCAGCCAGATCAGGGCTGTATCCAGATCAGATGGAAGACCTGTGCTTACACACGACCATGATGCAGCCCTGAAGTGTCATCAGAGATTGTGTCACCTATCCCCTATGACGGCCTCATCGACACGATGGCCAGTGGCACAGATCACCAACAAAATTGTTTCCATACCGGCGTGATGAATCCAAACTTGAACCAGATGGAACTGGATTAAATATTTTGACTGTTCCGATCCCAATCTGAATTCTGACCTGTAATGCTGCCTGAATCATAATCGTGCACTGTTCGTTGTTGGCTGCTTTGACACAATCTGCATTGCAAAAAGCGCAATATAAATGACTTGACTGCTTTTCTGTTCCTCTTCCCTTCTCGCCTCTCCTATTGATTCCTGTCTCTCATCCTACAGTCCTGTCCATTAACATTCACCTTGATAAACCGTATGCTTCTGATTTCCTCTCTCTCCTAGCCTCATTTGATTTCAACCGACTCATCACCACAAGCACCCACAAATCTGGCAACCAATTGGACCTGATCTACACACGTAACTGTATCACTGACAACATTCTGGTAACACCTCTGCACGTCTCTGACCATTTCTTTATCACTTTCAATCTGCAACTTATTTGTGCACCACCAACCACTTCACATGTTTCCTTCAGAAGAAACCTGCGCTCTCTTTCCCCTTCCCATCTCTCTTCTGTTGTGTCATCCTCCCTTCCCTCCCACACACAATTCTCATCTTTGGATGTAAATACTGCAACACACACATTATGCTCCACTTTATCTTCCTCCCTAGACAGTATCTGTCCTCTGTCATCCAGACCATCAAAAGCAACTCCTTCCAACCCCTGGATATCCGATGCGCTTCGTGAAGACCGGACCAAACTGAGGGCAGCAGAAAGGAAATGGCGCAAATCACAAGACCCATCTGACCTAGGTTCGTACCAAGATCTGCTATCATCCTTTTCTGATGGAGTCCTTGCAGCTAAGTCCTCATACTTCCACAACAAAATCAACGGCGCTACAAACCCACGCTCACTCTTCAAGACATTCAACGCACTCCTCTGTCCCCCTCCACCACCTCCCACCACATCTTTAACTGCTGATCGATTTGCCAAGTTCTTCACCGACAAGACATCTGCCATCAGCAGCCAGTTCTCTACACCACCCACACAGGAACTCAGCCCCTCCTCATCCACTAATCTTTTCCCTTCCTTTTCCCCTCTCACGGAGGCAGAAGTATCAAAACTTCTCCTCTCCACTCATCCCACCACCTGCCCTCTAGACCCCATCCCCTCACACCTTCTACAAGCCATCTCTCCCACTCTTTTACCAGCACTTACACACATCATTAACTCGTCTCTCCACACAGGCACTTTCCCTACCGCATTCAAGCAGGCTCGAGTAACCCCACTGCTTAAAAAACCCACGCTAGACACATCACTCGTGGACAACTACAGACCTGTCTCTCTCCTACCGTTCATATCAAAAACACTTGAACGAGTTGTATTCAACCAGGTGTCATCCTTCCTCACACAGAACGACCATCTGGACGTCAACCAATCTGGTTTCAAGAGCGGCCATTCAACAGAGACTGCGCTACTGTCTGTCACGGAATCCCTGCGGATTGCTAAGGCTGGCTCCAAATCATCTGTTCTCATCCTACTGGATCTATCTGCTGCCTTCGACACCGTAAACCATCAAATTCTTCTGTCCACCCTCTCGTCACTGGGCATCTCAGGTACTGCGCTTCAGTGGTTTGAGTCCTATCTCACAGGTAGGTCGTTCAGAGTTGCCTGGGGAGGGGAGGTATCCAAACCTCATGAACTGATCACTGGGGTTCCTCAGGGTTCAGCTCTTGGTCCCCTCCTATTCTCCATTTATACTACGTTACTGGGTCCCATCATACAGGCACATGGTTTCTCCTACCACTGCTATGCTGATGACACACAACTCTACCTGTCCTTCCAACCAGATGATTCCACAGTAGCTGCACGGATCTCAAGCTGTCTGGCGGACATCTCCACGTGGATGGAAGAACACCACCTGCAGCTCAACCTGGCAAAGACTGAGCTTTTAGTCTTCCCTGCCACTCCTACTCTTCAACATGACATCAACATACAGCTTGGTACAACCACCATTACCCCATCAAAGTCGGCCAGAAATCTTGGAGTTATCTTCGATGACCAACTGACCTTCAGTGACCACATCTCAAAGACGGCGCGGTCGTGCAGATTTGCACTTTGCAACATCAGGAAAATCCGTCCCTTCCTGACTGAGCACGCAACACAACTGCTTGTCCAGGCCCTGGTCATTTCAAGGCTTGATTACTGCAATGCTCTTCTGGCTGGTCTGCCGTCAAGTGCAATCAAACCTCTTCAAATGATCCAGAATGCTGCTGCACGTCTTGTCTGCAACGAGCCTAAGAGAGCCCACGTCACGCCCCTCTTCATCTCTTTGCACTGGCTACCCCTTGCTGCTCGCATCAAGTTCAAGGCGCTGATGCTTGCTTACAGATCCACCACAGGCTCTGCACCTTCCTACCTCCACAAACTGCTACAACGCTACGTCCCCACCAGAAGCCTGCGATCGCTAAAGGAACGAAGACTTGTGGTACCGTCACAGAGAGGCACAAAATCACTCTCCAGAACATTCTCCTTCACTGCTCCCTGCTGGTGGAATGATCTCCCTACTTTCATCAGGAACGCAGATTCCCTGGCAATATTCAAGAGACAGCTGAAAACTCACCTCTTCCGTGAACACTTAATCCCTTCATAAAAAAAAAAAAAAAAAAAAAAAAAAAAAAAAAAAAAACCTATCCTTCCCCCTTCTTCCCTTCCTACTCTAGCTTATGGTACTGAGCAATGTATGAAACTTGTATTGTGAGCACATCCTGTGTTATTTGCCAATTCATGAAGAATCGCTTGTTTGTTTTCCTCACTTGTAAGTCGCTTTGGATAAAAGCGTCTGCTAAATGACTAAATGTAAATGTAAATGTAAACTAAGTCTCACAAACTTAGAGCAACATATGAACAATAAAATATTCCTAAATTGGAGTCTTGAACGAGATTGCAGAAGAACAAAGAAATGTTCTTCAGTATGTTCCTTCCACCACAACTCTTTTTCTCTCATTTTTTTCTCATGTCTCATTTCTTTCTACTCTTATTTCTCCTAAGGAATTTTAGGAGAAACATCTAAAACTCTGTTGATACTAAAATGAGGGATATGAGAATCACAACCAAGTCTCCTGAGCTTAGGAAAAGCAAGCATTAAGCAATAATTTTTCTTCTGTGGAGTAACCAGCATTCCATACTGGTCCCAGCATGCAAAACATACCTCATGTTGGAGACCAACAATGCTACTTTTTTCAGCAGGGAAGTTCTTTTTTTGCTCCTCACTCAGGAGTAAAAAGAAAGTTCAAAATGGCTGAGCAACGGTATACTTTTTTGAAGATTCCAATGCAATCCACACTGCTGGAAGTGGTGTTTAGATGAATATTTAAATGTGTACTACGCTCTATCATCTCCACAACACAACAAACACACAATAAAATGATTAAAAGAAAAGATTAGTTAAAGCTTCTGATCACAGAATTGTGAATGTTTCCACATCAGACATCTATGCTGAAAAATCCAGCATTGCTGGTCACCAGCATAAGGGATATTTTGCAGGCTGGGACGAGCATGGAATGCTGGTTGCCTGGTTCCCAGCATGGTGTGCTAGTGGACCAACATATGTTGTTTTGGGTGCTGGTATGATCCCACCAAGACCCCAAATAAACTTGTGTATGTGTTACATACCACGTTTCTTGGTGTGGTCATGGTTAAATTAAGACCAAGACAACCATCCAATTATTATTATTTATTTTTAAATTATTTAACCTCTTGATGCACTCCCCCCTTTTGATCCCCAAACAGGAAAATAACATGCTTGAACTCAAATGGTTGTCTATCCTAAATTATTAGGAGTATCATAGTTTGGTATTGTTATGTACCACTCTGAGACACGAATGGTTGAGGATCCAACTGCAGTTTATTAAAGGGTAATCCACAATCAACATGAAGGAAGTTCAAGCAAACAACAAGACAGCAACACACAGGGTAATCTAGGAAACAGGTGAAAAACCAAGAACACAGGAACAGTATAATAGAATGCTCAGAATTGCAGTTGTTACACTAGACAAGACTTCACAGGGAATGGATGAGTGAACCAGGATTATATAGATAGAGTTAACAAGGCTGATGATCTTAACAAGGTAATGAGTTAACAAAGGTGTGTGGTCCAATAACTGTCCACGGGTAACAAACAAGTGAACATAGTGGGAGGGAAACATGAGGTATACAAACAACAATGGAGACATGGGGAACAGGCAGGGAGAAGTATCATTTGAAAGCAGGCAAATTGAGCTTTATTCAGAAATAAAAAAGTTAGACAAGCTGAAGTTTACTGGATTGGAAATGTTTTTTTTTTTTTTTTGCATAACATCTTTTGGTACACTTTATTTTAAGGTGTTTTTGTTACACTGTAATTATACATTTAAGTACTGAGTAATATTAAGTAACTGCATGTACTTCCTGTAGGGTTAGGATTTCTTTTGGTTTACGGCAGTGGCTCAAACTTTTTTGAGTGAGTACCCCCTGAGGCATTTAACCTCTTTCTGCCTACCCCTTCTCTTCCACTTAGACCATAGTCACCTTTTCCACAAGGGACAATATTTGCCCCATTAAATTGATATTCCAGTGCATTTGTCCTTCATAAATACCTTAGTTTATGAATTAAATTATGTTTTAAAAAAATGCTAAATATAGAAATATGCAATGATGTTAAAAACGAAGTGACACTTATATATTAAATGAAAACCGCCAGTAGGTGGTAGTAAGTCATTGTCTTAATGAGCGAGTCATTGAGTCATTCATTCAGTAATGAAGCAATGGCGGTATTTATGAATGGGTCGTTGAATTGGTGACTCTCACGATTTATTCAAAGCCGCAGATTTGTTCACGAAACACTGTTGTGTGTTGCCTGGAATTTATATACAGTCTTTAATGGGCTTTGTTGGAGATGAACAGCAGTTCTTCTGTGGCATTCATTGGAACAATATTATTTCATTGCGAAATAGAGCAAACAATACAGCACTGTGTTTAAAATGTACAGGTACATCACTTTACCCTGTTTATTTCAACTTATATTTACAATTGTATATTTATGTTGTATATTTACAACTGTTATATAAAATCTTCACATTTGCGATCATGTGGATATTTGGGAAAAAATCATTATTGCTTGTATAAAATATTATCAACATTAAAAACAATATTATTTTAAGGTAGTGTAAAATGATATGAACAGCAAAACTCAGCATTTTGTTTGCGTAACCCCTCTGTCACCTCACATACCCCCCCCCCCAGTTTGGGACCCACTGGTTTAGGGTTAGTTTCATGTAATTATGCATAATTTATAGTTATTACTAAAGTAACTACATGTAACATATGTAAAAATTACACTTTAAAATAAAGTTACCCATATTTTATCATTAAGAAATAATAATAAAGATGTCCGTGAATGCTAGAAATACACTGTCCTGAAAGCCACAAGTCTTCAAGAAGTTATGTTTCAAGTTTGAGGGCAATGAACAAAAAATAAGCAAAAATTTGCTGCAAATTTTTTTTCTCTGACTAGTGCCTTTTTCAAAAATGGCCACTTGGAGCTCCAAAGTGCCCCTTGGTAACAAAATCATCTGAGGGCTAGCTTTTACAGTTACCTTTACATGCCCCACATATAGTAAACCATTCTTTTAAAAGTCTAAAATAATTACAAACTATGTCATGATGTTAAAAGTTGGTGTTCTTTTAAAACAAAATTGTGCTCATGATTTTAGTGTTTTCATTCATCAACTTGAAAATCAACTTACAAAAAACATAGTTGTATACAAAAAAAAAAGAAAAAAAGAGGCATTTTTACAGCCTTCAAACAGTTTTTGTATCCATACACAGAAAGTACGTTGATTACCAGTCGTTCATTAGAACAATCATGTATTCATACATATAAAAAGATGCTACACCGCTGGGCTGTCGTAGTTATTTTGCTATACAGCTACAGACAGCAATCGGCCTCTAAAAGCAATCATTTGGAGGCTAGAAGTGTTGTAGTCAAGACCACCTAATCTGAGACCAAGTCGAGACCAAGACCAGTGTGTGTTTGTCATAATCATGTCTTTCTGTTTCTCTGTCTCTCTGTTTCTCTGTTTATTCTGTTTAATCTGTTCCCCTGTCATTTGTCACATGTTCCTTGTTTTCGTCCTGTCATTGTCACATGTGCTCTTTGTTTTGAGTTCTGTTCTGTCATGTGATCTTTGTTTTGTTTTACCATGTGCCTGTCTCGTTATTAGTCCATCGTCGTCAGCTGTGTCCTGTTTGTAATCATGTCTGTCACCTGTGCGATCCTCATTATCCTCTTGTTCTCTGGTGTATAAATTCCCTCTGTGTCAGTCCAGTCCTGGTTCCTCGTTAAAGTTACGTGCTTGTATGATCTTTCTGTGTATCCTGTCTTGTTTAAATAAATAGTGTAAATATTCATCTGTCCGTGATCTCCGTGCTCCCTAGCACTAACCCGAGCGAACGTAACAGTGTTGAGACCAAGACGAGACCAAGACTTTGAGGTGTTGAAACCAAGACAAGACCAAGGCAAGTCGAGACAGAGTCAAGACCAAGACTAGATTAGCGCTACTCAAATTCATCTGAAAGATCCACATTTACTGCCTGAGATGTAATTTTTAATCAGTAATTGTAATTAAAATAATGAGACACTATATAGAGCTGTTACCAATTAATTGAAATTACTAACAACAAAATTCATCTTTAAACTGCAGAGGTGGAACAGAAATTGTCTCTGAATTGGTACAATTCAATGCATAAATAATGATGAGATTGATGGTTTAAAAATTAAATTTTACAAATTGAACATTGAAAAAAAAAGTCTATATCACGTCTGCAGTTGTGCTTATATTTGTGGAAAAAAAAAACCTTTTAATTTTAATTACTTTTAATTTTAATTACTTAATTATATCATATGTTCTAATATAAATATCAAGATCTTAAACAAGTACTTTTTTTGCAATCAATTCTTGAATTTTGTGGGCATTTGTAATAATTTTGGTGACATTTGACACAATTCCTTGTTGATTTCTGACCCAGCACAACAGTAACAAACTAAATAAAGTTAGAAATAAGTTATTGATTGCATTTGAAGCTGGAAGTTTTACATCCAATGAAATTAATGATGTTAACAAAGAAATCAGACAATGCAATATCCATGCTGTTGTGGCCTTGATCGGTCTTGAAATAAAATCCAGAATCCTTTTAGTCTGAGACCAAAACGAGGCAGAGACCAAGACCAAATGCAGTCGAGAGCAAGATAAGACCAAGACCTTCAAAAAATTGTCTCAAGTACAACAACACTAGAGGCTATACATAAACTAATATCCCAATGATGGCCAATCATTCACACAAAAGACAGTATTTAGTCTCCAAAACAATCTATTGTCTCAATATATACATAGACATTTCACTAATGGCGTCCCCCCATATAGAATGAGCATTGCTATGATTCTGCTTCTGACTTCACTCTTAGAGTCATTCTCTTCCTCGCTTCTTCTCTAATACATCCTCATGAGGGAAATACGACTTTTTTGGGCGACGAGGGGTTGTTTTTCAAGCAAATGAAGGGAAAAACAGGTCTGGTGCACTTGTCATACAAGCTTGGATTTCTGAATGGTCGAGACAGATACGTTTGTACTGTTATGTACAAGCAGAAGGTAAACAAAACACACATTGTTGGAATCGTCTTGGCTTTGGCTAAAAGGTTTGTCTGTCAGATTAACTACAATGACTGTTTTTATCACATACTCAAGCCAAACCAACTTGGAAATGCATGAATAGGTTTTATGTGCTTATCACAAAGTGGAATTCTATGTTTTTCATATTTTTATATTTCACAGGTTCATATTTCACAGGTAGGTCTTTCAGAGTTGCCTGGGGAGGGGAGGTATCCAAACCTCATGAACTGATCACTGGGGTTCCTCAGGGTTCAGTTCTTGGTCCCCTCCTATTCTCCATTTACACTACATCACTGGGTCCCATCATACAGGCACATGGTTTCTCCTACCACTGCTATGCTGACGATACACAACTCTACCTGTCCTTCCAACCAGATGATTCCACAGTAGCTGCACGGATCTCAAGCTGTCTGGCGGACATCTCGATGTGGATGGAAGATCACCACCTGCAGCTCAACCTGGCAAAGACTGAGCTTTTAGTCTTCCCTGCCACTCCTACTCTACAACACGACATTAACATACAGCTTGGTACATCCACCATTACCCCATCAAAGTCGGCCAGAAATCTTGGAGTTATCTTCGATGACCAACTGACCTTCAGAGACCACATCTCAAAGACGGCGCAGTCATGCAGATTTGCACTTTGCAACATCAGGAAAATCCGTCCCTTCCTGACTGAGCACGCAACACAACTGCTTGTCCAGGCCCTGGTCATTTCAAGGCTTGATTACAGCAATGCTATTCTGGCTGGTCTGCCGTCAAGTGCAATCAAACCTCTTCAAATGATCCAGAATGCTGCTGCACGTCTTGTCTTCAACAAGCCTAAGAGTGCACACGTCACGCCCCTCTTCATCTCTTTGCACTGGCTACCCCTTGCTGCTCGCATCAAGTTCAAGGCGCTGATGCTTGCTTACAGATCCACCCCAGGCTCTGCACCTTCTTACCTCAACACACTGCTACAACGCTACGTCCCCACCAGAAGCCTGCGATCGCTAAAGGAACGAAGGCTTGTGGTACCGTCACAGAGAGGCACAAAATCACTCTCCAGAACATTCTCCTTCACTGCTCCCTGCTGGTGGAATGATCTCCCTACTTTCATCAGGAACTCAGAATCCCTGGCAATATTCAAGAGACAGCTGAAAACTCATCTCTTCCGTGAATACTTAATCCTCTCATAAAAAAAAAAAAAAAAAAAAAAAAAAAAAAAAAAACCCTATCCTTCCCCTTTTTCCCTTCCTACTCTAGCTTATGGTACTGAGCAATGTATGAAACTTGTATTGTGAGCACTTCCTGTGTTATTTGCCAATTCATGAAGAATCGCTTGTTTGTTTTCCTCACTTGTAAGTCGCTTTGGATAAAAGCGTCTGCTAAATGACTAAATGTAAATGTAAATGTTTATGAAAATCATATGTCATGATTATGACATCATTATGACATCACACCAATTGTGAAATGTTGAAAATCATGAAAATATCATGAAAAATATCATGGAAATATCCCTTTCATGATACAAGGGTCTGTTCGTGGATCTTATATTCTATTTGTTTTTTTGTTATACAATTACCATTACAATTATAACAATTACAATTATAGCCTAACCTAAACCTAACCTATGTAATATTCAAGTTTTGTTAAACTCAATAATCATTTGACCTAGAGACGTAAAACCAAATGTAAAACACTGATAGTATTATTCTTTATATATATATATAGAAATATATATATATTTATTTATTTATTTATTTATTTATTTATATATATGTTATGGGGAATACACCTTCAGGATTTTTATATTGACTCAATAATCAAAACAATACATGGAATGAAGTAATGCAATATTGAGGCATCCATAGCCATCAAGATAATTAACACTTTCAGATGCCCAGAAGGTACTAAAACATATATACAACAGTTCGTGTGAGTACAGTACAGAGTAAAGTGGTTACACAGAGTACGGGCCACAATCATGTAAATGTAACATTGAATTTTCGAAAAAACAAAAAGGCCTACTCAAAGAAAATACATACACTATTGAAACCTCAGATCAGTTTTCTTAATGCCTTCTTCGGTGCTCGACAAACTGATCCGAGACTTGAATCCAAATGCAGTTTAATTGAGAAGGGTAATCCACAATTGTAATTCAATGTACAGGTAAAGGTCAAAACACGCAGGTAGTCCAAACAAACACAAAACAAGGCAGGGTACACAGGCAAACAGAAATCAAGGACCCGGCACAGAATAAACCAAGACATAATAAACCAAGACATAAAACACCAGCGAAATGCTCAGAGTTACACACAGAAGACTTCACAGGTAATGACAGAATGAACCAGTTTTATATAGGGTGAGTTAAACAAGCTAACGAGACACAGATGAATGAGTTCAGGGGTAATGAGCCCAGGCAGAGAGTTATGGGAAATGTAGTCTGATGGTGTGGCAATAGTCCAGAGTGGAGTCCCCTCTGGTGGTAATCAATAGAATTCTGGCAGGCAGTCAAGTTTGGCACAATTGCTGTCAAGTCAAGTCAAGTCACCTTTATTTATATAGCGCTTTTTACAATGCAAATTGTGGCAAAGCAGCTTTACATTAATAATTGGCAAATATTTTTGGTTGCACAGCAGCTCCCAAAGAAAATGGTGTCATTGACCAGCTTATTCTATATATTATTGATTCATTCCGTTGCAAAGATCAATAGTTATTAGTCTAGTTAATTTATGTATGTCAGCACTGGAAAAAACAGTGACCTAATCGTCCGGCTCAGCTTAGTTCCCATACAACGGCGCCAATGCAGGCATACTAAAAACACTGCTGAATATCAAGCAAGTGTCCCCAACTTAAGCAAGCCAAAGGCAACAGCGGCAAGGAACCAAAACTCCAACAAATGGAGAAAAAAACCTTGGGAGAAACCAGGCTTAGTCGGGGGGCTAGTTCTCGTCTGGCCAACAGTGAACACTTGTCCGATACTCAGGCAGAGTTACACGTCATTAAACCGATTTGGAATCGCAACAGTCAAAATATTTTATCCAGTTCCATCTAGTTTAAGATCTTTTAATCACGCCGGTATGGGACGGTTTGTTGGCGGATATGTGCCACTGGCTGATGAGTCGGTAAGGCCTTCACAAAGGATGAGCTAGTTCACACAGTCTCCGGGGCCATGCTGCTGCTGCACACAGGCGCAGGTTCCCTCATCTGACTCGGACATGGCCAATCACGTTAATTGGTAAATCTTGGGATAAGCAGAAAGACAAAAAGCGTAGATGCCATTCTTCTTCCGATGTAACGAGTACATGCGGTGTCATAGGAAGTGTTCCCGGTTCTGGCTGACCTGATCTATGCAGCCTAACAATCCTTTAACGGATATGAAGACAAAAATTGATAATGTGTCATGTGTATGCCAGGTTAAATAGATGCGTTTTTAGTCTATTTTTAAACTGACAGAGTGTGTCTGCTTCCCGAAAAATGCTAGGAAGATCGTTCCAGAGTTTAGGTGCCAAATAGGAAAAGGATCTACCGCCTGCGGTTGATTTTGATATTATTAACAACTGGCCAGAATTCTGAGATCGTAATAGACGTGAAGGACTATAATGCATTAAGAGCTCACTCAGATACTGGGGAGCTAAGCCATTTAGTGCTTTGTAAGTAATTAGCAAGATTTTAAAATCTACACGATGTTTAATAGGGAGCCAGTGCAGTTTTGACAGAACCGGGCTAATATGGTCATACTTCCTGGTTCTAGTAAGGACTCGAGCAACTGTGTTTTGGACCAGCTTTAATTTGTTTATCATGTGAGTAGGGCAACCACCCAGTAGAGTGTTACAGTAATCTAGTCTCGAGGTCATAAACGCATGAACTAGCTGTTCCGCATTTGTCATTGAGAGCATATATCGTTATTTAGATATATTTTTAAGATGGAAGAAGGCGGTTTTACATATGCTAGAAATGTGGCTTTCAAATGAAAGATTGGTATCAAAGAGCACGCCCAGGTTCCTAACTGACGAAGACGACTTACAGAGCAGCCATCAAGTGTTAAGACAGTATTCTAGGTTATTATGTGCAGAAGTTTTTGGTCCAATAATTAGAATCTCTGTTTTTTCTGAATTTAGTAGTAGGAAATTACTTGTCATCCAATTTTTTATATCAGCTACGCATTCTGTTAATTTTGATAATTGGTAGGTTTCGTCAGGGCGCGAGGAAATATAGAGCTGAGTATCATCAGCGTAACAGTGAAAACTAATGCCATGCTTCCTAATGACATCTCCCAAGGGTAGCATGTACAGAGTGAAAAGCAACGGTCCTAGTACTGAGCCTTGTGGTACTCCATATTTAACTTGTGATCGAAATGACATCTCTTCGTTTACTACTACAAACTGATAACGGTCAGATAAGTATGATTTGAACCATGCCAATGCAATTCCACTAATGCCAACATAATTTTCTAGTCTATTCAAAAGAATATTGTGGTCAATAGTGTCAAAAGCAGCACTGAGGTTTTGTAAGACTGATAGAGAGATACAACCACGATCTGATGATAAGAGCAAATAATTTGTAACTCTAATGAGAGCAGTCTCAGTACTATGGTATGGACTAAATCCTGACAGGAAATCCTCACAGATACCATTTCTTTAGGTAGGAACACAGTTGCGATGATATTGCCTTTTCTAGTATTTTTGGCGGAAATTGACTAATTCTCTAGGATCAAGTTGCGGTTTTTTAATAAGAGGTTTGATAATAGCCAGCTTAAAATTTTTCGGTATGTAATCTAGTGATAAAGAAGAATTAATTTAATGAATCTTAAGAAGAGGATCTATGACCTCTGAAAGCATCTCTTTCAATAGCTTAGTCGGTATAGGGTCTAACACAGGGCCGGTTCTAGACATTTGGAGGCCCTAGGCAAACTTTATGTTTGAGGCCCCCACTTTACACCCCTCCTAATAAAAAGCACTTAAAACAAATATTATTTCTTGCCTTTATATTTAACAGCTGTTCCTAAATTTGTATATTATATTTTTATATGTCCATATTAATTAAGGTAATCTCTTATTTGTTTGTTGGGGATGCTATCATGTTTTTTTTTGTAGTAATTTGTACAGTAATTTATTTACAGCAGCCTAACACACTCTACAGGGTTACACTAAAATGAAAGAAAAGGAAAACCATTTCAGTAAATGAACATCATACCTTAATTTGTTTTGACAGAATTTCCCCCTCCTATTGATTTATTGCAGTGGCATAAATACCTTAAATATGTATTATACACTCTTAAAAATAAAGGTTCCAAAAGGGAGTTTTTACAGTGATGCCATAAAAGAACCAGTTTTGGTTCTCCTTAGAATCTTTCAGTGAACAGTTCTTAATTGAACCCATTTTTTTTTTCTTAGTGTAAAGAACATTCTAAAACAAATCTAAAGATTTTTTTTCCCACTGTAAAGAACCTGTTATGGAAAGCTTCCATGGATGTTAAAGGTTCTTCATGAAACCAGATGCCAATGTAGACCCTTTATTTTTAAGAGTGTATAAGTCACAAATCAACTGCTAGTGAAAGTGAAAGAGACAAACTACTAAGCAGAAATTAATTACTTTATAAAATTGTATGCTTATTGTTCATTAACAACAATATTTATGTTTTGAAAACTGAAATTAAGTTCTATGTTAGAGCAGTAATGTAAGCAGCAGAATTTAAGAGATACAGAAGAGGTACTTTTTTGAAATATTAAAATACTCTAGTGCTGAAATATTCTAGCACTTTGAATACGACTTTGCTTTTACTTCAGTATCTTACTAGTCGAGAGACAATGTCATTCATTACGCACAAATTCAAAGTGTCTAACAGTCTGGACGCGTCGACGCGCGCTCGCACTCTTTTAAACCGGCAAATGATCCATCCAGAAATGACGCGATAGACAGAACACGTTTATTTTAGGAATACATTATAATCAATCCAAAAGAGATGACACCAACATTACGAACTGCACTTTTTGCATGCCTGTTTACGTTTTGCATGCCGCGAAGGATGTTCGTTTTGGTCCTCCCCTATTTTACGGTAATAGAGGCCCCTCCTCCATGACTGAGGCCCAAGGCAATTGCCTTCTCCGCCTATAGGTAGCGCCGGCCCTGGTCTAACATACATGTTGTTGATTTCGATGATTTGACAAGTTCATAAAGTCATTACTACTGTGCTATTTGGAAACATCAGAAGTTGAGGCTGTATTTCTCGTTAATTTAGCCACTGTATTAAATAAGTACTTGGGGTTGTGTTTATTTTCTTGTAAAAGATTTGAAAAAAAGCAGATCTAGTGGTTTTTAAGGCCTTTCTGTACTCTATCATTTTCTCTCTCCATGAAATACGAAAAACTAGTTTTGATTTCTTCCAGCTGCGCTCCATTTTTCTGGCTGCTCTCTTAAGTGCCTGAGTGTGCTCGTTATACCATGGCGTTGGACTAATATCCTTAATCTTTTTTAAGCGCAAAGGAGCGACAGAGTCTGGAGTGTTGGAAAAGAGAGCGTCAATAGTTTCTTTTGCAACATCGAGTTCTTCTAAGCTGTCTGGTTTGCTAAGATGATGAAACTGATTAGGAAGATTATTTATAAAGCAATCTTTAGTGGTAGAAGTGATGGTTCTAACATATTTGTGGCAGAGAGACCATTTTGCAGCCTTGGTTAAATGTAGCACGCATGAGACTAGATAATGATCTGAGACGTCATAGCTCTGCTGCAGAATTTCAACGGCATCAATATCGATTCCATGTGACAATATTAGATCTAGAGTATGATTACGACAATGAGTGGGTCCTGACACGTGTTGTCTAACTCCAATAGAGTTTAGATTATCTATTAATGCCAATCCCAATGCATCTTTTTCATTATCTACATGGATATTAAAATCACCAACAATAAGGACTTTATCCACAGCCAGTACTAATTCTGATAGAAAATCAGAAATTTCTTTGATAAGGTCTGTATGGTGCCCTGGTGGCCTGTATACAGTAGCCAGCACAAATGTCAAATGAGATTTGTCACTTACATTATATAACGTTACATAAAGCACCATCACTTCAAAAGAGATATATTTGAAAGACTTTTGAGTAATACTGAAGATATTACTATAGATTACAGCAACACCTCCCCCTTTACCTTTCCGACAAGGTTTGTGTCGATAATAGTAACCTTTAGGGCTAGACACTTTTAAAGTAATGTAATCATCTGGTTTTAACCAGGTTTCTGTCAAACACAGTACATCTAGATTATTTTCTGTGAAAATATCATTTACAATAAGCTGTATAATATGAGAAAAGCTTGAAAGCTTGTTTCCGCCATGGAATAAAACAATTTAAAAGACTTTTTTTCTCATAATTGCAAGTTTATATCTCGCAATTCTTTTTTCCTGACAGTTGTGAGATATAAAATCATAATTGCAAGTTATCAAGATTTAAGATATAAACTTGCAATTCTGACTTTTTCTCGCATTTGCCAGTTTTTCGCAATTCTGACTTTTTACCTTGCAATTGCAAGTTTCTATCTTGCAGTTCTATGAAGGTAAAATGATGCCATAAAGAACTGTATGTGCAAGGTAATATATGTGGAAGTGTACACAAGATTGTAAGTGTAAATTAAATTTGCATGCTGAAGAGAGGATTTGTAAAGGTGCAAATCACGTTTCAAGCGTAAGAAAATAGGATTTGCAGTATTCTACTGTACTGTCGTAAGTGTAATTTATGAATTGTAAAATTGCAGCTTCATGCTAAGGCAAAATAAATATGATCTGTATTCTTCTGACTTCGAGTTTTCCGTATGTTACACTTTAATCGCTGCCAGAATGGTACACACAATTCTTACTTTATAAACAAGCAATTGTGAATTTATATTAGGCAATTCTGACATATTTCTTATATCACGCAATTCTGAGAAAAGAAGTTGAAGAAGAGGGAAAAAGTTGTAATTACCACGTTCATTTTTTATTTGGTGGAGGAAACAAGCTTCCATAAAAAGCTGTATTAGCCTAGACTAGCATGGTTACTCACACATTGTTTGCTCTGCTGTCTTAACCTATTTATCTGAATGCCTGTAATCAATCAGGCAAAACAGCTCTGAAGATTTATCATATAACACAAACTATGTATTGTTTTGAAAATGTGAATTGTTGTAGTTAATGCCTAACACTGAAACTTCATTACTTTTTCAAAATTACACACCCAAAATAGGGGAGATATCATGAATATTCATGTGCACTCCACCAACTAGAATAGTTTTTTCACTGGAACTCAATACAACTTGTAGACACTGTGTTTTAAACATAAGAAAATATGACAAGGCATATCGCGCCCTCGTATTCACCAGTACAACCTCAGTGTGTTGCAGGCCTGAACATATTAGCTTCTGACAGTATGAAGCCGACCAAGTTAAGATGCCTTTTAGAGACTTCACACCACAAACACATAGAGAATCCCATTGAACCCCACAGTTGATTAGCACATTTTAATTACATTAATTCATTTCATATAAATCCTATAGATTTTGCAAGTAAGGTCATGTCTGAGAGTGTGTTTATGTGTGGGCGAATATTTGTGGGGGCTTGAAAATATTTTTCTCTACAAAAGGGGGGCGAGGCACAAAAGGTTTGGGAACCACTGACTTAGCCTAAACAAGACAGGTTTGTGCAGTTGTGAAATTCTGAGTTTTTTTTTAAAAGAGCAGAAGATAAATCAATGTGTCATCAACAGGCTCATACAGGAACTGCTGGCAGAGAACAATCAAATTGTTATATTTCTAAAGAACACTCAATCAGGTTTCTGACAGACAGATAGGTAGATACAACAGATAGTAAATCTACAGATATATTTATTTATTTATTTATTTATTGGTGAACTGTTCCTTTAAGGACGCCTGCTAATCCCCCAAAGGTTATACCATCTGTTCTTTGACAATCAGTTTCAGGTATCTTCATTCCAAACATTTTTAAGGAGGCGGCAAAGAGTATAAATTCCCTATGCTGATACCACCTCTAAGCATTTCTTAGAGGTTCATTGCTCTCACAGGTAACTTTTCCTGACATGCTCCATCCATCATTGTTGTAGTGATTCTAGTCTCATTTTGTTTTTTGTTGTTTTTTAGGCACTGAAGTTTTTACAGACTACGCAAAGAGAAGAACAGAAGAACAATGCCCATTTGCAAAAGACCAGCTCTCGTTAGGAAAGGTGATTTGAAGTTTATGAATTGTTTTTGACCAATAAAATGTAATCAAAATCTCTCAGTCTTCAGTTGCGGTATTTGACACAAGCCTGTGCAAAACCATCACGTAGTAACCATTACATTTGCAAATCTACAGACGTGGTGGAAAAAAATCAACCCTGCTTCTATCAGGAGCTTCTTCCACCAGCTGAGCGTACGGCTTTGCTCTACAATCTCTCCTATCTCTGTTTGGCTAAGTTCCCCAAGTTGGAGAAAGTTCTCAGAGACTGCGCTGTTGAAACCCAGAATCTTTTTGGCTCCTCTGAGGCTCTTCTGCAGAAGGTAAAGTCTATGTTCTTCTGAATTTTCTCTTATTGAAGTCAAACTAAAGAGGCATATTAAAATAAGATAATATTTTTTACAGTAGGAATCGAGGATCAATTTTTATTGAATCTTAATTCAGGTAAAAAAAAAAAAGAAGAATTTCAAGTAGAATTGAAATGCATTTAAATTAATGTTGTGAATGTAGCTTGTAATGATGCTTTTGATTTTAATTGTAATGAAAATATTTTGAATTTAACATGTCTGATATGCAAAATAAAGTTTTTTTTATTCAACTTTGTTAGACTTTATGTGGTAAATGATAGTTACATTGATAATAAATGTTTGATATAACGGTACACATTGTTGTATTTGATGCAGTTGACTGGTAATAGACAGTACAGCACATATTTCATTAAATACTAAAACTCTCCGGTTGTGTTGATAAATGAATATTCCCCCAACCACCCTCATATTTTGGCAAAATTCAGCAAAAATCATAATTAATTTCATACCTACAATAAACATGAAACTTAGTTATCTAATATAAAATTATTTATATAAATTGGCTGAATTCTTGCTGTCTTTTAGTGTGTGGACACAAGTAACCAAATGGTTTCCTCACTGTTCCCTCAACTGAAACTCGCTGTTGAAAATAATGAAAACATTCAGTCTACAATGTCTTTGGAAAAAGCAAAAGAATGGATCGCAGAAATTGTTAACAGAGTGGAAGAGATGGTGGACAGGTAAAATTTTAGGAAATGTTTCAAAGTGTTACTTTGTCAAAAGCATTATAATATATGAACCCATACAGAACAAAGTTTACTGTGATTTAATTGATGTTAATCTGAAATCTGTTCTCGTCAGATACGAGACACACAACCGTAGTGTGGCTTCTTGCACCAGTGATGTGTTTCTTGAAAAGGCTGAGACAGACAAAAAAACTGCACAAGCTACTAAGGAGATAGAGGCTCTAGAGAAGGTGGTGAGAGATCTTCAGATGGAACTGAGGAAAACCTTAGAGGAAATTGGACAAATTGAGGCAAAGATAAACCGATGTCATGGCAGATTTGCTTCTATGAGAATGTTTGGTTTCAGTTTCCTCTCTGTCATTGTACCATTTGTTGGATCCGTTCTTAAATCCATTTTTGGATCTAAACCTGCGACAAACCAGGCTCTCGCCAATGAAAAAGCTCAACTCTTTGCTCAGAAGTCGAACCTAAAAAGCCGGGAACAAAATATCCAAGTCAGGCTGAATGATGTTCAGCTGAACTTGGCAAACATGAAGACAGAAAAGGGTGAGATTCATTCAAGATCTCGGTGTGCTCATGAAAAACCTCTCATAATTAATGTCTGCTTCATATTGTTCCTCAAGGTTCAATACCTGATGCTGCCCATCTGAGTGATGTCCAGAAGTGCCTTCATGAAATCCAACAAACTCTGCTTAAGCATAATCTGTTCTGGAAATCAGTGCTAGTGTTTCTGGAATCTCTCAAATGTGAGACCTTTGCTAATGAACACTTCACTGAGGAAAAAGAGCTGAAGGAGATTGTTCTGACACATATTGATTTAGCACAAGAGGTAACTTACACATTGAGAAAATGATCAGTTTCAGGTTTATGGCAATTCATTTCACTGCATTTTTGTGTTGTTATTCATTTTGTATCTCAAATCTTTCAGCATTGGAAGGCCTTTGGCGAATCCTGTCTGAAGGCAAAGAAGGCCTTTAGCTTGCAGAATAAGGATGCATATAAGTTCCTGGAGTTCAACCCATCTGCACTGTCACCAGAGGAATGGAAAAGGCAGTATGACCTTGTCAGAGCAGATCTGACCAAAATAGGTACTGCCGTCTGTGCACCTTAGCCAATGATGGCTGTCATTACTTTACAGTACATAAGAAGAAACCGTCGCTGGCTAGCCCTGAATTCTCCTTGTAAAGTTTATGAATGACATATCATTCCATATTGAAGACATCTTTTTTATCCATTTTCTTTCCACTAAAATTTTTGGAGGGAAAAGATTTTATAAATGGAATTATGTATAATATAAAAGAGAAACACAACTTGGTGAAAAAAATGCTGCTTGTGTAAAAAATTTAAAATTAATTAGCATCTTGTCTGTTGTTTGATTTATAGAATTACTGTGGTACTATGATACATTTGTGTAAAAATCGTAGAGCCCAAATCATGATTAGTATTGTATAATTTGTATAATGTTATATGTTTGTGTGTATTATGTGTAATATGCTTCTTTAAATAAATGGATGAAATTACAGGCCTTTCACACTGAGAAAGTAGTACAAAGTAGTGAGTGTACAACTTGTTTAACAGTGTAAATTTGTTGTCCCCTAAAAATAACACATTCAACACGCTCAACACACATTAATGTTTAAACTGCTGACCACAAAAGTGAGTCCAAATTGGGTCCAATTAACCATTTTTTCTCCCCGGTCTCAAGTGACTCATTAGTGTTACAAGGTCTCAGGTGTGAATGGGGAGCAGGTGTGTTAAATTTGGTGTTAATCACTCTCAGTCTCTCTATTGGTCCCTGACTCAACATTGTATCAATGTCACCATACTATCTGAGAAGTTAAAGTGCCATTTCAAACGCAGCCACAGTGTTGGAGGTTCACTTAGTAGCTCTTCACTGCAGTACCCAAGATCCAGGGTTAGATCCAGATCCAGGGGGGAGACGGGTAGATTTAGTGATCAGTGTTTGATGTAGGCAATCAATTCTGTGATTGACATGAACAATAAAATCTTAAGAATTGGCTGCAGGGCAGCATTGACCTGGCTTCTGATGTCACACTTAGATACCCGCCGTAAGATGCAGCGAGATGCTTCTCATATATAAAGTGGGAGGAGTTGGATCTGGATCCAACCTCGCCCCCTAGATCTCCCTGTTCTGCAGTGAGGACCATCTAGGTTGACTTCTCCCCTCCTCCAGACGTGTTTTTTGAGAGATCCTTAATTCTGGTAAATAATTTGGCTTGCCACCTGCTCTGCTCTCAAACACAGCTTAGACTAAAGCAAACAAAAGGGAGGCTGGAGATAAAGCCGAAGTGATAGCAGCAACCCACTGCCCGCGCCTTCCAGGCGCACACTGGTGAAAGTGAAAAGTTGTGTGAGTCCTTAAGTGTTACCCAGAATTCATGTTGACTAGTGCTGAAAGATCTTTAATTCAGTTAAAGGTGAAAGGTAAAGGTGTGGTTTCCTGTTGAAAGTAAACGTCTCTGGTTATGACTGTAACCTTTTTTCCCTGAGAAGCGAATGAGACATTGTGTCGGTAACGATACTATGGGGAACGAATACCCTCAATGCCACACCAAAACATGCCTGTGCTAGTGTGAAGCTGAACTAAGGCACAACTTAGGGTGACAGCACTCGTGTGCCTCGTGTAGAAGGAAGGTGCGGACTGTAGAATCTGATGAAGGTATGCAGGGTAGCCCAACCAGCTGCATCACATAACCTTTTTTATAGCACAGACCGGTTTCATTTTGAAAATATTCATAAAATCGTCCAATTATGTCTCTATATAAACTGCATACAATAGTGACGTAAAGAATGTGCAGTGACTTCTGTTTCTAACTTCCTTCTTGTTGAGAAGGACAAATAAACCCTTTTAATCCTATATAATCTATATATAACCACTCTAGAAATGTATAAAAATGTATCCAATTTTTCCCTCACATGATTTTACTTTTATAGGGTTTGACCTATGTATTAATTCTCTCTTTTGAACTTTTTTGAATTAATGTTTCAGAGTTGCATACTATCACTAACTAAAATCACATGGGTAGCATGTCTGGTCTCTCTGGACTCCAATCTTCGCTCCCAATCTGTTAATTTACATCTAGAAGGTTCTTCTCTCATACATCTGATACAATGTCTTATGCAAATATGTTGCTAGAGAACAAAGGGTCGTAAAAAGTTCCCTCAGAAGGAACAAATCCTTATTGGTTCAGTAATCGCAAAGGTTGTGACATCTTCACACTTTAAAATCACTGATCACAAGATCACAGCCCCTCTTTTGAGCTAGAAGTTCTGAAGACCCCGAAGTTTGTGCCAGGCTGCGGCCTTGTCTTTCCATTTACCAAAGATCATCTGAATCCAACTGGGTCTCTCTCATCAAGACAACATTAACAAAGATCAACAGGAGCCTTCACAAATTGCATCAGGACAGTTTAATTCAAATGGGGGAGACGTGCAAGAAGAGTGAGAGAAAGTCGGGAGACGCGCGGTGAGTGGATTAAGCGTGAATAATGAACACCTATGTCTGATTCCAGTGATTGGCGTGGAGAGACCGGTGAAAAGGGAGCGGCTGGAGGAAGTGCGGCAGAGAGAGACGGGCTGTGACTACGGACTGACTATCTGGGGAGAAAACTGACTGCTACGGAGAAAGTGTTACGTTACGAGCGAACTGTGTGTATGCAGCTCAGTGAGCCAAGTGTGTGGTGCTCAGTAGAGCCATTTATTTTGATTTAAAGAGAGTGAATAAAGTAGTCACAGTCCAACCCGACCCCGTCCTCTTCCTTCCTTATTGTGAATCACGAACTTTATTACAGAATGATTATCTCAAAATGTATATCTGTCAAAAGTTTGCTGAAAAGACGGTTGTACACAATCTTATATGCCTTCTGTCAGGAAATAGTTTAGTTTTTTAGCAAGGCGTTTTAAAAGGCATTGGGCAAGTTACTCTAAAAAAGTACTTAATTACTAGCTAATAATTACTAGCAGTGTAATTAGATTACTCTATCTAAAATGTATTGGATTACTTATTACTAATTACTTTCTAAATCCCAGATCAACTTCGACCAGTTGAGTAATACAAGGACAGATACGAAACTGCCCTTTTGATTCTTTCTAATAAATATACAATTGCATAAATTATTCTTGAACTGTGTAAAGGGAGATGGTTACATTAAAAACTTACATTTTAATATAGAATTTTGATGCTGATGTTTGAATTTTTAAACTATTGTTTTATATAGAATTGTAGTATAGTCTACACAGTATTTAATGCAATTACATCAGAAATAAATTTAAGTGACTTACCGCCACCTACTGGCAGTTTTAATGTAATATTTAAAAGCATCACTTTGTTTTTATCATCATTATATATTGATTTTATTATTTATTTTATAAAAAGGTATTTATATGTGACTGGGTGTGTTTTGTGTGGAGTAAATTCACTCGGAGAACAGGTGGATGGTCACTCGTGGTGTCATTGTCCAGCTTATTCTATATATCATTGATTCATTCCGTTGCAAAGATCAATAGTTATTAGTCTAGTTAATTTATGTATATCAGCACTGGAGAAAACCGTGACGTAATCGTCCGGCTCAGCTCAGTTCGCAAACAACGGCGCCAAATGCAGGCATATCAAAAACACTCCTGAATATCAAGCAAGTGTCCCCAACTTAAGCAAGCCAAAGGCAACAGCGGCAAGGAACCAAAACTACCACAAATGGAGAAAAAAACCTTGGGAGAAACCAGGCTTAGTCGGGGGGCCAGTTCTCCTCTGGCCAACAGTGAACACTTGTCCGATACTCAGGCAGAGTTACAGGTCATTAAACCGATTTGGAATCGCAACAGTCAAAATATTTAATCTAGTTCCATCTAGTTTAAGATCTTTTTGATCACGCCGGTATGTGCCACTGGCTGATGAGTCGGTAAGGTCTTCACAAAGGATGAGCTAGTTCACGCAGTCTCCGCCGACACCCCAGGGCCACGTTGCTACCGCACACAGGCACAGGTTCCCCACACGGCCCGGATCCAGCCAATCACGTTAATTTGTAAACCTTGGGATAAGCAGAGAGACAAAAATTAGCGTAGACGCCATTCTTCTTCAGATGTAACGAGTACATCTGGTGTTATAGGAAGTGTTCCCGGTTCCGGCTGACCTGATCTATGCAGCCTAACAATCCTTTAACGGATATGAAGACAAAAATTGATAATGCGTCATGTGTATGCCAGGTTAAATAGATGCGTTTTTAGTTTAGATTTAAACTGACAGAGTGTGTCTGCTTCCCGAACAATGCTAGGAAGATTGTTCCAGAGTTTAGGTGCCAAATAGGAAAAGGATCTACCGCCTGCGGTTGATTTTGATATTCTAGGTATTAACAATTGGCCAGAATTCTGAGATCGTAATAGACGCGAAGATACCTATGTATAATAGGGAGCCAGTGCAGTTTTGACAGAACCGGGCTAATATGGTCATACTTCCTGGTTCTAGTAAGGACTCCAGCAGCTGCGTTTTGGACCAGCTGTAATTTGTTTATCACGCAAGCAGGGCAACCACCCAGTAGAGCGTTACAGTAATCTAGTCTCGAGGTCATAAACGCATGAACTAGCTGTTTGTCATTGAGAGCATATGTCGTAATTTAGATATATTTTTAAGATGGAAGAATGTGGTTTTACATATGCTAGAAATGTGGCTTTCAAATGAAAGATTGGTATCAAATAGCACACCCAGGTTCCTAACTGACGAAGACGACTTAACAGAGCACCCATCAAGTGTTAGACAGTATTCTAGGTTATTATGTGCTGAAGTTTATGGTCAAATAATTAGAATCTCTGTTTTTTCTGAATTTAGTAGTAGGAAATTTCTAGTCATCCAGTTTTTTATATCAGCTACGCATTCTGTTAATTTTGAGAATTGAAAATGTCTCCACTGCCACAGCAGTGGCGCTCCTTCACGCCTCAGCTCCTGCAGGAGCTCACCTATGTGCAACTTTCCACAGCCGACTACCAGCGAGGCTCACCTTTCTGATGCCATGATCAAACTCTCATGACGCAAGAAGCCCTCCTGATACAGTGACTAACCCCTCCCTACAATTAGCACACTTTCAGCTTTGCACTCTGCAAGTTTTTTGGGGGTTATCAACATTTACGGCTGCTGTCCCATGTTAGTGGCAAACTCTGGGTTCGGCCCAAATACTGAGCTCAGAGCCCTCTCCTCGGACAGCACGCCAAATAGGCATTCTATTTATCTTATCTCATTATTTGCTAGTGCGAACTCCTGAATTATTGTCCTCACTGGAGCTGTAAGTTCACTAAGGCTTTTATCTCTCTCAAAGGGGCTGTGTGGAAAAGAAAGCCATTTGCCTATTATAAAGCTGTTCTAATTGAGGTGCACAAGTGTAATAAATTGTGGAGATGGTGTTTGTGTTATGCTGTAAACCTCCATGTTGTTTATCGGTGCATTAGTCTTTTTTATTTAACTGGTATTTTAGCTTGTAAATGTATGTGAATTGTGCTTTGTTCATGACATATAGGCTTCCAGTAACATAACATCTTGTGCTTCAAGCATGTGATCTGTACAGTATATAATGGTTTGTATTTGTGCATTTATTTCTGCAAAAGTGCTGATTTGTCTACTGTATGTTTCAGGGAAGTGAGCTGCTTAAGACGGATGAGGAGCAGCTGGCAACATGAATAAATGAATCAAATAGCTACAGCAGAGTTTAGAATTGGTTAAAAAAAAAAAAAAAAAATTCAGAACTTTAGAGGGAATTTTGATTCACAGACTACCATGTGTAAATCTTGAAATTACCACACAAGCCTATGTAAAGCAATCATGTAAACAAGGACTCTAGAAAAACAATTCACAAAAACATTGAAAATAGTAACACAAATGTTAATGATACAGCAAAATTCTTAATTAAAAGTTCGTTATGGACAACACTCAGACAGGAAGTATATAAAACAGTAATGTTTATTAACAGATTGAGTGTATATACAGGTAAGATGTCATAGCAAACAGATATCATCGATGTAGAGTTGGAATGGATAAAGTCTCTTTGTCTCACAGATGCCGTTTAGGAATGTAATACGATTGAGATAACTGAAGCACACACCTCTACCCAGCGGGTAAGTATAGTCACCATTAATGATGAGAGAATCCCCAGGACGAAGGAACGTCAGACTTGTGGTTGGAGGGACAATGGAGATCAGACAGCATTGGAGGGACAATGGAGATCAGACAGCATTGGAGGGACAATGGAGATCAGACAGCATTGGAGGGACAATGGAGATCAGACAGCATTGGAGGGACAATGGAGATCAGACAGCATTGGAGGGACAATGGAGATCAGACAGCATTGGAGATCCAGGTAAGTCATGCAGGAGCATGGCGTGAAGTCCTCTTCGTGAAACGAGACTGGACACTGAAGTGAGGTGAGGTGTGTGCTTAAATAGTGGAGCTGATTGGATAATTAGGTGCAGGTGTGTGTGATCAGTACTCTGGCGAGTGAGTGCGCTGATATTGGTGGGTGTGAGAGCCTGGCAGATCTGTGACACAGTTAAACTCTGCTTTACAAAACACATGCAGTTTTTCTTGAATTGTACCTTTTATTATAAACATTTTAGGTTCTCTTAGGTTTTGATCTGGGAGAGGAGAGGACGCTGGCGCTGTTTGTTCGCCGCTTCTCTGCCCACGATCTTAATTGTGCTTATATAGTTTATATAGTTTGAATGCATATATTTTGTGCTAGTGTTATTTTTACTTTTATACAAATGGGGAAGCTAGGTAGCTTGGCACCTACCTGCTTCAGACGAGTTCTAGCTCAGTATGGCGTTCAGCTATTCCAGCTCGCAACTCCGACAACTTTGCAATTTCGCAACCACACCTGGATTTAACATCTCTATCATTAAAGAACTTGGACTTCTTCGCCGCCCTTGTTACATTCATAGAGGCTCCGGTCGAAAATTCATCTTTCATAACCAACCAAGCTGCTCTGCTACAAACATCCCGTCTCTCTAGTCATCTGTCGCATGTCTGTCGCATCATCAGAGTACTGCCGCTCCAGTAACTTTCAACACTGGAAATATTGCGAGACCTCTGCACTCCAGTATGGGATCTCCGCACTTTCGGCTGGATACATTTCATGCAGTGGATTCTAGTCTGCGTGGAGTGGATTTTAATGTTTTGCGTGGAGTGAATTTTAATGTATTACGACCTGTACAGAAATTTACCCCACAGTCATTGGTCAAATTCAAACTTTTCAACACTCAATCCATCAATAATAAATCCACATTAATTGAAGAACACATCAGAGAGAAAGAACTTGACTTCATGTGTCTGACGGAGACCTGGCATCAGCCAGAGGTTTACTCTGCCTTAAATGAAGCCTGTCCCCTCAGCTACAGTTACTTGGAGGCAGCTCGCAGCACTGGTCGCGGTGGTGGCCTAGCAGTTATTAACCGACAGGACCTGGAGCTGTCACCCATCGCGCTGCCTGCAACATCTTCCTGCGAGTGTCTTGCATTTAAATGTAAGCCTCCCTTTCCAATGACTGTTCTCCTTATCTACCGCCCCCCTAAACACAATTCTGCCTTTATCCCGGAAATGTCTGATCTCCTCACAACACTCTGTACTACCTCTGCAACTACGATAATCCTGGGAGATATAAATATTCATGTCGACACTCCCTCATGTCATCTTGCCGCTGATTTCCTTCAGCTACTAGATTCCATCAACTTACAACAACATGTTGATGTCCCCACACATTCCAGGGGACACACGCTCGATTTGGTCATCTCTAACTCCGCCCCCATCAGCAACCTTCACGTTTATGATCTGGGTGTTTCAGATCATAAGGTTGTGTCAATGGAGTTGCCCTTTCCTTCCCCTCACACCAAATCAAAGCAGCAAATACACTATAGAAATTTGAAAAAAAATAAATGCGGATGCCCTGGCCCAGGACCTTAAACATCTCTCCTCCGGCTTTACTGACCACCTTTCTGTTGCTGACTCCGTGGATTTCTACAACCAGTCCCTGAGCAGTCTTCTGGATCTCCACGCACCCTTAATACCTAGATCAGTCTCATTCACACGCTCTACACCATGGTACAACTGCGAGCTGCGAAAGATGAAGGCGGCTGGGCGTGTCCTTGAGCGACGGCTAAAGGCCACTGGACTGACTGTTCACAAACAGGCATACAGAGAACAAAAGAGGGAATATGCAAAAGCTCTGAAGGAAGCACAGTCCAGGTTTTATTCCACTATCATTAACAACAGCCATGGTAACTCCGAACAGCTTTTTTCAACAATAAATCATCTTCTCAAACCTCGCTTACTCTCCCTCTCTGAGACCACTGAGGAGAGGTGCAACATGCACATCACCTTCTTCAAACAAAAAGTTGATAACATCCGCTCACACCTTTCTGCCACTGCTGTCCAGCCCCTCTCAACGGCTGACCCACCGTTTGAGATTGTCCAGCCCCTCTGCTCTTTCTCTGATGCCACACAGGAAGAAGTGGAGGACGTCATCAAAAGAATGAAGCCATCCACCTGTGCCCTGGACCCTTTTCCTTTAGCTCTCCTGAAGGCCAACATCTCTACCATTTCTCCATTCATCACCAAGATCATAAATCACTCCCTTCTGGTTGGCCATATCCCATCAATGTTAAAAACTGCTGTCATCAGACCTTTACTGAAAAAAACAACTCTGTATCCAGAGATGCTCTCCAACTATAGGCCCATTTCCAATCTTCCGTTCCTGTCAAAGGTTATGGAAAAAATAGTTGCAGCACAACTTCATGTTCACCTTAAACACAATAACTTGTTTGAAAAGTTTCAATCGGGTTTCCGTCCTGGCCATAGCACAGAAACAGCATTGGTCAGGATCACCAACGACCTCCTGATGACAGCAGACACTGGTTCCCCATCTCTACTCATCCTCCTAGACCTAACAGCTGCCTTTGATAAAGTAGACCACAACATCCTCCTTCACCGCCTGCAATACACTATTGGACTCTCAGAAAATGCTCACAACTGGTTTATCTCGTACCTGACCGGCAGAACCGAGCACGTCGCCCTGGGCAAAGCCAAATCACATACTCACAATGTCACATGTGGTGTTCCTCAGGGCTCTGTGCTGGGCCCCATACTCTTTTCCATCTACATGCTCCCACTTGCCAAAATCATTAGCAGACATGGTATATCATTTCATTGTTATGCTGATGACACACAGCTTTATCTCAGGACAACCCCCACTACTACTTCTCCCTTGCCAGCATCCTCATTGACCACCTGTCTGGAGGAGATAGAGGCGTGGATGAAGCTAAATTTTCTCCAGCTAAACAGTTCTAAAACAGAGGCCATCTTACTTGGCACACCACATCAGCTCCGCTTTTCTACCATTAACAGTATCACTTTCTCTGGCCAAAACATCACCCTTTCCTCATCTGTCACCAATTTGGGTGTTAAAATGGACTCTCAACTCACCTTTGACACCCACATCAAACACCTCTGTAAGACATCAGTCTACCACCTCAAGAACATCGCCAAACTCCGTCCAACACTCAACCTGGCAGATGCAGAGAAGCTCGTCCATGCCTTTGTCTCCTCCAGGCTGGACAACTGTAATGCACTCCTCAGCAGGATCCTGGTAGTGCTGTTCTGGATGTACTGTAGTCGCTGGATGCTTTTGCCAGAGATGTGGGTGCGCAAGTATGATCACATCACCCCGATCCTGAAATCTCTTCACTGGCTTCCTGTCTCATTCAGGATTGAATATAAGGTTTCTCTCCTCACCTACCAGTGCATTCACGGACACGCTCCTCTTTACCTACAGAAACTCCTCACCCACCACACCACCTCACGCACCCTCCGGTCTGCAAACACAAACACCCTCTACGTCCCCAGAACCAAGCTCTGCAGCATGGGTGGTAGGGCCTTTTCATCGGCTGCTCCGAGGCTGTGGAATGCCCTCCCTGAACACCTGAGGGCTCCACAAACTACAGATGTTTTTAAACGAAACCTAAAAACATATCTTTTTAAAAAAGCTTTTTATTGAATGTTATTTATGTTAGCACTTCTTTTTAACAAACTATATCTTTTTATCTATATCTTTTTTTAAACTACTGTACGTTTTGTAGCTTTGTTTTGAGATTGTTGTAATGTAAAGTGCAATACAAATAAAATTTATTATTATTATTATTATTCTCTTGTGGTTATATCAAAATTTAATTTACTTTATAATAATAAAGTACCTCCTCCACTATATAATCATTTCATTATCTATCAGATATATTAACATTATATTATGCTTAACAGACCACTCATTAATGTACTTAAATACGTCTTTATTAATTACATTTTTTAAATAAATAACATTATAAGCTTGCTTTGTTTCATTTTGTCTCTTCATATGGTCAGTAATGAATGTAATGAATCATTACCGCTGCTGAAAAAAAGACATGCAATTAAAATTCCTGCATGAAATCTGCACAAATTAGCGGTTTTATGGTTTCATATATGCAATATTTTTCAGGAGGAAGATGGAGATATCACAAAAGACTGCAAAAGAAGAACACCATCGCAAAGAGATGAGAGGTAACACTTGCCAAGCAAAAATATCTTCAAAGGAAACAGACCTCAGAAGTCAGAGTAGAGCAAAATGATGTTGATGAAAGCAGTGTTGTAAAGGATGGAAGTACATTCTATTCAATATGTCCTAAGTCACTTCTAATTTTCACAACCAGTGTTTTATATCCAGTGAAAATGTGTTCAGATTTGATTTATAATGAATACAACACAAAAACACAAATACACACAAATGTAATGTTTACTGCAAAAGGAGTCAACTTCTTGACATTCTTGACATTGTGTTGATGTTCATTCCAAATATACAGTTCCTATAGAAAGTATATTTTCCACAAATCCTACAAGGGGAGATTTTATGAAACCATAACTCTTTGCACTGTATTATAGATACGCATACCTCCTTTTATTTGTTATAAAGTTATAAGTTATGAAATTTTAAGAGCAATTTCACAAAAACATCAGTACTAGAAAGACAAAGGCTGACATTTTTCTTGATCTATATATGTCCTATATGAAATGTTCCTAAAATATTTGTATTGGGTGATTTGGATTGCGTAACTCTTGAAGGTATATCATGCCCTGACCTTAAGTTTGTGTCCCTGACTGCTAACCTCTGCATAGCAAATAGCCCCCAGCCCTCCAAACCAGAGGAGCCAGGTCAACCCTGTCATGTCTAAACCTGTCATGCTACCAAGTCAGTCCTCACACAGACCCACACTTCGCTCTGAGACCATGGTAAGACAGGAAGAACCCGTGTGTGTACGTGCGACTATGATTATGATGATGGTGCATGCATAAGCTATTGGATCTTTACGACTTTGACTCAATGGTTTGATTGCTACATCAAATGCTGTTCGACTCACTGATTATAATTTGAATTTTTCAAACTCAAGGAGGACTAGATAGATGCAGCTTTTACTAATTGCACTGATTAAGAAGACAAAAATAAAAAGACAGTAGGGCAGAGAGGTGAAAAGAAAGGTGCTTATTCCATTTGCTTACACAGTGAAACTTTCAGAATTGAAATGTCTTTGATCAACATGACAAACCTAGACGTGCTGTCCTCCATCAGACACTAAGTCCTTTTTCATCATATCACAAAGGAAGTTAATCACTTTGCCCTGTCCTTGTGCCTCCTTAATTTAAGTGAATGGGTGCTTGCCAATTCTGTGATTATTTTGGGAGGGTAACAAGGTCAAGAGAGGACAAGGCCTTGCGGTATTTATTCAGTCTTTCCTTATTATAGTGTTTGCGAAGGCTCAGGGTTAGAGATTTGTCCAAACTTCTATTCACAAGTACTAGGGTTTGTTGTTGCTTTAATTCACATTTTATACATTTCGCAGGCATTTACACAAAGGATTACAATCAAAATATTCATTTTATAATTTTATGGATTTCTCTCAAATGATCCAGTGCCTTACAGCCTCACCATCACTGTTGTTCCATATGTACCTATTTTCTTTGCTGAGGTAAAGCTTATATGGCAAGTAATGAGATGGTGCGTTTAGTGGGTGTTATTGTGAGGTGTTTTTAAGAGTCAATCACAATTACGCTTGTTTCAGCCCCCAGAGATGCTCAAATGGATTGTCACGTACAACACGTCCTTTAAATCCACCAAGACACAAGTAACTGTCATCATTACTTTGTGTTACACCCCTCCTCTCTCTCTTGAGTGAAGTCTCTGCTCTGTGAGTGTATGCATTTGCACGTGAAGTGTGTATACTACATTTATAACAATATTTCCCTGGGGATATTAGAAAAAATGTATTCATCTGAGCTGATTTAAAACCGAAAATGTGCTGAAAAAATTACTTGATGCACATCAAAAAAAATTTTTTGACTTTGTGTGATGGGACGGCATAATCATGTTTTGGTTGTACTGACAGGCAGCAAAGTCTTCGAAGCAGTTCGGTATAATTACGGTATAAATTCCTGTGTTCCCAAAACAACCAATTAATTGCATTTCATCTGCGCGCTCTGAGATGCAAGCAATTTATTATATATGAAAATTACTCTATACAATGGATTCTCCTACTTTTCTTAGAGGTAATTAGCAGCAGTTTATCAAGAAGTGGTGATTTTTGTTCTCTTCAACGCTGGAAACTGGTTTATTCACAAATGTTTTATATGAAATTCCAAGTGAAATTTGCAACTTTGGATGGAAACATAGCTAGTGTAGATTTTATTCTTGTCTTTTGTAAATGTCTACTGCATTTCTTGTGTTAAACTTGCATGTTATGAATATCTCTTAAAATACTCGAACATCAGAATATGATTGCAATATTGCAGTTCTTTCAGTTAAGACGTTATATATTTTCACTTTTCCAGGACACTGAACTTTGGATTAACTCAAATATATCAGAATTCTGCCACAGTCACACCTACATATTCCCATGCAATCATACCTCCATCTTTTTTGCTGTGAAAACAGCATTTGAGTGGATATCATGTGCACTGCACAAATGGTAGAATCAAACTGAAGGTTATTAGAGTGAAAATTCACTGAATGGCATCTCTGTGTACATTAGTATTTTTAATGGGGAAGAGCATCACCAGAGGTACATTTACATTTAGTCATTTAGCAGACACTTTTATCCAAAGCGACTTACAAGTGAGGAAAACAAACAAGCGATTCTTCATGAATTGGCAAATAACACAGGAAGTGCTCGCAATACAAGTTCCATACATTGCTCAGTACCATAAGCTAGAGTAGGAAGGGAAAAAGGGAAGGATAGGGTTTTTTTTTTTTATTATGATGAGGGGATTAAGTGTTCACGGAAGAGATGAGTTTTCAGCTGTCTCTTGAATATTGCCAGGGATTCTGCGTTCCTGATGAAAGTAGGGAGATCATTCCACCAGCAGGGAGCAGTGAAGGAGAATGTTCTGGAGAGTGATTTTGTGCCTCTCTGTGACGGTACCACAAGCCTTCGTTCCTTTAGTGATCGCAGGCTTCTGGTGGGGACGTAGCGTTGTAGCAGTGTGTGGAGGTAGGAAGGTGCAGAGCCTGTGGTGGATCTGTAAGCAAGCATCAGCGCCTTGAACTTGATGCGAGCAGCAAGGGGTAGCCAGTGCAATAGAGATGAAGAGGGGTGTGACGTGGGCTCTCTTAGGCTCGTTGCAGACAAGACGTGCAGCAGCGTTCTGGATCATTTGAAGAGGTTTGATTGCACTTGACGGCAGACCAGCCAGAAGAGCATTGCAGTAATCAAGCCTTGAAATGACCAGGGCCTGGACAAGCAGTTGTGTTGCGTGCTCAGTCAGGAAGGGACGGATTTTCCTGATGTTGCGAAGTGCAAATCTGCATGACCGCGCAGTCTTTGAGATGTGGTCTCTGAAGGTCAGTTGGTCATCGAAGTCCAAGATTTCTGGCCGACTTTGATGGGGTAATGGTGGTTGTACCAAGCTGTATGTTAATGTCGTGTTGTAGAGTAGGAGTGGCAGGGAAGACTAAAAGCTCAGTCTTTGCCAGGTTGAGCTGCAGGTGGTGTTCTTCCATCCACGTCGAGATGTCCGCCAGACAGCTTGAGATCCGTGCAGCTACTGTGGAATCATCTGGTTGGAAGGACAGGTAGAGTTGTGTGTCATCAGCATAGCAGTGGTAGGAGAAACCATGTGCCTGTATGATGGGACCCAGTGATGTAGTATAAATGGAGAATAGGAGGGGACCAAGAACTGAACCCTGAGGAACCCCGGTGATCAGTTGATGAGGTTTGGATACCTCCCCTCCCCAGGCAACTCTGAAAGACCTACCTGTGAGATAGGACTCAAACCACTGAAGAGCAGTACCTGAGATGCCCAGTGACGAGAGGGTGGACAGAAGAATTTGATGGTTTACGGTGTCAAAGGCAGCAGATAGATCCAGTATAATGAGAACAGATGATTTGGAACCAGCCTTTGCAATCCGCAGGGATTCCGTGACAGACAGTAGCGCAGTCTCTGTTGAATGGCCGCTCTTGAAACCAGATTGGTTGACATCCAGATGGTCGTTCTGTGTGAGGAAGGATGACACCTGGTTGAACAACTCGTTCAAGTGTTTTTGATATGAATAGTAGGAGAGAGACAGTTCTGTAGTTGTCCACGAGTGATGTGTTTAGCGTGGGTTTTTTAAGCAGTGGGGTTACTCGAGCCTGCTTGAATGTGGTAGGAAAAGTGCCTGTGTGGAGAGACGAGTTAATAATGTGTGCAAGTGCTGGTAAAAGAGTGGGAGAGATGGCTTGTAGAAGGTGTGAGGGGATGGGGTCTAGAGGGCAGGTGGTGGGAGGAGAAGTTTTGATACCTCCGTGAGAAGGGAGAAGGAAGAGAGAAGATTAGTCAAGTCAAGTCATCTTTATTTATATAGCGCTTTTTACAATGCAAATTGTGGCAAAGCAGCTTTACATTAATAAGAAAATGGTGTCATTGTGCAGCTTATTCTATATATTATTGATTCATTCCGTTGCAAAGATCAATATTTATTAGTCTAGGTAATTTAGGTATAGCAGCACTGGAGAAAACAGTGACGTAATCGTCCGGCTCAGATCAGTTCGCATACAACGGCGCCAATGCAGGCATATCAAAAACACTGCTGAATATCAAGCAAGTGTCCCCAACTTAAGCAAGCCAAAGGCAACAGCGGCAAGGAACCAAAACTCCAACAAATGGAGAAAAAAACCTTGGGAGAAACCAGGCTTAGTTGGGGGGCCAGTTCTCCTCTGGCCAACAGTGAACACTTGTCCGATACTCAGGCAGAGTTACAGGTCATTAAACTGATTTGGAATCGCAACAGTCAAAATATTTAATCTAGTTCCATCTAATTTAAGATCTTTTTGATCACGCCGATATGGGACGGTTTGTTGGGATATGTGCCGCTGGCTGATGAGTCGGTAAGGTCTTCACAAAGGATGAGCTCGTTCTCACGGTCTCCGCCGACACCACAGGGCCACACTGCTGCCGCACACAGGCACAGGTTCCCCGTCCGACCCGGACACAGCCCGGATCCAGCCAATCATGTTAATTGGTAAACCTCGGGATAAGCAGAGAGACAAAAAATTAGCGTAGACGCCATTCTTCTTCCGATGTAACGAGTACATCTGGTGTTATAGGAAGTGTTCCCGGTTCCGGCTGACCTGATCTATGCAGCCTAACAATCCTTTAACGGATATGAGGACAAGAGTTTATAGTGCGTCATGTGTATGCCAGGTTAAATAGATGCGTTTTTAGTCTAGATTTAAACTGACAAAGTGTGTCTGCTTCCCGAACAATGCTAGGAAGATTGTTCCAGAGTTTAGGTGCCAAATAGGAAAAGGATCTACCGCCCGCGGTTGATTTTGATATTCTAGGTATTAACAACTGGCCAGAATTCTGAGATCGTAATAGACGCGAAGGACTATAATGCATTAAGAGCTCACTCAGGTACTGGGGAGCTAAGCCATTTAGTGCTTTGTAAGTAATTAGCAAGATTTTAAAATCTATACGATGTTTAATAGGGAGCCAGTGCAGTTTTAACAGAACCGGACTAATATGTTCATACTTCCTGGTTCTAGTAAGGACTCTAGCAGCTGCGTTTTGGACCAGCTGTAATTTGTTTATCACGCGAGCAGGGCAACCACCCAGTAGAGCATTACAGTAATCTAGTCTCGAGGTCATAAACGCATGAACTAGCTGTTCCGCATTTGTCATTGAGAGCATATGTTGCAATTTAGATATGTTTTTAAGATGGAAGAATGCGGTTTTACATATGCTAGAAATGTGGCATTCAAATGAAAGATTGGTATCAAAGAGCACACCCAGGTTCCTAACTGACGAAGACGACTTAACAGAGCAGCCATCAAGTGTTAGACAGTATTCTAGGTTATTATGTGCAGAAGTTTTTGGTCCAATAATTAGAATCTCTGTTTTTTCTGAATTTAGTAGTAGGAAATTACTAGTCATCCAATTTTTTATATCAGCTACGCATTCTGTTAATTTTGAGAATTGGTCGGTTTCGTCAGGGCGCGAGGAAATATAGAGCTGAGTATCATCAGCGTAACAGTGAAAGCTAATGCCATGCTTCCTAATGACATCTCCCAAGGGTAGCATGTACAGAGTGAAAAGCAACGGTCCTAGAACTGAGCCTTGTGGTACTCCATGTTTAACTTGTGATCGAAATGACATCTCTTCGTTTACTACTACAAACTGATAACGGTCAGATAAGTATGATTTGAACCATGCCAATGCATTTCCACTAATTCCAGCATAATTTTCTAGTCTATTCAAAAGAATATTGTGGTCGATAGTGTCAAAAGCAGCACTGAGGTCTAGTAACACTAATAGAGAGATACAACCACGATCTGATGATAAGAGCAAATCATTTGTAACTCTAATGAGAGCAGTCTCAGTACTATGGTACGGTCTAAATCCTGACTGGAAATCCTCACAGATACCATTTCTTTCCAAGTAGGAACTAAGTTGAGATGATACTGCCTTTTCTAGTATTTTTGACAGAAAAGGTAGATTAGAAATCGGTCTGTAATTGACTAATTCACCAGGATCAAGTTGTGGTTTTTTAATAAGAGGTTTGATAATAGCCTGCTTAAAATTTTTCGGTACGTAACCTAGTAATAAAGATGAATTAATGATCTTAAGAAGAGGATCTATGACCTCTGGAAGCATCTCTTTCAATAGCTTAGTCGGTATAGGGTCTAACATACATGTTGTTGATTTTGATGATTTAATAAGTTTAGACAATTCTTCCTTTCCTATAACAGCGAATGAATGGAATTTTTCCTCAGGGATACTACAATCCACTGTCTGATGTGATACTGTAATAGACAGTTGCATGGCTATAATTTTCTCTCTAATGTTGTCAATCTTGCAAGTAAAGAAGTTCATAAAGTCATTACTGCTGTGCTGTTTGGAAACATCAGAAGTTGAGGCTGTATTTCTCGTTAATTTAGCCACTGTATTAAATAAATACTTAGGGTTGTGTTTATTATCTTCTAAAAGATTTGAAAAATAAGCAGATCTAGCGGTTTTTATGGCCTTTCTGTACTCCATCATTTTCTCTCTCCATGAAATCCGAAAAACTTCTAGTTTTGAATTCTTCCAGCTGCGCTCCATTTTTCTTGCTGCTCTCTTAAGGGCCCGAGTGTGCTCGTTATACCATGGCGTTGGACTAATATCCTTAATCTTTTTTAAGCGCAAAGGAGCAACAGAGTCTAGAGTGTTGGAAAAGAGAGCGTCAATAGTTTCTGTTGCAACATCGAGTTCTTCTAAGCTGTCTGGTTTGCTAAGTTGATGAAACTGATCAGGAAGATTATTTATAAAGCAGTTTTTACTGGTGGAAGTGATGGTTCTAACATATTTATGGCAGACAGGCGGTTTTGCAGCCTTGGTTAAATGTAGCACGCATGAGACTAGATAATGATCTGAGACGTCATCGCTCTGCTGCAGAATTTCAACGGCATCAATATCGATTCCATGTGACAATATTAGATCTAGAGTATGATTACGACAATGAGTTGGTCCTGACACGTGTTGTCTAACTCCAATAGAGCTTAAAATATCTGTTAATGCCAATCCCAAAGCGTCTTTTTCATTATCTACATGTATATTAAAATCACCAACAATAATGACTTTATCCACAGCCAGTACTAACTCCAATAGAAAATCAGCAAATTCTTTGATAAAGTCTGTATGGTGCCCTGGTGGCCTGTATACAGTAGCCAACACAAATTTCAAATGAGATTTGTCACTTACATTATATAACGTTACATAGAGCACCATCACTTCAAACGAGATATATTTGAAAGACTTTTGAGTAATACTGAAGATATTACTATAGATTACAGCAACACCTCCCCCTTTACCTTTCTGACGAGGTTCGTGTCGATAATAGTAACCTTGAGGGCTAGACTCATTTAAAGTAATGTAATCGTCTGGTTTTAGCCAGGTTTCTGTCAAACACAGCACATCTAGATTATTTTCTGTGATAATATCATTTACTATAAGTGCTTTTGAAGAAAGGGATCGAATATTCAGCAACCCAAGCTTTATCATTTGTTTATCTTTATAATCTCTGTTTACTACTTGTTGAACATCAATTAAATTATCACCCGTAAATGGGTTTGGAAGTTTTCTGTATTTATTAGTTCGGGGTACAGACACAGTCTCTATGTGATAATATCTAGGTGAAATAGTCTCTATGTGTTGGGATTATCTGAATTCTGTGACGTGAGACAGCTAGCAGACGGTCGGTTTAGCCAGTCTGTCTGCTTCCTGACCTGGGCCCCAGTTAGTCAAGGTTAGTGGATGAGGAGGGGCTGAGTTCCTGTGTGGGTGGTGCAGAGAACTGGCTGCTGATGGAAGATGTCTTGTCAGTGAAGAAATTGGCAAATTGATCAGCAGTTAAAGATGTGGTGGGAGGTGGTGGAGGGGGACAGAGGAGTGTGTTGAATGTCTTGAAGAGTGAGCATGTGTTTGTAGCGCCGTTGATCTTGTTGTGGAAGTATGAGGACTTAGCTGCAAGGACTCCATCAGAAAAAGATGATAGCAGATCTTGGTACGAACCTAGGTCAGATGGGTCTTGTGATTTGCGCCTTTCCTTTCTGCTGCCCTGAGTTTGGTCCGGTCTTCATGAAGCGCATCGGATATCCAGGGGTTGGAAGGAGTTGCTTATGATGGTCTGGATGACAGAGGACAGATACTGTCTAGGGAGGAAGATAAAGTGGAGCATAAAGTGTGTGTTGCAGTATTTACATCCAAAGATAAGAATTGTGTGTGTGAGGGAAGGGAGGATGACACAACAGAAGAGAGATGAGAAGGGGAAAGAGAGTGCAGGTTTCTTCTGAAGGAAACATGTGAAGTGGTTTGTGGTGCACAAATAAGTTGCAGATTGAAAGTGATAAAGAAATGGTCAGAGACGTGCAGAGGTGTGACCAGAATGTTGTCAGTGATACAGTTACGTGTGTAACGGTTACAGGTCCAATTGGTTGCCAGATTTGTGGGTGCTTGTGGTGGTGAGTAGGTTGAAATCAAATGAGGCTAGGAGAGAGAGGAAGTCAGAAGCATACGGTTTATCAAGGTGAATGTTGAAATCGCCCAGTAGTACAAGTGGACTACCATCATCTGGCAATGAGGACAGCAGCATGTCCAATTCCTCGACAAAGGTACCCAATTGGCCTCGGGGGCGATAGATGAGTACAAGATGAATTTTGACAGGGTATGTAATTGTAATGGCATGAGATTCAAACGAACAGTTGTTGTATAGAGCAGGGTGAGTTAAGTATTTCCAATTGTTAGAAATGAGGAAACCTGTGCCCCCTCCTCTTCCTGGCTGTCGAGGGGTATGAGTAAAAGTGAAGTTGTTAGAAAGAGCAGCGGGGGTTGAGGAGTCCTCTGGACGAATCCATGTCTCAGTCAAGCCTAAGATATTGAGAGTAGAGTTAGTGGCAAAGGCTGGAATGAAGTCAGCTTTGTTAACAGCTGACTGACAATTCCATAGGCCTACAGAAACAGATAGAGGTTGGTTAGAAGAGGAGTAAATAGGACGCAGGTTAGTAGTGTTGCGTTGCCTTCTGCGGGAGATAGTGGAGCGTATGCGAGTGACAACAGGAATATATTGAAAGCACATGTTGAGTAAGGGAGCAAAGAAAAAGGGGGGGGAAGTGGGATACTTAAGTGTCCTGTCGGTGGAGTCGCGCAGGTAGAGTCGCAGGTCTTTACCCAAGGAGGCTGAACACGACGGCTGAACGCTTCTGCGACAGCGCGTACACACTAAATAAATAGCTTACTTACTAACGTATGAGTGAAAACAGCTGTGTCCACCCTAACAATTAGCTCAGCAAAAGAGTTTCGCCGTGAATGGGCCAAATCGAAACTACTACTGGAAGCGCACGTACAGCACTTAAGTTCACAGCCCAGCAATACCAAAACTAACAACCGCTACAGTTCTTCTAAATGGCAGCGAATACAAATACAAACAGATACAAATCAAAGCGCAAACATACAACTAAGCAAAGAATCGAACGAATCCTTCCTAGCAGCAAATAATAACTTAGCAATAGAGCAGAAACAGGAATTAAGTAAACACTCACACGCTCTCGCCGTCTTCAGTGATCTCACGCTTGTCCTGCTTGTTCCTAACTAATGTCAATAAAAAAAAAATACAGAGCGCAGATGCTTTTTATATTGATATGATGGCCATGCCAAACTACTGAGGCATGTTTTTTTAAACACTGATCTGGAAGAGGAAAAAGAACATGGCAATGGACTGAGACATGAACAAAACCAAAACTAGACCTTACAGAACCCCCCACCTTAAGGGTGGCTCCCGACGCCCAAAACAAAAATAAAACCACACACAAGACAACATAAGTCCAAGGAGGGTGGTGAAGAGGCTGTGAGACTGGCGGAGGGATGGTGGGCCAGGCCCGTGCAGGGAACAGGACATGGCAGGCCTGGGTCATAGGGTGTGGGCGGACCTGGCAGGCTAGGATGCCTCCAGGGTGGAGATGGCAGTACAGGTAGCCATGGAGGTGCAGGCAGTTCAGTGGACCATGGAGGTGCAGGCAGCTCAGGAGGCCTAAGGGGCACGGCCAACATGGCCTTAGCCAGGTACTCACTGAGCCGTCTGAGGCTGGGCAGGCGTGACGTGAGCTGTTGGTGGTTGCTGGGGAGGCATGGTGTGAAGCATCCGTGGCTGGGCAGGCGTGGCGCGAACCCGCTTGCTGCTGGGCAGGCGTGGCGCGAACCCGCTTGCTGCTGGGCAGGCGTGGCGCGAACCCGCTTGCTGCTGGGCAGGCGTGGCGCGAACCCGCTTGCTGCTGGGCAGGCGTGGCGCGAACCCGCTTGCTGCTGGGCAGGCGTGGCGTGGCATGAACCGCTGGCTGCTGGGCAGGCGTGGCGTGGCGTGAGATGTCGGTAGCTGGGTAGGTATGGCGGGAAGCATCCATGGCTGGGCAGTACAGGCTGGCTCAGTAGGCATGGCGTGAAGAGTCTATAACTGCTGAACAGACATGGTGTGAATCATCGGTGGTTGGGCAGGCATGGCGTAAACCGGTTGTGGCTGAGCAGGCATTGCGTTGTCAGGCATGATGTGAACAATTCCAGACATGTCGGTTGGGGTATGGGAATTTTCTGGAGTGCTGGTGGTGTGTGCTGTGGGATCGTGGGGCCCCTCATCCATAGTTCCCACAGTAAAAGATGAGCCAGCGAGCAAAAGTGCATGGTCTATGTAACGTTCAAGTGACCAGTCAATTTTACCCCCAGGAAGCCATGACGAAACCGGTTCATTCAGCCCGAAGCGAAAAATATCCTTGACGGCAACACCATTAATCATCAAAGTTCGCAAAAGTCCTGAACATAACTTTCAATCGTTCTCTTGCCTTGACAAAGGCCCAAAAGGTGAGATACTGCTGGGTTCATAATTGAGGTCGATGTTTCTGTAAAGTAATCCACTGTATGCGAGTTTAGAGTGAACCCATGTGCAGTTTATTCAAGTCCAACATAAAACATAAATCCAACATGAAACATGAAGTCTTCACATGGCTTGGCAAACAGGAACAACATGAACTCACCACAGTGTTACAGGGAAAAATCCACAAAAATCGACTAGGAACAAGGAAAACATGAGGGTTTATATACACTGACTAATTACAAACAAGAAACACCTGTGAACAATGATTACACCCAGTGAACCAATCAGAACAGGACATGAAACAGGGGAATCACATGACAAGGAGTGCATGGCAGGATCACATGACAAACAGGGGAATCACATGACATGACAGCTGGAGCACATGGATAAACAAACATGAAACATGACAATGACAATGGACTGAGACATGAAACATGAACAATAACAACATGAAACATGAACATGAACATGAAAAAAACCAAAACTAGACCTTACAGTTTTGCTGGGATTTCAGAAACACGTGGATGATTTAGTCGTATTTCTGATACATATTTCTTTATTGATGTAACAGTTCTGTGTCTGTTTTTATATTTTATAACACAGATATGCTTAACTCCTTGAACGTTCCTCTATGAAATATTACTTTTACCATCTTTGCTCAAACTGTGTATGTTTTAACAGTTCATGGCTGAGCAGATAGCTGGCAGAGATGTGCGAATTTTGAGAAGAAGGTAATTAAGGAAATAAGAAAAAAAAACAAATGTGAGCAACATCTGTAAAATGGTTTGTGATTCTATTCACATTCTTTAAGATGGAAAACTTTATCTAGCTATAGAGGGAGGGATCGACTCCCCATTGTGAAAGATTGTGGTGTCGTCTATCTACAAGGGAGGAGCAGCAGATAAAAATGGTAAGTCATAACATGTTTAACATATCACATGTTTCCAGCATATCAAAAGAGATTTGTCTCTCTAGAATCATTTATGATATAGATTGTCCTGCCTTAAGAGCACATTTAGTTTAGTTTCAAAATGACTTAGTTTCTTCAATTCATTACTAAATTTTCCTTATTTTTGTCCATGTTATCTCAGGTGGGATTGTCTCAGGTGATGAGATTATGGCTGTTAATGGAAAGATCCTGATGGATGTGACTCTAGCTGAACGACAGGACCCTCAATGGCTCAGGCCTGGAACAGTGAAGGGGTAAGCATCCACTGAAGGCGAGTTTTAGTGTGAACGCAAGTGCAGCTTTACAGTCCATCAAAACATAGATCCAACATGAAACAAAGTCTTTACATGACATGACATGACATGACATGACATGACATGACATGACATGACATGACATGACATGGCATGGCATGGCATGGCATGGCTTGGCTTGGCTTGAACAAATATCACTCACTACAATGGTTAGCAAAAAAAGAACAAGGCAAACAAGAAGGTTTAAATACACTGACTAATTACAAACAATGAACACCTCTGAACAGTGATTAACCCAGTGAACCAATCAAAACAAGACATGAAACAGGGGAGTCACATGACAATGAGCACATGGCAGGACCACATGACATACAGGGGAATCACATGACATGACAGAAGGGAGCACATGGCAAAACAAACATGAAACATGACAATGACAACAAGATAAAAGACATGAAACATGAACACAAAACCAAAACTAGACATTACAGAACCCCCACCTCTAAGGGCGACGCCCAAAACAAAACAACAAAATAAGTTCAAGGAGGGTGGTGAAGCAGAAGCGGACCTGGCAGGCTAAGACGCCTCCAGGGTGGCGCTGGCAGTCCAAGAGGCCATGGAGGTGCAGGCAGTACAGGAGGCCATGGCGGTGCAGGCTGTTCAGGGGACCATGGAGGTGCAGGCAGTTCAAGAGACCATGGAGGTGCAGGCAGTACAGGAGGCCATGGCGGTGCAGGCTGTTCAGGGGACCATGGAGGTGCAGGCAGTTCAGGGGACCATGGAAGTGCAGGCAGTACAGGAGGTCATGGAGGAGCAGGCAGTACAGGGGCCATGTAGGTACAGGCAGTTCAAGGGCCCATGGAGGTGCAGGTAGTCAAGGGGGCCATGGAGGTACAGGCAGTTCAAGGAACCTGAGGGGCACGGCCAACATGGCCTTAGCCAGGTACCCACTGCCCTCCCCCTCCCTGGTCTGGAGTGGGTTCATGGGCTAGAGTCCCCTCTGGAGGCAGGTTAGGGGCTGGAATCCCCTCTGGAGGCAGGTCAGGGGTTGAAGTTCCCTCAGCAGGCAGATCAGGTGCGGGAGTCCCCTCTGGAGACAGATCAGGTGTTGGAGTTCCCTCTGGAGGCAGGTCAGGGGTTGGAGTCCCCTCTGAAGGCAGGTCAGGGGTTGAAGCCGATGTGTGTACAGTCCACACACACAAAATGGCAGAAGCCATGATCGTCATTGCTGCACACTCTGATATTTCAGGCCTGGCAGGCCTGACGTGAATAGTGAATGTGGCATGGCAGGCTGTGCATGTGTGACGTGAGCCGTTGTTGGCTGGGCAGGCGTAACGTGAACCGTCGGAGGCTGGGCAGTCACTGGTTGCTGGGCAGGCATGGCATGAACCGTTGGTTGTTGAGCAGGCGTGATGTGAATAGTTGCTGGGCAGGTCTGTCATGAACCGTTGGTTGCTGGACAGGAATAGCATGAACCGGTGGCTGCTGGGCAGGCATGGCATGAAGCATCCATGGCTGGGCAGGTATGGTGTGAACACTGGTGAGACACTGCTGGGTTCATTGTTTGGGTTCTGTAATGTCTAGTTTTGGTTTTGTGTTCATGTTCATGTTTCATGTCTTTTATTTTGTTGTCATTGTCATGTTTCATGTTTGTTGGACTATAATAAACTCCACTTGGGTTCACACTAAAACTTGCCTCCAGTGGATCCCTTACAGATGAGCCAATCAGAACAAGACATGAAACAGTCACATGACAATGAGCACATGTCAGGATCACATGACATACAGGGGAATCACATGACATGACATGACAGAAAGGAGCACATGACAAAACAAACATGAACATGAACACAAAACCAAAACTAGACATTACAAACTGTTCAAAAATACACACGTTTCCGGTAGACGAGACAGTCCCTTCAAAAAAACAATGTAAATGGGATTCTGCAAATTTATCAGTTCTCAAGTCCATGCAAGTGTCCATCCAAAAAGAATTTTAAGTCTTTAAGTGAAAATACTGCAAAACGTCCAATAATAAACTATGAAAAGTAGAAGGACAAATTTATTGCCAGGAGCAACGACAAGGTGACCAAAATAGAAGGGAAAGAGCGTCAATGAGTTCGCAATGCCTTTTGTGTCCACAAAGCGGCAATATTGTATAAAAAAAAACGCACAAGGATCTTGTTTCGTACAACAGTAGCAAAATCACTCAATCCAAGCTGCTTTATTTCAAAAACAGAATATCAACTTTTGTTAAACAGCACTAAAAAGAAAATCTCACAGTATCTCAGCTCTTTTCTGTGGCAGACGAACACTCGTGCCAACACACTGGCTGCGTCTGAAATCGCCTCAGTGAGTAGGTACTTAATTTCAATTAGTAGGTACTTAACGAGTGCTAAAAGAGTATGAATGAAATCTCGTTGAGGATGAATGCGATCCGGAAATCATCCGCCATGTTGACGTTATCATGTGACCTACAACGTTATCGCAAGCGCAACAATTTTAAAGATATCAGTGACACGTTTAATTCATCTATCTTTAAATATCTTGATATTGATTAAACTTGCTCATTTTCTGGTCTTGTTGAAGAAACGGCTCCCCATTTATTTTGAGATTGTAGCAATAAATTTGCGGTTAAATTCAGTTCTTATATTTTCAACCCTAATGTGACCCAGTTTTATCCTTAAAGATTTTTTTTATTATAAAAACCCAAAATCGCAATCTCTTGAATATGTTAATTTATTTTATATGCAAACATTTTCATCCACAAGAAAAAGTGAATTAAATCTTCTTTGTTTCCCTCTTTTTCTTGAATTTAAGAATTCGTGCATTCATCATGCTTATAAATAACAATATAAATATATATATATAATGCATTATGATGAATTATTCAGATATTTAACCTTATCATTGTGCTTTCTTATGAACAGGTACCTCGCTGGTGGTGATAATGCGATGTTTAACCACATTGGTGTGTCCAATTTCACTTGAGCAGACAGTAGGCCATTCTTGAAGAAGATGATGAAGTTGTGTCCGGAATACGGATGTATCAGAGTTTGTGATCAGCTGTGAATATACTGCCTGATTTCTGTTCTGGAATAGGTAAGGCAAAGAAAAGTCAAGTCAAGTCACCTTTACTTATATAGAGCTTTTTACAAACTAAAATGTGACAGCAATGTATCTGTAACAGGAGGAGTCAAGAATGAAAATGTTTCTTCTTGATAATCAGTGGTAGCAGGTAAAGTATACAGAGCATTGCCAACATCCAAATTAATTCCAGTTGTTACCAGGAAATCCATACCTAGTACCATGGGTATTGTTAGATCAGTATCCTTCATTACAGTTCAACATCATACCTTCTTCCTTGTAGTTCACATTCACAATGCCATACTCCCATAACATGTAATACTTGACCATTGGCTTGCTTGAAAGTTTGACCACAGCTTGATTTTAATCTGTTCTTAATGACCCCGCTGTCTCCAACATGACTCTTACATCAGAGTTAGTGAGCTTCCAGTATTGACCACAGCTTGAAATCACTGACCAACAGGGGCAAAGACAAAGTTTTTAAGTTGAACTCACTTGTCAGAGGTTGTAGAATGCGAAGAAGGATTTAACTTGGGGTGAGAATCTTGTTCAAGTGAGGATTTTCTTTTCTGGGTTTCAACATTAAGCTTACTCCAATATATCGCTTTCTCTCAACTTGTGTTCCAGTTCTTAGCAACTCACTCACTTCCTTCACATTTCCTCTCAGTAAACTTGCAAGTCTAGGGTTAACATTTCTCAAAATGGCCTGAACAATTTCTTTCTCCATCATCGCTTTCTTCCTTCTTAGACAAAGGGCATGGTAAGCGGTAATGGTAAGCAAAATGACAAATGGATTCTCTTGAGCTTGTTTCCTTTCTAAAAGACATTTTGATGCTTCAACTTCGTAGTCATCGGTAAGGAACGCATGCAAAAACTCTTGTTTAAATTGCTCCCAGGTAAGTACATGTCTTTTCTCACCCAACCACCAGTCTTTAGCCATAATCTTTAGTGCAGAAGTAAGGGATGATAGGATTTCAGAATCTGTGAGGGGTCTAATTGCAAAATACTCTTCACAGCGTTCTACGAAGGAGACAAGATCATCAGAATTAAATTGAGGAAATTCAGCTTTTAGGATAATTTTAAGTTCAAGTATCAATTTGAGTGTCTCTTCTCTTCAGACAGTCAACCATTGACTTTCCCAAAGCTTGGTTGCTTAACTCAAGGCTCTGCTTAACTTGCTCACATTCTCTTTCAATTTTGTAATTCAGTCTTTCCTCCAGGAGCTTACACTGACTGCTAAACTTAGTTTGTGAGCAGCACTAACTTAACTTTTGCAGACGAGTTTGTACATCACCCTCTAGATTTGTAACTCACTTATTCAGTCTATGACTAAATTGTTCGGTGAGAAGGAAATCAGGAACCATATCATTTGGAGGAGGAGGAGGAAGGGGAATGTCACATTGAACATCGGCTTCATTTTTAATGTATGAGGTAAGGTACAGATCACTGAAAGTGTTTATGAGATTGGAGGTGGGTCTCTTCTAGTCACAAATGGACCAGCTGTGAAATTGGCAGGGTCTTCATGATCATCCTCTTCAACACGCAATTATATTGACATTTCTATAATACAATGCACACATTAAAAAAAACACAAACACCACATAGACCTTTCACTCCAAAATGCGATATAAGTGTTCCCCGTACAGGCCACCAATCTATAACCATCACAGTTACGTTGCACTGGTCAAGGTACAAGAAGGGGAATCGTCTTTTGTGCATATATTTGGGCATATTGTTCTAAGGTGAAAGAGGTCTATTAATAAATAAATTCTTGAACAAACAAAGAGTGGTGGTTTTTTTCAGCATGTATTCAAATATTTACACATTTGTTAGTCATAAACCACACACATTGCAAGCCATGCACAAATAGATACAATTCAATGATTTCATTGTGCGCAGTATAATAATAATAATCAACTTCATTTTATATAGTGCCTTTAAAAGTTGCATCTCAAAGCGCTTTACAAGTATATACAAACAAAATACATTGAAATAAAAAAATATAAACACTTCAAAACAAATTTAAAAGACAAAAAACAACACCAGAATATTCATTTGAATGCTAGCCTAAAAAAAAATAAGTTTTAAGGGAATATTTAAAAACACTAAGAGTGTCCGCATGTCTGATCTCAGTAGGAAGAGAATTCCAGAGTTTTGGAGCAACAGAAGAGAAAGCCCAGTCCCCCATGGAATGTAAACGCATTAAAGGAATAATTAAAAAGCCAGAATCAGAATAGCGTAGATATCATCTTGGGGTGTAAACAGTTAAAAGTTCAGACAGATATTGTGGTGCTAAACCATGCAAGGCCTTGTAGGCAAGCATAAGAATTTTAAAATCTATACGAAACTTAACAGGGAGCCAGTACAAGGACTCCAAGATAGGATTAATGTGCTCACTAGTTCTGGACCTTGTCAGTATTCTGGTAACTGAGTTCTGAACATACTGCAACTTGTTTAGGGTAGATTTAGAGATCCCAGCAAGCAGAGCATTGCAATAGTCGATGCGAGAAAAAACAAATTGATCAGTTTTTCAGCCACGGAGAAAGATAACATGGGACACAGTCTTGCAATGTTTCTGAGATGAAAAAAGTTTTAGTTTTAACCGTATTCTGAACATGAGGATCAAATGTTAAATTTGCATCAGATATCCCCCCCCAAATTTTTTAATTTACTCTGAAATTCCATAGCAGAGCCATCCACCTTTAGGGTTACAACGTCAGCTTTACATATCTGATAGGGAGAACCAATGAGCATCCATCTTGTTGCTGTTGAGACAGAGAAAATTTTGAGACATCCATATTTTTATCTAAGAAAACAATGTTCAAGTAACGCTAGAGTCATATTATCACCAGGCTTTGAATGAATTCAAATCTGACTGTCGTCTGCATAAAAATGAAACTTAAACCCGGAGATTTGAGAAGTTGACCAAGGGGAAAAATGTACATGCTAAAAAGCAAGGGACTCAAAACTAATCCCTGGGGAACACGAAATTGTACTGCACCAATTATGGACCTTCATCCACCCAGGGACAAAAACTGCCAATGATCTGACAGCAAAGACTTGAACCAGTTTAATACAGTGTAAGTAACACCAGAAACAGTTTTCAAACAAGTAAGTAAAAGAAAATGATCTACCGTGTCAAAAGCTGCGCTGAGATCGAGAAGAATCAGAATTGAAAGATAGCCAGAGTCAGCAGCGATTAACAGGTTATTAGTGTCTTTAACTAATGCTGTTTCAGTGCTGTGTAATTTGCAGAAGCCAGATTGAAGGGGTTTGAAAAGATTGTTGAAAGTGAGGTGAGAGTATAATTGAGAAGCCACAATTCGCTCAAGCAATTTATCAGGGAAAGGAGGATTGGAAATGGGACGAAAGTTATTGAGGTTGACCCAGTCTGTGTTAGTCTTTTTTGGTACAGGTGTTACAGCAGCAATTTTGAGTGCAGTAGGCATAATATTCAATCTTAGAACTGAAATGATCAAGAAACCTATTAGAGAGTTGAGCTGAGGTAGGTACAGGGGGGAGAACAAGTATTTGATTCACTGCCGATTTTGCAGGTTTGCCCACTTACAAAGCATGTAGAAGTCAGTAATTTTTATCATAGGTACTCTTCAACTGTGAGTGATGGAATCTAAAACAAAAATCCAGAAAATCACATTGTATGATTTTTAAACAATTAATTTGCATTTTATTACGTGACAATAAAGCCATAAACCTTAAAGTACCTTAAAGCCATGATGGGAGAGTCCACACCCGCCGCAATCTTGCAGTAACGTGTATTGTTGTCTGTGCAACCAAAGGTTTGATTCGAGGAGGCGTAGTTCACAGATAAAAACAGTAATCCCTTTTCAATCGGTCACTTCAAGTCATGAAGTCAGTATGTGTGTGTGGTGACTTGAAATGTCCAGCACAGCCCACTGCTATTTGAGAATAAGCATAAACAAGAGCATAAATAGTTCAGGAATTGAAGGAAAGTTACATGAGTAGAGTTACAAAGGTTGATGATGATGATGATGATGAGGTCGATGGTTGTCCTATGCTTGGATGATTGGTCTATTGCAATGTTTCACACCAAATGAACGAAATGGGTGGCTTCAGCAAAATAAACAGTGTGTCTGTGAACATGTAAAGTTAGCCCCAGCCGACAAGCAAATGCTACATCATAAACAAATCCTGTTTGAGCAGGAACCAAACAGTTTCTTGGACAGGATTAGGAAAATATTAGGCAGTATCAAACAGACCCTAACATTTACTTTATTGCTTCCTGTTATATATCATACAGAGTATGGTCTTGTCTCCCCCAAGGGTCCAGGAAGAACATAGCAACCATAATTGCAATAAATCTTCTGACAGGCAGTAACTGTTACAAAGGATATACAGCAGTGTACTACAAATATAAGCTTTGAATCTGTGAGCATGACAATAATATAATATATATTTCCGTAATGACAACTCTGAAGATTATTAGCATTTAGCATATTTGGTCTTGTCGGAATAGATCTCCTATGCTGCTGCTGTAGATTATTGCTGCTGCTCGAGAGCAAGTCCAGGAACTTGCTACTGCCAATTCATACGCCAATACGCTGCTGTGAGTAAGACATAGTGCTGCTGCACAAACAGCATATATTATCCCAGATAGCACACATACACCAGAGCCCTCACATCTAATAAGTATCGGCTCGGCATTGGCGAATATCTTCAGTCAGTGCTCTATTTGCTGCCTCGCTGCTGAATTGTTTTAAATAAATAAAGTAAGTAAATAAGTAAATACTCTAAGATTATTATTCACGTTGGCACTAATGATGTTCGACCTCGTCAGTCGGAGATCACTAAAATTAACATTAAAGAGGTACTCGCACGTACGATATCAGACACTGTAATTTGCTCTGAACCCCTCCTGTTCGTCAGACTGATGAGATACTGTGGTGTCCAAACAATAATATATGTTTCAGAGTCAATTGGAAAAGTTTTTGGGGCACACCTGACCTGTTGAAAAGAGATGTAACGTCATATATAATGTAAGTGACGAATCCTATTTGACATTTGTGCTGGCTACTGTATATGGGCCACCAGGCCACCATACAGACTTTATCAAAGAATTTGCTGATTTTCTATCAGAGTTAGAACTGGCTGTGGATAAAGTCCTTATTGTTGGTGATTTTAATATTCATGTAGATAATGAAAAAGATGCATTGGGAATGGCATTTACAGATATTTTACACTCCATTGTGTCAGGACCGACTCATTGTTGTAATCATACTTTAGATCTAATATTATCACATGGAATCAATATTGATGCCGTTGAAATTCTGCAGCAGAGCAATGACGTCTCAGATCATTATCATATCGTGCATGCAACATTTAACCAAGGCTGCAAAACCGCCTCCCCACAACAAATATGGTAGAACTATCACTTCTATCACTAAAGACTGCTTTATAAATAATCTTCCTGATCAGTTTCATCACCTAAGCAAACCAGATAGCTTAGCAGAACTCAATGTTCCAAAAGAAACTATTGACTCTCTCTTTTTCAGCACTCTAGACTCTGTTGCTCCTTTAAAAAAGATTAAGGAAATGAGTCCAACAGCATGGTATAACAAGCACACTCAGGCCCATAAGAGAGCAGCCAAAAAATGGAGCGCAGCTGGAAGATATCACAGCTAGAAGTTTTTTGTTTTTCGTGGAGAGAGAGAATGATTGAGTACAGAAAGGCCTTAAAAACTGCTAGATCTGCTTATTTTTCAAACCTTTGAGAAGAAAATAAACTTTATGTATGTGTATGTATGTATTATTTGATACAGTGGCTAAATTAACAAGAAATACAGCTTCAACTTCTGATGTTTCAGACACAGCAGTGATGACTTTATGAACTTCTTTACTTGGAAGATTGACAATATTGGAGAGAAAATTATAGCCATATATGCCATCTTGTACAGTATCACATCAGTATCTGTGAGGATTTCCAGTCAGGATTTAGACGGTCCCATGCTCTCATTAGAGTTACAAATGATTTTCTCTTATCATCAGATCGTGTTTGTATCTCTCTATTATTGTTATTAGATCTCAGTGCTGCTTTTGACACTATTGACCACAATATTATTTTGAATAGACTCGAAAATTATGTTGGCATTAGTGGAATTGCATTGGCATGGTTCAAATCATACTTATCTGATCGTCATCAGTTTGTAGTGGTAAACGAAGAGATGTCATATCGATCACAAGTCCAAAATGGAGTACCGCAAGGCTCAGTACTAGGACCGTTGCTTTTCACTCTGTACATGCTAACCTTGGGAGATATCATTAGGAAGCATGACATTAGGTTTCACTGTTACGCTGATGATACTCAGCTCTACATTTCTTTGCGCCCTGACGAAACGTACTGTGGAAGATATTTTAATTTGTAGTGAATATTAGATATAGGTTTTCCTATAAGCTTAATCATATGTTTATCATATGTTTATGACCTGAGACCTAAAAAGGTCATCCTTTCTTAAATCTAGGCCTTAGGTCATAGTGGAGTGTTTTTCTGTCACCATGTGTGGAAAAGTACTGATGTAGAGATGTAACCTTGAAGGCTTGGGTAGAGATATAAAGGGGAAAGAACCCGCCCTTCTTGGTCGCACTCTGCAGTAACCTGTGTTTCTGTATGACTGTCTGACCTTCCTTGCAAGGAATAAAATAATTATAAAGACAACTGGAACGAGTTTGTCTCTTATGCAGTGTGAGAGTCATGAGTTTTTGCCACCACAGTACCAGTTCTCTAAATTAACGGAATGCGTAGCTGATATAAAAAATTGGATGACTGGTAATTTCCTACAACTAAATTCAGAAAAAAACAGAGATTCTAATTACTGGACCAAAAACTTCTGCACATAATAACCTAGAATACTGTCTAACATTTGATGGCTGTTCTATTAAGTCGTCTTCGTCACTTAGTAAGGACTCTAGCAGCTGCATTTTGGACCAGCCGTTGTATGCGAACTGAGCTGAGCTGGATGATTACATCTCTGTTTTCTACAGTGCAGATGTACAAAAATTCACTAAATTAATAACTATTGATTTTTTTTACAGCAGAATGAAACAATACTGAATTTATTTAAGCTGGACAGTGACACCATTTTCTTTAAGAGCTGCTGTGCAGCCAAAAATTATTTGCCAATTATTACTGCAAAGCTGCTTTGACACAATTTGCATCGTAAAAAGTGCTATATAAATAAAGGTGACTTGACTTGACTTGATTTGTAGAATAGGATTAGTACAGCTGCAATGAAAAAAAGTTAACTGTTGTGTTGTGTTTGTGAGAGAGAAAAGAAAACAAGTTTGCGGCTCCTAATACACTTTATCAATGACTTTACTGAAATATTCTCTACAAATTCCACTGTCACAGTTGCTCAGTTTTGCTACATACTAGATATTATACAGCATGTGCATAATTTGAGTCGATGTTCTGATTATATTTTTTTTCTAATCACATTTTACCCATGCCAAACCACATCTTATTAAATACTATTAATATTGAACATAATCAATATATAAACAAGTGATATTTAATTATTAACAAGGGATTGACTGGACCCTGCTGACCCAATCAGTATTTCTTGTCAAATGGTCATACTTTGATTTTCCAGTTTCTCGATATTGCATCCTTCTCATGGGCATTTAATGACTTTTCAGTGTGAGTTAAACCTCTTTTTTGGCCCATAATGTGTGTGTGTGTGTGTGTGTGTTTTTAAGTAATTTAAAAATAGTTTTGTGAATAGTATTGAAATTGTAGGTTACATCTTTGTCAGCTTTTTCATCCAAGGATAATACAAGAGTGAGGAACTTCGCAAGTAATATTCGCTACTAACTGTAAAGAAGGGCTGTCCATTCGTGCTGCTGATAATAATCTCAAACATTATAATCTGATTTTGCTTCGTATGCTGCTGCTTATAAAGTGAACAATACAATCTGCAACACACTCATTATGCAGAATAATGAATATTAATATATGAAAACAGAGAAAAAATGACAACTCCCAACCACAAAGGAGAAATGTGAAAAAAGGACTAATGATATTATCATTAAGTTTACGAGCACTACAGTCTCATGACATGCCTATTGCTTCTTTGTCCATTCTTTGAATTTTCGGCCTAAATCATTGTTTTTTTGTGTGCGTGTATAATCATGTGATCGCATTCAGGTACCATCAGCATCCATTTTGCACATTCCATTTGACAAAGACATGATGAAACATGTGCATATACCATTCTGGTACATGTTTGGTGCAGGAGAATGTGAAATACGTCTATAAAAACTTTATACGCTTATCTACGATCCAAGTGACAAGAGTTGTTAATCTCATTGTGGAGCTCCGCGCTGAAACTGTATTGTAACAATCCTATTTTTCATGTGTTCGTATTCAAATTCCAGTTCAGACCACATCATGGGCAAAATACAAACAACACTCCTGTGCTACTGTGCTGAGGGAAAAATACATGGCTCACGTGTCCAAACGCAGAGCAGGCAGAGGTGAGTGAAAAGTACTTTTGTGACATTTGAATTCTTAATGCGAGCATATTTTCCATTTGTGCTGGTAGATGACAGCAAAAGAAACCACCTGCACCCAAACTTTAGCTCTGATCATGTCGCAGGAAAACGTCTCCGGTTACTATTGTAACCTCCGTTCCCTGAGAAGAGGGAACGAGACACTGCGTCACCGAAGGTGGCGCTATGGGGGTTTAATCCCTTCCTTCCTCAAAACAATGAAGCCTTATGAAATCCCGCGGGCGCGAAATCGCCCGCCAATGGCGTTCAAGGGTGCAAAACAAAGGCAGGCTCCCCCCAATTATAGGGCGTATGCACCGAAGGTGAATCCCACCGTGTTGATAGCGAAGGTCCAGATCGGCTGCAAGCCAAGCCGTTGACCTAGCTAAGAGCACTTATGCAACGGAGACCAACAAGCTCAGCAGCTTAGCGGCTAAGAACAAGTTGCACAAGCATGGGCTACTGCAAACACATGTAGAGTAAAGGGCAGTGGTCTCACCTGCATCCTGGATTAACCACACACTCACAGCCAGCATACACGACGCACTTGTCTCCAGGCTGCATCCACAGCAGTCCTTGGCGCATGGATAGGCAACAGCACTATTGCCTAGCAACATCAAAACCAGGACTAGAGACATCCATTGCGTGATGCGTCAGAAACCGACACTACGCATAATGTTGCAAACGGAGGCAAGCCTGACTGTGTTGTGCAGTCAATGGTGGAAATCATGTCAACAACTAGTACTGATGTCCACTGCAGAGGCAACACCGGTGCTGACATGAACATAATACCAACAGGGTAAAACACTGTGCAGACAAAACACGAAGGCAAACTGGTGCAAAACCCTTTTATTTTTATTTATTTATTTATTTGGATCCTTGTCTGTGCTTTACACCATGAATGTACACAACAGCAATGCGCATAAAATAACCCACGGGGGTGACATTCGTGCAGAAAGGCAGCAGTGTCTGTACCTGTAACGTCAGAGTCAGACTGCGAATGGCTAAACTACCTAGTTGAACACCACTTAGCAGGGGCATCGACAATTGTCGTAATAGTCACATGACCTATTTGTCGTCACTCACAATGTCAATCCACGTTGTAGATATAATCCTCTTGCAAGGCCACATCGGGATGCGAGTGAGGAAACAATTGATCACAGGACTGAAGGGTCTGAATACTTAGGACCATGTGATATTTCAGTTTTTCTTTTTTAATAAATCTGTAAAAAAATGTCAAGAATTCTGTTTTTCTGTCATTATGGGGTGCTGTGTGTACATTAATGAGGGGAAAAAAATGAACTTAAATGATTTTAGCACATGGCTGCAGTATAACAAAGAGTGAAAAATGTAAGGGGGTCTGAATACTTTCCGTACCCACTGTAAATACAATAAGGATATTCACTCTACTAACATGCCCAGCAAATCACTCTGAGTTGTCTTTGGTTGTTTTAATTGTGATGATTTTGGTTCACATTTAACAAAAACCCACAAATTCAGTGTCTCAACAAATTAGAATACTTCATAAGACCAACAAAAAAAAATATTTTTAGTTTTGTTGGCCTTCTGGACAGTATGTTCATTTACTGTATATGCACTCAATACTTGGTAGGGGCTCCTTTTGCTTTAATTACTGCCTTAATTCGGCGTGGCATGGAGGTGATCAGTTTGTGGCACTGCTGTGGTGGTATGGAAGCCAGGTTTCTTTGGCATTGGCCTTCAGCTCATCTGCATTTTTTGGTCTCTTGTTTCTCATTTTCCTCTTGACAGTACCCCATAGATTCTTGTTGTTCGGGTCTGGTGAGTTTGCTGGCCAGTCAAGCACATTTAATCAACTTTTGGTGCTTTTGGCAGTGTGGGCAGGTGCCAAATCCTGCGGGAAAATGATATCGGCATCTTCAAAAAGCTGGTCACCAGAAGGAAACATGAAGTGCTCCAAAATTTATTGGTAAACGGGAGCAGTGACTTTGGTTTTCAAAAAAACTGGGGTTATTTGTTTCTGGTTTCCTTTTTTCCTGTCTTCTGTCATTACTTTGCTTAGGTGTGTCCATGGCCATATGCAGGGCTTTAGAAAATGTGAGATCCAAAAACTGATCTTGCTTGTGTATCTGAAAAATTGCTTTCTCTTATATACATAAGTGTATTTTAGGATGGAGGATAAAATTTAGAAAGCTTTAGAACCATGTGATTGGGCAGTATCCTAAATTATCTGCCGAGCAATAAGAAATGATGAATTTCATGTATGTTACACTTATGTTGTCTTGTTCATGCTCTGGACTTGTCTGAGTTATGCTATTTGTGGTGAGTCTTAGTTACATGCATTTGGATGAACAACCTCTGCATGAGAGTATCCAATATCCAATATCCTCAATTTCTTTTTTACTCTTTAATTTGCTTTGAAAATCAATAAAATAATCATATAGGGAACAGAAAAATGGCATGAGAGAAATGAAAATCCATCACAAATTAGCTCATGTAAAGGTTTTATTAAAACAGCATCACAAATAACAAGTGCTACTCAAAGCAGTAAGCTTGAAACATTATAGGCATGTATGCTACTTGTACTGTAAAGACTTCTAAAGTTTCTACATTACTGAGTAATGGAAGCTGGTTTGTGAATGAAGGGATCAGGACTTATTTTGTCCAGATCCTTGATGACAGCCAGATACTCTTTATTCCATTCCTCTGGTGACAGTAAAGATGGGCTTTTCTCCAGGAAATTATATGCATCTTTAGTCTGCATGCTAAAGATGCTCCTTGCATTCAGGCAGGACTCACAGAAGATCTTCCATTGCTAAAAGATTTGATGTACATAATCAGTCAGTAATGAATATGTAATTAAGGTGAAATTAACTTCTGTAAACCTGCAATTGAACATTCTCTAAGTTACCTCTTCTGCTGCAACAATAGAATCCAGAAACATCTTTTTCAATTCAACCTCCTCAATGAAGTTTTCATTAACAAAAGTATTTTCTTTGATAGCCTCCAGCATTACACCCACTGATCCCCAGAACTTCTGAAGCTGAATCAGAATTTTTGCGATGCGGGAAAGGCATGTTTGGACGTCTTTCAGATGGACAGGGTCCGGTATTGAACCTGTAGAAACAATACAAAGCAGACATTAAGTATGAGAGATCACTCTGAGGCTTCTGGTGTAAATCAGGGAATGTGTCACGCATGTTTGGAAATCTTTTAAGTGAAAGAATCTTACCATTTTCTATTTTCATGCTTGCCAACTCCAGCTGCATTTCAGTCATCTTGACATTGATGCTCCACTCCTTGCTCATCAGGCTTGATTTCTCAATGTAGAGTTGAGATAATTTGTTGTTTAGAGCCTGGGTTTTTGCAGCTACAGCAGGGCCATGATTAACATCATAAATGGATTTCATAATGGGTCCAACAAATGGTACAAGGGCAGCGAAGATATTCAGACTTTTGGTAGAAGTCTCTTTGACATGATTGTTCATTTCAGTGTTTGTCAGTGCAATATTTGCCTCAGTTTCCCTAACTTTCACATTGTTTTTCTTCAGGTCTTCTTCGAGACTAGTCACAAACTTCTCCAGAGCCTGCATCTCCATAGTAGTTTGATCTTTTCTTTTTTCTGTCTCAGTCTTTTCAAGAATTACATCACTGGTGCAGGAACTCACTTTTTTGATGTGTTCATCATATCTGACAATAACAGATTTCAGATCAACCATCAGTTTAAACATTAAATGTTCTTGATATACACTGAACCATGTTTCATCCAGAGGCCTTTTGGCAGTCGCCATATTAAAAGTGTTCCAAATCTGATAAATCAAACAAATCTTACTACAGTTTGTTATGCAAAAATTACAATTTTAGCAACATTTTGAAACATTTTACCTCTTTACCATCTCATCCACTTTGCTAACAATTTCACTGATCCATTCATTGGCTTTAGTCAGGGACTGAATAGCCAAATTAGCTTTACCCTTTTGAACAGCAACCTTCAGTGCAGGCAGCAGCGCAGAAACCAGGTTTTTACTTGTGGTTGCACACTGAAAGACAGTAGAAATGCTTACATTGTTTATCCACATACTTACACTTAGTTTAGGAAACACTTGTTCAAAATCAATCAATATAAATATAACAGCTCTATGACAGCTTTTGACGCCATTGCCTATTGTGTATGTCATGACCATTTCAAAGTTTAAGCTCAGTTGAGATGCCAATCAAGAATGAAATAATTGCAGTAAAGATGGACATTTCAGTTACGGTAGTTCAAAACAGCTCACCAAAGCCAACATTCTGGAAATGTTTGTGTCAGCTGTAAACTGGTGCCATTAGTCCATGATGATTATGTAATAGGTGGGTTTGCTCTAAGGCTGAAAATTCTTTGGTTAACCAATAATGGTTCTTCTATAGTATTGGTGTGAAAACCCACGATTGGAGTCTTTATTTTTTTTTATTTTTTCACTTTATTTTAATTTTCTTAAAGACAACAATGCCACCAAAAGATATAGTATACAGGATAAATAACTCATCAAACTTGATGAGTCTTGTAACTGGGTTACAATGGCTCAAGAATATTGGCTTTACCTTCAGCAGAAGATTCTCAGAGGACCCAAAGAGAAGTTGAGTTTCAACAGCACGCTCTCGGAGAAGTCTCTCCAGCTTGGGGAACTTAGCCAGACAGAGGTAAGAGAGATGGTAGAGCAAAGCTGTACGCTGAGCAGATGGAAGAAGCTCCTTTATAAAGTCGGGGGTAATTGCGATCACAATTTCTGTAGGATTAAAAATGTGATAGTTAAAACTGGATAGTTTTGTCATTTTATCAGTGAAAAACAATTCCAGAATTTTTACTCACCTTGGCTGTCTGACATTTTCCTTTTTTTTTTTTTTTTTTTTTTTGTCTGTAAAGGAAATACCTGAAAAACACTGAAAAACAACAACACCATCATGAGACAAGAATCATAAAAACAATTGATGGGAGAGGCCAGTAAAAGTTACCTGTTAGATGAATGAACCTCTAAGCAATGTAATTGACTGTATCAGCATGGGGTATTTATACTCTGTGGCATCTCCTTGATGTGCAGCTAAAACGAATCAGTACAATCAAACCCTATAGCCTTGGGGGATCTCTGGTCTGACAGGATCAGACTTGCATTTTCGAAATCCCTCTGGCCACAAGCATATCAACTCTCTAAAATGTTGAAATCAAACATTCTCATTTGCCTTCTTATTTAGGGTCATGAACATGCATGCAAAGTTTCAACACACTGATGTGTTATGAAATGTGCATACAGAAATTTTATATATTCGTACTGTTCATTTTTAATTTTTTGAATTTGACCCATATAGACAGACATTCAAAAGCAACTACAGGTACACTGCCCGGACAAAAAAAAAAAGTTGTTGCTTGGATTGTAATAGGCAAATATGACTGGATCATTATTACAGTGATTATTATGGTTCTAGCATGTTGTATGTTTGGAAACCGTTCTTTAAACCCTAAAAGATGGAGTGTGTAGCTTTTTATGTCTTAAACAACCATGTTGGAAGACGTATCATGGCTATAATCGTGGATGACAATGCTAATATTCATCAGGGTTAAAATTGTGAAAAAATGCAGAAAGCATGAAGAATTATTTTGACACATAATGTGACACCTCTGAATCCTGACCTTAACCTCAAGTGTAAGACTTTGGGATGTGCTGGAGTAGACTTTACAGAGTGCTCACCTCTTGCATTATCAATACACAATCTTGACCAAAAATTAATGAATCCAAACAGCGACTTTTTTAATACACTTTTGTTGTACGTCACAGCTTTTCAACTTTAGTCCTGAAGTGCCAGTGTTCTACTGAGTTTAACAACTTTCCATTTTCAAAATTTGTCAAAATGTAAAGTTATATTACCTGTTAATTATCTATCCCATTTTTTGAGCATAGAAATGAAAATGACTTTTCTAACTTAAATTGTTAAAATTCTTGAATACATCAGAGCACAGACTGAGTTTGGTATGTTTTTAAAGGGAACATTTCACAGATTATATAAAATATATATTTTACAAAACGTTCAACCCTAAAACTTAAAAAAAAATCAAAGCTAAATATCGAAACACATTTTGTGCCAAATTTTAGGTTGATATCTCAAAAAAAAAGTTTCAGTAAGATTTTTTGTGCACAGTACCAAACTTTTCCACTAGATGACATCCAGACTCCACCAGTGACTATATAAGGACTCTTGATTTCCATATATTATTTGTGTCAGACAGACAAGGACAGAAGGTAAGTGATAACGTACAGTTTTATTTGCAGGTTTAAAACACAATGGAGAAGCAGAGTAATGCAGGTGAGTGTAGCAGTCTGGTAATTTCAAATTACCTGGGACTGCTACACTCACCTGCATCACTCTTCTCCAGTGTGTTTACTGCAGATAAGTGATATACTGAAATGTTTTCAGATAGATGCGGATGAGGAATGTTGCTATAGTGTTCCAGATCAGACCCAGACAGTGAAGACAATGAAGGAAGGTAGGTGGTAGCACAAGGTGAGTATATGGTCTTGAAGAGACAGTTCGTGACAGTTTGCGTATTCTTATTCAGAAGAAGTTTGTGCAGTAATGTTAATATTTGACTTGTACTCAATCCCTAAAACACAATAAAACATACTGAAAGAATCAGAGCGTGCATTATAATTTGGCACCACATCACAAATGAAGGATCTATTGCTATTTATCTATTGCTCTGTCATTTCTTTTGAAAATCAGATATTACTGTTATAAATGTATAATGCTAAATGTTCCACGGGTGGTGGGAGGGGCAGTCTTAATTTTTATGAATCATAAATTCCAATATTTATTCCTGGTAATGTGTGAAAAGTATTGATATTAAAAGTTAACTATTTATACAAGATTGTATGTTTTTTTCAAAGTGTGATTTTTTTTTTTTTTAATCCAATTAGGGTCAGTTTGACCCGGACCATACAGGGTGTCACCAGTATTCAAACAGTGCATGAGGGTTAAAGGAAGACTCATTGAGCTCTACATTTACAAGCCATGCAGTCCATGTAGGGTACCATCACAGTTTGCTCAAATAAGTCAAACTGTTTTGTTATATTTTTATTCCATTTTAAGGGATGCCCAGTTTTGTGTAATATTCTGAGTTTACATTTCACTGTTTTCATTAGTTTTGAGGAAAACAATTTGTTTTTTTTGCAAGTTAGATGAGCAAATGCATGTCTGTACATCTGTGTTATCAGCAAGTCCTTTCACGTTGTGCATGCCGTTTACAAAACTGGGGGGGAAAGGCATTTGTGCCAACTTCCTGCTACAATTATGACCATCACACTCTCAAAAATGCTATTGACATACATGGATCAGGCATAAACATTATATATATATATATATATATATGTGTATATATATATATATATGGCTGTGTATTGGCAAGGGCTTCACGATATGATATATTGCAATAATACAATACATATTGCGATCTACTTTCTTTTATATATAGGCCTAAATCAAAAATGTAAAAAAAAAAAAAAAATACAACTTGCTGCGTACCATCTGGGGTATTCTGGTATGTATCACATTACATTGATAACGGTAACCAGGGAGACAAGACGAGTGGCAGAGGTAGGAACAATGATGGTGATGAACTCTGGGGGATGACAGCAGATGGCCTGTATAACTGAGGCATGGCGATGTCCGACCCAGGTGGAGCAGACGGTCCGCGGGACCCGGCAAGGCCGAATGGTTGATGGTCAACACAATGTAACATGATTTTTACTTATTATTCTAATGATCGACAATTTTAACTATGCAATGTATTGTTGGCTATTGCTACAAATATACCTGTGTGACTTATGACTGTTTTTTTGGTCCAGGGTCACATTTGTGTTTCTTTTCTTTATTTTTATTGCTTAAGTAAGAGTGTTGAACTTTGTTCTCCTCTGCCCTATTCTTCTGTGATACAGAATTGCAGCACAGCTAAGATGTTTGTTTGTTTGTTTGAGCTGCGCCCTCCACTGTACAGACATGAATTTGCCTTTCCTTTGGCCCAAGGCATATTAATTTCTCTTTTGGTGTGAAAGGGCCTTAACATTTGCCAAAAAAAAAAAAAGAGCAAACAAACAGCCCAGCTCAGACGAGAAAAAGTACCACCTAAATGCAACACCTATTACTTTCTATAATAAAACAAAAATAATGGTCTTTATCCATTTTTAAAATTCTCTTTTTAAAATTAAAATCAAATTACACAGGTACACTGACCCGGTTTTGTGTAATATCCTGAGTTTGCATTTCACTGTTTTCATTAGTTTTGAGGAAAACAATCTGTTTTTGTGCAAGTGAGATGAGCAAATGCATGTCTGTACATCTGTTTTATCAGCAAGTCCTTTCACGTTGTGCATGCCGTTTACAAAACTGGGGGAAAAGGCATTTGTGCCAACTTCCTGCAACAATTATGACCATCACACTCTCAAAAATGCTATTGACATACATGGATCAGGCATAAATATTATGACCACCTTCTTAATATTGTGTAGGTCCCCCTTTTACTATAAAAACAGCCCTGACCCATCAGACCAGGCCCACCTTCTTCCATTGCTCTGTGGTCCAGTTCTGATGCTCTCGTGCCCACTGTTGGTGCTTTTGGCGGTGGATAGGGGTCAGCATGTGCACTCTTGACTCAATTGCAGCTCTGCAGCCCCATATGCAACAAACTGTGATGCAACTGTGTATTCTGACACCTTTCAATCAGAACCAGCATTAACATCTTGAGCAATTTGAGCTACAGTAGCTCATCTGTTGGATTGGACCACACAGGCCAGCCTTCACTCTCCACGTGCACCAATGAGTCTTGGATCTTAGTCCGGACAGTACCAAATAAAAAATGTTATTTTGGATTTTGTATGATCACTCTTATTTTGTTAAAATTATTCAGTTTAGCTCGATAACAGCATGTCTGTGCTGGTTCACCAGATTTACCCATTCTAACCAGTATGAAATAGGCTAGACCAACATGGACATCCTGGTGGTTTATGCTGGATTTTTTTTTCTGGGTGACTGACAAAGCCTTGGGAGGTGAAGCCCACCGTGCAGTCGGAAGTCAGAGGAAGTGATGAGATGGCGATGACCTTGGTGGCCATGATGGAGCTGCAGCAATGACCTCTCGACACAGAAATGGAGATACAGAGAGCAGAGGACTCCGAGGGCGGAGCTTGCCGAAGGGGTGGAGGGCAAGAGAGCAGCGGACGGCCCGCATGTCCGCAACTGAGACATGGCAATGTCTGACCCAGGTGGAGCAGATGGTCCAAAGGACCTGGTGAGGCCAAATGGTTAGTGGTCAAGCGAGGAAGGAGCGCACGAGCTAGATCAACAGGTCCAGGTGGGACAGGCTGGAGGCGAAGCGACAGGCTCATCATACCCAGTAGGAGTAGGCTCCCAGCAGGTCCACAGTGTAACTGGAGGGACTGATGGAGGAAGATGACGACTGGGTGGCAGGTGGTGAGAAAGGGAGGCTGGGTGAGGATAACAGGACTGTACAAAATATGAGTGCTCTCCTGAGCCACCAAAGTAAATTAGGCATTTAAATCCATTATTGGAGGTCCAGCATCCATTATTGAATGAGGGCAGATGAAGATTGCAAACAACAACGTTTAACAGTAGATCCAGATCGAAAGCAGACAGGTGCAAACATCTAAACATAACCAGAGAATGAACGTTGAGGGACCAACTTATATGGCAAACAAAATGAGGATGATTAATCGAACACAGCTGATACATATGAACTAATGATGATGGTAACTGGGGACACAGACAAGTGGCAGGAACCTGAACAAAGGAACCTGTGACAAATGAAAAGCAAACTGAATGTCCATGAACAAAACTAGCAAGTCATCATTTAGGATGGATTTTATCATTGAAATATTCCAAATGATATACAATTTAAATGTACACACTTCATTTGGGTTCCTGCTCATGTTGGTGTAGAGGGAAATGAGAAGGTGGATTTTTTGGCTAAACAAACTCTATGAATAAAGCAAGTAGATCTACAAGTCCCATTAAATAAAGTGGAAGGTAAAGTACACATTGGAACACATGCAAAATCAGTATGGCAGGTATATTGGGATGAAAATGAAACAGGTTGACATTTATATAATTTACAAAAACAAATTGGTGCTGGGAGGAGGGAGAGCAGGAATCAAAGGGAAGGAAATATCATAACTTGGCTGAGAATAGGTCATACTGGACTTAACAGGACATTGGCAAGAATCCAACTGGGGAATGCATACACAAACAGTTGATCATGTACTGCTTCTTTGTAGGATCACTGTCACAGAGCCTGCTGACACACCTACCACCAATCACATGCCCCATCCTATCACACGATCTGCATCACCCGAATTCTAATCACCTGCACCTGATCCTCATCACCGTCACCCACTATATAAACTCACCTCACAAGCCATTCAGTGTCTGGTCTTGTTGTTAATGGACTCCACAGACTCACCTGCTCTGACTCACCTGCTCTGGACACCCTGCTCTGGACACCCTGCTCTGGACACCCTGCTCTGGACACCCTGCTCTGGACACCCTGCTCTGGACACCCTGCTCTGGACACCCTGCTCTGGACACCCTGCTCTGGACACCCTGCTCTGGACACCCTGCTCTGGACACCCTGCTCTGGACACCCTGCTCTGGACACCCTGCTCTGGACACCCTGCTCTGGACACCCTGCTCTGGACACCCTGCTCTGGACACCCTGCTCTGGACACCCTGCTCTGGACACCCTGCTCTGGACACCCTGCTCTGGACACCCTGCTCTGGACACCCTGCTCTGGACACCCTGCTCTGGACACCCTGCTCTGGACACCCTGCTCTGGACACTCTACCTGTTCATGTTCTGTTTGTCATCTGCAATTGCAAGAGAAACAATATCCACATTGAAGCTAAGTGCTATAACTCAAAGACTATATCTGTGCATCTACTTCTGCTCAGTTGTTCTGTATTGCTGTTGTGTTTTAATAAACACTTTGAACTTACCCTCCTCTCGTCTGTGTCTGACAATCACATTATTCAGTCATTGAAGAAGGTAAAACACTTTGACTTTTCTTCATCAGGTCTATTAGGGAAAACAGATAGTAAGATATATGATGATATTATTAAATTTATAAAATATATCAAATTTAAAATGAAAGTGACAGACACCATTTCATATGAGCTACTGACGCTACCCTGCTGCTATTTTTACCGCAACACAACATGAAATATAATATATGATGCCACATTGTGTGGCTATTGGTTGTAATTTTCAGTCGATGGTCAACAAGAGAAGCGATGCAAGTCTTCACTACTTTATTAGTGATAAGAGGAGAAAAGAATGTGAAGTTGTGAATAAAACTAAGTAAACACCAGTGTCTTTGTTCTCTCTACTTTATCCCTGATGTCTATGAGGCTTTTAGTAGACCACAGCAACTGAAAGAGCTTACAGTTGGTGATGGACATAAGTGTAGGTTTTAACCAAATGCAGGACTGGTCGTGGAGACTGACGAGGGCAGCCCATAACACATCTCGATTGAGGCAGACTGCCACATAGCTTGTGAGTGCTGTGATGCACGGGATATCTGTGATAGGATTAAACAGTATGTTTAACTGTGTGTAATGCATTTAGGTGACATATCAGACGATTTTTACAGATCAATTATACAACAGTAGCCACAGAGACATTGCATGTTTTCATCCACTCTAACTTTTGCTCTCTGGCTCAAATTGAAAAGGCTGATCAGTTTTAAAAAGAACCCTGCGGGTACTTGTATGCATTACTAGAATACTTAAACACTTTATTGCTAAGGTATTCATGATATTTTTGTTCATTGTCTGTACAAGGTCAGGTTTTTTTGATTGTATATGTGGTTCTGTCCCTTTCCGGGTTCGATTGGTGCCTACATTCTGGATTTGTCCTGGCCTTCCAGTGGTTCTGAGGAGGGTTTGGACTGGCGAGCCTCCCTTGAGTCTGTTCTTGAATTTTTTCTGTTGAAAATGGTGGGAAATTGAATGACTTTCCTTTTTTGTTGTTTCCTGGGATGAAGACATTTTCCCTCATCAACATATAAAGGACAATTAATTCTTTCTATGGATTTATTCAAAGGTCTGTGTTTTTTTTTTTTTTTGAAAGACTGAACGCTCAAGTCAAATTGAAATTTTTCGATTGTATTTCTTTGAAAATTATTATTGTTGAATTGTGTTATTAATTGTTTTTGTATATTGCTTATTTGGGGTGTTGATATTTGACACTAACTGCTTACAAAAGACACAAGGGTATATACACGTGCAACAATTGAGTATATTTTTATTTTCAATAGAGATAAGTGAAACACTGCAATAGATGTAGAGTTGAACTTTCCTTGTTGACACACAAAAGAAAAATTGATACCTAAAGAAACAAAGGAAACAACAGCAAGACTTGAGAAATTTTATTTTTGTCAGAAAAAAGAAATACACATTTAAATTTTATTTTGTTTATACCAATTAATGGAACTCACCTGTTGAGTATAATTAACTTGTATCAAAATACAAGTGTGTGTGCAAACAAACATTGAGTCTGTTCACTGTTGTTGTGGCATCTTTCTCAGCAGTGAATCTATTCTTCTGAGATGCTGGTCCATAGATTGGCATATAGCAAGTTATTAGCCAGAGAGTAAATGCTACACATATTTGTGTAGGCCCCGGGGCCAGCTGTATGCCAGTGCATCCGTTCCGAGGGTTCCCTCGGTCAGGAAATAAATCAACTGGCACTGACTCTTAGGAGGCCAACAGGTCCACCCTGTCCCCAAATCGGCTCCATATCAGCTGGACTGCTCCATTCCCCCGGGAGCAAGAGCTGTCGTGAGAGTGACAGTTTTCCCTCCACCCCAACTCCTCAATATTGATTATTCCTATTTCTATCCATTTCACCCATAATACAGAAGAAAATATATGTCACTACTTCAATTTTTATTACTTTAAACACCCCTTGTGCTTTGTCCAATCATATGATTTTGACACCAAATATAAAAATAAGAAAGTTAACCCAAGGCTTATTAATGTTGTTTTTGTTTGTTTTTTTGTCTTATCTCAGATGAGGTTGTGTTGGGTGATGATATTATGGCTGTGAATGGAAAGCATCTGACAGATGGGACTCATGACTGATGGTCAGACCTCAGTGGCTCATTCCTGGACCAGCTGAGGGCCTCATTACATCCCTTAATTGTGACAACCATAGGTGTTGTTTATGGGGATATGGGGATGAGGATATGTCCTGGAGACTTTTACCAAGGCGTTTATTGTTTATGCACTGTTGACTTTGCCAAAAGCAAGGTCAAGAGAACATAAACAGCAGGTTTGTGTGATTGTGAAATTCTGAGGACTGTTAAGAGCACTAAATCAACAATCATTAAATCAACTTTCTAAAGAACACCCAATCTGTTTTCTCACGGACAGGTAAATAGATCAAACGTTCCTTGTTAAGAAATCTACAAAATGTTCATTTTTTTTGTGTGAACTATCCCTTTTAACGATATCTGCTAATTCCCCAGCTACTCCCTCTATTCTTTGACAATCAGTTTTATGGATCCAAAGATTTTTAAGGAGGCACCATGTATAAATTCCCTATTCTGATACCATCAACTGCAATGTTTAGAGGTTCATTGCTCTTACTGGTAACTTTTACTGACATGCTCTATTCATCATTGTTGTAGTGATTCTCATCTCATTTTGTTGTTTTTCAGACACTGTAATTTCTATACAGACTAAGAAGAGTGAAGATGGCTTACAGAAGAGTAATGCCCATTAGGGAAGATTTAATGCCTGTTAGGGAAGGTAAGTAAAAGTTTATGAATTGTTTTTGACCAATAAAGTTAAATCAAAATCTCTAAGTCTTCAGTTTACATGCTTAATGTTGTGGTATTTGACACAAGCCTGTGCAAAACCATCATATGGTAACTATTACATTTGTAATTCTACAGAAGCAATGGCGGAAAATCACCTCAGCTTCTTTGAGGAGCTTCTTCCATCAGCTGATTGTTTGGCTTTGCTCTACAATCTCTCCTATCTCTGTTTGGCTAAGTTCCCCAAGTTGGAGAAAGTTCTCAAAGACTATGCTGTTGAAACCCAGAATCTTTTTGGCTCCTCTGAAGCTCTTCTGTAGAAGGTAAAATCAATGTTCTTTTGAATTTTCTCTTATTAAAGTCAAACTAAAGTGTTTTTTAAATTAATTACTCATTGCTGTGATATCTTACACAAAATAAATGACTTTTTTTTTTTTAAATTACATAATATTAATGTACCAAATATATTTACATTTAATCATTTTACATTTAGTCATTTAGCGGACGCTTTTATCCAAGCGACTTACAAGTGCTCACAATACAAGTTTCATACATTGCTCCGTACCATAAGCTAGAGTAGGAAGGGAAAAGGGAAGGATAGGGGTTTTTTTTGTTTTTTTTAATGAAGGGATTAAGTGTTCACGGAAGAGATGAGTTTTCAGCGGTCTCTTGAATATTGCCAGGGATTCTGCGTTCCTGATGAAGGTAGGGAGATCATTCCACCAGCAGGGAGCAGTGAACGAGAATGTTCTGGAGAGTGATTTTGTGCCTCTCTGTGACGGTACCACAAGCCTTCGTTCCTTTAGTGATCGCAGGCTTCTGGTGGGGACGTAGCGTTGTAGCAGTGTGTGCAGGTAGGAGGGTGCAGAGCCTGTGGTGGATCTGTAAGCAGGCATCAGCGCCTTGAACTTGATGCGAGCAGCAAGGGGTAGCCAGTGCAGAGAGATGAAGAGGGGCGTGACGTGGGCTCTCTTAGGCTTGTTGAAGACAAGACGTGCAGCAGCATTCTGGATCATTTGAAGAGGTATGATTACACTTGATGGCAGTCCAGCCAGAAGAGCATTGCAGTAATCAAGCCTTGAAATGACCAGGGCCTGGACAAGAAGTTGTGTTGCATGCTCAGTCAGGAAGGGCCGGATTTTCCTGATGTTGTGAAGTGCAAATCTGACCGCGCCGTCTTTGAGATGTGGTCTCTGAAGGTCATCGAAGATAACTCAAAGATTTCTGGCCGACTTTGATGGGGTAATGGTGGTTGTACCAAGCTGTATGTTGATGTTGTGTTGTAGAGGCAGGGAAGACTAAAAGCTCAGTCTTTGCCAGGTTGAGCTGCAGGTGGTGTTCTTCCATCCACGTCGAGATGTCCGCCAGACAGCTTGAGATCCGTGCAGCTACTGTGGAATCATCTGGTTGGAAGGACAGGTAGAGTTGAGTGTCATCAGCAAAGCAGTGGTAGGAGAAACCATGTGCCTGTATGATGGGACCCAGTGATGTAGTATAAATGGAGAATAGGAGGGGACCAAGAACTGAACCCTGAGGAATCCCAGTGATCAGTTGATGAGGTTTGGATACCTCCCCTCCCCAGGCGACTCGGAAAGACCTACCTGTGAGATAGGACTCAAACCACTGAAGCGCAGTACTTGAGATGCCAAGTGACGAGAGGGTGGACAGAAGAATTTGATGGTTTACAGTGTCGAAGGCAGCAGATAGATCCAGCAGAATGAGAACAGATGATTTGGAACCAGCCTTTGCAATTCGCAGGGATTCTGTGACAGACAGTAGCGCAGTCACAGTGGAATGGTCACTCTTGAATCCAGATTGGGGCAACAGACAGTTCAGGGATGACGGAGACTTCAGGAGCGACAGATAGTTCAGTGGTGACAGATACTTCAAGGTTGACAGAGGACTCAGGGCTGACAGGCGATTCTGGATGATCAGATGGCTCATGTTTGATGGATAACTCAGAGCTTTCAGGACTGACGAACGTCTCACGGTTGACGGGTAACTCTGGGTTGACAGATACTTCCGGACTGGTAGATGGTACAGGGTTGACAAATTGGTGGAGGTCAACTGACACCTCCGTAGGCTCCGCAGCAGATGCTGCCGCCATTGGAGGATCTACAGTGGGACTCACGGGGTCAACGGGAAGTTGAGAGACCGACTTAGTAGCCTCCTCTTGAAACAGATCAGGAGCCTGAATTCCCTCAGAATGTTCAGGGCTTGGAACTGCTGAGTAAGCAGTCCACACACACCATAAGGCCATTGCCATTACGGACAGGGCGACATCTAGTATCTCCGGCATAATAGTAGAGAAGGGAGCAATCACTGGAGGCTTGACGGATGTGAACTGAGTTGTCTGAGGCTGGACAGGCGTGATGTGAACAGTCCGAGGTTGGACAGGCGCAGTGAGAGCCATCTGGGACTGGACAGGCGAGACGTGAGCCGTCTGGGGCTGGACAGACGAGGCTTGAGTCGTGGACTGCTGGGCAGGAGTGGCTTTGGCTGGTGTGACTTGAACCGTTGGTTGGGTGACAGACGTGGCTTGAATCTTTGACTGTGGAGCAGGCGAGGTTTGAACCATGGGCTGCTGGACAGGTGAGGTTTGAGTTGGTGTGACTGGAATCGTTTGAGTCTGGACTGACGTGACGCGAACCGTCGGGGCTGGTTAGGCGTGACGTGAGCAGTCAGAGGCTGGGCAGGTGTGGCTTGAACCTTTGACGGCAGAGTTGACGTGACTTGAACCTCAGGCTGTCGGACTTGCGTGGTTTGGACTGAGGGCTGCAGGGCAGATGGAACATAAGCCATTGGCTCAGATGGTGAGGAACCTGGAAGTGTGTCGGATCCAGGATGCGTAGGAACGGGTTTGAGGAGCGTCGGAGCATGCTCGTGGACAGCTGGGGCAATCACATGGGGCATTGGAGCAGCTTTGTGGAGCGCTGATGCAGTCCTCCTACGGCGCAATCACATGCGCTTACGTAGGAGTTGAACAATGGTGGCTTGACCTTGTTCAGAGATCTGTGATGACTTGGCTTGACTCACAGTAATCTGAGATGACTTGGCTTGACTCACGGTGGTCGGCGATGGCCTGGCTTGAACCACAGTGGTCTGCGATGACTTTGCTTGAATCACAATGATCGACGATGGTTTGACTTGATTCATGATGATCTGGGACGATTTGACTTGATTCATGACGATCCAGGATGGCTTGACTTGACTCATGATGATCTAAAGCGACTTGACTTGACTCATGATGATCTAAAGCGACTTGATTTGACTCAAGAAGATCTTGGTCGGGTCCGAGGAGTCTTGGAAGCTCCTTGTCGTCGTCTGTGAACTCACAGTACTTTGCGCTGACTTGACTTGGTTCACAATGATCTAGGACAACTTGACTTGACTCTGGGCGAGCAGTGGCAGCTTGATGTGAGTCTGGGTCGGGTCCGAGGAGTTCTGGAAGTTCCTCGTCATCATCTGTAAACTGGCGAGATGGACAGACAGGCAACACACCGTTGAAGGGGTATGTGAAGGCAGTCGGAGTGTGTGTGGGCTGGTAGAACAGCTACGGCGTGCTGTGACTCTGGGATGGCGGCCATTTTGTGTACCAGTTCAGTGGCAGCCGCCATGTTATGACTGAGCTCGGGCTCCGCCTCTCCCACAGTAAATGATGACCCAGACAACAGCAGTGCATAATCCATAAAATCTCGAAGACTATACTTGGATTCCGCGTCAGGGAGACAGAATTTCAGGGGTTCATTTAAACCTCGACGAAACAAATGCTTAAACAAGGTTTCATCATAGGGAACAAAATCAGATACCTCGATGAAGTCCTGTATGTAATCCTCAATCAAAGACTTCCCTTGCCGAAGTTGCAGGAGTTGGTCGAAGTAATTCATACTGACAGGAACGTTGACGTTGGATCTTGGTGTGGCAAAGTATTATGTAATGATGAGTCAGAGGATAAGATCCAAATGCAGCTTTAATGGTAAAAGTGGTCAGACAGGCACAGGTCAACAATAGCAAAACAGCAATATCAGAGGGCAGACAGGATCGAGGTAAGATCCAGGCGGGAGGTCAGAGGCAGGCAGAGAATCGTCAGACAAACCGAGAACAGGCAGGATCAGCAACGGGAAAAACCAGACAGGGAAAATAACTCTCGGAAATTGTATCACACAGGAAAACAATACTTCGCGGAGAGGAAGGGGTTGAGTGATGTATTTATAGTGGAGTGATGAGACTAATGGGTGAGGATTATGGGAAGTGTAGTGCAGTGTAAGGAGACTATAGTGTGAGCGGGTGACCTCTAGTGGTGAAAGGGTGTGGAAGGATGGACCGAACTCATGACACCCGCCAATGAAAAAGCTCAACTCTTTGCTCAGAAGTCAAACCTGAAAAGCCGGGAACATAATATCCAAATCAGGCTGAATGATGTTCAGCTGAACTTGGCAAACATGAAGACAGAAAAGGGTGAGATTCATTCAAGATCTCTGTGTGCTCATGAAAATAACTCTCATAATTAATGTCTGCTTTATATTGTTTCTCAAGGTTCAATACCTGATGCTGTCCATCTGACTGATGTCCAGAAGTGCCTTCATGAAATCCAACAAACTCTGCTTAAGCATAATCTGTTCAGGAAATCAGTGCTAGTGTTTCTGGAATCTCTCAAATGCGAGACCTTTGCTAATGAACACTTCATTGAGGAGAAAGAGCTGAAGGAGATTGTTCTGACACATATTGATTTAGCACAACAGGTAACTTAGACATTGAGAAAATGTTCAGTTTCAGGTTTATGGCAGTTCATTTATGGTTGTGATTCATGTTGTATCTCAAATCTTTCAGCATTGGAAGGCCTTTGGCGAATCCTGTCTGAAGGCAAAGAAGGCCTTTAGCTTGCAGAATAAGGATGCATACAAGTTCCTGGAGTTCAACCCATCTGCACTGTCACCAGAGGAATGGAAAAGGCAGTATGACATTGTCAGAGCAGATCTGACCAAAATAGGTACTGCCGTCTGTGCACCTTAGCCAACACTGTCAGAAATAGGGGTACAGTAGGAGTCCATTTCTGTCCCCCAAGGTACAATCTACACGACAATCTACAGGTCCTTCAAAAAATATCAGAAGCAGGCATAGAGGTAACCGACATTGAAGCCCAGAGATTCAGAGGTAAGTCTTTATTCAAATATTTTTATTTGACAAAATATTTGTGGTAGCTAATGCTAATGGGCTAATGTTACAGTCCCGCCACTCGGCAGCCATTTTGGTAATGGTTAGTTTTCTCGGACTAACAACCAGGCCTCTATCTAAATGAACATGGAGAGAGCCACAGCTGAATTTTCACTGGTCATCGGGACGTTATTCACTGACTGTGGGGTAAATTAACACCCGCTAATGTATTAGCACCGTCTCGGGCGCACACACTCGCACACCACTGCTGTGTTCGCGGTCTTAACTTTACTGCTAGCCTCTACTATCTGCTCCTGTCGTCAATCTCTCTCTGTTTCTCTCACTGGCTGCGCCTTTTCTTAAATTAATTCGCTTTTTGTATGACATTTTAGTTGACAGGGATTAAAGTTCTGTCGCTACAACGGATTTCCGTTAATTGCAGAGAGTCTACGACGGATTTTCATCTATATGGGCTACCCCTGTCATTATGTCTTAAGATCACTAGTAATAATTTTAAAGTCGTAATTATGCTTACATTTCTCAAATAGTGTAATAAATGTTTTCATTTTAGTTTGAATGAGTCTTAAATTAAGGAAGGACGGGGTGTATAGAGGGTAAGCCTCAGCTGGACTGACTGGCAAAAGAACCTGCTGCATGACTGGATTTAATAGGGGAAACTGCGAAAACGCAAGTAAAACAATCGAATAACACTAAAGGTTGGAATTGAATGTGTTCCTTACACCTTGTCAAATAAACCTAATTCGTGGATATTGACATGCAGCCAGGAGTCGAGTTTTATGTGCCTGATTTCGACGCGGCTCTGTTTGGCTTTTATTATTTGAGAAATAAAAACTTGTGTTAAAGTTATGAAAATATTTAATTATTTGTATAACTACATCACAAAGAGTCAAGTCTTGTAAAAGAATTACATTGAAAGCATTGAAATTTCATAGAAGTCTGTAATAGAAACGCAGTTCAAAATGGCCTTTCTTCAAATGCAAATGTTATTTGAGTATTTCATTTGTGAAGGTAATGCATGCCATGTACTCACTATACTCCTAACAAGAAGAGAACTGGATGTGCGACAGGCTGTGAAAAATTCAGTCAAAATATGTATATATTTTTTTCTTTAATCCCTGAGTTAAACATATGTGAACCTAGCAAGGGCTTTGGGCACAAAGCTAATGATGTTGCTATTATTTGATGGTCAAATTATATCAGTTTGTTTGGATTACTTTTTAGTCAAGTGCTCAACTGTTTCATATCCCTCTTGTTTACTTTCTCAGATAATGATGTGGATGGTGAAACGGTTGACTGTGGCCTCACTGAGACTATGGTTGCGTACTTGTTTCAAGGATCTTTTAAGAAGCTGGCCAAATTCAACCAGTTTGTACGCAAGCTGAAAGAGCCAGTAGTAACGCTGACATTAGAGCCTGTGCCTCCAGAGGAATGCCAGCAATCTACTTCAGCTATACCAAGGTTAGTGAATGTATGATGTTTTCAAAGCGTCTTCTCTTTAGGCTTAAGAACACTAATACCAATTATTGTCCTCATAGCAGTTAATATTTGGGGCAGACATTTTTTTTTTTTTTTTAAGGCTACCTGAATTTTTATACCTGACCAGTTGAATGGATTTAAAATAGGTTTTCAAAGACTGCAGGCCTGCACTTAACGTATTGTTTGGTAACCTATTCATTGGAAGGGACTTAGCAATGTAAATTATTTGTTAATTTAATTTACAGCTAAAATTTAAAGACAAAAAATGCTATATTACAGGAATGGAGCTAATGTGAGACTGTGAGTCACATATCATCCATAAGCCATTACGTACTGCTTCGAAGATTAGTATCAAGCTGCATGATGATTTCTGATACGGAATAAAGCTTAATGTTTTTTTTTCTGTAGTTGTGGGAGTTGGAACGTATCCATCCAGCAACAGGGAACTTGTATCAGCAACTCAATGAAGGCTTCAAATGTCTTGTACCGAAGGTGCTTCACCTAGCTGAAAGGAAATGCCCACTATTCAAGTTTTACCTGGAGACAAAAGAAGCTCTTACTGAGGATCTTCCAGGTACTGATTAAATGTTGATGCCTATACCACAGTGGGCCTTAATGTCTTTAATTCTATTTTAGATTTATTATTCTTATGTCATAAAACGGTGTACTTCAATTAACAAAGTGTTAATTAACACAGGTTCTGTGGGAAAGTCATCTTTTTATATTCAAATTGCTTACCTGAAATTAACATCGACACTGGACCAAATGCATAGTGATGACCTTTATATTTACCTTAACTGCTTCTGAATTAGAAAACTTGTTTAAATATCAAGTATATCTTATGTCTTGCAGATATTGACTCTAGGGCAGCCCTCATCTTTCTGCCTTACATCTTCAAGGAAAACATTGATCGCTTTACACTTGGAGAGGTATGTCTTGCTTGCTAAAATCTCTTTTGTTCACCTCCATAACACCAAATACACTTGACAAATGTACTTGTAACCCAGACTAATGGGTTATAATATATTAACATAAATTTTGGATGTTTACAAAAGAAAGAAAATTAAGATTTGTGATATTGGCAAATACTTTTCATAAAATAATTTATGACAAAAATAATTTTGTAATATTTAAACAAGTTATTGATTAGCCAATCAGAATTCCGTTGATGGGGACCGCCCAATTTGTTGGCAGAGCAGATTGCGCAAGACCTGAGGGAGAAAAAGACGGAGAGAAATTCGCTAGTGTTAGTGATTAAAAAAATAGAGATAACGCATTAAAACTTTGAAAATAGTGTTAAAACTTCTTCAAGTTCGTGGAAAGAAGCGGATATTGAGTGGATTCAGTTGGTAGATTGCTTCTCTGACGGTTGATGGGTTAATTACACCGTTGTATCATTGTGAGGTGAATATCTGGATGTGGTGAGTTCAAATTATGTTTATATGCTAAGTTTAATGTTTAAATAAGAAAACGACTCATTTTGTAAGAAAACCAAAAGTTTATTTTGTTTATTATGATTGTATGTTGATTTATGTTGTATTATATGCTGAGTTCAGTTGTTCTCACGTGGCCTCATTCTGATTCACACGCGTGCTTCACGTGAATGCCGCGCTGATGTTACATGAAACCTAAAAAGAGATGTTTATTTGCAATGTAATATTGTAAAACATTGATACGATTACTCTGTATGATAATTTACTGGTATGTGAAGATAACTTACTTAATGTGATGTTGATGTGACTAAATGTAGTCGTGCATTTCTGGCCTTTTAAACAGGTCAGGTTTTTTTCCGAGTGGAGAGTGATTTTCTTTGATGGCGAGCCAACCTATTCGGACAGTGAGAAAGAAAGAAGAAAATTCATCCTACAGAACCAGGAGAGAATTGTGATTTTATTATTTTTTTTCCTGCTCAAGGTAAAACTATACCTGTATAGTGACTGTGTTTTTTTCATACGGGACTGAGAACTGTCTGAGACCAAAAGAAAAAGGACTGATATCAGTTAGTGAACAGCTGGAAAATTGAACTTATCTCCAAAGTGTGTGTGATACCACAAAATTGTTGTCGTTCTACTGTGAATACATGTTAAATGTATTTTTAGTGTGAAATTGACAGTGATTTGTGTTTATTTGTGATTTCATTTCTTTTCTTTGTATTGATGGAACTTTCAGTCATTCAATTCTTTTATTTTATTTGTTACTTTAATAAGGGAAAAGCCTGTAATTAAGGGACCATTTATAAAAAACAATCTTCATACTTACCTTAATTTTGGTCTCCTGTCATCCTTCAGCAATTACCCTCTACCTCCGTAGTCGAACGTGCTGATCTTCTGATTTCCTAATTTGTTTATAACTAAGAACATTAAATTAAGTAATAGAACCCGTTACATACTGATAGAAAGAAAATCACATTTTCTTCAATCTCCATTTAAAGAAATACTTTATCTACTTTTAAATATTTCATTACTTTAAAGTAATTTAACAATGGTGGAAGACAAAGCAACAAAAAAGTGGAAGTTTCAGTACATAAGCACAATATTTGTGCACAATGACTAAAAAATAAAACGTTACTCTAATTGTGTAGCGTGAACACCCAAAACAAAATCTAATTTACTATTTATTACATGATTTATGCACACCACATCAGAATATAGTTGCATTCTAATTATAAACCAATATTTGAGCATATAATGTGTAAAGAAAGATTGTAGATGATGCTTAGTAATCTAGTGTTTCTACCCAATAACACAATGCTAATTATTGCTATTTTAACAACCCTATCAATGAACGACATGACAACAGCCTCACATTCCTCAAAGAGCAAGTGCAATATGTCAGAATGGATTAACTTTTCATTCGTTACCAGAATTTGTGAGGTATTAATATTCCCCAAATGGTAACTCTCAGGTTAATTTGCTTTTTTCCTTTTGGCTTTGAATAGACTGATCTTGACAGCCCGTACCCAACTATTCAGTTGATCGACCGAGACTGGAAAATGGCCTTTGCCAGGAGAGCTTCAAACATTCTGAAAGTGGACCACATCGAGGTGTTTCGCAATTCAGGAATCGACGAAGGAATCCTCTCAGCCTTCTGCACATACTTCATGTTCAATCTTGTATATCCAAGACGTGTGAAGAACACTATTTCTCCAAAGGTACATTGCCAAAATAGTTGTGGATGGTGACCAGCCTCTGCCAATAACTGTCACTAGGCAAATAAATCTCCTCTACTGACTCCACCATGCCTCGTCCATACCAGTGCTCCAAATATTCCAGGAGGATGTAAGGACCACCCGTCAGCCCAATGGCGGAATCCGACGGCCTGGGCGAAGGTGTAATGCGTATATGTCTTTTCAGCGGCCAAGTGAAGTTCACATAACTTAGTTTAAGTTTTACTTTAGCTGCTCGCTTAATCTGACTCCAATTGTAAACGATCTCTAATTGGTAATGTTTCTGATGTAACATTAATAGCTGATCGTGCGATTAAATATGAATTAATTTAGATCTTTGATTCTTTAATTTCAACTTATCCTTTCATCAGGGTGCCTCGCCGCACAAAGAACTCTAGACGCGTACTATGTTCTTACGATCACAACCTCATTAGTTTAGAAATAGTCAGAGGATTATAGCGTTTACTAATAGCGCAAATTATGGAATCGCCTCATGCTTATTCTCACAAAGCGCCGTTTGTTTAGCCACGATACTATAACATGCTAAATCATGACAGAAATCCAAAATCTTAATACCCGCGCCGCATGCTTCGTTTATTAAGATTTCAGTATGATCATACCCTAATCCAGTATTGCGGAAGCGAGAAAACCACGTAATCTACCGGTGATAATAATTTCAGAAGAATTCAAAATAAACCAAGATTAACATTTATTATTTTTCAGGTAAAAATGTATCAATGCCAATTACATAATTACACAATTATAAACCAATTCAGACATAATAAATACATAACATCAATCACTCAAAAGATTTCTCTAAGAGTATTTAAAAGTTATGCATACACACAGAGATGGTGGATGAAAGTCTTAAAGACACTCACCATCTCTATGTGGGGGCCTCTGGCTACAGAATGTCCCGTCTTGCTGCTGTGACTTTTCCCCTAAATACCCAGACCAGAACAAAAGGATTGTAAATATTTATTGCCCCCGCACCTGGCTTTGGGGGAGAGGAGGTGGTTTTCTTGAAGAGAAAAGAGAACAGAATTCTCCTAAGTTTTCAAACTTTCTCATAATACTAGTGACTGCTGTGAAACTGAGACCATTTTACCAATCGCACTGAGGCATTTAAAATGATACTAAACATGAAATTGGAAAATAATAGATTCACAAGATACATCATACATAGTGTATATTCTTAGAGAACTTCAGTGACTTGAATCAGAGGGGAGGTAGGGGGGCTGGTCGTATAGATGAGTGAGGGCAGTTTGGGCAGGGTGTTGTCCTATTCCTTTGAAATCTTCTTTCCAGATTTTATTGCTTTATTGGAGGATGCTTGATCTCAGCTTTATCTTGGCAGGAAAATCAAACCTTACAAGGACATTCACCTTGATGAAACTAATTCAGCACATAGGACTCATTCATGCCCATGAAGCCAATTTCACTATTAAATGTGGACACGCTATGGTGCATGAGATTTGAGGCCAAGCACTAATATTTTATTTTTGTAAACGTAGCTACAACACTGAGCAACAGACACCAGTTCAGACAATGCTGGGAGTTTTGTGGGAGTATGCTGGGTGAATTTGAGAGTCCCGGTAAAAAAGTGTCACCACTCAATTTTTATCGTTACCTGGCCCTGACAGTCAGTCACAACCTCTGTGATGTAGATTTAACAGAGAAAGCTATCCAATGTGTGTCTGAAGTAACAGTCAACAATGTGAAGTATGCTGTCAGAGATGTGTTTGTCATAGATGTACTGCTTTCTGAGCATACATCTTAAACTTAGACACCATGTGGATCCTTTGTGGAAAAATGTTGATTCCTTTGTCCTATGACCGTCACTTTCATGCATGCAGTGTCAAGGTTGATAAAGAATGGACTTTACTGAAACCAGGAGATGAAATGGACTTTCAGGCAAATGACACTTATGCAGTTGATGATCATTTGTCACAGTTAGACAATGTTTAAAATGAAATGTAAAATTTAAATAAAGTATTTAATAAATTGATTTTGAATTCAGCATGTGTGTAAAATATATGTAAAATATATATATCCCATTATAGTCGACGATTGTACCCTGTCAAAGCCAATTTTGTACCCTTTTGAAGGGTCCATTTTTGTACTCACCAAAGGTACAAATTTGGTCTCTTAAGGTACAAAAGACAAGGGTACAAATTTGTACCCTATGCCAAGGGTACAAAAGCTGTACCCTTGAGGGTACAGCCCCAGTGACAAGCCATTGTACCCCTAAAGGTACAATTATGTACTTTATTTTCTGAGAGTGAATGATGGCTGTCATTACTTTACAGTACATAAGAAACTGTCGCTGGATAGCTTTTTGGAGGGAAAAGACTATATAAATGGAATTATTTATAATATAAAAGAGAAACAACTTTTTGAAAAAAGTTGCTTGTGTAAATTTAAAATAACATTTCTTTGGAATTAGCATCTTGTCTGTTGTTTGATTTATAGAATTGCTGTGGTACTATGATAAATTTGTGTGGAAAAATCGTAGAGCCCAAATCATTATTATTGTATAATTTGTATAATGTTATGTGTTTGTGTGTATTATGTGTAATATGCTTGTTTAAATAAATGGATGAAATTACAGGCCTTTCTCACTGAGACATTTAAAATAATGCCAAACATGAAAATGAAAAAAAAAAAAAAAACCCTATCAATTCCCAAGATACATCAGATGAGGGGTGTTGATGAGTGAGGAGAGAAGTTTGGGCAAGGCAATGTCCTATGCCATTTCACTGAGATCATTTCCTCAGATATACACAAAGTAGTGAGTGTACAACTTGTTTAACAGTGTAAATTTGTTGTCCCCTAAAAATAACACATTCAACACACTCAACACACATTAACGTTTAAACCGCTGGCCACAAAAGTGAGTCCAAATTGGGTCCAATTAACCATTTTTTCTCCCTGGTCTCAAGTGACTCATTAGTGTTACAAGGTCTCTGGTGTGAATGGGGAGCAGGTGTGTTAAATTTGGTGTTAATCGCTCTCATTCTCTCTACTGGTCCCTGACTCAACATTGTATCAATGTCACCATACTATCTGGGAAGTTAAAGTGCCATTTCAAACGCAGCCATAGTGTTGGAGGTTCACTTAGTAGCTCCTCACTGCAGTACCCAAGATCCAGGGATAGATCCAGATCCAGGGGGGAGACGGGTAGATTTAGTGATCAGTGTTTGATGTAGGCAATCAATTCTGTGATTGACATGAACAATAAAATCTTAAGAATCGGCTGCAGGGCAGCATTGACCTGGCTTCTGATGTCACACTTAGATACCCACCGCAGGCTGCAGCGAGATGCTTCTCATATATAAAGTGGGAGGAGTTGGATCTGGATCCAACCTCGCCCCCTAGATCTCCCTGTTCTGCAGTGAGGACCATCTAGGTTCACTTCTCCCCTCCTCCAGACGTGTTTTTTGAGAGATCCTTAATTCTGGTGAAAGTGAAAAGTTGTGTTCTCTTCTTGTGAGAGTCCTTAAGTGTTACCCAGAATTCATGTTGACTAGTGCTGAAAGATCTTTAACTCAGTTAAAGGTGAGGTTTCCTGTTGAAAGTAAACGTCTCTGGTTATGACTGTAACCTTTGTTCCCTGAGAAGGGAATGAGACATTGTGTCGGTAACGATACTATGGGGAACGAATACCCTCAATGCCACACCAAAACATGCCTGTGCTAGTGAGAAGCTGAACTAAGGCACAACTTAGGGTGACAGCACTCGTGTGCCTCGTGTAGAAGGAAGGTGCGGACTGTAGAATCTGATGAAGGTATGCAGGGTAGCCCAACCAGCTGCATCACATAACCTTTTTTTTATAGCACAGACCGGTTTCATTTTGAAAATATTCAAAAAATCGTCCAATTATGTCTCTATATAAACTGCATTCAATAGTGACGTGGGAATCACAGAATAGTCATTTCTCAGTAAAACGCAATGAACGTGAACAAGCTGTACACTGTCAGTGAGTAACTTTTGTGTGTGCATGATGCACAGCGCTCGTGCTTTCAGAGGTGTGCGCTTTCATTAACTTGCCCATGTAACGATTGAGACAAATCAGACACGATTATTTGTCATACTTAACAAATAATCTTTAAAACTCCCCATGGATGCAATCTCATACGGTTTTACAACCGTAAAGAATGTGCAGTGACTTCTGTTTCTAACTTCCTTCTTGTTGAGAAGGACAAATAAACCCTTTTAATCCTATATAATCTATATATAACCACTCTAGAAATGTATAAAAATGTATGCAATTTTTCCCTCGCATGATTTTACTTTTATAGGGTTTGACCTATGTATTAATTCTCTGTTTTGAACTTTTTTGTATTAATGTTTCAGAGTTGCATACTATCACTAACTAAAATAACATGGGTAGCATGTTTGGTCTCTCTGGACTCCAATCTTCGCTCCCAATCTGTTAATTTACATCTAGAAGGTTGTAAATTAGGTTCTAAATCTAGGTTCTTCTCTCATACATCTGATACAATGTCTTATGCAAATATCTTGCAAGAGAACAAAGGATCGTAAAAAGTTCCCTCCGAAGGAACAAATCCTTATTGGTTCAGTAACCGCAAAGGGTGTGACATCTTCACACTTTAAAATCACTGATCACAAGATCACAGCCCCTCTTTTGAGCTAGAAGTTTTGAAGACCCCCACGTTTGTGCCAGGCTGCGGCCTTGTCTTTCCATTCACCAAAGATCATCTGAATCCAACTGGTATCACACTTAGTCTCATTATTTGATACATCAAGTATCCTCACCCCTTTTAAAGAAGGGTGTGTTAGAACTAAACTGATGGATTGCTCAAGGCTGTTGATCTGTTGACATTCAAACAATGTTATAACTTCTTGCTTTCCTGTATTCTGCATCAGCTTTCTTTTTCCCTTGGTACACAGTATGCATGTATGCATGTACGCGTGAATGTTAGAGTAGTTTAAGTGTTTAGTTTAGTTAGTAAAGTCTTGTGCATGTCACATGTGAAGTTGTCTATGTTTCATGCTCATATACTGAAGTCCCCAATCATGCAGATTTTGACTACATGCTCTGAGTTGTACTGTACAGTCAGAATGTCATTTCCCATTACTCAGAAATGAACATTTCTTGGAATTAATAAACAATTAACCAAGTGTTCACTGGACAAACAGGTTAATTGACTGTAAAATTAATTTTACTATGTTAATTCTATTAACTGATCCAAATATTTATAATTAATTTTAACAAGTTATAATTAATTATTCATATTTCTTTTGAGCTAATTTGCTACACCTAATTTAAACCTCACAAAATCATATTAATAGTCCTAACTTAAAACAAAGCTGTGTTACTATGAAGAATGATTATCTCAAAATGTATATCTGTATGTGCAATGTACTTTGAATAAATACATATACATCTCTCTCTTTTGTGTACGTGGCAGCGACGTAGCTTTTAATACAGTATATTAGAAAAATTCATAGGTACGGGTGGATGATTTGTTTTCACAATGGATTCGGGTAACATTAGACCTGATCCGCCAGTCTCTACCATACAACTAGCTAAGTAATACATTACAACTCACCAAAACACTAACAAAACATGTGCAACCAAAGTTTTCTGAAATTGCACCCTTTGTAAATTTGGATAGTCACTCTTAAAGGGGAAATGCACAATAAATAATACAGTGGCACAGCTATATAGCCTAGAATTTTTTTTCCCACCAGAACATATTGCACATAGCAACTCTTTCACGAACCGATACTGGGTCGCGACCCGGTGGTTGGGGACCTCTGTTCTAGAGGATGCCATGCCTCTAGTAGAATAAGCCCTTGTGGTCAAAGGAAACATCATGCAACTGATAGATCAAAGTAATATCCTGAACAATCCAGTTGCTGATTGTTTGCTCAGGAGAAAAGCCAACTTGAGTACCAGTATCTTATGCTGATGCCAGCGGTTAGAAGGGGGCTAGTGACAATCTTTCAAGGACCATCACCAAAACTCATTTTAGGACTCTGGTACGAGTCGTAGGCCTCATCCTCCATGCACCATGGAGGAACCGTACAACCAGCTGGTGCCTCCCCAGAGGTCCACACCTTAAGTATGGACAGGGTAAAACCAGCAGAGAAGCGATCCTGGAGGGACTCTACGTAAGCTACCGGCCAGTTAACTGGGTCCAATTCACACTCTCTACACCAAGTGGCAAACACATTTCACTTTAGGCCATGCAATTTCCTTGTGAATGGAGCTCTGAAACTGAGTATGGTCTCTACCACTTCAACCAACAGACCAGCCTCTAGGTACTGAGTTTACACAAAGTTTCCACAATTCTGGGTGAGGGTGGAATATTGTGCTCACTGGCTGAGAAAGTAGATCGCTCCTCAGGGGGATCTGCCAGAGGGGGACTGCCAGGAGCGATGATGTCCTCAAACCAAACTTAGGCCGGCCAAATGGCTGGGGAGGGGGGGGGGGGTGCATACAGCTCCTGCATGGATGCACCTGAATGCACATGGACCACCTTTTGTGTCTTGCCCTCCTTGTGCAAGGTGTCAATGTTCGTCTTCTGGACAACTGTCAAGTCAGCAGTCTTCCCCATGATTGTGTAGCCTACAGAACTAGACTGAGAGACCATTTAAAGGCCTTTGAAGGTGTTTTGAGTTAATTAGCTGATTAGTGTGTGGCACCAGGTGTCTACAATAGTGAACCTTTTCACAATATTCTAATTTTCTGAGGTACTGAATTTGGGATTTTCCCTAGTTGTCAGTTATGATCATCAAAATTAAAAGAAATAAACATTTGAAATATATCAGTCTGTGTGTAATGAATGAATATTCATTGAATATTCATATGAATATACATGAATGAATGAAAAAGAATGTATATATGTAAATCTTTTATGTAAAATACCTTGCTCAGGACAGTATTAAATAAAAAATTACATGCATCTTATATGATCTCTCTTATTTTGTTAAAATTATAATATTATAATAATTTTGATATGATTATTAAAATATATATTACTGCTTTTTTTCAGTACATAATTGCCCATGTATGAGCACATTGAACATATTTGGACTCTATGCATATATTCTTTTACCGATATTAAATATCTGACAACAGAAAATGTTAAACTTTCAAATGTGTGTATTTTACACGCGCTGCACAGAAGACATGTTAAACCGTCATGATCAGTGCATCTTCTCTCCACTAGAGAGAGCAACAAACCTTCTTAAATTCTTTCCATGTTCTTTCCAAACAGTTCTTGTCCTCTACTGTAATCTCCATGATTTAATGTTTGTCCTGCAGATAAATTCAAAGAATTTGTCCAATATGAAATTCAAATGCAGACCAAGCGTTTATAGTTCAAACTGTGCTACCTTTGTTATGACAGAGACTTGAAATAAATAAAAGATATTCTGGTCTAATTAAAATGTTTTTTTGTATTTTAAAGCAATATCAATGAGATTTGCTGTGTCTTCAGTTTGGCGATGAGATCGTGTGTATTAATGGCTACTCCATCTCCTCCTGTACTCATGAGGAGGTTATCAACCTCATCAAAATCAAGAAGACTGTGTCTCTGAAAGTCCACCGTAAGATTTTTAATTTCTATATCATCATCTGTTGAGCTGGCCTTATTAATTAGTGTACAAAATTTATTGCATCTATTTCTACGGGGATTAATTTATTGATTTAGCTGTCAGTTATAGTGATTCACTCACAGCTGAATAGTGATTGATTTAACAGTTGAGCAATTAATGAGGAAACAGTGTCTTCCTTCAGAAGAGTTCATTATTGGGATTGCCACTAGCTAAATAAATTATTTATTCACTATGTATTGATGGGGTTTTTATTATTCTCATTGTGAAATTCTATTCACAGATGTGGGAATGATTCCTGTCAAGAGGTAATTTGGTGTAATCAATCACTTTAATTAGAGTAACTTTTGCTAGCACTCTTAAGAGTTTCCTTCTCCATGTTTTGACACTATAAAGCTTTATCCTATTTGATAATCAAATTTCCAAGGCATCTAAATCAAAAGTTTGCTGAAAAGACTGTTGTACACAATTGAATACACTTTCTGTCAGGAGATTAGTTTAGTTTTTTAGCAAGGCGTTTTAAAAGGCCTTTTACTAGAATGAGCATTGGGCAAGTTACTCTAAAAAAGTACTTCATTACTAGCTAATAATTACTATTATAATTAGATTACTCTCTCTAAAATGTTTTGGATTACTTATTACTTTCTAAATTCCATATCAACTTCGACCAGTTGAGTAATACAAGGACAGATACGAAACTACACTTTTGATTCTTTCTAATAAATATACAATTGCATAAATTATTCTTGAACTGCGTAAAGGGAGATTGTTACATTAAAAACTTACATTTTAACATAGAATTTTGATGCTGATGTTTGATTTTTTAAACTATTGTTTTATATAGAATAGTATAGTCTACACAGTATTTAATGCAATTACATCAGAAATAAATTTAAGTGACACCTACTGGCGGTTTTAATGTAATATTTAAAAGTATCACTTTGTTTTTATCATCATTTTATATTGATTTTATTATTTATTTTATAAAAAGGTATTTATGTGTGACTGGGTGTGTTTTGTGGTGAGTAAATTCACTGGAGAACAGGTGGATGATCACTCGTGGTTGCTTTATTGTAACTCGTCAGCAGGACGAGCTACGAAACTCTGTGAAAACAGCACAGCAATGTCGCATACGCAGTCAGCAGGACGAGCTACGAGACTCTAATTGTTGTTACAAAGTGACCGTGAACATAATGGAAAGAAATTCTAAATAAAGCATACATCCAATAAAATAAAATATAAAACACTAATACAGTCAATTCACATCATTTAGAATTTCCTTCCCCTGCATTAATCATTTTACATGAAATGAGGAGAGAAGAACGCAACCCTAAGATGGCGCAGTTACACAGAAGCGCATGTGCGAGACAACAAAGCACATGTTATAATAGCTAACAAGATAGCTGGAGCAAATAGTTTAACACAGAGCATGACAGAAACTAATAAAACATACCTGGGAAAACAGCACCAAAAGCTGATGAGAATGCAGCACAGCAATGTCACATACACAGTCTTAAATGAAATAAACAGAAGTTCAAAGTTTACAAGCCATTCAACACACTCTTCGTCGTATAGGTCACAAATAACACACATTTGACTCGACTAGCACAACTAGGAGTTAACAGACAAACTTGTGTGTAGTTCACAGTTCAATTTGGGCTTGAAAATGATTCAAACGTAATTATTAACACTGAGCAAACAATTATGCGACTTACCAGCAGGACGAGCTACGAGACTCTAATTGTATAGCTCTGCCCAGCAATATCATGTGCTCTAACAAGACTGACGCAACAGCCAATGGAGAGTTTCCCAATTTATGCTGAATTTAACAATAATATTTCTTAACTCCGTTACATATATAGGTAAAAAAATGCACTGGAAAAATCGATTCAAGGGGCCAAATATTGTCCATTGATGGAAAAGGTGTAACTGCAGTCTGAAAACTGCATTGGAAAAGGATGTTAAATCTCGACACTAAAATTTTGAGAACCACTGAAAAAGGATATGTAGAATTGCACAAGTGCTACTGCTAAGAGTGCAATGTCAATACAGCCTGTTACCTTGATTCAAAATTTTCATAAGCTTAAATGAATTGATCTGAAGAGAAAAATTATAATGGTTATAATGGTAAAATTATAAAATTATAATTATAATTGTCTAAAGACTACATATAAAATAGGTATGAAAATTAATGTTGGTAACTTTAGTTTGACTAAAAGTAATGACTAAAACTTGACAAAAATACTAGAACGTTTTTTCAACTAAAACTAGACAAAATAAAATATGAAAGAAAAAATGAAAGAAAATATTTCGTAAAATATGAAAGGCAAAAATGACAAAAAATGTGACTAAGACTAAAGAGCATTTTAATCTGAAGATAAAGACTAAAACTAAATCAAAAATGGCTGCCAAAAATAACACTGCTGCAACGGCTTGAATGTGAAAATCTGAAGTGCTCTGAACACCAGAGTGAGGTCCCAAGAGGATATTAGAGGGAGGTCAAGGAGGATTTAACTATCTTGCCCCCCACCCGACGACCAGGTCGTGCTTCCCAACTGACTTGCCTCCTATGGGGTTGTGATTAGCAGAAATTACAGTATTGCAAGCATAGACTTTGAGGGTGGAGGGCACAACACTGATCAAACACTCTCTTTCTTTCTTTTCTTTTTCATTTATTTGTATAGCACTTTTCACAATACATCTCGTTTCAAAGCAGCTTTACAGAGAATGCAAGTCAACATTACAATTTAGTGTCAGAGTTGACTGTGTACAAATTATGTAATTTCAGAAATGTACATATATAATCACCCATTTAGCTAACAATGTATTAACGTAAGGTAAAAACAATGAGCTTATGGAAGTAATGAATACATTTTAACAATGATTAGGGTGTATAGAAAAATTTGGGAGGTGCATGTTGATCTAGACTTTGCATCATCTGAAGTCCTCGCAGGGCTTGGCGACGTCTCTTCACAGGTGTTTAGGCATCTGAAGTCTTCATAAGATGCTGGATCCAAACTGGAGCACTCTCTAGTCACCTCGAGATGGGCATCCAAAGATAAAACAGAGAAACAATTGGAGAAAAATTAGTGTAGCTTCTGTTCATAACATTGACCAAGGATAGTCATGTGCATTTGATCTGATATAACTGGAGTACAAGAATATGAGATGCATTATGTGAATTCTTGGCCAAAGAGATGCGTCTCTAATCTAGATTTAAACTGGGAGATTGAGTCTGAGCCCTGAAAACTATTAGGAAGAAATATTCCAGAGTTTAGGAGCCAAATGTTAAAATGCTGTACCTCCTTTAGTGGACTTAGATATCCTAGGTACAACCAGAAGTCCAGAGTTTTGTGATCTTAAAGAGCATGATTGTAGGGCAATAGAAGATCAGTTAAACACACCATGGTGCTAAACCATTTAGGGCCTCATAGATCAGTAGCAATACTTTATAATCAATACAGAACTTAATAGGTAGCCAGTGTGGAGATGATAAAATTGGTGTTATATGATCAAATTTTCTTAACCTAGTAAGAACTCTAGCAGCTGCAAAACTTTTGGGGGTCTTCTTGCCAAGAACACCACTCGACAAACAGGTTCCACTTCATTGCATAAACTTGTCTCGTATATGGTGCTCGTGCTGAAGTGATGGTGTTAAGTACCTCTGGGGGTAAGTCACATAGAACCTCCTTGTCCTGTCCAGGGACCAGACATGGAGTTTCCAGAGGTCTGGACGCGGGTGCCATAGGGTAGGGTGCCGCGTCTCTGAGAAGGTAGATCCTTCCACAGAGGAATCAGCCAAGGAGGGGCTGCCACGAGGAGCATCAGTTCTGGGAACCAGATCCGAATGGGCCAATAGGGCGCAATTAGCAAGACCTGCTTCTTGTTTTCCCTGACCTTGCACAGTGTCTGTGCGAGAAGGCTCACTGGAGGAAACGCATATTTGAGTATGCCCCGGGGGCAGCTGTGTGCCAGTGCATCCGTGCCGAGTGTTCCACTGGTCAGGGAATAAAACAACTGCCGGTGGGTGGTTTCTGGAGAGGCATACAGGTCTACATGTACAGCACCCTGACTTTACAAAGTGTTTGTGCGAGAAGGCTCACTGGGAGAAACACATATTTGGGTATGAACACAAATATGTGTATGAACTTGCGGTGGGTGGTTTCTGGAGAGGTATACAGGTCTACATGTACAGCTCCGAAACGATGCCAGATCAGCTGGAGCACCTGGGGATGAAGTCTCCATTCTCCTGGGAGCGCAGCTCGTGATAGCTCGTCGGCCATATGTTTGAGCGTGCCAGGAATGTTAATGACACGAAGTGACCTCAGATGCTCCAGAGGAGGAGATGGCAGGAGAGTTGCGACATGCGACGGGAGCGCACACCACCTTGATGGTTGATGTATGCAACAGCCTCAGTGTTGTCCGTACAGACCAGTACGTCTTTGCCGTGTAGGTGCTTTTTTTAGGCGGCTCAGTGCAAGATGAACTGCCAGCAACTCAAGGCAATTGATTTGCCAATGCAGATGGGGTTCAGTCCACACCTCTGAGACTGCATGCTGAGGCTGTGAATCTTTGGGTAGACAGAAGATCGATTCGATTCATGATTCATAGGTGTTCAATTCGATTCAAGAACAATTTTTGTAAATTCAGAACAATTAGATTTGAGAAAATTCACATTTAAATTCGATACAATTTAATTAATTCAATTATTATGCTTTTGATTCGAATGCTTACATGGAGAGACTACCCTAGAATATAATGCACTTTCCTAACTAATCCTCAACTAACTTTAAAAGCCCTCTTTGTTCTCTTTATACTGAACATTTTCCTTATGATGATTCTGAAAGAACGCGCTGGGTGTCTACTCTTGCTATAGTAATGAACGCAACTTTAATACGCATCTGATTGATACATAGATAGTCCAGTTTAACAACATTAAGTAAAATTTCATTTATCATTCATTAGAACTGTACGTATGCATTTTAGACACTTACATCATGTGTTTGCTCCATCCATTCAATAAATGCGCTCCCTTGGATAAGCGGGGTTTTAATTCAACTGCTCAGGTGATGTCAATGGTATGACCCATTTCCGTACCAGTATTTTATCTAACAGAAAATAACAGTGACGTTTCCAGGCAATGAAAGCGTTTTATTTCAACAGTAGTGACCACGTAATCACTTGGCAGCTTTATCAATAGCTTGAGCGGTTTGACTCATGACTATCACTGTCATGAGAGAGAGAGGTGATCTGGTCGTGTGAATAGCAGTGGCCGTCCTGAGGAGAGCTCAAACGTGGGCTGCTCAAAAATATGTTGATGAAAGCTACAGATGGAGTGCAATCCAGTGAAAGGCGGTAAAGAGTGCAGAGGGTATCTGTGAAGGAGAGCTCCTGCCTCAAGTGGAGGAGTTCAAGTATCTTGGGCTTTTGTTCACGAGTGAGGGAAGGAAGGAGCGTGAGATTGACAGACGGATCGGTGCAGCTTCTGCAGCAATGCGGTCGATGTACCGGTCTGTCGTGGTGAAGAGCTGAGCTGCAAGGCGAAGCTCTCGATTTACCGGTCAATCTACGTTCCTACTCTCACCTATGGTCATGAGCTTTGGGTCATGACCGAAAGAATGAGATCCCGGATACAGGCGGCCAAAATGAGCTTTCTACGCAGGGTGGCAGGGCGCTCCCTTAGAGATAGGGTGAGGAGCTCGGTCACTCGGGAGGAGCTCAAAGTAGATCCGTTGCTCCTTCACATCGAGAGGAGTCAGCTGAGGTGGCTCGGGCATCTGTTTTGGATGCCTCCTGGACGCCTCCCTAGGGAGGTGTTCCGGGCATGTCCCACCAGGAGAAGGCCCCGGAGAAGACCTAGGACACGCTGGAGAGACTATGTCTCTCGGCTGGCCTGGGAACGTCTTGATGTCCCCCTGGAGCTGGAGGAAGTGTCTGGGGAGAGGGAAGTCTGGGAATCTCTGCTTAGACTGCAGCCCCCGCGACCCTGCCACGGGTAAGCGGTAGAAAATGGATGGATGGATGGATGGATGGATATTTTAACTCACTGAATCCCTATCAAATCGCGATTAATCCCATTCTTAGCATTTTAAACCGATTAATGACTGATATCAAAGATTCACGATTCAAAAAGCATGTTTCAAGATCGATGCATGTGCATCATCAGGATTTGTATCACGATGCATTGAGAAAACGAGTGAATCGTTGCACCCCTACTGCATGCCCATTGTACATGGCATGGCCCAACCAGTGGCAGAGGCATCTGTGAATACCACAGTATGCCTGGAAACTTGTTTTAGGGGCACTCTGGCCCAGAGAAACGAAGGGTCCAACCACGGACTGAAGGTTTGGGAACAGACCAGTGTGATTTCCACCCAGTGAGGGTGGCATTAGCACGCCCATCTAGGGATTCACATTTACATTTACATTTAGTCATTTAGCAGACGCTTTTATCCAAAGCGACTTACAAGTGAGGAAAACAAACAAGCGATTCTTCATGAATTGGCAAATAACACAGGACGTGCTCACAATACAAGTTTCATACATTGCTCAGTACCATAAGCTAGAGTAGGAAGGGAAAAAGGGGGAAGGATAGGTTTTTTTTTTTTATGAGGGGATTAAGTGTTCACGGAAGAGGTGAGTTTTCAGCTGTCTCTTGAATATTGCCAGGGACTCTGCGTTCCTGATGAAAGTAGGGAGATCATTCCACCAGCAGGGAGCAGTGAAGGAGAATGTTCTGGAGAGTGATTTTGTGCCTCTCTGTGACGGTACCACAAGTCTTCGTTCCTTTAGCGATCGCAGGCTTCTGGTGGGAACGTAGCGTTGTAGCAGTGTGTGGAGGTAGGAAGGTGCAGAGCCTGTGGTGGATCTGTAAGCAAGCATCAGCGCCTTGAACTTGATGCGAGCAGCAAGGGGTAGCCAGTGCAAAGAGATGAAGAGGGGCGTGACGTGGGCTCTCTTAGGCTCGTTGCAGACAAGACGTGCAGCAGCATTCTGGATCATTTGAAGAGGTTTGATTGCACTTGACGGCAGACCAGCCAGAAGAGCATTGCAGTAATCAAGCCTTGAAATGACCAGGGCCTGGACAAGCAGTTGTGTTGCGTGCTCAGTCAGGAAGGGACGGATTTTCCTGATGTTGCAAAGTGCAAATCTGCACGACCGCGCCGTCTTTGAGATGTGGTCACTGAAGGTCAGTTGGTCATCGAAGATAACTCCAAGATTTCTGGCCGACTTTGATGGGGTAATGGTGGTTGTACCAAGCTGTATGTTGATATCATGTTGAAGAGTAGGAGTGGCAGGGAAGACTAAAAGCTCAGTCTTTGCCAGGTTGAGCTGCAGGTGGTGTTCTTCCATCCACGTGGAGATGTCCGCCAGACAGCTTGAGATCCGTGCAGCTACTGTGGAATCATCTGGTTGGAAGGACAGGTAGAGTTGTGTGTCATCAGCATAGCAGTGGTAGGAGAAACCATGTGCCTGTATGATGGGACCCAGTGACGTAGTATAAATGGAGAATAGGAGGGGACCAAGAACTGAACCCTGAGGAACCCCAGTGATCAGTTCATGAGGTTTGGATACCTCCCCTCCCCAGGCAACTCTGAAAGACCTACCTGTGAGATAGGACTCAAACCACTGAAGCGCAGTACCTGAGATGCCCAGTGACGAGAGGGTGGACAGAAGAATTTGATGGTTTACGGTGTCGAAGGCAGCAGATAGATCCAGTAGGATGAGAACAGATGATTTGGAGCCAGCCTTAGCAATCCGCAGGGATTCCGTGACAGACAGTAGCGCAGTCTCTGTTGAATGGCCGCTCTTGAAACCAGATTGGTTGACGTCCAGATGGTCGTTCTGTGTGAGGAAGGATGACACCTGGTTGAATACAACTCGTTCAAGTGTTTTTGATATGAACGGTAGGAGAGAGACAGGTCTGTAGTTGTCCACGAGTGATGTGTCTAGCGTGGGTTTTTTAAGCAGTGGGGTTACTCGAGCCTGCTTGAATGCGGTAGGGAAAGTGCCTGTGTGGAGAGACGAGTTAATGATGTGTGTAAGTGCTGGTAAAAGAGTGGGAGAGATGGCTTGTAGAAGGTGTGAGGGGATGGGGTCTAGAGGGCAGGTGGTGGGATGAGTGGAGAGGAGAAGTTTTGATACTTCTGCCTCCGTGAGAGGGGAAAAGGAAGGGAAAAGATTAGTGGATGAGGAGGGGCTGAGTTCCTGTGTGGGTGGTGTAGAGAACTGGCTGCTGATGGCAGATGTCTTGTCGGTGAAGAACTTGGCAAATCGATCAGCAGTTAAAGATGTGGTGGGAGGTGGTGGAGGGGGACAGAGGAGTGTGTTGAATGTCTTGAAGAGTGAGCGTGGGTTTGTAGCGCCGTTGATTTTGTTGTGGAAGTATGAGGACTTAGCTGCAAGGACTCCATCAGAAAAGGATGACAGCAGATCTTGGTACGAACCTAGGTCGGAAGGGTCTTGTGATTTGCGCCATTTCCTTTCTGCTGCCCTGAGTTTGGTCCGGTCTTCACGAAGCGCATCGGATATCCAGGGGTTGGAAGGAGTTGCTTTTGATGGTCTGGATGACAGAGGACAGATACTGTCTAGGGAGGAAGATAAAGTGGAGCATAATGTGTGTGTTGCAGTGTTTACATCCAAAGATGAGAATTGTGTGTGGGAGGGAAGGGAGGATGACACAACAGAAGAGAGATGGGAAGGGGAAAGAGAGCGCAGGTTTCTTCTGAAGGAAACATGTGAAGTGGTTGGTGGTGCACAAATAAGTTGCAGATTGAAAGTGATAAAGAAATGGTCAGAGACGTGCAGAGGTGTTACCAGAATGTTATCAGTGATACAGTTACGTGTGTAGATCAGGTCCAATTGGTTGCCAGATTTGTGGGTACTTGTGGTGATGAGTCGGTTGAAATCAAATGAGGCTAGGAGAGAGAGGAAATCAGAAGCATACGGTTTATCAAGGTGAATGTTGAAATCGCCCAGTAGTACAAGTGGACTACCATCGTCTGGGAATGAGGACAGCAGCATGTCCAATTCCTCAACAAAGGTACCCAATTGACCTGGGGGGCGATAGATGAGTACAAGATGAATTTTGACAGGGTATGTAATTGTAATGGCATGAGATTCAAACGAACAGTTGTTGTATAGAGCAGGGTGAGTTAAGTATTTCCAATTGTTAGAAATGAGGAAACCTGTGCCCCCTCCTCTTCCTGACTGACGAGGGGTATGAGTAAAAGTGAAGTTGTTAGAAAGAGCAGCGGGGGTTGAGGAGTCCTCTGGACGAATCCATGTCTCAGTCAAGCCTAAGATATTGAGAGAAGAGTTAGTGGCAAAGGCTGGAATGAAGTCAGCTTTGTTAACAGCTGACTGACAATTCCATAGGCCTACTGAAACAGATAGAGGTTGGTTAGAAGAGGAGTAAATAGGACGCAGGTTAGTAGTGTTGCGTTGCCTTCTGCGGGTGATAGTGGAGCGTATGCGAGTGACAACAGGAATATATTGAAAGCACATGTTGAGTATGGGAGCAAAAGAGGGGGGGGAGGGGGATACTTAGGTGTCGTGTCGGTGTCCTTGCTCGGTGGAGTCGCGCAGGTAGAGTCGCAGGTCTTTACCCGAGTCGGTCTTCACACGAGGAGGCTGAACGCTTCCGCTGACGCTTCCGCGACAGCGCGTACACACTAAATAAATAGCGTACTTACTAATGTATGAGTGGAAACAGCATTATATATGCTTCAGTCGCTGAGCCCGCCCTAACAATTAGCTCAGCAAAAGAGTTTCGCCGTGAATGGGCCAAATCGAAACTACTGCAGGAAGCGCACGTACAGCACTTAAGTTCACAGCCCAGCAATACCAAAACAACAACCGCTACAGTTCTACTAAATGGCAGCGAATACAAATACAAACAGATACAAATCAAAGCGCAAACATACAACTAAGCAAAGAATCGAACGAATCCTTCCTAGCAGCAAATAATAACTTCGCAATAGAGCAGAAACGGGTATTAATTAAACACTCACGCGCTCTTGCCGTCTTCAGTGATCTCACGCTTGTCCAGATTCAGCTTGTCACGATTCAGCTGTGAAGCCAGTGCTGAAGCGTTCTTATATGAAGCAAACCGAGAGATTTTACAGCCACTGCAGCTGCCATAAGCCCCAGGATCCTCTGAAATAATTTTAGTGTTGACCGCCGTCCTGCCTGTGTTTAAAAAGCTCAGCACCGACCGGGCACGTTCCTCTATGAAATGTGTCGTCTGTTCGACCAGATCCATCTCCAAAAAATAGTGGAGGAGATCCTTGGTCTGTTTCTGGCAGAAAAAGAAAAATGTGCCATCTAAGACCTAGCGAGTGCACATCAACTTTAAGAACCACCACGGGCACCCCGCACAACTAATCAGCCTCGAGGGTTCGGGACACGTTCGAGGGTTCCACTCGAGCCCAACGCTCTCGGCGGCCCAGGAAAGCCTTCATCTCTAGTACTGACACGAACAATGCCACCACACCCTAAGGGGGCAGCACAGCTGAATCATCATCCCCGGAGAGAGTGGGCTCACCCTTTGATGCAGATCAACATCTGATCATCTGGTGGAGCCCCAAATGATACGGCTGGTGCAGATCTCAGAAACATGATACAGTGATCATGACAATCACCTGACAGAAGGAAATGATCACATCCAGAAACACAGGCGGAATATCATCTTTAAAAAGACGCAAACTCACACCCATGTGTGACTTTTAGAGAACTTGCTCTCTTTCCTGGTGCTGAAGCATGTAGGGAGATGGCTGCTGCAACACTGACAGGGAAAAAGTGCAATCCTGTAGTGTGCTCTTACTCTTTCTTTGAAGGTGCCCCTCTTACCAGCTGTAAGAACAGCTTTATAGTGCTCTTAATACAGTGCACCTTTCACCAGCTGTGAGAACAGCCTTTGATGTTTTATGCTCTCAGCAATATGAAAAAATAAACTCGAGGCTCGAGCATGCTGCTATGTCGCCAACACAAAAGGAAAGAATCTTCTTCTCTGCAGATTAACTTGAAAAAGAAACACTCTTGAAGACAGCTTGACGAATGAACAAACACTTGGTTTCGAAGTGAAAAGCTGAAGTATGCATTGTAGCATTATATTCATTATATACCTGTGCTGTGGGAGGGCGCAGCTGATGCAATTATCGCATGCCACGCATTGGCTCATTTTAATTACACTCCAAGTAGATTGGACTCTCTAGCAAGATCCCAATTCGTCTGTCTATCTCCGGCGTGACGTCGAGAGTGACTGACTGAAAAGGAAGAAAGTTTTCCTTAGTTTGGTGGGCACCAAAAGGCATGGAAATCAGGGAAGAAACTGAACTTATTTTACCAACAAAAATAGAACAAAATTACAAAAACTTTAAAGATTTATTGATGTATTTTGTCATAATGGATTTACTATAAATTTAATGCAACATCTTGTCACATAGGAATACTCTCTGCTGTGGCATATTGAGTGGACCAAAACAGAAACCAGGCATCTATGTGAGCAATGTGAAGCAAAGTTCACTCTCTGCCTAAGTGGGCTTACAGGTCATTTAATTTAATTTCTTAGGTTGAACTACATTAATGGACCATTGCTGTTTGATTCAAGTGTAGTAACACACTAATAAGTGTCTGTTTGTGGGACTTGTAGGTTGGGGACCAGACTGTGAAAGTTAGCGGGGTGGAATTCACCAACCTGAGTCATCAAGAAGTAAGCAAGAGCTTGCAGGAAAAAGTCAAACAATTCATTTAGAACCTCTCTGCATATTTAAACTGTAACCATGTTGGTTAATGTGTGTATTTTCAGGCAGTGAGAGTGTTAAAGAGCAGCAGGAGTCTAACTAATGATGTTTTACTAACAAAGTTCGGGAGGAACACATTCAAATGATCTAACTAATCATCACATCACTCCAACCAGAGGTCATCAATCAGCAATCAACATGTCGACCCAATCAGCATTAGACCTATATTATATATATATATATATATATATTATATATATATATATATATATATATATATATAATATAGGTCTAATGCTGATTGGGTCGACATGTTGATCCGCAATCTCCTTCACTGTCTTTCTCTATTTTGGCCCATTCAATCATTCCTGCCATGGAGAAACGGACAAAAATGCCTGTCGAGCACCTTTTTTAAAAAATGTCTCCACTGCCGCAGCAGTGATTTTCTCTAACGCTCCCGCAGGACTTCAGTGTCTTTTAAAATGTCTCCACTGCTGCAGCAGTGATGTTCCCTCATGCTCCCGCAGGAGCTCACCTTTTTTTAAAATGTCTCCACTGCCACAGCAGTGGTGCTCTTTCACGCCTCAGCTCCTGCAGGAGCTCACCTATCTGCAACTTTCCACAGCCGACTACCAGCGAGGCTCACCTTTCTGATGCCATGATCAAACTCTCATGACGCAAGAAGCCCTCCTGATACAGTGACTAACCCCTCCCTACAATTAGCACACTTTCAGCTTTGCAGTCTGCAAGTTTTTTGGGGGTTATCAACATCATTTACAGCTGCTGTCCCACGTTAGTGGCAAAGTCTGGGGGGAGTACTCTGGGTTCGGGCCAAATACTGAGCTCGGAGCCCTCTCCTCGGACAGCACGCCAAATAGGCATACTATTTATCTTATCTCATTATTTGTTAGTGCGAACTCCTGAATTATTGTCCTCACTGGAGCTGTAAGTTCACTGAGGCTTTTATCTCACTCAGAGGGGCTGTGTGGAAGAGAAAGCCATTTGCCTACTATAAAGCTGTTCTAATTGAGGTGTACACGCGTAATAAATTGTGGAGATGTTGTTTGTGTTATGCTGTAATCCTCTATATTGTTTATTGGTGCATTAGTCTTTTTTATTTAACTGGTATTTTAGTTTATAAATGTATGTGAATTGTGTTTTGTTCATGACACATAGGCTTCCATTAACATATAACATCTTGTGCTTCAACCATGTGATCTGTACAGTATATAATGGATTGTATTTGTGCATTTATTTCTGCAGTGCTGATTTGTCTACTGTATGTTTCAGGGAAGTGAGCGGTTTATGACGGATGAGGAGCAGCTGGCAACTGTAGCTCGACATGAGCTGAAGAGACAGGAACTAATGCATCAGAAGTGGGTGGCATTAGAGATCAACAAAATCATCAAAGAACAGCAGGAGAAAGAGCGCGTGTGTCATGAATCCGGTCTGTCATCTTGCATCCACTCACCACCAGATGTCGTCCTCTCATTCCATAAACTCTCTCACTCGAACTACATCTCCCACAATCCTCTCACCCAGTCACTGATCACCCCAGCCAGCTGAAGCACATTACGTAGATTTCATTACACTCACATCCTTCACTATAAAAGCACCACTCACACACACCCTCACTGTGAAGTATTGTTTCCTGTTCTGGTACAACTCTGAGCGTTTTTCCCGTGTCTGTCTTCCTGTTATTGCCCTGATTTGGATTTACTGTGTATGACCCTGCTGCCTGCCTTTTGACCTGTTTGCCTGGATTACTGTTTATGTTTCTGCCTTCTCTCTGACATCTCTGTTTGCTACCACTTGACCCTGCCTGTAACACTACTCTGTGCTTAAATAAAAGCCTGCATTTGGATCTTATCCGTTGACTCGTCATTACAGCGTGAAAAAACAACTGAACACTACACAAGATAAGCCTTATTCAGACTGTGAAAGAAACACCTGTAAAATATCATTTGCATGGTTTCTCCAAGATATAACTCAAGATAACAGTTTTGACAAATGTACTTAAACAGGCCACATACAGCTTACCAAATACTCAGACTCTTCCAGCATATGAATCAAATAGCTACAGCAGAGTTTAGAATTGGTAAAAAAAAAAAGGTTTTCAGAACTTTAGGGGGAATTTTGATTCACTAACTACCATGTGTAAATCTTGAAATTACCACACAATCATATTTAAAGCAATCATGTAAACAACAAGGACTCTAGAATAACAATTCACAAAAACATTGAAGAAGCTACAAAAGATTCACCTTACAGTAACACAAATGTTAATGATACACCAACATTCTTAACTAAAATCAGTTAAACTCTGCTTTACAAAACACATGCAGTTTTTCTTGAATTGTACCTTTTATTATAAACATTTTAGGTTCCATTTGTAAATTATACATGCTGCACTGAACCTTCCACTCCATTTTTTGCACAAATCAACTGGCATCTCTTTACAGCTGAAATATCTTTACAACAGTTCTCCATGCCGGTTTCAAGAGATTACTGTGTTGTACAACAACACCATTTCTAAATAAATATATTTTCAACAAATCCTACAAGGGGAGATTTTATGAAACCATAACTCTTTGCACTGTATTATAGATACGCATACCTCCTTTTATTTGTTATAAAGTTATAAGTTCGGAAATTTAAAGAGAAATTTCACAAAAACATCAGTACTAGAAAGACAAAGGCTGACATTTTTCTTGATCTATATATGTCCTATATGAAATGTTCCTAAAATATTTGTGTTGGGTGATTTGTATTGTGTAACTCTTGAAGGTATATCATGCCCTGATCTTAAGTTTGTCTTGCTTACTGGTAACCTCTGCATAGCAAATAGCCCCCAGCCCTCCAAACCAGAGGAGACAGGTCAACCCTGTCATGTCTAAACCTGTCATGCTACCAAGTCAGTCCTCACACAGACCCACACTTCGCTCTGAGACCATGGTAAGACAGGAAGAACCCGTGTGTGTACGTGCGACTATGATTATGACGATGGTGCATGCATAAGCTATTGGATCTTTACGACTTTGACTCAATGGTTTGATTGCTACATCAAATGCTGTTCGACTCACTGATTTTTCAAACTCAAGGAGGACTAGATAGATGCAGCTTTTACTGATTGCACTGATTAAGAAGACAAAAAGAAAAGGACAGTTGGGCAGAGAGGTGAAAAGAAAGGTGCTTATTCCATTTGCTTACACAGTGAAACTTTCAGAATTGAAATGTCTTTGATTGATCAACATGACAAACCTAGACATGCTGTCCATGTCCTCCATCAGACACTAAGTCCTTTTTCATCATATCACAAAGGAAGTTAATCACTTTGTCCTGTCCTTGTGCCTCCTTGATTTAAGTGAATGGGTGCTTGCCAATTCTGTGGTTATTTTAGGAGGGTAACAAGGTCAAGAGAGGACAAGGCCTTGCTGCCTTGAGGTATTTATTCAGTCTTTCCTTATTATAGTGTTTGCTAAGGCTCAGGGTTAGAAATTTGTCCAAACTTCTATTCACAAGTACTAGGGTTTGTTGTTGCTTTAATTCACATTTTATACATTTGGCAGGCATTTACACAAAGCATTGCAATCAAAATATTCATTTTATCATTTTATGGATTTCTCTCAAATGATCCAGTGCCTTACAGCCTCACCATCACTGTTGTTCCATATGGTTCATCAGTGCAGTCAAGCAGTGTTGTTCTATAGTTCACAGACACCTGAATTCATAAATAATAGTTAATAGACATATTTTCTTTGCTGAGGTAAAGCTTATATGGCAAGTAATGAGATGGTGCAAGCATTTAGTGGGTGTTATTGTGAGGTGTTTTTAAGAGTCAATCACAATTACGCTTGTTTCAGCCCCCAGAGATGCTCAAACGGATTGTCACGTACAACACGTCCTTTAAATCCACCAAGACACAAGTAACTGTCATCATTACTTTGTGATTCATTTGTGATCATTTTACTTACACCCCTCCTCTTTCTCTTAAGTGAAGTCTCTGCTCTGTGAATGTATATGTCTGCATGTGAAGTGTGTATAACTACATTTATAACAATATTTCACTGAGGATATTGGAAAAAATGGAAAAAAAAATTGGAAAAAATAAATCTGAGCTGATTTAAAACCAAAAATGTGCCAAAAAAATTACTTAATGCACATCAAAAAAATGTTTTTGACTTTGCGTGATGGGACGGCATAATGCTGTTTTGGTTGTACTGAAAGGCAGCAAAGTCTTCAAAGCGGTTCGGTATAATTACCTTACACGACTGTGTTCCCAAGACAACCCATTTATTGCATTTCATCGGCGTGCTCTGAGATGCAAGCAATTTATTATATATGAAAATTACTCTATACAATTGATTCTCCTACTTTTCTTAGTGATAATTAGCAGCAGTTTATCAGGAAGTGGCTATTTTTGTTCTCTTCAACTCTGGAAACGCAAATTGTTCGCAAAATATTCGCAAATGTTTTATGTGAAATTCCAAGTGAAATTTGCAACTTTGGATGGAAACATAGCTAGTGTAGATTTTATTGTCTTATGTAAATGTCTACTGCATTTCTCGTGTTAAACATGCATGTTATGAATATCTCTTAAAATACTCAAACAGAATATGATTGCAATATTGCAGTTCTTTCAGTTAAGACGTTATATATTTTCACCTTTCCAGGACACTGAACTTTGGATTAACTCAAATATATCAGAATTCTGCCACAGTCACACCTATATATTCCCATGCAATCATACCTCCATCTTTTTTGCTGTGAAAACAGCATTTGAGTGGATCTCATGTGCACTGCACAAATGGGAGAATCAAACTGAAGGTTATTAGAGTGAAAATTCACCGAATGGCATCTCTGTGTACATTAGTATTTTTAATGAGGAAGAGCATCACCAGAGGTGTGCGTGTTTCCATTTTGTTGGTTCAGTGGGTGTTAAACCTTGATTGATTATTTGTCTTGATGGAAGGCCAATGGTTTTAAGTGCGTTGTGGTTATGAGAGAACCATTATATTGTACCTAAACACCATTGCAGATGATTGTCTATTGACACCATGCAACTACAAGCTACCAAAATCAAAAATGCATAATTTCTCAGTTTTTATGTGTACTATGTAGTAGTATATTATTCATTGTGTTTTAATTACTTTTTTATTGTATTTTGTTGTATTTAAAAATAAACATAGCAGAATCTAACTGTCACGGAGACAGTCACCACGCCCACCACACCATCTTATAACATCCTATAACTGCCCTAGAAAAGAACAATTTCTGAGTACAGTGATGTGAATTGTAGTGTGGAATTTCTAATGTTTAATTGTACAATTACAGTAACTACATTAATTCCGACCTCACATAAATGTTGCATTAAACCCATTCGGCAGTATGAATAGTTTTGTAATGCTCAGGACAGGCACAGGAAGGCTCGCTCGAAGACAGAACTGTAGTTTTAAAGTTTAATGCAAATACAGGAACACGAACAGGATACAGGGAAAAACGAGGAGCTCAAAACATTTGTTACATTAACAAGAACCGACAAGGACTGGACTGACACAGAGGGAATATATACACAGAAACACAGGAGGATAACAAGCAAGGCACAGGTGACACAGCTGACTGAAATGAACTAATGATGGACAAGCACATGGGGAAACAAAACAAAGATCACATGACAGAACTAGACTCAAAACAAGGAACATGTGACAACTGACAGGACAGGGGAAGAAAGAAACAGATAAACAAAAGACCAGATCATGACAAGTTTTCACTCATCATTTGTGATAGAAATAATATGGTTGTAAGTATGCATTCATTTTAGATATTAGTAGGTTTAAACAACAACCTATGCTACTGGAAATGTTTTTTTGTTTGTTTGTTTTTTTCTTGGGAGACAAATCAAAAGAAAGTGCACAAGGTCTGTTGCTGTAATGATTTTTTTTAGGAACCATCATCAAATATAGATGAAGTTTTGAAGCAGAAGTGAAGCAGAATGTATCAAGAACATTGTGTTTATCAAATGTCAAGAGAGCAGGGTTTTAAGTAGGGTAATGTTATTCACAGTTAACACATTTCATTAATGCAAATGAAATGTGTAGGAGAAAAAAAAAATCACTGACTGCATGTCTTCTATTGTGTCCTAGAATTTATCTGACTCGTACAAAAAAACTTCCATCCGTTTGTTCATGTGCATATGCTTTCTATGTATGTGCATGCAGGACTGGATTGACCAAGACTTGCAGTATCTCCACCGAAGGAATATGAAGAGTAAGTGTAAGCATAGTTGCATTCCTTCTCATAATACCATGACAGCTCCTGTGCCCTCTAAATTCCATTCACTTGAATATAGTATTATGCATTATGTGGTCTATTTCCATTGTGCCCAATAAAAAAAGCAATCAGATGGCTAAATGGCTCACAAAGTTGTGCAGTCGTTCTGGCTAATGTTGTTCAAAGGGACTGTTACATGTCATTACTCGTGCATTGATTATTGCAGCTTTGATCTGTGTTTTTGCTACTGCATGTTACTATAAATGTCTATAGCACTACTGGAGTTCTGAAAAGATACTGCCATTGGTTCATTAGGAGCAAACAATGAGTCAAAAATGTATGGACGGGTGCAACATTTGTGCTTGAAGTCATTTATACTTGCGCTACCAGTAATGGCCTGCCAGTTGCAGCAGAAAATGACATTTGACATTTTTTTCACCAATTCTTTTTGCACATTCTGTGAATCAATGCAGTACATTTTCTGTAATTTTTATATAGATTTCATGTATAGCAGATATAGTCTTTGCTGTAGTGTAAATTTCCTTTTAAATGCTAAGGGTGCAACCGTTTTTTCTTTACCCCTAATGTGGATATGAGATATAAAACGTTAGGTTAGATAACCCTGGTTCCCTCAGAAGGGGAATAAGACACTACGTCATGGAATTGACGATATGGGAATGATATACTCACTACGCCATTCTACCCAAATGCCTGCTCACTGTGTTGTGAAATCAGTGGCGGCGTTTCACAAAAATATAGGGTATGACATGATTCGTTCTGGCCATAAAACAATGGCATTCCCAAGTACAAGGTCATGCACAGACTTGACAACAACAATACGAAATCAATGCAAATTCTGAAACAGCCTTATCTACACTGTTAACCAGATGTGACATGTGAGAAAATGCATCTTTTCCATGTTAATCAGGTTTTTTTTGTTGTTGTTGTTCTAACCAGTTGCAATGGCGATGCGCAACGATTATATTTTTCAAACAGTTTTAATTTCTCTGCGGCGTTGCAGCTGGAACAACATACAAAGCATGACAATGATAATCTCAGGTGATGATTATGTGCTTTATTTAATGTAAAAACAATTTAATGTCACTTTAAATAATACTTTTTGTGACCTTTATAGACATACTGAAAGCAACAACGGATTGGCTAATTCACCTCAGATCTTGAAAATGACTTAAAGGAATCAACAATGTTTCAATCTGAACCAGAGCGGTGTTCTGTTATTGGACTTCTGTGCTAGTCACAGTTTGTCCATAACAAACACCATGTTCAAGCATAAGGGTGTCCACCATTACACGTGGCACCAGGACACACTAGGGCGGAGGTCGATGATCGACTTTGTAGTTGTTTCATCTGACCTCCGGCCGCATGTCTTGGACACTCGGGTGAAGAGAGGGGCGGAGCTGTCAACTGATCACCACCTGGTGGTGAGTTGGATCAGATGGCAGGGGAGGAAGCTGGACAGACTCAGCAGACCCAAACATACTGTGAGGGAAAGTTTGGCCGAGTCCCCTGTCAGAAAGATCTTCAACTCGCACCTCCGGCAGAGCTTCAACCAGATACCGAGGGAGGCTGGAGACATTGAGTCTGAGTGGACCATGTTCTCTACCTCCATTGTCGACGCGGCCGCTCGGAGCTGTGGCCGTAAAGTCTCTGGTGCCTGTCGTGGCGGCAATCCCCGAACCCGGTGGTGGACACCGGATGTAAGGCATGCCGTCAAGCTGAAGAAGGAGGCCTATCGAGCCTGGTTGGCTCGGGGGACTCCTGAGGCAGCTGACGGGTACCGGCAGGCCAAGCGGACTGCAGCTCGGGTAGTTGTGGAGGCAAAAACTCGGGTCTGGGAGGAGTTCGGTGAGACCATGGAGAAGGATTATCGGTCGGCCCCGAAGAAATTCTGGCAAACCGTCCGGCACCTCAGGAAGGGGAAATACTTACAGAAATACAGAAAGGAATACTTTGTGGATCTCCTCAATCCCACCGACACGTCTTCCATTGAAGAAGCAGAGGCCGAGGGCTCAGAGGTGGGCTCACCCATCACCCAAGCTGAGGTCACTGAGGTAGTTGGAAAGCTCCTTGGTGGCAAGGCAGCGGGGGTGGATGAGAGCCGGCGCCGGACCTTCCATTACTTGAACCAGCGCCAGAGCTTCCATTGCCCGAGCCAGTGACTAACCTTCCGCCGCCCAGACCTCAGCAATGGGGGGCTTCCGCCAAGAAAATTTTGGGGGGGGGCCCAGTGGCCACGACCATTGCAGCCAGATGGACAGAGGCCAAGGAGGCCACGTCTTGGACTCCTCCATGGCCGCCTGACCTCACAGCCTCTGCTGTGACTCTGCCCTGGACTCCTCCATGGCCGCCTGACCTTACAGCCTCAGCGGTGACTCTGCCCTGGACTCCTCCATGGCCGCCTGACCTTACGGCCTCAGCGGTGACTCTGCCCTGGACTCCTCCGTGGCCACCTGAACTGCCTGCACCTCCGTGGCCACCTGAACTGCCTGCGCCACCCTGGAGGCGTCCTAGCCTGCCAGGTCTGCCCCAGCTCTACGGCCCTGGTCCATCCATGACCCATGACCCAGGGCCGCCATGTTCATGTCCTGTTCCCCTGCACGGACCTGGCCCACCATCCCTCCCCCAAGACAACCCCCTTTCCACCACCCTCCATGGACTGTCTGGTTTTTGTTTTTGGTTTGGGCGTCGGGAGCCGCCCTTTAGGTGGGGGGTTCTGTCATGTATTCGGTCAATCATGTTACAACCACTCACCACTAGGGGTCACCCGGTCGCACCATTCTTCTCCTTCACCACACTACACTTCCCAGAATCCCTCACACAGTCACTGATTATCCGCCAGCTGTTCCTCGTGATCACCACTCATTAGCTTCATCACTTCACTACAAATAGTTCACTCACCCACCTCTCTGGGCTAAGTATTGTTTGATCATTTCACAATTTCTAAGCGTTCTTTCCTTGTCTGTTTATTTGGTTTTGATCTTGCCTGTTCCTTGTTCTGTTGACGATTCTCTGCCTGCCTCTGACCTACCGCCTGGAAATCACTTTGATCCTGTCTGCCCTCCTATACTGTTGTTCGCCGATGTTGATCTCTGCCTGTCTGACTACATTTTCAATAAAAGCTGCACTTGGATCTCACTCGTTGACTCCTCATCATTACAGAATACTTAGCCCAGAGAGGTGGGTGAGTGAACTATTTGTAGTGAAGTGATGAAGCTAATGAGTGGTGATCACGAGGAACAGCTGGCGGATAATCAGTGACTGTGTGAGGGATTCTGGGAAGTGTAGTGTGGTGAAGGAGAAGAATGGTGCGACCGGGTGACCTCTAGTGGTGAGTGGTTGTAACATGATTGACCGAATACATGACAATTCCGTTTCAAAGATCAATAGTTAATAGTCTAGTTCAGGGGTCTTCAACGTTTTTCAGGGCAAGGACCCCTTAGATGAGCGAGACACGGAGCAGGGACCCCTGACACGAAATGTGTCAAACAGAGCCTCTGATATTAATAGAAATCAATCATATTACGATATTAATATTATGTTGAGACAATATAGATTAGAACTATGTTGTTGTACATTGTCTGTAGGCTATATTTTCATTGTTAAAGAGATTTATGCATCATAACAAACTGTTGCAATTAAAATCACAGTTTATTAAGTTCACAGTTGACTTGAAAACAATTATTTTAATAAATTTGCAGTTTAATACACTTAAATTTTATTGTCAGGTAGACAATTATACGTTTCTCTGAACTTCAACTTAAAGCCCGGAACACACCAAGCCGACGGTCGGCCGTCGGGCAGTTTTTGTTCTTCGGCCGACTAAGTTTTCTCAGTGTGTTCCGCACCGTCGGCTGAAGTTGGTCCTCGTCTGGTGTTTTTCGACATGTTGAATCGGCGTCGGGCCGTCGGTGAGAGAACTCTGATTGGCGGTTTAGATAGCAAACGAGTCAGTTCACGAGAATATAAGCAAAAGTTATGAAAGCAAGCAAAGAAGTCATGACGGCACAGACAGAAGCTTGTTCTAATTTTACGTCATCTTACCCGAACACTCGAATCCACGAATATTTTCATAATAACATGAGCGGAGTGAAATAATAACTTGATCAGCATGAGCAGCAAGCGCTGCTTTGTTTATGGTTTGTATACTTGCAGTCTTGGTTTTGCTTTCCCCTTTTGAATGACGAATATAGACAAATATATCTGCTTAAATAGACAGTTATCGCCTTTATACGCAGGCGCAGAACGCGCGCGCTAGTTGACAGTCCGCTAAACAGTCCCTCTAAAACAGAACTTCACATTTTAATTTTACTGTCAGGCGAACAATTTTACATTTACATGAACTTCAGCTTTACGTTTAAATAAAACTTCACATTTTAATTTTACTCTCAGGTGGACGATTATACATTTACCTGAACTTTAAGCTGAAGACATTACAAAGCGATCCATTCTGGCGAGCTAAATTGTATATAAATTATTAGCCAGTAGTATTTTCAGATTAAAGTGCTCATAGTCTGCGTTAACGGTATCATGAGATCACGTGACTGCACGTGGATGGAAGGGTTTTATTAAAGCTGTTAATGTAATTTGTCAAATCAAATATATTTGAATATATTTATATATTTAAAATTTGACTCTGTGATGTTTTTACCCATGTTTTAATTTTTTTTTTTTTTGTGATCAAACATTAATTGACGGACCCCCTGCAATACTCCCGCGGACCCCCTAGGGGTCGCGGACCCCCGGTTGAAGACCCATGGTCTAGTTAATTTATGTATATCAGCATTGGAGAAAACAGTGACGTAATCGTCCGGCTCAGTTCAGTTCGCAAACAACGGCGCCAATGCAGGTATACTAAAAACACTGCTGAATATTAAGCAAGTGTTCCCAACTTAAGGAAGCCAAAGGCAACAGCGGCAAGGAACCAAAACTCCAACAAATGGAGAAAAAACCTTGGGAGAAACCAGGCTTAGTCGGGGGGCCAGTTCTCCTCTGGCCAACAGTGAACACTTGTCCGATACTCAGGCAGAGTTACAGGTCATTAAACCGATTTGGAATCTCAACAGTAAAAATATTTTATCCAGTTCCATCTAGTTTCAGATCTTTTTAATCACACCGGTATGGGACGGTTTGTTGGGGATATTTGCCACTGGCTGATGAGTCGGTAAGGCCTTCACAAAGGATGAGCTAGTTCACACAGTCTCCGCCGACACCCCAGGGCCACGCTGCTGATGCACACAGGTGCAGGTTCCCCATCCGACCCGGACACAGCCCGGATCCAGCCAATCACGTTAATTGGTAAACCTCGGGATAAGCAGAGAGACAAAAATTAGCGTAGGCGCCATTCTTCTTCTGATGTAACAAGTACATCCGGTGTTATAGGAAGTGTTCCCGGTTCCGGCTGACCTGATCTATGCAGCCTAACAATCCTTCAACGGATATGAAGACAAAAATTGATAATGTGTCATGTGTATGCCAGGTTAAATAGATGCGTTTTTAGTCTAGATTTAAACTGACAGAGTGTCTGCATTCCCAAACAATGCTAGGAAGATCGTTCCAGAGTTTAGGTGCCAAATAGGAAAAGGATCTACCACCTGCGGTTGATTTTGATATTCTAGGTATTAACAACTGGCCAGAGTTCTGAGATCGTAATAGACGCGAAGGACTATAATGCATTAAGAGCTCACTCAGGTACTGGGGAGCTAAGCCATTTAGTGCTTTGTAAGTAATTAGCAAGATTTTAAAATCTATATGATGGTTAATAGGGAGCCAGTGCAGTTTTGACAGAACCGGGCTAATATGGTCATACTTCCTGGTTCTAGTAAGGACTCTAGCAGCTGCGTTTTAGACCAGCTGTAATTTGTTTATCACGCGAGCAGGGCAACCACACAGTAGAGTGTTACAGTAATCTAGTCTCGATGTCATAAACGCATGAACTAGCTGTTCCGCATTTGTCATTGAGAGCATATGTCGTAATTTAGATATATTTTTAAGATGGAAGAATGCGGTTTTACATATGCTAGAAATGTGGCTTTCAAATGAAAGATTGGTATCGAAGAGCACACCCAGGTTCCTAACTGACGAAGACGACTTAACAGAGCAGCCATCAAGTGTTAGACAGTATTCTAGGTTATTATGTGCAGAAGTTTTTCGTCCAATAATTAATTTCAAATTTTTTTTTATATCAGCTACCCATTCTATTAATTTTGAGAATTGGTAGGTTTCGTCAGGGCGCGAGGAAATATAGAGCTGAGTATCATCAGCATAACAGTGAAAACTAATGCCTTGCTTCTTTATGACATCTCCCAAGGGTAGCATGTGCAAAGTGAAAAGCAACGGTCCTAGTACTGAGCCTTGTGGTACTCCATATTTAACTTGTGATCGAAACGGTCAGATAAGTATGATTTGAACCATGCCAATGCAATTGCACTAATGCCAACATAATTTTCTAGTCTATTCAAAAGAATATTGTGGTCGATAGTGTCAAAAGCAGCACTGAGGTCTAGTAAGACTAATAGAGAGATACAACCACGATCTGATGATAAGAGCAAATCATTTGTAACTCTAATGAGAGCAGTCTCAGTACTTTTGGAGATCAGTCTGTAATTGACTAATTCTCTAGGATTCATAAAGTCATTACTACTGTGCTGTTTGGAAACATCAGAAGTTGAGGCTGTATTTCTCGTTAATTTAGCAACCGTATTAAATGTACTTAGGGTTGTGTTTATTTTCTTCTAAAAGATTTGAAAAATAAGCAGATCTAGCTGTTTTAAGGCCTTTCTGTACTGAGCATATGAATTTCTTAATTTGTGAGTTATACAATAGAACACATGTACCACCAGAAACGAATTTGAAAAGTGTAACCGTTGTGTTTTTTGTGAGAGAGAAGTTTGCAACTTCTAAAAAACCTTTTTCTCTGTGACTTTTAATTTACTAATGTGTGACTATTCTTTAAAACTACAAACCCCACTGTCACAGGTGCTCAGTTTTACTATAGTAATACCCTCACAGAACATGGTAGTAATCAGGCGTCCATGCAGAAGCAGAGGTCAGTGTGGTGTACTGTTGGTACATCTGTCCAGGCCAATATCTGATGTCTTCATGCCTTCAGCTGGAGATCCCAGAAAACCTGGAATAACAATAGTACAGTTCAAAAACCATCGTACATATTCATTACAAAGTGTCTCATCTGGCATCACTAATTATCATTCCAGGTTCCAGGTCAGTGATGTGCTGTAAAGAAAAAGGAAAGACATAACACAGTAAAGCTGTATTTTCATAGTTGGTCATTTTATAATAAATTAATTGTTTTTAAAAGATCTTGTTAATAACTTTGCTTAACAATACTAACTTAGTAGTAGTAGTAGTAGTTGTAGTAGAATATATAAATTTTTCCTAAACGCAAATCATGCCCTACTCATAACTTGAAGCATGCTTTACCGGTCTCCAATGTTTCTAGTCAAATTAGCATATTTTCTAAGCTAATAATGTAACATTAAAAACCTCTTCTGGAAGCTCAAACATAACATATGAGAATGAACCTCGTTGGTTGCGCAGCACATTTGAGCTTTCGGAGAGGTTTGTTCTTTGTGTTGTTCAAGTTCGGTTGAGCTTCTGCTTATGTTCACTGATCAGTGTTTACATGCAAGTAAAAGTCTAAATTAAATCTGTTCATCATAACAAGCGATCACCTTTCTTCAGAAAATCTGGACTAAACCACTCGATTCATATGGATTAGTTTTCCGATCTCTTTATGAAGTTTTTGAAGCATCAAAGTGGAAGTTATAAAGGCTGTCTATGGAAGGAAATTGGACAGCATTCTGTCATCAAAAAGATCTTCATTCTTGTTCCGAAGATGAACAAAAGTCTTACTGGTGTGGAAAGACATGTGGGTGAGGAATTAATGACAGAAATTTCATTTTGCGGTGAACTAACCCTTTAATTCGTTCCTATGGAAGTCAAGCTTCATGCTCGCTCTGCTCCACACCGGTGAACACGCACCATAAAAGGAAGCGGATGTGTGTCACTTCATGGTCAGAGACAAGAGAAAGTGAGAACGCACAGCTCGTATCGTTTTAGATATTCTAGCATTGATACATATCAAAATATCAATATTTTTGACACCTGCTCACAGAAGTTATATCATGTAACTCACATGAACAGTGGCAGATATTGGGAAACTCACCGTCTTCATGTAATGTGTGTAGATGACATCAAGGCCTTGTCTTGAAGAATGTCAGCGCCAAACGCTAGGGATTACATCTGTTAACAAGAGCACAGCCATAACTGAGAACTCTAATGATATCTTTACCCCCTGATATTGTATTCATGATATAAGTCAAACATTTTAGAGGCTAAGTGAGTAAGCTGACCAGATTTCTTTGAAAAATAACTTGCATGCCTACACTCAAAAAAATATTTCAGTCTAAAGTTTTATGTAATTTAATTACATAGCAATTTTCCATCCATTTGGATTACATAGTTTTAACATAAACAAACTAATAAACTTAATGTGATTCATATTTGTCAGTCATATGTAAATGAAATAGGTAAGATTTATCTAATAGTTCACAGAAAAATGCTCAGGTTAATTAACACTGTTTAGTGGTCTTGTGTGTGTGCACTACTGAGTTAAAGTACCATTGAAGCAATGTCAGAGTTAATGAGATCATTAAGTGATGATTGAACATTAATGATGAACACCTGCTGTTAACAAGCAGAATCACTGAAGGACAGAGAAACACAAGAACTACAACTGACTTCAGTCACAGCCTTCGATGAAATCAACTGAAGATAAAAGACATTTAATCTCTCAAGATCTGATTGAACAACTCCACAAACTCTACAAAACTTTCCCAGCTTCACTCGCAACTAACTACACTGACTTTATTTCTGTCATACGTCTACAGAAGTTCTTATGAGAACTAACAGGTTTAGATGTTAATGATTTATAGAGATTTATTTGAAGTTACCGTCTTTGAGGTCAGTGTTGGCTTTAATTGGGCTCTTGACTTTATTATCTTGACTTGACTTTATTTATATCTGCTGTTTTCTGTCCATTGTAACTGAGTGGTGTTAAAACTCTTTTGTAATGGCACATATATCAAACAAATGTTTGATCATGTGTTGATGGCTGAGTTGTGGTGGAAAGAGTCAGCGTTTAATGATCTGATCTCATCCAGAGTTTAAAGCATTACAGTAAAACTGTGATTCTATGGTGTGAGACTCAGCAGTGTTGTAACAATCAAATAATATAAATTTTTTAAAAATTTGTTAGTGCACAATAAAATTTCAGTCTGCATGCATTGGAGCAATAAGCTTTTTTTTAACCTGTCACCATTGTTGTGATTCGTACATTGATTCTTGATGTCTGTATAACCTTTTTTTTTTTGCACAAACTGGTTTTACCTGTGTGAGTCAGAATGATGGGGAACAATTCAATGTTTATCACAACACTGCTTTACTATAAAGTATAGCACAAAGCTAATAATGCATCATCCATTTCATCAGAGACTAAATTGTGAGTAAGATCACTAAATAATGACTCATCATCATCATCATTTAACCATCAGCACCTGATCATACATTCTCTTGTGATTCATGCCTTAACTCATGTGTTATACAGACATCAACATACAAATCACAACAATGGTGACAGTTTAAAAAAAAAAGTCTCTTGCTCCAATGCATGCAGACTGAAATTTTATTGTGCACTAACAATTTTTTTAAAAAATGTATATTATTTAATTGTTACAACACTGCTGAGTCTCACACCATAGAATCACAGTTTTACTGTAATGCACCACCCATTTCAGAGTTTAAACTGTGGATGAGATCAGATTACTAAATGCTGACTCTCTTCACCACTACTCAACAATCAGCACATGATCAAACATTTGCTTGACATATCAAAAGTGTTTTAACAACATTTAGTTGTCAGAACATCTGATACAATAAAATCAAAAGCCCAATTAAAGCCAACACTGACCTCAAAGACGGTCACTTCAAATGAATTCAATAAATCATTAACATCTAAACCTGTTAGTTCTCATAAGAACTTCTGTAGATGTCTGACAGAAATAAAGTCAGTGTAGTTAGTTGCGAGTGAAGCTGGGAAAGTTTTGTAGTTTGTGGAGATGTTCAATCAGATCTTGAGATTAAATGTCTTTTATCTTCAGTTGATTTCATCGAAGGCTGTGACTGAAGTCAGTTGTAGTTCTTGTGTTTCTCTGTCCTTCAGTGATTCTGCTTGTTAACAGCAGGTGTTCATCATTAATGTTCAATCATCACTTAATGATCTCATTAACTCTGACACTGCTTCAATGGTACTTTAACTCAGTAGTGCGCACACACATGACCACTAAACAGTGTTAATTAACCTGGGCATTTTTCTGTGAACTATTAAATAAATCTTACCTATTTCATTTACATATGACTGACAAATATGAATCACATTAAGTTTATTAGTTTGTTTATGTTAAAACTATGTAATCCAAATGGATGGAAAATTGCTATGTAATTAAATTACATAAAACTTATGTTTAGACTGAAATATTTTTTTGAGTGTAAAGTTGTCAACCCCCTGAACCACAGTCAGCATCTAAGGTAAAAAGTATTTAAGAATTTATCAGTACAAAATGCATACAAATAAATAAATAAATAACAGTGGAACACTGTAGTATGGTGTTTGAGAAACATGACTCAAAACAGAACTAGAAAAAATGTATTAATCTTTTTAGTTTATCATAACTATAAACTATCCTAACATTATATTTGTCACTTTTCACAGTCTCAATGAGGTTTAAACTGTGAGACTTCTTTCAAAAACATAAATCTAACAGATCCCAAAGTTTTGAACAGTAGTGTACGTTTGAGGTTTTGCTTACTAGTCATGAGGTTTTTAGCGTGAGATTTTCTTCGACAGGGTCCTGGCCATCAGCATGGAAGAATCTAGGAACATAGCAAACAGTTTACCACAGAGCCTATATAATGACAGGTTTAATAGAAGGAAACAAACTAAAACAGAGGTTAAATGCGGATAAAAAAGTAGAATTTACAGAATATACATACAATAATTTCTTATCAGAATTTGTTTTAGGGTTACTTCATTTTACTTTGTTCAGTGTTACTTACACTTGGATGTCAGAACCTTACAAACTGTAATAGATAAAAAATAATGGGAAAAATAAAAAAAAAATTAAAAAGGCATTAATAAGGCTTTATAAGTACTAATATACAAATTAATAAGCAACTAGTTAAAACTGAGAATTGTTCTCCATGCTAAAGTGTTACCTTATGCGGAAAAAATGCGTATGAAGTTATTTAATGAGCTTCCTCAGTTCACCTGAGTTTCCTACTTCTCTGTCAGCAGCTTTTGGACCTTCCCCCTCCGTTGATGTAGAATTATTATTTTTTCACTCCTGAAATCACAGAATATTTTTTCTTCAATGTAATTGGTATTAAATTATTTAACATGAAATTGAATTGTGGTGATTTATTTACCATGAAAGACCAAAACGCGTTTCAGCTCATTTTCGCGCTTCTTGCAAGTGACGTCATCGATTATGTTCAGTACTCTTTATTTTAAATAAATAAGGCCTAGCTTACCTTCAACTACCCATTGGCAGATTGCCAGCAAAACCTTAACAACATGATTAAAACCTCTTTTCTGCACGCAAAGATGAGATTAAAACTCAAACTTTCATAAGAGCTAAAGTATCCAGTTAGCCATCCTCTTCTGAATACGGTTAAGATGCTAACGGACTTTTTCGAAGACAATAAACTATTTCAATAAAGAAAATATTTGACAAAAGCGTGTCAATTGCAAGTAAGAAATGTGTCCAGAACAGTTTTATATTACTTGTGTGATTTTAGGGACTAGACTCACCTGAAAGCAGAGAAAACAACAACGAGAGACGGAGTTCTGCAGCTTGTCAGTTACTGCGGTGCCGCACCGTTTCCACAGTAACTTCTGCGAGCCAGTGTTTGAATGTTCGACGCGCACACGCATTAAAACATGTCAAAGTCACGCAGCATTTACAAAAACAACAAAAAAACAAATCTACCAACAATTACCAACAAAAACAAGTTAGGTGACCACGCATCCAAGAAATTGTGATTACAAATTGCCTGTAGTAAACCGAGTGCCTTAGTAACTTTAAAGTGTCACAGAATTAAAAAAAGATTTTGTTTTCTAATTTACCTCAAGCAAAAACTTACCTGAAAACACAGGCGCCATAGTCGTCTTTTCTCTGGTGGGTTGAAAGAGATGAATGATCACGTGAACAGATAAGCGCGGCATCGGCCTTCAGTCGTGCGCCGACCCAGAGCCGTCAAGTTGGAAATAGAGCACTGACTGAAGATATTCGCCAATGCCTGGCCGATGCTTCATAGATGTAATAGATTAGAGGCCGACGTACCGATCTGGGGCCGATGTCGGCCACATGTATGTGTGCTATCTGGGCATCTGCAACCAAACTTTAGCTCTGGTCATGTCGCAGGAAAACGCATTTTTGTGTTGTAGCACTAAGGAAACGAGCACATAAGAAGACCCATCTCACTGAATAATAATGATACTTCCTCATGCGTAATACCACAATTAGAGTCTTAGGCATATTACAATGCTGAACGAGTTTGGACTGAACGAGCTCTTTCTCATGAATAATTGAAGAGAAGCCCTCAGAACCGGCTGACGTATACAGATTCGCCCATGCAAGGCTATCTACACACTTCGAGCAAAGTTTATCCTCATGCAACTAACATTGTCTGCTTGCTTCTGCAGCATACAGTGGGTACGGAAAGTATTAAGACCCCCTTAAATTTTTCACTCTGTTATATTGCAGCCATTTGCTAAAATCATTTAAGTTCATCTTTTTCCTCATTAATGTACACGCAGCACCCCATATTGACAGAAAAACAGAATTATTGACATTTTTGCAGATTTATTAAAAAAGAAAAACTGAAATATCACATGGTCCTAATTATTCAGACCCTTTGCTGTGACGCTCATATTTAACTCAGGTGCTGTCCATTTCTTCTGATCATCCTTGAGATGGTCACCTTCATTTGAGTACAGCTGTGTTTGATTATACTGATTGGACTTGATTAGGAAAGCCACACACCTGTCTATATAAGACCTTATAGCTCACAGTGCATGTCAGTCAGAGCAAATGAGAATCATGAGGTCAAAGGAACTGCCTGAAGAGCTCAGAGACAGAATTGTGGCAAGACACAGATCTGGTCAAGGTTACAAAAAAATTGCTGCTGCACTTAACCCTTTTAACCCTAAGGGTATTTTCAGAGTTCTCTTTTTCTGAGTGACACACAAAAAAGTAAAGACTCGTAACTCCAAAATTATAGCGAGGAGAGTCAGAAGGTGGGTATCGTTTGAAAGGAAACCTTTGACATTATTAAATTTTAAAAAAAAATTAAATTTGGACATTCTCATGCTGAGAAACTGCAAATAAACAGCAAAAAAAATGGAAACAATTTAAATATATATATATATACATATTATAATGAGGGAGCGAGTCAATGGATGAGATCCATGTGCAGGCTTTATTGAAAACGTAGTCAAACAGGCAAAGGTCAATGTAGCAGCGAACAGGAATGGCAAAGGATAAACAGAAACGTAGTCAGATAAACAGGAGGGAATGTCAGGACAGGCAGCGAGAATCAGAACACGGGAAAACAGGCAAAATCAAACAACAAACCAAAACAGGGAATAGCGCTCAGAATTGCCAGGGGTTAACTAGTCAAGACTTCGCATTGGATGAGTGTGTGTGTGGAGAATAAATAGTCCAGATAATTAACTTCAGCTGGCCGGGGTGATCAGTGACAAGGTACAGGGCTCCTGGGAAATGTAGTGCGTGGGTGTGAATGAGTGTGACAGTTTGTGATGTATTGTGGGAAACGGAGTTCTGATGGTGAGGCAACAGTCCAGTCTCTGGTGGCTGTAGCGGGCACTTCAGCTGACAATCATTACATATATATATATATGTATATGTGTATATATATATATATATATATATATATATATATATGTATATGTGTATATATATATATATATATGTATATATATGATATATAATATCATATATTTCTAATTCAAAAATTAATGTAAAATGTTTAATGTAAAATGAAGGAAATACGGTAGCGAATTCATTCTTTTTTTGTGATGTTCCTCTATATGTGAGCTGTATCTGGATCAAATTTTGTGGTGATCGGATAAAGTTTTCAAAAGTTACAGCATTTGGAACAAATTTTTTATTTTTTTTATGTTATTTTTGACATGCACAGAAATAATGACTCATAACTCCAAATCTCTTGCAAGGAGAGTCAAAAGGTTGGTATCATTTGAAAGATAAATTTTTACTTTTTTAGATAAAAAAATAATAATTCAGACAATGTCTTGCTGAGAAACTACTGGAAAAGTACAAAAAAATAAAAGTTTGCTCATTTCAAATGTCAAATATTTCATATTTCATATTTGCCCACCGGCGGAACGTTCCTTAATGTTCCTAAGAGCACAGTGGCCTCCATAATCCTTAAATGGAAGATGTTTGGGATGACCAGAACCCTTCCTAGAGCTGGCCGTCCGGCCAAACTGAGCTATCGGGGGAGAAGAGCCTTGGTGAGAGAGGTAAATAAGAACCCAAAGATCACTGTGGCTGAGGTAACGAAGGAGTGGCTTCACAGCAACTCCGTGACTGTTCTTGAATGGCCCAGCCAGAGCCCTGACTTAAACCCAATTGAGCATCTCTGGAGAGAACTATCAATCAATCAATCAATCAAACTTTATTTATAAAGCACTTTAAAACCACCGAAGTGGGCCAAAGTGCTGTACAGAAGAATATAAAAACATAAAAACACACAGTAGAATTTAAAAATAACATAAAACGTAAGACACAGTAGAATTAGTAGATAAAATGTCAATTTCACGTTTCAAAGGCCAAAGAGAAAAGGTGGGTTTTAAGAAGTGATTTAAAAGAAGACAATGAGGAGGCCTGTCTAATGGACAGTGGCAGATCATTCCACAGTTTAGGAGCTGCCACAGCAAAGGCACGATCCCCTTTGAACCGTTTCAGTGCTGTGTAGGGTTTTAAAACCGGACTGGAACATTTCCATAATATTGTGGTCTTTCAAAAAGGCCATTACTTGACTGTATACTACCTTTTCAAGGATTTTTGAAAGAAAAGATAATTTAGAGATAGGCCTAAAATTTGCGATATCTGTAGGATCCAGACTAGGTTTTTTAATCAGAGGTTGCACCACTGCATGTTTAAAATTTTTGGGAACCACACCTGAGGACAGACTGCAGTTAACAACTGCCATAACAGATGGTGCTACAGTAGGAAAAACCTCCTTAAAAAGTCGAGGAGGAACAGCATCATGTGGAGAACCTGAGGGCTTCAAGTGATCAACAATCTCATGTAGCATAGACAATGTCACTGGCTCAAACTTGTCGAAGACAGCAGAGCATAGGACAGGGATTGAGGGATCATGAGCAGAAGGTGAAATAAGAGCTCTAGTGGAAGTGACCTTATCAATAAAAAAGTGAAGAAAGTTTTCACAGACAGCAGAGGAGGCATCAACACAGACATTGTGCGGGGCATTAAGAACTGAATCAATAGTTTTAAACAAAACACGAGGCTTATTACAGTTAGACAGAATAATTTCAGATAAATGTTTTCTTTTAGCATCTTTGACAATTGTCTGATAATGACGCCAGCAGTCCCTTAGCATTTGAAACGACACATGCAGTTTGTCCTTTTTCCATTTACGCTCAGCTCTACGGCACTCGCGTCTGACAGCACGAGTCATGTCATTTAGCCATGGCTCAGATTTAGTTTTGGGCTGTCTAATACACAGTGGAGCCACAGTATTCATAACAGTTAGACAGGAGGAGTGCAACCATGAGCTAAGCTCTTCTGAATCAGTACATGTAGACTCCGATAAAACACAGGTCTGACTAAAAACAGACGCGAACTGAACAGCAGTGGAAGGATTAATAATGCGACAGGGCCGGGCAACAGCGCGAGATTCAATTGAATTACAGGCAAAAGCAGTCTCAAACAGTACAGGCCTATGGTCAGAAAACACTGCATCACAGATCTCTAGGTTAAACACCGGCAAACCAAAAGATAAGACAAGATCAAGTGTATGTCCACGTTCATGTGTGGGGCCAGATACAGACTGCACAAGATTAAAAGAGTCAATAAGGCATAAAAAGTCATTTGCCATTTGGTTATCAGAACAACACACATGAACATTAAAATCCCCAACAATAAGGACGCGGTCGTATTTAGGCATGATTTCAGCCAGGAACGCAGAAAAGTCATTTATGAAGTCCTTATTGTATTTCGGAGGCCGATAGACCACTGCACATAACACTGTACGCGAACGACCTAACTCAAATAAACTCAGTTCAAAGCTGCTGAATGAGGATAATAGAGATAACTGTTTGCATTTATAATCACTCTTATAAACCGTTGCTATTCCTCCTCCTCGTCCCGACGTCCGCGGGGAATTCAAATAGCAGCAATCCTGCGGTAGAAGTTCAGAAAACGCGCTGGACTCACCAACACTCAGCCACGTCTCAGTCACACAGAGAAAATCCAATCCTCGGGACACGAAGAAATCCTTTAGAATAAAAGTTTTGTTCGCTAGCGATCTAGCATTTACCAGGCCAAACCTGACAGGAACCGGCGGTTCTGCGGTGCTAACTTTTCGAGAAACTCGACTCAGAGGCCGCAGGTCTCGCAGATTTGCCCCGCGCCAACGAGGGCGAGGAGAGCAAGGGGGGCGGGGCAGTAACACCTCTTCCGGGCCGACGACAGGTACCAACCAGGCGTCGACAGGGTCCAGTACTCGCTGAGAAATAATTAAATGATGTACCGCTCGGTACTCTGTCCAGGAAGCCCTGGAAGCAATGGAGAGGTGCGCCAAGCAGGTTTTCACCTGCACGAGCCTACCACTGCGTTTACCTCGGCGACGATGGCGCTTACGCCGGGGGAACGGAGCCGGGAGGCGGCAGAGATAAGCTGGAATCCCCGATAGGAGCGGGGGCAATGTCTTATGTCCACCATGATCTTTACTAAACTTTAATAAATCCGCAGCAGAGAATCGAAGATCCAGTAGTGTTTGGCGATCGTACAGCAGTAGAGAATCAACATTTTGAAAAACAAATGACACAAACAACACAAACACACACAGTGTAACTAAAAACAGACGGCGAGCCACACACACCGGCGCCATCTTGTCTCTTGCTTGTAGCAATAAAACTAAAAATGTCTGTCCACCAATGTTTACCATCCAACCTGAACAGAACTGGAGAGGATCTGCAATGAGGAATGGCAGAGGATCCCCAAATCCAGGTGTGAAACATTTGTTGCTGTGTGTACATTAATGAGGACAAAAAAAATGACTTGGGCTATGATCTTCTCCACTCTTCCTCCAGACTCTAGGACCTTGGTTTCCAACTGAAATGCAAACTTGCTCTCATCTGAAAAGAAGACTTTGGACCACAGCGCCAAGAGTCCAGTTCTCCTTGTTAGCCCAGGTAAGACACCTCTGATGTTGTCTGTGGTTCAGGAGTGGCTTAACAAGAGGAATGCAACAACTGTAGCCAAATTCCTTGATACGTCTGTGTGTGGTGGCTCTTGATGCCTTGACCTCAGCCTCAGTACATTTCTTGTGAAGTTCACCCAAGTTCTTGAATTGATTTTGCTCAACAATCCTCATAAGGCTGTGGTTCTCTCAGTTGTGCATCTTTTTCTTCCACACTTTTTCCTCCCACTCAACTTTCTGTTAACATGCTTGGATACAGTACTCTGAACTGCCAGCTTCTTTAGCAATGAATGTTTGTGGCTTACCCTCCTTGTGAGCAATAAGAAATGATAAATTTCATGTATGTTACACTTATGTTCTCTTGTTCATGCTCTGGACTTGTCTGAGTCTTAGTTACATGCATTTGGATGAACAACCTCTGCATGAGAGTATCCAATATCCAAATAAATATATACCTTTTTTTCTTTTTTACTCTTTAAATTGCTTTGAATATCAAGAAAATAATCATATAGGGAACAGAAAAATGGCATGAGAGAAATGAAAATCCATCACAAATTAGCTCATGTAAAGGTTTTATTAAAACAGCATCACAAATAACAAGTGCTATTCAAAGCAGTAAGCTTGAAACATTATAGGCATGTATGTTACTTGTACTGTAAAGACTTCTATAGTTTCTACATTACTGAGTAATGGAAGCTGGTTTTTCAATGAAGGGATCAGGACTTATTTTGTCCAGATCCTCGATGACAGCCAGATACTCTTTATTCCATTCCTCTGGTGACAGTGAAGATGGGCTTCTCTCCAGGAAATTGAATGCATCTTTAGTCTGCATGCTAAAGATGCTCCTTGCATTCAGGCAGGACTCACCGAAGACCTTCCATTGCTGAAAGATTTGATGTACATAATCAGTCAGTAATGAATATGCAATTAAGGTGAAATTAACTTCTGTAAACCTGGAACTGAACATTCTCTAAGTTACCTCTTTTGCTGCAACAATAGAATCCAGAAACATCTCCTTCAATTCAACCTCCTCGATGAAGTGTTCATTAACAAAAGTATTTTCTTTGATAGCCTCCAGCATTACACCCACTGATCCCCAGAACTTCTGAAGCTGAATCAGAATGTTTGCGATGCGGGAAAGGCATTTTTGGACGGATTTCAGATGGACAGGGTCCGGTATTGAACCTGTAGAAACAATACAAAGCAGACATTAAGTATGAGAGATCACTCTGAGGCTTCTGGTGTAAATCAGGGAATGTGTCTCGCATGTTTGGAAATCTTTTAAGTGAAAGAATCTTACCATTTTCTATTGTCATTCTTGCCAACCTCAGCTGCATTTCAGTCATCTTGACATTGATGCTCCACTCCTTGGTCATCAGGCTTGATTTCTCAATGTAGAGTTGAGATAATTTGTTGTTTAGTTCCTGGGTTTTTGCAGCTACATCAGGGCCTTTTTTAATACCATGAATGGATTTCGCAATGGTTCCAAGAAATGGTACAAAGGCAGCGAAGATATTCAGACCGTTACTTTTGGTAGAAGCCTCTCTGACATGATCGTTCACTTCAGTGTTTGTCAGTGTAATATTTGCCTCAATTTGCACAATTTTCTCATTGTTTTTCTTCAGGTCTTCTTCGAGACTAGTCACAACCTTCTCCAGAGCCTGTATCTCCATAGTAGTCTGTTCTTTTCTTTTTTCTGTCTCAGTCTTTTCAAGAATTACATCACTGGTGCAGGAACTCACTTTTTGGGCGTGTATATCATATCTGGCAATAACAGATTTCAGCTCAACCATCAGTTTAAACATTAAATGTTCTTGATTTACACTGAACCATGTTTCATCCAGAGGCCTTTTGGCAGTCGCCATATTAAAAGTGTTCCAAATCTGATAAATCAAACAAATCTTACTACAGTTTCTTATGCGAAAATTACAATTTTATCAACATTTTGAAAAGTTTTACCTCTGTACCATCTGATCCACTTTTCTAACAATTTCACTGATCCATTCATTGGCTTTAGTCAGGGACTTTATAGCCAAAATAGTTTTGCCCTTTTCAACAGCAACCATAAGTGCAGGCAGCAGCGCAGAAACCAGGTTTTTACTTGTGGTTGCACACTGAAAGACAGTAGAAATGCTTACATTGTTTATCCACATACTTACACTTAGTTTAGGAAACACTTGTTCAAAATCAATCAAGATTTTCAAAATCAATCAATATAAATATAAAAGCTCTATGACAGTTTTGACGCCATTGCCTATTGTGTATGTCATGACCATTTCAAAGTTTAAGCTCAGTTGAGATGCCAGTCAAGAATAAAATAATTGCAGTAAAGATGGACATTTCAGTTCCGGTAGTTCAAAACAGCTCACCAAAGCCAACATTCTGGAAATGTTTGTGTCAGCTGTAAACTGGTGCCATTAGTCCATGATGATTATGTAATAGGTGGGTTTGCTCTAAGGCTGAAAATTCTTTGGTTCTTCTATAGTATTGGTGTGAAAACCCACAATTTTTTGTTTTTTCACTGTATTTTAATTTTCTTAAAGACAACAATGCCACCAAAAGATATAGTATACGGGATAAATAACTCATCAAACTTGATGAATCTTGTAAGTGGGTTGCAATGGCTCAAGAATATTGGCTTTACCTTCAGCAGAAGATTCTCAGAGGACCCAAAGAGAAGTTGAGTTTCAACAGCACGCTCTCGGAGAAGCCTCTCCAGCTTGGGGAACTTAGCCAGACAGAGGTAAGAGAGATGGTAGAGCAAAGCTGTACGCTGAGCAGATGGAAGAAGCTCCTTAATAAAGTCGGGGGTAATTGCGATCACAATTTCTGTAGAATTAAAAATGTGATACTTAAAACTGGATAGTTTTGTGCAGACTTGTGTCAATTATTGAGAGGTTTGCATTTTATCAGTAAAAACAATCCCAGAATTTTTACTCACCTTGGCTGTCTGACATTTTCTTTTCTTTTTTTTTTTTGGTCTGTAAAGGAAATACCTGAAAAACACTGAAAAACAACAACGCCATCATGAGACAAGAATCATAAAAACAATTGATGGGAGAGGCCAGTAAAAGTTACCTGTTAGATGAATGAACCTCTAAGCAATGTAATTGACTGTATCAGCATGGGGTATTTATACTCTGTGGCATCTCCTTGATGTGCAGCTAAAACGAATCAGTACAATCAAACCCTATAGCCTTGGGGGATCTCTGATCTGACAGGATCAGACTTGCATTTTCAAAATCCCTCTGGCCACAAGCATATCAACTCTCTAAAATGTTGAAATCAAATATTCTTATTTGCCTTCTTATTTAGGGTCATGAACATGCATGCAAAGTTTCAACACACTGATGTGTTATGAAATGTGCATACAGAAATTGTATATGTTCGTACTGTTCATTTTTGATTTTTTGAATTTGACCCAGACAGCCATTCAAAAGCAACTACAGACCCAAAATACACTGCCCGGCCAAAAAAAAAAGTTGTTGTTTGGATTGTAATAGGCAAATACTTAAGAGTCTATGACTGGATCATTATTACAGTGATTATTATGGTTCTAGCATGTTGTATGGAATGTTGTATGTGTAGGGAAGATGTAATGTGCTCTCCCTGCCATGGGAGGGAGCTATCTGTTGTGCCTCATTGGGGGAGTTGTCCCTTCCTTTCCTCAGTCTCATTTTGTTTTATGGAAAGGTAAAGAAGGCTATCACTGTTGTTCCCTAACATCTGTTTAATTTCTGTAATTATATTAGCCATCCGTATTTATAAAAGAAATATATTGACATTGAGAAGTTTACCAATGCATATGTGAGATTATTTTTGATAAGATTGTTTTGTATTTCTGATATATTTGCACGTTTCCTATGTTCCGTGTGACGAAGCATATTTTTTGTATTTTCTATTGTGTTTAAAGTTTATTTGTGTATTTTATAGTTTTATTCTTCTTATTTTGAATATATATCGAGCATCTACATTTAGTTTGTGGAGCAATTAGCTTTCTATTGAGTTAGCTGTGGTTTTAACTTTGTTGTTTCCCATTATGGACTTTTGTATTTTGTCATTTTGAAGTGAATTTGAGATTAACTCAGTCTCATTTGTTTTATGGAAAGTCCCATTTGTTTTATGGAAAGGCAACCGAATGGGAAAAGAAGTCCAATAAAGAAAGCTGCTCAGCATTGATTCATCCAACAACTTTGGTGTCCTCCCTATTTACCACACACTCCTCACACAACGCAGAGCCATTTGGGGGAGCACGCCGATGAAGAGGGTTACATATGGAATGGCATGTTTGGAAACCGTTCTTTAAACCCTAAAAGATGGAGTGTATAGCTTTTTATGTCTTAAACAACCATGTTGGAAGACGTATCATGGCTAAAATCCTGGATGACAATGCTAATATTCATCAGGGTTAAAATTGTGAAAAAATGCAGAGAGCATGAAGAATTATTTTGACACATAATGTGACACCTCTGAATCCTGACCTTAACCTCAAGTGTAAGACTTTGGGATGTGCTGGAGTAGACTTTACAGAGTGCTCACCTCTTGCATTATCAATACACAATCTTGACCAAAAATTAATGCACCTTTTTCTATGAAAATAAATGTTGTAATGTAATTTTCATTAGAGCTGCATTGATTTTAACTGATGTATCTTGGCATGGTCATTCAGGAATATGGCCATGATGTGTCTTCCTACATGGTTGATTAAGACATGAAGTATTTGCCTGTTTAAATCCCAACAGTCTGGTAATTTCAAATTACCAGGGACTGCTACAATCACCTGCATCACTCTTCTCCAGTGTGTTTACTGCAGATAAGTGATATACTGAAATGTTTGCAGATAGATGTGGATGACGAATGCTGCTAAATGTTGCTAATGTTGGATGAAGACCAGACCAAGTCAGGAGGGAAAGTAGGTGGTAGCACAAGGTGAGTCTGTATAGTCTTGAAGAGACGAGACCAAACATAGAAGTGAAGGTTGAGTCTCTGTTTTGAGGGAGTGCTGATGCGGTGCAGGTGCAGGTGATGGGAAATGTAGTGAATGGACTGGTAACCGTGACAGTTTGCGTCTTCTTATTCAGAAGAAGTTTGTGCAGTAATATTAATATTTGACTTGATCTCAATCCCTAAAACACAAAAAAACATGCTGAAAGAATCAGAGCGTGCATTATAATTTGGCACCACATCACAAATGAAGGATCTATTGCTATTTATCTATTGCTCTGTCATTTCTTTTGAAAATCAGTCACCAAATATGTAAAAACTAGAGTTTGAAAGCTTTCAAATGATATATAGTTTGTCAAGATTACTTTAGGTTTAGACTGAGATATTACTGTTATAAATGTATAATGGTAAATGTTCCACGGGTGGTGGGAGGGGCAGTCTTAATTTTTATAAATCATAAATTCCAATATTTTTTCCTGGTAATGTGTGAAAAGTATTGATATTAAAAGTTAACTATTTATACAAGATTGTATGTTTTTTTCAAAGTGTGATTTTTTTTTTTTTTTTTTTTATCCAATTAGGGTCAGTTTGACCCGAACCATACAGGGTGTCACCAGTATTCAAACAGTGCATGAGGGTTAAAGGAAGACTCATTGAGCTCTACATTTACAAGTCATGCAATCCATGTAGGGTACCATCACAGTTTGCTCAAATAAGTCAAACTGTTTTGTTCTATTTTTATTCCATTTTAAGGGATGCATTATTTAGTTTCCACATAAATATGTAAAGAGAACAGTATATTTTTGTGAAATACATTTAAAACATGTATCACATTCATTTGAGTATCCATTTGCATTTCTGCACATTTCTAACAGCGGTTGCTTTTCACAAATTTCATTGCATACATGACTGTGCAGGCTTGGGCAATTATGAGCATTCCTGGTGGCCTGACAAATAGACCAGTTGTCTATAAGTAGTGTTTTGGAGACGAGCATAGTTTTTGCTTGCATATTACTATATTTAACACACACAATTTTTATTCTAAAAAAATAATCCTAAAATTAAAACATGATTTATTGTAATGTATACTTAGAACTACCTAAAATCTCTTACATCCTCTGTTGATGGTAGAACTGAAGTTTCATTGTTTTAGCTATGATTATATTAATCAATGTCATCTGAAGTTTTGGATAAAGAAAAAAATTCAGACTGGTAAAATGTTATCAAAGGACCACCTGTTTGAAATGATCTTTACACAAATGAGGTGCACAGGTGAGGTTACCATGTTGGGAGGTGGCTTCGCGGCCATATCGCCTGGCAAACCAAGGATTGAGATGGCAACCTCGGCAGGTAGGAATGGACGGATCCTTTGGGGTGGGATGTGGAGGGTGCTGGTTTTGGGTGAGCTGGGGCACCTACATGCTTCCAGCATGATTGTCCTCATTAGCTACATCAACAAAGAAATCAAAATTATTGAAATTGAGGACATAGTTAATAAAGCCGTTATGGAGGATTGAGGAGGCCACTGTGCTCTTAGGAGCCTTAAGTGCAGCAGAAATTTTTGTGTAACCTTGGCCAGATCTGTTCCTTACCACAATTCTGTCTCTGAGCTCTTCAGGCAGTTCCTTTGACCTCATGATTCTCATTTGCTCTGACATGCACTGTGAGCTTTAAGGTCTTATATAGACAGGTGTGTGGCTTTCCTAATCAAGTCCAATCAGTATAATCAAACACAGCTGGACTCAAATGAAGGTGTAGAACCATCTCAATGATGGTTATCTGAGTTAAATATATGAGTGTCACAGCAAAGGGTCTGAATACGTAGGACCATGTGACATTTCAATTTTTCTTTTTTAATAAATCTGCAGAAATGTCAAGAATTCTGTGTTTTTCTGTCAATATGGGGTACTGTGTGTACATTAATGAGGGGGAAAAATGAACTGAAATGATTTTCTGTCAAATGGCTGCAATATTCAATTCAATTCAATTCAAATTTATTTGTATAGCGCTTTTCACGATACATATCGTTTCAAAGCAGCTTTACAGAGAACGGATGTCAACATTACAATTTAAAAAATACAGTTAGCAAATAACATAATTTAGTTAATTAATTTACAATCAGAGTTAGCAGTTTAACTGAAGTTGGAAGCAAAGAGCTCCCGGAAAATAAATTACATTAACAATAATTAGGATATAGAATTGGGCAATGTGCATGTTGATCCAGATGATTGCGTCTTCTGAAGTCCTCGCAGGAACTGGCGCCGTCTCTTCACAGGTGATGATCATCTGAGGTCTTCTGAAGAGGCTGGATCCGGACTGAATCCGGTGTCCCGAGGTAAAATAGAGAAGCAAAAAGAGAATAATTAGCGTAGCTGCTGTTCATAACTTTAAGCAAAGATAGTCATAATGAGCAATTGATCTGATATGAGATGCATTTATGTGAATGCTTGGCTAAAGAGATGTGTCTTTAATCTAGATTTAAACTGGGTGAGTGAGTCTGAGCCTCTAACATTATGAGGAAGGCTATTCCAGAGTTTCGGAGCCAAATGTGAAAACGCTCTCCCTCCTTTAGTGGACTTAGCTATCCTAGGTACAACCAGAAGTCCAGAGTTTTGTGATCTTAAAGAGCGTGACGGATTGTAGGGCAATAGAAGATCGGTTAAGTACACGGGAGCTAAACCATTCAGAGCCTTATAGGTCATTAGCAATACTTTATAATCGATACGGAACTTAATGGGTAACCAGTGTAGAGATGATAAAATTGGTGTTATATGATCATATTTTCTTGACCTGGTAAGAACTCTAGCAGCTGCATTTTGTACTAATTGTAGTTTGTTTATAGAGGAAGCAGGACAACCAGCTAATAATGCATTACAGTAATCTAGTCGAGACGTCATGAAAGCATGAACTAACTTTTCTGCATCAGCAATAGATAACATATTCCGTATCTTGGCAATGTTTCTGAGGTGAAAGAAGGCAGTTTTTGTAACATATGAAATATGATTTTCAAAGGACAAGTTGCTGTCTAATATAACGCCCAGATCTTTAACTGTCGAGGATGGAGTAACAGTACATCCTTCTAAATGCAGACTGTAGTCTGAGAGATTCTGTGTACAGGTCTTTGGTCCAATAAGTAATACTTCAGTCTTATCAGAATTTAATAGAAGAAAATTACTAGTCATCCAATGTTTTACTTCTTTAACACACTCTGTCAGTTGGGATAATTTAGAGATTTCATCAGGTCGTGATGAAATATATAACTGAGTATCATCGGCATAGCAGTGGAAACTAATTCCATGTTTTCTTATAATATTGCCGAGTGGCAGCATGTATATTGAAAATAGTAGAGGGCCTAACACGGATCCTTGCGGCACTCCATAGTTTACTATTGTTATCTTAGATTTTTCCCCGTTTAAATAGACAAAATTGTGTCGGTCTGATAGGTAAGACCTAAACCACCGTAATGCCTGTCCCTGAATACCAGTGTAGTTTTGTAGTCGGTCTAGGAGTATTTTGTGATCTATAGTGTCGAACGCAGCACTGAGATCAAGTAACACTAGTATTGAGACATAGCCTTGGTCAGAAGCTAGAAGTAAGTCGTTTGTAATTTTAACGAGCGCAGTTTCTGTGCTATGATGAGACCTGAATCCTGACTGAAATTTTTCGTAGATAGCGTTTTTTTGCAAGAAGGAGCACAGTTGGGCCGAAACCACTTATTTATTTTAGACATTATCTACATGAATGCCTCATGCCTCAGGAGTCCCCCGAGCCAACCAGGCTCAATAGGCCTCCTTCTTCAGTCTGATTGCATCCCTTACATCCGGTGTCCACCACCGGGTTCGAGGGTTGCCGCCACGACAGGCACCGGAGACTTTACGGCCACAGCTCCGAGCGGCCACGTCGACAATGGAGGTAGAGAACATGGTCCACTCAGACTCAATGTCTCCAGCCTCCCTCGGTATCTGGTTGAAGCTCTGCTGAAGGTGCGAGTTGAAGATCTTTCTGACAGGGGACTCGGCCAAACGTTCCCAGCAGACCCTCACAGTACGTTTGGGTCTGCCGAGTCTGTCCAGCTTCCTCCCCTGCCATCTGATCCAACTCACCACCAGGTGGTGATCAGTTGACAGCTCCGCCCCTCTCTTCACCCGAGTGTCCAAGACATACGGCCGAAGGTCAGATGAAACAACTACAAAGTTGATCATCGACCTCCGCCCTAGGGTGTCCTGGTGCCACGTGTAATGGTGGACACCCTTATGCTTGAACATGGTGTTTGTTATGGACAAACTGTGACTAGCACAGAAGTCCAATAACAGAACACCGCTCTGGTTCAGATCAGGGGGGCCGTTCCTCCCAATCACACCCCTCCAGGTATCACTGTCGCTGCCCACGTGAGCATTGAAGTCCCCCAGTAGAACGACAGAGTCCCCTTTCGGAGCACTTTCCAGCACCCCTCCCAGAGCCCATAAGCACAAACAACAGTGAGAGCCCTATCCCCGACGCGAAGGCGCAGTGAAGCGACCCTCTCGTTTACCGGGGTGAACTCCAACACATGGCGACTGAGCTGGGGGGCTATGAGAAAGCCAACACCAGCCCGTCGTCTTCCACTGCAGGCAATTCCAGAGTAGCGGAGAGTCCAATCTCTCTCAAGGAGTTGGGTTCCAGAGCCCAAACTGTGCGTGGAGGTGACCCCAACTATCTCTAGTCGGTATCTCTCGACCTCCCGCACAAGCTCAGGCTCCTTCCCCGCCAGCGAGATGACATTCCATGTCCCTAGAGCCAGATTCCGTGTCCGTGTTCTGTGTCCCTGCCTTCGGCTGCCGCCCAATCCACAATGCACCGGCCCCTTACGGTTCCTCCCGCAGGTGGTGGGCCCAGGGGAGGTCGGCCCCACGTCACTCATTCGAGCTGAGCCCGGCCGGGCCCCATGGGGAAAGACCTGGCCACCAGGCGCTCGCATACGAGCCCCAACCCCAGGCCTGGCTCCAGGATGGGGCCCCGGTTGCGCCATACCGGGCGACGTAATGGCCTTTTTTCTTTTTAAATCCATAAAGGGGTTTTGAGCTGCTCTTTGTCTGGCCCATCACCTAGGACCTGTTTGCCTTGGGAAACCCTACCAGGAGCATATAGCACCCGACAACATAGCTCCTACGATCATTCGGGCACTCAAACCCCACCACCACGGTAAGGTGGCAGTTCACTGGAGGGGCTATTGAACAAGTGTTCCTAATAATCCTTTAGGTGAGTGTATATATATATATAAATATGGCTGTGTATTGGCAAGGGCTTCACAATATGATATATTGCAATACAATACATATTGCCATCTACTTTCTTTTATATATAAGTTGGGGACACTTGCTTGATATTCAGCAGTGTTTTTGATATGCCTGCATTGGCGCCGTTGTATGCGAACTGATCTGAGCCGGACGATTACGTCACTGTTTTCTCCAGTGCTGCTATACCTAAATTACCTAGACTAATAACTATTGATCTTTGCAACGGAATGAATCAATAATATATAGAATAAGCTGCACAATGACACCATTTTCTTATTAATGTAAAGCTGCTTTGCCACAATTTGCATTGTAAAAAGCGCTATATAAATAAAGATGACTTGACTTGACTTGATATATAGGCCTAAATCAAAAATGTAAAAAAAAAATACAACTTGCTGCGTACCATCTGGGGTATTCTGGTATGTATCACATTAAAACAATCCGTTTTTTTGCAAGTTAGATGAGCAAATGCATGTCTGTACATCTGTGTTATCAGCAAGTCCTTTCACGTTGTGCATGCCGTTTACAAAACTGGGGGGGAAAGGCATTTGTGCCAACTTCCTGCTACAATTATGACCATCACACTCTCAAAAATGCTATTGACATACATGGATCAGGTATAAACATTATATATATATATATATATATATATATGGCTGTGTATTGGCAAGGGCTTCACGGTATGATATATTGTAATAATATATACATATTGACCCGGCAAGGCCGAATGGTTGATGGTCAACACAATGTAACATGATTTTTACTTATTATTCTAATGATCGACAATTTTAACTATGCAATGTATTGTTGGCTATTGCTACAAATATACCTGTGTGACTTATGACTGTTGTTTTGGTCCAGGGTCACGTTTGTGTTTCTTTTCTTTATTTTTATTGCTTAAGTAAGAGTGTTGAACTTTGTTCTCCTGCACCCTATTCTTCTGTGATACGAAAAGAGCAAACAAACAGCCCAGCTCAGACGAGAAAAAGTAACAAAAGTAATGCAACACCTATTACTTTCTATAATAAAACAAAAATAATGGTCTTTTTTCCATTTTTAAAATTCTCTTTTTAAAACTAAAATCAAATTACACAGGTACACTTACCCGGTTTTGTGTAATATCCTGAGTTTGCATTTCACTGTTTTCATTAGCTTTGAGGAAAACATCTGTTTTTGTGCAAGTGAGATGAGCAAATGCATGTCTGTACATCTGTGTTATCAGCAAGTCCTTTCTCGTTGTGCATGCCATTTACAAAACTGGGGGAAAAGGCATTTGTGCCAACTTCCTGCAACAATTATGACCATCACACTCTCAAAAATGCTATTGACATGCATGGATCAGGCATAAACATTATGACCACCTTCTTAATATTGTGTAGGTCCCCCTTTTACTACAAAAACAGCCCTGACCCTTCAGACAAGGCCCACCTTCTTCCATTGCTCTGTGGTCCAGTTCTGATGCTCTCGTGCCCTCGTGCTTTTGGCGGTGGACAGGGGTCAGCATGGGCACTCTTGACTCTGCTCTGCAGAGCTCTGCAGCCCCATATGCAACAAACTGTGATGCACTGTGTATTCTGAAACCTTTCAATCAGAACCAGCATTAATGTCTTGAGCAATTTGAGCTACAATAGCTCATCTGTTGGATCGGACCACACAGGCCAGCCTTCACTCCCCACGTGCACCAATGAGTCTTGGATCTTACTCTGGACAGTACCAAATAAAAAATGTTATTTTGCATTTTGTATGATCACCCTTATTTTGTTAAAATTATTCAGTTTAGCTTGTTAACAGCATGTCTGTGCTGGGGTTTTTTCTGGATGACTGACAAAGCCTTGGGAGGTGGAGCCTACCGTGCAGTCGGAAGTCCGAGGAAGTGATGAGATGGCGATGACCTAGGTGGCTGTGATGGAGCCGCAGCAACAACCTCTCGACACAGAAGTGGAGATCCAGAGAGCAGAGGACTCCGAGGGCGAAGCTTGCCGAAGAGGTGGAGGGCAAGAGAGCAGCGGATGGCCCACAAGTCTGCAACTGAGACATGGCAATGTCTGACCCATGTGGAGCAGATGGTCCAAGGGACCCGGTGAGGCCAAATGGTTGATGGTCAAGCGAGGAAGGAGTGCACGAGCTAGATCAACAGGTCCAGGTGGGACAGGACGCAGCAAGGCTGGAGGCGAAGCCACAGGCTCATCATACCCAGTAGGAGTAGGCTCCCAGCAGGTCCACAGTGTAACTGGAGGGACTGATGGAGGAAGATGACGACTGGTAGGTGGTGCAAAGTAAATTAGGCATTTAAATCCATTATTGGAGGTCCAGCATCCATTATTGAATGAGGGCAGATGAAGATTGCAAACAACAAAGTTTAACAGTATATCCAGATCGAAGTCAGACAGGTGCAAAAATCTAAACATAACCAGAGAATGAACTTTGAGGGACCAACTTATATGGCAAACAAAATGAGGATGATTAAGAAGCACAAGGAGCAGCTAGGCTGCGTCCGTAATCGCCTACTTCTCTACTATTGAGTAGGCAAAAAGCAGTAGGCGAGCGAATAAGTATGTCCGACACCTTAGTAGTCATAAAAGAGTAGGCGAGAATTACCTCGGTGACGTACTATTTCTCGCGAGATTCGGACATACGTCTACTTAAAGTGCGTCCGAAATCGCCTACTTCTCTACTATATAGTAGGGGAAAAGCAGTGGGTGAGCGAATAAGTATGTCCGAAATCTTAGTAGTCATAAAAGAGTAGTCGAGAAGTTCCTGGATGGCCTACTGCTTCTGCCCAGATTCCTGAGCGCTTTCCGAAAAGTACTTTTCTATCCCAGGAGGCCACGGGAGAGGATACGTCATAATCAAACACGGAGGAGAAAGAGGCGTTTTCAAATGTGAGTATTGAAAACATTCCTTGTGTTAAAATCGCATTTGTTGAACTACTGTAAAGTGTTGAAGGTGTAAAGACGCTAGGCAGTATAGTTGTGATTTTGCTGTAAAAACACGTTTTATTACGTACAGCTAACAGTAGCTCTAGTAAACTCACGTATGTCACCAACGTGGATTTACATGACTTCTGAACCATATACATCATAAACACACTTACTAAATGTTTATTTAACATCTGACAGGGAAATATTCAATAAGTATTGCAGATGATGAGCACATCACAACATGAAATAGACATTTGAGTGATTTATGTGTGCTATTATGTGGAATTCAACACAGCTTACATTACATGAATGTGAGTAATATAAAAAAACAAATGCACAAGTAACTCGGCATTAGTTATCTGTTTTATTTGACCGTTTGTACTGTTGATGAATTAAGGAACATTTGTATTGTATAAGAAATCAGTTAACATGAGTGACTTGCTCAAGGACGCATTGGTGGTGACGGCTGCAGAGATCGAACCAGCAACCTTCTGCTTATCATTTCAGTGGTTCAGCCCACTACACCACAAAAGTAGTAAAACTACATCAAAAATTTGCATGAAAAAATGGCAAGAAATGGAATGCTGACATGGATTGTAAAATGTTTTAATCTTTAAATGTTTTTTAAGAGGTAGTCATATTCTTGGAGAGCAGGCACACAAATGTTTGGAGCAAACACAGTGGCAGCCAGATTGTCTCGCACATCTTCTCCTACTCTTGCTTCAAGGTTGTGGGGTTCAGGGGTCCATCATCATGGTCTTCCTCGTCCTCTGGATCAGTTATGTCCCCATTGAAAAGAGCAGCAATGAGGGACATGATCGACGGCAAAGACAGGTGAAGATGTTCACGGTGGTCAGCTGCTTCATCAAAATAAAGCTGCAGAATTGGCACAGCTGTGTTGAGATGACAGAAGGATGGACAGTAGGAGAGTTCAACGCCTGTAAATATGTGATTATTAGTACAATAAGTCTGAATAAAGCTTTGTTTCATGTGTTGTTGAGTTGTATATGTATTTATTTTTTGTGCTTACTTTTATTCATTCTTTTACTCATTTGTTTCCTATTGTTGTCAGTAAATAAAATATAATTATTTTATTAATTCATGCTTTAAATCATTGCTTGACTGAAAATTCAGATGTATTCAGCTTGACTGCACTTGTCTAGTGTGTGTTCATGCATAGCTGTCATATGACAAAACAAATGACATTTTGCTTGTTTTACTAAAAAATTAAATTTCAGTAAGAAGTAATATAATGAAGTATTGGGCAGCATTTATCATTATTATTGTGTGTAAGTGTTGGGGTGGGCTAGCAATGCAATTCATTCTGGGGTAATCTTATTTTTAGTAGTAATACTTACATTTTCTGAGTACAAAATCAACATTCTTCTCCAAAGGCAGGATCTTCAAGCAGCTGAGGAAAACCGTACGAGGTAGTGTTGAGTTACTGATGCTCTGAGGTGTTAGTGCAGCTGTGACTCATGTCTTTTTTATTATTATCTATTGCAGAACTTATAATTACATACAAGATCAGGGAAAATACCATGGTTGTATCTTTAACAATAAACAATCATAAACAAAAAAGACAAAAAAAAAATGGGTTTGTGTACATCATAATATGAGATTAAATGCAGAGCACAAAAAAAGCACAATGATAAGGTTAAATATCTGAATAATTCATCATAATGCATAATATATATATATATAACCTGATGAATGAAACGAATTCTTAAATTCAAGAAAAAGAGGGAAACAAAGAAGATTTAATTCACTTTTGCTTGTGGATGAAAATGTTTGCATATAAAATAAATTAACATATTCCAGAGATTGCGATTTTGGGTTTTTTTAATAATAAAAAAATATCTTTAAGGATAAAACTGGGTCACATTAGGGTTGAAAATATAATAACTGAAATTAACCACACATTTATTACTATAATCACAAAATAAATGGGGAGCCGTTTCTTCAACAAGACCAGAAAATGAGCAAGTTTAATCAATATCAAGATATTTAAAGATAGATGAATTAAACCTGTCACTCATATCTTTTAAGTTGTTGCGCTTGCGATTACGTCGTAGGTCACATGATAACGTCAACATGGCGGATGATTTCCGGATCGCATTCATACTCAACGAGATTTCATTCATACTCTTTTAGCACTTTACGTTCAACGTTACATCGATACTGACATGAAGGGGTCCCAATGGAAAACGCTATAGCAACTGAACCACGTTGCGGGTGTTGGGGTAGCAGATGCTGGCAGGCCCAGGCATGCACAGCGCAAGTGCTACCACAAATGTTGTAACCTTCCAGCATTCGGAGTAAGCCAGAGGGAAGTCCTCAATACCAGGGGGATAGAGTAGACAGGATCTTACGCTGGGGAAGGTCAAAGCCGCTGTTCCTTACCCCATAGGGAGAGTGCTTCGGAACCCATTTCCCAGAGCCACCCAGGGAAGAACAGATTACCGTCAGAGAAACCATAGCTTGGACAATTCACATATGGGATGTGTATGGTATGCACAGTACAAGGACTGGCGTTTCAATGGCGTCGGACGTCTTCCGCAGTATCTGACTGCAACAAGTTGCAGGAGGAGCTCCCCACGGTTCACCATGTGGGGAACTGAACTGAGGAGCAAGATCAGCGCTCACATCCCCTCCTGCGAGGGGAATAATGCAGTAAGCGACATTCCATGGCTAACTAGCACACGGGAGGACACCGGGTCCACTCGAAGGTTATAAAACCTTGCGAATGTGTTCGGTGTTGCCCAGCCTGCAGCTCTGCAAATGTCTGCCAAGTTGGTGGCATCCACTATCCAATGGGCCAACCTCTGTTTGGAGACAGCCTTCCCTTTCTTCTGACCTCCGTAGCACTCAAAGAGCTGCCCAGAGCTTCTAAAGCTCTGTGTGTGGTCCACATAAACGCGCAGAGCGTGAACAGGACACAGCAATGAAAGGGCTGGGTCTGCCTCCTCCAGGGGCAGCGCTTGCAAGTTCACCACCTGGTTCTGGAAGGGAGTGGTGGGATCTTTGGGCACATATCCAGGCCAGGGTCTCAAGATCACGTGTGACAAGGTCGGCCTGAAATCTAGGCACAATCCGCTACTCGAAAATGCTTGCAGGTCCCCGACCCTCTCAAAAGAACCGTGTGCGGTCAGGAGCACTGTCTTCAGAGATGTTTAAGCTCGACTGACTCAAGGGCCTCAAAGGGAGCTTTCTGTAGGCCCGCCAGGGCAACAGAGAGGTCCCAAGAGGGAACAAGGCAAGGCCTAGGAGGATTTAACCTGAATTTTATCATTGGATTTATGTGAGTGAACTAACAAACTTTGTTTGCATTAATTGAAATGGCCAGTTGAGTGAAACCGACACCAAATTTTCCTTAGGTTAAACGATCTCCTTGGTAAGTCGATTGCATTGTTAATCATTACAAATTAAATTATAGTTCTATAAGAGGAAAAGCTAGAGAAATTAAATTTGTGAGTGATTTATGTATGGGAGACAATGTGTATTTGTTAAATAACAGCTAGCTGTGTGCTAAATTTGTGAGGCAAAGTGGTCAGTTATATAATAATGAGTGTGTAATGTTGAAAAAAATAGTCACAGACATTGCATGTGAAAAGAAAATATTCTTTATTTGAAGGATGGATGCACATATGTTCAAGTTTGTGTAAAATTTATGATGTAAAATTATTAATTTACTGTTATGAGTTAAACACTTTATTGTTAAGGTATTCATGATATTTTTGTGACTTTGTCTGTACAAGGTCTGTTACATACAGTCGTGGCCAAAAGTTTTGAGAATTACATAAATATTAGTTTTCACAAAGTTTGCTGCTAAACTGCTTTTAGATCTTTGTTTCAGTTGTTTCTGTGATGTTGTAACGGTGGTCGCCCAACAATGTAAAGAGTTTGAACAAAAAATAAAAAAAGTAGTTCCTCAGGCGAGGATCGAAACCGGGTCTCCTACGTGGAAACGCGAAGGCCTAATTGCTAGACCACTTAAGTTATATGTTACAACAGTCAGCAAAAGCAATAGATCGACTCTCAGGCCCAAAACCTCGAGAAAAAAAAAACAATCATTAATGTTCGGGCGCCAGACAGGGTTATACCTGTGTAGCGGTTGTTCCTCTGCGTTGTGTTGATTTTTGTTTAATAAAGAATTTTCCACACAAAGCTGGTTTTTACCTTGCGTGATTTATTTTAGTGCCTGTGTGACAAAACACACAAACAGACAGGCACTGTTATCAGCAACTCTGCTCTTACGATGCCTCTCCTCTCTAATGACATTGCTGGAAAGAGCGCAACATACCACACACACATATATATAGTAATAGTCATAGTATAAGTAATACAAATATTAATACGTATAAAATAATAATAATAATAATAATAATATCACAAACATGTTCTTATGTACCTAGAATTCGCAACAACATTACAATGTTTCTCTGATATCAATTAACATACCTGTGTGACAAAACACACAAACAGACAGGCACTGTTATCAGCAACTCTGCTCTTACGATGCCTGTTAACCACAAAATACATGTTAAGTTCACCAGGTAGTTAACCACAGAACACACGATGAATGTAATGTACTAATATATATATATATATATATATATATATATATATATATATATATATATATATATATATATAAATATAAAGACTAAACTATATCTCTTTAGGGTACAAAATATATCAAAACTAATTATGTATATAGTACAAAATATACCTAATTATACCTACTATCTATTATTTACCAATCTATATATAAATATTACTTATATTAATATATATATATATATATATATTTTACTCGAAATGTTAGCCGCATAGCCGCTAACATTTCACACACGCGACGCGTACACTTTGCCGCCATCTCACACAATGCGCTCTTCACCCGTTTACAGCACTCTAATAACCAACATTCAACAAGTTGATAACTCGAACTAATGGTAAAATATAACATCTCATAGAACACTTTCCCACCTTTGATCATATAACCATGACATGAACACTTAAAACGGTTTAACACTTGATGAGCGGAGCTCATGAAATCGTACCTCTCCTCTCTAATGACATTGCTGGAAAGAGGACGAATTTCCGATTGCGCTGCGATTTGAACGCCACTTACATATGACGTCAGCCGACGTGCATACTATACTTAATAATGGCGTTTTCAAAATAAAATGCCCCAAAACAAGTACTAGAAACAAATACATATACATATAAAAATAACAAAAATGATTTATAATCTGGTGTAACAACATATTCCTGCTACACCTGCCAAAGATTTACTTCATCGTCCCGGATAGCTATAAAAACCACCTGTTACCTACAAAAAAGGGCACTAACAAAAACAAAACTGCTTAAGAAATTAAATGCCACTTTCTTTAATAAGAGTAATAAAGTTTCTTTAAATAACGTAATACACTTCACAAAATAGTAGACAAGAGACAAATCAATAAACAATAATAAACAATTGATCAATAAATTCTATAAACAAGAGACAAGTCAAAACTTTAAATCACCATCATAAACATATAGTCAAGTTCAAAAGTAAAAGGAAAAGAAAAGAAAAACAAGAGAAAACTTCTACGGCATTAAGTGGTGTGTGTGTGTGTGTGTGTGTGTGTGTGTGTGTGTGTGTGTGTGTGTGTGTGTGTGTGTGTGTGTGTGTGTGTGTGGATTAATTTTCGGGTGCAGGAAGATCGCAACACTGACCAAATTGGTAGCACGGGTTGTCAAGAGTGACTCGGGAACATCGGCAGCGTCAGTCAGTCTTGTTCCTATCCTTTTCCCTGCTCCACCAAGCCACCGGTTTAGGATTACGGTGCGAAGCTCAATTCAAACTTAAGAAAAACGTTCATAGGCCAAAGGACACACCGGCTAGCAAGAGGCTAACAAAGCAGCACTCCAAACAGCACTACCTCCTCTCCACGATGCCGAGAACACACATATATCTTTTGTAGATCCACCTGCAGTGACTGCCTCCACCGGGAATTTAAATGTACCGCCATTTTGTCAGTTGACATGCCCCTATATACACACACTTCCGTTATTAATTTTCCTCTCCTCCAATCGAGCCAGAGTATAGTTTGGGAGGAGGAGATCGAAAATGAAAGTATTTAAAGGGGCAGTTACAAAAATGTCTGTATTGCTACAATGTACTGAAATATAATTACAAGCACTTCATACGTTTCAAAGGCTTTTATCGATAATGACATGATATTTATGCAAAGAGTCAGTATTTGCAGTGTTGGCCGTTCTTTTTCAGGACCTCTGCAATTCGACTGGGCATGCTCTTAATCAACTTCTGGGCCAAATCCTGACTGATAGCAACCCATTCTTTCATAATCACTTCTAGAAAGTTTGTCAGAATTAGTGGGTTTTTGTTTGTCCACCCGCCTCTAGAGGATTGACCACAAGTTCTCAATGGGATTAAGATCTGGGGAGTTTCCAGGCCATAGACCCAAAATTTCAACGTTCTGGTCCCCGAGCCACTTAGTTATCACTTTTGCCTTATGGCACGGTGCTCCATCGTGCTGGAAAATGCATTGTACTTCACCAAACTGTTGTTGGATTGTTGGAAGAAGTTGCTGTTGGAGGGTGTTTTGGTACCATTCTTTATTCACGGCTGTGTTTTTGGGCAGAATTGTGAGTGAGCCCACTCCCTTGGATGAGAAGCAACCCCACACATGAATGGTCTCAGGATGCTTTACTGTTGGCATGACACAGGACTGACTGGCCTTTTTCCAGATGCCCCAAACAATCGGAAAGGGGCTTCATCAGAGAATATGACTTTGCCCCAGTCCTCAGCAGTCCATTCACGATACTTTCTGCAGAAGATCAATCTGTCCCTGATGTTTTTTTTTTGGAGAGAAGTGGCTTCTTTGCTGCCCTTCTTGACACCAGGCCATCTTCCAAAAGTCTTCGCCTCACTGTGCGTGCAGATGCGCTCACACCTGCCTGCTGCCATTCCTGAGCAAGCTCTGCACTGGTGGCACTCCGATCCCGCAGCTGAATCCTCTTTAGGAGACGATCCTGGCACTTGCTGGACTTTCTTGGATGCCCTGAAGTCTTCTTTATAAGAATTGAACCTCTTTCCTTGAAGTTGCTGATGATCCTATAAATTGTTGATTTAGGTGCAATCTTAGTAGCCACAATATCCTTGCCTGTGAAGCCATTTTTATGCAATGCAATGATGGCTGCACGCGTTTCTTTGCAGGTCACCATGGTTAACAATGGAAGAACAATGATTTCAAGCATCACCCTCCTTTTAACATGTCAAGTCTGCCATTCTAACCCAATCAGCCTGACATAATGATCTCCAGCCTTGTGCTCGTCAACATTCTCACCTGAGTTAACAAGACGATTACTGAAATGATCTCAGCAGGTCCTTTAATGACAGCAATGAAATGCAGTGGAAAGGTTTTTTTGGCATTAAGTTAATTTTCATGGCAAAGAAGGACTATGCAATTCATCTGATCACTCTTCATAACATTCTGGAGTATATGCAAATTGCTATTATAAAAACTTAAGCAGCAACTTTTCCAATTTCCAAAATTTATGTAATTCTCAAAACTTTTGGCCACGACTGTATATGTCCAGTTTAGTTTAGGTCTGTCTTGTCGTCATGAGTTATAGTGTCTTGTGTCTAATTAGTTTAGTCTTGTCAGCTGTCCTCATTTAGTCCTCGTCATCTGTGTATTTAAGTTCCTACCTGTGTCCTGGTTATTTGTCTGTTGTTGTCTGTGCTTTGCACACTGTGACTTATGTTATCTGTTATGTCGAGTTTAATTAAATCTATCTGTTGTGAAACCTCCGTCTCCGTCTTCGTCTCCTGTCTGACCACTGAGCGTTACAAGGTCAGGTTTTTTTATTTGTATATGTGGTTCTGTCCCTTTCCGGGTTCGATTGGTGCCTGCATTCTGGATTATCCTGGCCTTCCAGTGGTTCTGAGGAGGGTTTAGACTGGTGAGACCCCTTGAGTCTGTTCTTGGATTTTTTTTTTCTGTTGAGGAAAAACAAGCCTTAACACTGACTTGAACTGCGAATAGTAGGAACTTTCCTTTTTTTGTTGTTTCCTGGGATGGAGACATTTTCCCTCATAAACATATACATTTACATTTACATTTAGTCATTTAGCAGACGCTTTTATCCAAAGCGACTTACAAGTGAGGAAAACAAACAAGCGATTCTTCATGAATTGGCAAATAACACAGGAAGTGCTCACAATACACGTTTCATACATTGCTCAGTACCATAAGCTAGAGTAGGAAGGGAAAAAGGGGGAAGGATAGGGTTTTTTTTTTTATGAGGGGATTAAGTGTTCACGGAAGAGGTGAGTTTTCAGCTGTCTCTTGAATATTGCCAGGGAATCTGCGTTCCTGATGAAAGTAGGGAGATCATTCCACCAGCAGGGAGCAGTGAAGGAGAATGTTCTGGAGAGTGATTTTGTGCCTCTCTGTGATGGTACCACAAGTCTTCGTTCCTTTAGCGATCGCAGGCTTCTGGTGGGGACGTAGCGTTGTAGCAGTGTGTGGAGGTAGGAAGGTGCAGAGCCTGTGGTGGATCTGTAAGCAAGCATCAGCGCCTTGAACTTGATGCGAGCAGCAAGGGGTAGCCAGTGCAAAGAGATGAAGAGGGGCGTGACGTGGGCTCTCTTAGGCTCGTTGCAGACAAGACGTGCAGCAGCATTCTGGATCATTTGAAGAGGTTTGATTGCACTTGACGGCAGACCAGCCAGAAGAGCATTGCAGTAATCAAGCCTTGAAATGACCAGGGCCTGGACAAACAGTTGTGTTGCGTGCTCAGTCAGGAAGGGACGGATTTTCCTGATGTTGCAAAGTGCAAATCTGCATGACCGCGCCGTCTTTGAGATGTGGTCACTGAAGGTCAGTTGGTCATCGAAGATAACTCCAAGATTTCTGGCCGACTTTGATGGGGTAATGGTGGTTGTACCAAGCTGTATGTTGATGTCATGTTGAAGAGTAGGAGTGGCAGGGAAGACTAAAAGCTCAGTCTTTGCCAGGTTGAGCTGCAGGTGGTGTTCTTCCATCCACGTCGAGATGTCCGCCAGACAGCTTGAGATTCGTGCAGCTACTGTGGAATCATCTGGTTGGAAGGACAGGTAGAGTTGTGTGTCATCAGCATAGCAGTGGTAGGAGAAACCATGTGCCTGTATGATGGGACCCAGTGATGTAGTATAAATGGAGAATAGGAGGGGACCAAGAACTGAACCCTGAGGAACCCCAGTGATCAGTTCATGAGGTTTGGATACCTCCCCTCCCCAGGCGACTCTGAAAGACCTACCTGTGAGATAGGACTCAAACCACTGAAGCGCAGTACCTGAGATGCCCAGTGACGAGAGGGTGGACAGAAGAATTTGATGGTTTACGGTGTCGAAGGCAGCAGATAGATCCAGTAGGATGAGAACAGATGATTTGGAGCCAGCCTTAGCAATCCGCAGGGATTCCGTGACAGACAGTAGCGCAGTCTCTGTTGAATGGCCGCTCTTGAAACCAGATTGGTTGACGTCCAGATGGTCGTTCTGTGTGAGGAAGGATGACACCTGGTTGAATACAACTCGTTCAAGTGTTTTTGATATGAATGGTAGGAGAGAGACAGGTCTGTAGTTGTCCACGAGTGATGTGTCTAGCGTGGGTTTTTTAAGCAGTGGGGTTACTCGAGCCTGCTTGAATGTGGTAGGGAAAGTGCCTGTGTGGAGAGACGAGTTAATGATGTGTGTAAGTGCTGGTAAAAGAGTGGGAGAGATGGCTTGTAGAAGGTGTGAGGGGATGGGGTCTAGAGGGCAGGTGGTGGGATGAGTGGAGAGGAGAAGTTTTGATACTTCTGCCTCCGTGAGAGGGGAAAAGGAAGGGAAAAGATTAGTGGATGAGGAGGGGCTGAGTTCCTGTGTGGGTGGTGTAGAGAACTGGCTGCTGATGGAAGATGTCTTGTCGGTGAAGAACTTGGCAAATCGATCAGCAGTTAAAGATGTGGTGGGAGGTGGTGGAGGGGGACAGAGGAGTGTGTTGAATGTCTTGAAGAGTGAGCGTGGGTTTGTAGCGCCGTTGATTTTGTTGTGGAAGTATTAATTGTCCATATAAAGGACAATTAATTCTTTCTACGGACTTATTCAAAGGACTGTTTTTTTTTGTTGTTGTTGTTTTTTTTTTGAAAGACTGAACACTCAAGTCAAATTGAATTTTGGGAATTTCGATTGTATTTCCTTAAATTATTGTTGTTCAATAGTGTTATTGTTTTTGTAGGTTGCCTTTTGGGGTGTTGATATTTGACACCAACTGCTTACCAAAGACACAAGGGTATATACACGTGCAACAATTGAGTATATTTAATTTCAATAGAGATAAGTGAAACACCGCAATGGATGTAGAGAGTTGAACTTACCTTGTTGAAACCCAAAAGAAAAATTGATACCTAAAGAAACAAAGGAAACAACAGCAAGACTTGAGAAATTTTATTTTTGTCAGAAAAAAGAAATGCACATTTAAATTTTATTTTTGTTCATACAAATTAATGTAACTCACCTGTTGAGTATAAATGCAAATACAAGTGTGTGTGCAAACGAACATTGAGTCTGTTCACTGTTGTTGTGGCATCTTTCTCAGCATTGAATCTATTCTTCTGAGATGCTGGTCCATAGATTGGCATATAACAATATATTAGCCAGAGAGTAAATGCTACACATATTTGTGTAGGCCCCGGGGCCAGCTGTATGCCAGTGCATCCGATTTATTCCCTCGGTCATGGAATAAATCAACTGGCAGTGAGCGGACTCTTAGGAGGCCAACAGGTCCACCTGTGCATCCCCAAATCGGCTCCATATCAGCTGGACTGCTCCATTCCCCCGGGAGCAAGAGCTGTCGTGAGAGTGACAGTTTTCCCTCCACCCCAACTCCTCAATATTGATTATTCCTATTTCTATCCAAGAAAGTCAACCCAGGGCTTATGAATGTTGTTGTTGTTTTTTTTTGTTTTTTTTTTGTTTTTTTGTCTTATCTCAGATGGGGTTATGTTGGGAGATGATATTATGGCTGTGAATGGAAAGCATCTGACAGATGGGACTCATGACTGATGGACAGACCTCAGTGGCTCATTCCCGGAACAGCTGAGGGCCTCATTACATCCCTTAATTGCAACAACCATAGGTGTTGTCTATGGGGTGGATATGTCCTGGAGACTTTTACCAAGGCGTTTATTGTTTATGCACTGTTGACTTTGCCAAAAGCAAGGTCAAGACAGCATAAACAGCAGGTTTGTGTAATTGTGAAATTCTGAGGACTGTTAAGAATTAAATCATTAAATCAAGTGTGTCATCAACAGGCTCAGACAGAAACCGCTGGCAGAGAACAATCTAAAGAATTTTCTGAAGAACACCCAATCTGTTTTCTCACTGACAGGTAAATAGGTCAAACATGAATGAAATCTATGAAATCTATTATGAAATCTACAAAATGTTCTTTTTTGTGTGTGTGTGTGTGTGTGAACTATCCATTTTAACGACGTCTGCTAATTCTCCAGCTACTCCCTCTATTCTTTGACAATCAGTTTTATGTATCCTCATTTCAACGATTTTTAAGGAGGCACGATGTACAAATTCCTTATTCTGACACCATCAACTGCACTGTATAGAGGTTCATTGCTCTTACAGGTAACTTTTACTGACATGCTCTATTCATCATTGTAGTAGTGATTCTCATCTCATTTTGTTGTTTTTCAGACACTGTAATTTCTATACAGACTAAGAAGAGTGAAGATGGCTTACAGAAGAGTAATGCCCATTAGGGAAGATGTAATGCCTGTTAGGGAAGGTAAGTAAAAGTTTATGAATTGTTTTTGACCAATAAAGTTCAATCAAAATCTCTCAGTCTTCAGTTTACATGCTTAATGTTGCGGTATTTGACACAAGCCTGTGCAAAACCATCATGTAACTATTACATTTGTAATTCTACAGAAGCAATGGCGGAAAATCACCTCAGCTTCTTTGAGGAGCTTCTTCCATCAGCTGATCGTTTGGCTTTGCTCTACAATCTCTCTTATCTCTGTTTGGCTAAGTTCCCCAAGTTGGAGAAAGTTCTTAGAGACTGCGCTGTTGAAACCCAGAATCTTTTTGGCTCCTCTGAGGCTCTTCTGCAGAAGGTAAAATCAATGTTCTTCTGAATTTTCTCTTATTAAAGTCAAACTAAAGGGTTTTTTTTATTATTATTAATTAATCATTGCTGTGTTAACTTGCACACAACAAGTGACTTTTTTTTTAAATGACATAATATTAATAATTAATGTACTCATATATATATATATATATATATATATATATATATATATATATATATATATATATATATATATATATAAATTTCACTGTAATAACTTAATTTTCATTTCATGCACCATTGAATAAGAACAGTTCAAGGTCATGCAGGTTTTCATGAGTTTTATAGATTTTTATACTTTAGGACAAGAGAGAAATATATTCTTTGAAAATTTTACATAATTTCATTTTCAGTATAAAAACAATTTATTGAACCGTAATGAAAATCAATTGAATTTATTTTTATTCAACTCTTAGATTCTCTGTCTTCTGGTGGAGATAAGGTGAATGATAGTTATATAATACTGATGGCAAATGTCTGACATACTGCTACACATTATTGTTGTATTTGATGCATTTGACTGGTGATAGACAGTACAGTACATATCTCATTAAATGCTAAAACTCTGGTTGTTTTGATAAATGAATATTTTGTAAATACCACCCACATATTTTGGCTTCAAAATGGCAAAAATCACCAAAAGGTGATGACTTTGGGGCATTATTAATTTCATACCTACAATAAACGTAGAACTTAATTATCTAATATAAAATTATTTATATAAATTGGCTGAAAAATGTGATATGGCACATGCAAGAACATGTAAAAATTCTTGCTTTCTTTTAGTGTGTGGACACAAGTAACCAAATGGTTTCCTCACTGTTCCCTCGACTGAAACTCGCTTTTGAAAATAATGAAAACATTCAGTCTACAATGTCTTTGGAAAAAGCAAAAGAATGGATCGCAGAAATTGTTAACAGAGTGGAAGAGATGGTGGACAGGTAAAATTTAGGAAATGTTTCAAAGTGTTACTTTGTCAAAAGCATTATAATATATGAACCCATACAGAACAAAGTTTACTGTGATTGAACTGATGTTAATCTGAAATCTGTTCTCGTCAGATACGAGACACACAACCGTAGTGTGGCTTCCTGCACCAGTGATGTGTTTCTTGAAAAGGCTGAGACAGACAAAAAAACTGCACAAGCTACTAAGGAGATAGAGGCTCTAGAGAAGGTGGTGAGAGATCTTCAGATGGAACTGAGGAAAACCTTAAAGGAAATTGGACAAATTGAGGAAAAGATAAACCAATGTCATGGCAGATCTGCTTCTATGTTTGGTTTCAGTTTCCTCTCTGTCATTGTACCATTTGTTGGATCTGTTCTTAAATCCATTTTTGAATCTAAACCTGCAACAAACCAGGCCAATGAAAAAGCTCAATTGATTGCAAAGAAGTCAAACCTGAAAAGCCAGGAGCACAATATCCAAGTCAGGCTGAATAATGTTCAGCTGAAATTGGCAAACATGAAGACGGAAAAGGGTGAGGATTTTTACAAGATCTCTGTGTGCCAATGGTCTAAAACCTCAGAGTGATCTCTCATAATTAATGTCTGCTTCATATTGTTCCTCAAGGTTCAATACCTGATGCTGCCCATCTGAGTGATGTCCAGAAGTACCTCTATAAAATCCAACAAACTCTGCTTAAGCATAATCTGTTCTGGAAATCAGTGCTAGTGTTTCTGCAATCTCTCAAATGCAAGACCTTTGTTAGTGAATACTTAATTGAGGAGAATGAACTGAAGGAGATTGCGCTGACACACATTGATTTAGCACAAGAGGTAACTTACACATTGAGAAAATGATCAGTTTCAGGTTTATGGCAGTTCATTTCATTGCATTTTCTGTGCTGTGATTCACAGGGTTGGGGAGTAACGAAATACAAGTAACAAGTAACTGTATTTTATTACAGTTACATTTTTAAATGGGTGGTAATCAGATTACAGTTATATCTGAAAAGTATTTTAGATTACCAAAGTGATTACTTTGAATTTTAATGTCATTTAAACAGCAATTGGTGATTCTCTGACTCTAACAGTCTGAAAAAGAGGAGTTAAGTTTCATGTTTTGTGATAGTTGTTTGTGAGTCATTTTATAATTGTAAAAAAGGTCACTGCAGCTTTTTCTCACAATTTGTATTTTCCCTCACAATTGAGTTTGCATTTCACAATTCTGACTTTTTATCACAATTGCGAGATTATAACTTGCAATTGTGAGTTTAAAAGTCAGAATTGGGAGATATAAACTTACAATACTAATTTATTTTTTTTCTTGCATTTGTGAAATTAATATGTGAGTTTATCATAATTTTGACTTTTCTCAATATTGCAACTTTATATCATGCAATTCTGAGGGAAAAAGTCAGAATTGTGAGATAAAAACTTGCAATTACCTTTTTTGTGTTTGTTTCACGATTTTTAGAATTCCAACGTATTCTAAAGTATTTAGATTAAGTTACTAAACTTGAGTAATGTAACAAAATACGTTACAAATTACTTTTTAAAGCATGTATTTTGTAATCTGTAGTGAAATACATTTTAAAAGTAACCTACAGCCCTGGTGATTCATTTTGTACTTCAAATCTTTCAGCATTGGAAGGCCTTTGGCGAATCCTGTCTGAAGGCAAAGAAGGCCTTTAGCTTGCAGAATAAGGATGCATACAAGTTCCTGGAGTTCAACCTATCGGCACTGTCACCAGTGGAATGGAAAAGGTGGTATGACACTGCCAGAGCAGATCTGACCAAAATAGAAACTGCAATAATTAGGGGAAGTCGTGGGCTATAGTTAGAAAGTTGGTCGTGTAATGCAAAGGTCGCAGGTTCGAGTCTCAGGACCAGCAGGTAATGTAGGTGAAGGGAGTGAATGAACAGCGCTCTCTTCCATTCTCATTTCCCACAACTAAGGTGCCCTTGAGCAAGGCAACTAACCCCTAATCGCTCCCCAGGTGTGTGGATAAAACTGCTTGTGTAAAAAAAATATGAAATTAATTAGCATCTTGTCTGTTGTTTGATTTATATAATTGGTGTGGTACTATATGATAAATCAAAGCCAAAATCATGATTAATATTGTATAATTTAAAAAATTTGGGTGTATTGTGCTACAAGCTTCAAATAAACAGATCTCAACAGTCATGTGAAAAAGAAAGGACACACTATTGTAACGATTAGTTTTGGTTTTGTTTCATGTTTGTTTACCATGTGCTCCCTTATGTTATGCCATGCGATTCCCTTGTTTGTCATGTGATCCTGCTATGTGCTCCTTTTAGTCGGTGTATTTAAACCCTCATGTTTGTCTTTAAGCATTGTCCGTGTACCACTGGTGGTGAGTTCATATTGCCAAGCCATGCCATACCATACCATACCATACTATACCATACCATACCATACCATACCATACCCTACCCTACCCTACCCTTGTATTTTGTTCGTTCATATTTGGAGTTAAATAAAGCTGCACTTGGGTTCGCACTGCTACTTGCCTCAGTGGATCTCGTTACACCTATATATAAAAAACAGCAGGTCTTAAAATGAGGTAAATACAACCTCAAATGAGCAACACTTGACATATTACACTGTCATTATTTAACAAAAAAGCCAAAATTGAGAAACCTTGTGTGACAAACTAAGTACACCCTATAATTTTAAGGCACAATATGTAAGATTTTTGGATTAAAATGTCCAAAAAACCACCAGAACAGTGTTATATATTTTGTTGACTTGTGTGCATACATAATCCCAGATGTTTTAAAAGATTTAAAAGTGGTTTTGGTTGAGGGACAGCAGTTTGCACCAATTCTGTAGAATGACCCATAAATTCTGCAGTAGTAGTCAGTTGGTACAAAGAGGCGCTCTCCAAAAATTCTGACCTTAAAAGTTGTAATCACAAGCTCTACAAGGACGTGAACACCTTTTACAAGTTGAAATCTCATAATTACAACATGGCGTGCCACGTAATTGCACCTGTATACTGGCAAACTTCCCTATGCACTTCCCCTTGGAACAATCTCCGCCTTGATTTTGAAGTTCATTCAACTTCGTCAAGTGGAAGAGGGAAGATTATAAATTTACCCACAAGTGATCAAGGGCTTGGGGCATCCCATTAAACCCATTGCAAGGATTCCACCCTTAGTGGGCACTCATCCAGTGTAAGCAATGATGCACATCCCAATGAACGTGACGGAGGGAAATTAGAGGGGGAAGGGCAAAAAAAAAGTTGAGTTAAACAAAGCCTTGGTTGTGTGAAACTGATCAGATTGCACAAGATAGAGGTTCTTGTCAGCGTGTCTCGTCTTGTCTTTTTTTTAATTTTGTTGTCATGGGTAACTTTTAGAATGTTCAGGAAAAAAGTGCATAGAAAAAGATTCATTTTGACTTTCTCCTTTTCATTTAAAATTCTCCTCGCAATATTTCCCCCAACACCCCCCGCGCCCCTGTCAACTTATGTCATTATTATGATTTAGCATGTCATGATTTTGATTAATTGCAAAATTGCATACTCTCTTGAGTAGGTACTTTGAATAAATAATTACTTTGTGACGACTAAAAAAATATGTTCTTGGTATGAACATGTGTTGTATGAATGTAATCTGGTCTGTATGAACAATACATTCACCATGTTGCCCTTATCACATGACCTACCAATGTCATTCACAAATCCTCTCCTGTGGCCTCATGGGATAGTATAGTGTCCATCATATACATACTTCAGAATCTTGCCGGAAGGAGTAGGTCATCTGGGTACTTTTTGCCTACTCGTTTATGAGTACTGTGAATTCAGACATACTACTTTTGCCACACACTGTTTTCTCCTGCTTTATAGGGAAGTATGTGATTTTGGATACAGCCCCTGCATGTTAAGACTTTTAATCATAAAATTTTGGATTAGTATGTCAAAATTAGTAATCTCATATGTTTGTCATTATTATGATTCATCAAAGCATGCTTTTTTTTCTCTCTTGTGTGGGCTTCACAACATAATCCTCATGTGGGATTCACGAGGCTGCGCATGCGCGCTGACTGATGTTGTTTAAAGGGAGTTACATGTCATGGCTCGTGTTGATTATTGCAGATTTTTATGTCCTCAAGCTACTGCATGTTACTATAAATGAGACATGATGAAACCATTGGAAACCTACGCATGCAGATGCTCATGGAAGCAATATCTGTTCTGCTTGTTCCTGCACTACCAGTAATGGCCTGCTGGTGGCAGCAGATAGTAATTGTGCCTTTAAGCATTTTTTCACCATGTCTTTTTGCACATTCTGTGAACCAGTACAGTGATGTATTCCATGTCATGTTTAGCCTATTTACAGGTTTCATATACAGCAACCTGCTATCTGTCTATTATATTTTTTTCCCTTATTTAGTGTGCTACATTTTTTCTTCACCCCTCGTGTGAACGTGAGAAAGCAATCCTCTTTAAATATCTATAGATTTTAAAAATGTAAATATTTTAAATATTTCTGCCGCTCTTATTACAGAAAATTCTTTTCTAACGATAACAGGAAGAATCAATTGAGGGCCATTCCTTATAGTCATTTTGTAAAAAGCATATCATTTAGTAGATATATGTAATGCAGTTATTCACATTCTTTACATATCAAGCATAGTGTTTTGGAAATACATCATACTTTTTTTAGGACATGGCAATAAATATGCATTAACAAAACGCTGTTGACTTCTGATAGCTATCAATTATACTCTCTGTTTTGAACCATAGGGAGGCGGTATGCTGTGCTGTGATGACGACATCCGCTGCCGACGTCCTGATTGGCTAGTTTTCACTGGGAATATCTTCAGCACCTGTCGAATTTGCCCCATTTATCCTACGCGTAGCGAATGATTAGTGGGTCACTTTCTTGTAAGAAGGCAGTAATTTTATGTCCTTTTTTCACAACCTCGAAACCAATATTCATTTCACCAAGTTGATAATATTGATAATTAGAAATTATATTAAAATTCTATACTCCTGGTTTATCGTTAAATGCCGTTGCACGCTGTAAAATCAGCTGCATTTCGGTTACAGTATTCTTCTATTGTGTGATTGATTGACCGTAGTCGCTTTGTTCTGATGCACCATTGATTGTGATTGATTGCTCGCGCGTGTGTACGTGACGAGAGACGACTGGATTAACTGGATTCATCGACCAACTTTCAAATCGATTTGGGAATGTGAAACTATCAGATTCTGTAAAGGCTCTTTTCAGCACCTTGGTTAGTTCCTCTGGGGATAAACTCGGACCATATGGGAAAGACACAGCCGAATTTCAGTTATTTTTTGTTCTTAACATATTCCCGTGTGAGTTAGGCGCTTATTTTTAACGGCAAGGTCTCTGGACTCGAATGTAAATCTTCTTATGAGGTCGCAGTTTTGGGAACAACTGGAATTTCAAGATGATGATCTCGCGCTACAGACCGGTATGCAAATTTCTTTTTAATCAATAGGAAAAGTGGTTTCCGAAATGATATTAGAGTTTTACCTACATGTTTTAAACTAACCTTTAAACATGAAGTGAACATGAAGACTATTTAATTGTGTACTGTTTTTTTTTCTTCTTCCCCCGACTCTATTTTCCAGAGACGAAATTGTTAGGAAAACCATAGCTTTTCAAAGATGCTGTAACTTTTTATGAAACGCTTTCCTTATATGAACATGATGTCGCTTTATACTAAATCTTTGGCATTATAACACGTTTTTGCTTGTGACATGATGCGATAGAATTCAACGGTTGGCAGTGAGCGGAAATGCTGCGCATGCGCAGTGGTTTTAGAATTGATCCTTGTTTAAATGGGATGAAACCCAAAAGAAAACATATACTACAGCCAACTCTCCACAGTAATCATTTCTCTTGGTGTGTGTGTGTGCGTCATATATAATCTTTGATTTACATGGTCCAGTATCTTTTGAAGTGAAAAGAAAAAACTGTTTATATTAATTCTGATTAGGTTTATTCAATTTAATGGCACTTTTAATCAAAATCAGTATGAATTATTACAAATATCTCCCTGACATATAAATAATTAGATGTCTATACAACTACGGTACAGAATTTAATGTATATTGAAAGAAATAATGTACCTTTAGGCCCACTTTTGATTTGATCTGCCGTGTTTTGCAGATTATAGGATCATGCTACTCATTTAATCTTCAGGAAATGCTTCTTTTAGGGGAATTGAATTGGGATTCAGTGGTGGCGTATTTTAAATGTTGCTCTGCTGCATCTGCTGCTCTGGTAAATTTGCATTTTGCATTACTGAAATAACTCATCTATAACACACTACACCTTGACACCTTTGAATAATAGAGATCAGCTTTATCTTCTCACCTCTATGTCATAAGTTTATCACATTATGGCAGGTGGTGGTTTTTGTTGTGGACAGGAATGAGAGTCACAGTCTAGATCTTGTATCAGAATGGGTCAGCTTGTCTACACACAGAAAGGTGCATTTCTTCAAACTGCACCATTGAATTGACACAAAGTTTGACATATTTTGAACTTCCACATTTAATCCTTATGTGGTGTTGAAAACCCTGTAACACCTTTTGTGTTCCCCCGTCAAAAAAGATCAGCCTTTTAAAAATGTACTTATAAATTGCTCGTTATGGCATATTATCACCAGTTTTTTTTCTTTCAATTAGGACAGATATTATTTGTGGATAATTTTGTCAGTATATTTTTTTTGCTAGAAATTGCTAGAAAAAATAGCTTATAAATCACTTGTTATGCTATTTATCACTATATTGGATTAAATCTTTTTGTCAGCTTGTTTTCTCTCAATTAGGACAGGTTTTGTATTTATTTTTGAAACTGATTGATCGTTGGCCTCATTGATCTTAGGTTAAAGGTTATGCGTGTGTGTGTGTGTGTGTGTGTGTGTGTGTGTGTGCGCGTGCACATGTATCCACTCATGCACAGGTCTGAGACCTTTATCTTTGTAAGCACACATGTACATTTGTCAACATGAACATGATGAGGATGGTCCTGAACGCTAAATGGATGGTCATCTCAATGGTCATTTTTGACCAATACAACCTCAGATCAATGAGGACTATAATCAATCAGTTCTAAAAAGAAACACAAAAAATTAAAATTGATATAAAGACTGAATACAACATTTGGTGGTAATATAGCATAATGAGAGATTTATAAGCTATTTTTTGTAGGTAGGAAAAAATTTCCAAAAAAGTACAAAAACTATCCAAAACATTTTGGGAAGTAATTATACCATGTGTGAGCAAAGTCAGTAAGTTTTAGTCCAATGTTTTTGGGGAAAAAGAAAATCCTTTGTGGGTGTAAATGCCATGAACACAACTTAACGGTTAAATATAATGGTCAATAGGTGTATAGTGTGGCAGATAAATCAGAACAACTCAAAATATTTTCTGTTTTGTTTTCTTTTGATTTATTCTGTTTCATATTTGTTTGATTTTCTGTATTTTGTTTGGTTTTTTACAGTTTTGTTTTCATTTGTTTTGTGTTTGTTTTTATTTTGTATTATATTTAATTCATTTTGTTTTTCCCTTTTTATTTTCCTTTTATTTACTATTTATTTAGTTTTGTTCTGTTTTGTTAGTCTTTTCTGTTTTTTGTTTACATTTTGTTTTGTGATTATCAGCTGAGTTTGAAAGCCTAGTTGAATAAAATCTACAAACAGATCATAGAAATTTTCCAAAGTCCAAAATGTTATAATTTTAAGTAAATATTGTGTAATATAAAAAAATGTACTGTCCTTAAATTGTTATATATTGACATTTTGTCAGCCACACTGCTTTCTAGACCAGCATCTGCCTCTGAACAAACCGTATCAATAAACCTCTATGTCTGTTTGGCTTTGTTAGAAGTCCCTTTGTCCTTCAAACGTCTCATCGGTTCGCTTTGGTTTTTGAATTTCCTGACAATCCAACCAAATCAGCCTTTGTTTACTGTGAGTCAGTTCACCGCTCATTAAGTTTGATGTCTCATGGTGTGAACCTCACTGTGACATGTGTGCCGGTTTTTCGATGCTGCCCGCAATGCAATTCTCCCCTCCCTCACCCCTCCGTCACGCTGTCTCTCTCTCTCTCTCTCTCCCTCCTCCTCTCTCCCCTCGTCATTCTCTCATACATACACACAGCCATCCAGCTATCCTCTCACAAGGTCAGCTCTGAGCTTTTGATCACCGCTGCACAGGAAGATCGCATCCCGAGCACACGAACGGAGATGCTTTTTGTTTTTTAATGCCATTAAGCTGCGCTGGTTATTAAAAGCATGTATGTCGGTGGAATCCGATGCAGACGCCCCCCTGTCGGAAAGAAGCTGTTTGGATGTGCTCATCCCATGCAGGACCGGAGCCGTTTTTGTGCTCTACCTGTGCAGTGATTCACTTCAGCTCATATCCTCCACCTACAGCAAGGATGTAACGGCTCCTCTGTGGACAGATTATGCTCTGAGAGGATCTCTTTTAGCTTTTAACCCTCTTCTTGTCCTCTTGTCTTTCTTCTGCCGGATCACCTCAGAGACCCGATACCACCATGTCCTTGGCGTTCTGTGGCAACGACAACAACTCGGCCGCTTACAACGTGGATGCTGGTGTCCTCAACAACGGCTGCTTCCTGGACGCCCTCACAGTGGTGCCGCACGTCTTCCTGCTCTTCATCACCTTTCCTATACTCTTCATCGGTGAGTGTCAAAGACAGGTGAGAACTAGTGCATGTTTGTGACACAATACTGAATGACTGGAGTGACTAAATTTTTTAATTAACTATATAATCTAACTTGAAGATAGATAGATAGATAGATAGATAGATAGATAGATAGATACATTATTTTAAAAGTGTAAGGCACCATTTAGGGTAGTTTTGTTTGTGGAAGGATCAGAGAAACAAACAGGAAATGATTTATGAGCTGAACATTTGGCTCATTCATTACAAAGATAAGCACTGCATAATTGATTTGCACTCAAGTCGTCATTCGCCAGAAAATGTGGTTTGGCAAACCACATAGGGAGACTGGGATAGAGTTTGTCAACCTGCTGTGGGAAACAATTTTAGACAAACAAATGTGACCTTAGTGGTGGAATGTAAAGCTGAAGAGAGTCAGAGAGAGTCGAGTTACAGGAAGGCTGCTGTTCGTCTTGCCATTCCAGAAGAGTCAGAGCAACATTAAACAATCCCACTAATGTCAGAGTGAACTAACCTGCCACCTGCTCTCATACTTGTATTATTAATTTTCTAAATGATTCAGAATCGTTTCTGAATTTATTTTTGATAAACATTATTTTGAGTCCAGCCACTTTGCGCTGAGTTTTTGCTCAGAAAAAAAAGAATAAAAACAGAATCAAAATGAATCAAATTGAATTTTATTATAATAAATATGGAATTATGGCATTATTTTATTATAATGAATATGGAAATCAGTGCCACTTCACTTTGTAAGCAATATCCACTACGTAACCCCTTAGCAACTTTTTTTTGCATGTCTTTTATGTGTATGTTAAAGGTTGAATTCAAACCAAATACTGCTATTCTGCCCATACTACTTCTGAATGGGATGTCAGTTTCTTAAATTGTATGAACATTATGGAAATAAATGATTCAGGTCACTCAAACCATAGGCTGAATGGAAATGGAAGAGTCTTCATGGGGTTACCAATGGAGCCTGCTATCTAGTAAAAAATAAATAAATGAAATTGGTACTGCGCCCATAACAAAATCTTACAGAAAGCTCAATTTTTGAGATATCAACCTAATATTTGAAACACAACTTGATTAGATTTTAGATTTTGGGTTTGATTTTCTTGCAGAGCAAAACAGTTTTGTAATATATACATTTTATGTAAATTATAAGAAATCATATTTTTTTACATTTTCCCAAACTAAAACTAAACTTGTATTTAATTTCTAAAATAATCTGCCAAGTGTCCCCTTTATGGAGACCAAACTTAAGTCTGTGGTCAAAAGTTATTAAGATTTAAAACAAGTTAAGTTGGGGTCTGTTCCCCCAAAATGGGAATTACAGTTAAAGGGTTAGTTCACCCAAAAATGAAAATTTTGTCATTATTTACTCACCCTCATGTTATTCTACACCCGTAAGACCTTTGTTCATCTACAGAACACAAATTATTATATTTTTGATAAAATCTGATGGCTCATTGAGGCATGCATTGACAAGTTCATTTACACTTTCAAATGCACAGAAAGGTTCTAAAGGCATATTTGAAACAGTTGCCATGACTTGATGACTTCAACAATATCTAGTGATTGGCAATTTCAAAACACTGCTTCATGAACCTTCGAAGATTTGTGTTTCTCATGCATAATTGCTCATGTTTCAAGCAATTAAAAACCATCATGGTGAACAGTGAAGCTGAAGAAATAATCCGTTATTTATCGGTTTTAACATATCTGCCAAACATATGCTGGCCAAAACCGATATGGTGGCTGATATATCGTTCTTCCCTTCTTTCATTCACCAAGGATGCATTAAATTGATCAAAAGTGACAGTAAATTCTTTTATAATGTTACAAAATATTTCAGTTAATCTTATATATAAAAAAAATGTTTCCACAAAAATATTAGCACAACTGTGTTCAACTTTGATAGTAATAATAATGTTTACTAAATCAGCATATTAGATTCATTTCTGAAGGATCAGCAAATATACAGCTCTGGAAAAAATTAAGAGACCACTGCAAAATTATCAGTTTCTCTGCGTTTACTATTTATAGGTATGTGTTTGGGTAAAATTAACATTTTTGTTTTATTCTATAAACTACTGACAATTTCCCAAATTCCAAATAAAAATATTGTAATTTAGAGCATTTATTTGCCAAAAGCAACAACTGGTCAAAATAACAAAAAATATGCAGTGGTCTCTTAATTTTTTCCAGAGCTGTATTCCAATAGCAAAAGAAAACAACTTTCTAAAAGAGGGAAAAATATTGAGAGATTGAGCAGTCAAAAGAGAGAAAGATGTCATTTTCTGTCACTCCTTCAGCCGTTGTATTAGAAACTACTAGTATACTGTATACTAAAGCAGCAGTGTTAATTTGTTTTTGTCATTTACTGCCAAGGTGTAATATAACACCAAATAAAGTGTTATGAATGTGTATTAAATTGTGGAACTGTGGAAATGCGTCATCACAGTCTGTGAGAAAGGCCCATTGTTTGGTCAAACAAGTAGCCCTCCCCTCTTCACTCCAAGAGCTGTTTGCGAACACCCAAGGGCCACGGTCAGATTCTGTGTTGTTTACAGATCAACTCTGACTTTATAGAACACCTATTTCATTGATATCTGTCAATACATACATTAGGCTTGCTAACCAAGAATCGCTTATTATTCAGTGTGGTCTGATAGTCCGATTCCAGAAGAAATATCTCTTAAGGCCAATTTATACTGCACCGACAGAGGCAGACTAACACTGACAGTCACCAGATTACAGCACGTCACTTCTCAGACATTCTAATTCCAATTCAGCATGTTCAGTCGACGAAAACAAGCTCTGATAGACGCCAACAGACCTTGACAGGGGAAACACTGATCCAACAAAACTGTCTGTCGTCTGTTGGTATCTGTCGGTGCGGTGTGAATTGGCCTTTATGATTCGTTTATATTTAGTAAATCAGAAATGCATGAATCAGTTGGAGCAGTCTGTTTAAAAACCCTTTCTGAAATAATTAATCAGATTTCTTATTTGTTCGGTTTTGTTGGAATCTAAACAGAAATACTGGAACTATTAGTGAATCAGAATCATTAAATTCCATGCAAAAAAATATGCAATCCATGTTGTTGTTTGTTTCGAATTAGCTTCCCCATATTCTTGATATCTGGTTCTTTTGGATATCAAGGGTAAAATCTTCCCCATTGTTATTGCTACAACTCAGACACGTTGCGTAGATTGTTTTTGAGAGATGATGATAAATGGTCAAACAAATTATTCCTCAAGGATAGTTTGCAACACTTCCTCAGAAATATATTGCTGTAAGCCATGTACCGACTATTCATCATTATACTGTAGGTTGGGGGAGTCAGAGCTCCAAGGTGCACATCCATCACAGCACTTGGCTGCATTTCCCTGGACACAACCTCCGCTGGATCCTCACCTTCATCCTGCTCTTCGTCATCGTGTGTGAAATAGCCGAGGGCATCGTGTCCGATGGGTGAGGTCCATCTTTCTGTTTGTCTGTCAGTATGTGAATCTCATGAAGACAAATAAGAACATGTAGGCCCTTTTTTGTCTTATGGCATTATTTTTGAGTGCATCTACTTTCAATTTTTAATGAAATTCAAATCAAACAATATATAATGAAAGTACACTACTTCTACAACTTATAATAATAATAATAATAATTACATTTAATGACACATTTGTTTCATTTATTTTATTGATTTGAATAGTAAAGTATTTATACCTCATTTTAGTATTTTTATCATTTTATCAGTATTATTGTATTACTGTATTTTTTTAACGTAATAGAATATTATCTTTAATTGAAATTAATATCCTATCATTCAAAAGTATTACACCTTAAATAACAGTTTTCTATTTGAATATATTTTAAATCTAATTTACTCCTGTGAGGCACAGCTCCATTATCAGCATCATTACTCCAGTCTTCAGTGTCACATGATCCGTCAGAAATCAGTATAATATGCGGATTTGCTGCTCAAGAAAGATGTACTATTATTAACAGTTGAGCTGCTTAATATTTTTGTGGAAAATATTACACTTTTGAGTAGAAAGTTCAAAAGAACAGCATAGATATATATATTTATATATATATATATATATATAAAAAATGTTCCCATCCTTGATTCTGATTCGTCAATAGCTGTGTTTTATTCACGATAAAATATGGCTATGACCGCTTCACCCAACGGTGAAGTCTATTACTACACAACACCCTTAGCAACCACGCTTAGCAACCACGCTTAGCAACCACGCTTAGCAACGTAAACTGTTTCATCTCAATTTATTTTCTTCATTGAAGCTTACTGTATTATGTAGAAGAGTATTGTGAGAAAGAGACTGAGTGAGCGAGTTTATTACCTGCATTCAGATTTAGCATTTACCCTCAGGTCAAGCTAATAAAACATCTGTTTAAATGTCCGTTGCAATATCTTATCCTTTTAACAGTTAATGAGTTTTCCCGTGACTGGCAGCTCTAGTCGAAGCAATTGTCAGTTGTGTCTTTTGTTCCGTGTTCACAACAATTCAATCTTTCAATGTAAAAGTCTTCGCTGCTGACTAACACTCTCATAAAGGCAGTCTTTGCTGCTATCTAATGGTGTAATAATGTAACTTCTGTTGCTGTTCATGGTCAGGGACTATTTTTTCCAGCGGAAGGAAGCCATTTACTGATTTTGCTTCATGAAAGTAGCATTGATACTTATTTTTGGCTGTAATATTTATATTGTGCGGTAACCGTTTTATAATAGCAGTAAGGTACTCGAGGATAGTGCTGTATTGTGAATAAGTCATGGCTGAAGGAATTGAAGGTCCGCTTCACGTCATGCCTAACAACGTCCTTCAGCCGAGACTTATTCATGATACAGCACAGCCTGTCATACCTTATTGCTTACATACATATATATATATATATATATATATATATATATATATATATATATATATTCATGAAATGTGACATAGACATGACCTTAACCTATTCATCCATCCTGTATCCTTTGTGGGGGGTGGGGGGTTATTATTGGAAATTTTGATCTATATATAATACTGTCTCTCTCTTTCTCAGGTTTAATCAGTCGGTCCACCTGCACCTCTATATGCCATCATGTTTGGCCTTCATGGCTGCCATCACATCAATCATCTACTACCACAACATAGAGACCTCCAACTTTCCCAAACTTCTGATAAGTATGTGTCGACTTTATACTGTTTTTTGCTTTTTAAGGATTGACTTTTCTGTTATTTGGCTGTGGCATGCACATTTCATTCATAATGCAAATCACTTTTTAAACAGTGTTGTAAAGAATGATTAATTATAAAATGGATATTACAGCAATTTGAATAAGAGGTATATGTACTTTGGAAGAATATTTGAATTGCAACAGCTAAATTCACACAGATTCAATGTTTCTAGAAATCCGACTGCTTTGCAGTTCTACAGTCTCTGTCCCAGTGATGGTTCAATGCTATTTTTAAACTACAGTTTCATTTCCAGAATAAAATAATTTGTTACAATGGCTTCAAATCATCTGAACGTCATCTGAACTCTGAGCTAGATATTAAAGCTTCAGCCCTACAATCACATTCCCTGACTGTAATATTTTCGAGAATGGTCGGGCCTCTTAAAAGACTCTAACCTTATTTATCATCCAGTCTTTGAACATCTGGAGTGAGAAGCCATTTTAAAGTGCCCCTATTATGCTTTTTCTCGGATATTACCTTTCATGTAGTTTGTGATACAGTGCTTGTTGTAAAGGTCTGCAAAGTTTAAAAAAAAGAGCAGATAAATGATTGTCTCCCAAAAGAAAGAACCTATTCTGAACTGCCTGCTATGCGTCGTCAGTAATTCCAGTCTTACTTCCTGCACAAACCTAGATTTGAAATATTTGCATAATGCCAGTCTTCATTGACTGCCAGCGAATAATATCTACTTTGACCCTCAAACGCAATAGTTGTAACTGAGGCCTGGAAGAGTTTAGTTTGTGTTGTTGAGGTGTCAAGAAGACACTGTTTTCTGCACTGCAAATGCAAATACACTTTGATTGCACTTTCAAATGATGAGGCTCAAAATGATACGGGAAAACCAATCATTACTGTTCACTGTGTATCAAGTGCTGAGGAAGAGCCGGAGCTGAAATTATTGATTATGAGTGTTCTGTTTCCGACACACGCTGTAAGTGATATACCAATTAGAGCTGAGTAGACCAATCACAACAGACTGGGGCATCTGACCAATCAGAGCAGAGTGGACCAATCATAACATATTGGGCCATCTGACCAATCAGAGCAGAGTAGACCAATCACAACAGATTAGGGCATCTGACCAATCAGAGCAGAGTGGACCAATCATAACTGTGACGAGCAGGGCGGGCAGGAGCCGTGAGGGAGAGCATGAGGCCGGTGACTCAAGAGATAATGAGTGGAATCTTCGTGAGGTTAATCTCCGTGAGGAACTGCTGCCATTTTACTTTCGTTTTATTGTTTGTTTATTTATTTGATTAAAATTACGTTGAATGTTCGACGGTTCCCGCCTCCTTCTTCCTGTACTTAATAACTGTGTTACAATAACATACTGGGCCATCTGACCAATCCGAGCAGAGTAGACTCTCAGAAAGGAGGGGTTTAAAGAGAATCCTTTATCAAACCGTTTCAGATACTCCGAGAAATGAGGTTATGCTGTAATGTATATTATGAGAAAATTAAAGTGCTTGACCTTCACCTTGACTGCATGTAAACCTATTGTAAGAGACCATTAGGGACCTTTAAAATAGCACAATAGTGACACTTTAAAGTTTTGCATGCTGAGCAAAACCAGTGGAGACTGATGCCTCTAGTATTAGTAATTCCTTTACTACTTGTACTAATGTGTATAGAGAATGTGATGTCATATATGATTATATTTACTGCCAATGTCTTTTTTTTTCTTTCACAGCTTTGCTGATTTACTGGGTTCTGGCATTTGTCTCTAAAACAATCAAGTTTGCCAAGTACACGGAGCATGGGATCGGCCTAAGACAGCTGCGGTTTGGGATCACTGGCTTACTGACCCTGCTATACGGTCTGCTGTTGGCTGTGGAGATCAACGTCATCATGCGGAGGGTAATTATTGTGTGTCTGTGATTGGTATTCTTTGTTGTTGATTCCCCCTCATTTATTCTTCAGCCTCTGGCCGTGATTTTCCTGCTATATACTCATACTGCAGTCTCAGATAATATAAAAGTCTGCTCACGTCTGCTTTATCATCCTGACAGACCCCGGGGAGTTTGGGATGCTCTGAATGCAATCCGATCTTTAATCTGGGTTTTACAGTTTTATCTGTCCGAATACAGACTCTCTACTCTCCCTCATGTCTACCTCCAACTTTTTCTTTTTCTTTCTGTGAAACACAAAAGTAGATATTTGGTAGAATGTTAAAGCTGCATAAATGTGGTCTTCTGAAGCGATTGAAATGTTAAAATGTTATGTTAGACTTAAGGAATTCATATTTAATTATGACAAACAACAAGGCATCTCATAATAACTGCAGTGTGATGGTGCAGAGAGTTGTGTTATGATTTTTTGAATTGTCATAATATGGATTAGAAACAGAATTTTCTTCACAAGGATGTTTTCATGACAGTTATTAAAACGAAGAACTACAGTTGGATTTATCACATTGTTTTCAAAGCAAATGTTGCTTCATGCTTCCATTTATTCTTCCATTTTTCCTGTTGTCGAGTGCGTGGATTATGAAAGTGAATGGGTATCTGTATACTGTATCCAGTGTAGACAGTGTCAGTGTAGGCAAGCAACTGAACACCAGTGGGCGGAGTCTATAGTGCGATGATGTAAAACTATTTGTCAGTATCTTGCTCTGGAGGCAGGCATATGCAAATGTATTTACCCATGTGGCATCATAAATCCCACAATATCCAAAAGAGTCATTTTTGGAGCTTGATTAAATAAATGTATTGTTTATAATGAGGAGGACATTTTAAAGGGTTAGTTCACCTACAAATGAAATTTCTGTCATTAATTACTCACCCTCATGTTGTTCCACACCCATAAGTCCTTTGTTCATCTTTAGAACACAAATTAAGATATTTTTGATAAAATTTGATGGCTCAGTGAGGCCTCTATTGCCAGCAAGTTAATTTACACTTTCAAACATGTGAGAACAGTGGTTCAATCTCAATGTTATGAAGCGACAAGAGTACTTTTTGTGCACCAAAAAACAAAACAAAATAATGACTTTATTCAACATTATCTAATGATGGCCGACTGCTTCAGTGTTTTGAAGCTTTACGAATCTTTTGTTTCTAATCAGTATTTCGGATCGCGTATCAAACTGCCAAAGTCACCTGAACCATTGAAATTTCAAAACACTTAACGAAGCCTCATTTACTGAAATCACATGACTTTGGCAGTTTGATTCACGCTCCGAACCACTGATTTGAAACAAAAGATTCGTAAAGCTTCGAAACTTCATGAAGCAGTGGATCACTAGATATTGTTAAATAAAGTCGTTATTTTGGTTTTTTTGGTGCAGAAAAAGTATTCTCGACGCTTCATAATATTAAGGTTGAACCACTGTAGTCATGTCAATTGTTTTAAATAGTACTTTTCTGGACATTTGAAAGTGTAAATTAACTTGCTTTCAATAGAGGTCTCACTGAGCCATTGGATCTCATCAAAAATATCTTAATTTGTGTTCCAAAGTTGAACGAAGGTCTTACTGGAGTAGAACGACATGAGGGTGAGTAATTAATGAACTATCCCTTTAAGCTATGAGACTTGCAGGATGTTTTAATGGTACAAAGACCTTGAACATGTCAAAAGATCAAGGCAAATTTGATTTCTCTTGTCATGACCCCTATAATTAAAGAACCATTTCAGTTTTTGAATTGGCATTTTCTTTCATGTACAATTTATGGAACAATTTTAACAAGGTTTCCTCATGTTTTCCTTCAGCGATATATGTGTTTTGCATACGCCCCTGAAGTGAAGCCACCGGAGGATTTACAGGACCTGGGGGTTCGATTCCTGCAGCCGTTTGTAAACCTACTGTCCAAAAGCACATACTGGTGGATGAACACCTTTATCACTTCAGCACACAGACGCCCTATCGATCTGAAGGTCATTGGCAAGCTACCAATCGCTATGAGAGCTCTAACTAATTACCTGAAGCTCCGTGAGGCCTTTGAAGCCCAGAAGGTACATTTTAAGAATCTGTTGTAGTTTTTTACTTTATTTTCCTTTATTTCCAAAATTCCTTTATTTTCTGTCGCAATACAAGGATGTGACACCAAACAGTGAGTAAAACAAAATTAGCATCATTAGTAACATTAGTATTTACATAGTATTTTACTATTATAGAGTGCTGCAGTGATGACGTATTTTCATAGGCCAACCTGTAATTTAGCGTCACTCTGGTTCCCTTGACAAAAATCCAATATGATTTTTTCACTGGCTTTTGATCATTGCAGAAAATAAGCTCTTTGACCAGTAAAAGTTTATGGTTCTTACACATTTTGTTTATCATGATCATTTTTACAAATGAACACAACTTTTATGAAATTTGAAGGCAAAATATAATCAGCAAGATGTAGAAAGCTAAATGTAGGCTACAAACAATCTACACCACGGTCACATGACTTCAGAGTCACAATCATTAAGCTTCCAACAGCTCTTTCAGTCTTTATAACATTTGAGTTATAATAGTTTGCATGAGTACGATTATAAAGTCAACAAGGCTGTGGATGCAAACTAGTGAGTTGACGAGTTTACCTTTTTGATATGATGGTTGTTTAATGACAACCTCTGTAGTCGCATCCCAGCTAACAAAATATGTTCTAACAATATTTTGCGTTATTTCTGAATGTTCTCTGAACATTCAAAACATTCAGTTTTTTAAACATTTTTTTTAAATATTGGTTATTAGCAACTGCCTTTTTCAAGACAATCAAAAGCTTTAAAAAAATCACAAGGTGGTATTATTGATTTATTTGATAATGTAGTATAAAACATAAAAATACCTTAAGTTTGGGTTCACCACAGACCTTATTTAAGGTATTTAACCAAAACCATTCAAAAACCCCATTGACTTCAGGACGAGGGAAATGGAAGTGCTTAAATTTCTGGGTTTTGGCCCATAAAAATACATCATCCCTGCAGAACTGTATTGTCATTTCTTTTTATTCAGAACAAGGGTAAGAAAAATAATCCTTTTTCTGTTTGAAATTTTGTTTCTGTTCAAAACATTTTTCTTACCCCATTGACAGATAATTTTGCTAGTTTTAAGCAAAGATTTTGATTCCCCAAAAATCCGCACAAGATCCTATTTTTTCGCATCCATTCTGAGTCACTTCCAAGTGTCGTTTTAAATCAGATACATATCCAACATCTGAATATCTGACTTTGCGTCTCACATGTATAAATCCAATTCCTCTTGGAATTCCAAGCCAACACAAGGCGAGGGCAATAGGTTTGCCCACGAAGATAAACTTAAAAAAAAAAAATTTACAATTTGTAAAATTTACAGTAAAAAAATGGCAGCTGTAGTTACCAGAACATTACTGTAAAAAATACAGGGTTGTACAGGACAGAAGGTCTATTTTACAGTTCAAAACCATATTATTTAAAGGTTTATTGTAATAGTTACAGTTCATAATTGTTTACTTTACACACTGTAAAAAAAACTGTGAAATTTACGGTAAAAAAGGCGAAAATACATAAAATGTGAAGTGTCCCGCAGGGAATTGTGGGAATGGTTTTTCACTGTAAATTGTCCAATTAGTTGTTATTTTTCACTTCAAAAAACTGTAAATTTAACAGTGCCATAAAATGACATTAAATGTACCATTAGATCTATTACAGTTATCCACCGTATATAGTACGTAAACTTTCTGTAAACCAGTTAACTGTTTTCCACCGTAGCATTTTTACAGTCTTTTACGTTAAAATAACAATAATTTTTACAGTGTAGCTTTTTCATTTTAATAACATGGACATTCAAAAAATTAATTTTGCCCGGGGATTAATTTAAACACAGATTTCAGATACCAGTTGTGTCTAAAGAGAATGTAAAATGTGTGCCGAGACCAGGATTGAAAACCCTCATCCTTATTCTTGTTTTGGTGCTCCATATATATGAAAAATTCTGTGTGTAGTATATATACTGCAGAAATAGTGCTAAAATAGTACTGTATTTCATCAATTCATACCTCCTCTAATCGAAGACTCAGAAATGAGTGTTTAAATGCTTTCACACACACAAAAAACATTTTCAGTGGTCTATTCTCTGTGGATTTGGGGATGGCGGCTCTCTCTTTGATGATGTTGAGGATGACGATGAAGTGAAAAGTCATGTACGTCACACACCACAGCAAGACAGATGTGGAATACTACTTAAATGAGTGGACTTGTCTTCAAAGCACTGAAAGACGGAAGATGATCCTTTTGCGCTGTGAACACAGTGACATTTTGACCCTCAGTGGGGTGAAGGACCTCTGGATCTTTGTGCTTACGGAAATAAAAAGCATGAGACATCTGCAGTTACTGTCACGGTGTGGTTGCAGGAAGGAGCGCACGGAGACAGAAGACTGAATTAACAAAGTATTTTAATATGTATCAAACACGGTACAGACAGGTTTAACCACACTAAGCAACGTTAATGACAAACAATGACTGGACTGACACAGAGGGAATATATACTCTAGAGAACAAGAGGATAACGAGTAGGGCACAGGTGACATACATGATTACCAACAAGACACAGCTGAAGACAATGGACTAATAATGAGATGACAAACTGAAACTCAAAACAAAGACCATGTGACAAATGACAGGACTAGAACTCAAAACAAAGACCATGTGACAAATGACAGGACTAGAACTCAAAACAAAGAACACGTGACTAAAGACAGGACTGGGGAACAGAAACAGACAGACACAGATAGAGATCCTGACAGTTACATGTTTGTGCGTTCAGCTCCAGGTAAACAGATATTGTGACAGTTCTCATGTGCGGCATGAGTGCGTTGTGACATCGATCACGTGTCATGTGATGATGTGACTCCATTAGTAAAGGACAATATAAATGCTACATATGATTGACATCCTCTAATGTAATAGTTATGGTTAGCATCAGATCTGGCTTTGTTCTGGTCCAATCAATTCCCAAATTATAAAATCAATCCATTCTCATTGACTTAATGAAATGTCACACCTTGTATGTCATATGCAGTAATTGAGCACAAAGATAACAAAACACAAGAAAGTTCCTAATAAGAGAAAAATATGTGCCACCTGTTTCACTAAGTAGCTGTTTAGTAAGGGGAAAAAAGCTAAATCTAAACAGTATTTTAAGTCATTGTGCCTTCAAAGCAAAGATTGCTACTCGATGTAGGCATCACCATAATAAATGTCATCTGTGATACCTAATTTTATTTAAATTGCATTGCAAATTACACATTGCAAATTGCAAATGAAGCACGCAAAGTCCTTGTGTATTGCAACAAACTCAACTTTGTGAAAAAGAAGTGTGCTTAATTGAATTGAACGTCAATGTACGCTTGTAGTGTTTATCAGATCTTAAAAGTGTAGATTTTTGTAAAAAATTGTACTTGCAGGTAATATAATATTAATGAAATAAAATGCCACTTAAATGAAGAGAGTACACTTTCATGACTGTTTCTTAACACACTTAAGGACACTTTTCAAAACACTTTTCAAGTTAAAAGATTTACTTCAAAGTACATTTTAAATCATTATGTTTTAATGGTCTTTTGTTTTGCTTTGAAGAATACACTTATTTTGATGCGTTGACTAAAATAATAAAGCACATAAAAAATATAACCAAAGTATATTTTAGTTTACCATAGATGCTTGTCTGTAAATTCAGCAGTAACCTTGAATCATATTTCAAAGACAATAATTAAGTAATTAATTATGTAATTAAGAAATTGCAAATAAAGATGGTCAAAATCACTCTAAAGTTAAGATAATTGCATTTTATATAAATTTCAACTATAATATGTTTTTCATTTAATTGCAATAAATATGCAATTAAGTGTCTTAAAACACTGCATTCAGTTTGCACTGAACTATGTTCTTTTAAAATAATTATTTACATAATAAGTACTCTTTTTAAATAATCCAAGATTATGGAGTCGAGAGAAATGTCTATAAATATATAATATAAACGGTTTTACAGTATTTTTACAGTTTTTTGTGTTTTATTTCTATTTCTATTTTGTGCTTTAAGAATCTTATAGTTAGCTTAGCGACATGCTAATTCAAATCTTGGAATCCAAATTCACAAGAACAATTGCTGGAGTTGCTGCCTATGTCCTTGAGGGGGCTGAATGCGAGCATTGTGAGAGTTTCTCTTCTCTTTCTTTGATAGATGATTTGTGAGCTGTATATGGATCCATCTCTCACTCGTTTCTGAATTTGCCTGCGTCACATTCGTTTCTGAATTCACCTGTGTCACATTCACTGTTTTCAAAAAGAAATTTTGTTGTAAATTGAATAATTTAGGTGCATTCAAGAAAATCTTCATTCTATTCATATCTGTATCAATGTTATTATTGTTTGCTAAAACTAAAACTGTTAAAAACATTTGTTAATTGAGATTAGGCTGAAGGACATACAATTACTAAAAAATTTAACTAAAATTAAAAAGGAAATACGTAATATAAAACGCATAGTAATAAAAACTTAATGCTAAAAAAGTCCTGATCTGTCATTATTTTTCTGTTATCACTTCAGAGGCCTCAAGGCTCTCATCCGCAGGGGTCCAAGTGGATCTGGACGGCTCTGCGACAGGCTTTTGGAAAACCTCTTCTCCTCAGCATCACCTACCGTTTCTTGGCAGATCTTCTTGGCTTTACCGGCCCACTCTGCATCTCAGGCATCGTGCACCATCTCAGTAAAGAGAACCAAACCATTCAGCCACCGGTAAGAATATTTCAAAAATGTCTTTTGAACCCATTTGAGTCACATTGAAACAACCAAGAATTTACACAGAAGTGTTGTCGGTCCAAAGGTAAAAGCACCATTGACACTTGAGTTGATTTTATTTTTTCCTTGTGTTGCTTACTCACTAGTCAAGAACATGCAGTTTATTCTCTGAGGTTTTTTGAAGGTAAAATTAGAAAGCGTTGCAGTGAGAGACTCACTTCAGGTCATGGCTGCGCCTTTTCATGTAACATTTTCATCTTGTGTTACAAAGCATTTTATCACCATGCAGCCGTTATCAATTATTAAAAAGTTGAACAGCATTCTGTCTGGCTCTAGGATTTCGGATATTGGCCTTTATGTGATGTAATCTTCTTCACTACATAGAGTTAGTGATGGCAAAACACTGATGTGAGGTGAATGAACACCATGGCCATCATGTACTTGTATGCATGTATTTATTTATTTATTTAATTTTGATGGATGGATGGAAGGATGGATGGATGGTAGCCATTTGCTCCATGGGGAAAGTTATTGTCATACACTGTGTAGTAAGTAGGGCTGCACGATATTGGAAAAAACTGACATTGCAATATTGAGTTTGATAGCTCTATTTGGAAAGAATTACAAAATTACAAGAATTACAAGCATAGATAAATATAATAGAACAAAGATATGAATGAAATAAATAGTGCTTTTTATTTTGCAGGTAAGTATAACAGTATTCAGGTACAGAAATAGAATAATCAAAATTAAAATAACACTGAATAGTCTCACTGTATAAATTAAACATAATTAATCTGTGTTAAAACTTCAAAATTCAAAAAAAATTCAAAAAGTCTTTTGTTTGATTAACCTTCATGACTCAGAAAACATTCACTTTAAGACCGAATGCTAACCCAAAATACTGTTACAAATCCGATTTTCTTTCTCAATTGTTTCATTCACCTAAGCCATAATAAATTGTGTTTATGAGCCAATGTTTTACGCACATTTTGACATTTTTTGTTTGTTGCATTTTGACATTTTGTTGTTGCATGTATGTGCCCGTTCAGGCACGAATAGATGCAGAAGAGAACGGCATTCAGTGTTCACGTGCATCTGCACGGCTCTGTATGTGTGCGCGCACATATAACAGTTGTACGTTCAGAATTGAGTTCTCTTTTGAGTCTTTGTACGCTCAAATGTGCAGCTCTAGTAATGAGTGCATGATCAGAAAGGCTAACAAAAGGAGTCTTTAATGGTAAATTCCACTAGGAACATGTAGGAGAATCACATGGAAAAAGAACAGAAAATAACCACTCTTAACATAAACAATAACGTACAATGAAACAAAGGAAACTGAGGGCTTAAATACAAGGGCGAGTAACTAGGAACATACATGTTACAGTTATCCCATGTTTTTTTATTATTATTATATTTATAATATATTTGTAATATTTATTTGTGTGTGTATATATATATATATATATATATATATATATATATATATATATATATATATATATTAAATGCATTATAAATAAACATAATACATCCATAATATATTATGAATATGAATATCTGTTATTGTAATTGTATACAATTTATTAATTACAATTTCTTTTGGTAATATTTTGGATATTTTGTAACTCTTACTGATAATAATTTACTTAGTCTACAATATATAATGAATTATATTTAAATATATACTTAATGTAGTATTATTTCCTCTTTTAAAAATCCTTTTTGAAAAGTCAAAAGTTTCAAGAACAAAATTCTAAATCTTTTTTGAGGGGACACACTTCTGCTGAAAGTAATAAATGAATGTCTTGATTTTTTTTTTAGAAATATGGCATATTCAAAGATGGCTTCTAATAGAGAAAACAAACATGTTGTTCAGGGTCACGGTTCTGTCATTTTTCATATGCATTCAGAAATTGTATTCATTTGCCAGTGGCAAATTTATTTAGATGGTTTCATTTTGCGGATTTGTATAGCAGTGATTAAATTACCTTCAATTAAAAAAAAAGTTGTCTCAAATGCACTAAGGAGACTTATTGTTCTATCAGCTGTGTTTCTTTTTCATTGGTTTAATTGTCTTATTGTTGCTGCTCTAATCTTTAATTACATTATATATTTCGTATAATATAGTTATAATTAGTTTCATGTACTCTCTTTTTAGAGGGAGATTGCTGATTCGTGACAGGATAGTGCTGCTCTCTGCCTAACTAAACTGACATATGTAAAATACAAAGGATTGTCAAGGCTTGTTAAGCTTGGAAGCTAAATGGTTTGGTGTGTTGCAGGTGAAGCATCTTGGAATGTACTTCATCTCCTCCCAGGAGTTCCTCGCCAATGCTTACGTCCTAGCCGTGCTCCTGTTCTTCGCCCTGCTCCTCCAGAGAACTTTCCTCCAGGCCTCCTACTACGTTGCCATCGAGACTGGAATCAACTTGAGAGGAGCCATACAGGTCAACCCAACTGCAAATAACAGGCAATGACTTCAGAACCTTAGACTGTCCAAGTCACTTAAAATAATATGATATTCCTTTTTACTTCCAGACAAAGATCTTCAATAAAATAATGCGTCTCTGCACCTCCAACATGTCCATGGGGGGAATGACTGTGGGCCAGATTTGCAACCTTGTCGCTATAGACACTAACCAACTGATGTGGTTCTTCTTCCTGTGTCCCAACCTGTTCGCAATGCCAGTTCAGGTAAGCCTGAGGTTCCAGTATGTATATATATATATATATATATATGGACTTGAGTTCAGTATGCATGATGGGATTGCAACCATACCGTCACACAACTGCTCACCTTCTCATTTAAATGAAGGTTTGAAACCTTCTGTTGTCTTGGCCGAAAGTGGTATTCCATCACATGATTTGTTATCTGTACTTGACCCATATAGGAAGAGATTTTGCTTTCAAGTCCAACACGTCCAATCCCAGCAAAAGTCAAATTGATTTTGAAGTAATATCTAATCTTAACTAGACTATTTTAGAGATTGGATTTGGCAATTTGTTTAGATGACATTCGTAATGTAAATTTATGCAAGAACATTCTTTACTTCTTTCATTCACGCATATTTTTAAACAGGTTCTGTTTTTTTATCTGCATCAGAATGTACAAGGAATGCAAACACAGAACTCAATGTATATAAGTAATAATTCAATAATTTCTTTTAACACTTTATGTATGTAATCTTACATGTTAAAAAAAAACATTTCTAGTAATTAGTTGTTAAGGGTTAGTTCACCCAAAAATAAAATTTCTGTTATTAATTACTCACCTTCATGTTGTGGGAGAAAAATTAAAATTAAGATATTTTAATGAAATCTGAGAGTTTTTCTCGTCTTTTATCTCCCATAGAAAGCATCAGACCTTGAAGGTGGTATTGTTTCATTGGTTTCTATGGAAGATAAAAACTACTCTCAGATTTTATCAAAAATATCTTAATTTGTGTTCTGAAAATGAACGAAGGTCTTATGGGTTTGGAACAACATGAGGGTGAGTAATAACTGACAAATATGTCATTTTTTGGTGAACTTTATTGAGTCATTTTTACCTTTTTTTCCCCCTCAACAAGCTCGCTCATAACTTTGAATAGCATAACATGAGTTGGTTACACGGATGGATTTTGAGCTGAAGAAAATGAAATGTAAAAATGTTGCAAACCCACTCAGTATTCCTCTCACTCCTCCTGCTATTGAATGTTTCTCCTGAGGTTAGACAGTGTGAAACATCAGATATCTCTGCAAGATCTATTTTTAGTCTGTGTATGACAGTATTTTTGTCCTCGAAATCCTCATCTTGTAAAATGTAGTGCCACTTGACGAAATCTGTTTGTTTTTTTTGGTCACTTGAATGATGAGGATTTAAGTGTCCTCATTTAAATAAAAATGTACTCATGTGTGAAAGGGCATAAATTCATCAAGGCCAATAATTAAGTCACCAGCTTACTCTTGAAATAATGAGAGTCCTAGAGAAGATTTGTTGTGAAACAGATTGTGTATAAAATCTAATTAATCACAAATTAATCAGATTTGGCTGAGAAATTACCCCCAAAAGATACCTTACAGTCATTATTGTGTTAAATTAGAAAAGCATCAAATGGACATTACAAAAAGTAGCTTTAGAAATAAGTATTTGATTTAATTCAACAGAGAATTTATTTCACAAACTTTTAGGCTCAATGGCCATGATTTTTTTCAGAAGCTGCATCTGAATTGGTAGATATAAAACAGTTTGGTTCCCAACATTCTTCAAAATATCTTCTTTTATGTTGTGAAAAAGAAAGAAACGAAAGCGCATGAAGAATACAGAGCCATCTGCTCCTTAATCGCTCTCGTGGTACTTTGATGTCATACAGCGGTCGTCTTCTCAGCGCCACTTCAAATTCATGCAGAAACAAAACACTGATGTGTGTTGCTCGGAGACGCACAACAGTACTGCTCTGGCTGCCTTTTGGACTTTTCATTTGTCACATGTCTTCCTTTGTTCAGTTTTTCCCAGTTGTCTTAGTAACAGATTGATCAGTGTCCTCAGTTCAGGTGTCTTGTCAATTAGTCTCATTTGCTCCTCTGTTTCCTTTGTATAGAAGTCCTTAGTTTCAGTCTGTTCTTTGCTGCTGTTGATGTTATTTTGATTGTTTGTTTGGTTATTTCTCCTAGTTATTTCCACTAGTTGTTTGAGTGGTTTACTGAATTAAATGTTCTCCCAAAGGATTTCCTTTGTTGTTCGTTCTACCACAGACGCAACACTGGCTTTATAAGTAATATTTTTGTTGGACAAATTGAGCATAAACAGAGAGTATTGTGTGTATGTCACAATATTAACTTCTTTTTTATTTGCACTCACACGATTTGAGATAAAAACAGCTCTGACATTATGCTTTACATATATATATATATATATATATATATATATATATATATACACTATATATATATACACTTGATACACTGCCGATTTTGCAGGTTTGCCCTCTTACAAAGCATGTAGTAGTCTGTAATTTTTATCATAGGTACTCTTCAACTGTGAGTGACGGAATCTAAAACAAAAATGTAGAAAATCACATTGTATGATTTTTAAGTAATTAATTTGCATTTTATTTTATGACATAAGTATTTGATACATCAGAAAAGCAGAACTTAATATTTGGTACAGAAACCTTTGTTTGCAATTACAGAGATCATACATTTCCTGTAGTTCTTGACCAGGTTTGCACACACTGCAGCAGGGATTTTGGCCCACTCCTCCATACAGACCTTCTCCAGATCCTTCAGGTTTCAGGGCCATCACTGGGCAATATGGATTTTCAGCTCCCTCCAAAGATTTTCTATTGGGTTCAGGTCTGGAGATTGGCTAAGCCACTCCAGGACCTTGAGATGCTTCTTACGGAGCCATTCCTTAGTTGCCCTGGCTGTGTATTTCGGGTTGTTGTCATGCTGGAAGACCCAGCCACGACCCATCTTCAATGCTCTTACTGAGAGAAGGAGGTTGTTGGCCAAGATCTGGTGATACATGGCCCCATCCATCCTCCCCTCAATACGGTGCAGTCGTCCTTTCCCCTTTGCAGAAAAGCATCCCCAAAGAATTATGTTTCCACCTCCATGCTTCACGGTTGGGATAGTGTTCTTGGGGTTGTACTTATCCTTCTTCTTCCTCCAAGCACGGCGAGTGGAGTTTAGACCAAAACGCTCTATTTTCGTCTTGTCAGACCACATGACCTTCTCCCATTCCTCCTCTGGATCATCCAGATGGTCATTGGCAAACTTCAGACAGGCCTGGACATGCGCTGGCTTGAGCAGGGGGACCTTGCATGCGCTGCAGGATTATAATCCATGACGGCGTAGTGTGTTCCTAATGGTTTTCTTAGAGACTGTGGTCCTAGCTCTCTTCGGTCCTGCCGTGTAGTTCTGGGCTGATCCCTCACCTTCCTCATGATCATTGATGCCCCACCAGGTGAGATCTTGCATGGTGCCCCAGACAGAGGGAGATTGACCGTCATCTTTTTTTGCTCTATGTTTTGCATACTGTATATATATATATATATATATATATATATTAATTACAGTAAAAAGTAACACGCTACAATTATTAACGCATTTAACGCACTTGACCTATGTGACAAATATGATGCCGAGCAACAACTCCTTGAGCAATGATGCCTATAGAATACAGTTAGATGCCCCTAAAAATCAATATATGGGGGCAAAAATGCCCCTGTATGAGTTTTTGTGTCATATTTACATCATATGATATAGTGAAGATAGAGCACAAGTAACGAGTGCATGTCACACGAGTGCTGTTTTTCTCCCGAATAGCACAAGTGCAAATCCGATACTGATTTTAAACAGTTAATAAAATCTGTATCGCAAGTTATGTTGTGTAATTTTAGACACAATTCTGTCTGTTTTTTCCCACTTTTGCCTACGAAAAATATAAAGACAAAGCAGAGCTATTCGTCTCAGAGCAACAAACAGCAACAATTGAAGGACAACTATTGAATGAATCAATCGTGTGAACCAATGATTCAATGGACCATTCATAAAGATAACCGTTTAGCCTGCTTCCTTTTTTGCCAAATATATGTATAGATAGACAGACAAAACCACATTCGACTCAAGTCTCACAAACATGAAGTGTCAGTTAAGACTAGGAAGTTAGTGCCTACGTTGAGCATGGCACGTACTCCGCTCTTGGGGTTTCTCCTGGCTGCCTTTGTGAAAACTTGATTAGTTCCCTAAGGCTCCTTCTTTATTTTCAGTGAATTTTTTTTTTGATTGCATCATATATATATATAGTATAACCTACATTCTCAGCTTTTCCACTATTATGTAATAAATAAAGAATAAATCTGCATTTTATTTAGTTGAGTGAATTCTCTGTAAAAACGGCCTTAATATTCATTAATGATATTTGAGAAAATCTGCTGTGAATATAGAATTAGTAATGTAATGTAATAATTTGCTTTTTACAATTCTGCTATAAAAGCTGATTTTTAAATTTAGAAAACTTGTCTATAATAATAGCATGGTTAATATAATATCCTCACACTGTATAACTGGGTCTTTGTACATGAAAATGTATAGCTTCTTTTATATTTTTGGATGGGGGGATCATCATGCTTGGGGGATCTTGGCATCAAAAACTATGAAAACCCCCAGTCTCATTCTCCTGATGATAAAAAATCAAATACCAGCCAGATCTTTATCCCTTATTGTGAGTCCTAATGAAAATGGAAAGGCTATCAAATGACATTTGCCTCCTGGTTTCAGATCGTGGTGGGAATCATCCTCCTGTACTACCTCCTGGGAATAAGTGCCTTGATTGGGGCCACGGTCATCACCCTCCTGGCTCCGGTGCAGTACTTTGTGGCCACCAAGTTATCAGATGCACAGAAAAGCACATTGGTGAGCTACTTTGTTTAATGTGTTAATAACCTTTGGTCAAGTGACAGTGCAAACGCAGATTTTGTTCAAATACAGATGATATTTGTGCAGTAAACCCAGAGCTTGTTCAAATGATAAGCCTGTCAAATGTTGAGCGCACATAAAGCCCAAGAGATTTTAAGCACCCCTAGCATTGTAACTAATGTATAATTTATATGATGGCACTCAGGAGTATTCCAGCGAGCGGCTGAAGAAGACCAATGAATTGTTGCGGGGTATCAAACTCTTGAAGCTGTACGCCTGGGAGCACATCTTCTGCTCAAGTGTGGAAGAGACCCGGGGCAAGGAGCTCACCAGCCTGCAGACATTTGCCCTGTACACCTCCATATCCAGTAAGACATGTTATTATTACAGAGAAGTCACAGGGTTCTTATTGTTAAAGAAATAATAACACCTATTTTTCACTAAATAATGGTTAAAATCGTGTACAATAGCAGCTTGGACTCTTGCCAGCAACAATTTTGACAGGAGCATGAATCTTGCTACCTACTGGCACCATTGCAAATGGTGTTGGACAAAATGCATCAATGAGCAGTGATGGCAGGTGCGGCAGGGAGAAGAGGAAGGGAGATGGCAGCAGGGAAGCCGGAGGTAGCGGGAAGATGAGCATAATCCAGCAGCCAGGGAAACAAGAGCTGGAGAAAAATAAAAATAAATAAAGAGTAAAACAAAACCACAAGAGATAAATATAATTTTAAAAAAATTAAATCAAACTGGTTAAAACTAAAAATCAAAAGGAAGTCAAAATCCATTATGCATAAACATAATAATTATATTATCTTTTTTTTTTTTTGTCAAAAACAGTTTAAGAAGGGTAAAAAAGAAATTACATCGATATTAATGCATCAGTGTTATTTTCAAGCTTAAAATTAAAAGCAAACTTTAAAAAAAGAATGCAAAATATCTTAATAAATGAAGGTGAAAATACAGCTGAAACTGACAGCTACACAAAAAATAGTGGAATATTTTTGTCACTTTAACAGTGCTGCTCTCTAAAGGCGTTCTGATTTAAGTCAAGGTTACACAGTCTTTCAACCACAAGGCCTGTTTGTTTTCTGATTTTCTTTTGCTGCATTTTTTTGCAACACTGGCAATATTGGAGTAGGACTGTGTTGCTCAGCAGGAGAACATCCTGCATGCAGTGGTGTCAAGAGACATCAGGTTCATGTCTGATTCAATATTCTTCTCTACTGGTATTTCTGCAGTGGATCACATTAAATTTGGATAGTTCTTTTAAAAGATCTATAGAACTAGTGTGTGTGTATATATATATAATATAGTATACCGATTTCAATTCAACACATCTTCAACAGCTAGATAAAAGAATCACAAATGAACTCAACAAAAAATATAGCAGAACATACTAACTGGGAGGCCAAAAGAGGACACCAAAAACCTCCCAACTTCAGCAGAAAATGGGCAAACCTGCCAGACGGCAAGCTCAGCTGGAGAAGGAAGTTCCATCAATGTGATGTAGACCCACAGCAGTCGAGTGAATTTCAGCGATAGCAGGAAAATAGCTGATAGCTGGATGCGGCAGAACTCAAAGGAAACAATTTCATCCCACGGACCATGTAGGTACTGAGATAAAAAGAAATGTCTTTTTTCTGAAATTGTAGTTGTAGACTGAACTTGTCGATCCATTGTAGGCACAAATGAAATTTAGTTCTAATGGCATTTCTGGGTGTCATCAGTCCTTCCCAGCACATAAAGGTCATTTAGATTGCTCTTCCCTGAGAGTAGAGCAATGGACCATGTCAGCTTCTCTACATACTGGTCAGTGTAGTTTGGTTCGGAGGCAATGAGCAAACTTGCCCAGAGACGAGAGGTGATGATAGTTACGGTCTATGGTTAAATGTCAGGGACGGTTCAGTCTCTATAGAGCAAAAAATCCCATTCATTTTCTCCATAGAACAATTGATTTTGAACAATTCCATCCTAGAAACCAATACATACCTACTGTGAGCTTCAGGTTTATTAATAGCCTGAAGCAACCACCTATAATCCCATCAATGAATGACTCTTCCTAGACTCTAAAGCAGTGTTTCTCAAATTGGGGAGTCACATGACCATTTTGAGTGGGTCATGGAGTGTGTAGTCAAAGAAGTTGCATAAGTGGTACATTGTGCATTAACTGGTGAGGATTTGCATGTTAATTTTCATCAACATCAGTGTAGATATGTTTTATTAAAAATTTATGGGTAAAACTTTCCCTAATGTTAACTAATGAACCTTATTGTAATGTATCAACTAAAGGTGCAATATGTTGTTTTTCGTCCGCTAGAGGTCGTCTATTCGCGTAGCTCGATGACGCCAAGTTTGAGCGAGGAATCTTGGGACATGTGGTCTTTACCTCACAGCCGGTGGAAAAGAATCAGCAGAAAAGATTTCTCGGGCAGAAATCATGTTCATGGATGCGATTATTAACGTTACCGTAGTATGAAGTACTGTAGTATAAATGCTGGATGGCTTGTGTTGATAAATGGTATGCAATTAATTTTAAAACGTATTGTATGATGGAGAAAATTCTGTATCAGTGTTACTAAAAATAAAACTGCATCTGATTATGCAAAATAGTGTTTTTCGCTGAGGTATAAAGCATGGTACTCGCAAAAAATCAAGAAAAATAGATTTAAACAATAAGACTAAACATGTTGAGCTATATAATGATTAGTTTTCTGTCTATAAAAGTCTTTGGTGTTTCCATGGTTTCTACAAAATAAAACCGGAAACCAAGGTTAACGCGGATATGATGCCATTGACAGGCGACTCACTGTCACGTCTCAGATCCTTGGTTAAAATAGCAATTTTTTCACGATTTGCAAATAGTTGGAAACATTTGGAATGTTGTAAGTACTCAAATTAATTCAAACATGACAGAAAAACAACACTTGTGTAATATTGCTTAACTATATCATGAAGTAAATATGAGACAAAAACTCATACAGGAGCATTTTTGCCCCCATAACTTGAATTTTAGGGACATTCTGACTGCATTCTATAGGCTCCATCATGCAGTGAGTTGTTGCCCTGCTTCATATTCACATATTCATCATCAATCAACTTTATGAAATGTCAGATGACCTGCATAGTTCTGGGGCGGGGCAAGTGCATTAAATACATTTTAACATGTTATTTTTTACCGTAATTAGTTAATCTAATTAAGATGCTATGTCCCCAGCCCTAATAAATATATAATATATTATAATTATATATAAAATATATTTTTTATATTATATTAAGTATGTGGTCAGTAAGTATGATACTTTTAATTTAAGAATACCTTAAATTGATCAAAAGTGACAGCAAAGACATGTTTTCTACACTCGCAGCAATTCATATTAGAATGATTTTTGAAGCATTATGTGACACTGAAGACTGGAGTAATTGTAAGTAATTTGCATCATAGGAATAAATTATATTTTAAAATATATTTAAATATTTTAAATTGTAATAATATTTCACAATACTTCTGTTTTTACTGTATTTTTGAAATATATGCAGTCTTGGTGAGCATAAAAGACTTCTTTTAAAAACATTTAACAAAAATCTTACCAACCCCAAACTTTTGAGCAGTAGTATATAAGAAGTGAAAAAGAGCTTTCAGAAGCTGTCAGAGTCCCAGAGCTGTTTCAGTAACATCTGGATGGAACTGGATCAAAAACACGTGTTACTGAATCTGAAGCATCTCAAAGAACAGCAGGCAGCGCTGAATCAAAGTGGGTCGGTGTAGGAATATGTCAAACACATCGCTTTGCATTATGAAATGAAATACCTTTGAGATCTATAGTTATCAGCAATGAGGGATTATAGGGATTTAAACTAGTCCATAGGGTACTAATTAAGACCTGAACAGACATCCATGAGTTATGAATGCAGTCAAGTCTCGTTTGCACTCATTTAAAGGAGTGTGAAGGCGCAAATTTGTGAGAACGATAGCGGGAAACATGCTGAAACCTCTAGGTCATATCGGTTTCTCAAAGCAATGAATGGGTTTGCTGCCAATAGCAATTACTTATCAGTAATTACTAAATAGCAATTACCTAAATAGATTCTGGTATTTGCTAATTTACTTTTGACAGATTTTGTTAATTAATTACCAAGATTGATTTAATAATGTCAGCAGCAAGCTGGCAAACACATTCTGCAGATGCAGCATCCCTCAGCAATCAGCAACTTCTTGAATGTGCAGTTTTTTTATGAAGCCAAACGTAGGATTCACTCCACTGTGGTATTTCCTACTCAAGCTGTTTAGAAGAGCAAATGCTTTAACTGAATTACACTTTTCATTATGTAGATGAAGCTAGAAGTTGGGCATGATTCTTTATTCAGGACTCAGAAATACAGATTTTTTTCCCCTCCTGCTGGACCAGAACATACATAGATTGAATGATCCATCCATCCATCCATCCATCCATCATCCATGCCTCCATCTATCCATCCATCCATCCATCCATCCATCCCTCCATCCATCCCCCCATCCATCATCCATCCATCATCCATCCATCCATCCATCCATCCATCCATCCATCCAATCCAAGCCAATCCAGTCCAATCCTATATATTTATTTAATTTATTTTAATTAATATCTTATTCTTTTTTTTACTTTATTTATTTACTTTTAATATATTTATTGGCTTAGTTTTTATTGGTTAATTGTTTTATTTTATAACGTTTATATATTTACTTTTTATTTTATATTCATTTTATTTTAAATTACATTTTGCTAGAAATTTGCTTTATTTACTTTATTACATTTTTTAATTTTTCTTTATTTACTTTTTAAAATAATTTATCATTTATTGATACATAATTTAATTTATTTATCTATTTACTTTGTAATTCATTTACTTTTAATGTGCTTATTTTTGTTTAAAATATTATCTAGCAATGTATTTTTTATTTAATGGAAATACTTTTTTCATTCAATTTTTTTTCATTAAATTTAAAAATTTACAAAAATACTTTTGCGGCACGATTATACAATTTTTAATGTATGTATCATATGAATGTGTGATAATGCACACATAAACACATCATAATGTGTTCAAAATTGTACATCTTTTAGAAAACATAGATACTGAATCAACCATAGATTGATTTTCAAAGTTTATGCAGCATAGCAACATACTATAAAACTTTTTCATGCAGTTTTTTGATCATTCTATAGAAATTAAATTATCTACAATTACATTTAATTTTCTGCACTCAGAGCTGTAAGAGCCGTTGCATGAGTTGTACAAGTATTGGAAAGCATGTAGAAAGTCGTCTGAACTTTGGGTCCAAGATAATGGAGAAATATATCATGCTTACAGGGATCTGACGAGCCATGTACCTCTGCTTATAACACTGGTAGATCATTGTTAATGTTTTTATATTCTTCAATAAAATTGCATGCTCACTTGGGCACTGGAGAAATGGTGCAGGAGCAGTACTACATCTCAATATGTCTTCTCTACATAGTGGACATATATGAAACAATCTATATTCTACTGGGAATTACTAGGTGCCATTATATCAAGTGACAGCATATGGATACATGGATAGATGAAGGTGAAGATAGCCAGATCAGTGATTAGTGATTAGTGATTTTTACTCTGTTATTTGTTTGTCTTCACAGTATTCATGAACACGGCTATTCCCATTGCAGCGGTTCTCGTTGTAAGTATACAACATTTAGTCTGATATCTGTTCATATTGAAACTATAAACACAGCAGATGAAAAGATCATGTGTTTGTTTCAGACATTCGTGGCCCATGTGCATCTGTCGGATGATGCGGATCTATCCCCCGCTGTGGCCTTCGCCTCCCTCTCACTCTTCCATATCCTGGTCACTCCTCTCTTCCTGCTGTCCAGTGTTGTGCGCTCCACTGTCAAAGCCCTGGTCAGGTCAGTTGCATGCTATTGATACACGATGAGATACATAAAATGAAATTACATGAAAATTTAATTTAAAACCACAAGGTAGGTTTTGGAAAGATTCTTTTTTCCCTTTAAACCCAAAGTGTTTACACCTCCCCCCCCCCCCCCCGGAAAAAATCATAATTAGGCTAAATCAGCTTTTCTTAATGCATCTAACCATTTTGATCAACTCTTAACAGTGTTGAGTAGTCCCACCTAGCTACGAAAAAATTTCTAATCATATTTTTCAAAACTACTGCCTTGATCAACACAATAGGTGTCATTTGAAAGCTTAGAGTCTGACACTCTTTACAATGAGTGTAGCCAGATTTATTAAAAGTAAGTTAGGCCCTGATCAGACAGAACGCATTTTTTGCAGTGAAAGTTTTTTTTCCCATCGTCCAATCGAATGGATGGAGAGACGGGCCTTCCCTTGTGTTGACAAATGTTTACAGTTCTTCCAACACTGCAAAGATGGAGCCCTTTGCAGTTTCTGCTAATATGACAGTTTAACAGCAATCCAAAGACTGTTCGCGCTACACTGACAGGACAGCTCAGTGGTTGCAAAGCAACGTAAAAAAACCCACCACACTGCTTTTTTTTTCTAAAATCAACCAAAAAAGGCAGTGCGGTGTTTTAAAAATTAGGCCTTTTATTTGCTAAAAAAATATAAACTTTTACAGCTATTTTGATCATTTAGAAGACATAGAAATTTGTGCATCAAGTAGGCTTTATTGGGTTTAACATTACAATTATTTATATTTTTTTGTAACAGACTTCTGCTGAACCAATTGCATAGTACAATTTACAGCTTCATTTCTGTGCAATAGCAATTCTGTATGACAGTGACATACAGCCAAAAACATGGGTTCAGCTTTTAGAGGTTTTAATTAAGCACCCAGGAATAAAACGAATCGGTCTTGTGTGTTTCTTATGTCGATGTGTGATAAATCACTTCAGATCAGCCTTGTGCTGGATGCGTTTTCCTTTCTCATCACCGATAGACTCTCCTCTGAAGGAAGAATCTGTAAGGGTGTACCTGTCTGTGTGCCTCGGGTTCATCAACCCAACGATGTGGAACACATTTTAGAGAGTGAAGGCTGTTTATAGTGTTCAAGCAGGTCATAAATCAGTGTTGTCGGGAAAAACAGGCCATATGTGCCAACGGTCTCAATATATGACTTGGCACCAGAGGGAAAATGACTGCCCGCTACAGTGATCATTATTTTCACGATAGCATCAGCTGCTTCCAGTTTCTTTACAACATTATCTACTTGCGACAATACTTTCTAGACTAGGATATAAAATGCATCTGTCTGAGGTCTCTCAGATTTATGTCCTGCATGTTGGACCGTGGTAATATTTCAGAGTGGAATTGACTGCCACACAATAGACAGATTTTCTCGCAAAAAATTGATTGCCTTTTCAGTAAATAGTTGAAATAAACTATTGACTACACAGAAGTATGTACTTTAGTCCTCTTTCATTTTCTATGAGGGGTGTCAGTCATCACCGAATGTCACTTATTTCTTGACATGTGAACAAATAATTGCCAAAAACTATCAACAAATGCCATTGTGACTGAATATCACATGACATACCGTATTGTTTTCTTTTGGCCAGTGTTCAGAAGCTCAGCGAGTTTTTCTCCTGTGATGAGATTGGAGATGAACAGGAGCCTAGAGCAACTATCATACTCAATTCAACCAATCACAACAAGTATCAAGCCCTGGTAAGTCAAGTCAGTTCACCATAGAAGCTTAAACACATCAACAGTTTGTCGCACCATGACCCAAAAGCTTGTTTGATAAATAGATACATGTTTTATTTGTTAGTTAGTTAGTTAGTTAGTTAGTTAGTAGGTCGGTTGGTTGTTTGCTTACAGTTTTTCTCAGTCGCTTTGGTACATTTCTCAGATCAGAATTGAAATTTACAAATAAGTATGTAGATTTCTCAAAAAAATTGTACAAACAGCACAACAAAATGGATTACCTGCAAAAGCCTATAAATTGCTCAAAATCTTTAGTACATCTCTCAAAACTAAGTTTTTATGTCAGTGAATATATCAGTGCCATCAGAATGACAAGTCCTTGTGTCATTGTGTACGGATAAGACAGTCAGATTGCTTAGTCATGTTGTCAATATAACAGTGTACTCTGGAGGGATGTTCCGATGTAAACTATGGCTACAGTTTTGATGACAATTATTGTAAATTGTAGGTTACACCTTAGTGTATGTGGGAGTTTGTTTGCAAGAGACTGGACAAAATTCACATTTACTGTTTGTACTTTAATTTGTTGACAGACCATGTCATTACGATACAGAAAGGAAAAGACAGCGCTGCAAAGCACAAAGACAAAAAAAACAAAAGTAGAAATGTACCAAAGCGACTGAGAAAAACTGTAATGAAAATGTGACCTTTTGTTTGAAATTTATTGCATTTTGATGTGAATAATAAAAATTAATTATTATTGATTAAAAAAATTAAACTATTTATTATTAAATAAAAAATATTTAACAAAAAAAATATGTTTTTTATTTATTCAATGAATAAATTAAAATGTCACTGTCTCAAACAAACAGACAAAATAGATACATACATACATACATTTGTCTACTCTCCAGGATAAAAAAAAAACAAACTTGGATACCTTTTCATGTATGAATAGGTGAATAGAAATGCATTATTTTAAAAGTAAAATAATTGGTCTTATTATGAATAGACCTTGAAGCTTATGCTGCCACGCTTTCAGTAATCCAGCCATATGACCATGACTATACATTATTTATGTTTGTAATATCACAATCCTGGTAGGCATGGAGAGTTTATCGCTGTTGGAGAGGACATTCATGCTGAGCTTTATTAGAAATGTTGTTTTTCTCACCTCTGATAAAGCCTCTGAAGGTGGTGAACCGGAAGCACCCAGTCAGAGAGGACTGGAACAGCACTGCCCTTCAGAGCGAGCAAGAGGACGAGCCGCTGGCTGTGGAGGATGGAGATATCTGCATCAAGGTGACACCGGTCATTTCTGTACTCAGACAGTAAACGGGAATTTCATCTTATGTGAAGAGCCGATTGAGAAAAAGAATAACTGACAGTCTCAATTTTGTCCATTCTAGATAACAAGTGGATATTTCAGCTGGATTGATGGAACCCCAACATTGTCCAATGTGGATATTAAGATTCCTTTTGGTAAGTCCTGTCAAAAATAAATCTACAGGTGCTGGCGATGTTGAGCCAACGCACTCATGTGACTTCGAATCTGGCTTGAATTTCAACCATGAATTTGTAAATGAAAAAAAAAATTCATTACAATTTTGGGGAACACAATAGAAGACATTTTGAAGAATGTGCAGGCTGCTCTTTTACAAGAAAAAAATGATGGTTGCTTATGCTGTGAAGCTCTATCGTACATGAAGTATCATAAAATTAGTCTATTTGACTTATGAAATATATTCCAAGTCTTCTAAAGCCAAGTGATTATTTTGTGTGTGGAAAAGAATATTTAAACTATTATTTTGTGAAAAACAATCCCCTTCACAAAAGAATTTTCAGTTTGGGTGAACTATTACTTGAAATCCGTGAAATCCACTTATCTTAATTGTTGATTCATTCTCTCTGCAGGCCAGTTAACTATGATAGTAGGCCAGGTGGGTTGTGGGAAATCATCTCTGTTGCTGGCTGCCCTCGGCGAGATGCAGAAGATCTCTGGCACAGTTAAATGGAACAGGTGAGAACTTCTTTAGCGCTTGACAGTGTTGGAGACTAAAGGCTCATTCACACCAAGGACGATAATTCTCCACCTTTTTCCTGACAAGCCTACTGCGTTTTGAATTATCGGTGATACTTCCACTTTGGGAAACTTCCATTCAAAAGGACTGAAACAAATATTTTCAAAATATAAGCTTGCACTACAAATAATCAGCATCCGTCAGTTTGACTGAATGAGGTCTCCGTGAGAGACACGAGACCGGTGCAGTGCGCAGCTGACACTCAATATAACTCACGCCATCCAGCCTCACGCCGTTCCCACACGGCTCTCGCCCCGCCCTGCTTGTCACAACATGATTTCCGCCTATACTGTCATGTTTATAGATATCGTTCTTAGTGTGAACAGCCAAGTTTCCATACAAGGACTTTTTTTGCAGAATTCTTTTTTTTTTTTTTTTTGCTGAATGTCATCAATAGTCGTAAAATAATTATCAATCTTCAAAGGTTTATTTCCTTCTCCCGTGTCTTTCCTGGTTGAACACTGGGTAGAATGATAGATGACAATTTGCTGTTAAAGTAATTGAAAAGTTCAAATCGATGGCAGAAATGATTACCCTAATTTCATTCTTAGGCCTGGTTGAAGTGATTGGTGTGTTCACAGCATGGAATCCCATTTGCTCTTGAGAGATCTTTGAATTGGAGAGGCCACATGGAGAGCTCTGTGTGCAGAGAATACATTGTAATGAGTTATGCCTTTCACAATGAGTTTGAGATTGCTTTAATGATGCTGTGGATGTTTTGGGGATTGGTAAATCTCTGAGTTACTGTTATATAAAGAAAAATTCTGATTAGGGTCTGATTAGTGCGGTTCTGTTTTGTAAGCTTATGCAACTCTATTATCCTCAGCCTCAAGATAATATAAAATTTGCTTATTGTGTTACCAGCTCATTTCAAAGAAGATCTGAACTCCTGTGGCTGTTCAGTTCCAGGCTTGTTAAAGACACAGCAAGAGCCTATAAATGAAAAATTGGACTGCCACTGCTATTGATTCGCAATTTTGTGAGCCAAAATTTTTATCGGGATTAGCTGATAAGAAACAAAGAATCTGCATCAATTTTGGGTGTGAAACCAGCAGAATTCGCAAATTGGCTTTATTATTTATCACATTTCCTTAATATTTTGACAATATTCAATGTACTATGAAAACAATCTCTTTCAAAACTTCAAAAAAAGGATAATTTCTTGAAAATAAGCTTGGGGGGAAAAGCTTCTAACAGAACTTTTTATATTATTATAATTTGATAAATATTTAGTTTTTTATTTTTCAGTTTTTATTCATTTCACTTCACAAGTTTTAAAGTGAAATTTTTTAAGTTAAACTTTTTTTAAGTTGTTATATTTATATTTAGCTTTATTTTTATTTTAGTTTAGGTCATTTTAGAACTCATCTAGTATTTACATTTTATTTTATTTCACTTTATTTCAATTAGTTTATTTCAAATAAATATATAGATAAATGTACTGCTGCTTATATTCATTAAACATCTTACCTTTTGTTTTTTAAGAACTTATTGTAAAGGCACAATATGTATTTCTACGCCACTAGGGGGCGCTAAACTCTTCAAAACAATAACAACGGCGTAGATTGATTACGCAGTGAGTGGAACATGCCGATTGATCTAGTAATGTTTATGGATGAGTGAATGCATGTTTTTTAACCTGACTGTGGTATGAAGCTAGGGGGGAATCGTGGGCACGATTATTAATGAGAGACAGATATTAGTGTCACACGCGAGTCCCGGGGATAAAAGACAGAGGACATTTTGTTCTACCGAACTATTCGTAAGTGCTGAAATGCTACTCATACAGGTCACTATCATACTATGCAACTTTCAACACACTCAAATGCAGTTATGTATTAGTTTGTTGGCTGTATGAGACTTAACAGTAAGCTAGATCAACATTAGAATATCATACTGATGATATTCTAACATTTCATTGTGTTGAGCTATATAACATTGATTATTCTTATCTAGCCTTTTCATTTGCTTACCTTTTCTTATAACGTGCAAGAGCGCCGTCTCTGTCAAGTCAAAGTTTGTCGCAAAGCTCTCAAACTCTGCGCTGATATTGATCCTCATTTTATTTCTCCTTTTGTCCTAAAGTTTGCTTGCCATGGTCCATAATGTTTGAATGAAACACGTCGCACAGCTGTTTGTGTCTGTTGCCATGGTTACTGTACAGTACAAGTGGAAACCAGGAATAACGCAGATATTACATCATTGACAGGCACAAGTGACAAGGGAGGGACGGGCACTATTTAAAATTGTGGATATTGGATATTTTAATATAAAAATTGTACAAAATTGTTGTGCCTTTAAGATTCTATTTTTCACTCTTTTTGGGAATGCTAAATATAAAAGTTAAACAGGTATATAAAATTAGAAATCAAGAAGTAAACAGTACTTTTAAAGGATTACATTCGTAAGAGCGTTTCTCTTTCTGACCTTGTTTCTTGATTCAGTCTTTGAACTTGACCCTGTCACATGACCCTAAGTATCAAACATTGTTGCATCTGGCCAATCACAAACAAGCTGCACTTTTCACCAATGTGATCCCAGTGAAACAATCCCTGATCACCTCAAATGGTCTTGATGCAAAGGTCATTAAAAGAAAAAGATCACAATATGTTATTGCATCCCATAATGCCTCAAATGTCAGCAGAGCAAGGGTAACAAGGCCATATCAGAAATACACTGACATTAGAGCACTAGAAACACAATACACATGTGAGCTTCAGGGGTCAAACAGAGGCTGCGATGTACCCATCCATCACCATATCAAGTCCTCTTCTCAAATTAGTCACCTGTTCTTCAGCTTGTGCTGTCCAACAAGCTCTTAGGGATTACAATGTTGATTTGGGGCGTGTGTTTTGATGTTCGTACACCCTTTTATGAAACGCATCCTGGGTCAAGCACAATACAGAGAGGTGCCAGTTCAAGTGCCAGTTCTCCCTGGCAACAATCAACCAATTCAGCCCAAATCAAAGGGCCTACTTAAGTTAGCAATGGGATTTGACACACAATGTGGATCCACTTGTGTTTTAGATTAAAATATAAATAAACCTGTAGGATAGATGCCAGTCAGTCAGTGAAACGAAAGGGGTCAGTCAATGAAATGTTGCACATTCGAGCATTCTGAATTAAATTACCCTCTTAGACCCAAAACAAATATTCTTTAAATTAGTTAAACCTGAATAATGGCATCTATTGTAATGGCACTTACATTTTAGCACCCCTTGAGTACCGAGGTTTCTTAATGAATACACAATGCATTGGCCAAGCATTTGCTTCTGCATGAATAATGTATCTGACATATAAGATGAATTATCCATGTTCAATATTAGAGATGAGAACCATCTACGGTATTCTATTGCGCCCAGTCTGACTGTGCTAGCAGAGGGTGAAGCTAGATTTATGTTTTCTCTAAAAATAGACTACAAAGCCTTATGGCACAAAACATCTCCTTGAACATCCGTCAACTCTCCAAGCAGGCTAAATGTGGGTCTTAAAAATCAAATGTTTACACTAAAAAAAATTACTGTTAACTGGGTGTTGTCTAATTGTCTAAAGGAAATGGTTTTTACGTGTAAATGTTCATGCTGGGTATGACAACTTTTGGCTGATGATCAGAGAGTATCGGGCGCTTTGGCGAAAGAAACTCTCTTTTATCTGAATTGTTTATCACACAAATGACTACATGAATAACTCTGGCAGCTTCTGACCTCAACATGTCTCGGCTTCAACATCATAAATAAGACTTTGCGGTAAGTAATAGATAAGCTAAATAGCATTTGATCCCTGACAGTTGTTGGCTGTAAAGATTTACTGTTTGTTTATTTTTAGTAAACTGATTTGCTTTGTTTTAAAGAGGTCATAGATAGCTTACTTTATAAGCTAATAATGATGTTTTTTAACACCTAAGGAACACGTGAATGCAGAATTTTCTGTATCAAATTTAAGTTTGTTTTTACAAACAAACCCAAGAGAGAATAAACAACTCCTTTATCTCGATCCTTTATCAAACAACTGTTATCTGCACAGATAAATGACTTTAATCACGGTATACATGTCAACATGTCGCAAATCTTCGACACATTGTAGAGAAGTTAGCTGTCATTATTTTAGAAGTAGTAAATCAATAATCTATTTTGTTTTTTTTTTTCATTATTTTTTCTGTAAGCACTTTATATAGTAGTATACAGTAGTTATATTATAAATTATATATAGTATTTAATATTTAAAGTGACATAAAAGTTATTTTCTGTATTATTAAAGTTTTTATTTTGTAAAGTTTGTATTAAAATTACTCTGCTTTGAAATTGTTTTTGTTTATTTTTTGCCTGACTTATGCGACATGGAGATTAGCACCCAGTGCTAGTCCTCCCTATCTGTAAAGTATGAAAGTTGCATAGGGCCCCCGAACCACCTGGTTTCCAACGATTATAAAGACACGATGCCGCGTTCAAAATGGTGTGCACTGACGCCTACATAACATCCAAATCAGTCAAATCATGTAACGTGACTGTCGTAATTAGTCCCATGCCGGACTTGCTTGAGACTAAAAAAAAGAGTTGAAAGCGTAATGAACAGTTGGGAAAGTAATCGAATGCTTGTCAGTATCTTAGATCTGTGCATTCCTTCTTAAAGTGACAGCAGCCTAATAAACTTGTGGCTGCTTGTCATTTAAGGTTAATAAAACAACAAAAGAAAACGAGAGTCATTCACTGCTCTTCACTGAATATACCTACGTCTCCTTTGATTAAACATAATTACTAGTGCAGTGGCTGGGATATACATAAACCTACCAACATCTGTTGACATGATTTTTGTAATGACTTATCGTGAGAGGAAAAAAAGACGTTTCAGTCACATAACATCGATTAATGCAAACACTGTCATTTCGCAAAAGTTTTTTATCGATATTTAGAAAATTTTGCAAAAGTTTGCGCAAATCTGTAATGGAAAAGCGGCCAGTGAAACCGCGTCATTTTGGGGTTTTATGAACGCATTGACATGGGCCCCTTAAAAGTTTTGATTAGGGCCCCGAAAAGTCTTGGACTGGCACTGTTAGCTCAAATGCTATGTTATGATTTTAAAAAATGTCCATCACTTTATAATGGCACACAGTGGCTAATTACATTCTCTCAGTACGGTGTCTAAACTGTAACCGCATATGTCGTCTGCTTTCTACGGTTGTCCATCATGTGGATTGACAGTTGACACTACATTACCATTAAAACAATTACTAAGAAGAGATAATGAAGGTGAAAATGTTGAAAACACATTTCAGTAGAACTTCACATGTCCAAAACAGCCTCTCTTAAATTGACGTGTTGAGTCCTAGCTTAACTACAAAGCCAACATGGGAATACATTAAAGAGAGCTGTATATTATGGCTTTAAATTTAAAAGCCCCCTTTTTGAAAGAACAGAGCAAAAGAGCTACTGCAGCTAATGCCTCCAGGAAGCAGAAAAGCTCTTATTTATCTTCTTGCTGACTTTTCAAGGGCAATTTCTGTTAGTTTAGCCTGAAAGCTAATTTCAATTCTTGCAGTAACACTTTATGGATTTATTTTGCAAACCATTGTGTCTTGCATTTCAGAATCCTTGCAATAGTATAGCACCATGTTTATCATTCACTGGAATCTCTTGGAAATGTTAATTAGATAAATTATTACATTTATTTATCACTGATTTCAGCTCTGATTTACGTTCACAATCCTTGACTATGTTTTTATTTTTTTTTTTCAGCACAGTTTATCCAAATCTATGCACATCAGTATCTTTGTCATGTTAATTTCTCCTCCTTGCTGAGTTATTAATTTTCTGTGTATTATTTTGCAGACTGCCCACTCTGGATGGACAGGAAAGTGAAAGGTAGGTTCTTTTTTATAACAAAGCTGCAAAACGCAAGCACAAACATTTAGCCCATCCTAAAGAGAGCCTTTTAATTATTGTGTGCACTCGATGAGGGTGCGTGGATGTGTCCTGTCATGCTGTGCAGCGCTGATCCTTTTCTCTGTGGTTTGTTGGCATAATCCCTCGGCTTTGTTCTTCTGGTCTCTGTGTTTCCTCAGTCACCCTCAGCTAATTTATGAAAATATATTATAATATAACTGCCATCATTGTTGCTGTACATTGTTATTTTTTTTGCGCAAAGCTTGTTTGAGATGGTATGCAGCAAATTATGTGGCCCTATTTTGGATAAAATCTTAGACAGCATTTCATGTATTCTTCATGCCAATACCAGAATGCATTGTGTTGAAAAAGTGTAGAAAGCATAGAAAGATGAACATAGACTTGTCTAATTAAAATAGATGGTTTTAACCAGTATTTGTCTTATGTATTTTGTGTATATATAACGTTCTAACATATGTATTGTGTTATTCACTTATGAGGTCCAAATAATTTAGGATGGTGCCTTAGTAGCTGCCTATACAAACTGTGTGCAAAGAATCTCCTCACTAGGTTTTAGAACAGATCTGAAGATGATTGTCTGCATGTGCAGTTACATAAACAACATTCCTGCTGAAATTTACAGAGCTCCTAAATGGACAAAAAGCGATGTTTCTTGGGGGGCCGTAGCACATTTACAAAGCAAAGCAAACGTTTTACATATTAATGCAATACAAAGTTCCTCGGGGGATGCAAAACTTTTGAGAGAGAGCACAAATTTTTGTGAGTGAATGTAAAATTCTTGGGCAGTGCAAAACTTTTGCGAGAACACATTTTTGTTCTATTAATACTCCGTTCATTCTAATGTTAGCATATTGCTAATCTAACAAGTCGATAGCTGTGTCTCAAACCGAAGCTACCTAAACAGCTGGACATATTAAAGGGTTAGTTCACCCAAAAATTTAATTACTCACCCTCATGTCGTTCTACACCCGTAAGACTTTGTGCATCTTCAGAACACAAATTAAGATATTTTTGATAAAATCCCAAAGCCCAGAAAGGTGATAAAAACATATTTAAAACAGTTCATGTGAGTACAGTGGTTCAACCTTAAACTTATGAAGTGACGAGAATACTTTTTGTGCACCAGAAAAACAAAATAACGTCTTTATTCAACAATATCTAGTGATGGCCGATTTCAAAACACTGCTTCGAAGCTTTATGAATCATTTGTTTCGAATCAGTGTTTCGGCGCATGTATCAAACCACCAAAGTCACGTAATTTCATTAAACGAGGCTTCGTTATGTCATACGAAACATTTGAAATTTCAGTGGTTCACATGACTTTAGAAGTTTGATATGCTGTAGAGACAAAGCTTGTCTCAAATTGTTGGAAAAGAATATTTATTGCCACCTGCAATACCTAATGTTGGACATGTTGTGGTTAAAAACCAGTCTAGTCATGCTGCTTATTAGGTTTTGAGACAATTGTTGTTTTGGGCACATTTTAAATGGCAAGTGGAATGAGGATAGAAAATGATGAGAAAACCAGATTGGGAAATGACACCAGCTGGATTTGTCTGGCTTGCATGTGCACAAACACTGACCGGTAAAGCGTAGATCCAACAGAGACAGCTGCAATTTTAATGGCTTTCTTATCTACTGTAATTGGTGGACTCATTTGGCTTTTCTCTTAAACACATAAACTCTGTAGGGAACAGCTCAGATATTAGCTCTTTGGAGGACTATTAAAAAGCGTTTTGCTTTAGAGCCAACAGTTGGTGCTGGTGATAAAATGTGCTACCGTCCCTCTGGTCATCAATAAAACAACACGCGCTGTGACAGTGTGTGAATGTGGGTGTGTGTGAGAGTGCGCTTGTGTAGGTGTCTGTCCTGTTCTTGGCATTTGGCAGTTGAGCTGGAATGGCAGCCAAGAATAGACATCTCTTATTACTGTTGGCAGCAATCACTATGTCATACATTACAAAGCCAAGGTGTGTTATGACCGGACATGCCCAGAGATATTTCAAATAGACATCTGTTATTTCATTAAATTCATTGAAATGAAAAAGTAATTTGGATACTTATTTAGAAAAAAAAAAATACCGCCTGGCTTATCTTAAAAAACCCCCGAAAAAGTGTTATTTCCTTACCATAAGCATTCTTTATATGTGATTGCCAGTTTTTCAAATAAAGCTTGACAACCAATCACAGTCCATTCTTCTCACAGCTTAAATGGAAAATGTTTATGTTTGGAATGGAGTATTAGCATTATGCATGCCAATGCAGTAGACACTCTGTATATGTTTACAAATGTATGAGAAATAGTATGCTTGATGCAATAGGAAGCATTTTAAGCTGTATTATGCTACATTGATGTCACATGACCTCATATATTCATTTATTTGAGAGGGTGACGTTCCCAATCTGGAAAGTGACTGACCTTTAGCATTGAAATGTGATTGAAATTATTTTCACAAAAACTTTGAAATGTTTAATGCTGAATGACTGGAAAAAGGTTTGGAAAATACCATTGAAATTTATTGTATAGATATTGTAAAAGACGCTGAAACGACGTCATGATATTGATTCATGATCCATGATGTTTTATTTATACGTTAAACGTTAAAAAATGTTGAAGCAGTGCTTAGTAGTTGTAAAAAGGTTAAGAAAATACTAATATATCACAATGAAATTTTAACATTACACTGTGAAAAACGTTGAAGAAAAAAAATGAAAACAAAAATCATCAGTGATTCAACTTTGATTCATAATCATGATTCACCTGTGAATAAACATTGAAATGCTAAAAAAATGTTGAAACAAAACACTTATAAATTAAAGTTCAAATTTTAACAAAACATTGTAAAAGTAAGACTTTGAAACATTGATTCAAATTGCTAAATCAAAACAAAATTAAACAGTGATTGAACCTTGATTCATATGGAAGCTTGTTTCCTCCACAGAAAAAAAAAATATTTAAAAGATAATTGAGACTTTTTTTCTTGCAATTGCAAGTTTATATCTAGTAATTCTGACTTTATAAATTGCAATCCAGACTGATCAAATGAGTTAAAAATAATAAATAATTGATTTTACAATATTTGAAATACCTTTATTTCAAACAAGGTTGAGCACAGTGTATTATATGCAGTGCACTTATGCAGAAATCGCATAGCCTTGATCGTTTTTAGATATATCTATACGACTCTCCATTATACGCCCAAATGCTCAATAGACAAATCCATTAATAGTCTTTCTCACTGTACTCATCCCTATATAAACGTTCATTGGTTCAGCTGCACTGCATTGCGATTTACCCATACATGATTACACAGCACCTCTCCAGTCTCCTATTACATGGCATCAGCAGCAGTGCTTCAGGATTAATGTGAAGCATGGTGGTGCTCAGAGAAATGTACGGCAGAGGTCACTGTCATATGCTTGGCAATGCCTGTGTAAATGTCTTTTTATGATGCTTCTTTCTTAAAGTGGTATTTATGTATTTGTGTTTTCAGCCCCACAGATGCAGTTGCAGAGGGGGATATCAGGTGTGTAAACAAACACACATGACACATGATTAACTAGTTGAAATGTAATTGTTTTAAAGCTGTTTCAGAATAAAGAGAAAATTATACATTAATTAATATAATATCATTTTTCTGCAAACATATAAAAAACGAAGTAATCAGAAAGGTTAATTATCACCATAAGACATGGCTACTGACATCTAACTGTATGATATAGCGCACAGTAAATTTTATAGGAACTGTTCACTTAAAATGAGGATTTTTAACTCATGTCATTCCAAACTTATATGTATATAATACATATAAGTATATATGCGCGACATGTGGGCACATGTGGGGAGAATATGTATATTGTGGCTGCGGATTAACTATTCGTTCCTATGACTTACTAATAGGTCAGCACATTTTACTAATTTGTTCCCACATTTTAAGGAAATCATGCAAACGTTATAGTAATTTGTCCCTTCGTTTTCTAAACTGTGCGCACGATATAATTCATTCCTTCATTTTACTAAATCATGCGCATGATATAATTAGTTGCACATTGTTATAATTCATTCACTTGTTTTAGTTATATCAAAACGAGGGAACGAACTAGTACAACGTTGGCACGATTTACTAAACTGAGGGAATGAACTAAGTTGCGAAAAAATTTTTTAATAATCTTAATTCATTGCCACTATTCAACTAAAACAAGAGAACGAATTCTTAATTTGTGGCATATATATATATTGCACAATGTGAAATGGAGTGCCTGCAACCTCTTCAGCCGTGACTTATTCACGATATAGCACTATCCTTGAGTACATTATTGCTTTTATAAAATGGGTACCAAACAATACAAATATTAAAGCCAAAAATATGCATCAATGCAACTTTCATGAAGTAAATTTCTAATAAAAGCATTCCTTCCGCCGGAAATAATAGTCCCTGACTGTAAACGGCAACAAAGTTATGTTATTACACCATTAGATAGTGGCAAAGACTTTATGAGTGTGATAGTCAGCAATGAAGACTTTTACATTGAAAAGATTGAATTGTTGTGAACACGGAAAAAAAGACGCAACTGACAAACGCTTTGACTAGAGCTGCCAGTCACAGGAAAACTCATTAACTGTTAAAAGGACAAGATAATACATCTGACATTTAAACAGATTTTTTATTAGATTGACCTGAAGGTAAATGCTAAATCTGAATGCAGGTAATAAACTCGCTCACTCGATCTCTTTCTCACAATACTCTTCTACATAATACAGTAAGCTTCAATGAACAATAGCAATTGAGAACAGTTTACGTTGCTAAGAATGGTTAGTAAGGGTGTTGTGTAGTGATAGACAGAACCATTGGGTCAACCGGTCACCAATCAGAATCAAGGACATGAACTAACCAACTGTATATATATATATATGTCATGTGTGGGGCTCCATATATATGTTAGTATTTTTGGAACATTTGTTATATAAAAGTTTTCAATTATACAGTTTTTTTATTATTATTAACAAAAACTAAAACTGAAATAAAAATTAATGAAAGCTAAATATAAATTTACATAAAAAACAAAAATAATAAAAATATTTGTACATGACAAAATTACTAAAATTTAAACTAAGTGTAAAATGAAAACTAAAAATGTAAAAATAAAAACTAATTCAAAATATTATTAAATACTTGTCCAGTATTAAACTGACACTAGATGTAACAATACTTTAATAGTATATAAATAACACTAAAATAACCAAATAATAATAAACACCATATCAAACAATAGTTCATAGTTATCACCGAGGAGGGAAAATAAATAAATAAATAAATAAATAAAATCAAAAGTTATGACGTGTGTGCCATATTTAAGTTTTTGGAAGTAGCATATAAAATTTAAGATGTTATTTACTAAAAAAAAAAAAAAAAATCCCTCCATTTTAGCTTTCATTAATTAAATATGGCACCTATAGTGCAGGTAGGAGTTCATCTAGAGTTCATTGTTTTATAAACAGCATTCTGGTTTGGAACAATGTAAGGAAAATTATGACAGAATTATCATTTTTTGATGAACTGTTCCTTTAAATGATCATTCTTAATGTAGGTCAGCTTTATAAAAAATAATAATAAAAGCTTGAACAAGCCTTTCTTTTATATTTAAGAGCAACATTGGTGTTGTGAAGGAGGTCACTGATGTTATGGCAACCCCTCTGACAGGAAAAGAGGTGCTGTGGCATACGCTTCCCAGAAGCCCTGGCTCCTAAACACCACGCTAGCGGAGAACATCACTTTTGAGATGCCTTTAATAAAGCAAAGGTAAATTACCTTCATTTACTTTCTGCCCACATAATAATATAACAAAATCGCCACCATATGCCGACTGGGTACAACATTTGTGCCAAATGTGTCTTGCAAACGCATTAACCTGTGTCTAGCGCCTTGTTGCCCTAGTGATGTACTAAAGTCAAGTGTTTACTATCCTTTTTCGTCTCGTTTATATTCCCCCATGTCCATTTGTCAATAGAAAAGCGTCCTCTTTCTCCATTTGACACTCACTCATTCTCGCCTCTTTAAAGTCATTAGACAGATGTGTCCCTCAGTAAGTGTCTCTGAGTCGACGCTTCTCATAATCTCTATTGTATATTCACCTTCCCGGGAGCCTTAGCAGCTGGCACATGGTGTCTGTACTCAATGTATAATACATGAGGACACATTCTTTGTTTACAGTTCACTTATAATGTTCAGGTGCGGTTACATTAGCAAAATTGTCTGTCAAAAAAGTCTGTACCTTTAAGACTTTTGTATGTAAATGATCTCTGCTATGATTGGCTAATCTCTGCATACTAGAGTATTTTACACCGTTGTCATCTTATTGTAATTTTTGTCCTAACTAACTGCAATCACGATGAGCGAAAGGATTATTTAGCATTCTGTCCGCAAAGAAATCTAATTATTCAACAGTCCCATATAATATTGCTACATTAAAATACATATATTAAACATTCCAAACTGACTGATTGCTTGTCATTGTGTTGTGTACAGTTTCAAATTATTGTGGACAGACACGTTTGTTGAAGAAGAAATGGAAGAAGCAACTTTTCTTTGAGCGGTTCTGTTGGGTTGCCCCACCCACAAAGAAATCTCATTGGCCAACTGTCCAATTTAGCATTTCTGTATATTTGTATTTCTGTATAAAGGTTCTGACTGGCTTAAATTTAGATGGAAATAAGCATTTCTGGACCATGGCCCAGTCCAAAACGGCGTACTTATGTCGTTTTTTAGTGTTTTTCTGTCATTTTAATATCGGTTGAAATACTAGAATATCAGTGACAGCGTCCATGCAGGGAATCAGTCATTTATTATTAACCACCAATTTTATTTCAACATCAATTTTTTAAAAAGTAATAAAGATAGATTTCCACATAGTGTTAAGTGTCTAGCCAGCTGTGCTTCTGTCTCATCTTTTGTCGTTTCCAGGTACAGAGCAGTAATTGAAGCATGTTCTCTCCAGCCGGACATTGACATCCTGCCCCAAGGGGACCAGACGGAGATCGGAGAGCGGGTCAGTGTGCCGCCCATGTGACTCATTTCATCACCAGCCATCTGGAATGGTTTCAATACTGCGGATGGTTGAGTTTCAGTTATCATGTGTCATATTGAATTCCATTGATAAACATACATATTCAGTTTGAGACATCCTCATGATTTAGTATCCAGGTAGCCGTTAAAAGACAGCTGTCTTGTTGTTTACTTGGGCTCATTCAGGTTTTTAGCTCAGGTCACATTTAATTTTGTAAATGGCTTTCAGGTTGTACCTAAAAGCTGTCTCATCTGTAGAGTGCCCACCAAGTCAACATGATCAATCCACATGCCATTTGTGTGTGGAACGGTTACCTTAACTTCTACCACCTGCCTCTCTCCTATTCTTTCTTATTTCCAGGGCATTATTCTTTCTGGTGGCCAGAGGCAACGAATCAGTGTGGCTCGAGCTCTTTATCAAACCACCAATGTGGTGTTTCTGGTAAGTCCACAACCAACTGTACACACAAAGCAATGAAGTGAGAATTCAATTAATGTTTTTTTTCTTTTATCATAGGATGATCCTTTCTCAGCACTGGATATTCACCTGAGTGATCACCTGATGCAGGAAGGTATTCTTAAACTACTGAGAGAGGAGAAGAGAACGGTGGTGCTCGTGACACACAAACTGCAGTATCTCCCTCACGCAGACTGGGTACATCATATGCGAACGCACTTATTCAAACTTCTTCCCCTATAGAAGGTCATTTAAACAGTTGGTCAGAATGTTGATGGGTAGATCAGGTTTAAAAGTGAACAGCAGACCTGGACCTCTCTTCTCTGTTAAATCGGAAATGAACACGCAAAGGAATTACTGAGTAGGTGAGCTATGAGATGTTGAAGCCTAATTTAAAAGTCAAATCTCACAAAGCTTGAGTTATATTATGAATTATTCACCTTCATTCATCACCTGTCATATACCCACTGAAGCTATAGAAATTATTTCAGAGGAACTCCGTAGTGTATTTTATTTATAGTCCAGCACAAGAGTCTTTTGTAAAGGATGAATTCATTTTGTTTCTGTCACGTTTTCGACTGCAAATCCTACTAACACAATTCATTATACATCAAATTGAGCTAATTAGACCATCTGGTCTACAGAAAAAAAACAAAAAAAAGCAAACAAATTAAATCCCCATTTGGCCACTGTTTGTAATGACAGGAATGAAACTGCAGACCAAACCAAAGCCATTCAACCAAAATAAGGTCACTACAGGTTTATAATAAGCAAATAAATCTCTTCTTCTACCTAACCCGATATTGTTTTTCAGAGACAAGAAATGTTTCTCGTCCAGACACATCCAAAAACATATTTTTTAAAGGAAAATTGCAGGTTCACTACAAGTGTAGCTAAATTGACAACATTTGTAGCATAATGTTGATTACCATTGAAAAAATTGAGGATTTTGGATTAATTTATTGGAGAAATATTGGTCTTTTTTAAAAAAAAACATATACGTTAATTTTTCTGTTAAAATTATTTGCACTGTAACGTTGTTCTCAAAGAGTAGTTTTAGGGTTTAGGCATTATGTTGTCATGGTAAAGAATGTGCATATTGTTCACATCCTGTGGTTATACTTTTGAAACAGGCGGTAGTTTAATGTTTAAAAATAGGCCCCATTCATTTCCATTGTTTTGTTTTTTTTTTGTTTGTTTCTAGTAAAACAATATAAATTTACTTTAGCAGTTAAATTTGGATAAAATTGAGACTTAAGAGAATATACATAGTTCCAAATGCTTTGACCCAACATAACTAACCAGAGAAAGCTTACAGGCACTGTGCATTTTCATGAAACTCGTGAAACATATTACAGTTCTCAAGCCAATTTATTGTCATCATCAACCTTGCTGTTATTAGAAATAAATGAAGCCCCTTGTCTCTCTCACCCTGGCTCTGGGTGATGAATTGCCTTGTTAAAGTCTTCCTCCTCCTGGCACTCAATAAATCACCAGCGGTTAGAAAAGAGTTTTTCAACTCTCTGTTATTTAGACATAGCCACTTTAAACTGCCAGATAGAGAGGGACAGGCTTGCCGTTAAATATTGGCTTTACTTCTCATGGGGAATTAAAAATTTCCACCTTCTTTTTTGTGTTGTGGCAGGAGCTTGTCAGGAGAATGAAGTAATAATTGAATGTTTGTTGTTTATTTGTAGATCATTGCGATGAAAGATGGAAGCATACAAGCAGAAGGAACCTTGAAAGACATCCAAAACTGTCAGCCTGAGTTATTTGAGCAGTGGAAGTCTCTGATGCACAGACAAGACAAAGAATTTGCGAAGGTAGTCAGCAAAAAATTAATGAGACACTAAAGGAAGCGATTTAAAGGGCAAGTTTATTTGTTTTGCTTGGTAAAGGTAAATACTCACTTGACCTTTTTGTTGACATTTGTTTGAATTGTTTGAGAGATTGGAAAACCAATCTCTATGTCTATACTGAAAAAAACTCAAGCTTGGTAATCAAGAAGATGGGGTACAGTGGATACACTAAGCGGGACTGGGACTTGGGACTTAGACAAAAAAAAGTGACTGTAATAAACTCAAGTCTCCTTGAGTTTGTCTAATATGCCATCTAGTGGCCAACACAGCAGCCAATTAGGTCTCAAAACTATCTTTCTGTGTCCAAAAATACAATTAAGCTACACAACTGTGTGTTGAAGATCAAACAACACTGAAGTACCTCAAGGAACTGTGTTGGGTCCCTTCCTGTTCTTTTTCCACATGATATATTTTATCGAAACTACCTGGAGATGTTCTTAGATGAGCCTTCATTATAGGCTCAAATCTTTCAAGATTTGCAGGAGGAAGTTCTAGCAGAACATGTCACAATTATCCGGTGTACTTTTTAAGAGACCCAATTAATTGGAAAAGAGTGAAATTGACTTGATTTGGTTTAGGCTGCTTAACTAGCCAATTATGCTAACAGAATACTCTGTTCTCCATAGATGTTTATGCATTGTGTTTTTGTTGTGTTCCAGGAGACAGTTGATGAGAATATGACGGTCCTGGAAAGAATTAACCTGAGGCGAGCCATGTACTCCAGAGAGGCTTTAAAAACTGAAGAGGAAGTGGAAGGTAAGAGTAGATAAACATGTAGAAATACACTAATATATGTTTTATATCACATCTTCATTTGGTGCAATGATTTTTCCTGCAAGTTATCTGCAAAAAACGACAATAGGTTGTTGCATTGTTGATTATGTAAGTCCCAGTTAGGAATCCTCATAAATCTTCATTACAGATCTGTTTAACAAGAGGGTAGTACCCACTTGTTCCTCTTTGTAGTTTTTTTTTTTTTTTTTTTTTTTTTGCTGACTGAAGCATTAAGAGAAAAAAAATCAATAATCTGATTGTAGCACTCTCTGCTACGTGGTCCTTGCTGTCTTGTGCGATTGCTTTCTCAAGTTTCCTGGAAAGGATCTCCTGGGGTAGCATCTTGAACTTACTCAGGCTCCTGAGATAATATACTTATTGCTATGCATTCCTGACCAAGCTGTTGATGTGAATTATCTATGCCAAGATTTTTGGATGCCCACCCTTCACCATCTGTCAAGCACCAGAGCATTGTAATGAATCTGTAATTAAGAAATAAGATCATCACTTAATTCTCCCTCCTAGTGAGACAGAGCAACTATTGGCATCATCCATGTCTCTGCTTGCAATGGGCAAACTACAGTTGGTGTAGAGGGTAGTAAATCCTGCTCCTGCTTCCTTCCAGCAGACTCCAGTTACAACCCTACTCCAATACACCTGTAATTTTCAAATAATCCTGATTAGATGGTTCAGGTGTTTTCACACTTGAACACAGAACCCAGACTGGCTGAACAACTCTTTAATTTAAATCAAAATGGAGATCTCTAAACTCCAGCTTACTTGATTGTCTGTTTGTTCAGATCACTTCCACAGTGTAGAGAAAATGTGTGCACATAGTTGCCTGATTGCAAAGATTAAGTAAAACACTGGAAGACAGTGTATCCTTTTAACAAAGCTCTGATTGGGGGATTTAAACTCTTGACATCTGGTAGCCGCAATTATGAAAGCTTATAGTGGGCGAGACTAGTGCTAAGCGCAATAGTTAAACCTACTAGACTTCATCACGTAGTGTATGTGTGCATTCTCTGGGTGTGTTTATGTAAAGTGAGGAACATACATATGACTAATGTCAGATTGCACATCATTAAAACAATCACAATATTGTCATAGACGATATATACTTAATCCATACACTTCGTGAAGGTGCAGGGTGACAAGGCTAGGCCGTAAGGAATAACCCAATACTGGTAAGTGTCACCCTTCAAAGCAAACCTGAAGAACTTCCTGTGTTGAAGAAGGATGGATATACGAAAAGTTTAGATACAAAAGCCGCAAAACGCCACCTCTGTCAAAAACGAGATAATGATATTGAACGAATGCTCTCTGCATATAGTTTACATTCATTAAATACTTTCGCTTCAAATCCACTAAATCCCAGTGTCAGGCCATTCAAGAATACCGGTTCGTTGGCAGAAACTGCTAAACGGCACTTCCCTTTGTCAGCAAAAGCATCTAACTCCACAGAAGAACTAATCGGAAAATTCTAATTGAATGATATGATTTCAAGATGAAGGACGGTGTGCGTATGTGCCGGCTTTCAATTGCCAAGCTGCAATTTTTTATCATGATTTGTCCATCATTACAGTGGCAGAGACAGGATTTTGCAAGAAGTGAACACAACAGTGTTCCTTTTGCTGATGTGAAACTGACAGAAACGGATGTTCCCATTCAGTCAGTCACATTCAACGTTACGTCGAACTGACGTAATGACATAACGTCCCCCCTGAAGGAGGGAACGGGGGTTACTGTAGTAACCTAGACGTTTTACTGTGTCTTGTTGTCCAAGAGGTGGACTTAGAGGTTTTTGGGAAAAAAAAGAAAAAAAAAAAAAAAAAAAGTTAAATACCAATAAATTGACTAAAGGGATATTTTTGAAAATAAAGCATTTCAATAACTGACTAATAACCTTTTCATTGCCATTAAAGTGAAACTACTGAACCAAAACATAGGAGACTGGTAAAAAAAAATGCCCATTTAAATGGAAACATATCAGATGGACTTAGAGGTTTTTGCCTTTGGACTCTTCATTAGCAAGTATGCGTCATTGAGATCTCTCGTGACAAACCAGTCCTCTGAATTGATTTGAGTCACGATAAGCTTACATGTTATCCTTTTGAAAGTGAATTTTTTTAAAAGTGCGGTTCAGCTGGCGCAGATCTAGAATTAGATCTACCGCTTGCTTCTTCGATTCCTGAAATCTCTCGACAGCTGAGGTGAAAACAGGCGAGAGAGAGGCATCCTGAAGAAACGCTCCTTCCTCCTCATTAATACCAGAAGACTTAAACAGAGATGCCATGGATGCTATGCACAGTTCTTTAATAGCATCCAGGCTCACCCCATCACCTTCATCAAGGTCTTTGGTAGGTCAACCTGGTATGTCTGATCTGCTGGCGTATACTTTTTACCTACCAAGGCTGAAGTTGTTCTACATTTCTGCATCCCCTTGTCTTCAAAACTGATTATTCTCTAGATGGCAGACATAGGCTATGTGCCAGTTATATGGCCGTTGGCCAAATGTCAGTATACTTTAGTACTGAAGCTATATTGAAAGGTTAGCCCTCTCACTGCATTAACTGACAAAATAATAGACTCTTTTCCAGAAAAAATAAACTTAAAATTGACAAGTGACCAGAAACTCTTCTAGAAGTGTCACCTCACATGTTGTATTCTCTGTGCCGGTCATTTTGCCATTATAGACTCCCTTGCTTATGGCTATCATAATACATTTTCGATTTTTTTTCACTAAGCATTCTTGATTTTAGTTGTAGTGTGGGAGAGTGAGCAAAAGCATTTAACATCTGCTGATGGACTAGACCACTCTCGAATTACTGAATAATCAATGTGCGGATGGTTCTGTTTCCTCAGCACTGAGATTATGCTGAGTGCTTAAACCATAATGGGTTGGGTTTTTTCCCCTCCATGATGGCCAATTTGCTGTGGTAGTAAATTCTCTTCTACTGACCTAAACATGATATATACACACAGCATCACTGCTCTGGCACTCAAGGGTATTCTTGGCACAGTGTAAGTGTTACATGCCTGTCGGCTTTACAGCTTTTTTCCTAGTGTTTATTCCTTCTTTCAGTATCTCTCCCCCCTTTTGCTATCCACCTATACTTGTGTTTTTTAAAATGCCAGTGTGACACTGCTTTTTAAATTTAGAGCAGTATCTATCTATCTATCTATCTATCTGTCTGTCTGTCTGTCTGTCTATCATCTGTCTGTCTATCTATCATCTGTCTGTCTGTCTGTCTATCTGTGGGCCAGCCAAGTTCTTCCACTCCAAACTCATCCAAACATGATTTTATGAACCTTGCTTTGTGCACTGGAGCACAATCATTCTGGAATAGAAAAGGGCCTTCCCCAAACTGATTCTACAATGTTGTAAGCGTAGCATTGTCCAAAATATCTTGGTATGGGGGTATATATCTTGGTAAGGGCCCTATTGGCCAAACTCTGAATAAAAAACCCTATACTATTATTCCTCCTCCACCAGACATGTTGGCACAATTCAGTCAGGCAGGTAACATTCTCCTGGCATCCGACAAACCCGGACTTAACAGACTTTCTACTACTCAAGAGTCCAGTGTCGGTGTGCTTTATACCACTCCATGCGATGCTTGGCATTGTACTTGGTGATGTAAGGCTTACATGCAGCTGCTCGGTCATGTAAACCCACTCCATGAAGCTCTCGCTGCAGTTTTTGTCCTAATATTAATGCATGTAGAAGTTTGGAACCCTTCAGCTCTTTAACTTCACGTGGACTTCCGCTTAGTGGCTTAGTTGCTGCTGTTCCCAAAAGCTTCCACTTTCCAATAACACCTCTTACAGCTGACTGCGGAATCTAACAGGAATGAAATTTCATGAACTGACTTATTTCAAAAGTTGCAGTGATTTTATGCATCTGTGGCAATGGGACCGTCCGTCTGTCTCTATCTTATTATAAATCTGCTTTCTTTTCATATCTATAGAAGAGTCTGTGGAGAGCGATGATGAAGATGACCTGTCTCGAGTGATGAGGCACAGAGCCACCATTCCCTGGAAATCCTGTGGGACGTACCTGAGCTCTGCAGGCCTCCTCCTGCTTCTTCTGCTCCTGCTGTCCCAGCTCCTCAAACACTCCTTTTTGGTGGCCATCGACTATTGGCTCGCTTACTGGACATCCAAAGTCATCACAGCCAAAACCAACGCAGCTGCACACAACTGCTCCCTAGTGCAGGTAAAGATAGACGGTCATATGTTTCTGAAGAATGGTGGTTAAAACCTAATGCATTGTGGGATTGTGGGTGGTTGTCAGGGGTTGCTATGCTATGCGAGTTGCAGAAGTGTTATGGATGGTTGGTGGGGGTTCTATGATAACTGGTCAAAGTTGTTAAAAATATGAAAAATGTTGAAATATTTATGTATCTGGCACATGCTTTGATTTCTGCTTTGAAAAATTGACTCTACATATGGGTCCCTTCTTGAATAATTTAGGCTCCAATTTACATAATTTATGGTTTGCAGGTCAAGTTTTCAGATAGCTTAGATGCATGATTTCATTGGCTGCTTGGGGTTGCTTATTTAAATTCTCCATGATGAATATGCCAAACTGTAATATCCTACAATAGAAGGTTTTTTTTATATTTCCATAAGGCACATAAATGTTGAATGGTGCATAGGAAAAATCAAGAGAAGTTGTTAAGAGTCAGATACAAACACTTCACTTTATTAATAGACCACCCTGCCGCTGAGGAAGAGCATGTTGTGGTGAATCAGCCTTGAGGGTGTGCTGTGACAGCTCAGATAACACAGTGAGACTAGACACAGTTAGAGACAAGGCAGTTTATTTAATAAACCTCAGCCTGAGTCAGTCAGATGGTTAAAATTGAGCTACTAGGCACACAGGTCCAGCTCAAAACTTTTGCTTAAATATCCACATCTGCACATAGCTGTTCTGTGCAATAAGTGCAAAAAATGTAAATGTGCTTCTCTTTAGCAGAGATATATTTTCACAAATCATTTCATCCCAATCAATACTTTATCAATACTCCATCACTGCTCAGGTAATTGCTTAACACATTTAAAGCTGAAGTCTTTGCCGCCACACAGAATGCAGAGTAGACATAAGCCCTGATTTAGATTTCCACTAGTCAGTTCTTATGTTTTTGAGTTGGTTCATGCTCTCTGCTGGAGTTTTACGATAATGAATAGCCTTTTAGTCATCTTGATTGCCAAATTGATTTTCTTTCACTTTATTCCTTCAGGGTTTACGATTAGCATTTGGAAGGTTGCAGTTCGTAAATTAGAATCAGTCAGAAAATCCTCAGTCTTCGTGTGTAATTGAAATAATTTGGCTGCTAGCAGTGTTATGGAGTGTTTGCAGAGTGTACAGTAAATTAACTTAAGGCTCTTTTACACCACAGACGATGAATCTAATGATATTTAGAAAGTTTTAATAATTGTTATAATTCTATATAAGCGGGGAAAACCACACCATTCGAATAATGACATGAGAAACCATTTTGTTGGATGTTGGACTTTTTTTCTAGCTGAAAAACCATAAAAACATTGACAGCCAATCATATAGCTGAACATTTAAAGGGACAGGCAACAAAACTGCAGCATGTGCAGAACATTATCATCAATTGCTGTGGCCACTAATACAGTTATTGTTATATTATTGTATATATATATATATATATATATATATATATATATATATATATATATATATATATATATATATAGTTTCTAGTTATACAAGCCTCTTGGTGCATAGACTTTAAAGGGATAGTTCACCCCAAAAAGGAAAATTACCCCATAATTTACTCACCCTCAAACCTTAAACACAATCAGAGTAATATTAAAACTATCCTGGCTCATCCAAGCTTTATAATGGGAGTGGAGGATGAGTTTTTGGTCCAAAAAAGTGCATTTTTGTAAGACAAATATCCTTATTTAAAACTTTATAAAGTAAACTAAGGAGCTTCCAGCGCGACAGCATCCAAAAAGCGTTAACTTCTGCGACGTAGTACACAATGCCATGACGTTTTATGCTCTGTCCTACATTATAACACATAGTACATCGTGTCATTGTGTGGTACGTCATGGAAGTTAACACTTTTAGACGTATGTCTAATGTGTATGAAGTACGTTTTATAATTGATTGGATTTTTTTGGACTTCAAAAACTCATCCTCTAGTCACTCCCATTATAAAGCTTGGACGAGCCAGGACATGTTTAATATAATTCTGATTGTGTTCGGCTGAAAGACGAAACCCATATACACCAAGGATGGCTTGAGGGTGACTAAATTATGGGGTAATTTTCATTTTTAGGTGAACTAACCCTTCAACAACAGAAGTTTAGCAGCACTGCAACAATAATATTGGCAAATAAATGCTTAAAATATGCAGCTATTGAACTTTCATTGTTTTGAAAGTATAACCATGATAATGTGTTGGAGCGAGATCAGCATGATAGAATTGTTTCTGTTCTATGAACAAAGTGATTTGACATTTTTTAAGTGTTACTGTTGTTCTGCCCACAGGACGTTGGGTTCAGTCACTCGTCATACCTGCTGGTGTTCAGCCTGCTGTGCTGTCTGGGTATCGTGCTGTGTCTGGCCACTTCAGTGGCCGTGGAGTGGACAGGCCTGCGGGTGGCCAAAGAACTGCACCACAATCTGCTGAATAATATTATTCTTGCCCCAATGAGGTATATCTGAAACATCACATTCCTGAGGAATTTATGTGGAATTATATTTTGTATAATTTGACATGCTTCAAGGTGTGTGTGTGTGTGTGTGTGTGTGAGTATGAATGAAATGAGAGGACACGAGGTGGGCGGCCAGTGTTTGCATACAGAGAGTTTATGAATGTGAACATGTCTTGTTTTATTGCTCTTTGCCTTTGTAAATAAATTTAATATTTTTAATTCTTTGGATTTTCAATGGAATGCTTAAGTTGCTTTTTAGATATAATGAAAGTAGATGGGAACTGCAACTCTCAAACTCCTAAAGGACAAAAAAAAAGTTTAATTTCACAGATGACAAAATAAATTTTGGGTGAACTAAACACAGCAAAAAAAGAAACGCCCCATTTTAATACGAGTGGAAAACATTTTCTCCCTTCTACCACGTGCTCTCTGTTCTCTGCGGTGTCTCCTCCTAGTAGCAAAAATTGCAGCCATGTCGCAAAATGAGTTAAGACATGCTTTTTTGGGGTGTTAAATAATGGCACAAAAATTAGGAAATTGACTTGCATAAACATTAGTAAATCACCTTGCGTTCATTTAAATAAATTTTGTGTCTGAAAGGGAAACTCCTACAAATGCATATGCAATAAGGTCAGCCGCAAAAACAACTCAGTTCATGCCTTTTCAGCGCTAATTTTGCACTGTGTGACTTTAGTAAATCCCGACAGTACTTTTTTAACGTCAAAAGAGGGTTTACGCTGGCGCAAGCTGTTAGTAAATCTGACCCTAACAGTTTACAGTAGTAAGATTAAATTAAAGTCACAATAATATTAAAGAGATCCTTCTACTGACTTTGAAAAACAGCAGAACGATTCTCACTGACTGCTACTTTTGATATGGATCCCCGTTCTGTTCAGGGAATCATTCCATTTCTGTTCATCAAATGTCTGTGAAATTTGTTCCGTTTATATATCTCAGTTGTTGAATCTTTTTACGTCCATACAAATATTTACACATAATGAGAAATTTGCTGGAAAAAAGAAGTGGGAGGATGTTTCTTCTTCTTCTTCTAAGTATACTTCTTTAAGAGTCAAGTGATGTAACATTTAAAACAGATTTTTTTTAAAACTGTTTCCTCTTTTTTCCAGGCTCTTTGAAACCACTCCTTTAGGAAGCATATTAAACCGTTTTTCTTCGGATACCAATACGATAGATCAGGTATGTTGTTACGATGCCAAAATCATAAAAGGTTTCTGTGTGTGAGGCAATATTACTCCCTTGGTGACTATTAGAAAAAGCATTTAGTATTAACCTTTAATATCGGCAATTTGAATATTTTTGTTTCTTTATGTTTCAGCACATTCCCGCTACCCTGGAGTGTTTGAGTCGCTCCACGCTGCTGTGTGTCTCGGCTCTGGGAGTGATCTCATACGTCACGCCAGTTTTCCTCATTGTACTGGTACCACTGGCCATCACCTGCTACTTCATCCAGAAATACTTCAGAGTCGCATCAAAGTAACCAATCACATTAAATTATTATTTATCTGAAGCCATTTACTTCTCCATTGCAGTTACAACTTTTTGTCCAAGATATTGGTGAAATTCATATATTCATGTGTAATTTTATTCATTTTGAAAGAATCAGAAATATGCATTTCTGGCTACAAATTAATTTTTAATACTTAAAGTTATAGTTCACCCAGAAATGAAAATTCTGCAATCAAATGATAAATACTCACCCTCATGTGTCCCAGATGTATGACTTACTTTCTTCAGATGAACACAAACAAATATATATCTCTGTGTCCATATGATGTCCATATCAATTGGCACCCAAAAGTTGGCGCCCAAAACAGCACAAACAACCATCATGATGGTACTCCCGACCCCAGTGGATGAATATTCTGAAGCAAAATGGCAGGTGTAAGAATGTAAATATGAATATTTTATACTTTTTTTTTACCGATAAACCATTGTTTCTGACCAATCGTTGTATTCAAGTTTAATTTATTTATAAAGCGCATTTGAAGTGACCAAAGTGCTGTATAAAATTGCCTAGGTCCATCACCAAAATGAAAAAATGCATTCACAAAACGTTAAAAGTACAAACAAAAGTACAAAATAGTACAAACTCAGATACTGTGGTCGCTGTTCTGATAGATAATGGCAATTTGTTCCATAACTTGGGGCCAACTACTGCAAAGGCTCCCTCTCTGTAACCCCTGCTTTGCTGTTTAGATCTGGATACCCGTAGCAGATGACTGGATTGTGTTCAGTAAACAACTCTGAAAGGTATTGATGAGCAAGATTGTTTAATGATTTGTGTACAAACAACAAAATTTTGAATTCAATGCGATAGTAAAGAGGTAGCCAGTGCAGTGAACATAGAATAGGCATGATGTGGTCCTGTTTGAGACTGCCCCTGAGCAGTTTGGACCAGCTGAAGTCTATGAATAGATGAGACAGGCAGCCCATTATACATCAAACTGCTATAATCAAGCCGTAATGAAATAAAAACATGAATTACAATCTCAAAACTCTTCCTACATAGGAAGGGTTTTGCTTTCGCTAATCTTTGAAGGTGGTAAAAGCTGGAACTGACAACAGTATTGATTTGTTTGTTTAGCTTTAGGCCACTATCCAGAATAAAACCCAGATCCTTGGCAACAAAAGAACGATATGGAGTGAGAGACCCGAAGTCAACAGTGCTCAGATCAGTTTTCAATATAGAACCAATGGGCATGAACATTGACATGTACATTGAAAACAGTAACGGTGCCAAAGTTGAACCCTGAGGGACACCGCATGTAACCATGCACCACAGAAGAAAAATGCTTCCCTATATTTACTGAGCATCTTCTGTTGGACAGAAAGGACAGAAACCAGTTAGGTACAGTGCCTCTAATACTGATGCAGCGCTCCAAATCAGAGAACGAGATACCATGGTCAACAAAATCAAACGCAGAGCTGAGATGATTGATTATTTTTGTCCCCTTCAAAAATTTTAAGTTTTAAACTTAAACTCTTTTTACACTGATGGCTGGAAGCAATAATTTAAATATTCATATTTTTCTTAAACCCACCTTTTGTTTAACTTCATTTGGACTTAAAGAGGTCGGTTATTCTTCTAAAAATCTTTGTTTGTGTTCATCTGAAAAAAAGAAAGTAATTTCCTTCAAGTAGTGCTCACTACAGAGTATAATAACCTCAAGCTCCACCTCTCTAGAGCTCAAGGGTGGAGCTTAACCCGTTTATTGGGTGGAGAGATAGGGTTATGGTTAGGGTTAGGGTGTCCCATCATGCCCACAGTAGATCAAGAGAGGGGGAGCTAGAGGTTATGGCTCTACAGCGAGTAGCCTCTCATTTCCTTTGGTGATGGCTTGAAGGTGAGTAGATGTTTTATTTTCTATTGAGATGTTTAGTGTTATGTTTACCTGTTTGCTTGCATTTCCAGAGATCTCCAGCAGCTAGAAGACAGCACACAGCTTCCTCTGCTCTCACACTTCTCTGAGACAGTAGAGGGGCTCACAACCATCAGAGCGTTCAGGTGGGCAAAATGATGGGTTGAGTGCTTTATTTTCTCATCTGTTGGCCGTGGCAGTCTTTTTCATTCTCTGTGGATGGGAGCATCTGCTAAATGCCTTCCATATAAATGCATTAGTTTCTTCTTGTGTTTTCCTCTCTTAGGTATGAGCCTAGATTCAGACAGAGACTTCTACAGTTCACAGATGCCAATAACATGGCCTCACTTTTCCTCACAGCGGCAAACCGCTGGCTTGAGGTTCGAATGGTGAGATTATAGGCCATAGAAGTCTGTTACTATATGTGACATCTTTAGAGTTGGTACTGTTTAGGGTGGCCAGATGTCCGTTTTTTTTCCAGAACAGTCCTCTAGTGGCTCGACTTATTATGAGAAAATCGTGTTTTGTCCTGTATTTCCAAGAAGAATTTTTGTCTTTGCTAGGTGATCATAAAAGCTAGTAGTAATCTTCTGTCACGTGAGAATAGCCTAATCAAAGGTAGCCAATCTCATTGTAGTATATTTTGAAGAACAAAATTACCATCTAATCAGTTTGTTATTAGAGAGCGCGAGGAGATCAAGTCAGACCCGAAAATGTCAAAGAAGCTTGTGTCTAATATACATTTAACAAGGATTTTCAAAAGAGTTTAGTTAAAGTTATTAAATTGGGGTTAGGATTAGGGGAACTAAATTCACGCTGAATTCATGGGGTATCACGCTGAATGACACGCACCAGAAGCGCTCTTTCAGACAGCGCGCAATCCTGAATTTAGTTCTCTTTGTGTCTGAATGGTCAAATACAGACAGTTCTCAAAATGTCCATCATGTGGAGTATATCAAGTAAATACAGTTGATTATGACTGAAGTGAACGTTGTAAAAAGCTTGGTGAAAACCGGATATGTATCAGTACATTAGATCTAAGCGTTCGGTCTTAAAGTGACAGCAGCCTAAAATACCTGACTGTGTCTTTAATGTTAATCAAACAACATTTGTATCTCTATCGTATTTGTCCTAATATTTGTAATTTGTTTTTTATATCACGCACTTCTAACTTTATAACTGGCAATTGTTATAATGTCCAATTGTGAGGGGAAAATGACTTTTTATCTTAGAATTGACCCTTCGCTGGGAGTTTGATTGACAGGCGATCTAACCAATCATGATCTCGAATCCGTCATTTTGTCTGACAAAGCAGTCAGGGGAGTTAGTAGATTAACCTTGGTAAACTTGAACTTGAAAAATTGTGTGTACTAACATCTTTCCACGCTTGAAACAACATTCCTTCTGATGTTCATTCATGTTTATTTGATGCTATAAATGAACTAGTATAAAGAGATGGTCGGTTCACGAGCCGCTTGAAGGAGCTACAGCGATCTGTCACGACACATTAAAGAGCAACTAATTGGTATTTATTGTTTGAACCTCTTTAAAAAATTACAATATTTTAAATTTTGTTAATATCAAAAGTAACCTGCTCTGTCTAGTCTGTCGACGCACTGTGTGAGAATGTGTGGCGAGAGAGTGGAATGGCTTGTCAGACATAGCGACAGTAACTAAAGGGGGCGGGTCTTTGCGAAGGGTCAATTGCGAGTTTATCCCGTCCTATATTCCACCACGACAAATCTGGCCACCCTAGTACTGTCTGTTCCAGTTAATATGATGTTAAAAATAAATGTCTTTTTTCATTTGATCAAATGCTAGCTAAAATAGATCAAGTCACCAGTAACTCTTGTATCTCTTGTGCAGGAGTACATTGGGGCCTGTATTGTCTTAATAGCAGCTGTGGCTTCCATCACAAACTCCCAGTACAATCATCTATCCACTGGGCTGGTGGGGCTGGGACTCACATACGCCCTCATGGCAAGACATCACACACATACATCTAACTATCTACATGCTTAGCATCAGCAATATTAGATAACTTCTGTTTCTATATTTTACCTCTCAAGGTGTCCAACTACCTGAACTGGATGGTGCGTAATCTGGCAGACATGGAGGTACAGCTGGGAGCCGTGAAGAGAATAAAAGCTCTGCTGAAGACAGAACCTGAAAACTATGAGGGTCTGCTATGTGAGTATCTCAACACTCTGGAGCCACGTTTACTGACGACAGCAGCTTCTCGTTTTCACTGGATTCACACGCTCAGCATCTGTCTCCTTCATTTCCTGTGTTCTCACATACTGTCCGCCTATCTCTGTATGTCTTACGCCTCTTATCTCTTTGGTTAAATGTTCCTCTCTCAGCTGCTTCTCAGCTTCCAGAAGGTTGGCCTCAGCGGGGTGAGATTCAGATCCAGAATCTGAGCGTGAGGTACGACAGCACCCTGAAGCCTGTCCTCAAACAGGTCAATGCTCACATCAACCCAGGACAAAAGGTACATTTTTAAATTATATTTAACTTATTAAAATGTATATAGAGGGTATGCACATGACATCACAGTAGGTGGAGTGGCGTGTTCAGTGTGAACGCCGCAAAAAACTCACAAAACACAGCTAAAAATAAAGAGCTGTGCGATTGATTATACAAATAGATTCAACAAAAAAAGTTATCTTTTTCTAGGCTGCTGAAAGATACAGAACAGAGAAGCAAATACGCAGAAACAACTGGAACCTAGGCAGTGAAACGTGGATTTGCATTTAACATTTTATATCAGATATGTTGAATTTTGGGGTTAAATCATACCATAAGGCATATATTGTATTGGCAACTCATTTCAACTCATTGTATTCTGAAAGGTCACAAACTGATTTATTACATGAAACTGTCCAAAAATGGCTGGGTCGTCTAGGACCATAGACCATAAAAAGTATGGACAACGCACCTCCACTCTCTTCCATTGGAGAAAAGTGAAGCCACCAATGTCCCAATAAGGCGCTGACATCTTGTGCTGAATCGGGACCTGATTCTGTGCAGTAGTGAGCATGAAGTGTAACCGTGCGGCATCAAAGCCCCACCCACATTCCCACAGAATCATTCAGCACAGTTTAATGCAGAACAACTCATCATGTCAGTGTGAAATAAACAGTTATGGAAGTGTAGAAATTAAAGTTAAAGCTCCAATCTCCTCCTGAAAAAAGTCAGTTTGTGTCTCAATGACTATTTCGCTCAGAGAAGCTGACGTCACATCCCCGTTTTTATAGCATCAAATAACTAAATAAAACCAAACTTATTAAAAAAAAAAAAAAAAACGAACACTAGAACTTACATCAGAGTGATATCAAGGTGCTTTGGCTTCACTTTTCAGTACTCTTGTGGCACTCTTGTCTGGGACGCAAAGACAGCTTTTTACACTTTTTGACCACAAGATATCATTAGTCTGCACCCTTTTGAAAAGCTTAGAGTAATGAACCTTTTTACAATACAGCCTCGGTGCTTCGCAAAGCTTAATTTCACCATCCCTACTAATCAATATCTTCAGGATTACTAGAAAGCTACAGGCAGGTGAATTTGATCAGGGTTGGAGCTAAACTCTGCAGGACAGTGGCCCTCCAGGACCAACAATCCCCATCCCTGACCTATAGGAATAAGAGGCCTCTCACAGCATCCATATATTTGGTCCAACAGTATTATCAGCGGCTGTCATGTTTCTCAGGAACTAATTACCTTTCTCCATCCCCAGCTCCTCCTCTCGTGCAGTCAGGATTTGGACTTCTGATTCCCCTTTGAATTCTCGAATTATGTTGTACATTAAATTGTTGAACTTTAATGATATCCATACATTTATGTTGGTTCTGTTCTGTTTACCCTAAAGTTCTTGCCTAGAACAGGACCATACCGCCAATCCAAACTGTATAGTGAAGTCAAGTTTTTGTCAGCGTTTATTAAAAAACGTCCATTATGATGAGCTTTGTGTTCTACAAAGGAGTATGGTTGGATGGTGAACTCGATTATATTCAAATACAACATGTTCCTGGATCAACATCTTTGTTTACAACAAAAGTTAGGGGCTTCTACACCATTCTTATTCATATGTCATTTCCCTCTGATTTTAGGAATAAATTATGGGTAGGATTCGGTGTAGGGGTAGGGGTAGGAATAGGGTTTGGACTATGTTCTCGCACAGTTTGTGTTTCCCGGTGGGAAAGTGACGTCAATGCATACCCCCTCTCACTTTAGTATGGGGAACACATATTCACTATTAACTGACTTTCCCTCAATAAACTCCTAATTTACTGCTTATTATTAGTTAGTAAGGTAGTTGGTGTAGTGGTTATGTTCAGGTATTGGGTAGGATTAAGGGATGTAAAATATGGTCATGCAGAATAATGTGTTAATGTGCTTTATAAGTACTAATAAACAGCCAATATGCAGGCTAATAAGCAACTAGTTAAAAGTGATAATTGTTCCCTATACTGAAGTGTTCATATATATATAGATGATTATTATGGTTTCTTATTGTTAAAGGTTAACCAAAAAACCTTGACTTTGTGTTGATCTGTTACAGCTTGGAATCTGTGGTAGAACAGAAAAATCATTAAAGTTTTCAAAGCAAAAGACACATGAACCACAACCTGAAGCAGGACGTTTTTAGAATGATACTACAATTAACTACTAGCTAAAAATAAAAACTATCAATCAGAAGACAGAAGAGATGTAGTAGATAGTGTACAATCTTTTTGGTCAGGTTCATAATTTAGAGGCCTTAAAATTGTGTGTATCAAATATGATACAGTAGGCTTTATGGCCCTTTCACTCATAATGATAAGTGTATTAGTGTCCACATCAACACACAATAATGTTCTGTTGTTTATAAGTGCTAAAGTTTGTCTTTTGGATTCTGATTGGCTGTCAATTTTTTTTTTCGTTCATCAGTTTGATTGAGATTTGGGAACCTCTCTGATTGGTGGATCTCACATCTTGTCCCGGCAGGTCGTAATAAACACAAATACCTTGATCTATAGAGTGGCTCATGGAGTTTTGTTCGTTCCCTTCCCAAAATCAGCCAGTAATCTCGAAAAATGTAGGCGTCGAATCAGACTTCTTGTTATTTACGATATTGACCTTCGTTCATTTCATACTTCCGTGATTCTGTAATGATTTCAACATGAAATAAAAAGATTGTATGTTTGCTTAGGCAGTTTTCAAAATCAGTAAAAAAAAAAAAAAGTTTTTTTGGGGTCCGTGGGGGGAGGGGGTCTGGGCACCTACCGGCAGAAACATAAATAAAATCGGTACCTATTCTCATAGAATTAGAATGATTATTAAAACTTTATAGTTAAAATGAGAGCTATAATCCACAGGAATGTTGTTCCATGACTTACTTGGCAAAATCACGATGACCATGGTTGGATAATGTAGGACAAACCCAGTTTACCTTATAAAGCAAGTTTGGTCCAACTACCTCGAGTTGAGTCAAACCCCCTATTAAAGCCAGACATGTTGCAGGATGTTTTGCCAATGTTTTTCATGTGACTAAGGTTGTGTGTCCCGGTGGGAAAGTGACGTCAATGCATACCCCCTCTCACTTTAGTATGGGGAACACATATTCACTATTAACTGACTTTCCCTCAATAAACTCCTAATTTACTGCTTATTATTAGTTAGTAAGGTAGTTGGTGTAGTGGTTATGTTCAGGTATTGGGTAGGATTAAGGGATGTAAAATATGGTCATGCAGAATAATGTGTTAATGTGCTTTATAAGTACTAATAAACAGCCAATATGCAGGCTAATAAGCAACTAGTTAAAAGTGATAATTGTTCCCTATACTGAAGTGTTCATATATATATAGATGATTATTATGGTTTCTTATTGTTAAAGGTTAACCAAAAAACCTTGACTTTGTGTTGATCTGTTACAGCTTGGAATCTGTGGTAGAACAGGAAGTGGCAAGTCGTCCTTCTCATTAGCCTTTTTCCGGATGGTGGACACGTTTGAGGGTGACTCTCATTCTTTTTATTAAGGTCAAGCTAATATAATTTAATTCACAGAGAATAATTTGTGGCATAGATTTTAAAACTTTATACTCCACAGGGCGAATAATCATTGATGACATCGATATAGCAAAGCTGCCCCTTCAGACGCTGAGGTCACGCTTCTCTATTATACTACAAGATCCCTTTTTATTCAGCGGAACCATCCGGTGAGTCTCTCGAAACTGAATACTGCATGAGGGAATAAAATTGTCCCAAAATCCTAGACATTTAGAAATAAAAAAATGAATGTACTTTTGATCAACATAATCAGTTTGAATTTGACACTTCAAATGTGATTTCACAGACCAAACTGCCCCAGATTTACATTTCGAACAGCAGACAGACGAGCATAAATAAGCGTTCCATATATTGTTAATCATGTTTTCTGTTTTCTCTCTGAATCTACCTCAGGTTTTTGTCCTGTTTCATTGTTTTCAAAAGCCCCATAACACATCACTGTGGGGCTGTAGAGCTGGAGGATTTCTGGGGCAAACTGAATTTATAATGAGATTTTCTATAATATCTCATTTTCTTGTGTTCAGTTTTAATCTAGATCCAGAGATGAAAGCCACAGACAGCATGTTGTGGGAGGCCTTAGAAATCGCACAACTCAAACCAGTAGTTAAAACCCTGCCTGGAGGACTAGGTAAGACTCAAAACATGCTAGATACTGATAGACGTCAAATGTTAAAGGGACAGTTCACCCAAAAATGAACATTCTGTCATAATTCTCAAATCATTCCAAACCTACAATATTTTTTTTTTCTTCTTCTGTGGAACATAATCACTATATTGTCACTATAAGGAAAGTCTATGTCGATCTGTGTTCATACAGGTTTGGAATGATATGAGGGTGAGTAAATGATAACAGAATTTTCATTCCCTTTCACCCTGTTATATAAAATAATAGTCTGACATTTCTTTTTTTAATGGTGCAGTTTATTGAATGTTTGAACAAAGTCTTGACAAACCCTTTTTTGAGTAACATATTTGATGCATCAGGTTTTTATGCTTCTTATAGTATGACAGAGAGAACAAGGAGGAAAAAACAGGCCCAAACTGAGCAAAATATTCAATATGTGCTGTTTCTGATATTTATATGGTCAAAAAGTCAGCGTGAAATGTAAATCAACAAGATCTTTACAACAATATAACAGACTACATACAAAAAATATATCAGTTGTCACTCTATATGTCCCAAAAAGGTCTTAATATGATAATTAAATGTTTATTTTATGACCAAAGCTCTGTAGTTTTTATTGTGCAATGTAATACAATGATTGACAGATGTACAAATAAACATTCATCAAAATCCTGATACACATTTGATTATCACATTTTAACATGATATTATATATATATATATATATATATGGATAATCAAGTTTGGAAGTTGCTTCAGTCCAGTAAGTGTTCATCTTGAAATATTACTAACAATATAAAAGTAGTTCTTACATTTACTTCGTAAAAAATCATTAAAGTTTTCAAAGCAAAAGACACATGAACCACAACCTGAAGCAGGACGTTTTTAGAATGATACTACAATTAACTACTAGCTAAAAATAAAAACTATCAATCAGAAGACAGAAGAGATGTAGTAGATAGTGTACAATCTTTTTGGTCAGGTTCATAATTTAGAGGCCTTAAAATTGTGTGTATCAAATATGATACAGTAGGCTTTATGGCCCTTTCACTCATAATGATAAGTGTATTAGTGTCCACATCAACACACAATAATGTTCTGTTGTTTATAAGTGCTAAAGTTTGTCTTTTGGATTCTGATTGGCTGTCAATTTTTTTTTTCGTTCATCAGTTTGATTGAGATTTGGGAACCTCTCTGATTGGTGGATCTCACATCTTGTCCCGGCAGGTCGTAATAAACACAAATACCTTGATCTATAGAGTGGCTCATGGAGTTTTGTTCGTTCCCTTCCCAAAATCAGCCAGTAATCTCGAAAAATGTAGGCGTCGAATCAGACTTCTTGTTATTTACGATATTGACCTTCGTTCATTTCATACTTCCGTGATTCTGTAATGATTTCAACATGAAATAAAAAGATTGTATGTTTGCTTAGGCAGTTTTCAAAATCAGTAAAAAAAAAAAAAAGTTTTTTTGGGGTCCGTGGGGGGAGGGGGTCTGGGCACCTACCGGCAGAAACATAAATAAAATCGGTACCTATTCTCATAGAATTAGAATGATTATTAAAACTTTATAGTTAAAATGAGAGCTATAATCCTTGTGTGAACGTGTCTTTTTAGGGTTAAGATAAACTTTTTCACTGTCAGGCATTTATGCTTTAATGAATGAATGAGCTTGCATAAAATTCTCAGCAGTCTCATGCAGAATTTATATCTCATTTTGGAGTGACTGGCAGAAAAATGGCTCCTTTTCTAAAAGGGTGCACATCAAATTGACTGTGCGGTCAGCTGGGATAATCACATCACCTCCGGACATCAAACCAGTTGTACATTTCATACATTTCCAAAAGCTATCAAACTAATCTAAATATATGATTGATGATACTCTTACTTTGCATTTCAGATGCCATAATAACCGAAGGAGGGGAGAACTTCAGCCAGGGGCAACGTCAGCTGTTCTGCCTGGCGCGCGCATTTGTGCGGAAGAGCAGCATTCTGATTATGGACGAGGCCACTGCTTCCATAGACATGGCTACGGTGTGTGTGTGTGTGTTTAGAAGTACAATAAAGAGTAAGAGAGTCAAAGAGGGAGAAGGAAATCCCCAGGGGCGACGACCTCGATTCGCTTCACACTATTCTCAAGCACCCTTCTCCTCGACTGCTCCTCTGCCTTCATCAGTCCTGAATATATGAAGCGATGCTGTACTAAATGCACTGGTTTGATAGAGGAACGGACAACACTGAGGGTCGATTTGATAGATTCAAAATGAAAGGAAAGCATCCGTGTGAAAAGTATTGGTGTTTATGCACCACCTAGAGACGGATATAAAGAACTCAAAATAAAAATGCCATGCCAGCTTGAATGTAGGCTATCATTACAACATTAATATATGAAGTAATATATTCTAAAATTCATGTTCATTTTCAATTAAATCATTCACTTAAATTGTTTTTTTAAATAATTTTTTATTTTAAAATGCATTTTTCCAATTTAATATATTTTTTATTAACAAATTTTGTTATTTTCTGCCATTTTTATAATAATAAATATAATATAATATTATATAAATATTATAAATCTAATTTAAAATAATATAAAAGTTTGAATTAAAATAATATAATTCTCTTTTTAATGGGTTAGGTTAAAAAGTTTGAAATTAAATATATAACCATTTTTATAATATAAATTATATATAAAATTCTGAATTATTCAAATATATAATATAATATATAATATAATTTAATTCTCTTTTTAATAGGTTAGTTTAAAAAGTGTGAATTATTAACAAAATAAAAATGTTCTTTTTAATAGGCCAGGTTAAAAAGTTTGAAATTAAAAATGAATATAATATACACTTTTCTGCCATTTTTATAATATAAATTATATATAAAGATGATAAAAGTTTGAATTATTAAAAATATATAATATAATTATCTTTTTAATAGGTTAGGTTAAAATGTGAATTATTAAAAAATATAATATAATTCTCTTTTTAATAAGTTAGGTTAAAAAGTGTGAATTATTAAATATATAATATAATTCTCTTTTTAATAGGTTAGGTTAAAAAGTGTGAATTATTAAAAAATATTTAATAATTTTCTTTTTATAGGCTAGGTTAAAAAGTTTGAAATTAAAAATGAATATAATATACATTTTTCTGCCATTTTTATAATATAAATTATATATAAAGATGATAAAAGTTTGAATTATTAAAAAATATATAATATAATATAATTACTTTTTAATAGGTTAGGTTAAAAAGTGAATTATTAAAAAATATAATATAATTCTCCTTTTAATAGGTTAAAAAGTTTGAAATTATAAAAAAAAACTTATAATAACTTTTAAACCTAATCTATTAAAAAAGAGATATTATATTATATTATATTAATAATGTTTTTGTTTTTTTTTTAATAGGAGAGCATTCTACAGAAAGTTGTGATGACTGCCTTCGCCGACAGAACTGTGGTCACCATCGCCGTAAGTTTCCTATTAGGTTGCTTTCTGACTTTAATATTTAAAGTCTAGCTGTGGTTAAAGCCTAATAGCAGGACGATCATTCAATGCTTTTAATGATTAAGAGGCATTTCAGCCAGGCCAAACAAGATCTCAGCCATTAACGTCATTATATGTGTTTTTCCACAGCATCGTGTGCACACAATCCTGAATGCAGACTTGGTGATTGTGATGAAGAGAGGAGTCATTCTGGAGTTTGATAAACCAGAGGTTCTCCTGAATCAAGAGAACAGCGTGTTTGCGTCGTTCGTGCGAGCGGACAAATGAGCCCGGAGACCCTCTACTGAAAGTGCAATTGTACCATGAATAATAAGTTATTTATTACTGTAATTATCATGATCACATTTGTAAATAAAATATTAATCATTTATATCATTTAATAAAAATATATAAACAACTTGTATGCTCTTTTAATTCTTTACATTTGTTTTTTTTTATTAATTATATATAAAAATTACAGAATTTTATATAATTGACAGATTCAAATGAAACGAAACAAATAAGTCCACTTATAAAATAATATAAATTGTTTTATATAACAATATGACAGTTCATCAACTTGTATAATTAACCTTACATTACAACATACTAGTTTAGAGCAGCTTATTTAATTTATGGCAATATATCGATTGTTCAGCTGACGAAACATCCTTCCAAAAAAACTTTCCGAAGACCAAAACTTTAAAACTAAAAAAGTTTTAAAAATTGTGTACGGTGTGTCCTTCATATCCCCAAAAAACCCATGAATAAAACATTTTGTGAACTCTATATGATTTTCTTACAGTATAGTAGCCTTTAACGTATTTTAGCACAGTATTGTTGGCTGTAGTATAATATACTGTAGTTAGAAGTGATGGTAAATGTTTATTTTTAATAAAGAGCACAGTATAGTAGTATATAGCACTGTTGTCTAAAGTACAGTACGCTATAGTGTAGTAAGTACAGAACTGTTTTCTGTAGTGTATGCTAGTGAAGTGTATATCACAGTATGGTATAGTAGGCTATAGTGTAAAGGAACTGCTTGCTATTTTGTATTTTATTCTGTAGTTTGTAGACGTTAAAAGCTGAAGGTGTTGCTAATTCACAGCTAATTAGCATAGTGCAGTAGGCCTATATAGGTTATTAGTTATAGTAAAGGTTAATGTAGTTTTATATATTGAACTACACGTAGCTAAAAGCCAAAGTAACAAAGTACAAACGTATCTGAATGCATTTTTAGGAAATGTTCTGTTACACATTCTTACCGATTTATGCCGTCCTACCGCGACTATTTTTGGCCAGGGACACGACGTTGCCGTCGGACCAATATTTGCTGGGATGTGGTGAGATCAAGTCACGTCAAAAATATATTTACTAGTTGAACGTACATGAACTCGACCACAAAGTCGTAAATACCAGTGGGAAACTCGGGATTTTCGAAAGTGAAAAACGTACCTGACGTCGTAAATACATCTTCCCAACTGGTAAATACGAACTTCCGAGGAGGACTTGAACACACCAATGCACTCACAGACACGTTTTATTGTTAATGCAGAGTGTAGCATAATATAGCAGGATAGTGTACAGCGTTGTTGTCTATAATATAGTACGCTAATCTGTTAAAACAAATAATAATTTAGAGAGATGTTTTAATAGGTTAAAAAGTTAAATTATTATAAATAATACTCTTTTTAATAGGTTAGGTTAAAGTTGTATTGTTAATGCAGAGTAAAGTGTAGCATAATATAGCAGGTTATATATTATTATTGTCTCTTTAGAATTGGAGCCCTTACTATGACATAAGTATAGTGCTATAGTATGTCTTTTAATTGTTAACGCAGAGCGGTTACTGTGGTAAAGTTCGCATTTATCACGCATGCCCTGTGCTGAATGAGTCTATCTGTCCGGCCCAATGTCACATCTGAGGATGTGCTTGAAAATATCCGGTTGCAATTGACTGGCAGCGACAGCCGGAGAACTAAAAGTGGCGTCTTCCCACGGGACCTCCTCACCGCATATGAGCGCTTGAAACGACACCGACCGCAGCGCAGCGCAGAGAGTTTGTGCGCAAAAGATGAGCGCACCTGTCATGTTACAACTTAGCGCAGCCGCGTAACTGTAGTATGGACCAGCTATGTTGTCCAGAAAAGGACTCATTCCCGACGACTATTTGCTGACTCGGTTGGCGGAGGATGTGTTACAGCCCAAATTCAAGTCTAAACCGCGGAAGGCGAGATTCGTCGCCAAGAACGGAGCGTGCAACGTCGCCCACACGAACATACGCGAACAAGGACGGTTTCTTCAGGACGTGTTCACCACTCTAGTGGATCTAAAATGGCTTCATACTCTGCTGATCTTCACTATGTCCTTCTTGTGCAGTTGGCTTTTGTTCGCGATGATCTGGTGGCTTATCGCCTTCGGGCACGGAGACTTAGACCCGAAAGGTGACGACTTCGTGCCGTGCGTAACGGACATCAACTCGTTCTCCTCCGCCTTCCTCTTCTCCATTGAAGTCCAGGTGACCATCGGTTTTGGCGGACGCATGATCACCGAGGAGTGCGTTTCGGCCATCGTGATACTGATCATTCAGAACATAGTCGGTCTGGTGATCAATGCCATCATGTTAGGATGCATCTTCATGAAAACAGCGCAAGCGAACCGGCGGGCGGAAACGCTCATCTTCAGCAAACACGCGGTTATAACAGTTCGAAACAACAAGCTGTGTTTCATGTTTCGCCTCGGTGACTTGAGGAAGAGTATGATCATCAGTGCCACCGTCCACGTGCAGGTGGTGCGGAAGACCGTCACCAATGAAGGCGAGATGGTGCCTTTGGACCAGATAGACATCCAGATGGACAACCCTGTGGGCACCAACAGCATCTTTCTGGTGTCTCCCCTCATCATCAGTCACGTCATTGACAAAAACAGCCCGCTGTATGACCTATCCGCGGCTGATCTGCAGCACGAGGACATTGAGGTGATTGTCATACTGGAGGGGGTGGTGGAGACCACCGGCATCACCACCCAAGCGCGGACCTCTTACCTGTCCGAGGAGATATTGTGGGGTGAGAGGTTTGTGTCTACGGTGTCTGAAGAAGATGGGATGTATGCTGTGGATTACTCCAAGTTTGGAAAGACCATTAAAGTGGCCACGCCGAGCTGCAGCGCGCGAGCGATGGATGAGGCGGGAGGGTTGGAGCGGTTCAAAATGCCGGAGTCCAGCAGCTCAGGCGCATCGATGAGGAGAAGAATCCTCAAACATCAACTCACCAAAGAAAAAAAATGAGTTTATTTTGTCCTTAACCTCCTGAGACCAAACAAAAGGTTTTGACATGTTTATTATTTCAAACAATTGGATTGGAATATAAAGTATACTAGTCTTCATGTTATACGTTTTTTTTAAATAAAATCTATCTATCTATCTATCTATCTATCTATCTATCTATCTATCTATCTATCTATCTATCTCTGTCTATCTATCTATCTATCTATCTATCTCTGTCTGTCTGTCTATTTATCTATCTATCTATCTATTTATCTATCTTTCTATCTATCTCTGTCTGTCTATCTATCTATCTATCTATCTATCTATCTATCTATGTCTATCTGTCTATCTATCTATCTATCTATCTATCTATCTATCTATCTATCTCTGTCTGTCTATCTATCTATCTATCTATCTATCTATCTGTCTATCTATCTCTGTCTATCTATCTATCTATCTATCTCTGTCTCTCTGTCTGTCTGTCTATCTATCTATCTATCTATCTATCTCTGTCTATCATCTATCTATCTCTGTCTGTCTATCTATCTATGTATCTGTACAATTTTTATAGCCTATACAGGCGATAGAAAGATAGATAGTATCAGTTAAAAAGAAATATTTTAAAGAATTACATGATCACAAAAACATTAAATATCTTTAGACTATAACAGCATGCTGGACAGAGATAAATTGTTAAAAACAGTTAATAAAGATTGTTAATAAAGTCTCAGGAGGTCAATAATGCTGAAATACTAAGTTTGTATGTATAGTAAAACAGAGCAATATTAAATGTTATGTTACATATTTTCGTTTATTGAGGATAATTGGTTCTAAGAAATACGGATGCACAGATTTGTCTTTTTACAAATCTCTCCTATTGCACGTTTGAATAAAGCTCTCAGGTTATTGAATGACTATGCACATGCTTTGAGGAAGCGCATGACGTTTAATAAAAATCCCTGTTTATGCTTGTCTTGTTATAAATAAACCAGCCTGTTTGTACTGAATTGCTTTGTAATTCTTACACACTGGACTGACCAGTGTACAGTATAGCTACAGTGTAGCTAAAGGTTTTTACCTTGTGAATATTAATGTAGCTGATATAGACCTACATTTCGGTGCTGCGAATCCAACTCTGATTTGCCAGAATATAATTAGCACACGCTGACGTTGCGTGGCAACCATTCTGACTGAGGTGACTGGGAGTCACTTAACCTTGTCAATATTTATGAGCCAAGGCCCCGCCTTAGAAGCAGTAAATTCTTGTCAGGCATGTGCGTCGTGACAGCGCCTAAACGCTGCCACCTTGTGGCCAAGTAGCACTAGATCTGAAGTTGACGTGTCCTGGGTATCGAGATATTTTGCAAGTGTGGGTATCTGCAGGTTGAAGTAATGGCATGACAAAAATTTACTTATTACTTTAAACACACACACACACACACACACACACACACACACACACACACACACTTCAAATCACACACTCAAATCAAAGCGGCCATATTTGAGAAAAAAGTCGAGTATGCATCACTGGATGTTACTGTCGTTCGTTTAATATTACCGCAAAACAGTTGACATGTATTAAATGCGAACTCTTTCGACGATGCTCTGCTTCTGTGAACAGTAAACCCCGCCTAGTTTGACTTGATTGGTCATCTCAATCATTTTGACATTAGAGCGCTGTTAGACCACCGAGGAAGACCAGACTAAAATTTGAACTCTTAAACCTTTTTGTTATTTTAACAACTTGCGAATGGTGGGTAGTAGTTTCTGCTGTAGCATTGTGGACCCTTACGACCATATTAATGGTGCATTCAACAGTTCTTTGGCAAGTACGGAGCCCCTAAAGAGACATGGTGGTGGGAAAAATAGGAGATGGGAGGAAAAATAATAAGAAAATGCTTTTGCTTTTTGAGTTTTTGTGTTCCCCTGAAAAACTATCCCTTGCAAAATCTTTTGCGTTCACTTGCAAAACTCGTTCTTCGCGAGTGAACGCAGTTTCTCAGGGAACGCAAAATATTTACGAGAGAATGCAAAAGCATTGCCAAATAATCATCTTACCTTTTTTTCACCATGCCAAACAATAAGGACATATATAAACGCAAATCGTTGTTTCTGAAACGGCAGCATATTGGTGGATCATGGTGAAGTCTGTATGCTGTCTAGACATAAGAATTAACATTCAACAGTGATCCCCGCCTACTACAGTAAGTTCTTATGTAGGTAATATTTGTTTTTCCCTTAACTCACAAAACAGATCCTTAAGAGAGTCATTTCAAAGACACACTGTCTCTGCATTGTATTTACTCATATTGGAGTTTGACAGAAAATGATTGTGTGGAAAAAGGTTTGGGTTATACCTAATTAACATTTAATTACAGTCAGAGGTATGATTTCAAATGAACTACCCAGTGAAACATTATTTTGTAAAATTTAAAGGTGATATTGATTTTAATTTCACTTTTTGTGACAGTTGCCCTTAGTTAATTTTATATAATTCAGGAAAGAAATGGAGCTTTACATCGGTTTCAATCCGATTTCCTATAAAGCAAAAGGCAGTCAAAACTGAAAATTTGCAAGCGTTTCAATAGGTTTATGTAGATCTACATTAAATGTTTTTGTTACATGTATGATGTGTTTTCAAGAATTACATTTCCACTAGTAACAACGTTAATTCTTAATATCAACAATTCAATTTCCACTAGTACAAACTGTAATTCTTGATATCAAGAATTGTATTTTTACTAGTGAAATCTCGCCCTAGGCTGCCATTCAAATTCAATTGTTGATATCAAGAATTCATTTCTTACTAGTTGAAATTCCAGTTTCACAAATCAGGAAAACAATTCTTACTAGTAAAAATGCAAATTTATGATATCAACAATTACATTGTTCCTAGTGCAAATGTCTATTCTTGATATCAGCAATTGAATTGCTACTAGTAAAAATGTTAATTTCTGATATCTGAAAATGAATTCCTAATATCAATGTAATTTCTGATATCTAAAACGGCTTTCTTACTAGTAACAACCACATTCATGATATCAGAAATGAACATTTTTACTAGAAGCAATTCAATTGTTGATATCAAGAATGGATATTTGCACTAGTAACAATGTAATTGTTGATATCACAAGTTCATATCTTGAAAATGAATAAAAGTCAAAACGGCTTGCCATAGTGTGCGCGGATCTTTCAAAGTATACTCAACCAAGGCTGACCGAGTTCAACACATGCGCCGTACAATTTTTTTTCTATACTCCACCAGACATCGGAGGCAGTCGTGTCATCAACGTTTCAGTATTTGGTTGTGTTCTGAGTATTTTCTGCGTGTTTCAGTATTTGGTAGTGTTGTATTTGCAGCATGTTTCTGTATTTGGTTGTGTTGTATTTGCAGTGCGTTTCAGTATTTGGTTGTGTTCTGAGTATTTTCAGCGTGTTTCAGTATTTGGTAGTGTTGTATTTGCAGCATGTTTCTGTATTTGGTTGTGTTGTATTTGCAGTGCGTTTCAGTATTTGGTTGTGTTCTGAGTATTTTCAGTGTGTTTCAGTATTTGGTTGTGTTGTATTTGCAGCATGTTTCTGTATTTGGTTGTGTTGTATTTGCAGTGCGTTTCTGTATCTGGTTGTGTTCTGAGTATTTGCACCGTGTTTCTGTATCTGGTTGTGTTGTGAGTATTTGCAGTGCGTTTCAGTATTTGGTTGTGTTGTATTTGCAGTGCGTTTCAGTATTTGGTTGTGTTGTGAGTATTTTCAGCGTCTTTCTGTATTTGGTTGTGTTGTATTTGCAGTGCGTTTCAGTATTTGGTTGTGTTGTAAGTATTTTCAGCGTGTTTCTGTATTTGGTTGTGTTGTATTTGCAGTGCATTTCAGTATTTGGTTGTGTTGTAAGTATTTTCAGCGTGTTTCTGTATTTGGTTGTGTTGTATTTGCAGTGCGTTTCAGTATTTGGTTGTGTTGTAAGTATTTTCAGCGTGTTTCTGTATTTGGTTGTGTTGTATTTGCAGTGCATTTCAGTATTTGGTTGTGTTGTATTTGCAGTGCGTTTCAGTATTTGGTTGTGTTCTGAGTATTTTCAGCGTGTTTCTGTATTTGGTTGCATTGTGAGTATTTGCAGCACATGTGTTGTCAAACTGATGAAGATGTTTTCTTAATTTGCTGGTGGTTTTCTGCATGTGGTATTTGCATGTGTTTTCTTCAGTTGCAGCGAGTTGAGCTCTCTCGGCCACTGTACCATCTGGTCATTTGCCGGCGGTCTGAACACAGCCTTAAATGACTCTTCACAAAACAATTACTTCATGTGAGAAACATTTAAGATGAATATTTTTATATATGAAATTTTCAAATCTGAACTAACCTCACCAAGTTTCTAAGGATGCAAATAAATTGAGGACTCTTTCTATTTTTACCTGAACCATCTCATTAATGAAGTAAACGCAATACAGATGTAACGTGGCATTTCTTGTTTTTATTTGATTATGTTTCGCAGAGCTTAAAATATTAAGTGGCTTTTAACTTAGATAATTAAAATACATATAAAGAAAGCAAGAATGGAAGAACTCTGCAAATAGATAAAAAAAAGTAAAAAATAAATAAGATGGATGCTCTCTCGCTAAAGGCAATTATTGTGATTTTTTTTTTTTATATATATAGTTACAATCTATTTCTTGGGAGACAAAAAACTTAATGTGCATTTTCTACACATGTGGGCTGCCACAATTTTTATGACCTGATAATTTAGAAAAAGATAAAAAGTGAAACTAAAAATAATGGTTGCGACACTGGAGGATGCGCTCTCTCATCAATACAACACAGCAAGTCAACTGCCATGCAACGATTATTTGTCCCTGTCTGCATCATCTCTCTGAGCGAGCAGACATGCAGATATCGTTAGTATCCTTGTCAGAAACCTACAAAATCAAGTCCAGACTTTCTCTAGAGCATCATTCAAACCATCATACCCTTTTTACATAATCTTGAAAGGCTAAAGAGTACATTTTGAATAATGAATGATGGCTGGAATATGAAAGAGAGAGGCTCCGGTACAGTTTTATGTGAAATAAGGCTGCAGAGATCATAAACAGTCAGTCGGTGCATGACTTCACTCCCTCCACAAGGGGGAGCCAGAGGTCAATGATAATTTTCTAAACAGTGTTGCATATAAACAGACAATACCTTAGCTATATATCTAAGGCACTGATGAGAGCTGAGCTGAAATACCATTCCCTCAAATAAAACAAAACATAAAAACCTCCAAGAGCGCATGCGCAAAAATAATAATAAAAAAGCAAATTAAAATATAAAATGATCCTATATAAATGATAATGTTGACAGATTGTTTGTCCTGTAAGGAAACATTCACACCAATCTGTGCTGGTACAAGGACTGCAGACCACCGGCCCCCGTCCCCACCTTTTGATCAGTTCACATTAAGACGGTGAGGGAAAAGTGATGGAGGGGCCCATCCAAGGAGGCCTCCCGCTTTTTTGTCATCTTCCTCCTTTGTTCTTCCTGCGAGGAGTTCTGTCAGATCTGCAGTCGGCTCATCTCTCGGTCACGTGATTGTGTGGATGGGGGGGCAGGGGGGCGCACAGCACCTCCGACAGGTCGTCCATGATGCAGGTCTCCTTGGGGTCGATCAGGTTGAATTCCCTGACGAAGACGATGAAATGTGCGTACAGTGTGTTCAAGTGTCCCTGCAGCTCCAGAGTCACGGTCTCTTTAAAATGCGACCAGTAAATGTGAGCCAGCACGTGGAACAGATACCGACAGATCTTCTTCACCAGAGACTCGAACGAGTTGGGAAAGTCTTTGCCTGAAAGGAAATTGAGATGGTTAGTAGTTGTTTTTTTTGTTTTTATTGATTTTATTTGATGTTTAATTATTATTCAATCAAATTAAATAAATAAATATTGGTGTTTTTTTTAGTAGGCACTAAAAGAAGTTGGGGAATTAAAACAATCATATTTATTCACAAATTAGTCACGAATGACTAATGAGATTTATCGTTTCGTTATTAATTAATTATTTATTAATTGTGTTAAGAAATTAAAAGAAAGTAAAGCATTAAATACATTAATTTTTATTTATTTAAATATCAAAACCAACTAGGATCACATTATATATATCATATTGTTTAGAATTACTTTTTATTCCTTATTATTTATAAAGATTTTTTTATTCGTTTATTTATATAAAAATATTATTCGTTACTTTCAAGAGAAAAAAGTAAATAACTATATTAAAAGAAATAATCAGGTTTAATTAATTTACAAACGATTAATGTCATTGTAATTAAATCAATTGTTAGGAAATTAGGAAACCTGCTAGGATTTGAAAAAAATCGAAATAAGTAATTATATTATTTATAATATTTTTCTTTATTCCTTAAAAAGATTTGAATAAACAATTTAAAAAAATAATTTGAATAAAAACTATTAAAAATAATCAGGTTTAATTAACACGCAAATTATTCATTTCATTTATTATTTGAAATTAATTTAATTTAATTTGTTAGCAAATTGAAAATATAAAATGAATAATTTGTTTGAATAACATATACAAAATCTAGGATTACAAAAATTCTAACAAAGTTATCATTATATTATTATATTAATTACATTATATATAAAAAGGATTATTTTAACTATGATCCAATACTGTTATAAATGCCGATTTCTTGCAAGAAAAAAAGTAAATCAAGGAGAAAACCCAAAAAAGTTATATTCATAAAGCTCATTCTACTCTATGAACACTGGAGGGCGCCACTGATCTAAGGGATTTTACTTCAAACGTTTTAATGTCAAATCGTGTAGTTCTCTATTACGGCTGCTAGAGGGTAGTAATTACACACACACACACACACACACACACACCATATTTTGTGGGAAAGATATCTTCATCCGTCACTAATTTCTGCACGAAAGTCATAACAAGGTCGATATACTGAGGCGCTGTGCACTTCGTCTTCTTCCCCCTTTCATCATACCAGTAGTATATTCTGTAAAAAAAAAAAAAAAAAGACGACAAATGGTTAAAACCAACTTCTTGTATGTCACATGTCGAGCACATTAGAACAAAATGAACATCTTACTGTTTAAAGAAACTTTAATGCAGCTACTATCAGATTTTTAAGGAGGATTGCTCATCGTGGAACTGAGTTTGGGAGGGTAGCGTGGGTTCGAGGGGCTGTAGACATTGCAAATCTCTTGGAATGCAGCCTGTCCGCATAACTGACCTTACAGCAGGGACCCAGTGACCTGATGCATTCAATGGATGAGCAAATTCAAACACGAACCAAGTGGGATGAAATAAATGTCGCTCGTTAACTGAAATAACCGTCGAGGTAAACTAAAGTGCATTTAGCGCGTAAACACAGACGCTAGATGTGTTTGAATGGACAGGCAAGTGAATGGCAGGCTGAGTGCCAGCAAGTTTCTCCATGTTCTCGAATATCTACAACATGGTCGCGTTTCAGATTTCAAACATTTAGAAAATAAGTCTCTTAAAACAATTTATTCTCGACTAGATTAATGTCCAACACATGCATTACAGGACAACTGGCATTTTTTGAAATGTTACAAACATTTTCACCACAGTGTCTTTTAAACCACGTGTTTGTTGAATAAAATTAAGTGGTGGAAATGAGATTTGAAACATTTTTGGTACACATTGACCAAATTCTTTTCTAATTTTAACAATTTTAGTTTTACAATTATTTAAAAAAACCCCACAAAAAATGCTAAACAAATTATTTTTACCTTAAGTTTTATTTTTTTCCTAACAGATCACTAGTCTCACATTTCATGTAAAGTTAAAATTGTTGTTTTACATTAACATTTGATAAAATGTTTGATTATTAGAAGCAAAACTAGAACTGAGGGGCTGTCATCATAATCATACTAATGAAATACACATAACTTAATCATAAATAAAAACCAAATCAGAAACATGTTGAACGTCAGACCTATTTGCGCATCACTGTCCCTCCCTTTCCTGCAAGCCTTTCATCAGTAATTGATTTATCAATTGAAAAACCGGTATTGAGGGAAAATAAGCGTTTTGATGAGCGCACCCATCCTTGCCCTTCGTGGTATGCCTGGGGTGAGTACGCAATTGTTTGTGTGTTGGTAATTCTTGTCCTTTAACGCTTGCCATGAATAGTCAAGTATCTGGTTCGACAGGTCAGTGTGTAAATGAGGAGTCGAGCCTTTAGCGATTCACACCCAGGGTTCGCTCCGGCCAAACAGGGCAAACGAGTTGAGCAAAGATTTTAAAAGTCAACATGGTTACTTGTGGGATTGTGAACGGTCAGAGGAATGTCGTTCTGTTCGGGTGATTCTACAATTGTTTTTTTTTTGCTTTTTTGCTTGTTTTTGAATGCTTAATCTTGAAACTTTTAAAACCGTTTTATATTCAGAGTTAAAGCAGTCCTACTATGTTTTTTTTGTTTTAATTTTAACATTCTTTAGTGTGTAATGTTGCTGTTTGAGCAAGAAAAGGGTCTGCAAAGTTACAGGGAGTTATTCTCTATATCAGTGAGAACTGTTTCTGAACTCTTTGAAACTTGACATTTCTGAAACACGCTCGAAGTACTTGATCAATCACAACACACTGATCCAGCTGACCAATCAGAGCGCATTGCACTTTTAAGAAGGAGGGGCTTCATAGAGACAGGAACTAAATAGAGCAATACTGACAGACTGGGAAGAGAGGTGCTGCAACAATGTCAAATGTGGGGAAAATAATGTGTTTTTTGGACATTTTTGAATGTGAATACCAAAAAAAAAAATCAAGACTTTGTAAAAGGGCATAATACTTCCTCTTTAAAACCTTCAAATGGATGAGGGAGCATTATTGGTGTATTCACCTTTTCCAGACAAAATGTTCAATAATTTAGTTAACTGTGTGAAGATGCACTCAAATACTGAGCGACATATGACTCTGGCAGAGAGTACTTCTCATTTACATCATTACTGAGTTCATATTTTATAGAACTATTTCATACAATTTTTTTATTTATGTTACATCATAACTATTTTATAGAAATTGAGTTGTTCTCTAAAATTCTCGGTGTGATGGTAATGACAGCGTATTGGGGACAGCAAATCTTTGCTATAGTAACATTTCAAATTATTCAAATAAACACAATAATTCAAATATAACAATAAAAATAGTTGTTAATGTATTTATTTATTATTATTATTAAGTAAGTAAGTAAGTTAAGCCTTAGGGAGCTACCGCGCTCCTCAGCGCGATCAGCTGTTCTGTAAAACAGTGGGCGCACGGGCTCCGACGCACATTGTGATTCGCCTAAAATGTCCAAAACTAAAGTAAATCTGAGAAATAGTGGCAGGCTATGCAGTGCTAAATATTAAATAAGATATATACAAAAAAAAATACAAAAATAAAACGTCTAAGTAGCTAAACAATGGAGAAAAAATAAGAAAGGGGTAAGAGCTGTTGCAGTCACTGGAAGTACACAAATATTTATAGATAAATAAATATAAATTAAATATAAATCTAAAATATAAATATTGTTATATTAATAACAACAATACTATTTTTTTATTAATATAACAATATATTGTTTTATTTAAAAGTGTATAAATGTGTAAATATGAGTTTATTTTTATTATAATAATTTATAAAGACAAAAAAACATTATTTTTGTTGTTATTTAAGTTATTAGGTAAAATACATTCTGTTGTCAGGATTTTCTGAATTTTCTGGATACTAGTATGGAGAAGAAGTTAGGCAAATCTAGGTGAGGGGAAAGTGCAAAATAGACATTCTGGGAAACTGAACAACATTTTACTCTTTACTCTTAAAAATTAATGATTATTTACACAGAGTTTGACCAGAGACAATAGCTGTAAGGTAAATGTTCTTACAAGTAATTCTATAACTGATCTCTCTTTCATAAGTTCAGGCTCCTGATCTTTTGAAACACCCATAAAGCCTGTGAGAACATTTAACTATAGGCGGTTAAGGCGATTTAATTGGTTCCGGCTCAAACTAACATACAAAACCTCTCGTTCTGAGAATAGTTCCCTTGTGTTCTCTCGTTCAAAACACATCTGAAAGCCAAACAAGCCATGGCTTCAGTAAAATGTGTGTCAGCTTTCATTCCAGTCATGCGTTAACCCGAATCAGACCTACAAACCCAGATTCTTACAAAGCCAGTGTGATCTGACCTTAAAATGGAAAAACTTTGTGAATATGAGAAATAGTTGATCCAGAAGCAGTTCTCGTAAAAGGAAGGTTCTGATTCTCGCCCCGGGACACGTCTAGAGGAAGAAAAAGCTTGAAAGACAGACGAAACAAAGGAAGAGAAAAGAAGATGAAAGGACTTACGTATTACAGGCCGTCATGGCTTGACATGTGTCCCCAGTGCAAAACTCTGAGATTGTGCTATACTGCAGATTTATGAGATTGAAGAAGGTTGTTGCTGCAAAGGACAAAAAAAAGGGTTAAAAGGTGACATTCAGAGAACTTGTGAGAAGAATTCCACTATTTCACAATCAATAAAGCCGAAGAGCTTTAGGCATCACAGTCACACTCATGAAGTCTGTTCAATAACATCAAATTATGGCCCCAGAACGCCATACGACAAGCTTAGTGAAAAAACGTTGAAAATATTTTATTCAATACTCTAAATTAACAATAAATAAAGTTGTACGATTAAAAATGTATTATTTTAAACATCATTTGTGTGTACTACATCGTTTTTTTATTTTATTTGACTATCCTGTCATTAGCTTAGCAAAAATGCTAACATCAAACTTGGAAGTTTTATTGTTCGCCAGGTGAAAATCACTTGGAATTGATTATGGTTAGAGGTTTATACTTAAGGTTAGGGGTTTGTTCAAATCACTAATGCTAAGGATCAGCATGTAGAACTAGGAAATAAATTTTTATAATAGGTTCATAATGGGGCTGCATGATATGCAAAAAACTGACGTTGTGATATTTTGTTTTTCTGCGATATATATTGTGATATGAAGAAAAAAAAAAGGTAACACTTCATTTTACAGTGCCGTAGTTACACGTTACTACATGTACTTACTATAGTAATAACAGTAAATTATACATAATTACAAGAAACTAACCCTAAACCAAACCCTAACCCTAACTGTAACTTTATAGTAAGTACATGTAGTTAATTAATAGTAATAATCAGTACTTATTGGATCAATTATGGCACTGTAAAATAAAGTGTAACAAAAAAAAAAAAAAGAAAAAAGAAAATCACCAGATGACTTGAATATCTCTGTTTGGAAAGAATGGATTATTCTAGGATGATTGGGCTGATTTGACAGGGGAGTGAATACGGATAGAAAATAATGAACAAATTACAAGCATAGATAAATATAATATAACAAAGATACAAATGAATGTGATAGTGCTTTATATTTCAAGTCTAACAGGTACAGAAATGTAATAATCAAATGTAAAGTAACACTTGCTTAGTCTTCAGTGTATAAATATAATTAATCGGTGTGTCAAAAGTGATTTTTCTCTTTGTCTTTTGTTGTTTGATTAACATTCATGACACATACACGTCGCGATTTCGATGCTAAAACAATATACCGTGCAGCTCTGGACAAAATGAAATTTGTTTGTACGGTTTTTTTTTATTATTTAAAAAAAAAAAAAAAAAAAAAAAAAAAACAGTACAAACAAATGTTGTTAGCTTAGCAAAATGCTAAATCGTAAGTCCAATCACAAAGTTTCATCTTTATCCAATGTGTGCACTGTTTTTCTCCAGAAGTTATGTCCAATACAATTCTTTTAAACTAAAGTTGCGGCTCTCATAACCCCCTCACACAGGCGCTTGTCAACAATGTGGGAGTCTGTTGTTGTTGTTCCATCTCTTTTCGGAAAGAATTTGTTCCATAATGAAATGAACTCTTTTCACAACATTAACTATTTAAGAAGGTAGTGCTCTGAAATGGCTTTGTGTACTCTGCACACACAAACACACAGTAAAATGCAACTGATTTACAAACTCCTGACTGACAGAAGGTTATTTTTGAAGACGGACAAAGACTCTCAGCCTCAAAATACAGGCCAAACACTCATAACGGCTTTAATGTTTGGTTAGGAACTCACTGTTGCTGGCGAGCCATTCGTTGAGGTCTATCTCTTTGGTGGGAAGTGCCACCAAATCTTTTAGGTCGAAGTCCATGACCCGTACTTTTGTGTACTCTGGCTCCAAGTAGTGCTTCTTCTCTTCAGCGGGTGCTTTCTTTCCATTGGGCTTCGTTTTGGATTTCCTGTAAGACAGGAGAAGAGAGACACGTTAAGATGAGTGGAACAAAGGTGAAGTGCGTTTTTCTCGTTGTACCAAACATTTAAATTCAATGACTGTAAAAATGACATATGGTGTAACTATTAAGTAAAATATTATAACATTTTTCTATACACCTTACATGTGTGTGTGCAAATCTTAATTTTATTTTTTTAAGTTTCGAAAATGCATTTTTCAATGTAAAAACTATTTTTTTACATCATGAAATGCCAATTCATAAATATGAGTTTTTGGGGATTCGCACCACATGACATTTTGAACTGAACTAACATTGCCTTGTCATAAAAAAGTTAAATTATCTGATATTTTAAGAGGTTTTTTGACCTTGACAGTCATGAGGGTCTACAGAGATCCTCTCTATGATGTCATTTCCTGATTTATGTTTTGTTTTTTACATGTTGGCTGCAAAGGTTTTTCAAATATTAATAAGCAGTGAAGAATTATGGTTACATTTTCTAAAAAAAAACAAAACCGTTTTTAAGCATGTCATTATGTTTTATTGTTTTTGCCTTCATTTTTCTTTTTTTTCAGAACAGTTGTACAAATGTTGACTTTAGGACTGTATCAAAACTCATTTTAATGAAGAAATTAAAAACATGCTCAACAAAGACGAGTATTCAAGTCATTGTATCTGTAAATCGCAAATATAAAATAAATAGATCCAGACAAGAAAGGGCAAGAACTTCCAAGGAATTTGAAAAAACATCCCACAGTTGTCCTACATCTCCGCTTCTTTGGAGTAAACCACATTTCTCATCCGTTTCAAACTCAGGTGTCAAAACAGACTTCCAGTGCTAGTTTTAACATGTAAATGCAAGAATCGCTTTGCTGTGGCAGATCCCGCAGCTTCCTGGGACAAAGGTTATAGGGCCATTAAACAGTTAATAACAACAGTACAGGCAAGGACGGGTTGTAAAGAATTTACATCCTTTCCCTGCGCTCGCCTCGACCCCTATTTTGTTTATTATGTTTATGTGAATAAATTAGGTAAAGTTTCTTTTTACTACTTCTTCCTTGCAGCCTTAAATCACTGTTTCACAAAGGAACTGAATTTATTGCTCATCCAACAACTTGATTTCCTGTTGTCTCTCAGCACTGTAAACACCTCATTCCCAACCTCAAGTTTCTGGCCATCTTCACCATTTCCTCTTTTTCACACACCACACTTCTTCACAAGAACAGGAAGAGAACTTATCCCAGAGACCAAAGTCCATAAACTGTGTTTTTAAATTGAAGCCAAGACAAAAGGAATGGTTTGTCCAGGATTCTGGATTGCTTCCGAGCGGGAAGGATCTTATCATCCATATCAAGGTCTTAAATTGACTCGTGTCAAAGGTCTAAAAGGGTTAATCATGGAGGACGGTCTGATCAAACATCATTGGAGCGTGGGAAGTCTGGTAAACTTCAACTTTACTTGCATGTCATTCCGTTTAACTACGCAGGATTAGTGTTGTGCGTAAAACAGGAAAGAGATGATGATAAATCACCACAGGAATTCACACTATGAGTCAATTTACTGCTTGGCTAATATGGTCAAAGATACTGAAAAATTCAAAATATGAAGGAAATAAAGACAACAAAAAAGAGGTTATTTCTTGTTCCTCTTTCAACAGTAGCTGAGTTTACATTGACCCTAATAATCCAATTCTAATCAGACCCGTAACAGTCGGAACAAAACATTCACATGTAACCATGTCAATTGAAATGTGGCGGAATCCAATTAAAATTTCATTTGGATTGTAAGGGGTGGTTTAAACCTTTTCTAATCCGATCGAGAGGACATGTAAACATTTGTTTGGAGTGAAAAACCAAATCTAGAAAGTACTGAGCATGTGCAACGTATACATTGTGATGGTCTAATGATGTATGACGAGTGGAACGAGCTGTTGTTGTTGTTGAATATATTACCATAAAATGACTGTCATGTCATTCTAAAATTCTCCTTTCACTCATCGTCTGTGAAGTGCTGCATAACTAAGTCTTTGTTTGGGACTCATTCTCAGATGCCTTGTTTTGGGCTTGGGAATGGGTGTTTTTACTGCTTGATAAATATAAGCAGCAGCGCACAACGGTTCATGTGCTCGTCGTCTCCTAACTAGGACCCGAAATAGATAAATATAACAAGGGACAGTTCACCCAAAAATGAAAATTATCCCATGATTTACTCACCCTCAAGCCATTCTAGGTGCATATGACCATCTTCTTTCAGACAAACACAATTAGAGTTATGAAATATCCCTGCTCTTCCAAACTTTATAATAGTAGTGAATGGCGCTCACGATTTTGAAGCCCAAAAACCACATCCATCCATCATAAAAGTAAACCATACGCCTCCAGGGAGTTAACAAAGGCCTTCTGAAGTGAAGCGATGGTTTATTGTAGGAAAAATATCCATATTTAAAACTTTAAAGACCAAATTAACTAGCGACCTATGCAAGACTACTTGTGCCAAAAGAGTAACTTCTGATGTGACGTACGATGTAGCAGTAGCGCAAGCTTAGACACCACTCGCGGTTCAAACAAATAGAGCTGGGCAACAAAATCAAGCTCCTCTTACATTGAAATCCTCCAAAAATTCTCTGATCAGTGACCAGTGTTGTGTTTTGCTCTGTGCTTCTGCATTCATAAGTGCGTCAGGTCCGAAGTTACTCTTTTGGCGTAAGTCAATTTGCCTATGACAGTCTGTCTGAAGCTAGTTAGTTTATTTTATAAATTTATTTTTCTTACAAGAACCAATTGTTTCACTTCCAGAAGGCCTTTATTAGGCCCTGGAGCTGTATGAATTACTTTTATGATGGATGGATGCACTTTTTTGGACTTCAAAATCAGGACTGCCATTCACTACCATTATAAATCTTGGAAGAGCCAGGATATTTTATAATATAACTCTGATTGTGTTCATCTGAAAGAACATAGTCATATACACCTAGGATGGCTTGAGGGTAGGGATAGCGCGATACCACAATTTTGTATTTGTAAATTGTGTGTTTCTGTATAATTTACATCATATGAATTAATACAAAATTAGTCCCTAGTAAAACAATTTTCTCATGAGATCGGCTGAGCAGAAAATGAAACATCCCGTTCATGAAATTATTTTTCAAAACTGGTATGAGCTTCGCGTTACATATCTTAAATAAAATTATTAGCAAAGAACCTGAACAACTGATCTCAGACCAGCTTAAAGGATCAACGTTGAAGGATCAACCGATATCAAGTAAAAGTGAAGCCAGCAAGCAAGCAGGCAGCTGTCAGGTCTATTTAAGACTATAAACTCAAGACTTGAGCCAGCTGGAAGATCTGAACATCTCCCTCAATCTGATGGATCAGCGCAGCTGAACTCAATCATTCTACAAAACACATCCCTCCGCTGACTAATAAAGGACACATTTTAATGTCCAGAATTCAATGGGAAGAGAATACGATTTCTAAAAGGTTACATAAGTACACTCTGAAGCTAAAGTTAGTCCAAAAGGCATCTGCTAGAGTTACCAGGTCAAGAAAACATGATAATATAACCCTAATTTTATCATCTCTACACAACCTATTAAGTTCTGCTGTCCAATAAGGTCCTAAATGAGTTATTTAACCAATCAGGTCACAAAGCTCTGGACTTTTGGTTATTCCTCAGATATCCAAGTCCACTAAAGGAGGGTTTTCACATTTTGCTCCTAAATTCTGGAATAGCCTTCCTGATAATGTTTCTAGGCTCAGAGACACTCTCTCAGTTTAAGTCTAGATTAAAGACACATCTTTTTAGCCAAGCATTCACATAATCCATCTCATAACCTTGTACTCCAGTTATATCTGATCAAATGCACATGACTATTGCTTGAAATGTTCAGCCTTTTTTAAGGAGTGACAACTACATGTGAACGTGGGATTGACTTCCCCAAATTTCATTCAACATAATAAAGGAGTCACTTCTGAACACACAAGATTAACACAGTAAACGTTATATCCATGGGCGTAGAACACGCGGGGGATGTTTAATAAAATGGAAATTTGTCCACCACACTTTTTTTCAAATGTGTGAGACCTTTTAACGACACATAAAAGGTTTTCATGGGCCAATGTGAATAATTCTATATTTAGGGTTCGTTTACACAACAATATACTAAAAGAGGACATTTTTTCCTTCGCGTTTTTCGCATACAGACGACGACAATATCAAAATGATCCTCATTTCCGCGAAAATGACTAAAAACACTGTATTCTGCTGTTAGGCCAGCAGTTGGCGACGTTACTTTGTAAACACACACCTATGGACTGAACACGTAATACACATACGCATGACGTCACTGTTTTTTTAGTTTACATGAAGACTATAATGATATTGTTTTCAAAAACTAGCACTTTGAAACCCATTTTTAAAACGTTTGCGTTTTCAGGCCCCCAAATCCATGTTTGGTTGAAAACGATGTTGTGTAAACAGCCCCATAAATTCAAAGAGACATTATGGAGTTATATTATGTAGTGGAACACTATGGAGTGCTAAACACTCATGTAATGTCTGTTTTATTCATACTGGAAGCCAGAGGGTGCCTTTGAGCAGAAAGTCCACAAGTGAGACTCAATTAAACTTATGACGTTCCAGGAAATGCTTATATGGACAATGGCATCCAGCAGAATAAAAAGCAGAAACATTTTGCAAACTATAAACACACGACTGCGACAATATAAGGTGGTTTATGATATATTGATATAAGCCCTTATTACAGTAAAGAAACTATAAAATATATTTTTTGCCTTATTCTGTCTTTTTTTTTAATATTGTGTAAAATCCATCATGACTTAATGCACAAGTGTTTGTAGTACATGAACTAATTATTAAACTGCCGTAAGGAAAATATAGTAAAATATTATAGAATACAAAGTAGTGGTTATGGTTTAGCAGTGTATTTCATTTCTTGGCCAATTAAAAAGAAGATATATGAAAAAAATAAAAGTTTTACATCTCATAGCTCTTAAACACGGAAGCCAAATGTTTAACACATTTTGTCAGCAGGTTTTTTGCTTATTTGTTAATAAGTCAAAACATATGCCTCTGTAAACAATCAAACTCACAAGTGGAGTGACACCATATTTAACTGTAGTGTGAACGCTACCAAAGTGGAACCAAGAATGGTTGCCTGTAAAACTATGTTGAGACACGTGAGTTTAGTGTTTGATACACAAACACAGATGGTTTTCTGGAGCTGAGTGGATGATACAGGTCTTTGGGTCGAAACCTTGACTTGGTTTGAGAGTTTGAAAATTACAATGCCTTTTATGGCAAAGATATCTGCGGGAAACTGCTCTGAGTGGGCATGAAGTGTGTGTGTGTGTGTATAACAGGAGGGCCGCTGGCAGCTAGAAAGTTTTTCTTTCTCCTAAAATAAACTAGCTAATGGCTTGAGAATTTGCCCTGCGCCACATAATTCATGAAAAACAGTGCTTCCTGGAAAATTACGAAACCCAGGGAAGGCTAAAATGAAACAATGTGCGTTCAGATTTTTGGATGCACAAACTGTTTCTTCATGTAAAAACCAAGTATATTGGGGAACTGACATAACATGGTGTTCTGGATCAAAATGCATTCCCATGCATTCCTTTTCATAGTTTTTCTTTTGATATATCAAAATAAGTCAGAGAGTTCATTCATTGACATCTTGTGATTCATTTTAAAATATTAAAAAATAATAGTAATGTTTTTTTCTAACAGTGTGTTTGTTGGCAGTGTCTTAAAGCATGTGGAATGTTCACTGGTTGTCCTCAAAGGTTCACAAATGGGAACTGAAACAATTAAACAATTAACTACATTGCCAAGTAAACATCTTGTCAAAAGCAATTATTAAATGCGGTGTGCTGTTCAGAATCTCAAAGATGAACTACGCATGAGGCTTTGCATTATGCAACTCTCTCATCCAGCATCTGCAGCACCTAAAACATCTAAACATCGCTAAATCATTCTGACTAAACAAAACTCAGAGAACAGAGCTGGAAACAGTTTGGGTATGCCATATGCATACCAAAACTACAATCTGGAAACCAGTAAACAGCTGAAAAACAATCCAGGATCTATGTGTATCTGGATGGTTTCTTTTGCTCTTCAGGGGAACATTGTTATTCTTTAAATAAAACAAAATGAAAATTAATTAAATAAAACGCACCAAAACAGTTTCGGCGCAATGTTTCTCTCAAAATTGCTCTTGAGTGACGTTTTAAGCAAGAAGCTCTTCATCAGGCTGAAAATTGCGAACAAAAGAAACCCATAAATACCCATGATTAAATGTCTGAATATGAAAAATAAATAAATAAATAAAAGGGAACCAATGTTTCATTTCAGTTCATGCTTAAATAAAAGCCATTAAGGATCCCTGTCAACTGATTTCAAGTTGATATTTTAAAAGGGTAATAAGTAAAATTAAAATATGGTGTGCAAACGCATAATCAAGAAAGCTGGTTCAGTGGTAGATTGATATATCGGCCATGCTGATTAATTGGCTGATATTTGTCAATTTTGAGATTATTGACATTTGCCATTAAAGGGTTAGTTCACCCAAAAATGAAAATTCTCTCATTAATTTCTCACCCTCATGTTGTTCCACACCCGTAAGACTTTCATTCATATTCAGAACACGAATGAAGATATTATAAAGTGATCGTGTCTCTTCAGAAAATTTGGACTAAACTGCTCCATTCAAATGGACTAGTTTTACGATCTCTTTATGAACTTTTTGAAGTGTGAAATTGGTAGTTGTGTAGCTGTAAATGGAGGGGACAGAAATTGCTCAGATTTCATTAAAAAGATTAATGTTCAGATTTGTGTTTCAAAGATAAATAAAAGTCTTTTGGAATGACATGAGAAATTAATGAAAGAATAGTTCACCATTTTTGGGTGAACTATACCTTTAGCTAATAATTAATAAGTGAATAAAAATTGTGTAAAATAAACAATTTCATTTCAGAAATTTTGCATTCATCTAACATTATGAGAATATTGGTATTATATATGGTCATCATCATGCTCTCTCTCTCTCTCTCTCTCTCTAAATATGTATATATTAATATAAGCACCAAAATTTATTGGCAAGTAGTTCTTGCAGCATGCCCTGATTATTGTATATTGTATATTTTATATATATATATATATATATATATATATATATATAAATAAATTCATCCAGACCATGCAGTGAGGCACAAACAAGTTTATTTAAAAAATAAATAAATAAAAATAACAATAATAATAATAATAAATATATATATATATATATATATATATATATATATATATATATATATATATATATATATATATATACACACACACACACACACACATATATATATATATATATATATATATATATATATATATATATAAATTATTATTATTTTTTTAAATAAACTTGTTTGTACCTCACTGCATGGTCTGGATGAATTTATATCGCATTTATAATTATAAATAATAACCTTCAGCATAAATGCTAAGGTACTTGCTGGTCTTTTGATGAGTGTCTAGCCAAGTTTGTAGTTCTTATAGGCATGAAGAGTGTGTGAAGAGCCACTGAGATGACAGTATTGTGTTAAACACAGCAATAGCAGCCTGGGGACGGACGACACAACGACAGGTCATCAGCATCACAACACATCCTTCACTCACACATACACACTTTAAATACTTGTCACAGTTTTACCCGTTTCTATCTCAATAAAAGCATGCTAAGGTTATATGCAAAAATGACAAGTGCCACATTCATTTTTCTGACTCCGAAAGAGCTTAAAAATAAAAAACAATACTCACATATAGGCCTACAGTATCACTGCTTCAAATCTATCTATCTATCTATCTATCTATCTATCTATCTATCTATCTATCTATCTATCAACCTTATGTTTTTCCCCACTACAAGGACTCATTATGTAAATTTCACAAGAGTAATTTCCATTGCAAGTGTCTATACAAACGTTTCATATGTATGAGACACGTAATATTTCTCAACTAATCTGATTTCTGCGATCGGAATGCAGGCTATTGTTCGCGCGTGCTTTTCATGGTGTGCAAATAATACAGTCATAAAACAAAAATCTATAGCGTTAAATGTTTTAATCTGTAACATTATTCTAAATAGCCCTATCATGTATCTAATATGTATTAAAGTGAAAGAATCAATTTCAATAAACTAATTTGCTTGTGTAGACTACGACTTTGATGACGCAAATATAAATATATATATACTGCTGAATGCACTGAATATCGCCATAGTGTGTAAATTATATATAATTATTCACATACTTATTTATGAACTTTATATTGTTACTTTGTTCATTATAAAGCGCCTTTTTATGTTTTTGGAGCTGCATTAGACATGCAAATCTAATGGATTCATAAAAACAACAAGCCACGTTACCTTAAAACTTTACCAACTGCCTGAAGAACCATCTTACAACTTAATCCGTTTCTGGGAGTTTTCTGCGAGTGCATATCCGAAGTGCTATCAACAAACTTGGACTGAGAGTCCGAAGTGTTTTGAACTGACCGGCCTTTCCCTTTCTCGTCCCTAGATGTTTTCAAAAACCTAGGTATGTACTAAGTGCATATAAAGTTCTTGCTCCCAGGTTCTCGTCCTACCAAAGGCCAGCCAATCAGAACAGTACATGGGCGGGGCATGATAGGTTAACGCCAACGACAGCCAATCATACGCACGCGTGGGCGGGGTGTGTTTAGGTTAACATGCAGTTTGAAGGCTTGCTCTGTCAGTGTGTTTTATATTCCGGCTAATGTGGTGTAACCACCTTCCGAATGACGTTCTTCTTTATAATTACATTTAAGAGGAAACATTTAGCATTATTTCATGACATTCTGAGGTAACAATACACAACGTTTGTCTTTGTTCTGGTTTGTTCAGACAAAAAAAAAATCCTTCATAAAAGCTACAATATCTTACTACCACTTTAAATGAAATGTTTATTTAATGTTTTTTCAATTCCAAACTCAAAGCCAAACAAATGAAGGGTTTGGGTAATGTTTTAAAGGTTAACCAACATAAAATGTCAATACAAATGTGCCTGAAGCCAAACTACACACAAATTCCAGTCAGAGAAGCAGAGGGAGTGCGATTAAACTTTACTTTGACTGCTGGTAGTGAAACAAAATTATTTAAAAGTCCCATGAATTATTTTAGTATTTAGGGGTGACTATACTTTACAAAAGAAATTTATCTGGAGGTGAAATAGATTTTACTGATAAAGAAAAGATAATACACAGAAAGATCTAGTTGAGTGAAATATGGCTTTATTTTTTAGCTCACTGGAAAGACATTTATATAATGTAGTTGTTACAAAAGCATTTTGGAATAATTGGAATCTTATGCGTCTTCAATGAAGCCAAAAGGAAAATATTTAATCAAGAAGTTAGTGAATCATAAAACCACAGAAGAATCATTGTGAGTCTGACATACTCTGACGACAGACAATAAGTAACATTACCACATTTAGATAGTTCCTTATAGTAAAAAATAGCATATTATCTCAGTAATCTTCACATATTACGCAATCTTTTGGAAAAATACATAGCGGCCTGGACTTGCATAGTCAAATGTTATCTTTCAGCTGAGGCCCAACACAAACCCACACACTTCATGAGATGTTTACAGACTACCTGATTCACGACAACTGAAACAACATACCAGCAACATCTGCCGTGTCTGTGTCAGTGATTATTATACGATGCACTTCCTGTTCAAACTTTTCTTTCAGTCTTTTCAGGCATTTAGTCATGTTCGCATATGTCCAACTACCAATTATAGAACACAACAAATGTACTGTATGACTAGACATCATGTTTGAGACAATGACATCAGGCCAGTGTGAGTAATAGCCATGACATAAGCTTGGTTACAAATGTCACTCATCATTCAATGAGAGCAGGCCAGGTTAAAAAATAAATAATAGTGAAGTAAAACCAAAAAAAAAAAAAAAATTTGAATTTGTAGTTTGTTTCAGTATCCAAAACACTGTTTTTCTTAAGCTTGATCATATGATTGGTCACATGGCTGGCTCGACTGGTTCGGTAAGAAAGTCAACGAACATTCCTCTTAGACAAAGCAAACAAAAAAAAATCCTCTCAGACACACAGCACATTAGGCCCGGAGCTAAAGCATCCAGCAGATGAGTAATCCAGCCCTGCTGAAATGCCGAGGGCGGCATGAGATGAACAAGAGAGATAAAAAACTATCCACAACCCTGCTGCAATCTGAGGAAAGACGTTAAATGCTGAGAGAATCTCTCAACACCTAAATGCTAGTTTCAATTCAAATAGCCTATAGTTCAAGTGTAGAGGAGTTAATCCTTCTTCAATCGTTATTGATGATCTGGAGCATTTAAACAGTTTCATTCTAAGCATTATACAAGCTGCACCTTCATGAAAACACTCCAAAAAGCAATACTTCCCAAACAAGATCTATTTTTGTTCTGGTCAGCAATAGTCAGGGTTGCCAGATTTCCACAACAAACCCAATTGCCACTCAAAACTAGCCTGATCGCGTTCCCGGGAAAAAACCTTTTTGTATGGAGTTCCCCTGGTAAAATTCACATTCCAGGGCTTAAATCTCACTATTATGGGGTTATTTGGGGTCGCTTCAACCCGTGGACATGAAAATAATCCACGGCAACAGTGATAAAGTAGCCCAATTCCGCGGAAAAAGCGCAAACTTGGCGACACTGGCAATAGTTCATCACAGGGGCGTTTCCTCCGAGGAGGCAAGGAAAAAAATAAATAAAAAATAAAACTGATGACAAAATAATCGATATTACAAAAATAAAACAATGCAAATATTACAAAACGTGACATTTAAAATGTTTAAAAGTCACTCGTTTTTCCAACAGCGACACCCGCAGGTAAGATTAGAGGGAGGCTCGCCTCCATTGATCCCATTGAGTTAGAACCCCTAAAGCAGTGCTTCCCAAACGGTGGGCCCTAGCGGTATTGCAGGGGGGCCGTAGCTAATCCAAATCAATATATTAAAATAATTAAAATATTCCAATTGTTCTAAAATTTGATTTTTTTTGAAAGTATGTAAGGTTATTGTTATGGATTTAAATATATTTGTAAAGAATGTTTACATCATAGTTCTCATAATTCACATGAAATTCTTACAAACTTGTTAATAAATGTATTTGTAGGTAAATGTCGGTATATATTTTTTAACGGCGGGGTCGTGGAGCTTCTGCAATGTTTTTGGGGGGCCTTACCCCTCTTAAGTTTGGGAAGCTCTGCCCTAAAGCATGCGATGGGGTTTAGTGGGGGGTAATTGAGAATGAATGAAGGAAAGTCACATCAGAGGAGGCAATGCCTCCATATTTTATATATATATATATATATATATATATATATATATATATATATATATAAACTTATACTGCTATATATATAAATTATTACTGCTTTTAGTTATTATTTGGGAATAAATCTAAGAATGCATAAAAACCCTAACTTTATGAAATTTATACTTGATTTTAATGAATAGAACATTACACAGTGTGAAAATACAAAATAGGATTGGTCTCTCTTTTTTATGTAATGTTTATTTAACATATTTTAACATGCATACATGAGTACTTCATTTTAACACACCACCGCACACCACTGGTTCAACAATTAAAAATAAATAAAATGATGTATTTCATCATTTTTGGTATGAACTGTCCATTTTTTATTAGCAAAGTACATAAAATTATTTGTTGGAACACTATGTCTATCTCCTCATCTCCTCTGCTGTCCTGAAGAGATTTTGGAAGATGGCCATCAAGGTCCTGCATCCTATCACGCATTCCTGCAGGGGAGCGACTGCATGCACCAACACGTTCTGCCCTCGGCTAACAAAACACACGGCAGGGAGCAGTGAAAGCAAGAAGAATCTTTTCAGGAATCATATCAGCTCGATTTTTACAGCGCTCGTTTTATTACTCTCTCTTGTGAGATTTCATTTCATTTTTGGCTGTATTATACGCGGAATTTATATAAATTCTGGAAAGGTTTAAAACTGGATTTTGAGCAAGTGTGACATCACTATGCCCATTTACAACCGGAAAAAGGTTATGTGAAGCTTCCCAGATACTATAAAACAGAAAATGCACATGTAAAGTTAAAAAGCCAGATGGGCAGAAAAAGAAAGTGTCTCACTGTTTCCTTCATTTTCTGTTTTGCTCAAAGCGTGTTGAAGCATGTTCAAAAGGCTTCACCACACATACAGCATTCCAGCGGTTGAAGGCTTCGGCTTCAGTTTTAGAATCTAGATACGGGGCAAACAAATGTACAAACATATCCTGAAGTCTCAACAGATTAATCAAAGTCTCAAAACAGTTGCAGTTATAACTTGTATGTATCCAAAGCAATTGTGAAGAAACTATCCAACAAAACCCCAGAATCTATACAGAGTAGCAACAGTTTCACCAGATTACTTTGGTTAATTGGTTACAAAGTTATCAACTGCTTGGTGTCCATTGCAAAAACTAGCATTTTCTGATTTAAAGGGTTAGTTCACTCAAAAAGAAAATTTCTGTCATTACCTACTGACTCTCATGTAAGACCTTCGTTCATCCTCGGAACACAAATTAAGATATTTTTGATGAAATAAGATTTTTTTTTAATCTCCCATAGAAAGCAATAAAATGATCACATTCAAGGTCCAGAAAAGTAGTAAAGACATTGTTAAAATAGTCAACGAGACTACAGTGGTTCAACCTTAATGTTATGAAGCAATGAGAATACTTTTTGTGCGCAAAAACACGACAAAAATAACGACTTTATTCAATAATTTCCTCTCTACCCTGTCAGTCTCCTATGCAGTTCACGTTGAAAACACATCGCAGCGCTTCTGTGTTTATGTCTGAACACAGTCTTATTATTGGTCGGCTCCTGCGTCAGCATCGTACGCAAGGTTCATGCTGCTCACGTGAACAGCGTCGGCCAATACTGAGCCCGCGTTTAGACGTAAACACGGAAGCTCCGCACTGTGTTTACAACGTAAACTGCATAGGAGAGTGACAGGGTAGAGAGGAAATTATTGAATAAAGTCGTTATTTTTGTTTAGTTAAAAGTATTGTTATTGCTTCATAACATTGATGTTGAACCACTGTAGTCACGTCGACTATTTTACTGATGTTTTTACTACTTTTCTGGACATTGAATGTTTTAATTTCATTGCTTTATGGGAAATAAAACAACTCTCGAATTTCATCAAAAATATCTTAATTTGTGTTCCAAAGATGAACAAAGGTCTTAGGGGTTTAGAACGACAGTAGGGTGAGTACTTAATGACAGAAATTTAATTTTGGGTTAACTAACCGTTTAAAGTGATTTAAAATAGGAGTTAAAATAAGTCCATCACAACCAAATTAGCCTTCGGTTAACATGCTTACTTTTCCACCATATTTTGTTAACTAGTTAATTACTTAACACCGTCACATGTCAAATTCAAGCAAATCTCAACATGAATATCCATTTTTCAAGCTGTAATGTTGTGGTGCCAAAGTTCATTTAGCATCTAGCAATTAAAATGACTAGTTTATAGTTTTTAGTGTATTTAATAAGACAAATTAATAAAGAATTTTAATTTTGGTCAATTTAAATTGGGTAAATATAAATTTTGTCATTTATCTGTTGGTCATAACAAAAATTATCAACTCATCATATTAGCCACAATCTCTTCCATATCAATATTGGTAATTAAAAACAGGTTTAATCATGCTACCTTTTGTCACCTTCAGTTACCATCAATTACAGTGATTTAAATAAATACAGTCATTATGATTTCAAGTGGACTAGGAGGATTATAGACAAAGATGGGAAGCAGCTGTTAGCAACATCAATTAAAACTAGAAAATAAAGCAGTGTAAAGAACTGGCTTCATTCAGCTTGTGAAAGAGCTACTGAATGTTGGTAATTATGGAGGCAGAGCCTTTGATCCTTGGATTCGGAGATAGGAAAAGCTAATCAAGGTCTTTGTTCGGAGAATAAAGACATGAAAGATGATGAGACAAGCTTCAGTGTGGACAGACATTATGTAAAGTAATGAGGAATACATGAATAGTCACAAACGTGGACAGACACACAGATACGTCATCTGAAATGGATGTCACAAGTTCCAGCAAAGATTTACAAAGATCAAGAGCAAAAATAGCTGTGGGCTTAAAAACTAAAACAGTAAAGAAATGAAAAGACAAGACGGCCATGTGATGCCAAACTCCACTGGTTAAACCGCAAGTTCCATCTCAAAACACAAAGAGGTACAAAATAGTGGAAAGCAGTCCTGTTTTTACTCCAAGAACTTCACTGCCCCCTACTGGAGAAATGTGTTGGTACATCAGCCAAGTGTTTAGCTTAGCCCCTGCTGGTAAATGCTGTTACTACACCATCTGCAAAAAGTATTTTTCTCCGTTGGCAGCCATTCAAAAATCCGTGTTTTTCTCCAGAATCCAGATACAATAGTCATTGGCACCAGGAAGGATTATTTTACTTTCTTACAATAATTTGCAGCATGCCTCAAAATATAAAAATAGAACGACAGACATGTTTTTAATGACTTTGGGTGTGAGATAAGAGAATGTGCCAATGTTTTTGTAAACAGAAGCACAGAAGGGCTAGGACAGGACAGAGGGTTGTCATGACTTTGGGATGTATATAAGGGTCCAATACAGAAAGACCTTTGAGCATGAAAAGGAAACACTCTTTCAGATAGCGACTGTAATGAAAATTAACCTTAATGGGGTCAAACAGTAAGGACTTTCTGGAAAGTGACTGTACCACAAATCTGTACCATGTACTCCAGCTCTTTTTCGTGCTATTTTAGGCAAATCACTCTGTGGTTACGTTCGTTCCTGTCCCAATTCCTTTTTTGGCAAGTAAATTTCTATAACCACCCAGGAACTGTAATTTGGCCTTTAAGTGCCCTCAGATGCTCATTTCCTGGACTCTATCCTGATTGTGCTTAAGCAGGTTTTTTTTCACTATCATTGACATTTTTCCGGGGTTTACACAAACATCTCCACCCAGCCTCACAGAGATGAACTGGAGATTCATTCTAAGCTTACCAATTTGTACACATATTGTTCATTTTTTTAAAATCTATTTTAATAATCAAAGTCCCTCGTCACCAAAGTGTGTGCTCAGTTAACATACTCAATGAAACGACCTCAGAATAATTGGGAATGAGAGTCTACTCAAAACATTGTCATGTGAAAGGCTCTGCCTCAGGTTTTTATTGGCTGTAGAAGTGTAAACAACTGCTCAGCTCAGGTGTGAGGCTCGTGGAAACTGTTATCCTATAAGTAGCTTAGGTGCCTCTGGGAGGGAGGTAGTTTCGGAGAAACTCATCCAGCCAGACCTCAGAGCACATTGGTATCATCCCGGAGGATGCTGAATCTACAACAACAGAATGTTGTGGTTCAGAGCTTCACATCCATGTAGCCAATACCAGGCGAATACTAAAATAGCTGGCTAGTCATGACAAATCTGATGTTTGTCAGAAGTTCCTGATCTTAAAACTCAAGGTTGGGATCATACACGACCCTGGACCACAAAACCAGTCATAAGTCGCACGGGTATATTTGTAGCAATAGCCAACAAAACAATGTGAGGGTCAAAATTATCAATCATTAGGATATTAAGTAAAGATCATGCTCCATGATGATAGTTTCTAAATTTTTTACTGTAAATATATAAATTTATTTTGGATAGGCTTTTTTTTGTGGACCCTCAGATTCCATATTTTCAAATAGTTGTATCTCGGCTGTAAAAATGTACAAAAAAAATTGACACTTATGACTGGTTTTGTGGTTCAGGGTCATATATTACGGTTTTTGATTCACAGATCGAATCATTTTTAGGATCAGCAAAAAAAAAAAAAAAAAAGATATAAACTTTGCTTTGCATTTATTACTTAAAGCACACTTTAAGAGTACTTCGATACGACAGCAAAAACTACTAGCCTAACTGGTGAAATTCAAACATTAGTGAACAGTCAGTAAAAACACAAGATCAAATACACTAATCACAAGCATAGATAACTAAATGTAACAAAGTTGCGAATAAAGAAAGGTCTAACTGCAGTGTATTCAGGTACAGGCATGTAATAATTAGGCCTAAATGTAAAATAACACTATAGTGTTCACTGTATAAACTAAATATGAATTAATCTTTGTTAAAGCTATGCTTTGTTGTTTGATTAACAATGACAACAGCAGGTATTTATAGGTTGCGGTCACTTTCAGACTGAATGAACGGATACAATAAAATGATGCACATCCGATTCCTTTCTCAACTGTTTACGTTCAGTTAAGACACAACCGATTACGAGAATACTTGCCGAGACATGTATTTTGTCATAATTTTGTGTGAATGTGTCCGTTCAAGCGCATATAGATGTGAAAGAGGAAACAATTTGGTCCAAATCAGTGTTAAATGTCAGGAAGTAACCTTTGTATACATGATGTAACCTTGAACGCACATGTGCAACTAAATGTGTCCATCAGAGTTGCTACCTGAACAAGTGACGCCCCGAGGCATTTCCAACCGGATGACGTCACAGCTGCGACCTCTGGATGTTACGTAATAGGAACCTGCTGTGATGAGCAATACTGTGTTCCTCCTTGTAATTCTCCTCCAACAAGAAGCTCTTGTCTGCTAAATATAGAAAGGCTTAGCGCTGCAAAAAAAACATCACTCCTTTTATGAGATGTGAGCATTATCAAACTAAGGGAGTGGTGAGGACTTCTGTGGTCTTGCGGTAACCTAACCTCCCTCCATTTCACCACAACTAATCACAGATAATTAAAAAAAGAAATGAAAGGGTCATATCTGTCAAGAACGAACAACATCTCTAAAGTAATTAAACGAGTACCGGGAGGGGTGGACATGTGGCTTGAGTACCGCCAAAACAGATTATGCCCTACACCACTTAATCATTCATTTATTCTTCGCTGATGTGATTAGGTGTCAAACGGCTGGATGTGTGCAGAGTCTCCAGCTGAGGTGGGAATGAATGGAGTGACCTTGGGTGCTGACGCTGATTAAGCATTATCAGGTGCTCGCGCTGCAGCTCGGGATGCTGAGGCAGAGCAAGAGTGGCATCGCTGCAACTCGATCTATTGCAGTGGGAGGAGGCGCTTACGCAATTTTCACATGAGAGACGGAAGGGGCAAGACAGTGGGGAATCAGGAGGTCTGAAGGGGCTACAGACAATATAACAACATTATTCAATGATGACAAAATAGATAACTGGTGGATAAATACATCGGATCATAAACGTAATGTCTATTTATTGCAAAAACTCGTTCAAGGCAATTAAAATGTACTAGACTGCGTTTCCCAAAAGCATCGTAAGCCTAAGTTGATCGTGGAGACCACTGGTCGCAATTGTTCTACTATCAACTCAGGCTTATTATGCTTTTGGGAAACACAGTCCAGTAAAGTCAGCAATGTTTAAGTGCAATCTAGTATGTAAATGAGCTGCTACTTCCAGCCCACTTTCCAAAAGAGGGCGGAGCTTTAACGGCTCACGCTTCTGGTTGCTCAACAGCAACAATTTATGAAGTTGCTATGGAGTTGACTAGCTCATCGACTAGCATGTGTCATCATGTTATGTGTCATCTTTTGTGCAAAACCCGTATGGATGGCTATACATAGTGTTTTTATGTTTGCAAAACAGAGTCATACACACCAGGTTAACGTTTATGATTGCTAGCAAATGCTGCAAAATTTTTTTCCCAAATATCGCTCGCACAGATCCCTCCTTTTTTTAGCAATCGAGCTTGCCAGGGTCAACTTGCAGGCTATCCAAGCTACTGAGAGTCTAAATAGGCTTCTGTGCGCGTCTGTGCAGCCAACGACAGAAAAGTTACATGCTTTGCTCGCACTTTCGCTATGGAGTTGGTACACCATTTTTGCTTGCGAAAACAAAATGACGGCGCCGTGGGTGGAAGCGTGCCGATTAAGCGTCAGTAATATTATAATAAGATCCCATTACGTCACTGGGGGAGCAAAATCTGAGCAGCTCGTTTTTTCACAAGCTTGCAGAGAAAGGCTTGCCAAAACAAAGTTACTGGGTTGTCCTTCTTCATTTTCTGGGTTGGTAGATGCACCGGGGATCCGATTATAGCACTTAAACAAGATTTTCATGATATGCCACCCTTTAAGGTTTTACCCATTCTAATAGCATTTAGGCTAAAGATGCAATCTAGAATTTTGTGTTTTTAAGTGAGACCACAAATAAAAAATGGGTTTAGTACAGTTAGTACTGAAACCTTGCTTAGAAAAAAATTGGACTGAAAAAAAGAGAACAGTTGACAAACTTATCAGCACCACTGAAGATTATTATTTAAAAAAAAAAAAAACTACTACTAGACAAAAGCAACATGGTTACCAAAACATTGTGCATTCTTATTCATCTGAACAATCCAAATTTCCACCTTCCTAATTAAACAGTTAACTTTAATAGCACACAGGACCCTCAATGAAGTATTCCTCACAATGCTAATTTTATTCAAAAGAAACCTCTAAAATCATGAAAACAGACCTTAGCTTCCCAAGACATGATCATCACAAGAGATTGGCCCAAAGCTAGAGAAGAATGCAGACAGTAAGGAACCGCTGGCCGACACAGACCAATCAAAGCACATCAGATTACACAGACGACCCAGTCTGATGGCTCAGCAGATAACACCATACTCCAAAACCAGACAGTGCTGGAATATTTTTAAACTACTTACACTCCCATAACAAATCATGTCCATGAAAAATCGTACACCACATTTTGGCCACCTTTGTGGCCAAACCAAATGGAAAACTACAGTCGCTCAACAAATCTGTTTACACGATCCCAAACAGGATGTGATTACAGATTTTGAAAGTTGGACTTCGCCTAAACAAGTTTAGCAACACTATATTTGATACAGCGTGAACTTTGCAAGGATGCATTTTCCATTTATCCAAGTCTTGGTGTGGTCACACACAACAGTTTCCATCTACACACAGCTTATCGGCGCAGTAATTGTAACTTGAGTATAAACTTTGATATACTAGCTGTTATCTAAACATCAGACACTACAGAGGCAGAAACAGTTTTTTTGCGGAAAGCAGGTGTGTCTAAAACCAACATCCCTGAGGACAGTTGCAATTGGCAACATAAACCCGAAAGATTAAACAACACCACCTGACGGCGGGGTTATAAAACAAAACAGTGTTTGGATACTGCACTAAAAAGACGTGAACTCTGTTCACACCGGACAGCCAAAAACATCTCAGTCACAGAAGACAAAATAAACCACCAGATCAAGCAGATTGTGATGGTTTTCTAGCTTGACAAACATAAACATTAACTGCGAATGAACACAAAAGTCTAAAAGCAGACAAAAACATGAAGGAAAGATGAAGAGGATAGAACAAAGAATAGATCTGCAAAAAAACAAAACTCAACCTTTTAATCAGATACATCTGGGACTTTTCACATTGGCCAGCATCCTTGAAAAACCATGGAACTTTAGCGATTTGTTATATATAGCAGTACCGCAGTAAAATAAAACTACAACCACATGTAAAGGGAAAAAAGGAAACATTATCTCTCAAGCCTTCCATGTGAAGAGCAAGCACTGGTCTGCTAACATTCACTAACTTTCAAACAGCCCCCTCGCTTAACTTTCCAAATTGAGGTAGAGGTCGAAACTAACATTTGAAAGGGCAAAGTCTGCCCTTAGCAGTAGGGAAAAAGCAAGTTGGGAACACAGTGTCCAAACCAGCTCACACACACACACACACTACAACAAATCATGAGCTGCATTGATTTTGAACTTTAGCTATCTGCTCTTTCTCTTGCCGAAGGACTCGTCGTGCAACATCATGCTTGATCTCTGCATAACCTGGCATAGCTTCAAGAACATCCACAACTCCAGAAGACATCTGTGAAATAAGGCATGCGGAAGAGGATGATAAAACATCTCTAAACTCTACCTGTAAAAGAAGCAGTCACAACACACTAGAACCCCCATGCAGCTTGTGAAGTCGGCAATCAGACCGTCCTGTCCTCTGTTGTGCTGGCTTTAGGATGTACTACAGGTGAGTGGCATCCGTTAGAGCGTGAACTCTTGGCATTGCATCCTCACAGATCTGCAGTGGAGTCCCAAACTGTTTCTCCTCACACTTTCAGACTCCCTCTCCTGTTTCCCGCTCCGTTTTCAGTTGCTGGACCGCACACAGTTGGAGCTTTGTTAGGAGGCGATTTCCCTTGCCGCGGCGCAGACAGAACAACACTTCAGTCAGCAAACAAACACAAGCGTCCGCAGCAGGCGAGCACAGCGCATACAGTCGCTCAGCACTTGTGTGTTCTCTGCCGATACCCTCAGTTTCCCCCTCCCATCCTCTTTCTCTCTCTCTCTCCACTGCTGTCTCTCTCCCTTTCCTTCCAATCTCACTCTCCTGTTGGCTCTGACTTTGAGGCGGGAGCGTCGGGTTGGCAAATAGACTTGCTGCAAACCAATGACGGCCCACTGCAGGAATATTCTGAGCCAGGAATTTTTTAAGGGCCCAAACAGCCCCTGAAAATGGTGCCTTTTAGGAAATTTCTACCCAGGAAAACTTTCTCCACTCAAAAAAAAAAAAAAAGTCGGTACCTCAAGATAAGTGACCAATATGCGGGAATAGCTCTGGAGGCAAAGCTATTAAAAAAAAAAAATATATATATATATATATATATATATATATATATATATATATATATATATATTCACTTTTCAGGCACAAAAAGTTAGATCAAAGACTTAATCTCTTACTTAATATTTACCATTTGCTTTTTCTGCTCCTCAAACAAAAAAAAAAAGATCTATTCAAAGCTGAATCCTAAACATTCCTCATCTCTCATTGAACAATTAGTGAAACAACTACTCCCAAACTCACGCCATTGGTTGAGGTTGGCATTGAGCTGCATCCTGATTTGTTAACATCTGCTGTCTGATTTTGGTTCGTTTTGTGTTCATTCCAAACCATATACTGTTATTTTTGTTTACCATGTAAAAGAAAAAGAGAAATTCTGAATAATAGTTATGCAACGCTTTATCATATGACAATTCAAGGATTAGTTCACCCCAAAATGTAAATTATCCCATAATATACTGACCATCAAGCCATCCTAGATGTATATGACTTTCTTCTTTGAGCCAAACACAATTGGAGTCATATTCTGGCTTTTCCCAGCTTTGCAATGGGATTGAATGGCGCCCAAGTTTTTGAAACTCCATAAAGCACATCCATCCATCCTAAAAGTAATCCACACAGCTCCAGCGGGTTCATAAATGCCTTCTGAAGTGAAGTGAAGTGAAGCGATGCGTTTTTGAAAGAAAAAACATCCATAACTTTATAGACTATAATCACTGGCTTCTGGTAACATCAGTCCGAGCGTTCGCAATAGAGTCGAGTTCTGGCGGAAGAGTGGACCTGGAGTATGACATAGGATGTAGGAGTAGCGTAAGCTTAGGTGAGATGCCTCTCATGGTTCAAACAATAGAGCTGGGCAACAAACTCAAGCTCCTCCAACATTTCTCTTTAAAAATTCTCATTTTAGACTTGATGACAGTCAAGTCTAAAACGACACCTGATTCGTGACTGTCAAGTCGGTTTTGTTTTGCTCTATCTTCTGCGCTCATAATGCATCAGATAAGGAGTGATAAGAGTTCCAGAGAACTGGATGGCCATCTGCCAGAAGCCAGTGTTAAAATGTTAAAACAAAAAACCTACTACTTCACTTCGGAAGGCATTTAATAACCCACTGGAGTCATATGGATTACTTTTATAATGGATAGATGCACATTTTGGAACTTCAAAAACTCGGGTACCATTCAATCACATTACAAAGTTGTGAAGAGCTGGGATATTTTTTAATATAACTCCAACTGTGTTTGGCTGAAAGAGGAAAGTCATATACACCTAGGATGGCTTGAAGGCGAGTAAATCATGGGATAATTTTTCATTTTTGGGTGAACTAACCCTTAACCACATGAACGTCATTCATTTTATTCCAAGTCCTCTGGAAACAGACCAACAGGGACATTATTATTGATTGATAGTCTTCCCTTCCATCAATGTCCAGTGTGTCAATGCGTCCACCAGCTTTGAAGTCATTTAATATGGCCAACGGCAGCTCAACTGAACTTTCTCGACAGACAAAACCAAATCTCATTCTTTCTTAAGAGCAAAAAAAAAACACACACACACATTGTCTCTTGTGCATCAAGCAAGCATGTTTGACTCCACTGGTTTTTATGTCTAATGACATGACATTAAATGGCAACATATATGACTTGAGAGTTAGAACAGAGGGCAAGATTTCCAGTGAATAACTTAAATGTTATTCTTTTCATAATATAAACTATTATATGACTTCAGAAGACTTAGCACATGAGTCATATGGACTACTTTTAATGTACCTTTTTGTCAGTATAAACCGTCATTGCATTGGAAAAAAAAACATTTAAATCCTTATTGTGTTCCACAAAAAAAAACAGCATACAGGCTCTAAGAGGGTTGCCTAGAAAAATTACAATTTCGTTTTTGGGATAATCTAACCCATGTCCTACATATTATGTGGCTTTCTTACAAATACCAATAATAAAAAATTAGAAAATCATCACCACCTTATGATGCAAACAGTACAAACAAAAATAAGCTTAGGCATACAGATGATCCATCACCTAACCACTGAAACAGATTACGTCACCCATTGTATCTAAAACCTCTGAGAGGAGCTAGACCTCAAGCCCTCTCTCCCTCTGCATTAAACAAAGCAGTGACCACAGTGATCTTCTCCCGGACTCGATGACGTAATTCCTATAGCAGCACAGAGTGATTACGGAGCAGAAGCTCAGGAGAATTCAGCACCCGAGCTGTGATAAGAACCTTCCCTTTGTGATGGAAAAGCTGCAGAGAGTAGGCTAAAACTGTTTTCCTCCAGACCTTGCCAGGAAGAATTAACATTTTTGGGGGGGAACACCAGGGAGAAACCATGAGCAGAGAAAGTGCATGTGTCTTGTGTCCTAATGATCTGGCTATGAATGGAATGGTCACTCGGAGACAAAATGCTGGACTTCCAGTGAATAACAGTTGCGGGGAGGCAGTAGGAACGAATGATGCTATGCATTCGATTCGGTTCTCAATAGAAACGGGAGAAAAGAAACACTCCTTCCAACTAAAAGCAAGATTTACTGGCTTATTCCACGAAATCAAACCCATTACTGCTTGAGTTTCGGAAAAGGAAAACGTGAACGTTTAACAAGTTAGTAAACTAAAACAACGCCGCAAAATCAGTTCGCACGTTTCCGCTAGCGTGCGTTACTCATTAAACCGGATTAAAACACAATTGTTTGTTATGACATTCGATTTAAACGTTCTTAAAGGAGTTTCGTGCAGCGGGAACGCCGACTATTCAAACGCCCCGCGTGACCTTACGGAATCGCTCGATGTAACGTGTGGCTTTAGAGGAATGGAACGTTAACAATTAAATTCGAACGCGAAACTGTTGTCGTGAATTTAAAAACAAACAAAAGAAGCTAATTCGAAATTTCGCGAGAAAAACCAACGAATGATTATGCCAGCTAGATATTTAATGTTCTTACCTATTTAAGGTGTACGAGCCGTTCCGTTTGAACCTCATTTTGGAAGATAAAAGTTTGACGATTAAATCCAGAACTGTAAAATAATCAGCCTGCTAACACAGTATGTTACAGTAACTGCTGAGACACAAAGAGAGGGGAGTCCTGAGTACGAGACCGCCTCTAATGTCCGTTTGTCTCGGTAGGACTGGCTTAAAATCAGACAGGGGGATGAGAAGGAGATTAACAATTCATTGTGTGCCTGTGAAGTTATTTATGGCAATAAAGCGCTAAGTTCTTTTGGCGAAACCGCGGCATGATTGCGTGAGGAAACTGGCAAACAAAGGCGAGGGTTTTGCCGGGCAGACGAGTCTTTAAAAAATAAACCGCGTTTAAATATGCTGCCAAATGCGTGTGAGTTAATGAATTTGTGAGAGTAGATAAAGAAACATGTTGGAGAAATACTAGCAACTTAATTTAACTTATCAAACAGTGAAAGCTCAAAGGATCCTGATTATAAGATAAGTTTAACCGTTTCCCAAGGCATCGGGACGGGGAGAGCTAAAAATAACCATAATGATGTACTTTAGGCTGGTCTCAACCACGAGACCCCACCCAATACAGCAACACTGACTGGTTCCACTTAACTTAAAGTGCCTGACTAAAAATAGAACCAGACTAAGAGTGAGAGCAATGCAGCTCTGAAAGAAACAAAAAGAGCGCATTTTTCATATATTTGGAAAAAAGATGAAGTGAGCCAAGCCTAAATCTATATTAAAATAAAGTTACTATTAATTCATCTATAATGGACAAATATGGCTTGGTCTCTCCTTCAGTATGTTTTTTTGGCTATTTACTTAGACAAAAATGTTTAAAATACCATTTTTAAAGAACAAATCCTCAAAACACATTTAAGTTTTATCTTATTAAGCACTGTTTTCACCTGTCCTATTATGTTATTTTCTGAATCTTTGTCAATTTGAACTGGATTAACCCTAAACAGTCCTTTGGGACAAATTTGGGCTAAATTGGTTTTAAAAAAATTGTTTCCTTACTCTGAAACTTGGCTACTTTTCCTTAGTTTACTACCTGAACGCACATAAAAAATGGATTTGATTGAACAATTTTAAGTGGTTGAAAAAAAAAACTGCTCCTTTGTGGACAAAAACGGGGTCCCATTGGAAATGAATGGGAAAGGCTACAACTCAGAGCATTTATTATTATTATTTGTCCAATAAAAATCAATACATCAGCACAATGCAGATCATACATACACATAAATGAAGGGGCGAGCCAATACGACAATTCTTAATTCTCTTTCTATGTAACTAAATCTAAAATTTTAGAAGTTAAGTTCATAGCATCATTGGTTTATAGATTTCAGCCAATATGCAGGCATTGAGTATATTGTCACACTCATGGACTTTGTGTGTATCCTGATTAGTTAACCATCCACACCGGTTACAATTCTCCGATTACGTTCTCCCTCATTAGTTCCCTTATATAATCTCCATGTTCTGTTCTGTGCTTGTCGGATCTCGTCTATACATGATTATGTAGTGAAATTGTATTGGACTGATCTGATATTCTTCTTTGTCGTATTGTATTATATACACAACGAGCGTGACACATATAGTGGCTATTGATATTTTTGTTGATATTTTTAAGACCATCAGACGTCACCAAATCTTTAGGTTTTGACTGTATGAACTTATTGGAATGATGTTTTTTTAAAAAAAATAAAATAAAGTAAAAGCATATTTTACATAATAAAACATGGTACTTTTAGAGGTATAAAAATACAAAAAAAAAAAAAATCACAAAAGAAATTCATAAATTGATAGTTTTTAATTGTATCGAACACAGTGATATGACATTTACTTAAAAAAAAAAAAATTGGGGTTCACACCTGAGACCTTCGTGCCCAAATGTGTCCATGACTATGTATACAAAGGACGCATGAAGGATAAAATAGTATTTATTTCTAATAAATAAAAAATTTAATCTTTCAGTAGAATTTCCAAGAGAAATATATATACATACATATATAAAACTGTAATGTTTGAAAGTATTTAAAAGTATTAAAATTTATATCTTCTGCTGTACACAAAAGTAGGTATTTTAAAGAATATGGGTAACCAAAGTTGACTGGGGGAAAAAAAATACAATGGAAGTCAATGGAGCCCATCAACTGTTTGGTTATCGACATTCTTCAAAATGTCTTCTTTTGTGTTCAGCAGAAGAAAGAAACTCATACAGCTTTGGAACAACATGAAGCTGAGTAAATGATGATAGGATTATCAGTTTTGGGTGAACTATCCCTTTAAATATAGTCACACAAATCGGCTTACAAATGGAAACATTACATCAGCCATTAAATTAAACATTGAAGCAGTTATGCTTTCTTTCCTGTTTGTGGTGCTGGACTCTTCATCTCATTTGTGGATGTGTTTAATTTCTTAGAACTGCAGTTCAATGAATTCCTCTTCCTGTCCCTCCAATTCAAATTCCCATTCAACATCCCACTGGGTGTGGCAAATTCGATTCAAATGCACTCATGAATTGAAAAGAAGCCAGTTCTCACTTACATTCTTAATCTTACCCGACCCTGCAGTATGACACCGAATATGATGAATGTTTCTCTCAGTCTCTAGCAGAGAGCTTGGTTGGCTGGCAACACCATCATTATAATTACAGCAAGCTGGCAGAGTCCTGAGTGATCGATCAATGCGGCTGCAGTCGGCAAAGAGTTATGCAATCCTCACCGAGAACCATCAGGGCTCTAGGACAAGCCAGCCATACAATCGACAGACTGCTATTTACTGTGCAACATGGACACACACACACACACACACAACCTTCCAGTTTCAGAAGAGCAGTACATGAATCGTATGAACCTTTGGAAGCTGTTCTCGTTCTCTAATAAGACAAGTTATGATGGACAAAAGCTAGTTTAGTTCATACTATGAAATAAAAGGCTGTTTACTCTGGTAACAGGGCAACAGCCCGCTGTTTTTGGCAGAACTTATGGTCAATATCATTTTAGAGGCAGATTTGGGAAACGTTGCCGGCCAATCCGTTACAAAACTCAAGTGCAAGTCTCCCTCAGGCACCATCCATCATATGAGGTAAATGTCAGATTCTAGAACAAGATGGAAGACCAAGAAAAATCTCAGAGGAGTATTAAGTCAAATATTCCACAATATAAAATCCAACAGCGCTCAAAAACTGTTTGTTCACAAACACAAAAAGAACTAGTCTTGCTCAGAGGGCTTACTGAGCAAGACTACACTCTAAAAAATGCTGGGTTCAAAAAAACACCTCAAGTTGGGTTTGAAAATGGACAAACCCAGTAACTGGGTTGTTTTAACCCAGTGGTTGGGTTAAATGTTTGACCAACTTGCTGGGTAGTTTTATTTAACTCAACTATTGTTTGGAAATGACTGTATTGCTTGCTTAAAATGAACCCAAAGTATGTTGGAAATTAACATTTATTAATAATTAATTGCTTATTAATAAATATTCACTTATTATTGTTGCCTCCAGCAGTTATGGGTCTGATTTTTATTTTCCAATTTTGGGTTCATTTAAGCCAGTAATTTTTAAACAATATTTTGGTTAAATAAAACTACCAGTACGTCAGGCAAACATTTAACCCAACCATTGGGTTAGAAGAACCCAATTGCTGGGTTTGTCCATTTTCAACCCAACTTGGTTGTCTTTAACCCAGCGTCTGTTCTTTCAGCATATCTGAAATAATGATGTTTTGTGGTAATTTTTCAGAAACAACTACAAGTAAACTTTTAAAGATGATTAATAACCACGCCAATTTATTTTTTACTATGATTTATTTACAATTTTATATATTAATTATTTTATATAGTTGCATTTAAAAATTCTCATTAAAAATATATTTAAATACATTTTAATATCTTCTTTACATAATAAATAAAACAACAACATTATTTCTTTCAATTATTAATATTTATTTTAAATAATCTGAAGACAACTTTAAAAAAACATGTTATTTACTAGAGGTTCAGACAAAATGTTAATTGCTGCAGTCTATTTAAAAATGTATAATTAATTTTAATTTTAATTTTTAATTATATTTTAATCAGCTTGAATGAATGATTGATGACTCACTGTTTCATTACTGGATGCATCAACGTTTTTGAACAAATCTCTTGAATTATTCAATGAAAAATGCTTTTTTTAACAGTCACTTGTCACCACCTAGTGGCGTAAAGATGTAGTTGATCTGTAGTTATTTGAAGCACCAAGTTAAAGGAATCATTTCCAAAAATGAAAATCTCATGATTTACTCACCCTCAAGCCATCCTCGGTGTATATGGCTATTGCCTTTCAGAACTAAATCAGAGTTAAATTAAAATATATTCGGACTCTTCCAAGCTTGATAACATTAGTGAATGGGTGTGAGATTTTGAAGCCCAAAAAAGTGCATCCATCCATCATAAAAGTGATCTAAATGACTCCTTAATAAATGCCTTCTGTAGCAAAGTGATGCTTTTTTGTGAGCAAAATATCCATATTTAAAATTTAAACCATAATATAGCTTCCGACAGACGTCATTTGCATCGATTTACGGCGTAAGAGTAACTTCTGACCTGAAATATGACGCAGGATGAAGGAGTATCGTAAGCTTACACGCCTCTCATTGTTCAAACAAATAGGGCTGGGCACAGGGGCGGAATTAGTGATTTGGGGGCCCCAGGCAAAATACAGGAATGGGGACCTAATTGACCCTTCGCAATGTCCTGCCCACTTTAGTTACTGTTGCTTTGTCCGCTCTCAGGCCACACGTCATGTTCTCACGGAGTGAAAAATACATCCCGGAGCAAAGAAGACACCGACAGCGTGTCGACAGACATATGAAACTGTTTCATATTTAATATATCGGAATTTTTTTAAAGAAGTTTAAACAATAAATACCATATAGTGTCTCTTTAATGTGTCATGACAGATCGCTGTAGCTCCTTGAAGCGGCTCGTGAACCGACCATCTCTTCATACTAGTTCATTTATAGCATCATATAAACATGAATGGACATCAGAATAAAAAAAATAAATAAATAAATGAAATTTTTGTACATTTTGTACATTGTGTGTACACAAGTGCTACACAACAGAGGTATAATGCTAACATTAGACATGCATTATATTGTTAAAGAGTATAACCAAACTTTTAATTTGACGGGTTGCCTTGAAGACTTTTGTTTTCTGTGTGTATGGTATGATGATAGTTTCTCTCAAATGAAACGGTAAAATGCTCACGAAGTATAGGGCCCTATGATTTCCGCGATGCAGAAAACGCGGACAGAATCGCGGAATCCATTCATAAAAAAGGAATTTACTGTTTAACGTGGAATGTCACGGAATTTTTCAAATTTTGGATGAATACATCCAATACAAGTCGGTACACTTCAATCAAATCGCGATATGGACTAGTGTATGTTAATATTAAATGGCAAAAATACCGCGAGCGTCGCGCTTGCTTCAGTATGAATGGATTTGGCCATCCTGTCCGCGTTTTCTACATCGCGGAAATCATTTGAAATCATATGTCCCAGCATTTTGCACAAAAAGCATGTTCAACGCATGTCATGTGTAGGCCTATAAAAAAAATGCATTTTAGGGGGGCTTTGGCTTTCGAGGGCCCAAGACAGATGCCTACCTTTGCCTAATGGTTAAGTCCAAGTCCTGGGCAACAAGCTCAAGCTCCTCTTCTCTTATATTGAAATCCTTCGACATTTTTCTTTACAATTTTCTCATCTTAGACATCTAATTCGCGACTGAAGTCTTGTTTTGTTCTATCCTCTGCGCTTCCACGTTTGTCAATAGTCATGCGTCTACCGGAAGCTAGCTATTATAGTTTTAAATATGGATATTTTTCTTACAAAATCCCATTGCTTCTCTAGAATACTTTTTGTGTATTTTGTGTGTTGTGCGCACAAAAAGTATTCTTGTCGCTTCATAACATTAAGTTTGTACCACTGTAGTCACATGCACGGATGTCTTTACTACCTTTCTGGACCTCTTTCTGGTTCAGATTTCATCAAAAATATCTTAATTTGTGTTCCAAAGAACAACGAAGGTCTTACGGGTTTGGGACGACGTGAGGGTGAGTAATTAATGACAGAAATTTCATTTTTGGATGAACTAACCCTTTAAATTTAACTAGTCACGAGAGGGACAAGTAGGCTTTTGTGGCATCTTACAATCTCCTGAGGCAAACAGTGTGAAGTGGCTTTGCCCAGACCTATAATGTGCAGCATGTGGCCAGAGTGATGGAAAGTGTTCATTGAAATGTGTCAGACCTCCTGTTTGGACGTTCTGCCTGTAGGCACACATACACAGTCAAATCAATCAGCACCAACCCCGGATGAACCACAGAGTCTCTGTTGTTACTGCATCTCATAATAGCCCGGCCTATTACAGTAGAAAAGATCGAGGATAATAGCCTACACTGAATATTATTTGTCGAGTCACTAACCTCATTAATGTAACAAGATTTGACGCACAGTTAACACTGATGAATTGATCCAAACCCTGTTTAAGTCAATGAAACCTAAACTATTTGGCGCCGAGAGAAAGTTTACGAACTTACGTAACTTGATTTATGTTTGGATAAATAGCTGAAGAATGCGATATTAGTTTTCACACAAGTTTGAGATGATAACATCTGTGGGAGGCTGGGTAGAGACGATAACAGCCGCTGTGCTGCTCTCACTCCTCCAGAACATTCCACTCATGTCTGCATACTTCCCAATATGGTCCAACATCTCTTTTCAAGACACAGATAGGACTTCATGCGTTTCATTTCGCTTCAAAGGGACTGAAAAACAGTGAATTTGAACCATCAAACAGAAGAAACGGGTGGTGTAAACACTCATAAATAGGTAAAAAGTATAGGCATGAGGGTTATGAGGGTTATGGAACTTGGTTTACAGTAGTATAAAGATACTGTTAGAGAGAATTACTGAAGATGAAGTGCTGCCATCTAGTGTATAAATGAGGACATAATTTTAGGGGGAAACAAACATATAAGACTTGAAAAATATGATGTGCAGTCATTCATTAATACAGTTTATTCACTATAGTTTTTTTTTTGGTAATAAAATATTACAAGATCTCAGAGTTCGACTGCATCAGAAAAAAATAAATCTTAATTATGTCATATAACACATAAAGGGTTAGTTCACCCAAAAATGAAAATTCTATCATTTATTACTCACCCTCATGTCGTCCCAAACCCGTAAGACCTTCGTTCATCTTCGTTCATCCACAAATTAAGATATTTTTAATGAAATACGATGGCTCAGCGAGGCTTGCATTGACAGCAAGATAATAAACACTTTCAATGCCCAAAAAGCTACTAAAAACATATTTGAAACAGTTCATGTGAGTACAGTGGTTCAACCTTATTATTATTAACAAAATAACGACTTTTCAACAATATTGAGAGATGGCCGTTTTCAAAACACTGCTTCATTTCCGAATCTTTTGTTTCGAATCAGTGGTTCGGGTCGCGTATCAAACTGCTAAAATCACGTGAACTACTGAATTCTTGAATCACTTACAACATAACGAAGCCTTGTTTACTGAAATCACGTGACTTTGGCACTCCGAACCACTGATTCGAAACAAAAGATTCGTAAAGCTTCGAAGCAGTGTTTTGAAATCACTAGATATTGTTGAAAAGTCATTATTTTGTTTTTTGGTGCACAAAATTATTCTCGTCACTTTATAACATTAAGGTTGAACCGCTGTACTCACATGAATTGTTTTAAATATGTTTTAGTAGCTTTCTGGGCATCTGAAAGTGTTTATCATCTTAATGTCAATAGAGGCCTCACTGAGCCATCAGATTTCATCAAAAATATCTTAATTTGTGTTCTGAATATGAACAAAGGTCTTGCGGGTGTAGAACGACATGAGGGTGAGTAATTAATGACAGAATTTTCATTTTTGGGTGAACTAACCCTTTAAGCAAAACATGGTCAGGTCAAAGTGTCTGAATAATTTTTGGTTCCAAATTGTTATCAATTTTACTGGTAGTCCAATGTATGAAGAATTTTTGGGTATAACATGTCACAGTTTATTTTATTTTGCTATGCTCACTTACATAAATGAACTAATGTCCTGCACCCACTAGTAAAATTATATTAAAAATACCTGAATAATTTTTGATTTGACTGTATATGCCATAAAATGCATGTTCTTGTTTTTTTAACAGCCCACTTTCTCCTTTAATTGTAAGGAAAAAGAGCAGCCTGGACATTCTGATAAACAATTCTTTTTGTGTTTCATGAAAGAAAGGAAGTTATACGGTTGCAATGTCGTGAGAATTTTCATTTTTGGGGTGAATCACTTTAGCAACTTTCACACCATCTGCATGAATGATTATGAAACTTCATATCAGGTGGCTTTCTTCATATTTCTGTCTTGAGAGAAACTGGGGTTTTTGTGGGTATATTCCATGCTACCGTTTTGACTTGTTGCAATATCCTGTAATCTAGAGTAGACTATCACACTTGAAGTCATTATACACTTTATGGTTTCATTTCTCCTTCATAAGCTGAAGAACATCTGACACTAGGAGTTTCACATCGTTGTGCAAACACTTTTCAGACATGAGAAAGACTGATAGAAAGAAAGGGTGAGATTCTGGCAGGATGTCTGAAAATGAACTGGGGAAAAAAACAACAGCTAAATGTGGACAGACTATTTGGGTTAAATAAAGGCATTTTTTTGCCCTGAAAGTCATGAACATTAACACCACATGATTTTTATTTATTCATTTTATATTTTAATGTGCACCAAGGCTGCATTTATTTAATGAAAAAAATTACAGTAATATTGTGAAATATTATTACAATTTTTATCATTACAAACATTTTCTATTTAAAAATATTTTATATGATGATTTGATGCTCAAAAAAGATTTACTATTATCATCAATGTTGACAACAGTTTTGCTGCTTCATATTTTTGTGGAAAACATACTTTTTTTTCAGGATTCTTTGATGAATAGAAAGTTTAAAAGAGCAACATTTATTTGAAACAGAAAACGTTTATACCATTATTTATAATCAATTTTTGATCAATTTAACATCCTTGCAAAAGCATGAATTTCTAAAAAAAAAAAAAATAATAATAATAATAATAATAATAAATAATAATAAAAACTTCCTGACCACAAACTTTTGAACAGTAGTGTAAATTGCTTGATACAATATCAGAAATGATAGTTATGGAAATTTTGAAGATTTTTATTATAAATATAAAAATAAAACGGTTGACTTTTTTTTGGTTTGCCAAAGCAATTTTTATACCTAGTATTTTATATGTTCTAAATACACAACGAAATGAAATAAAATACAGCTAAAAATGACACACAATAAAAATATTCCACCCTTAAAGAAATCATATATTACTTTACAATCATTGTTAGATTTGTCACTGTCCGAGGTCATTTTGGGGCATCTTGCAGCTGTCAAGCTTTTACTTGCTCTAGACCACTAACTTCCCTATAAGACAACTGGCCTGTGCTGCAGCGAAAGCCAAAAATACGGCAGACATCACCTCTAAAACTGCAGCTGTAACTACATTCATTTACCAGAGGCCTATTGCATGATGCTTCCTACGGAAAACACCACCAAAAAGAGCTTTATATAAAGATAGATCTAAAAGATACATAGACTTAAATGGATAGTTAAACCAAAAATGAAAGTTCTGTCATTAATTTCTCACCCTCATGTCGTTCTACACCCGTAAGACCTTCATTTATCTTCGGAACACATTATTTAGATATTTTTGATGAAATCCAATGGCTCAGTGAGGCCTCTGTTACCAGCAACACTTTCCAGATGCCCCAAAAGCTACTAAAAACATATTTAAAACAGTTCATGTGAGTACAGTGGATCAACCTTAATATTATAAAGTGATGAGAATACTTTTTGTGCGCCAAAAAAAACAAAATAACGACTTTTCAACAATATCTAGTGATGGCTCATTGCAAAACACTCCTTCATTTACGAATCTTTTGTTCCGAATCGGTTCGCGTATCAAACTGCCAAAGTCACGCGAACTATTGAAATTTCAAAACACATGACATAACGAAGCCTCGTTTACTGAAATCACATGACTTTGACAGTTTAATACGCGATCTGAACCACTGATTCGAAACAAAAGATTCGTAAATGAAGCAGTGTTTTGAAATCGGCCATCACTAGATATTGTTGAAAAGTCGTTATTTTGTTTTTTTTGGCACACAAAAGTATTCTTGTCGCTTTATAATATTAATTTTGAACTGCTGTACTCACATGGGGAATTGATTGGATGGTTGTGGTTTGCTATTGGAGGATCTCATGTGAGTGACAGATTGCTCCGCCCTCTCGCCAGTAAACGCATCATCAGATAAGAGCAGGGGCGGATTTAGTGATTTGGGGGCCCCAGGCAAAACACAGGAATGGGCCCCTGATTGCACACATTTAAACTTGAGGTTTCTTTCATTGTTGTGATGCTTGCTGCTGCATGGCGGTGTCCCATAGTTGTGTCCGTTTTTTGTTTTTTTTTGTTTGTTTGTTTTTAGATTTTTCGTGTTCATGTTATAATGGTTTTCTTATGGAAGCCTGTTTCCACCACTGAAAAAAAGATTATTGCGACTTATCTCTGAATTCTGACTTTTTTTTCCCTCAGAATTCTGACTTTATATCTCACAATTCTGTGAAAAAAAGTAAAAATTCTAAGTTAAAAAGTCGCAATAATCTTTTTTTTTTCAGTGGCGGAAACAGGCTTCCATACTTTCTTCATAATGTAGATGTTCACATGTAAACGAGTTATAACAATATTAGAGTAGTTTGGACACTAGCTGGTACTTTGGGGTAATTTTCACTGCACAGTTGTTTACACAGCGCAGGGCTGTCTAATTCTTTAAAATATATATGTATATATATATATATATATATATATATATTTTATTTATTTTAATTACAGATTTAAATTAAACTGAAGGAAATTGTACATTTACATGCTTAAGAATTATTTCAACCAAAAATTAAGTGTGCCTGTATGGAAATGTATATTATTTCTTTTATGTATTTTAATTTTACTGGTAATCACATGAAGGCATAAAACATTTATTTTCTATTCCAATGTAAATAATACTTAAAAAAAACTTTAATTTTTATACATTCGCTAAACAGCGGTTTACTGTTAAAATTAGACATACACTACTGTTAAAAAGTATAAACAAACTTTAATTTGAGGGGTTGCCTTGAAGATCTTTTTTTTCTGTGTGTGTGTTTCTCACAAATGAAACGGTAAATGCTCACGATTTCCGTGATGCAGAAAACGCGGACGGAATCGCGGAATCCATTCATAAAATCGGAATTTACTGTTTAACGTGGAATGTTACGGAATTTTTCGAATTTTGGATGAATACATCAAATGCAGGTCGGTACACTGCAATCCTACTCTAGCTTATGGTACTGAGCAATGTATGAAACTTGTATTGTGAGCACTTCCTGTGTCATTTGCCAATTCATGAAGAATCGCTTGTTTGTTTTCCTCACTTGTAAGTCGCTTTGGATAAAAGCGTCTGCTAAATGACTAAATGTAAATGTAAATGCAATCAAATAGCGATACGGACTAGTGTATGTTAATATTAAACGGCAAAAATACTATTTAAACATGAATACTTTATGTTTTGTGTCTCTGAATGAATTGTTCAGACGAGCAGCGCGAGCGTCGCGCTTGATTCAATAAACCGCGTGCCTGCGCCATTCATTCCTGACATTCCGCGTTACACAGTAATTCCCCTTTTATGAATGGATTCCGCGATTCTGTCCGCGTTTTCTGCATCGCTGAAACCATGTCCCTGCATTTTCTGCCAAAAGCGCGTTCAACGCGGACACGTAGACGGTTGTCCTGTATATATAAACAAGGCATTCTAGGGGGCCCTTAGCTTTCGGGGGCCCAAGGCAGACGGCTACCTTTGCCTAATGGTTAAGTCCGCCCCTGGATAAGAGATGTCGCTGCAAGAGGGAGGGTAATTTATTTTGATGAAAGATTACAAGAGCACACGAATTAGAAAAAAGAATTGTGTGCAAATAAATAATTTATAGGAAAAACTGCAATATTCCATACAAAAAAAAAGTGTCAATTTTGATTTCATGTTGAATTTAACATTTACACAATGCACAGACTCGTGGCCACAGTATTGATAAATTTCATCCCGCTTTGTATTGTTATGTGGTAGTATATGTAAATGAACAATGTTTATTTGTTCTCCGTTTCATCTGGACAGATAAATTGACGTTTATTTGACAGCATCAGGGCTTTCGTGAAAACTACAGATTATACTTCCACATTTTTTTTTTATCACCACCAACAGAGAGCAGGATTGACAGAGGGTTTTTAACAATACAGTTATTGTGAATATAGGCTTATCACTGAAAATAATATCATACTCTGCCCACTCTTTAAAAAGCATTATGGTAAAAATGAAACACAATGGCAACAGTTTTCTTACAGTTTATTTCACTTTTTCCATTTCATTTGGCCTAAAACTGTGTTTATGGTCATCCAGTTTAAAATTTTGCTAAAAAACAAAGGCATTTACTCTTTGAACTCTTGCACATGGGAACAAAAGTTGATACCATTATGACTAAAAGTTTGCTAAGAAGTATTTCCTACTAAAGCAAAGAGATATCTGACTGGTAAGTGTATCCATAGCAGACTGGAGGGTCTTTGATGTCAACATGCCAGTGCATTATGGATATTGAAGTTTTCTTATCCTTTTAACAAATAGTAAGTCAACAGCTTTTTTTCTCTGTTATCTCTAGCACATATTAAAAAATAAATAAAAAATACCCCCTTAACATCAGCATGCAATTTCAGGATCCATACTGAGAATCTCTAATGGTGCTATATGGCACGTTTACACAAAGATTTTTTTGATTTCCTTTTTTATGTACAGATGACAACATTGTCAAAACGATGAAACAATCCACGGAAATGACTAAAATCACTGTATTCTGCTGCCAGGCCAGCAGATGGCGATGCCACTTTGCAAAGAAATACTATAGACTGAACACATAAGACGCATGTGCAGACGATAAAGGTATTGTTTTCAAAAACGTGCACATTGAAACCCATTTTCAAACGTTTGCATTTTCATGATTTCCTGTAATTATTTCCTGTCTGAAAAGAGCAAGATTTGTCCTCAATACCCAGTGAGAACTTTGAGACCACATCCACAGTGAGACGTGAAAGACGTTACATGCTTGTTCAGAGTTTTCTATCGTGGTTTTGAATCTGTGAGTTCCTTTCAGACACTTTCAGAATGAGAGGGGACGGATATGAGAGCAAAACCATTAAAACACTCAAATTCAGATTCAATGCATTCAAATTTACTTGGCACTGAAATGTGAACTGATTTGACTTGCTGTTCAGTGGTTGGACGTATTGCAATCTTCCTTTGAATAATTACACAGCAGACAAGTAAAGGTTAAAGGTGATATTGTGCAGTACACAAACTGCTTTTGTCATCAATTATCAATGAATGTTACTAGGGTATATACCAAATATAGAAATTCAGGCAAATATAGATGGCAATTTTTTTTTCCATGTAATGGTCAATAACCGATATTATAGTTGATACTACAACAAAGAAAAAAATTATATCTTGGAATAGGAGTGTATAAAGTACATACATTTTTTTTATATATTTATAAAACTTAGATTTAATACATTTAAGTTTTATAAACAAAAATGAAGTCTCATTACTATAAAAACTTCTTATGAGATGACAATAAAATAATCACAACAATTTACCTCATGATGAAATCAATATAAAAGTGAATATATATATATATATATATACGTTTTACTTAATTTTCTGTGTAAATGATGTTCCCTAAAAACTATTTTAAACAGCATTTTTCTAATCCTTCAACTATTATTATGCGTACTATTATGCAAGCTTGTATAAGCTAATATTAATTGAGATTTCACTTTTTTTTACACTTTACATTTTTTTTTTAAAGAAATTGATCATCAAGGATGCATTAAATTGATCAAAAGTGACAGTAAAGACATTTATGATGTTACAAATGATATCAATTTCAAATAAATGTTGTTCTTTTGAACTTTCTATTCACCAAAGTATCCTAAAAAAGCACCACTGTCTCCACAAAAAAAAATATTAAACAGCACAACTGATTTCAACATTGATAATAATAACAATAAATATCTGATGATCAGGATTAGAATTTCTGAAGGATCCTGTGACACTGAAGACTGGAGTAATGATGATGAAAATTCAGCTGCTTGATATTACAGGGAAATTTTTTTTTTAATATACAGTGGAGTGCAAGTGTTTTTACATAAAAAAACAACAACAAAAAAGGTGATCAAAAAGTCAAATCATCAAATCCTACTGACTGACAAATCCTAAACTGATTTTCGAACGGTCAATTTTAACAAACAAAATTTAAACTAAAATCCATTCAAATTAATTTGAAGTCAAACACATGTATAAAAAATGTCAAAAATTGATGTTGCTAACAAAAAAGGCCATGAATATTAACATTACAGGCCCTACATACAATTCTTATGCATAACTTCCTGTACACATAAAACATCGCAATACACGTCATCCACACACATAAAGCAGACATATGGAGCTAATAAGGCACACTTAATGTAGCAGCTGTTCCGTGAGCCCGCAGCGGTCATTGTTCAGGCAGTGATGTTAACAGACATGCAACGGCTCATGAATGACGATTCAATAACAGTTTCCCGCCTGAAGAGGGCGCGCGTGCATTATTATAATACAGGACCAGCAGAGACTACCAAGAACACGTACTTGCTTAAGTAGGCAACAATACAACGAATTAATTAATGCTTTGATTAGCTGAGTTCATTGAGCTGTCAAACTTCTTTTGAAACTCATAAAACCGCTGTCAATGACAGAACTTTGCATTAAATCCCTTTTTAAGTAATTCAAGCAGAATAAAACCGATTTTAGCACTTCAAAAAACCTGTCGTGAAGTTTTAGGTTTTAGCATAGGGCAAATTCCAAACGGAAGGGAGCATCCCTATGTCCTACTTGTGGGGACTTTGGAGGGAAAAGGGCATATATATATATATATATATATATATATATATATATATATATATATATATATATATATATATATATATATATATATATATATATATATGTGTGTGTGTGGGGGGGGGGGGGAGAAAGAGAGAGAGACAGAATTTCTCTGTTCTCAACTTTAAAACATGCCGTCTCATCTTTGTACAGTGCATTACTCAACACATTTCTAAGCTATGAAACTTGAAATATAATATGACAGAAATTTCAGAAATATATCACGAAAAAAAACAAAACAGCTTGAATTGATATGTTTGTTAAAGGGATAGTTCACCCAAAAATGAAAATTCTATCATTAATCCCCTCATGTCGTTCTACACTCATACACTTTGTTCATTTGGAACACAAATTAAGATATTTTTGATGAAATCCAGATGGCTCAGTGACGCCGCTATTGCCAGCAAGCATGCTGTTTATTCACAATCCCCACCTTCAATTCCTGCCGGAGTGGGAATCGAACCGGCAACCTTCCCATTACAAGCCCAACTCCCTCACCATTAGGCCACGACTACCCCAAAAATATATTTAAAACAGTTCATGTGACTACAGTGATTCAACCATAATATCACAAAGCGACGAGAATACTTTTTGTACGCCAAAAAAACAAAATAACGACTTCACATCAATATCTAGTAATGGTCAATTTCAAAACACTGCTTCGAAACTTTATGAATCTTTGGTTACGAATCAGTGGTTCGGATCGTGTCTCAAACTGCCAAAATAACATGAACTATTGAAATTACGAAACACTTATAACATAACTTTGAAATCGCGTGACTTTGGCGCTCCAAACCACTGATTCGAAACAAAAGATTCGTACAGCTTCGAAGCAGTGTTTTGAAATCGGCCATCACTAGATATTGTTGAAAAGTCATTGTTTTTTTGGTGCACAAAAAGTATTCTCATCTCTTTATAATATTAAGGTTGAACCACTGTACTCATATGAACTGTTTTAAATGTTTTTAGTACCTTCTGAGCATTGAAAGTGTTACAGTTTTTCTCGATTACTTAAACACATTTCTTGAACCTAGGCCTCAAATTCTCAAAACAGTAAACACAAATCCATAACCGCATCCAATTCCCCAAACTTCCTATTTTCAGGTCAAAATGAAGCTCTTCAAAACCATTCAATCTTGCTGAAAAACCAAAGTTTGTCGTCAGACATGACACACAAGCCCTCAAAAACACACACACTACAACGTAGTCTTATACACTGGTGAGAAATTCAAAACAATACAACAAAAACCAAAAACAAAAGCCAGTAATAAGTTATGTAGCATGTGGTTCTCCCATGTGCTATATTTAAGTGCTATATAGTACCTCAGCCCCCCCCCAAAGAGCCGCTGAAGAACCAATTTTTTGTTTGTTAGCAGGCAGCAGGGGTAAAATCCTCTTGCATGCCTGATCCATCAACTGAAATTTCTAGTCAGGCTTCTTCCATTCCATCATCTCTGTGTCCTACAGAGAAGTACTAATAGAAGTACTGATAACATATGCTTTTTAAAAAATGGAAGCAAACAGAAACTCTATCTGTATGTGAGGCAATTTAATGCATCTCTTTTCATTACAGTAGTATAGTGCAACAGCTACATGTATGTGGTAACAGAGTGCAGCACTCAAAAGTAACAGTAGAGTGCACTGAGGGACACCACTGAGGTTCCTCCCTGAAGATTCTTATGATTGACGCAATGGTGAAGCAACTTAATTTTGGCTGAACTCATTGCCCAGCCTCCCCCATAGTCATACCATGGACAAGGACATGGTCAAGAAGTTGCATGAATTTCATCTGAGACTCCTCGTCTCCTTGGCCCTCATCCTCGACTCCGTGTCCTCCTCCTCTTCCTCCACTCCTTTCTGCTCTTGCTCATCCTTATCCTCTCTGGTGTCCTCGACCTTTTCAATCATGTCTCTCTGGATCCATTAGTCCAAAACTGAAAGAACTGACTCAAGCTCTTTTATTGAAGACAAGATCTCAATACAGATCTGGACAAACAACGAAACATCACTGAGCCATAAACACATACTATGTCAAAATTCCACTGTGTTTATATTTAATTGAAATGGATAGTGTATCATGTAAGAGCTGGGAGTCCAGAGATGCTTAAAAAAGTCAAGATGTATACAGGTGCTGGTCATATAATTAGAATATCATCAAAGAGTTGATTTATTTCACTAATTCCATTCAAAAAGTGAAACTTCTATAATATATTCATTCATTACACACAGACTGATATATTTCAAATGTTTATTTCTTTTAATTTTGATGATTATACCTGACAACTAAGGAAAATCCCAAATTCAGTATCTCAGAAAATTAGAATATTGTGAAAAGGTTCAATATTGAAGACACCTGGTGCCACACTCTAATCAGCTAATTAACTCAAAACACCTTCAAAGGCCTTTAAATGGTCTCTCAGTCTAGTTCTGTAGGCTACACAATCATGGGGAAGACTGCTGACTTGACAGTTGTCCAAAAGACGACCATTGACACCTTGCACAAGGAGGGCAAGACACAAAAGGTCATTGCAAAAGAGGCTGACTGTTCACAGAGCTCTGTGTCCAAGCACATTAATAGAGAAGTGAAGGGAAGGAAAAGATGTGGTAGGAAAAAAGTGTACAAGCAATAGGGACAACTGCACCCTGGAGAGGATCGTGAAACAAAACCCATTCAAAAATGTGGGGGAGATTCACAAAGAGTGGACTGCAGCTGGAGTCAGTGCTTCAAGAACCACTACGCACAGATGTATGCAAGACATGGTTTCATCTGTCGCATTCCTTGTGTCAAGCCACTCTTGAACAACAGACAGCGTCAGAATCGTCTCGCCTGGGCTAAAGACAAAAAAGACTGGACTACTGCTGAGTTAAGTCCAAAGTTATGTTCTCTGATGAAAGTAAATTGCATTGCCTTTCCTTTGGAAATCAGCGTCCCAGAGTCTGGAGGAAGAGAAGAGAGGCACACAATCCATGTTTCTTCAGGTCCAGTGTAAAGTTTCCACAGTCAGTGATGGTTTGCGGTGCCATGCCATCTGCTGGTGTTGGTCCACTGTGTTTTCTGAGGTCCAAGGTCAACGCACACATATTCCAGGAAGTTTTAGAGCACTTCATGCTTCCTGCTGCTGACCAACTTTATGGAGATGCAAATTTCATTTTCCAACAGGACTTGGCACTTGCATACACTGCCAAAGTAACCAGTACCTGGTTTAAGGACCATGATATCCCTGTTCTTAATTGGCCAGCAAACTCACCTGACCTTAACCCCATTGAAAATCTATGGGGTATTGTGAAGAGGAAGATGCGATGTACCAGACCCAACAATGCAGAAGAGCTGAAGGCCACTATCAGTGCAACCTGGGCTCTCATAACACCTGAGCAGTGCCACAGACTGATCGACTCCATGTCACGCCGCATTGCTGCAGTAATTCAGGCAAAAGGAGCCCCAACCAAGTATTGAGTGCTGTAGATGCTCATACATTTCATGTTCATACTTTTCAGTTGGCTAAGATTTCTAAAAATCCTTTCTTTGTATTGGTCTTAAGTAATATTCTAATTTTCTGAGATACTGAATTTGGGATTTTCCTTAGTTGTCAGTTATAATCATCAACATTAAAAGAAATAAACATTTGAAATATATCAGTCTGTGTGTAATGAATGAATATAATATACAAGTTTCACTTGTTGAATGGAATTAGTGAAATAAATCAACTTTTTGATGATATTCTAATTATATGACCAGCAGCTGTATATATATATATATATATATATATATATATATATATATATATATATATATATATATACACACACACACAAAATAGAGGGCTTAATATTACTCAAACTTGGACTTGTTTTGAAATGTACTGGCAATTTCATCTCTGCACTAAGTATAGAATTTTCAAGCAAACACGCGAGTAAGCAGCCAAGTAAAACAAGTACAAACTCCAAGGACAGACCAGGACCTTCTAGAAGAAAAAAAAAAAAAAAACACACTGCCATAATTCGCTAAACATCAAAATCCTTTAATCAAAAACAGTTCTCAAGACTGCACATAATAATGGTTTCTTTTGTCAAACTAATCAATTTATTTCCTTTTTCTTCCAGGTAAAGCACTAACATCTGTCTACAAATGGTCAAAAGGAAACAAACACATTTTAAAATAAATCAAACATTTAAACATTGTAGCACGTAATAACCAAATGCAACTAAATAAATAACTAAACTTGACCAGTCATAAAATCTTGACCTGGCATAATAAACGTCATGGCTATTGTAAAATCTGACACAGTTCCTATAAAGCACTGTTCTGAAAACAATGGTTCCCTCCACCCAGTGGAGATGCTTCCTTCCCTCCGGCCTTTCTGTAATCGCTATTTTTTCTACATAGTGGAAATCTCCACTCAAATAAAATCCATCCAATGTCAATAGCTTCAAAGTCTTTAAAACTATTGCTAACACACAAAGCATCCTTGACTTAGCGCTAACAATCCCCTGACAGAACCTGACAGTATTTGCACAATTTCTTCTGACCAGATTAAAGACAAATCAAAATTGACATAGAATAATACACTGATATTAAAATTCTGGCAGATACCGATAAGCTGATAATTACTGACATGTTATGGCCGATAAATTATAAAAATTCTATATTATTTTTTCTAAATAAATTCATTTATTTTAAAAGCAATATGTAAATTTAAACATCAAAACATCAGAATGTACAATAAGAAAAATTTATATTCATTTTGAGATTAGCAAAAGCTTACATTTAACAGTGTTATTACATCATATTTGAAAGTAGGATCCACCGATATATCGGCCAATAATCGGTTTTGCCCAATAAAGCAATTATTTTAAAAATCAGGACAGATTATATCCTGTCAATCAAACTTATCAGACTGCAACTCATACTGTGTGAAAAAAAATTCAGTCTTCAGGGTTGACGAAGTTAACTTGACAATAAGGGATTAACAGTTAAAAAAATAGCCGGAAAGAGTTTTGTATTTTGTTACTTCTGATAAGAAACAAAGACTCAGATTTCAAATTATGTCCAATGTATCATGGAATTCAAACAATAAATGGCATTTTGAAGCTCTTAAATGTAACGTGACAGGTCGTACTTCAATAAAACATGTCATGTAACGTATTTACCTCAGGAAAGTTATCCAAAATTCACAGTGTGGGTCTGTGCAGGTTGGAGTAATGGCTATGCTGAGAAGTAGGGGTGTGGAGAAAAGTAATTCACCTTTCAGCACGCCATTTCATTCCTAATAATCGGTATCGCGGAAAAATTTAGTATCGGTGCATCTGTATTTGAAAGATTAACTTTAACTTTAGTGTTAGATGACGGCAAACGTAACGAAAGCATAAAAATAATGTAAATAAGCATTAAATATCCAATATTAACAGACATAAAAACTATAATATTGACCAATTCTGATACCCGATAACTGATATGGTATAGTTACCTAATTATTTATTTTATTTAATTTTTTTGCATTGCCTAATTCAAAATACAGGTAAGAAAATGTGAAAAATCATGTATTTTCAGAGACTTTTCTTATAAAGCACACCAGTTGAAAATCAAACAAAATGGCAGTTTATAACTATTTTACCTTTTGGCAAATTAGTTGCACATTCATATGAATTCATACAATTTTATTTGTATGTTTTACAGGTCAGTTACGGTTTGAAATGGACCAGACCTGCTTTTTTTTGCAGAATATTCTGCTTGTTCACGTTGTGTTTATTGGTAAACTCACTTGCCAGTTCGAATAAACACAATTAAACCCATTCTTCTTTTTGAATACTGGGTAAATCACAGGGCAGAAGCCAAAATGTCACTTATGCAAGACATCAAAACAGGAAAAGATTTGGCCAACCAGCCTGCAATAGCCAGCATGTTGCTTTATGTGGTCAGAACAGACAAAAACAGCAGCAGCAGGTCAAGAGAGGGTGCTTATGTAATGAGACAGGAATGTGAATGTATGGTCACTGTCTTTGGACCTGTTAAACCAGCTGTATGATGGCATAAACCCATAGGAATGCCTGACAATGCCTGACCTTCCGTCTATTACAGAGGCTGAAGCCACATTTGACCAACAGAGAACTCTTAAAATTACATTCTGGTATCCTACACATGCTTATTCTGTATTGTACATATATATATATATATATATATATATATATATATATATATATATATATATATATATATATATATATGTATATATATATATATATATATATAGAAAGAGAGAGAGAGAGAGAGAGAGACAAGTGAGAGATGACATAATGCAGTGACAGCCAATGGGAGTTCAGACAAGATTCAAAGCTCTTAGATCCTGATTTTGCTCAGAAGACGGTTAAAACATTTATTATAATAGAATATGCTATATTTTTTAATTATAAAAAATTACCACAGCCCGTATGACATAAAGAACTATGAATTTTGTCTGTTAAATATTTACTGAATTAATTTTATTATTGCATAATGAGGTAAATTACACTGGGAAAAACAGCACATAAATGTCAGGACATCATTCATGAGTCAATTATGCAGCAAAATAAATAATCAAATGCAAATATATCTACAAATAATCGTCAACTCATGGGTTTAAACTACAACACCAGGAAGCGAGCGTCAACCTGCTCAAGCAATTGCTTTACAAATAGGAAACGTCACCTGTATAATTAATCGATGGATTAAAGGCTGATAAAGATAATGCCATTTAAAACTGAAAATCAGAAAAAGAAGAAGAGAGAAGCACAGAGCAGATCTGAACCTGTAGTTGATGTGAAACAACCAAATATAAGCTTGAACCACAGTCAGAAAATTCTTAACCAAGTGTTAATAAAGCAAGTTATTACAGTTTTATAGTATTTTTAAATGTGGATATTTTTCTTACAAAAAAATAAAGCTTCGCTTTATTAACCGTTATTATTATAAATTATTACTTATTATAAAAAATTATTACTTTTATAATGATTTTTTTTTACTTCAAAATGTGGCCTCCCTTTCACAACCATTATAAAGTGTGGAGGAGCAAAGATATTTTAAAATATATCTCAGATTACTTTCATCTGAAAGAAGATAGTCATATACACATAGGATGGCTTGAGGGTGAGTAAATCATGGGATAATTTTTAGGTGAACTATCCCTTTAAATTCTGCCATAATTAACTCGCCCTCATGTCGTTCCATCCAAACCTGTACGACTTTCTTTCTTCTACAGATATTTTTTGTTTTTGGCCACACAATGAAAGTCAATGGGGTTCAAAACAGCATTGGACCCCATTGGCGATAAGTGTATGGACAAAAAACTCATTTTTTTCAAGATCTTCTTTTATGTTCCACAAAAGAAAGAGAGTCATATAAGTTTGTAACGACATGAGGTGAGCGAATGATTACAAGATGTACAAGATCTTTAAGATAAACCAACCATACATACTTTTTATTGACAAACCACAAGGTAAAGATGTTAAGTGGCTAATGAAAATGTTACATAAGTTACAGCTCATGCAGTCAAGTTAATGTAAAACTACTTTTGGATATCCATCCAACCATTGGCAAATACCTACGAAAATCTCTTGGCCAAAAACTGAAAAAAATTCAAGCATGTATCAAAAAGTAGGTTAAATGTTTAAGTCTTCTGATTGATTCTTAACCAAAAATAACCTGACATGTCAGAGTGTTGTTTCTCATGTGGCAGGATGTCACGAAGGAAACCACACGAGAAGAACAAAATACCATGTTCTGTTTAAAGTTACAGTCAATTTTAATGTCCTGGAACCCTGTATGAAATGTAACTGAGTTCAATACAGTCATTTTATATTCCACTAAACCTCAAAGTTCATCATTCACTTTTAAGAAAAAAACAAATGCAACTTAAAATTGTGATAAGACAGCAAAATGTAGACCAAAACTCAAACATGATCATTTAAAAGTGACCAATATAGTGCACTCACCCCATCAACCAGTCCATTCTGCTGGCAGCTGATCCACGCCAGTTTTGCTTTGGCTTTCTGTCTCAAATTATATCCAGGGCTTGATTTTTGGTCTCTATGGAGTGGTGCCTAAAACAGTTTTGGACATAGAGCTGCTCCTCACTGACTTTGAATGATGTTTCTAAAGAGCCACGATTTGAACTCAGCAGCTGGTGTTGTCAGGGCTGCTGGGGTTCAGTTGTCAGTGTTGTGGATGCCGGTGGTCCGTGGCTTGATGTCTGTAATACACGCAAGTGCACTGAGAGTCTGCTTCAGTCCCGCTGCTACTTGATTTCAGGAATCCGGAAGTAAACACGGCTGCGTCTCGAAACCCACCGAGATGACTATCAAAGCTCTGAAATGTCCAAAAACCTTGTCTAGTTAGGCAGCTTACTAAGTTTTGAGCACAGCCACTGCCTCGCTTCCGTGCCTGCCATTGTTCACCTCAGCTGCAGTCAGAAATAAACCTGCTAAAGAATCATGAATGTATTATTATTATTAGCCTGTTATTGAAAGCTCTTGCACACAGAAAACCTTTCGTCTTTTGAAAGAGTTATTTTTTCATAATTTCTAGCCCAAGTTTTAAAAATTCATTCTTGCTCTTCAAGTCTGTTCACCGATATGTCGTATTCTATAACGTGTCTTTATTTATCTGTTGTTGAGTAAAAACATTTTATTTTGAATTTCACTCAAAATTGTTGACGCTAATGTCAATTAATAAAGAACAATCTCTCAACCTACCAACAGATGACGCTGTAAATGTGCTTTTGTGATGCACTGTAATGGTATCTTTTTCACACAGGGATAGTTCACTCAAAAATGAAATTTCTGTCATCATTTATTCACTCTCAGGTTGTTCCAAACCGGTATGAATTCTTCTGCAGAACACAAAGATATTTTGAACAATGGCGGTAACCAAACAGTTGATGGGCCCCATTGAATTCCATAATATTTTCCCCCCATATTCAAAATATCTTATTTAGTGTTCAGCAGAAGAAAGAAATCCATGCAGGTTTGAAATAACTTGAAAGTAAGTAAATGATGACAGAATTTTCATTTTTGGGCGAACAATCCCTTTAATAACGTATTCTAACCCTGTCTGAAGTATCCCCCGAAATTCTTAACAATATATTTTCATCATGTATATATAACATCAGAGTAATTTGTAATATTTTTTATCAATTATAATATCAATCCAAAATTATTTAATTCGGCATTTTAATGGAAAACTCACGAACACTTGCAATTCTACCATGGACCGCTAGGGGCTCGCATACACCTGATAGCTTGTGTCGCTCTGTAGTTCATTCTCATTTGTGTAATTGGTCATTTGTAGTGACATTTTCACTCGGCGACGAAGTAACTCTGATGTAATGATACAGGACGGACACTGGAACTATTTATTTGAAAGAAAAGTCTGTAAATGGTCCAAGAAGAGTCAGCTAGAATCACAAATTACGAGGGAGTGCAATTCCTAATAATGGATCCTTGTCTTCAATGGCGTCGTTAAGGTGAAAAGGAAAGCAAAAAGAATAAAAAAACACGAATTGTGCAGCCTCTCTTTGGGATTGGACAGCCATGAGGATGAGTAAAAGATGACAGAACTATCTTTTTAAGGTTATTACTAGGGCTTAAAAGAAATCTTAGCGCAAGGTTGCTTCACTTCAGAAATTCACCTCGTCCGAATACTGTACAAATCAATACACACATATCTGATTCCAGACACGCCGTCTCCTGTCTTTCCCTGAGCGTTGTGCTCGGCGCCTGAGGACTCAGCCCTACCTGTGATTCAAGTGCACAGTTGTCCCAACTGACAATTATATATGGTGTCTCCTTACATTGACATCACTGAAATCACAGGAGAGCAGAGATGATAAATGGTGAAGGAGATGTACTGAAAAGTACATGACCCCTGTTTGGCCTCCAGGAACAATAACATCACCAACCACCAATAGATGGCAGCACAATCAACAAAACTGGCGAAAAGTTGATGCGAGTAGTAAGTACACAGATTTCATGGCACATAAATAATAATAAATGTTCTGTGAAAGGAGGTCAAACTAAATTATATAAGCAATTTTATCTTATTGTTAGTTTTTAGTTGTTGATTAACTTATATTTAACGTAAGGAAGGGTATATTAATATCTTGGGTTACAGAGTAAATATTGAGAAAATGTAAAAAATATAATGTTACTTTGATGTCTTAATACTAAGGAATGTTTCATTTTTGTAAATTAGAGGGAAAATCATGTAAGATAAGTTTAGTGTGATAGTATAAATAATTGGAATTTTCTATTATTTTAATTTTTAGGCAGTCAAGATAGTCAAGACCCCCATTTTAAAGACACTTTTTGCTATTTTTTTTGTAGTTTATCAAACCTATGTAATTGATCTCAGAACAAAATATGAGATTTGTGCCTCTAATTCTTAAAGAAGAGAAACAATAATGGACAGCAAAGTGTACAGTGTTTGTTGAATGTGCAAAACATACTTTTAAATCACTTCCTGAAACAGTGCTAAATGTTTGCCTGTTGGTCAAGCAAGCATTTAAATAATTCCACTGAGTTGCAGTGAGATATATATATATATATATATATATATATATATATATATATATATATATAGGCTTTTTTTTTTACTTGACATTACAGTTGCAGCAATGTCATAAAGTGCATTAATACATAATTTTGTGGCACCAAAAGTTTATAAAATGTATTATGGTAAGTCTCTGTGGTTTTCTCGTTTATAGTGAAGAAACATTTTCACATGCTTTTTGATTTACGGTCATTTGAGGACACAGGGCAAGAAATCCCACGGAAAGTTACCTACCGACTCCAGCAAACGTAATTGAGGAGAATTGTTGCTATGATGTAACAGTTTTATAAGTTGCCATATATAAACTCTGGGATCCGAGAGCAATCTGGCACACATTATGGCTGCATCTGGGAACAATCAGCTTCATTTGGAACTTGTCACTCTCGTATCCAATAGCTTACAATAACACAATTTTCTTGCACTCCGACAAAATCCTCTAAAATGTTAATTAGTATGGGTGTAACGTTACACAAACATGATGGTTTGGTACGTACCTCGGTATTTCAGGACAAGATGGAGAAAACTAAACATAAAATTGCTGTTTTTTTCTTCTTTCTTTATTAAACGGTGGTTTATTGAACAAATTGTGTCTCTCTCTTTAAATAAATTAAATTAAAATTAACAATCTCTTAAGAATAAAAAAATCTATCTCTGCTCATCCTGGAAACTATACACTCACCTAAAGGATTATTAGGAACACCTGTTCAATTTCTCATTAATGCAATTATCGAATCAACCAATCGCATGGCAGTTGCTTCAATGCATTTAAGGGTGTGGTCCTGGTCAAGACAATCTCCTGAACTCCAAACTGAGTATTTCACAATCTGCTCAGTTACTGGGATTTTCACGCACAACAATTTCTAGGGTTTGCAAAGAATGGTGTGAAAAGGGAAAAACATCCAGCATGTGGCAGTCCTGTTGGCGAAAATGCCTTGTTGATGCTAGAGGTCAGAGGAGAATGGGCCGACTGATTCAAGCTGATAGAAGAGCAACTTTGACTGAAATAACCACTCGTTACAGGTATGCAGCAAAGCATTTGTGAAGCCACAACACGCACAACCTTGAGGCGGATGGGCTACAACAGCAGAAGACCCCACCGGGTACCACTCATCTCCACTACAAATAGGAAAAAGGGGCTACAATTTGCACAAGCTCAAAATTGGACAGTTGAAGACTGGAAAAATGTTGCCTGGTCTGATGAGTCTCGATTTCTTTTGAGACATTTAGATGGTTGAGTCAGAATTTGGCATAAACAAAATGAGAACATGGATCCATCATGCCTTGTTACCACTGTTCAGGCTGGTGGTGGTGGTGTAATGGTGTGGGGAGGTCACGTAGAATTCCACGTAGAATTAAGGCAGTTCTGAAGGCGAAAGGGGGTCAAACACATTATTAGTATGGTGTTCCTAATAATCCTTTAGGTGAGTGTATACAAGGAGCCCTTTCTTGAACATTACTATAATATTAAAGGTTACAATTAACATGTACACACAGCCCCCTTATTGACAGAAAAACACAGAATTGTTGACATTTTTGCAGATTTATTAAAAAAGAAAAGCTGAAATATCACATGGTCGTAAGTATTCAGACCCTTTGCTCAGTATTTCGTAGAAGCACCCTTTTGATCTAATACAGCCATGAGTCTTTTTGGGAAAGATGCAACAAGTTTTTCACACCTGGATTTGGGGATCCTCTGCCATTCCTCCTTGCAGATCCTCTCCAGTTCTGTCAGGTTGGATGGTAAACATTGGTGGACAGCCATTTTTAAGTCTCTTCAGAGATGCTCAATTGGGTTTGGGTTCAACAGGGCTCTGGCTGGGCCATTCAAGAACAGTCACTGAGTTGTTGTGAAGCCACTCCTTCGTTATTTTAGCTGTGTGCTTAGGGTCATTGTCTTGTTGGAAGGTAAACCTTCGGCCCAGTCTGAGGTCCTGAGCACTCTGGAGAAGGTTTCCGTCCAGGATATCCCTGTACTTAGCCTTATTAATCTTTCCCTCGATTGCAACCAGTCGTCCTGTGCCTGCAGTTGAAAAACACCCCCACAGCATGATGCCTCCACCACTATAATACTGCCACCACCATGCTTCACTGTTGGGACTGTATTGGACAGGTGATGAGCAGTGCCTGGTTTTCTCCACACATACCGCTTAGAATTAAGGCCAAAAAGTTCTATCTTGGTCTCATCAGACCAGAGAATATTATTTCTCACCATCTTGGAGTCCTTCAGGTGTTTTTTAGCAAACTCCATGCAGGCTTTCATGTGTCTTGCACTGAGGATAGGTTTCCGTCGGGCCACTCTGCCATAAAGCCCTGACTGGTGGAGGGTAGTGTAGTTGACTTTCTACAACTTTCTCCCATCTCCCGACTGCATCTCTGGAGCTCAGCCACAGTGATCATTGGGTTTTTCTTTACCTCTCTCACCAAGGCTCTTCTGTCCCGATAGCTCAGTATGGCCGGACGGCCAGCTCTAGGATGGGTTCTGGTCATCCCAAACATCTTCCATTTAAGGATTATGGAGGCCACTGTGCTCTTAGGAACCTTAAGTGCAGCAGCATTTTTTTTGTAACCTTGACCAGATCTGTCCCTTGCCACAGTTCTGTCTCTGAGCTCTTCAGACAGTTCCTTTGACCTCATGATTCTCATTTGCTCTGACATGCACTGTGAGCTGTAAGGTCTTATATAGACAGGTGTGTGGCTTTCCTAATCAAGTCCAATCATTATAATCAAACACAGCTGGACTCAAATGAATGTGTAGGACCATCTCAAGGATGATCAGAAGAAATGGACAGCACCTGAGTTAAATATATGAGTGTCACAGCAAAGGGTCTGAATACTTACTTTCTTACTTTCTGAATACTTTCTTTTTAAATAAATCTGCAAAAATGTCAAGAATTCTGTGTTTTTCTGTCAATATGGAGTGCTGTGTGTACATTAATGAGGAAAAAAGTGAACTTAAATTATTTTAGCAAATGGCTGCAATATAACAAAGAGTGAAAAATTTAAGGGGTTCTGAATACTTTCCGTACCCACTGTATAAGCTAATATGGTGCATATATTTAGTGAAATCATCTGGCCTAGAGTTCATTTCTGTAGTGAACTCACAGACTGTGGACACTAAATGACTTGCCTGAAGTAAATGTAATGTTACATGAAATAATACTCTCAAGCTGTTTTATTGATGTCTTTCTGTGGTTGAAAGACTCAGGGAATAAAGTTTTCCAAAAACTCATTAGTCAGCTACAAAAATGAACTTATTTTGCAGCATTTTGCACTATAGGCTATTGCATATTCATTGTATTTGTACTTAACATGTGCTTCAATATTTAATGTATAAATTTGTTTTATGGCAGCCACGATTTAAATGTTTAGGCCTACATAAAAAATGAGTAGAAACATAATTATGTCATTAAAAATGTATTATAACATTATGAAAACTTCCTTATGTGTAATTCATATTTAATTAGCTTACAAATCAATTAATTTTAACCTTTAATATTATAATGATGTACCAGCTATGGTTCCGTGTATAGTTTACAGCATTAGTTGAGAGATTTTTTTTTTTCTGGTCTGATCCAGGCAGGTTGTCATGTGCCTTTTACTGAGGAGTGGCTTCCATCTGGCCACTTTACAAAACTGGCCTGATTAGTGGAGTGCAGAAGAGATGGTTGTTCTTCTGGAAGGCTCTGTTGTCTTCACAGAGAAACACTGGCAGATCAAATCTCTGTCAGAGTGACCATCGGGTTCTTGGTCACCTCCCTGTCTAAGGCCCCCGATGGCTCAGTTTGGCCCACTCTGAAGAGTGCTGATGGTTCCGAACTTCTTCCATTTATGGATGATGGAGGCTACTTTGCTCATTGGGACCTTCAATGCTGCAGAATTTTTTCTGTACCCTTCCCTAGATCTGTTCCTCGATACAATCCTGTCTCGGAGGTCTACAGACAATATCTTGGACTTCATGGCTTGGTTTGTGCTCTGACATGCACTGTTAACTGTGGGACCTTATATAGACAGGTGTGTGCCTTTTCAAATCATGTCCAATCAACTGAATTTACCACAGGTGGACTCCAATTATGTGGTAGAAACATCTCAATAATGATCAGTGGAAACAGAATGCAGTTGAGCTCAATTTCATGGCAAAGGCTGCGAATATATATATATCAATTTAATGCATTAATTAGATTAATTAGTTATGGTAAAAATAGCCCATTTAACGCACTTGCCCCGTCCCAGACCTATGTAGTTCATCTGACTTTACATATAGTTGATTGATGATGAAAATGATGAAGCCTATACAATGCAGTCAGAAAGTCCCTAAAATTAAAGATATGGGGGCAAAAATGCCCCGTTTGAGTTTTTGTCTCATATTTAGATCACATGAGTTAAGCAATATCACATGAGTAACGAGTGCAATAGTACACGAGTGCTGTTTTTGTCCCTTAGAAACGAGTGCAAATGAAATACTGATTTTATACAATAGTTCAGTAAATTAGTTAATATTGTGTTATTTTAGACTCACTATAGTCTATTTTGTTCAATTTTGCCAATGAAAAAACACAGATCGTTCTGCGTAGCTCCACTTCAAGTACAGCAAGCCTGAAGAGAACCATTTACTTCACTCCTCAATGAATCAGCCGTTTGAATAAATCGAATGAAGGAACGACTTAATTATTGAAGGGAACCTATAATGCCCCTTTTACAAGATGTAATATAAGTCTCAGTTGTCCCCAGAATGTGTCTGTGATTTTTCAGCTCAATATAACCCACAGATAATTCATTATTGCTTATCAAATTTCCCTTATTTGGGTGTGAGCAAAAACAAGACGTTTTTATGCGTGTCCCTTTAAATGCAAATGAGCTTCTGCACCCCTCCCGCTTTCCAGAAGAGGGCGGAGCTCTAACAGTTTGTGGTTCGGTTGTTCAACAACAACAAAGAAGGAGAATCTCATGCAGCCAAATTGATTGACAGTAACCGTGTTCAGCCTTACATTGTTCAAACCGGAGTCGGACACAATCAAGTGTTGAATTGACCCTCGTTTGTGAAGCAGTCTGGCGTAAAATGACGACATGGTAACAACACTCTATCACAACAACTCTTCCTCTTCTCCAAAGCAGCCCAACATGGCCTCACCCCTTTTGTTGTGTGATCTCAGGGGCAGGGTTTATGTAAATTTTAGGGTTAGTGATGTCACCAAGCACATTGTAGTCCCTACCATTATTTTTATCTTCTTATACTTTTTTGTATCCGCCCGAAATAACGAGATCATTTTGTATCTTATCTGAAGGATCAGTATATACATTTCAAAATAAGAGTCCCTGTGTATTTCGGGCTTTTGTACAATTAAAAGTCACAAGCCAAGTTTTTTTTTCTTCTGGGCATTATTGATATTTTGGTTACGCAATGAATTGTGTTTAATATGATTTGCATTTAATTCGTATTAACTATTGTAATCTCTTGCTTAGATGCTCCCCCTCAGGAAAGAAGACCTTGACACATATATTATTCAGCATATATAGATTTTACTAGTATCAGTAAAATCTTTGTCCCATTCACTGAGAGAGACTCTATATGACAAAGCAAGGAGAACTCTACCATTTAAATGCTGTAATTTTGCATAATTTACAATGCATAATAATGCATGTAGTAATTAAATGTAATGGTAGCCAATATAATTAAAATGAATTTCAATAAATAAAAATATTGTTAAAAATCACACATTATTTGTTGTTTGTCACATGTAGTAGACCTTTGACCAATGTTTGAGCTTTGATTGCGATGTGAGGGAGGAAAACAGGGGAGTCTTTTGTGTGGACTGCATGTCATCATGCGGTCATCGTCAGCTGGGCTTCCGTAATCATTATCTCTTCAGAGCACGCAGTCCAAACACACTGCCTCACTTGACTTACTCAACCAACATCTGAACACGTCACACGGGTGCATGTATGAATCACCCACATCATGTAATAAGTAAAATTTGTTCTATTAACAAATTACTTGGACCAAAGGCTGCAGATATACCCACAAAGTTACTCATTCACTGCGCTCATATTCAAAAACATAATAAGGAATGAAAGAAAAATCCCCAAGCTGAGGGAGAACAGAATGGTATTCTCATGTGGGAAGTGTGGAATTTTTCTTCCTTTTCCCACAGCATTTAGTGTTCCTAGTCATACGGAGGGCCTTTCTTACCACTGGGTTTCTGACCCCACAGCTTGTAAGTGGGCAGCTGGGTTTGGACTCAGCATTGTTAAGGCCAAGAACAAGATCAAGGGTTCTTGTTCTTACACCAAGAACAATAACGATAACTATATTAGCATCCACACCAGCGGACATTATCGTTCTGTTTATTCTGAGCGCGAGCTGCAGTTGTCATTTGCCGCTTTAAATGCTCGATCTCTTTAAAGCAGGATGGATTTTGAATGGATGTCAATGTTTTTATTGTTCACCAGCTGGAAAAAAATCACTGAACGTGATTCCAACAATATCGTTTCTCTGTGCTGTTATCGTTACAGTTGTCGTCCTTGTTGTGAATGGGCCTTTAGTGTGATGGGAGTTTTTATGCCGCCACTACCACCTTCTCCTCTTTCACAGGGGCCAGACGATAAAGACGGGTCTTTATTGAGGAGAACAATAGTGAGGAGTTCCAGCAGAAGAGACCTCCAAAGTATGCGCAGTACATGCAGAACTGCAACAAAGGTCAGGTATGCAAATCCCACTAAGGAGTACACACAGTCTTAGATGACTGGTTCTCAGTTGGTTTTGCTTCCGCTCACTGGACATCACAGAAGCTGCCACAATCATTACAAACAAACATTTTGTTATCATTTACACTTAAATGGTTTGTTGGATCTTGCATTTAGCATGTTTTCCCCCTGCATCGCCAACATTATTTGAACATATTTTCTACCCATTTTTGGAAAACACTGTTTTAGATTATATGAATTTCCAAATTGCTTTGTTTAGAAAAATGACCAACAAAGGTTAAATTCCATTAATATTCATTTCATATTTAAGTTACATCAATATGTGTTCTACATCATCATATTAATATTGCTTTAATAGAGCTGTTGTGCAGCCAAAAATTATTTCCTAATCATTACTGTAAAGCTGCTTTGACACCATTTGCATTGTAAACAGCGCTATATACAGTATTGCTCAGAATTATTGGCACCCTTGGTAAATATGAACAAAGAAGCATGTAAAAAAAAATCTGCATTGTTAATTGTTTTAATCTTTTATATAAAAAAACACATAAATCTAACCTTTCATTGAAGTAAAAGAATTGAAAATGTAGGGAAAATCTCTTTATGAAATAAATGTTTTTCTCCAAAACATGTTGGCCATAGTTATTGGCACCCCTAGAATTTTTTCTAAATAAAATATCTCGGAAATATATTCCCATTTATATTTACATTTTTTAGCACACCAGGGTGATCATGAACATGAAATTGTCCAGCCATGACTTCCTGTTCCACAGGAGTAAAATCATGAGGAAACACAAAGGCCAAATTTCCATAATCATTCATCACAATTGGTAAAACCAAAGAATATAGTTCTGATGTGTAGCAAAAGATTGTTGAGCTTCACAAAAATAGAAAGTAGCTGTAAGAAAACAGCTAAAGCATTGAAAATCCCCATTTCCACTATCAGGGCAATAATTAAGAAGTTCCAATCAACTAAAGATGGAAGAGGACGTGTGTCTATATTGTCCTAATGCACAGTGAGGAGGAGAGTTTGAGTGGCCAAAGACTCTCCAAAGATCACAGCTGGAGAATTGCAAAGATTAGTTGAGTCTTGAGTCTCAGAAAGCCTAAACAAATGATCAAACAGCACCTACATCCCCACAAGTTGTTCGGGATGGTTTCAAGAAAAATCCTCTGCTCTCATCCAGAAACAATCTCCAGCATATTCAGTTGTCAGACAAGACTGGAACTTTTAACAGGACCGGCTTCTATGGTCAGATAAAACTAAAAAAAGAGTTTTTTGGCCGCAAACCCACCAGATGGGTTTGGTGCACACAGGGATAAAACGTACCCCATGCCCAGAGTTAAATATACTGCTAGATCTTTAATGTTGTGGGCCTATTTTTCTGCTGGAGGTCCTGGACATCTTGTTCAGATACATGGTATCATGGATTCCATCAAATACCAACAGATAAAAAATCAAAACCTGGCCGCTTCTGCTAGAAATCCTATAATGGGCTGTGGCTGGATCGTCCATCAGGAAAATGATCCAAAACAAACATCAAAACCAACACAAAAATGTGTTACTGAAGCTTCTGTCATGGCCGTCCAGTCCCCTGACCTGAACCCTAGAGAAAACGAGTGGAGTGAACTGAAGAGAAGAAGCACCAACATGGCGCTGGGAATCTGAAGGATCTGGAGAGATTCTGAATGAAGGAATGGTCTGTGATCTCTCATCAGGTGATCTCCAAACTCATCAGGCATTATAGGTGACTAGACTCAGAGCTGAGATCTTGACAAAAGGAAGTTGCAAAAAGCATTGAATAAAAGGGTGCCAATAATTGTGGCCAACATGTTTTGGAGAAAAACATTTATTTCATAAAGAGATTTTCCCTACATTTTCAATTCTTTTACTTCAATGAAAGGTTAGATTTATGTGTTTTTTTAATATATAAAAGATTAAAAGAATTAACAATGCAGATTTATTTTTACTTTGTTCATATTTACCAAGGGTGCCAATAATTCTGAGCACTACTGTAAATAAAGGTGACTTGACTGGACTTTAATATGTGGATGCACCTCTAAACATTTTTCAGCCCTACTACAGAAAAATTAGATAAGATATACTATGGTCTGTTTGAATACTCGATTCTGACTGGCTGGAAAGTGTGTAATAAACCGTTCAAGGCTCAGATAGTTGACCACTGAACCACGGAATTGAATAACACAAAATTGGTATCATTTTAAAACTTAAAATTTTGATCAATGTTTAAAAGAGTGCTGAGTAGTCCCTCTAAATGGAGTGTACGAGCACCATCTAGCTATGAAAAGAATAATGATTATATTTTTCAAAACTACTTCATTGATACATACATTGAAAATAGGTGATCATTTGAAAGCTTAGAGTCTGAACTTTGCAATGCAAGTTGCCGATTTGATTAACTCCTAAGTAGTGCCGAGTTATTTGCTGATGTCAAAAACATAGCAATGTGGAATAATATATGGATACGGCATTTATGTTTTTGCTCGTAAATTCATGAAACACGCTCCGATCATGGAAAATGGCGCATCATTAAATGCCACAGGCGCACATAGCTAAGTAAAATCAAATGTAGCTTTGACCTGTGGTGTTTTCACTTATAACATCATGAAAAATGCACAAACCGTAGAAAATGGCACAACATTACTTACCGTGGATGCTCTCGATTGAGTCCAAAATCAAAATAATTCCTTGCACCGATCACAAGATATTCCTCAATTTTAAAAATGCCCATTGGTTGCTGTCAAGGGTTAAGAAAAAGGCTACCTTGGTTCCAAATGCTGTAACTTTTGATTACTTTATGCTATTAACCACTAAATTTGATCCAGATGCAGCTCATATTGGGAAACTTCACCAAAAAAGATTTTTCGTCCTACCTTATTTCCTTCGTGAGTTATTGCATAGCAAATAAAAAAGATGTAAAATTATATTAAAACATTAGATGTTATTTTTTGTCTTTTATCAGCAGTTTCTCAGCAAGAGAATGTCCAAATGTAATGAATTTTATTTATTTAGTTTGTTTATTTAGTTATTTAGCATTTTTTATTTATTAAGTTTTCTATCAAACAATACTACCTACCTTTTGACTCTCCTTGCTGTAGTTTTGGAGTTATGAGTCTTTACTTTTGTGTAAGTCACTCAGAAAAAAACAACTCTAAAAATGCCTTCAGGGCTTAAAGGGTTAATCACAGTTATATTTTAATGTGCTGTTTTCATTGAAGCACACATACACACACACACACACACACACACACACGTCACTCGCACACAGCGGAGGTCACTTATCAACACTTAAGAACACTTATCAATGCTTTTATTTACCCCATGAATTTCTTGGCAACGAGGTGGAAACTGGTTGCTGGTTTTGAAGTAATTAAACTCACAGATTCATTGAGAGACCCTGCACACAGATGCAGATAATTCAAACACACATCTCTCATCTTTCTCTATAATTGATTCAAATAAATGCTATAGTTGCATTCAAGTAAATATTATCTTATGCACTACTTTATTTCTGTGTCTGATTTAAAGCGGGCAGAATGCTAGATCTAACGAGCCCTATCTGATGAAAATAACCACCATTTTTACACTTACAGTCAAATATTGCATTGCAAACATCAATAACAGCTTTAAGTTGTCAATGGTGGCAAATGACCATGGTATAAGAAGGAGTGGATTATCCCTTATCATATATATATATATGTACATATATATATATATGAGATGGTTATCTAGAGGCCATACATTACCATTATTTTTCTTGAAAAGTATCTTGAAGAAACCTAAACTACCTTCATGAAATTAGACATAAAACTGACCTCCTGAACCCTGAAATGTCCATGCTGTTTTAAAAAATAGTACTTCAATCAGTTGTTGCTGCATATTTACATTCAAGATCTTTCACAGCTTTATTTCCATACTGAAAATCAATGGACATGCAGATGAACTCCAGTTGAAACGCTCTCCGTTATTTTTGCTCCAATTCAAGAAATCTTTACCTTTTTACCGTCTGCATGGAGCATAATCAAAAAAAGTACAAAATAAAGCACAACTTTAAATGTTAGAAAACCATTTGCAATATGCATAAATAAATGATAATGCTGATCATTCACAAAAACTGTTGGGAATCTCTGATCTTGCACATTTATGCTACTACAAAAATCAAAGGAAAAGAAATCACGAAACTTTTTCATATTTTGTAATGTCTGTATTTTGTTTCATCATCACAAAAATGGGTACATGGGGAGGAACAAGCCTTTTCCAAAGAACCTGAGGTATTTTGCGTCAAGCAGCCTAAGGTATCAAGATTTTTTCTTTAAAAAATTCCCTATCTCAATTAGTTTTGTTGATACGATGCTATTCACACAACATATAATAATAATAATAATAATAATAATAATAATTAGTTGCCAACTATTTAACAATTTCAGCAAAAAAGGACAGCCTGCATCTTTTTATTACATGTTTTAAATAATGATAACAATGTCTTTAAAAATATAGTACAGGGAAGGAAAAGGAAATACAGGTAATGTCTCACACAAGGAAAACAATTACAGCAGCACAAATACAAGATTTGCCATACAGAAAAGCTAACTGAAAAAATACAGACATAAATAAATTGCTGAACTAGCTCCCATTGAGAGGGCAATCCCATTCACATTTGCAGACACACACACACCCTTTCTGTGTTGTATTTAAACTTTGGAGCGTTCTAGAGATTCTGAGAGAAATGGAGAGGATGAAGGGGGGAAAGGGAGTGAAGGAGAGAAAGAGTAGGAAAGAAATTGGTGCAAAAGACTGAGAATGAATGATAAGGGCAGGAAAAGAGAAAGCTCAGAGCCCAGAATTGTTATTGAGTCATCAAAAGCTCCCCTGAGAAGAAAGCAAGCAGAATGTATTGTCACCATAGTGCAGATTCTGTTCTTATCAGTTACTGGTTTTAAATGTAAAGTTTATGATCCAATAGAAACTAGTTGATCAACAGTCATAACTCTGTCAGGTTTGAAATGCTTTTAGTTGTGTATACTTTTTTCATATGGCTGCACAGTCGTGGATTAAAAGGTTAGGGGCTCATCTTCTCTCCAAGACGCTATATGAGCATCCGCAAAGGGCCATTCACAACATCCATCCACACATCCTCCCACAATCAGACCCAAACAAACAATAAATAATGTCATAAATATGCAGAACAAATGGGGGGACACAGACAAACCCCTTTAGAGTCCCTGTCATTTTTTCCCTTCATTTTGTCTTGTGTGCTTGTTAATACAAAAATCAAATTCTGGAAAATCAAAATGAGTTTCTACTCATTTTACGATGCTGGGATATCATACATATTCTTCTAGATTACTCTAGATTATTCATGCTGGATTAAAGTCTTTAATAATTCAAGCCAGCAGGCTGGAGAAACAAATGAAAGCCATACCAAATGCTTTAGTTTGTGACACACACCGCAGGACATCAATGGTTACACATGATTTTTTTGTAAAGCGTTGTGGTACCCTTTTAATGAGAACATCCAAAAACTTCCCACTTAAAGCAAAAGAAAGTGCATTTAAACATCAGATAATTCCTGGTAATAACCGCACTCCCTTATAAACAAAAAGGAGGACAATAAGTGAAAACATATTGCTTGTAGTTGCGTGTCGGTCTTGCGAGTGTATTTTTGTAAATATCACTGAAAAAGAAAAATCAACACTGAGAAAAAGAGGAAAAATAAAACTCCACATTCTTTATATTATTTCTCATTACCAGAATGAACCAGTAGAATAAATTAAAACTGTAGCTAAGAAAATGACAAAAAAAGGAGAAAACTTTATACGTCCATTGAAATTATGGTATATAGTTCAGATACTATTTGTTTGTAAGGAAAACAGCAGCCTTGAAGCATGCTCGGTGAGAGGAACGTGGGTTGCACAACAGTTCGAGCATCACCACTTGGGCACAGGAAGGGAAGAACAAGACCCTGAAATCTGGGTAACAAAAGAGTGAGAACATTATGGGAAATTGCCCACAATGCGTTTCCTTCATGACATGCCTGGTTCCTCCTCCAGGATTCCATGAATGCTGGGATACAGGACCAGGGTGGACAAGAGCACTGCACAAAGAGGCCTTCATTCAGCCAGTAAAAGCATGTACCACCAAGGCTTAGTCTATGCTGACTCCTTGTGCTGTGGCGGTGTAACTTCACTGAGTCCAGGGCGGCATAATAAAAGAAACAAGTGTAAGCATAACAGCCATGCTTGATTCTCAATACACCAAAAGGCTGGTAAAGCTTTTATGAGGAAACTGGGGGGGTCTGTTTCTAGAGATGAGGGAAATGAGGGATTCTGCAACTGGAGTCTCAGCTCGTTGTCATCTGTGGATGGCTATGGCTTAAAAACAGTAGAAAGACAAAAGCAAAGTCAATCTGCGTCCGGCTCTACTGGATTAAAAAGACAAAAAAAGAAAAAAAAAAGAGAGAGTAACATTTCTGAGAACCAGTCATTATGAACTAATATGAATGTTCCACACAACAGCCTCTCCAGGCCCACTCTTAGTCATCCTTGCTCATAAGTGGTGCCTGTCCGCTGCCTGTGCGTAAAAGTCCCCAGGGGCTGTGCAGGTGATGTCAGGATACTTCAATGATTTCCATGCTTCCAGAGAAGCTGGATTGCTTGCTGATCTTTCCCAGTTCTTCCCTTGAATGTGTCTCTGATATCCCCTCTTCAAACTCCATTTGACAGCTGCGCCGCTTGAACTGCTTATCGGCAGCACTGGAAGTGGGAGCATCCTCGTGCCAGCTACCCCTCGAGTCCCGTGGTTCCCCCACCTTCTCCCGCAGACGCACAGCCTCGCACGGCCCAGGGAGACTGCTACAGCCTAGCGTTGGAAAGTGTACTGCCCCTCCTCCACCTCCATTACTGTTCATTGACTCCGAACTGTAGAACCAAGGGGCTTCACCTGTTGGCGTAACAGGGGTTGTGGCCTGTACGGTGTCTCTATGCTTGGTCCACATGGGCCCAGTGCCCACAGTGGGAAGGCTGAGCAGCAGGGAGGGCTTCAGATTGTCATCAAGACTGGGACTTTTGTGTGCAGGGAGTGAGCGTCCGAAGTTTAGGCTGTGCGAGTGTACAGGAGAACTTCCAGCACTGCTACCATTGTGCTTGCTTTTCCTCCGCGAACGAGGTCGGGAGCTGCTCTCAGGAAAGACGCCTGGAGATTCAGCTAAATTGGGGCTGACAGAAACAGGTGAGTACTGGCATACACCATTGGCTTCTCCAGCCTCTGGGCTATCCAGCTTGCAGAGTTTAGGGACATCTTCGGTATGCACAGGCGCTAGGCGAGGACAGTGGTTGGGCTCGTAGACAGATTTGATGTCAAGTGAGAACGAGCGTTTGAGCCGGTTGGTGTCCAAGATACGCTCTGCAGAAAGATTCAAGCCATTAAAGCCCTGCTGGAGGGAGGTTGGAGAAGGCAGCTTAGCATCCAATTCCGTGCTTTCCTTCTCAGCCTCCAGACGGCCCTTTTCAGGATCACTGGAAGATTCTCCTCTAGGTTCTGACAATTCCTTTAACTGCTCCAACTTCTCCTGACCTGACAGAGCTTTTAGCAACCTCAGACCTTTCTCAAACTCCAGCAGCTGTCCCAGGAAGTTGAAGTTGGGTGATATTGAAGGTCTGCGGTCCTTCACAAACCTGGAAAAACAAGAAGAGTAAGGATGATTACCCTGAGGATAAATCCACATTTAAGGATAGGAAGACATCTTCAACACAAAGACTCATCGTGTGAGCTTGTAAAGGCCTTGAACAAAAATATGCGTTTAAGAAGGCTACAACAGGTATTGTTTACTAGTTTCTATGTGATCGATTTTACATGTTGCAGGAAATGGATATAAAATTACAGGTAGCAGAAAATCTTTTTCTGAGGCCATGCAATTTAAGCTGCAGGGTGTCTGAGTGAGTTTACCTGTACGCGTCATCTGATGACAAGCCCATTGTCTTCATGATATAAGCAATGGCGATGGTGGCGGACCTGGAGATGCCAGCTAAACAATGGACAATGACTCGACAGTTGGAAACCTTGGCTTTGTCTGAAAGGGAGAACAGGGAAACACGTGAGAAAACACAAAACATGGAAGACAACCAAATACCTCCTCACTGACAAGCCAGAAAAAAAAAAACATATAATTTCTGCAAATATGCTTTAAAGATCAAATTTGTTCTTCCTGATATCATTACAGGGCATGCTACTCATTTTTCATGCTAATATGTGAAAATCAATCAGCGAAGGATAACTATATTCAAGGGTTAAATCAACCATCTATTGTCACAAGCAGGTTCTTACCAATGAACTCGTTGGTTTTGTCTAGCCATGGCAAGAGTTTTTCACAGTAGTTATCATTGACAGGTATACGCATGAAATGGCTTTCCGAGATGAACTCTGGCTTTGGGCAGGTGTTGCTTGCATTTAACACATAAGTGATGCCGTTTTGAGCCATTAGATCCTGAGAGTGCAAAGAACCAGGGTAAGAATTATGCAATGTTAGTACTTCTGTTTTGGATCAAATACTAACACATGAAAAATTCTCTAACATTGCAAGATCTTAGTCAGTTGTACCTTGTTGAGCACATCCTTTTGTGAGCCCAGGTAGAGATGGGGTAGGATTCGTGTGGGACCAACGTTCGCCACTGGCAGACATGGCTGAGACAAGCTCATAGGCAGAGTGGCCACTGGCTTGCCTTCACACAAGCCTGGAAAACAGGACGAGAATGCTGCAAAACCACCTGAAGAAACAGAGAAAAAGAGAGAACACATTAAGGACAAAATGGCCTATGTGATAGAAGAAAGACAAGACTAACAAGAATCCTGGATTTTGTGACTGTCAACAGTCATTATGTAAGGGATGCAACTCAAAATCACTCAAGCAGGATAAAGAACTGAACAAAGAAGCTGCAACCTATAATAATAAAGGACATATTTCAAGTCAAAACCTTTTCGTACTAACAAAGAACATGCTGATGTCACACATCATTTGTCAAAAACCAAGAAAGAGAGGATTCAGATGTTTTGAACATTATGCCAATCTAGGTCAGTGCATGTACGAACACTGCAGTCGAGTGAGCAAAGACCAGTTGGCCTAATGAAGGATCCTGTGTCTTTAAGAGGCGGGTGGCTCCAGTTTTGGCATTTGTCTGCTGGAGCTCCTTTTCCTGAATGACCTAATATCCTCAACTGAACAACTGCGTCAGGCTTAGAGAATGAGGGTGGTCACAGGTGCAGACCAAGCCCTTGATTCATAGCTCTAGGGCGTTGGGTGCCTGGACAACGACATACACACATTCAAATGCAAGGTATAAATTCGAAACTGCATTTACAACTAAAGGAGTTCACATTGTGCATCTATGAGAAACTGAACTAGAATGAATTAGTGTAACAGGGAAAGATGGAAAAGTGGAATGGAATTACAGAGGAAGAAAGTAAAGTCTTCATCAAGTTGTGCAATGTTGCCAAAAAGTGTGAGCCCCAGCAGATGGGTTTAGACCTTAATCTCAGATGAGCTTCATGAGAATCTGGGACATGGTAACCCTGGGAGCGTGCAGACACAGTAGTCAACCAAGGAGCCATGAAATCATTTCATCCCAGCCAGGAAACAGTGCAATAGTCCAAACAAAAGTGACTGTGTAAAACAGATCTGGGTGGGATGGAGAAGCCGAATTGAACAATAAAAGTCAATAAAATGAGTCAAGGCAAGAAAAGAGTGAGGTGATAAGAAGGTTTAAAACAAAGAAAAACGTAAGCCATGCTCAGAACATCATCTAGAGTCAATAAAAGGGTAACACACCGTGAATTTTAAAAGCCACCTGCTTTGCCCTAACTGACAACAAGGAACACCTGTCCCTCTTATCCATGCATAAATCACCATATAAACAACTATTGTATGTTTGGGGGTGCCTGGTTTTTTAAGAGCTTTAGTGACAACCTGTCTGTTTCCTGCTATTAATGGCAACGGTCGTTACAATGACATCATCTCTAAGCACAGAAGACTGAGGGGTGATTTGCATGTCACTCAAGCAGAACCAACGGGCCCCTGGTGCCTCCTCCATACGCTCTCGAAACTAGCGGTAGATGAATGACTACCAACCAAATGTTCTTCGACCCCCATACTGGTTCAAATGCACCCTTCCCCCAAACCACAAACATACCAAATACACATTCAAACACATTGATACAACCATCTAATCTTGGATATCTGTTCCCCTCCCCCAAATGTAACTCCCCTTAACGGCCCAGTGACATAACCGCCTCAAAAGATTGGTCAATAATGTCACTGCCTATATCACGCATGACCTTTCCAATGTGATTACATATTGCTTGGCGCAGAGCAGAGCAGTGCAAGACGAGGATTTGTGGTTAAAAAGTATATATATTTTATTTTTATTAGTAAATGGCTGATTGTTTCCTTAGATAAGATCCTTATTCCTTGTCTGGGATCATGTAGATCCCTTTGATGCTGCATTGAAACTGCAATTTGGACCATTGGTTGTCCACCGCCTAAAAAGATTGGAAAAATCCTAGAATGTTTTCCTCAAAAAGCATAATTTCTTATAAAATGAATAAAGACATAAACATCTTGGATGACATGGGGGTCAGTAAATAATCAGGAAGATTTAATTCCGAAGTGAACTAATCTTTTAAGGCTTGTTAAAACTCTTCCGCTTCCTATTCTACATCTCTAAAATGATATACTTAGGCCAGAAAAGAGAAGCAGTGCTGACCTCCCATTCCTCTCCCTTGAACTCAAAGGTCAAGGATTTCAAAGAGCATCTGGGATCTGTGAAAGTAAAACCACAGCTTAAAGCTCAAAAGACAAGCAGACAGGATCTCCTTTGCAAGTGATCTTTGATGCTCTTTTCATCTCAAGGATCTGGAATATTGTCTTGCTTCGAAGATCTAGAGGGGTGCTTCCTCGAAAAAACGTGTTTCTGTACCACAGCAACACAAACAGGAACGAGTACAGCACCACATTGTTGAAAAGCCAAGAGGAAATACTTGAGTGAGGTCATCAGCTATCATTTCTAGCAGGGCGGTGGTGGTGACAGTTAGGATTACAAGGAAACCGTAAGCTTCCGTATCTGTCTTAACGTCTTGCTAAAGTTGAATCAACAAACACCTAATTTGACTTCTACAGCAAAACCATGAACAATGAATTGCACCATAAGAAGTCAAGCTGAAGTTTTTTTCAAATACACATTTATTAAGAAATTAATGTTCTCACTCGAAATTGCGAGTGTATGTGGGACTGTCACATATAATTGGTAAAACAAAAAAAAAAATATACACATGAACCATTTTGATTAATGCACAGACACACGCCAACACTTACAGTCGAGACCGACTTAGGCAACATGTCATTTTTATAGTCTCCAGTTGTGTAAGAGGCCAGTGGTGACGTTTCTCAAAACCACTGAGCATATGAGAGCATGAGTGTTTTCAGTAAGAAAAGTGTGCCAGGGTCAAACTCACGCTCGACAAGAAGGCTATGTGCCACTTCCTCTACGTTTTTTTCTCTGTCTCTAAACCTTACATAACCTCCATTTGCCATCCAGCCTTCTCTGAAAACAGAACAGTGGAATAACCTTTCTCATATGGGGGAACCACAATATTGTAGAGGTTGTGAATAGATTGTGTAGAGCTAATGCTTGGATCACCACAGACTTGTGTGATACTTACTTAAATTCTACTGCAGCTGCAATGCCATGTTCCCCTACTGTGCAACAAAGCAGATGAGGTAAAAAGGTTACATTTTTCGGATATGGCCATGAACTACAGGGACCATGAACTATCGAGACACATTTGTGTTTAATAACACTGAGTTGTACACTTCATTAACTCCAGCCTTTGATATCAGTTCATTGTCTGCGGCACCTGACCTCCATCTTTAGGAGCCCCTCAGTTTTTCATCTTTTTGGCTGAGCTCTATAGGCACTCTCACACAGGCTTCTATTCAAGACTCTACATCCAGCGGCATTGATGGGCCCCTGAATGAAACTAATGCACACCAACACACACGCACACACACACACACACACACACACACACAAAGTCTCCAGATGCAGAAGACATGACGCCATTGAGGAGCAGCCCCCATCTGTCCCCATCTCCGCACACACACACTTATTAGCATCTCAATAAAGGCCCAATGACATCATTGCACACATGCATGCTGCACAATGAGGAACACAAAAAACAGCAGGGGGTTGGTGGCTACCTCATCACTCCCGGCGCTTTGTGTCATGCTTGACAGATTATAAGTGTTAAACCCCGGGACCCTGTATCATCGAATCATTAACTGTTGGCGCTGTTACAATCATTGCATTTCTGCCCTAAAGCCATTACGAAAACAGACGTCATTGCAATAAAAGTAAATTGCTTGGCAAAGTCCAACTGTTCAAGTTCTACTTGATGACATCAGTCAAACGCACGCGTAGCAACTCAAATATACACTCGCATGTGTGCATAACATTTCAAAGGCTGTGAACTATGAACGCACACAAAGCAACTGCATTAATGTGCTTAAATCAAATAAAGCAACCCTATACATGTCCATTTAATTCACTACTACTCTAGGAGATTATCATAGGAGCACTGTAGCAACGCTAAGTAAATTTTTTTAACATAATCTCATTGTAAGTTAAGGTAAGAAAAAGTAATATTAACATCAGTCAATTTAAAATATTGAGATCAAATGAAACACATCGCATAATCTGGAACCAACACGTGCTTGACAGGTACAGATGGGAAAGCACCATCTGTCCAGGTGACAACAGACGCTACAAACCTCTAAGCTTGCGTTCCTTCCTCATCTTACGGACTCTGATTTTGAGCCTCATGTCTGTTCGCTGGATCCCCGGCCAGAAGCAATTCTCCAGAGGGGATATGACCACGTCTAGGGGCATCCGCACCAACTCAGAATGCACCAACTAGTCCAAACCACAGTCCAAGAACTATACGTCTGCAAGATGCTGGGCAACAAAAAAATGTAAGATCCTAAAAACAACACTTAGAAGGGAAAGTCCACAGGAAAGAAACAAATGCATCCCCCTCACAGAAATAAGGGCAGAAGAAATGTGTGGTCTTTCCTCAGGAGCGCCACGGATCCTTCCTCGATCTCATTCTGTGTGGCAACAACTGAAAGTGGAGCTCGCTATTGTTGTACAGCCTCCGTTCAAGTCTTTCCCCGCCTACTCTCTCTCTCTCTCTCTCTCTCTCTCTCTCTCTCTCTCTCCGTGTGACCTTAGAGTGAATGAGCTCATTTGCCGTGAGCATAGTCTGCCCTGTCTCTCTCCTCTCTCACTTACTTTCACTCTGTCTCCCCCCGTTTCTCTCTCTCTCGCTCGCTCTAACTGTGTGAGCTGAATCTGGCTCATGAGTAAGGCATGCAACCACATTCCTTACTCACCAAGCAAATATGCAGCCACCTTAGGGGCCCACTCTATGTTTTTCTGAAAATGAAAAAATATAACACCCTCTCAATTGTTTTAGACAGGAACCAGACTGCACATTTTAGCTTGATCGTCTTTCTTCACACTCTTTACATCCATCACATTTACCTGAATATAAAATATATTACATTGTGCAAAAAAAAAAAAATTATATATATATGCATATTATATGTATCTACAATTAATTTTACTCTAATTGCAAGTGTGAGTTTGTCTTCTAAAAATCCGAATTTTGGACCTAAAATGCCCCTGTAGAGAAACTGGTATAGAGTGGTACTAGCAAAACTAAGGTCACGGGTTCTATTCCCAATAAATGCACATACTGAATGCACTAAGTCGCAGTAGCTAAATGTTTGTAAAATACAGTTTTATTTCTGAAAGTCTAACACAACTATGAATTTGCTGCAAGACGACACCTGGCTATGTGTTAAAGTGGACATAAAACGTAAGTTGCATCCCTATTGTAACATATCTGAGTGAAGTGGCTTCTCAAACAAGAAAAAATGTAGGATGAGACTTGATTTTTTCTATCAGGAATTGATTGGATGGTTGGATTGTTGTCGTTTGCTATTGCATGCGAGGGAGAGTTTGCGAAATTATGAGGGCGCATGAATTTAAAAAAATAATGATGAGCATGGATAAATCATTTATAATGAACTGCAATATTCCATTAAAGAAATAAGAAATGTCAATGTCGATTTCATGGTGGTTTTGATTTTCATGCTGATACCAGTGATAGCATTGCAGGAAGTAAATGCAATGGCTGTTTTAAAGCGCATTACTGCATGCACATAGTTGTGGGTAGTCGTGGCCTAGTGGTGAGGGAGTCGGGCTTGTAATCTGAAGGTTGCTGGTTTGATTCCCACGCCGGCAGGAATTGAAAATGGGGATTGTGAATGAACAGCACTCTCTCCACCTTCGATACCATGACTAAAGTGCCCTTGAGCAAGGCACCTAACCCTAATTGCTCCCCTTGTAAGTCGCTTTGGATAAAAGCGTCAGCCAAATGAATAAATGTGATTGTAAATATTTGGTTCAGTAAGATGTGATAACACATAAAATAAATCCTACTGAAAAGACCAGCCTCTGGTTTGATTGCAACCAGATCGCAAATGTGTGATTGTAAATTGCATCAGGATTATACACCTTGAGTTTTGATGCTCGTAAAGGTGCAGTACGGAGCAGTTGTATCAGAATACAAAATTACACTGCAGGATCATCTATCAGAAGCAGAGGAACTACGTCATTCATGCAGTTTGGCAGCGACGCCACTTTTGCCTGTATGTGGGACTTATGGAGTGTTGCCACAATATATTGAATCTATTTATACAAAGCTTTTAGACTCTAACAGAGGATGGTGTGTGTGTGTGTGTGTGTGCACGAGGAGTTTCTGTGTGAATGCGTGTGTGGTGTAGGAAAGGGTTAGCGCTGATAGCGCTTTTTGTCAGAGCACCAGTGACATGTGATATGCGGATACATCAGTCCATGATGTAATGCTTACGGGGCCCCAGCTGTCATGCCTGAGGTGTGAGGTAGCCTCCAACCGAGCACAACGCCAGCTTCAATCACTCAGCACTCACATGTGTGCATCAGTCTAAGTGTGTCTAAATCCCCCTGTCTGTGATAAAACAGTGTGAAATTTAGCTGGAGTTTGACATACATATGACATAAATGGATCCCAATGGGGCATCTCTCATTTACGCTCACGATATGGGGCGAAAGAGCTAGAATTCTCACTGCATGATTACGCTTCTAGATGTCTTGTGTATACAAGCCATAAGTGAAGTCATGATGAAGTCATGGAAAGAAAGAAACACGACACGCAGACATTACATGCTACGCATGCGTGGCTGTATCATTTTACCACCACCGAAACAGAGCCGCGCCATATTGCAATAAATGAGTCTTTACTGCTCTGGTGTACTACTCCATATTTCATATCATTTAATCACCATCATCCTTTGTTGGACGCATATGCTGACAGGCTTTAATTGGGCACAAGTGCTACAATTTTAATTGTAGGTGTCAACTTGGACATATCCCAGCTGTTAGACAGCAGCCCACGTTTCCAGACGTAGAAGTTTCCACACACGACAAATTTAACTGCCAAACTTCAGGCTAACTAAGGAAACAGTATAGCTGAGCTGAGGTCAAGAAACAAAAAAAAAAAGTTGTGGATTTGAACCTTACAAAGTGTTATCCATGAACCATCACCATTGTGTTCTTGAGAAAGACACTACCCATATTGCTCGAGGGTGACTGTTCCAATAATAAGTGAACTGCAGATCAATTTATCCTCTTCAAACTTCTTCACTACACACCAAACTTCTCTAAATATGCCTAACACTGTGTACTCGGCTATCAAGTATATGAATTTTAGAAGAATGCTGTTGTCTCAAATCGGAACACTTTACGTTTTTACTACATGGAACCATTTGCTGTTTTTCCATTTGCACAAAATTACATTTCAAATGCAGAATTTTGAAGTTTCTGAGTTGGAGGCGTTGTCAGTGAGAAAACAGATCCGAACAAATGATTTGAACACACAGTGTTTTATTTACAACTTACCAACTCGTAAATACGAACTTCCCAGGAGCACTTGAATGCATTATTGCATCATCTGAGGCTCTGTTTACACCTGGTATTACTATGCATTTTTGCTGATCAGATCACAAGTGGATGATGCTAAATACAAGTGTAAAACGTTTTAAGCTTGTCCACTTTCAACCACTTCCAGAGGTAGTCGAAAACGCATTAGAACGGATTTCTTTCATAGTGTAAATCCTTGTTTTTGAATACGTTCGAACAGCGCAAAAGACCACCTATGATGCTGACTTAACGCGTAAAGATTATGGACAGCCTAGTATTTATACTTAGACTGAAGACCAAAGTTTGGTTTGAAGACGAAAAACATACCAAGCACAATGTTCTCCCACCATTGCAGATTTCTTCAGAAAGTAAAGCTGATGCTCTGTTTTCCCGTCGTCTCCACGGCACGTTTGTATGTAAATTGCATGAGCTTATTTTATCCATCAAATGGAAAGATCGGCAAAAGCCCATAAATTTATCCCGCCCATAGACCCTCCTCTCCAAGAAATCAGGACAGAAGTGGTTGAAGGTTGGATAAACGAGACGGATTAAAACACCAGGTGTAAACGGGAATGTGTCTCCCTCGTTTGACCAAAGCGCATCTTAATACCAGGTGTAAACTGGGCATGAGAAGTGCACTATGCTTGTTTTCAGTGTGAAAACTTTATTCACACAACTTTTACTACAAAATGACATTTGAGAAAAAAGTTGGGGACACACCACTAGTTTTATTTTAAGTTTACACATCCTCTTACAAGAGGATACAGCTTTTGGTTGCTGATACTGCTGTGACTCAATGTTTCTATCAATACCTCCAAATCCCCTAAAACAAGCTGAGCTATGAGGTGATAAAACAGAATTGCCTGACTCTTATATCAGTTTTCATTTAACAGTGCCAGTCCTGTTAAGCACCATTAATGTTAAAAAGACTATGAACCAGATCTCGCTCAGTTCAGAAAAGACTCGAGGCCTCCAAGTGTAAGAGCTCAACAGGATGCCGTCACTCAGTACTGGGCTGAATCCCAGTGTACAGGTCAAAGGTCAAGTTCATTAATCAAGGTCTGCCATGTTTCAGCCATGTTACCGACAGCCGAAGGAGGACCCGGTTTTAACTGGTTTTAACACTCTTTTGGAGGCCAGTTACACCAGATTTAAATTTTCAGATGTTTTGCAAGAATGTGTTAACAGCCAAAAGCTTAAAACAGCCAAACAGCTAAAAGCTTGTGTGATTCATACTGCTGGATGATGAAATTTATGGTATTAAGCAAGCAATTTGTGCTTCTTATGTCATTGTGACATGTGAAAAAGACAAGGCGTCCAGAGAGGATTGACCAACTGTTGCGCTCCTTCCTTTTCCTAAGCTTAACATTAATGTCGTAATGTCAGATGTTCAAATATGGAAAGAAAACGAAGACATACAATGGAGAGCAGTTATCAAAACTGAGACCTGCAAAATGATTTGCTTGAATGACGAATTTTAATATTGGAGTGAACTGTGCCTTTAACATGAGCACTGATGGTTCTCATAGATGGGTGAACATGCATTAAACCACACTTCCATGTTATATTTATATTTTACCACATTTCATGCATCAATTATTCCCATGTTATCCATTTCTCCTTTCCAGAGAAGAACAGATGATTTGGAAACTAGGGTTGATCTATTAATATGGATGGACCCACCCTTCCCCCTTTAAAGACAGGGAAAGAAAGCAATCTAGACCCCCCTGTGGAGAACTATGATGTCATTGGGCCACATGTAAACCAGGATAGAGGTCTCCAGAGAGGGTTACACAACTGGGAGGATGTGCTTCGTGAGAGTGGGAAGGAAAGGGGGAGATGGGAGAGCAAAACAGAGAGAGAGCCTGAGAGAAAGAGAGATAAATGAGAGGGAGTATTAATGCTTCCAATAAGACAGCGGAATTATGACAAAGCCCACATTCTTTACACAGGGGCTTCAAGCTCCGCTGGAAATCCAAATTTAGCTGAGGATGGAATGGAAGGATTTTGGGCCTCTATCAGGAAATGAGTGCTGGGTTGCGTCACTTGTTTGTGTATGTGTTTGTCCTGTGTTCTGCAAACTTTTCCTGGAATTCATTGCATTCTTCAAGAGGCACCAAAACCTTTGGAACTTTTGGAAGATATTATAATTGGAAGTGTCGATTTAATATGTAAAATTTAGAACTAGGGATGGGCAGTATGATGATATCTATCGCTACCACCAGAGATTTTGCTATATTATGGTAAATATATACTACGATGCACTATGCATTAATGAGAATATAAAGAGCTGGACATGCTTGATGTTAAAAAGAGTTATAAGTGCAAATTATCCTGAAAAGGAACTTGGCTCCGGTTGAAAGCTGCCTCTCAGAAGGCAGTCGCAAATATGGGTCGTGCTCGATGTTAAAAAGTGTTATCAGCACAATAATCAGTGAAAAAGAACTCAATGGGGCGCACAGAAAACTGCGTCTTTTAGCATACGATCACGAATTCAGTTCTCTTTCACGTCTTGAATGATCAAATACACATGCAATTATTTCAAAAACTCCATCGTGAAGAGTATTCATGTAAACGCAGCCAGTTATCTCTCAAGTGCAAGTAAACAGATGGGTGTAAACCAGATGTGTATCAGCATAATGGATCCGTGTATTTGGTCTTAAAGTGACAGGAGCCTAATATATTTACCTGTTGCTCTGTCATTAATGTGAATCAAACAAAAGAGAAAATAACTTACTGCTCTTGACTGAATAACTTTTTTTTTTAGCTTTAATAAGAATACATGTATATTTAATTCATACAATGAAGACTGAATGCAATATTTTATTTTTTTACATTTAATTATTACAATTCTGTTCTATTGTACCTGAAAAACTTAATTTGTTTAATTCAATTTTTTTTTATATTGTATTTGTCCTATTGTTTGTAATTTGCTTCTTTTTTCTCATTTTTAATAACAGAAATGAGATCAAATAACTATATTGTGATATATATATATATATATACACACACACATATATCGTGAAATAAAAGTTCTCATACCGTGAAATAAGAATTTGGTCATATCGCCGACCCTTAATTAAAACAATTAACAATTAATTATATTAGAAAACAAAATCACATTTATATTACATATATTAAGAAATAGGTATTTTTCTTACCGTCGGAGCAATACAACACCTTAGCAACAGCATAATAATGAACTAAAATGACTTGGAATACCTTAGCAATTGTATATCAACATTCTGGCAACATCCAGAAAGCACTGTGATAGTGAGATTTACACAACAAACAGCACTACTGAAATGTGAAAAATCTAGTTATATCACTTTAAAAATGTAGCTCAGATGAACAACAACAATAAAACGATCCAGAGAATTTATAAGCAGCACAAAACGGCAGAAATTGTCATGACATTTCAAACAAAAGCTCATTAACATAAATGTATGCATTTGGTAGATGTTTTTTCCAAAAAGAGTAAGGCATATTTAAGGCATATATTTTATCAGCTCTTGCATTCGCTGGGAATCAAACCCACATTGAAAGAAAAAAAAAATGGTGTTTTTGAAAAAAACAATTGACTCAAAAATTGCATTTCTCAAATTATTACAAAGAAACAGCAACGAACACAATGAATTAAATGCGAAAATAGACTGAAATAGTATTTTCTTGTAAAACATTCTACAATATATTTACAACTTCGAAAAATCGTTGGCATTGCAAGCTCCATGATCTACTGTTTGAGTTACAAGAATTCCATAAACCATTTACGCTTGGCCCATCCTTAATGATAAATATGCTGGTGCTTGGAGGTTAGCCAATTATAACAAGGCATTTACATATAAAATCTTTGAGGCACAGTAGCAAACAATTTAAATTTTTCGATAGGTTGGAAACATTAAAATTGTGCCCATTTTAATGCAAGGGAAAAAATATGCTACAAAAGTGTTAAATATGCCTTGGTTCTATAAGTTGAACATAGAGTGGAAAAGTTTTCCTCCATTTAATAAAGTGCACTGAACGTTTTTATTTTTACGGAAGATAGGTCGAATCAAGACCCAAAAAGTGGGTGTGGGCAAACCAAGGGAGAAAAGAGTGAAAAAGAGGGAGACGGTAGCAGAGAGAAGAGAAGTTGTTCATGTCATGCTGAAAGTATTTGGCACTGGTCGGCCCGCTGACATTTCTTCATTTCTTCAGCTTGTTTCTCAGAATTGACATAGCACATATAATTTGAGGTCTATGAGAGCACAGAGAAACTAAAGCCAAGTTTACGGTGGGCCATATGTAGGACAAATGCTACTCATTTCTTTATACCGCAAAGTGGTGTATGTGCATGTCGAGGGTATAGGGTGGAGACTGAAAGGTCATATTTTTGACCTTTGCGAATCTGTGGCGTGTGTATGTGTGCCTGTTCAAATAGGCGACTGGCGCCAGATGTGATGACCACAGGAGCCTGAACTAAAAATAGAGCCATGCTCTAATCAGAAAGACATACAGCGAGAGAAAGAGTTGAGTGTGTGTGTGTTTGTTGAAAATAACAGAGCACCAAGATCGTCCCTCGAGAGCTTACCTCATCCTAATGGCAACAGTGGCTCTTTTTCAATAGAAACATTGATCCCCCTTGCTGCCCTGGGACGATAATGGACACGGGTTACAACGACACAGGAAGTCAAGCTGCTACAGGACAATGTTTTAGATGAGAACCTTCTGAACTGATTCAAGATTTAAATGGGATTTTATTGTTCACTTGAAGCTGCTCTGATCACTATTCCTCACTTAAGACATCTAAAAGTGTCTGATAAATAAATGATTCCAAAGAAAATGTGGTATTTGTTCGAGCAACAAATACCACATCGAGTTGTGCTTGCTTGTGCGAAACTCACTACCTCAATGGAAGGGTGTTTTCTGGGTGGTTTAAGGGAAATGCTTTGTGTTTGCTAGGGTTTCTAGGTGTTTTCTATTGGCCCAATAGCCCACCCTAAAGTTTATAATGATCTGGTCTCTAGATATGACTTGGTTCAAATTTAAGTTTTGGGATTTTCTTTGACCATTTCATCCACCAAAACGTAATAGCACACATTTCCTTGATAGGCTGCACAATTTTAGGCATCATTTAAATTCCTTGTTTCTACATGTATTGCCTGGTTTCACGGACAAGGCTTAGGTGCCGTTCACATATTGCGCCTAAAAAAGCGTGTAAAGCGCGGACGCGTCACTTCCTCCTTTTGCAAGCGTTTTTGCAAGCGTTCTGGAGCTTGCACTTCTGTAGCGTCTGTCGTTGCTATGCAACCATGAACAGCTTTCTCCACGACTATGTGGTAGTTTCAATGGATTTAGATAAACCGAAAAGCCCTTGCAGAAGCTCTGAGCGCAGAGATTTCTTAAGCACAGAGATTTTCACAAACTTATCCAAGATCTCCGTCTGAATGATGAGAGATTCAAGAAAAATTGGCCTAAGCATCACCAAACAGAGCTTTTGCCGTGAAACCATCTCCTCTGCACAACGACTCTGCCTTTGTCTGAGGTAATTACGCTACCGTTAGGGTAAGAGAAGGGTTGATTGGATGGTTTTTGTCACATGACCTGCGGTGCATTTGACACCGCATGCGCGTCACGACCGTGTTGCTTCCATTTTGAGCGCGCTTGCTGCGTGGCTACATAGGAAATAATGAATATGCACGCGCAAAAGACGCGATATGTAAACGGCCCCTTTAAAGGGTTAGTTCACCCAAAAATGAAAATTATGTTATTTATTACTCGCCACTCGTAAGACCTTTGTTCATCTTCAGAACACAAATTAAGATATTTTTGATTAGATCCGAGGCCTCTATTGACAGCAAGTTAATTAACACTTTCAGATGCCCAGAAAGCTACTAAAACCTTATTTAAAACAGTGCATGTGAGTACAGTGGTTCAACCTTAATATTATAAAGTGACAAGAATACTTTTTGAGCACCAGAAAAACAAAATAACCAATTTTTAACAATATCTAGTGATGGCCGATTTCCAAACACTGCTTCGAAGCTTTACGAATCTTTTGTTTTCGAATCAGTGGTTCTTGGCGCTTTATAATATTAAAGTTGAACCACTGTACTCGCATGAACTGTTTTTAGTAGCTTTTTGCGCATTGAACATGTTAATTGAGCCATAGGATTTCATCAAAAATATCTTCATTTGTGTTCCGAATATGAACGGGTGTAGAACGTCATGAGGGTAAGTAATATATTACAGAATTTGGGTGAACTAACCCTTTAAGTCTAGTCTCAGGCCAAAATTCATGTTTGTCTGAAAATAACTTGCACTGAAACCTTAAAATATGTTTTGCCTCAAGATACACACCTGTACTGTTTTTTTTTCTAAGGCACGTTTAAAAAAGATACTTAAATGTCCTAATTTCTAGCTTAATCTAAGCCCTGTCTGTGAAACCGGGCCTATATGTAATAACTTCTAAAAGGACAAATATTGAGCCTTGATGCTTATATGGGAAACGTAAGTTTGAATCTGGCCGGCATAGTGATCCAATCCTTTTAGCCCATTTTTCTTCCCAAATTCTCTTTAAAAATATTCATAACATTAACACTTCCTGAACACAAACCTATTAAAAAAAATTAAAGAACTTTTGTTTATAAAAGTTTTGGCAAAATATTTAATGTACAGTAACCCAGGTGTAATTCTCATGCTGGAGTAAAAGACAAATTTCAACACTATTCCAGTGAATGTATTTATCCTCTTTTCTAGCTTGTGTTCTTATCTAGTTGTCAAGCAAACTTGGCATTGTATATTACGATTAATGTTGGCTTTTCAATTGCTTTTGTTCCTCTTTTATAAGTCACTTTAGATAAAACGTCTGCTAAATGCACACATGTAAATTTAAATGTAATTAACAAAAGCGGGATCTCATTTAGGGCCATTTTTGTTAGTGTTTCACATGATTAACTTGACCTCAAAGTTGGAACATTGACTGCGTATTAATGCTGTAAAAATGTACCTTGGAACGCTGAATGTTTAGGCTAAAAATATGACTTGTCTTTCATAATCTTGGCTTACAACAGTTAAAGTCATGCAAATATAATAGGAAACATTTTTCCAGAGAAGTCTGTCAGAGTTTTTCTGTGCTGGTTTAAATCATGAATGCCCTCCTGTCCTTTACCTCAACTGGGCGTAGAAACGGCGGTAAAACTGGAGCATTGGCTGACCTGGAGTCTGGAGTCTGAGAGAGAAAGTAATGTTGAGGGCAGCCTTACAGTGAAAGGATATATTGATATTGTTTTAGAGCGAATGCGTCACCACCTGTTCATTACCTCATTTTGGCGAACACACACAAACACTTCAGCAAGAAACGCCCAGTTGCATAATAGAAGCCCGGGAGTGAGACAAAGCTGAATTCAGCTCCAAAAGCAGCTAAATACAAAGGGGGAAGGAACAGCCGCGCTCTGCTCCCTGCCAAGCTAAAACTTTCATCTTCTAATTGAGCATAATTTGCTACTTTCTGCCGAATTCCTCCCACTTTTGCTGCGTTAACTGTTGGTGGTACAGTTATCATCCTTTTTGAGTGGAATTCTGCAGTAGACAATTTTAGATGATCTGGAAGTTTAAAATATGTGTTAAGAAAAGAGAAATTATGTTGGTTTCATATGGTTTTGAAAAGATTTTACACTATTTAAAAAAACAAAAATGAATTAAAATGATTTTAATGAAATTTAAAAAGTCAAATGTGGTTAAAAGTCAAGTTAAATTAATAGCATTTTCCTTATATGTGAGTGTACACATCTTAATCATTATTTTCATTATCTTTTATATCTATTTTCAAGGTAAAGGTATCTTTTATGAAAATCTTAATTCATAAATACCCAATTTGCAATCTGAACTAACCTTCAGAAAGGTCAAAATATCGGATATTATAAAAGACTTATTACACTTGACACACAGTCAATTCTGCATGATGGTTATACCACATAAATTTGATTTTGTGGCATTTTTTTAAATTAGTAAAGCAGGTTTAAAAAAACATAATAATTAAAGATTATGCCAAACTACCAGAAGAAGTCAAGGAATTTTTCTTCATGACAGTTGTACCAGCCTGACATTTTTGACCGTATGCCCCCCCAAAAAAATATCAAAATATATTATAATAACAAAAATGATGAATGTATTTTTGAACAAATTAATAGAGAAAAAATGAGCATGATGTCACTAACCTGCATATGATATCTGGAGAAAATGACACCCATGTAAATGCATATAGGTGACCCAGTGGACTTGATGTCCCATACATAGAAAAACAAAGACAGATGGCGACAGGCTAGTGAGATTAAGAGTGATTGCACATCTGCAGGACACAGACGTACGTTCTGCAGCACATCCTTGTGGATAAGGTGCGAAAGCTTCAGGCTGTGTGTGTAAATGTGTGTGTGCCATTCTAATAAGAAGAACAGCGTTGATGAGATGCCTGTGGAGCGAGATGGAAGATCAAATTCAACAACAGCATGCATAACATTTCAGTTCAAGAACCTGTGATCGCCGCACATTAACATGAAACAGCAGGCCAACTCAACAGGCAACAAAGACAATCTTAATGTCAGTCAACAGGGTGGACCTAAAAAGCTGCTTCAGATGTGTTATAATTTGTTTGTACTAGTTTTTCCCCCCCTAATCAACAACCAAAGCTTGTTAACCGATCATTAACCGTTAATCAACAAGATTATCTTAAATTAGAATTGATAAGTGTCTGTGACCCATTATAAATAACAAAATTTGTTTAGTTTTACATGCGCAAATAACAGCATATACAACAGAACATGAGGATTTACACATTGCCACATATATATATTAGTGTTTTCAAAAGTACCAATTTCGGTACTGAAATTTTATAAGTCTGATCCTTTGAGTGCTGTTGAGCAGATTCGTAAACTCCTCTGATTGGCCACTGTGTTCACGCACTCAACAGTTATGTCTGTGATTGGCTATAATGATCAACGCTTCAAAAACATATTGTAAAGAGTCATCAAGCGCATCACCCAGATACACACATACATACGCATTTGAAAGCAGGCGTCGATCAGCAGAACGGTTCGGCTTTCAAATTCAAACACTTCCGTGTGCTTTTAAACGAACCCAAGCATTGATCACTGTAGCCAATCACAGACCTATCTGTTGAGCATGTGAACACAATGGCCAATCAGAGGTGTTTACGAATCCGATCAACAGCGCTCAAAGCACCACAAAATTTCAGGACCGACTTGGTATCAAAGTATTTGGTAGTGTTTGACAACAAGGAATAAATAGGCCTATAAGTGAAATAAATTTAATTTAAATAATTAACATATTAACAAAAAACAAACTGTGACAAGTAGTATATGCTGAGTTTCAGTTCATTTTTGTGACACGCTCCACTAACAAGTTCACAGAAAGGATGCAAGATTTTGCAAGATGCCAGTTCTTCATTTTACAAAGGCATAAGGTTTTGTTTTTATTCTGAGAATTACACAAATAAAAGTAAACCCTTAACAGTTTTACAGTCTTACTCTTATCTATGACCATAAACCACGGAGCATTATAAGTCGTTTCCGGTGTTCTAAGAAAACGAAGTGTCTCATGCACTCACTCACACGCACAACTTGTCAGTTCTACCCAGAAGTGTCACGAACGGGCATTTAGTCTGAGCTTATGCCCTGCAAGTAAGGTAAAGGAAGTTTCGGTGTCGCATTCACAAACTAACTGACTGCCTGAGACAGGAAGTGGTCAAAAAACTTCCAGTTCGTTTAGATCATCATTATTCTGATAATAACACCTTATCTAATCTGCTGCTACACCAAAAACATTGTTACACAACTCTGAATTCAAACTCTATTGAGCAGCCTTTACTATTTTCATAGGTAACTTCTTAAGTTGGCATCCTAATAGTATCATTATGAGTGACTGAGCCGGCGTTCTGACTTAAACATGGTAGCGCTGCACTTTTTACTACTTCAACTGCGTAGGCGACTGATATGGAAGAGAACAAATTGTTGAATAAAGTCGTTACTACCTTTCGATGTCTTTACTATCTTTCTGGGCCTTGAAAGTGGTAATTGTGTTGCAGTCTATCAGAGGGTAGATAGCTCACGGATTTCATCAAAAATATCTTAATTTGTGTTTCCGAAGATGAATGAAAGTCTTATGGGTTTGGAGCAACATGAGAGTGAGTAATTAATGACAGAATTTTCATTTTTGGGTGAACTAACACTTATGCTAGGGTATGCGTACATTGGGTCTGATATAAATTTCAACATAGTAAGTGCATACTCAGGGTTGGGGAGTAACGAAATACAAGTAACTTAGTTACGTATTTAAAATACAAAATTTGAGTAACTGTATTTCATTACAGTTACATTTTAAATGGGTGGTAATCAGATTACAGTTAGATCTGAAAAGTATTTTAGATTACCAAAGGGATTACTTTGAGTTTTAATGTCAATTAAACAGCAGTTGGTGATTCTCTGACTGAAAAAGTTAAACCATTAAAAGTTAAACCGAGTTAAGTTTCATCAACATTTTAATACTTTTAAGAGAGATCATAAAAATTTTGTTATTTTTATTTAGTTCTGTCCTGAACAAGACAAAACGACTGAATTTATAAAAAAAAAATTCCCTACAGTCAACTTAACTGTTCTGTCATAACCTGATGATCCACGACTGTTTTCATGTTTTCTGATAGTTGTTTGTGAGTCATTTCATAATTCACTCGTCAATGCAACATTTTCTCACAATTTGTTTTTTTTCCCCTCATAATTTTGAGTTTGCATTTCACAATTCTGACTTCTTTTTCTCAGAATTGCGAGATTTAAACTCACAATTGTAAGTTATAAAGTCAGAATTGGGAGATATAAACTTGCAATACTAACTTTTTTTCTTGCAATTATGAATTTAGTATTTGAGTTTATATCTCATAATTCGGACTTTTCTCAATATTGTCAGTTTATATCTCATAATTCTGACTTTTCTCAATATTGCGAGTTTATATCTCATAATTCTGACTTTTCTCAATATTTTCACTTTATATCTCATATTTCTGACTTTTCTCAATATTTTCACTTTATATCTCATATTCTGTATGTATAAGCACCCACGCAATCTTATTTTATTAATGACAACAATTCGCCCGCATCTTTTAAAGATTTGACAAAAATCATACCGGAACATTCAAATAAGTGTTCACGCTGCCAGAGTCAGTTTTGAACTACACATACTTCTGTGTTACAATTATTCAAATTATCAGTTCGCACAGATCCGCGGACACGACAAATTTTTCTGTATTATGCAGAACAGACAAGTAATTTGACAATGTCACTTTGTAGAAAAGACTAAGCGTCTGTGCACATACACATTCAAATGCGCAAACCTATACACTAAACGCGTAAATGAATCTACAGTTGAATATAAATACTCAATGAATGTATCTAAAGTTCATATAAATACTCAACTAAAATAACTTAAGTGATAAGTGATAATTCAAAATGCCACATTTGTTGTTAAAATTCCTATTAAGTTATATTTGAGAGCTACAGAGGACACACAAACGCTTTTATCCCTGCAAGTACTGGACTGAATACATCCAGAAACGTTACATCATCTCCTCTCGAGCTGTCCTTTAATGTTTATCAAAGGCCGCCAAGAGCCATTTGTCATCCATATTGCCTTAATATGTTCTTAATAAAATAATGACGTCTTCTTTCCTGGCCTCATTTACACAGAGTTAAACAAAACTATTTTCAGAGTCCGAAAATGATAATGCAAGAATGAATCTTGAAGAATAATTAATATTTCATGTACCTAACAGCAATATACTTGCAATATTTGCAGTGGTTGAGCAACAGTGGGTAGTTAGTAGTCCTGCTTGCCTTAGCAAACATCCATACTGTAATGAGTATTAATATCCAATAACATATTTTTACCTTTACAGAAGGAACACATTTTTTAAAAATGGAAGTTGTGCTGTCTCAGACTCTCAGCTTCAGTGATGACCATGTTAAGTTTCCATGTCATGTGTGACATTTCTAATTTAAGGTTGCAGAAGCTTACTGAAAAACACTAAATGTGACTAAAGGAAGTCTTAAGCTTTAAAAGTGACAGACGCCTCAGCACAAGCAGCCACATAATCAAAGATTTGCAGAAGTGGTGAAATTTCCCCAAATCCTGACTGAAATAAATTTGAGCTTCTTTTTCACTGCTGACATATTTGGATCAAGCAGCTTAGTAATAAGTGTGAGAGAGAGAGAAAAAAAAACCATGAGCTTCACGCAGAAAACTGCCTACTGTGAGGGTTTCGACAGACTCATCAGTTTGAGAGACCAACTTTGCTGTCACTGTCGCTATTAACCAAAAGTAATAATTATAGATAGTGTGCAAAGAAGTAAGTGAAGGGAAAAAAGACTATTTCTGGGATGTAAAAACTTTCTGAAGTGTTTTCTGTTTGTTTTGCATATGGCAGTTAACAATCATGCCTTTGGCAACCAGCAGCTCCTTTGTGAATTATGACATCATCATTTGATTGACAGCAGGAGATTCCTGTCAGACGAGTGCACAGCAACTGCGGAAACGCTTAGCATTACTTCCTTTATTCTTTTCCTCAGAAGTTTGCAGACAAGGATGGGCATTTGACTAATTTTGTACATAATTTAACATGAAAAAATAAAAAACTTTTTATGACATGTACATGAAATTGCTGCAGTGTGATGTATTTTTGTAGTCCAACCTGTAAGTTAGCAGTAATTCTGATTCATTTGTCCAAAATCCAACAGGCTCTTGGATTATTACAGAAAAAAAATATATTTTCGCTGAATGATTGAGATAAAATAGTTTGCAAGAGTATTATAAACACAATAAGGGGCCGTTCACATATTGCGTCTTTTGCGCGCTCGGAAGCGACGCGGTCGCGATGCGCATGCGGTGCGTTTTCCAGACGTTGCGAAATGAAAAATTCTCAACTTTTCAGAATGCCGCAAGCTCACCAAAGGTCATGTGACAAGAACCAACCAATCAGCTACGGCCTTTCTGTAACAAAACATCGAAAGCTCAGCCGAACAGCTGGGTTGGTTTTTATAAACCAGGGTGGTTTTTATATATCATCTCCATAGATATATCAAGTAGTAAAGCTAATGCAAGGGCTGAAAATCAATTTATCCTTTGCCGAAACTTTCTTATCGTCGTGGAGAGCACAGTTCATGGTTGCATAGCAACGACAGACCCCAAGGGAGCGCAAGGCTGTAAAAGCATAGTGAGCACAGATGGAAAGTAACTAATTACAAATACTTTTGTTACTTGAGTACATTTTTCAATTTTTTCTACTTTCTTAAGTATAATTATACTGTGGTACTTTTACTTTTACTTGAGTTGAATAAAAATGAAGTATTCAACTTTGCTATATTTATTTTTCACCAAAATTACAAAGTACTTTGAAGAAGGTGACTCTTGCGTTTTGAATCAGTATCGCTAAAGTTTAAATATTTTAGTGAATGTGAGCTATTCAATTATATTCTGATTTTAAATTGTAATTTTGGTAGCTCCTGAAATGGATCATACCACTGATATTCCCAGAGCACTGAGCAGTTGAAGTAAATAAAAAACTCGGCTCATAAAAGGATGCAGTTATTTCATGGATATAGCAAGAACAATGTAAGTGTCTAAAATGCATGTACACAGTTCAGTTGAATGGTAAAGCTTGTCCTCTTTAACAATACAGTGAAACTGAATGTATGAAGTTGATGAAATAACCTCAACATTAGCAACAACAGTGTGTCAATCAGATGCATATAAAAGCGTAATTTGTTACAATAGCAACAGTGAGATTCCGGCACATTTTCGGTAGGACAAAAAAATATAACATTTTATTTAACATGTTAACCCGTACCCCGCTTTATTTGGACACTTTTCTATTCACGCTGTTTTAATCCCTCATTTCTTTGATCAGACCTCTCACTTACCCTTGTTTGCTTTTGCCCTTCTTAAAAAAATTGAAATGATATTTGAAACAATCACTCTTTGGAACAGGGATAGCTAGTACATTTGCTTAGCATAGCGTTAAACACGACAATTTTTTAGATTAATATCATGTTTTGCTCCAGAATCACTATACAGCTTATATATACACATCAGTTGTGTTTGAAATAACTACTGGCTTCTAGTAGGTATGAAACTAAAAAATTGAATGAAAGTGTTTAGCGATCCATATTGCTTACATCGCCTCATTTTTAGTAAAAATAAAATAAGTATTTGTAGTATTTGTTTTCAGAAAACTTCTTATTTAATCTTACTTGAGTCATATTATTTTTCAGTACTTCTACTTGTACTCAAGTAAATGATTTCTTAAGTATCAATACTGAAGTACAATTTTTTAGTACTCTTTCGACCGTTTCGTTTTCTTGTTTGGTGTGATGACATTTAATGTTGCCGACAACCTCTATTCCCATTTAGCCTCTTGTTAGCAAACAGTCTTTTTCAAGACAAAAGCTTTAAAAAAAAAACCCCAAGAGGGTATTTATTTATGTATTATTAATGTATTTTATGTTGTATAATAAAACATGAAAATATCTTAAGCTGGTGTTTACAACAGACCTTATTTCAGGTATTTAACCAAAAACAAATTTAAAGCAGAACAAAACATTGAATTCAGTATGATGGAACCAGAAGTGCTTAAATGCTAACTCATTTCTGGCTTTTGGCCAACAAAAATTCATAATCCCTGCAACACTCCACAATTACTACTAATTAAATGACCAATATGCATTAATTAAACCAGAAAATTTGTAAATAAATAAATAAAAACAGTTGATGGATCGCACAGACTTCCATAGTATGGAAATAAAATACTATGGAAGTCAATAGCCGCGTTTCCGCAGTCGGGCCAGAAGCGAGTATCCTAGTGCATGCCAGGGCGAGATGGGTTTCTACTGTCACTTCCGGGGCTTGATCGGGCCTTATCGGAGCTTCACCGGACCTACGGTCAGGGTTTTTGGCCCAGCCGAATACCTTGGTCCAAACCGGGCCAGATCGGGCTTGAGGACATATGTTTGAAATAACTTCTTTGTGATCCGACGGAGATTTTGCTCACCGTATGTGGCAGAAATATACTTATATGCAATGCTAAAGGCTACTTATGCTAATCACTGCGATAATAAATACAAGTTTATGGAAAAGACAAGAGACTGCTTGAGGAATGTAGACAACTCATATATGATTATAATCGAGTATTTATTTGGTTTAATGTTTTATCAGTCTCTTCCCTGTGCCTTGGTTGATACCGGTCTAATGCATCTGCATATCTGTCACACACACCGGTTAACTCGTATAACTCATAACTCCTGTTTTCTTCTCATGAGCTCGTGATGTTGTTCTGTGGAGGCGTGCTTTAGGGAAATGCTGCAGGGCTACTGGCCCCACAGAGCAAATGCAACTTCATTTTGGCCTCGGTGCTTGAGGTCCGAGGCTATTGGCCCAGCATGGCAGTAGAAAACCGGCTAATGGTACAACATCCTTCAAAACATCTTCTTTTGTGTTCAACAGAAGAAAGAAATTCATAAAGGTTTGTAACAACTTGTGGGAAAGTAAATGACAGATTGTTTTTCATTTTTGCATGAACTGTCCCTTTAACAACAGCAGTAATGGAGAGTTTTAGGTGAGTAAAGTATATTTCATTGGTGCCTATGGCATGAAACAACACAAAGGAAACTCAATTCGCAAATTGAATGTGTTTTTACAAGCCAACTACATGGTGCAAAACGAGTACTCGACCAGTCGAGTGTGTGCGCATTCCTTAAATGATGACATAACAAAAGTGTCTGTCAGCACACAACATAAATCATCAAGGCCTGTGATTCATTTGCACAGACAAAAAAATAAAACTCTCAGACAAGACAGAGCCGAAAGGGAAATTAAAAGAGAGAGAGAGAGAGAAAGAGAGGGGGAAACGTGTAAAGTAAATGTGAGAGAATGACAGCATAAAGCAGGAGCGTGTTTGAGAATCGGTGATGTAAGAATCGCCATCTGCTGGTATAAACCAGAACCGACACGCTCCAGTCTCCCTCCTGCAGATCAGACCTCAACCGCTGATCAGTTTCCTAGCTAAAGTATCAGGAAGTGCTGGTGTTCTGTACCTGTAAGCAGAGACACCCTGTGGAAGGTGCCGTCCAGCTTGCTGAGGAGGATGTGGACGAAGCTGTCTTTGGAAAGCTGACCGGCGTCCTTACTGCTCTGATCGTACACCACCACCTCCTGTCTGCGGCCCAGGTCGACCTTGAGTGCACAAATACACACAGGAACATATCAGTAAGATGTCATAGAGAGAAGTTGCAATGCAAACAGGCATGTGACTATTTTTCACAAGGCTGCTATCATGACAGATAGCTAATGGAACATACAAAAAAACTATAAAGTGCATATTGTGCAAATCATTGTTTACATGTATTAATGTATTAATATATACATACAATATATACATATTTATAATATTTACAAGAATCTAAGAACACAATATATTATTAAATATAAACACACACATATATGTATATATTAGCATAGTTAACTAAAACTATTAAAAAAAATTGATGTTAATTTAAATGAAGCCGAAATAAAATAATCTGTAAATATTAGGTGAAAAACTTAAACTGAACAAAACTAAAATTATTAGCTGGAAATAAATAAACTGAAATAAAAACAAATTAAACCTAAATAGCAATATTAAAAACAAATAAAAACAAATTTTGTAAGACAAAAAATATAAAAATAAAAGCGAATTCAAAATATTAATAAAACTAAAATAACACTAAACATGTATATTTTTATGTGAAAGTATTCACAATTTAGAATATTTACTGTAGCGATGCTAAGGATTGTAGATGTATATTATAATAATACAATATTTTATATATGGAATTAATATTAATATGTTTATTTATATAAACAGTGCATTATAAAAACAATATTTTAAAATGTATATAATTTATTGATAAAATATATATATATTGACAAGACTGTTGGGTTGTGGAAGTGACAATATAATGATGCAATATATTATATATATAAATTATTATATTAAAAATTAATAATATGTTTGTTTGTATGAGCGATACACTATAAATCTAAGCAATATACTGTTAATATATCAGACAAATTAATTGTGGAACTGACACAAGGGGGAGACACCATTTTGGCCAGACGTACATGTTTATTGGCCAATTAATCAATCTGTCCGATAAATCTCTCAATCACTGTTTTATGGCAGTGATTATTAAAGCTAATTTTTAAGAAATGCTTCAGCTTTTTAATGTGCATTGCTGTGGAACACTCAAATATGCAAGAATCAAGAGCAAAGGTGTGGTATCATGATATTCCTGCTCCAAATGGAAATCTTTTGTAGAAAAACACGCATTTTGCACAAAACGTGTCGGCTGCGAGGCTTTAGGACACGCACCAGTGCGTTATACCTAAATCGGAGTGCATGCACTTTGTGATGCACTTATGTGTGTGCGCGTTAGTGATGCAGCAGGAGCGTGAAGCTGTGTGTGGCTGCACGCGAGCCCGGCTGTCTCAATGTTGTCAGGCAGTTTTTAATCACATGACCATCAGCCAGAGCCGCTGCAGAATGACTCACTACAATACTGGAGCACTACTGGAGAAAACAGAAAGAGAGGAGGGGAGACGGAACGAGGACAGTGACAGAGGAAGAAGGTGAGGAAAGATGGAGGAGCAAAAAAAGAAGGGATGAGAAGAGGAAAGTCATGCCGGAAGCGAAAACACAGACAATTTTGACGATTATTAGGAATGCATGGGTGTGTAGCAAAAACTGCATTGGTTATATTGGTCACCACTCCATTGTGATTTCCAATGATTATAGTCAAAAATAAAGTATGACTTCTGTTCCTCTATGGAAAAATTAAGAAATTCTGCAGTTTTCCATCCATTTGCAATGAACAGGGAATGAAGCTTTAAAGCCCTCAAAAGAATCATAATGTGGCCCGTAAAAACTTAAACTTTGCTATTCACTGAAAATCTTGAAAATCATCCATTCATGCACTCCTCAGCGAGTTCACGAGAAATGTAGTGATTAAAGAGACAGAAATAAAAGTTTTCATTTATCTGAAAACCGAAACCGACAATAAAGTTTTGCTAATTAAAATTGGGTAATTGGTTATTTCAACTCATTCGGCCCTATCATACACCCAGCGCAATGCGACGCCAGGCTCGACGCAAGTGTTTCTTGTTAGGGTGCGTTCACACTTGTCATGTTTGGTTCGATTAAAATGAACCCTGGTGCGATTGCTCAGTTAGTGCGGTTCGTTTGAACATATGTGAACGCTGCCATCCGAACCCTGGTGCGAACTCCAGGCGAACTCCGAAACGAACTCCGATGCGGTTCGATTGATATATAAACGCAACACGGACCAAAGACATGTAAACGAACCAAAAACAGGACGTGATGTCACAAGATGCGATGCTACAAGTCAGCTGATTTGACGACGCGGGAAGATCGGTGTATCCAAAATGAGTAGAGGACAAACGTGGAGCAACAAGGAGGTGAAGTGCCTCATCAATATTTGTTCCTGAATACAACGGAGGAAATCCTGGTGCCGTTTTGAATGTTTTGAACATTTTATGAGCTCTTCGTGAGTTCTTATCTGGTAAAAATAAAGCATATGTACACGCATAAAATGATGGCGTTTAATCCAGCACACAGCATTGTTTTGAATGTTCGGTAAACAAGCTCCATCACGAAATATACGTCATAAAAGCCGACCAATCAGGTTGTGACCGTATCCCTATGCCTTTGGTTCGGTAACTTTAGGTTCGCTGTTAAAAATGCCAGTGTGAACGCTAAGCGGACCAGGACTATATGTTTTCTTTTTGTTTTTTGGTCCGGACCAAACGAACCAAACCAACTGAACTACAAGTGTGAACGAACCCTTAGTTTCAGCCCGACGCAGTTATCATTTTCACGTCCATCGCCCACGTTGTTCAAATAGCAAATGCACTCGCAGCCATCTGAAAACGAGGTGTGTTCAGGTGCATTGTTGGCGTGTTGCTATTTTGAGGCATTGATAAACCTGGCCTAAAGCTAATGGCACAATATTTTATTTGTTATTTAAAGTATGCATTAGTAATATCCAGCTATAGTCGGGTGCACAACGCGTGCATGTTACACACACAGAGACGCGCAGCAGCACACAAACATGCCAAATGTTAAAAATAAAAGTGTAAATCTGATATATTGCTTTATCAGAATTTCCTATTTGCAGTAATGTCGAATGAAATTGCTAATTATTTGACCAATTGTGGCAATACACACATGCATTTAAACTCGTCGGGTATCTATATTCCGCCAGGTAAATAGGAATCCGCCTTGGTGCAAGCGCTTTTAAAGGGAATGGGAGATGACACACTGATTTGTTTATTCCACGTTACACCCAAAACACACCCATCCCATGACTCATTAAGAGACTAGGTACAACACTTTTGGACCAATTTGTCCATCGTTAGACTAGCAAAAGTGGATTTGGACATGCCCTAAGTAAACCTGCGCCATGAGCTTCAGACCATGTGCTTAGATCAGTGTTTCTCAAACTTTTTCAGCCCAAGGACCACTTTATCTTCCAATTTTTTTCTGAGAACCGTCCGCGATCCGGTGCGGGTTAAGAGCTTGCCTAGTTTAGGTCATCTTTTCGCGGACCACTAGGGGGCGATGGCGGACGCACTTAAGACCACACTTTAAGAATTACTGGCTTAGATAATAAAATAGGGCCCATTATGTGGTTCATAGTGTCGTGTTCTCAGGTGATAAATGAAACCAGTCAAAGTTCTTCACCTGTGAGACACCTTTTGATAAATTTCATATCTTGCTACTGTAGCATAATTTTTGGTCACAGTGAAGTGGCCAAAGTGCAAATTAAACATCATGGTTCTGGTAGAGATGTCTGATTTGTGAATGAATCATTCTTTTGAGTTGGGTCTTCACACCAAGAGCGATAGCTATAAAGATAACTATAACAATAACTAGCGATCACACCAATGGATGATAAATTTCTTACTGGCTCTCAATGTTTTCATCATTTATCAGCCAGAAAAGTGATTTACAATTATTGGAACAATTATTAAAACTTCAAAGTTATCGTCCTTTGTGTGAATGGGCCTTTATCTACTAAAAACATCAATTAACCACTACATAATAAAAAACTTTATCTTTATCTTTAAATAAAAGATCAAATCATTCTTAACCTGGCCTTTATTATAAACAGCACTGACCTGATTTTAAAAGTTTACCACGTCAATGGACTTCAGTCAGTTCTATCTATGACGTTGTCATATTTCCTTTTGTGCACGTCAAAATGAGTTTAGGACTTCACAGCACAATGCAGTATATTGACAATTTAATTCAAATCCGTAGCACCACCAGTGAATCTTGCAAATACAAGGTGTATCTAAAAGTAAGAAAGAAGGCGAAAAGGTGTACGCGTAAGAAAACGAAAGTCGGCGTGTTTACACCATCAACTTGGCAGCGCGCCTAAAAGGTGATGTCACCTGGCGAAGGTCGGACTCGAGTGGAAGATTACCATGCATTCCCTGCCAGGCAAACTCGGCTGACTGAGAAAGTTAAATAATAGCACCTTAGTCCTAGTTCTAAAGGGCCTGGAATACGTTTACACCTAGCGTTCTTCATTTACCTTGACCGGTTACGCAAGTGAAGCTTAGCCGTTAGATAAGGTATTAAACTGAGGCTATTGATTGACAGAGGATAGTGAGAAACTAGGCCTAAGCCTCCCTCCTCATCATCCTCCCTGTCTCCCACAAGCCCCTCCTGCTTCTGTACAAGGTGTTCCACCTTAATTGGATGAAAGCTAAATCCAGACGTGACATCATCACCTGGGGATTATGGTCTCTCAGAAGCATGGCCTCCCGTGAAGGCCTGCTGAAGCCTGGGTCACCTATAGGGCAAAAACGAGTGCTGCCACATTTGTGCATATGACTTTGTTGTCAACTGGGTTTTTACTGACAAGTCCTTCTGGTCAACATCAAAACGACGGCATATTATTAATTTAAAAAGTGATGTCCAGTTTTCACTGAAATTTTTTTTTTTTATGTAATTAAAATTCTGGGTAAAAACATCTCACAGGTCCACCGTAAAAGATTTCATAGCTCACATTTCACACTGGAAAAGTAAGGTCAAATCAAGTGCACTTATATTCATTTGTAGTGTGCTGAATATTTAAAATCTGAAATGGCATGTATAATGTATATTTATTATTTTAGGCAATCCTTAAAATGTACTTTATTATGTACTATTACTGTATTATTTTGAAAATTATTCCACACAATGCGAATAGTGTACAGTGCTTATTGCATACTGAAGGAATATTAAAAATAGTATGGTAATATGCCATTCCGAACTTAGAGACACCTCGAAAATCCCATCAGCTAGTGCCATGGGGTTGTAATTAGGTCCCCACTTATTACTAAACCAAGCAATAGAGAGGTTCAGTAATAGTTAGGTGTCACCCAGAAAGACGAGCATGTCAAATAGCTACATTTTCCAAGAGTCACAGGATGTTCCCAAGGTCACTGCAGAGATCTGTAACATATTTAGATCATTCGCATGCTGTAATATTAGCAGAATTTAAAAAATGACACGTTCAATTACTATTTATATCACCTGTCCGGGGCCTGTGTGGATACATATATCTTGAGACCATTAACCAGTGCCATTCAGTTCTCGTCTGGCTCATTTGTTATAATTTAACTTGTTGACAAGTATGTCCTCTGTCCTTTTACACGTTCGGTGGATGTATCAGGACATAGTCAACAATGTTGGAGTCAATTTTCACATGAAAATATATGTGTAGGAAGCTACTTACTGCTTTTAGTGTGTTGTTGATGTGATTTCAGACGTTGCATATATTTGCACATTCATATTGCTCAAGTCATGTCACATTTATGTATATAGCGTTTTATACAACACATATTAATTCAAAGCACCTTCACATTAATAAACAGGAAAATAACAGTGTTAATGTAAAATGAATAAATTATGATCAATTCAATTTCAGTTATTAAGCAGCTATTCGGAAGTTTATAGTGTCATTGCTTACCTCAGCTTATTTCAAATCAGTTAATAGTTGTGTCAATGCTCCAAAGTTCATCAATTATGAAGCAAGTTCATTTCAGCTATAAGCTGCTCTACAGAAAGCTTTAGTGTCATTATTTAGCCCAGGTCAGTTCAATGTTGATTCAATTCAGTTCAATAAGTGTCGAAGTTGTAAAGTTATATTGTCGTACCATGCCTCCACACCATGCCTCGTTGGTGCCACAATATCATAGGGGCTTGGAAGTGGGCTCATCTGTTTTAGCCATTACCCAGAACAACTTTGCAACCCCCTCAGACAACCCTAGAAACCACATAGCAACGTTCTGCCAAAACTCGCATCAGCCTATTGACATGGAAAAACATCATTGTTGTTTTTGTTAGAAAATAGAAAAATGTATTTGTTTCTACATGTGAAATTTTGAAAAGGTGATGTTCTACAAAGAGTAGAAGATAAAGGCCTGGATAATAACCTTCCTTTCTTAGGCCATTGTTCAATCCGTACATCCTTAAGATCTGCCTATTCGGCTGTCTTCGCTCTGGGCGACCGCATAGCCATCTGTCAGTACCAGCTCAATGGAACATTCAGCAGCACAGATTACCATAAGCCAAGACTGTTCGTGGCTGTAAAGGAAGACCTGCTTCTGTACTATTGCACTCTATCTACTGCACTTAACACTGACCCATTTACAATGCAGGCCAGGCAATTGGTGCATATGGTGCCTTCCGCTGATGTAATCTGAAATGGGCCGAACACAGAGCCATGGGGGACCTCGGGCATTATCTCAGTGTGGATGTGTGCTACCCATCCATTAATACCCTCTTTCACTTCCTTCCTTTATTCGCACTCACAATGGACCACACTGGTGGCCTTTGGTTGCGGTGATGTCGTTACTTTCAGCTCGCACATTGATGCCACAACTTCTGGCAATGGCAGCTGTCCAAAGCAGTGGGGAGGATGAAGGGGGTAGGGTTTTGTCTGGATCCTAGTAGAGTAGACGATTTGCACGTGCTTAGCTAGCGCTCTGTCAGTGGCCACACTAAAGATTATGATGTCATGCTCATCCAATAACAAAGAGTTTCCTGAATTCACCCCCCCCATCCCACCTCCCCCCATTACACCCAGATAGCTCCAGCTTTATCCAGGACTTGCATTAATCACAAGTGTTATCCTCTTTACTGAGGGAGATAATAAAAGCCACACAGCCTCTAGGCTCGGCAGTGGAAAGAAATGGGGAATGCAGCGAAAGAGTAACCCAAGAAAACAGTGCCACTCTGTTAAGTTCAGATGGAACTGGTTTTGGCCAGCAGATCTGAATCAAAGTACCCATTTTTTGGGAAACAAATAGCACACAAAGGCCCAGAGCTGACATGCTCAGTGCCAGCGCTTTACTAAAACATGAAACATTTGAAATAACCATAATATCAAGAGGTGCCAAATAGTTAAATCGTACAATGACATACTGTGACATACATGTGTTTAAAACACATTTGCCAAATTCTTAGAAACATACTTTTTGAATGTTTCTTGTTGTTCTTGTTGGTTTAATATGGTTATGAAAACCCAAAAGTTTAAATTTAATGACTCTAAAAATGTCATGTAGAGTAATATCATGTTTCCTGCATGATTCTTTGTTAAAATGTTGTTGTTTAAAGAAATAATAATAGAAGATTATGCCAAGCTACTTAATATAGATTTTTGTTTTGAGAATTTTAAGAATTGTTCTTCATTATTGTATCAGGACAATTGTATCACCCTGACATTTCTCACTTTATGCCACCCCAAAAATCTATCCATCCATCCATGCATCATTCCATAAATCCATGCATCCATCCATCCATCCAACAGCTTACTTCCTCTACAGGGATTGCAGGGATGCTGGAGCCTATCCCAGCATCCTGAGCCACGGGTGGGGGACACCCTGGACCGATGTCCAGTCCATTACAGGGGCTCACACACAGACATTCACAATCTCATTTACACTTACGGACAATTTAGTGTCTTCAATTCCACCAAAAAATATTAAAATGAGTTTAAATTCTGAAACATGCTTATCACAGATGAGGTGTATGAAGAGGTGTTGAAATGGGTTACAAAGAGCTTGAAAACCTTCTAATTGCAAGCCAAACTGGAAAAGCACAAGTTGGACTACATGCATGACAGGTCGGTCCCTCATTTATGAACCTGAATATGAGGAACCAACAAAATTGATTTTATGAACCAACAATACAAAAAAGCCAAGCAGTATGTATGCCCTCAAAAACACGGCTTTGTGTCATGGTGGGTTTGAGACCATGTCTTTGCTTTCAGTGTTCATCATTGGTGTGACTTAAAATTGTACAGCATTCCCAATGCGGAACAATTTTTTTCAGAAAGCGAGGTGCGCAATAAAGGCGGATCAGTTTTCACCATTGACCTCATCAGCAATGGCATGGAGTTTTACGTGACATCTGTCGGTGGTTGGATTTCCCCCTAAGAGTTCTGTCAGTTTCACAGAGTGCCTAAAAATATAAAGACTTGGCATGCCAGTCGGGCGGGAAAAATGATGTCATATTCGATGAAGAAGTCATGGAAAACTCGAGTCTCCGATTTCAGAGCCTCTGATAACCAATAAACCTATAGTGGTCCTCCAAATTTAGAAATGAGCAAGTTGGGAAGATGAAGGGTAGCTGCTAGCCAGAAAACATCAAGACCTCTGATTTGTGTTTTCTCAAACATTGTCTTCAGTCTGACTGTTGTCTACTACACCTAATTACAAAATCATTTCACATAAGGAAGTGTCAAATACTATACATGCATATGAATTTGACTGCAGATGTTGCAAGTTGGCGCCAAAAGAAGGGACTCTTTAATGGGTGTTCACAAGTAAACATTAGTTCATTATAATATTGTGAAGCGACATGGCTGTGAAGTCCCCACAAAATTAACAGCATTGTAAACTGAACCCTTCAAAGGCTTGCAGCTGTCCGCGTACACACATCAACCACCTTTGGATGCCACCCATATTTCCCCAATTTCTCGATTACGTAAACTACCCACACATTCTCTCAAACACACACTTGATACCTTGACCTTTCCGTTGGGTTGGAGGAGCTCGGTAACTGACACCTTGTCCTGCTGAAGCCTCCTCTTGACCAGTTTGGAACAGCAGACGTTGACGGCACCGTGCACATGCGAGGCGTTGTACTCCGAGAAAGTCCGACTGTCGATGACCAGCAATCGCCCAGCTCCACGCTGGAGCAGGCCCGCTAGGCGCTTGATATCCATGGCGCTGCGACGGCCCTTCTCCCCCGCCATGGAGGCACCAGAAGCCCTCTCTGGATGAAGGTTGCTCACAACGACAACCAAGGCAGAGGCGCTGGATCAGTGATAATAAAATCACTGACACGGGTCACAAAGAGACATCAAGGTGCGCATGGTGTCTAGGGAAAAACAAAAGAAACAGTGTTTTTGTCGTTTTATTTCAGAAAGCACATCACCAACAATCACAAATGGGCAAAGTGCATCTCGTTTAGACTTTTCATTACATACTTAGCATTGTTTCTTGTAAGGAAAAATTACACAGAAATTTGTTCCTGCTAGTTCTTTTCAGCATATGTGTAAACATTACCGGTCAGAACAAAGACTGAACGGTGAATAAAATGTGTCACAAACATCTTTAGACCCAAACAACAAGTATGTGAAAGAAAATTCTTGTGTGATATCATGTACTGTTGGGTAAATATCCTAACAAAAGTAGGATACCACTTTATTTTATAGTGTCCTTGTTATACATTACATGTACTTACTAAAGTAATAACAGTAAATAACGCGTAATTGTGTGTATGCAACTAACCATTAACCTAACCCTAACAATATAAGTATATGTTGTTAATTAATATTACTCAGTACTTAAATGTATAATGAAACTGAAATAAGAACACCTTAAAATAACCAAAAGTGCTTCACTGAAAGTTAATATTTGAAGTTATGTGGTACAACCAACATACAGAAAATAAAACAAAAAGAGAAAATAAATAGGAAATCAATAAGTCTCTTAAAATATCAGATTATTTGACTTGTACTACTCCCCAAAAACATAATATTTGTCAATTAATAATGCATGATTTGTAACTTTTAAATACTTTTTACCATTTAAAGCTAACCATTCTTGAATGTGGAGTGAGACAATAGTCTTGCATGTCATGCGAACATTAACCAATATCAGACAACTGTGAACATGCGAATGTGTTGTTAAAAGATTGAAATATTAACTTAAAATCTCAGAGGGGTACTTCAAGTAAATATTTTAGGTGTTGGGGGTTTGGCCGACAAAAACATTTGGGCACCCTATTGTTAGTTCAATGAAGTTAGCTAATGCTAACAAAGCTAACATGAATACAAAGAGTACAGTTCTTTAACAGTTCCTCTTTTAAACATTTTTCCTTGCCTTTGACCCTGTGATGTTCTGTCAGACTGCAATTCATAAGAAATTATGAACTTGATTCTTAGAATTTACACAAGGGGCGTCAATGCTAAGAACATGCATTAGAGTAAACTAACGTGAACTGTTAACTAGACTTCAGATTCTTCTAGTCAGTTCTCTCTTTCAGAATAACTATTGTCATAGCTACGCAACAGTGGGAATAGAAGCTTACTTAGCAAGTTAATTTAATTAAATGACATTTAAAGCTAACTTTATCGCTTCCTTGGGTATTGAGGTTTGCCACAGTAGTGCAAAAACACATGTTAAGTCTGCAGTGTGATACAGCGTGATTGCAATTCATTGACCAAGCATTCACGTCTGCATTTGCGTATGTTTCTGGCCTTAACGACACTGATGAAACAGGAACCACCTGCGTTAGGGCAAACTAAGCTCTGGGAGTATGAAAGCCAGCTGCAGCCCAAACAACATCTGCTGTCACACTAAAATCTTCAATAAATTCATCAAGTGCCCTCTCTCATATAGCGCCAGTGATCAACGCCAATTCTTAACTATCAAACAAATGGACAAATGCATATATAGACCCCAACTGCTAAAATATGAAGTAGAGAGTTACTTAAAAATATTGTTAACACATCTGCTATTATTATTACAATAAAGTAGAATAATTAATTTACCATAGGCAAAATACCATAGTCACTACAGCTGTTACTACTGTTTATTTACCATTTTAATGCCATGTTAGCATGAAAGGCTGTATTCATGACTAAATTAAAATATAAAAAAAATACAATATACAGTTAAATTCTACTAGTAACTATATACAATTCTTCAGTTTAGTATTTGATAAAAAGGTGATGCTGTTAAATTGTAAGAAATTAATATTTAGGTAATGTTTTTAAAATATTGTTTATACATTTTAGCATTCATTAGCAATAAATTATCTTTTAGTTTGTGATTATGATGTTCCAAATAAAAATAAAAAAGTGATAAATATCCTTCATTTTATTCACTGTATTATACAAAAACAGACATTACTACACTGCTATTTAATATTTAAAACATTTTTATCAAATAGCTATGATAATGTTGGTTTTACTGAATGTATTATATGCCAAAATATTGTATTTTGCATATACCTATGACTAAATTATGTTTTCCTTTCACAGTATTTATAAGTATTTTATGAATGGCAATACTGTTTCTAGCTCAGATCTTTATCGGAAATATGCGATACATTACATATTGACCCTGTTTATATTACAGCCAGAGAGGACGTGACGTTAGGAACTAAACCAATACAGATTATGTAACAAGACTGGAAAAATGTGCCATTTATAGCCACGGCTGCAAGGATCACATATAGTCTTTTCAATAATCCAGTTATTGCAGAAGCACATTTAACCTAAATATTCCACTTGGCAGACAGAAAACAGTTTTATATATTCAATGTACGTGCATCTGTGTGGGAAGAAGGCATCTGTGAGGGAGGGAGAGGAATTGTTTATGACTGTATGAGTGGGGTGAAGTGTTGATCAGGCCTGACAGAGCAGGAACCGCTTGAGTATGCAATGACCTTCTGAATGCTTCAATCTCCAAACCGCTCACTCGTTTACATTATGCAGCGCAAAAGACCAAACCGAGCGACCAGTTGTTTGCAGCAGCAACACTGCAGTGGGTTCATATAATCTTATCAATAGAAAGCCATAACTTTCTTGCAGTAAGACCTACAGTCCAGTTTCGCTGAGACTAATAACCCATACAACACTTTACCATGGTTACCATAGTTACTATTATGTAACTGTTTCATTCTGAAAAGGCAGTTGACCCAAATATTCTGTCATCATTTATTCACCCTTATGCCATTAGCTATGTTTCCATACACCATTTTTTATGTGAATTTTGAGATATCGCATAAAAATTCCTGGATGGAAATTCCAAGATGTGCATGAATTCTAAAGATAAACATAAAAACATGTACTAGATACAGGTAGATTATTTGTTTATCCAATAAGAAGAAATGTGCAATGGAAACACATTTACCAAATAAATCCCTTAGTGACTGACTTTGCCTGGACTAATCAGTGGACCAATCGTATCGCACAGCATCTCAAATGATATATTGGTCGTTTTGCAATGCCGGAGCCAAATTTTCTCATTAAAATGGTTGGGTATAATTTAAATTTTGTGCAACGGTACACAAAACGGATGCTTTGGTACGGAGTTTACTAAACAAATTGTGTCTCTGTATTTACATTAATTGAATTATAATTAAAATTTTCTTAAGGATAAAAAAAAAAATTACCTCTGCTAATACTGTAAACTATATTGGAAGGCCTTTCTTGCACATTACTATAATATTAAAGGTTAACAGCCGAGCCCAAACCATTCACCTAAATTCAGCTGCTATTTATTTTTAGATATAATAATCAACACTGAATTAACAAATTGTATGCAACCATGTAAACTGCACATAAGGCAGTTTTTGCATTACCTTCTAATTATAAATGTATATTTTTTCTCCAATTCATTGTTGGAATATAATAATTTCATGACAGATTTATTTACATTAAATAATCAAGACATCACTAACTGGTTAAGTAAAATATAATGAATGTATAGACTAATATAGTGTATTTATTTAGTGAAAGAGTTCATTTCTCTAGTGAACTAACATGCTGTGGACACTGAATGACTTGCCTGAGGTAAATGTAATGCTACGTGACAATGTTTACAAACTGTTTTATTGATGTCTTTCCACTGTTGAAGATTGAGAGATTACGCGCGATGATACATTTCAGTAAGTTGTACTGTATTTTTAAAACATACCTTCAGATGTTCATTCAGGTTTATTATGGAACTAGTAGAGGAAGAGATGATCATATTCACTCGCGCTCCATCAAAAGTAACAAAATGCCGAGCTTATTGCGATTATTGGTGGTTAACGGTGTTTAGACTTTAACAGTGTATTTGTTGTGTAGACATATGACACGTACCAAAAAAAAAAAAAAATCACAGGACGAATACGTGTACTGTTACATCCCTAATCAGTTCTGAGTTTAGCCTTTGCGGGGCCCTGGGCTAACACAGTTTCCACAACACCCCACCCCCACTCCTTACTTCTTAAAGGTTGTATGCCTGTGTACATGTCCGCTGTGCCTGTGACTCTTGATTCGGGTGTGTGACAAAGATACATTTTAAATTGCAAACGAGAATTGTCTGGGGGGCCCCCTAGTGTTTGGGGCAGGAATGCTGAGGAATGTTTTTTTTTTTTTTTAAGCGCACCGCAGAACGTGAGGGTCTCAAGACACACTTGAGACGTGATGCAATAATGGCAATAGCAAATAAAACAGTTACCATGCCAACTTACTACTGTAAACAAAAGCTTGCAACACTTGCCAAGTTCTTCTGAACAGGTCCACTGTTCTGGAACTCACATTGATGAGTGGCGCCGCGTATAAAAGTTGAAAATCTTTTAACTTGACATTGTACTCATGTGCAAGGTGCTGCAAAAGACGCAAGAGCAGCGCGGTACGTACTGTGGGTGGGTATTGCGTTTTTTCGGTGTGAACATTGTTACACCGCCAATAATTAGCTCTCAGAACTGTCTCACACGTTTGCGTTCCCAATCATCAGGCATCTGCCTCTAAACGCAAGATAACATGACAGCATTTATTAAGTTTCATCTGCACACTCTGAGGCACAAATAATTTATGATAAAAAGTGGCCAAAGTGGCTTCCCCGATTGAAGCAATTTCCATTTTAATTACAGATATTTTGCGCCAATTTCCTAGGAAGTGAGCAATTTTGTTCTCTGAACACATGGGATGGAAACGCTGCTTTATTCACGAGTGTTTTATGCAATATTCTAAATTTTTAACTTTGGATGGAGACTATGGTTACCATTGTAAAAAAAAAATACAAAATTTCATAGGTTACTACTATACTATAAATACAAATATCATAGTAGATGATCAAAGTCCAACATAATATAAAATATTCTCAAACAAAATTGCTCAAGTGAGTCATATTCCTTCGAAGTCTAGTCTACACTACACCCGTCATAAAAAAAAACATGGGATTGGCTGTCAGCCTCCCCACTGACTTACTAATGGAAGGTTAACCACACCAAAAGTGAAAGTGGAAAGAGGTAACCTTTCTCCTCCTACCTGACAAACATGTCACTCTATGACAAATTCTGCTGGTTTAGAACTGGTGCCATTGGCAGACTGAAGACTTGCAAATCAGTTAACTTGAAAAACACCTTCTCACTGAACACTACAGAGCATTGTGCATTAACACAGGTTCGTGAGTAACTAAGCAGAGATAGCACACAGAACAAAGACAACTAAGGCTGTGGTTAAGCAGATGATCAGTATAAGCTGTCCTCTAACTGTCAAGTGCCAGACTGTAAGCAAGGTTGTTATTACAGTTTTGGAAATGTACCAAGCTTGAATTGTGTTTTGTACTTTTAATTTACATTTATGATTAGTTTTAAGTAGATTTAAGGGTTCAAAAATAGTTTTTACTCCATTTGTATGTTATACAAAATAATTTATTTTGATTTCAATTTAATTTAGTTTCAATAGTAGTTTTAGGTTTCATTCCTTATAACTCAACGCCAGCAATTGTTCCATTTTCTTATAATGGTAATGGTTTTCTTAAATGAGTATCAAAGTCATTGAGGTTTGGAACAACATTTGGGCGAGTAAAGGATGTCATAATTGACCCTTCGCAAACAGTTTGATTGATAGGCGATCTGACCAATCATAACCCTGAATCCGCAATTTTGTCTGACAAAGCAGTCAGAGGAGTTAGTATATTAGCGTTGGTGAACTTTAACTTGAAAAACTATGTGTACTCACATATTTTCGCGCTTGAAACAACATTCCTTCTGATGTCCATTCATGTTTATTTGATATTATAAATGAACTAGTATGAAGAGATGATCGCTTCACGAGCCGACAGAAGGAGCTACAGCGATCTGTCACGACACATTAAAGAGACACTATATGCTATTTATTGTTTAAACTTCTTTAAAAAATTTCAATATTTATTAAATATGAAACTGTTTCATATGTCTGTCGACGCGTTCTCAGTGTCCTCTTTGCTCTGGGATGTATTTTTCACTACGTGAGAACATGATGTGTGGCATGAGAGGGTATGGCTTGTCGGACATAGCAACAGTAGCTAAAGGGGGCGGGTCTTTGCGAAGGGTCGATTGGCATTTTTTGGCTGAATTATAGGTTTAATAATATAATTTGAACTCTGGTGGGTGGTTTTATATGATGATCAGACAGTCGCATCTTGTCTGAATGGTTGGTTCTTTTGACAGAATACAATAGTCTAAAGTCAGACTAAAAAGTAGGGTAGAGAGGCTAGCAATAGCATGCTATCTCTGAAAACATAAGATGCCAATGCCTCCTTAGAGAATGCTCTCCAAAGCCATGGCTCCTCCAAAACACATGAACATGCACATCTAGAGCAGAGTCTGCAAAGCGTCATGAGAGACGGCATTAAATTACCTCACGTCTCAAAGCACATTACATTGCAATAATAATAAACGTAAACAACTTAAACAGCGCTGACTTGTATCACCAGACTGCTGCAGATTCATTTCGGCATTGATAGTGTTGCCATAGAAATGTATAAATCCAAGACTGAGGACGAGAATAGGTCCGAGTAGAACGTCACGGGTCACCATCTCTTAATTACCGTAGTTATGACATGGCATGAACACAGCATAAGCTTGTTGTTTTGGTTTGGGAGGAACGGTAAAAGATGGCTGCTGTTTGTTTGTGGCACTCAGTGACTGTCTGTCTACAACTCTGCATAGCCTTACAGAATGCGGAGGTTGGCATCCTATCATTGAATTCGGACTAAATGCAAAGGTTGGATGAACATTTTTTGGTCCTGAGACGTCCACAGATGATATATGTAAATGTATAAATATTTAGATAATTTATATTATTGATTGCTATCAGGATGAGAAGAGTTTTAACCAGAATAACAAAAAGTGTTCAGTGCCTACCCTAGTTTTAAGAGATTAATTAAATCAGCCCATCCAACATTGATTGAAAATACAAAAAAAAACTACAAAGACTTTAATCCAATTTTAATGAGTTTCTGTTTGTACTTTAATAAATATTTTATAGGTTTTGTTTGTTTGCAAAGGCTTTGGTTTTTATTTTACTTAAAAAAAAAAAAAAATATAAAGAAACGAATAACAATTTTAATCCAGTTTTAAGTTTTCATTATATTTTATCACATATTTATAGTTTTAATTTTTTCGCATACAAACATTTTGTTTTTTATTTTACTTAAAAAAAGAAACAAAAAAAACATTTTAACCTAGCTTTGAGATTATTTAAATTGTACATTTATAGTTTATTTAGCTTTTGTTCACTTGCATGTTTTAGTTTATTTTACTGAAAATAAAAAAATAAAATATGAAAAAAAAAAAAAATAAAAACTAACAATGAAAATTTATTTTTGTTTGCAATTTTGAGCACATTTACCATTTGTTTATTTTTTTTTTGCATGCAAATGATTTTATTTTATATGACTTAATTTACAGCTTATTTTCGCCTTAGTAATAGTTTTTGCTAACAATAATAACCTTGAATGTAAGCTGCTTTAAACTTTCACACTTTATCTTTCCGTCTATTTCTCCTTCTCACTCTGCTGCAGCATTAAGGGAGGGTGATGCTGCGACGTCGAGATATCTGCAGCGCCATGCAGAAATCAAGAGGGAGAGATTGAGGCATACACATACACAAACACACATACACACATATATACATACATATATACATATATATATATATATACATATATAAACAAGCATTCCAGCAGAATGTTTAAGAACATAAACAAACGGACACACGATCTCCATTTCACTTCGCACTTCCAGTGTTTCTCTCTAAACAGTTGTAAGCCAAATAATCATCCATCAGTTTCATAATGAAACAGCTCGTTTGACATCACATCCACATAAACAAACCCAGTGCAGTACGAGCGACGCTGCCAGAGGACCAGCCTCACGCAACCAGCATCCCAACATGGACGCCTTTGTTTTGATCCCATTTCCAGTCACCATAAGTAACCATAACCAGCATCTCACCAGAACACAAACACATGCAGGATTCCAGACACACAATAATTCACCAGAGACCGAAACCTCCTTACCACCCTTCTGTCTCTCAAATCTCTCCACAGGAAGGATGTACAGCCACACCTTGGAGAAAAGAAACCCTCACTGTAACCTCTCCTGCAATCGGACGATCGATAACATGACAACAGCCCCCCCGTGGCCTGCAGGACGAGATGAAGAAGTGGAGGCACGTCAGAGAATAACAAGGCTGACGCTGCATGTGTCTAATGGCGTTCCTTCGGCTTGACAACTCGAGTTGCAGGGTGGGGGGGGGAGGCTGTGCACTGCAGTTTGACACCGTTGTATGTCAAAATGAGCAGGTGTGTATTCTCTCGAGGCCACTGACTATTATTTAGTATTTACACCTGTCTTGCGATTTCCAAGATGACAAGGTGTGACATGCTTTGTTATTTTAGTTGCATTGTTGAAGCATTTATGCATTTTTTCAGGCCAAACGTTTTGGAGTAATTCCGATTTTTGGATGTTTTTGAAAGAAGTCACCAAGGCTGCATTTATTTTATTAAATTTTAAAAAAACAGCGAAACAGTAATATTGTGGCATATTATTACAATTTAAAATTCTTTTGTATTTGAATATATTTTAAAATGTGCAAATGTATTCTTTTCAGCATCAATCCTCCAGTTTTCAGTTTCACATGATCCTTCAGAAATCATTCTAACGTGAAGATTTGGTGCTTAATTATTATCAATTCTTATTGGTGCTCAATTATTAATGATGGTTCTTATTATTTTCAATGTTTTTGCTATTGTTAAATTGCTGTTATTTTACGCCGGACTGCTTCACAAACGAAGGTCAATTCAATGCTGGATTTGAACAAAAAATTAACATGACGGCACATGCTAGTCAACGAGTTGAATCAACTCCACTGAAACTACATAAATTTATTCACTAACCATTCAGAAACGTCCAGTTTCGTTATAAAATTTTTAAATTCTTCCTGAGTTTCTCTATCAGTGTCGACTCCGGTTTGAACAATGTAAGGCTGAACACCGTTACTGACAACCGCCATTTTGTCTGCGTGAGATTCTCCAGCTTTGTTGTTGTTGAGCAACTGAAGAATGAGCTGTTAAAGCTCCGCCCTCTTGTGGAAAGGGGGCCAGGAGCAGCAGCTCATTTGCATTTAAAGGGACACTCACACCCAAAAAGGGGCAAATTTGGAAAGCTATAATAAATTATCTGTGGGGTATTTTTAGTTGAAACTGCACAGACACATTCTGGGGACAACTGAGACTTATAATGCATCTTGTAAAAGAGGCATTATACATCCCCTTTTAATATTGCTGTGGAAACTATGATACTTTTATTTCAGGATTCTTTGATGAATAACATCAATTTAATGCATCCTTGGTAAATATTCCACTAAAACATTAAGCTAAAACAGCATGTTAGAAAGATTTCTGAAGGATCATGTGACATTGAAGATTGGAGTAATGATGCGGAAAATTCATCTTTGATTTTAAAATATATTCAAATACAAATCAGTTATTTTAAATTGTAATAATATTTCACAATATAACTGTTTTACTGTATTTTTGATCAAATCAATTCGTGAGTAGAAGAGACTTCTTTCAAAAACATTAAAAAAATAAAAAATATTCCAAACTGTTGACCGGTAGTGTAATTACTTTGCTTCATCAAAAACACCGGCATAAGCAACACTGGTGCAAAGTGCTGATGTGGAGACGGAGTGAGACTACACAGTTGCCATGGCAATGGAATATAAAAACGGAAAAGGAAAAAAGTTGGCTGGGCATGCGGATGGGTTGCGGAGGCTGTCGCCTCACATCCCAAAAGCAAGAAACACTCCGAACATCTGTTCTATTGATTTCCAGGGATTTGATACTACTTCCGAGTAGCATGTCAGGAAACGACAGAAAAGAAATCTAGGGGTTTTTATTAACTGAAATGGCCCATGACAGCAAAACAAAGAGAAGCGCGTCTCTATTTAAAGTGACAGCGATTGCTTTACAATGACAGACTGCACCTGAACAACAGCGAACAAATATCACCGAATGGAAGATAAAGGAAAGCGAAATATCTTAATCCGGGTTATTCATTAACTATATGGATGACATCACTTATTTGGACTCTGTGCCATACGCACGTTGATATAGACCATTGTTCTGTCTGAGCCTGCATGCATTTGTTAATCATTGTTGCAGTGATATCATCTGTTGTGATGAACTGGATGTGGTAACATGAGCCAATCTGTCTTTTACATTACGGCACAAGAGGTTCTTAGTTTGATGACATTTTAAATCACAAAAATAAATCACAGCATTTCGAATCAATGCAATGGTATATATATATGTCCTATACCATAAAGCAAGACAACGTTTTTCAACTTTTCCTTCTGAGACAAACTAGAACCATGTGCGTTCACTCAACCCGTAATCACTATAATAAAACACAGGGCAAGATCTAAACCCTGCAGCCTGAGATTAACACACTGCACAGGGTCGCACTAATACATACTACAACCCTGAAGTGCCACATCCATCTCCAGGCCTGTCTCAGGAGAAATGCTGCTATATTGTGTAGAATAATGCAGCATTTATATTTCCCGTTATCTATCTGTCTGTCTATCTTTCTAGCTATCTATCTATTTGTCTGTCTGTCTATCAATCAATCAATCAATCAATCAATCAATCTATCAATCTATCTATCTATCTATCTATCTATCCATAGACTAGAGAACATAGCCATTATACTAACATAATAACATGTTATTAATGTTAATAATAAATGACCAAATAAATAACACCGTAATTTATTTTACATGACATTATATCTTATAATATAATGTAAATATATATGATTATTAATATAAAAACTAATCAAAAGGATTATTTCTGTTATTTTATTGTTGTTTGATAAATGAATAATATATAATTGTTTATAAAAATGTTTTTATGTTTATTACTATTTAATGTTGTTTTTATTATTACTAATAACAATAATTACAACATTATTATTGCTACTGTTAATAATTATTCAAACTAAATATCGTATTGTATATATTTCATAATATACTTTACATATTACAATGTTAAAATATATTTTTAAAAATACTATTGATTATACATATATAAAATATTTGTAAAAAAGTATGATTATTGTTGTTATTTTATTATTGCATCATGTTTATCAGCCTATCAGTTAATAATCAACATAAATGTATCAAGGAAAGCTGTTCTATTATTTCTAATAACTACAGCATATCTTTGATATTGTTAATAATTAGTGATCAATAAAAATACTAACATACTTTATATACATTTAAATGTTACTATATATAATTAATAATCAATGACTATTTTTTCTTTAAACAAATATATATATGTGTGTGTGTGTAGATAGATAGATAGATAGATAGATAGATAGATAGATAGATAGATAGATAGATAGATAGTATTTTTGTTGATCATTAATTATTAACGATAATTGTTTTTAGTAATAATATAGCAGCATAATATGCATTTCTTTGATACATTTATGTTGATTAACTGATAGGCTGATAAACATGATGCAATAATGATGGACATAATGGAAATCCGTCATGTCAATTAAATGCACTATATAAACCTGATACTGGACATCATCCAGAGGACTATAACAACAAAGCTCCCAGACTGCAGTGTAGACACACATGACAAGCTTCACTCAAATCAGAAGAGAAACATTCAATAATATTTGTCATTAATCCTGCAATTCTTACGACGACCATACAATGCCTTATTAAACAATAAATGATGGCGGAATGATGATACATAATGACCTCAGTCTGGTTTAACATGTCATTGAGGCACATTGTTGCCCCCATCCAGACGAGAGACTAGTGGTCGACACACGCCAGTACGTCCATCCCCGAAACTACAGTCGCTCTTCGACTATCATCAAATAAAGCCATATGCCTAAATGCGAGGTCTCAAATATCAATACGCCCCTTTCATAGCCTGCACTCACCTCCGTTTGCCCTGATCCCGAGGATTTCAGCTGCTCTCCATGTAGGGCACTGTGCTCCGATGGGAAGCCATTCGCCAGCAGACGTCACTAGTGTATACTAATCATGAGTCTGGATGAGTCTGTACTGCTGTCACATGCGAATAAAAGCATCAAAACCATTCATTCTTCTATATCGCATCTGGGCCAGCGAGTGACGCCGTAACGAATAGAGAGATAAGCGATAGTAGATATTAGCCAGCCGGGAAAACAGAAGGTGCACTTAGGCACTATAAATGAACTAAGGATGAGGTCATGGTTCAGGAGAAAAAAAAAATGCCGTTGACGTCATCTCCAGCCAATGGGAGCCCGTGGCCCAGGGGGTTAGCTGACGTCAGCGCGCTGATCCGCAGATTAAAGGGACACTGAGGTTTAAAAGAGAGCTGCGTGTTAGGGTTAGTGCGCACTTTGTAGGTCACTCGCTGGGTATGAGATAAACCCGATATTGAGATGTCGAGATATTTTGTTTCTTTTGACGAAAATAAACTATCAAAAAAAAAATTAACATAAGAAAGTGAACTAAGTTTTAGTGTTATGCTAGTATTTAGTCTAATACTACTGTAATACTTAATACGTTTAATGATAATGTTAAAGGGATAGTTCCCAAAAATGAATCTTTGAATGTCACCCTCAATTTGTTACAAATCTGCATCTTTCATCTGTTGAACACAAAAGAAGATGTTTTGGAGAATCGTTGATGGACCCCATTGACGTCCATGGTATTTTTTTAACTATTGAAGTCAATGGCTGCCGTCAAGAGTCTGCATACCAGCATTCTTCAAAATATCTTCTTTTGTGTTCATCACATTGTTTGGCACAATTTGAGGGTGATTAAATGTTGATAAAATGTTTATTTTTGGGTGAACTATCCCTTTAATTGTACAGTTCAAATTTTATTTGCTGCGAAATACAGGATCAGTGACAGTGACACTAAATGCGCGCCCTCTTCTGGAGGAGGGAGGGCACTAACTGTGCTCGTATTTGCTGCAGTGACGGTCTGTCATCTAGCGGTAAAAGGTTGAATTACACTCTTCAGCATAATAAATTCATTTTTTGCAAATGGAACATTTTCAATTTACTCTGATTTACAAACAATACCCTACAGTGATCATACATCATTCTCAGAAGAAATGTCATTTTTGTTATTTTTTTCTGAATACATTGTTATTTCCATCAGTTAAAAGTGTTTAAAAGCATTTTATAATGGAAATTATGGTAATGCAAATTAGATTTTAAACATGATTTGACTGACAGCTTGATTGGAAACAATGAGAATGTATTATTAGCTTTATTTTTCTTTGTTTTATTCACATGTGTTCAAGCATTTTATTCTCTGACACTTCATATGCAAACTTGTCTGTGAAAACTGTCAAAACTGTGAAAACTAGCAAAACTGTCTGTGAGCCATAATTGAAAAAAAATATGATATAAAACATTTTTACACCATAAACATTGAAATAGTTTGTTTTAATGTTTATTTAGATTATCATATATATGTTTAAATATTTATTTTTTTATATAATGGATTTTAGTTTAAGCCTGAAATAGTTTAAGGTCTGAAATAAGAGTAAAATAATACATTATTTATGATAAATGCTATACATGCATATACTTTATACACACAAAACTAGATAAAACTCATAGGTGCCAGTGTTGCATGGAGCTGCATAACATGCAAAGTCAAGGTTACTAATCTATCCGCCACTGCATATGAGAGCAACATTGTATTCTCTGGAAAATAGCTATAAATGAACATGTGTAAATTATTTGACTTTTATTAAAGATCATGGAAAGTTTTGTGGGAATCGGTTGGCAGTTGTCACAATGCACCTATTAATGCTCTGTATAACCTGACCTTTTCTCACAAGGTCATAGACTGGTATTCAGGAAAAGAAAACTGAGTAAATATAGAGTTAATGATCTAAAGAATGGCCAATATTCAGCGGCCTTCAGGTGGCAGGACACCCGAAAACTGATCAGTCCTGCATTCACACCAGGCTGAAGTATTTCTAGCATTTAAAGAATTTAATCTTAAGTACGTGACTCCTATTTCCGAATACTGTTTAGACATTTCTATCAATAATAATTGTCTATTAAATTACATTAAAAACAAAGAGACTAAAGCAAGAACTGTTGGTTCTATTTACAGGTTCTAATCAGGCGAATCTCTTTCTCTTGAAAGTGTAGCCTCTCTGAAAGTTACGCTTTACCGCAAATCTATTCTTGTAGTTAATGGATTATTATTATTGGTGATTGCAAATGCAACATCATATTTACTTTGGGCCATTCAGACAGAAAGTGTTCTTGCATTTAAAAGCGCACAGCACTGTGCACGCGCAATGGAATAGAAGGCGACATCATAAGTGCGGTAACTTACCGTTGTCATTTCAAAAGTAATCCACAAGATCGAGAATATTGCGTGCCCAGTGACAAATACATTTTGCCACAGTTAAAGTGAATTTGCCTCGACATTGACCAACAGAAAGCTACTTCTGTCTGAGCAGTGCTTCAGATTTCTACGCAATTGACATAATGGGCCTTTGTATTTTATTTTATTTTGTTGTTTATTTATTTTTGCCCATGAAATTTCACTAATCTGACCGCACGTTTACGAACGAGATGATGTTAAAGCAGAGAAGCACAACGCTGTCAGTCTAGTGTAAAAGCAAGCAAGAACGTTCCCATCTAAATTTGAATGTGATCAAATGTGTTTCCTCGGTTAAAAAAAAATGCACATGAACGCCCTCTCATGTCGAAACGTGAATGCGATAAGCTCGTAATCACGACCTCAGAAGTGGAAATTATCAAATTTCCTATAACAGGTGAAGGAAGCATAAACCCCATAGACATTTTGAGGGTTATCTGTGGCACAAACCATGAAAAAAGGGTAATGCGTGTTCAATCTGAATCAAGTCCAACAGATCTTTTCAAGCATTGTGTGATTAGTTCACTTCTTCATTTTGTGCTGCTTCATAAATGTATGTATTGCAAAAGATATCAAAGTCAAAGTCAAAGTTTATTTATAAAGCACTTTTTTTAAAACAACAAGTGTTTATCAAAGTGCTGTACATACAAAAAGACAAGAAAAGAAAACATGTTCATTAAAACAAACAGTCAGTACCACAGAAGAAAAAACACTTAAGACACAATAAAACAATAAAAGAAAGCAGCTCTCACATGACATTGAACGCCAGACTATAAAAATAAGTTTTTAGGCCAGATTTAAAGACCTCGAGTGATTGAGCCTGTCTGATGAAGAGAGGCAAACTGTTCCAGAGCTTCGGGGCTGCCCCTGCAAAGGCCCGGTCCCCCCTGCTCTTCAGTTTTACCCTTGGAACAGCTAAAAGCAACTGGTCAGCAGACCTTAATGCTCTTGACGGAGCATACTGATTAATCAAATCTGATAAATAACTTGGCACTGCACCATTAAGAGATTTAAAAACAAGCACCAAGATTTTAAAAAGAATCCTATAATGGACAGGTAGCCAGTGAAGAGACGCGAGAATGGGAGTGATGTGTTCCCGCTTTCGTGTGCCCGTCAATAAGCGAGCTGCTGCATTCTGGACCATTTGCAGTCTAGAGAGAGAGGCCTGACTAATACCTAAATAAAGGCTGTTACAATAGTCAAGGCGACTTGAAATGAAAATATGCACAACTCTTTGAATATGTTAGAAGATATGTTGACAATTTCACAGCTAACAAAAATATATTCCAAGACCATTTTGATAATGTTCAAGTTATGGAAATATTATTTCTGAATGTTCTCAGAATGTTTTCCCCCCTTATTTATACGAAGACTAGCAAAAACATTAAGGGAATGCTCCATTTTATAATTTCATAAACTTTTTGAATATTTTAAAACAAGTATTAACAAAAAAAAACATCATACGAATTTCAAACTAAAATGCTTCAGAAAAAACACATTCCATGAATGATGTAAAAATAATATTTTTGTGCCAACATTTTGAGAACGTTATTAATGTAAAGTCCACACTAGAGGCTTAGAGTATGTTCACATATTCATATTCATACATTTATAGAACAGTCGCAATGGAAGACTTGGGTCTAATTCACTGAATAGGTGTGAATTTCCATTTCCTTTTGCATTTACACTTTTGGTGTATAAGGTCCTTCATATGTGTCAAAAACAGAAACATACAAGCAAGACCTGCCCAAGTAAGAAAAAGTAAGGCAAAATTAATGTTACACATAACTTTCCATAAAAAGTAACCAAGTAATGCAATTAGTTACTTTTTTAAGGTGTTAAAAGTCAATTTAAGTCACCTTTATTTATATAGCACTTTTTACAATGCAGACTGCATCAAAGCAACTTTACACTGATGACTGGCAAATAATTTTAAGCTCCAGAATAAAATGGTGTCATTGCCCATCATAAGTAAATTCAGCATTGATTCATTCCTTTGTAAAAAAAAAAAAAAAAAATTTAAAGAAATATAGTCGTCTGGTTTTAGCCAGTTCTCTGTCAATCACAGCACATCTAGTTTATTGTCTATGATAATAATAAGTGCTTTTGAAGAAAGGGATCTAATATTCAGCAACCCAAGCTTTATTATTTGTTCATCAGTATTATATCTGTTTTTTATTTGTTGAACATCAATTAAACTTTTACCCTTAAATGTTTTTTTTTTTTTTGTATTTATGAATTTGGGGTACAGACACAGTCTCTATGTGATGATATCTAGGTAAAAGAGATTTATCTGACTTCTGTGATGTGAGACTAGCAGATGGTCGGTTTAGCCATGTTGTGCCATATTTCCCATATCTCTCAACAGGTCAAGTCTGCCCCAAAAACTCTTACAGTTGTCTATGAACCCTATATTATTCTTGTCTATGAATATATTGTTACATTATTCTGGTGTGTTCTAATCAGAATGGAAGAGCAGTCACTCAAAAAAATGATTTTTCGATGCTGTTCACTTTATTTAAACAACTTATTTTGATTCAACACCATTGAATTAGGTTTCTGGTTCAAACGTGATTGCTTCATGTTAAATTGACTTGAAACGATTCATTTTTGACTTAACTTGATGTTTTCATATTAAATAACATGTTTCAGTCAAGTAAACCCAACCAGGACTCAATCAAGCAGGACTTTCACTTCCCATCATGCTATGCAAAGCAGCTGAACTGGGAGAGTAAATGTTGAAATAAAATGTTATTTTAAGCAGTTTTTAGCAAGATGAGAAAATGGAGAGACTTTTTAATGTTTACTGCTGGGGTTACCATTGTGGTGAAGTGTTGAGCTTGTGGTTAGACTGAGGATGGCTACATAGAATTAAACTAAGTTGTATTCAATAAGTTATAATTGAGCTAATGCCAGTGATGAGAAATTATTTACTTGATAATTATTTGTCTGCTACATATTTTATGTTTAGCATGCAAGAAAGTGTTACATTGGCTGGTAGGTTTTATAACTACAAATAAAATTAATTAGTCTAACAGGTCTTTCCATTTTAGTAAAAGCACAGAAAACTCACGCAAGTCTGCGCAAGGGCTCCAGTCTGAAAAGCAACAGCACTGGCTGGATCAACAAGAGTGAATCATGTTCAGGAAACATTCACAGAATACGCCAAATGAAATTGGTGCGATTCATTAAATTACGATGAATTTTACTCATCAGTACAATTAACCTAGCTTAAGTTCAAATTAATCAGTTCAACTGTGTGGAAATAGGTGTCATAATTGAATTAAGTTAGACCAACAAGTTATTTTTTTTGAGTATGTTTTGCCCCACGACTATGCCGTCTGAGTCACACAGTTGCCCTGCTTCCTACTCTACAGCCGGAACCGAACAATGTTCAGAGTTCACTAATCTTGTCGCATCCAAAGCAGTATCTACAGTTGTGTTCAAAATTATTCAACCCCCACTGAAATTGATTGTTTTGGCCGGTTTGACATTGATTTTGATCATTCAGTCATCCTGCTTACAATTAAATCAAAGAGGCACGTGTAGGTCAGACAAATATAACATAACATTTATAATGAAATAACCACAAATGTCTTTTCTCTGCTCACATCATTATCAGTTTTATTCAACCCCCAAGTGACATTCAATCTTAATACTTAGTACAACATCCTTTTACAGTTATAACAGCTTTTAAACGTGAAGCATAGCTTGACACAAGTGTCTTGCAGCGAGCTACGGGTATCTTCGCCCATTCATCATGGGCAAAAGCCTCCAGTTCAGTCACATTCTTAGGCTTGCGCACTGCAACTGCTTTCTTTAAGTCCCACCAGAGGTTCTCAATCGGATTTAAGTCTGGTGACTGCGATGGCCATTTCAAAATGTTCCAGCCTTTAATCTGCAACCATGCTCTAGTGGACTTGGAGGTATGCTTGGGATCATTGTCCTGTTGAAAGGTCCAACGTCTCCCAAGCCTCAGGTTTGTGACGGACTGCATCACATTGTCCTCCAATATCTCCTGGTACTGAAGAGAATTCATGGTACCTTGCACACGCTGAAGCTTCCCAGTACCTGCAGAAGCAAAACAGCCCCAAAGCATGATTGACCCCTCGCCATGCTTCACAGTAGGCAAGGTGTTCTTTTCTTCATAGGCCTTGTTCTTCCTCCTCCAAACATAGCGTTGATCCATGGGCCCAAACAGTTCTAATTTTGTTTCATCAGTCCACAGAACACTATCCCAAAACTTCTGTGGTTTGTCCACATGACTTTTGGCATACTGCAGTCGACTCTTCTTATTCTTTGGAGACAGCAAGGGGGTGCGCCTGGGAGTTCTGGCATGGAGGCCTTCATTACGCAGGGTGCGCCGTATTGTCTGAGCAGAAACTTCAGTACCTACATCTGACAAATCTTTTCTCAGTTCCTCAGCAGTCACACGGGGACTTTTCTCCACTCTACGCTTCAGGTAGCGCACAGCAGTCGAAGTCAGCATCTTCTTTCTGCCACGACCAGGTAGCGTTTCAACAGTGCCCTTTGCCTTGAATTTGCGAATGATGCTTCCTATGGTGTCTCTTGGTATGTTTAACATCTTTGCAATCTTCTTATAGCCATTGCCCTTCCTGTGAAGAGTAATCACCTCTTCTCTTGTCTTCCTGGACCATTCTCTTGACTTCACCATGTTTGTAACCACACCAGTAAATGTCTAGAAGGAGCTGAGTATCACAGTCATTTTAAAGCTGCCTAATTGGTGCTTATTAGGCTTTATTGCTGCTCCCTGACATCCACAGGTGCTTTCAATACCTGATTGAAAACACTTCAATGGACCTCTGTTCTTCAGAGTGGTAGTCTTTAAGGGGTTGAATAATTGTGTCAATGAAGAATTCACAAAAGAAACATTTACTACTGTATTACAAAACCAATTGATGTCATTTTAGTTGCATATGCTTCTTTAAGAAGTCCTTGTAGGATTTCATTCTGAATTCAATTACAAATGTACTCTAAATTCTCTAAAACCATTTACAGCATTGGGGGGGTTGAATAATTTTGAACACAACTGTAAAACCCTTGTATTCTTACCATCCTCAGTTAAAGTTTGGATGCGTGTCTCTAATTCTGAAATTTTCCTTGCTTTTATTACATGTTCATCACTGACAGAGAAAGCTATACTAAACAAGTGACAGGGGAAGATGACATGACTCACCGTGTTTGTAGATTGATCTGACTCAGCACAGTTGTTTGATGAACACACAGAAAAGGAGCAAACGAGAGAAAAATACGGTAGTTTTTATTAATTTCGAGGAATGCTGAATGTTTTCGTGCAAGCGAGATGAGTAAATGCATGCTCACATTCAGTCTAGAACTACAATGACCATCATGTTTTCTCAGCGCACACAAAACCTCTGCACTTTATTTCTCTCAACATGGGACTCTCTCCTGTCAGTCAATAAATGTGAAAAAGTAACGTGCGTTACTTATTTGAAAAAGTAATGCGTTACTTTAATAGCTGGAAAAAGAGTAATCTTATTACAAAACTCAAGTTACTTGTAATGCGTAACCCCCAACACTGATAAAGATATGATCTGTATGTTTGTGTCGTAGGTTTCTTTGATTACATGATGCACACTCAAGAAGAGTATGGTTTTTAATTGAAGCTGGATAATGACCTCCCTGAGAGGAACCACCCAGACCCAAGAGACACGGGACAGTGACAAGGCTCATGGGCATCTCTCCATGGCCCATTACATAGATGAATTTGAAAGCGATATCACACAATCATCATAGTAAACATGGAATCTCCAAGAAAAGCTTCAGAAGTTCTAAATATTTGTGTGCAAACATTCCTCTCCTGGGCATTGCACAAGTGTAATTAGTGGACTATTTTCATCCAGAACGTAAATAAACATGTTCAGAATGGGCTATGAATCTACGGAAAGAGAAGATTACAATAGTCAGTCATGAATTACACATTGTTGGGCCAAGGAGTTTAATACTATGTATATACACAATTTACCATATATATATATATATATATATATATATATATATATATATATTTGTGTGTGTGTGTGTGTGTGTGTGGACCCTTAGTGGACAGTGGTGCTGTTACGTGCTCTGTGTGGGAGTTATGCAAATTTCTTTCAGATCAGCTAATTTTGAGCAGTGCTGGGAAAGCGTTTAGTTTCAACAATTTCAACAAGAGTCCTGAAAAATGTTAAACAAAAGTTATATGAATATATATATATATATATATATATATATATATATATATATATATATATATATATATATATATATAATGAATATTATAATTAATGAATAATATTAATATATTGCCTCATTGGGGTGCTTCCAAAAGATGTAGATAAAATAAACGTGTCTGTTTCCCATACTCTCATGAAGTTCTACAGTGGCCTGTTTAGAATAGTGGATATTATAACTTCCTGTTTGGACTGAGTGGGCGGAATAGCAGTCGTTATTTTTGTGATGGAGCGAAGCGACGCGATTATTGAAGCGTTCGCAACGCCCGTCTGTTCAGCCGAGTGAAGTAGAGGCGGAACATTAACACTGTTCACCGTAACAGTAACGTTTAACTTTGGTGACAGCAGTCAGCTCCACCTTAAGCAAGAGCTCACTCCTCACATCAGCGCTCGGTGCGGTTTGAGAAGGTCGTGACAGTTTGAAGAGTTCCATCATTCAGGAAAGTCGCGGGGAAACATATCTGAACATATCTGATATGAAGATCGCTGCTCAGGAGTGCTACGATTCATGAATTAAAGATGGGATGTCTTTCTGTCAAAACTTTATGTAAAGGCATAGCGATTCTGTTCTTTATCAATCTTCAGGTAAGACATCCTCTTTATTTTGCAAAAGTTTCTATTGGTTAGTTGGTTGAGACAAAAAACAAAGAGATAAGTTCATGTAAATCACTTGTTGCTGTTAACTGATGTTGTGCTCAGGTTGTTGTCATTTTAGGTCAATATTTTTTTTGCCACATAGCCTATCCAGTATTATTGTGTTCCATTTACTGGTTAATATGGTAATATATACGTCTGTACTTAATACAGACTAAAAATAGTAATATAATTGCATTTCATACTTTATGTAATGCAACTATATATATATTTTTGTCTGTATCAGAGCAAGTGACATTTATTTTAATGAAAATTTGCACAAGTACACTTTTCAAGCGAACAATTTCACAAAAAGGAAGTTTGTTTGGTATGTGATAAACAAAATAGATACTTTAGTATTGAAAAAATATTATAAAGAAAGAAAAAATAAATAAGCTTTCATTTTGTTTTATGCTCAAGAGGAGCTGTTTTAAGGCAATTCGAATAAATGTTCAATATTTTGGATGCTATATCCATTGCAAAAAATAATTTTATTCAAGTGTGCTATTAGTGTCTTTTAAACTAAAAATAAGAAATATGTACTTTCAGTCTACTTTTTATATACTTCTCAGAAATATACTTAAATATTTCTGTCTCAGAAATATACTACAGAAAAGTCAGTATTGAGCCTATACTTGTTCTTAGTCGTTTGATTGAGATTTACTTAAAAGTATAATTAAGTTTTCTAAGTTTACTTGGCTTGTAGTTGTGTCTAATCTTTCGATTTAGTAGCCTATTTGATCAGAATTTTTTTTAATATACATAGTTTTACATACAGTCTTATAAACGTACGTTTTTTGAAAGTATTGATTTATAAAGAAAACAGATATGTTCCTAATGCTTAGTTGTCTGAATTTTTGTGTAGGCTACATAGGAATTTACTTCAAACTTTACTCTTTCCCCGCCATTGACTGAATTTTCTAGCTATCCATGTTTTCACTGTTACGCATCTTCTGAAAGAGCACCGAATCTCTGGATCAATACACAGGAGAAGAAGAAGTTGAAACAAATGATGCAAATGAAAAATAACACAATCAAACATTAAACAGCATGTAAATCACAAGTGCCTGACGTCACTGAATGAAATGGTTAACCCATAAAGAGGAAACGACTGTGAAGTTTTGGGGGTGTTGATGAACTCGAACTACACAATTTGTGTTTGAAAATCTGCATCATCGTTCTGAATCTGATCCAGGCGTAGTCTTTGACAAAAATGCTCAACTTTTTGCTTAAAATGTTGTCTTTCTTCATGAAACTTCCTTTCGTTCTTTATTTACACTCACATTCAAGTGTTGATAAAAACGGATTCATGAAGTTATGGTAAAATGTTTATTAAATTAAAGTACTTTTAAAGGTATATTTCAAGTATAAAAAATTAATACCTAAATTGGAACATCTATTATGTTCCATTTTAGGTATTATTTTTTATACTTGAAATATACCTTTAAATGTTAATTAATATAATATAATATAAACATTTATATACTGAAAGTGCAAAAATAATATATAATTAGTTAACTATTAGTATGATGTTATGCTCACTTAAAGAAAACTTCCAAGCATACTTGAAGTATAAAACTACCAAAGTAGTTTACTGAAAGTACACTTCAAAGTGTACTTTCTTTAACTAAAACAATGTACTACTAGTATACTTATAAGCTCACCTGTAGTACAGATGCAGTACAAATGAGAAACATAGTTGTGAACTTAAAGTTTACTACTTTTACACTTATAATACACTTAAGCATATACTTTTATATACTAAAAGTGGGCCAATTTAGTCCCAAGAAGTATTGAAACAGTACACTTACAAGTTTACTACTAGTACACATTGATATTAGTGTACTTACTACATAAAGTATACTTAAAAATATACTTGAACATTACTTAAGTACATAAAATGAACTTGAAGTATACTTCTTTTTTGTAAGGGATTGCCAAAATATAATTCATTTATCTATATAAATAACGGAAATAGTGTTCAAAATGAACAGTATATGGACACTTTTCAGTTGTTAGTGTGATAATTTCCGTAGTTGATTTGATGAACTTCATCTTATTCAAGGACATCTGTGTGAATTGGAATAGACTTTATACATTCATGAAAATAAAGGTTTATTAAAAGCATCTCATTTGTTTGAGATGTTGCGTGCATTTATATTTTGGTATATAATCAAATGAGATATTTACATATTTTTAAGCGTACTTTAAGTGTCCAAATACTGTACATTCTGGATTCACTGTTCAATGAAATAAAGATGCTGACAAATCCATTTGCTGATCAAGAAGGCGCACTATCTTTTCAAATCTAATTCAACCCCCCAGGGTTCTAGATCAGCTAAGAAGACCCTGTTAAACATTCAAATGTTGAGCTCTGATCTCATTCATCTGGGATTACATGTCCAGGTACACTTGCACATAGTTTTTCAGCTAGTTTTGCTGGAAGCTTCTTGGAGACGTTGCCCCAGTTCTTCCGGATTTAGTCTGTCTCAGTTTTTTTCTGTTTCTTCATGTAATCCCAGACGGACTTGATGAGGTTGAGACCAGATCTCTGTGTGGAGCATATCAGCCATGTGCATTCAAAAATCTAACTGGATTATTACAATCAATGGCAAAAAGGATGTTTGGAAAAGTAAACTGATATTTCCTACTGACACACTACAGCAAAATATATAAATAACTGGCTTAAAACCATATATATATATATATATATATATATATATATATATATATATGTGTGTGTGTGTGTGTGTGTGTGTGTTTCACAAAAAAGAAGTTTCTTTGGTAAATGTGTGATAAAACAATAGACAATATATGTTGATCTAAAAGAAAGATAGACTCAAAGAAAGAAATAAGCTTGTATTTTGTTTTATGCTCAAAGAGTTGCTGTTTTAGCACAATTCGAATAAATGTTCAATATTTTGGATGCTATATTGTAGGGGTGGCATGGTACGTGAAAAACCGTTCGAACCGTTCGGTTCGCTTGTCTCGGTTCGGTTCGTGTGTGCGTCGTACGGTTCGACGGTTCGATGCATGCGCAATGTAGCCCCGTATTCAGACAGTTTCGCCTCAGACAGTTTCGCGCGAACATACATGTAGACAGTAAAAGTGGAGTAAGGGGCTGTTCACATATCTGGTCGTTTACACGCGCATATTCATTATTTCCTATGTAGGCGCGCGGCAAGCGCGTTCAAAATGGAAGCAACGCGGCCGCGCTTTCCACGCTTTTTTAGGCGCGATAAGTGAACGGCCCCTAATGAAGGCTACCTGGAGTTGGCGGATGCGCCCGTGTCGTTCAAATCCGGTGTGGGAACATTTTAATAAAAAATAATACAGAACTGCGACTGTGTGCAAGCATTGTGCAAAATGCATTCAATATGCTAATGGAAACACTTCTAATATGACAGTTCATTTGAGAAGACATCACGCCAATGTGTCGATAAGCACAAACAGGAGAGAGCCGGTTAGGAAACAACTTCTGCTGTCCGCAGCATTTAAGCAACCTCTCAGTGATAACTAAAGCTTTGGGGATGTTTATGTTATTACATTATATTATATATTTATCTTTAAAGTATTTTGACTTGTTTAAAAGACAGAGCTTTAAGAGTTCCTCTCTTTGTCTTTTAAAATATTTTTTTTGGTAAAAGCTACAATGAAGTTGGTAATTTCAATCTTTGTGTGCTAAAAAGGCACAAGTTCCTGTAGAGATAACAATACACACGCTCTTTTTTATGCCAAACAAACGAAAAGCATGTCATCATCAATGTCTTCTCTATTGCTGTATCAAAATCTCACCCAGCTTTTACTCAGAGATGGTCCCAATAATGTGCTTAAAGTCAAGTCAAATTCAGTTAGTGCATGATTACATTACAAAAATGTTAATACTGTATTCTAAATTGTGGATAATTAAGCTAATAAGCTATATATCATATGCTGAAGGAAATTTCTGGAGTGTTAAAGATTAAAAGAAAAAATAACAACTAGAACCGTACAGAACCGAAAACCGTGACCCTAAAATCGTGATACGAACCGAACCGTGGGTTTTGTGAACCGTGCCACCCCTACTATATTGCCAAAATATGATTCATTTATCTATCATTTGTTTGGTTAAATAGAGTACTGCCCCCAAAGAGAGAATTAAAAATGTAGTTTCATTGCGTTTCATAAACTAAATGTATTACAAAGCACTTTTCAGTCTTTTAAAAATGTCACAAAAAGAAGTTATAACAAATAACGGAAATAATGCTCAAAATGAAGACAGAAAAGTATATACATACATATATATATATATATATATATATATATATATATATATACACACAGTTATGTGTAGGAGGATGTAAAGAGGTAGGACATTTTAAATAAATGTAAATATATAAAATACATATATAATTAATATATCTACATTTATTTGAGAATGAAAATTGTCATAATTTTCTCCATGTGTTCTGTTCACTTCACTCTGTTATTATTGAATGGGGACCGAAACTTTCAAGACCAAAACTATTAATGTACTCCGAATGGTTCAAGAACAGCATGTAATTTACTTTGGCTATGCCTTTCTTAGGCATTTTAGGCAAAATTGACCAGATTGCTAAGGGGTTAAACAAACTCAAAATAACACAGAAAACTCTGGACTTAAAAACAGCACAACTAAAATATCTGATGAGAGCAGACATTGAACTGAACAAAACACAGGGTTAAAGGTGCTGTATGTAATTTTTTTTTTGACTGTACTAAAGCGAAAAAAATACTACAATATGTTTACAGATATTTAGGAAGATGTGATAGTCTGTTTTGTTCTGGTCTCTGTGACCCCGCCCACTGCCAATTTACCCAATGGTATTTCGACAGCCCGGGTTGCCAGTTGGTGAAAAACAGCATATTGTAGCCATGGAACCTGCAAACGAACTGGGTCAGAGATCACAGATTCTCCCCAAACTAAAACACACCAATCCGACGTCAAAGAACTAGCGGTAATGAAACCTGACGGTGTTGTTGCCTCACATTGGGGAAAAAATATGTGCTTGAACTCACCGAAAGAACTTTAGCCGACTGTCAACTAGCACGCGTTATCTGCGCTCACATTTAAAGGAGATAACTGTCTATTTAAGCAGATATATTTGACTATATTCGTCATATAAAAAGGCAAAGCGAAAATAAGACTGCATGTATACAAACCATAAACAAAGCTGAGCTTGCTTACCGTTTTAAATATCAATCATGCTGATCACGTTTTTTATTCCACTCCACTCATGTTATTATGAAAAGTGCATTCGAGCACTCAGGTAAGATGACGTAAAATTAGAACAACCTTCTGTCTGTACCGTCATAACTTGCTTTCATAACTTTTGCTTATATTCTCATTTGCTATACTGAACAGCCAATCAGAGTTCTCTCTCTCACCGACGGCCCAACGCCATGTCGAACCGGCCAAAAAAAGCTGACGAGGACCAACTTCAGCCGACCGAATCGAACACACTGACAAAACTTAAGCGGCCGATGCACAAAAACCTGAATGCTGACCGTCGGCTTTCTATTGACAATTGTGCTTGTTCCTTCCAGTTGTGTGTCCTCAATCTGGCAACCCGCGTGAGCTTCAAGTCTGAGGTGTAGGAGGTGGGAGAAACAACTCTCTCCAATATTTTGAATTTGCACTGCAGTACTCTTTTCAACCACTAGCTGTCAATATTATATACTGCTCCTTTGAATAACTAAACAAACTAATCAATGAAACGAACAACAGGTGCAACTGATAATCAAATAAATGAAAAACCATAGAAACAAACAGAAAACTAGGAACCAGTACTAAAAACCCACCCAAAACAGACATAACACAGATTACCAGTAAGAGTCTCATATGACGTGCACTATTTTAAGCTTTAAGGTTTTAAGCTTTGTTTGATGAAGGGACTGAAATTTGCAGTTTGAGTTAAGAAAAACTGAATCAGTTCAATTCATGAATGAATTGATCAATTTGTTAAATTTTCAAATTCTTACCACTTGACAGGGTAAGTAAATAACAGAATTTTTCAATTAACTATTGCTTTGCTAAAAAGAAGAATACTTACAGATAGTATTAATGAAATAAAGGCCACTTAAATGTACTTTCATAACTGTTTCTTAACAAACTTAAGTACAGTTTTAAAAAGTTCAAATTAAATGTTAAATGAAATTTTAGTACTTTAAAGTTCATTTTAAATCACACTTACTTTGATGTGTTCACAAACATAAAGCACATGTAAAGTACCTGATTATAATTTTAACTGTAAATGTGTTATTTGATAATACACTTAAAGTTAATATATTTTAAATGTACTACATTGCAACTCCATCATTACAAATGTGGAATTACAAAAATATGTAAATACATGACATGCACTTTTCAATGTAAAGTATATTTTAGTTTACCATAAATGTATTTATGGTATGCATTTAATATAAATATAAGCTAAAATATATTTTCATATAATCGTATATATCACACACAATCAAGAGTTCAAAAACACTACATGCAGTTTGCACTCATACCATATATTATTTTCGTAATAAGTACGATTTAAAAAAAAAAAAAAAAAATATGCTCAAATTTTTGCACAAGGATTCCTGAAGATGTTCTTATATCTTAGGCCAATATCTGTTGAGAAATGATTTTGCCAGATCTATATGGAAAGCAGATGGAATTACTTTGAACAAATGCAAATTGATTGTTGTTTTTAGAGGCACAGATCGTGAGAGCCGATGTGAGAATTTTGAATTACCATGTAAACTCACTCGACAATTTTCCATGTTTTTTTTCCAAATTACAATTGTAGGCCTTTAAATGTTTGTTATGACTTGTTGGAACATAATTCAGGCTCTGAGCTAATATCAGCAAATAATTTACCGGTTACTGGACATGTTTTGAACGGTTTAGAACCACATTGTCTCTGGAGATTCAAAAATAACATCTCGAAAAGAACAGCGAAAGTAGCAGTAGTTGTGTTCCTATCAAAGCTTCAATGAGAACCTGAGACTCAGGCCAGACGGTCTGGGGGTCACGGGGGTGGAAAGCCCAACCTCAAGAAGTTTACATCATTCTTTTCCTGTTATTCTCACCACTCAATCGCTTCGGCCATCCCGTTCTCCCAGCCCACAGGAAGTTGTACTGCTTTTTGGCCGGCCGTTCTGGCCAATGAGTTTAGCACAACAATAGTATCCTAGAAGGCCAGGAACATAATTACCAAACACACCAAAAGCTTTCGAGTGTGCCTGATGTTTTAGCCCTCACTAGAAGAATGACACTATTATGCCAACGAATGGCACTATTAACTCCCAATTCTCTCTCATTTGTTTGGTTCAATGCAGAGGTGTTTTTTCAGATCAAAAGTGAATAATGACTTAAATGTTCACGTGTTTCTCACATAAAGCGATAACCTGATATTTTTGATGCTCAAAAATAAGCTGAAGATTATTCAGTACAAATCAAGCTTTCTTTATTTCCATCTGTTTCAATAGTAAAGCCACAAGACATAAATAACATGTTTAATATAATATAATTAAATATGTTATAATAATAAAAATATATAATATAATATTATTAATAATATACTTATAATAAAATAAATTGTTAATAAATATAATATAAAATATAATAAATATAATATAAAATATAATAAATCTAATGATAATAATAATATAAATATATAATATAAATAATATAAAATATATAGTTAATATGTGATAAAAAAATTATACCTTTTGTAAATGCAATATTCAACTTCGAATGTTGTCATGACAACATAGCGACTAAAACCGTAAAATGACCATAAAAATATGAGATATAAAGACAACCACTTGATGTCTCAAATAATATATTTAAACAGAAAAATGAATATAGTGTTTGTATAAAATATGATTTGCATTTTAAATTGACTTTAAAGTGCCTCACCGTAACCTTCATTTTGTTTTTGTAAAGGTGGGATGAGTCGAAATACAATTTTGTGGTAATCGACATTAAGCCACTGAACAGAATATTCCTAGTAAACCACAGGATACATTGTCAAAACGATCCTGGTTTCTGCGAAAACAATTAAACACGCTGTATTCTGCTGCCTGGCCAGTAGTTGGCGATGCCTGATAATAGATAGATGCGCATGTGCATGATGTCACCGATTTCACAAATTTACATTTTTGTAGTTTACACCGAACGATAACGGTATCATTTTCAAAAACATGCACTTTGAAACCCGTTTTCAAAAGTCTGCACTTCAGGCCTCCAAAACAGATACAATTTTTTCCATTTTTAGTTGACAACATTAACTGACCCCTCAGTCACCATGGGGACGAACTAACTGGAAAAGAACAACCCGTGTGATTCTCCTTATCTTTCTATTGGAGGAAATAAAGTCATATGGGTTTTGAAACAGCATCATGACTGTCATTTTGAATGCATTATGTTTGTTTCATGGCATGGCATAGCATTTTTTTCACCTTCCTGTTATGCGTTTTCTCGGTAACAATTTGCATCTCTAATGTTGCCAGCTTCCCTTTGCTTCTCACGAAATAATTTTAATATGGCGCAGTTATGTTTTGTATTTGGTCTGATAAGAAAGACGTGCACTATTTTGCATGGTTAATTTATGAAAACTTTATAAACTCTGGCATGTATGCTTGTGGTTATAAATGAGCTTTCATGGAACAGATACTGTAATTGTTTCTATGTGTGTCTTTCAGATCAATATACATACTATAAAGCTTATCATATTCCAGTATACTGTACATAGACTCCTGATAAACCAGACTGTATCCATGTATTTAGCTTTTTTTAAACTTTTCATTTGTTTTCATTATTTTTAGTGGTTTAAATTAACGTAGGTGTTGTAACAGAGTTATATATATATATATATATATATATATATATATATATACTGTATATACAGTAGGGAAGTAAGACCAGTCATGAGGAACTATAGTAAAAATAATATAAGGAAGTTTTTTTCTCTATAATTTACATACAGGTTATGAAGTGTACATAAAATAAATCTATTAACTAATGAAACTAAACTTAACTTTCGGTTTTGCCTGATTTAAAAGCTTTACTTGTAGTTAAAGATACAGAAAATATTCACAAATGTTTCAAATTTGTATTGTGTAATCAATTGTAGCTGTAAGGTGGGTGACATATTAGTGTGTGTGTGTGTATATATATATATATATATATACACACACACACACACACACACTATACACTTTGCTGATAACATTTTATTTGCGTACTCTCTCTCTCTCTCTCTCTCTCTCTCTCTCTCTATATATATATCTAAATGAGAGGAAAAAGAGACAAAAAAGAATATGGCTAAACTAAAGTATCTCAGACTCAATGTATCTTCTTTCCGGCAAACAGTTTTATATGACATTGGGGTTAGTTTATAACACAACACATGTTGTGAGCTTGTTAGGAGAGGGACCGATAATTGATTGTAAATTAGATTACATTACACATTTTGACATACAGTTTATTTACAGTTTTGAAAAAAAGTTAAGTTTTGAGAAAGAGACAGAAATATACAATAGGAATTGCATTTTGAAATTTGAGGAGTGAAGTCACCTCCCTGTGGAGAGACAATGGGGCATGATGGGAAATTTGGGCTTTGGGTGCAGCTCTTCCTGACTCATAAGTGCCAGAAGCCCTGCTGAGAATATATGAAAAGAATAGCCTTTATGTATATTTGACTCTTCTTTCATGTGAATCATAATTTTAAAGTAACTTGATGGCAATAGCTTATCATGGTTTTATATTTAACAGTATAGTAAATATTTAATTCATATAACAGGTAGTGTGAGTTTTTGGATGTTTTCCCCCTTTCGAGTTTCCATCAGTTTTTTAACAGGCTCTTTGTTTCTGACAAGGAAGTTGGTGATGTCATTAGGCTACTCATTTGATGTTTCACTTTGGGTATTTGGAGCTGAGTGTGTCAGTGTTTCTATTCTAAAGCTGAGAGGGAAGAAGTTCATTTCCATCTATGTTTTTTATGTAATGATTTCATTGTATATTATACTTCCCCTGAGTGTCCTTTTGTCATGTGGAACAATTTACTTTACCGTATCTCACTACTCCCAACTGATTAAAAAAAAAATGTAAGCATTCACAACATCCAATTTACTAACAACTAATGCCAGATATAACTAAGACAGCGTTTATTCTGTTATAACAACACATTTGGCATTTTCTTGCTTTAATGAGCTGTTTAAAGAGTCAATGTCATTACCAGAAAGGGCAATGTCTCCATCTAGTGGTGAGAGAGTTTATTTAATCCCATTCTAGGTATCAAAACACGACAATGTTTTGCATTAAGGAATTAACAAGGACAATTAAATTCGTGTTTTGGCACGGAGATTTAGTAGTACTACACACAGTATTACACGAAGTAATCATGCGATGTCTTGATAAATCCTTTATAAATTATTATTACAGCTGCAGGCTCATTCCTCACAAAACAAGTGTCTGGTGTTTTGTCACCTAACAATATTATTGTTTTATATTGTTAATATATACTTCATATAAATGTGTACTGGAACGAAAAGCCGCAGTATTGCAAAACGCCGGTGTTTCTTTTCTCAACGCTGATGAAGATTGACCAATCACTAGTCATAATGGGCCAATCAGAGTCCCTGTGTGGTACACGTCATATTTCTAAGGGTGTGTGTGAAAGTGGCGCGGATTTTACAGATGAAACCTGACGTAGATTTTTATGTGTTCTACTTGCCTAGTTTTTAATGTGTTTATATTGTTAAATTTAGTACGTTAAATTAGTTAATAACATTGTGTTTAAGTTGATGGAATAGAGGAGTAAAATGATCGCCCAAAATGGTGGTGTAAATAAAAATGTTTGTCTGTCTTTGATCACAGAAGTCTGGACTTAAGTCAAAATCAAGTCTGAAATCTACTGTTAATGTGTCAGTCAAGATTTAAGTCACCTTTGTGTCCTCTCAGACTTCAGTTTTTATCTCTATTAATAATAAACTTTACTTTTCTCCTCAGTGGTTGAATGCAAAGAGCGAGACTACAGGTGAGTAATCACATCCTTATCAAAACAACAGTTCCCACCAGTTATGTTTATAAATGTAATATAAGTTATTATATTATATTATATTATATTATTAGCCTACTATATTATATTCAGGGATTGACATACATCATTTTTACTGGCCACAATCGAAGCCATGAGGAAAACTGCCATTTATAATTTTTAAATATTATCTCATAATTTGGCAGCAGATATATTAGCAATAAGGGTAAAATCTTAACGTGGAAGGGACAGCTGAGACCCGTCACTGTGAGTGGCAATTGCCACCTGACCTGTCACCATTAAAGCCGCCTGCCGCTGGACCTGACACCGCGGGTGGCACCTGCCCTGCCACTGACCTGTCACCGACTCACCACTATATTCACTTTTCTGGTGATCTGTTACTGTTAAATGTGCCATCCTCGTGCTGCCTGGTGATCCGTTGCCGTCATAGCCACCTATATTCGTTTACCTGACAATCTGTTACCGTTAAATGTGTCAGTTTGTTCAAATCACGGATTCAGACATTACCAAAACACTGCCATTGCTCGGTGAAACAACTATTCTGCTTTGGCTTAGCTTGGAACAATTTTCGTTGGCAGACTATATTCACAATATTGTGTTTAAAACCTACTCAAAATTAATGTTGTTTATTGTTGTATAATCAATATCATATTTGAAATAGCATTGAGGTAGGCTTAATTGTGCAGGTTTTCTCTCTTTATTAAAGTCCAAACTGTTAGAAAACAACACAAAAAGACAACATTAAACATTTTAAGTAAGTTAAACATTTTATACTTAGCTTGAACCTTTCTTTGTATGTAAACCGACTAGGGGTGTGACGAGATCTCGTACCACGAGATCTCGCGAGACTAAAACGTGACGAGATTTCTCGTCTAGGTGAAAAGTTGTCTCGTCGTGCTATCAGTGTGAGGGTGAAATTATTATTGAAGACGTTTGTGTGGAAACATTTTGGTTTTCCAGTAGAAATAATAAACGGCGAAAGAATAACATACAAGACACAAACAATGTGTAAACATTGTTAGAAAACTATGCCGTACACCTCGGCCAAGGTTTTACAGACTCTTAGGGGCCATTCACATATCGCGCGCATTTTCATTTGCGCAAAATGGAAGCGACGCGCTCGTTTTTTCCTGGCGCGCCTGTGCCGCGGCGAGATGAAAACATCCCGAACGCCCCGAGCTCCCGAACGCTTGCAAAAGAAGGAGGACATAATATACAACAAATATCTTTGTCTTTGTCCTTTTAACATTTAAAGGGATAGTTCACCCAAAAAATGAATATTATGTCACCGTCAAGCCATGCTAGGTGTATATGGCTATCTTCTTTCAGACGAACACAATCGGTGATATATTTAAAAATATCCTTAGTCCTCCAAGGTTTATAATGGTTGTGAATGGGGGGCCACTTTTAAAAATACATCCATCCATAATCAAAGTAATCCATATGGCTTCAGAAGGTTAATAAAGGCCTTTTGAAGTGAAGGAATGCTTTTTTGTAAGAAAAATATCGATATTAACTTTTTGAAGCTTCTGGCAGACGACCATATGCATACAGCGGAAGTCGATTTGCGGCAAATGAGTAACCAGTGACGCGATAGCCCAAAATCTATCAATGTGTCCCGGCCATTGCAGCCCACTGGTGAAATCCAACCACATTTGGCAGTTGTTAATGTCAAGCCCAGATTATATATACAGTTATAGTCATTTGTAAAAGTTATTATACTTGCAATAATACATTGATTGTAATACAAAACTTAATTGTATGAGCATATGCCCTTGTTAGCTTGTAAAAACTATTTAGTAAATATTTGTGTTTTTATTTCTGTATACTTCCATGTCACAGCCTTCCCTGTAACTATAAACATTTCTTTAACTAAAACATCTCCTCAAAAATTATGACATTTCAGGTGGTGAGTTGTATTATTTATACAACTTCTGTTAACTTCTATTAACAGTTCTTACAATACAGAATTTCATTGCATGCAAAAATGTCCTTTTAAGCATGTCAATCAATACTACTTCAATTATGTTTTTCTTCATAAATCTAAATATTTTAGAATCCCCTGCCACTACAAGCGCTTCTACAACTGAGTCTCAAACATCTACTCTTTCAAGTGAGTATCGACATTAAGCCTTTCATGTGCTTGTCCTTTGAACAAGTATATCAGTCAAAAATATTGCTTGTCCAGGATAAAATTTTAGTGGTGTGTATATAATATATTCTATTTAACATTCTCATTAGTGTTCCATCAGCTTTGACTTATTTAAATCTGCATATTTGCCCCAAGGTCATTTTTTTACATTTATAAAGGGTATTTCCCCCCCCGATCGTATTAAATGTATGCTTCATCTTTCATTTCATATTGTTAAATTTGATCAATAATTCTAATTACAATAATAAGACACTGTAGGACTGGTACCAGTCAAATTAAATCATTTACACTTAAACAATTCTTTGAGATATGTTTTTGAATTTCCAAATAAGAAACGTGGGTGAAACTAAACCGCCAGTAGGTAGCGGCAATTGACCTTCTTAATGAGTCATTTATTCAAACGATTCGTTCAAACAGCTGATTCAGTCAAAAACGAGGCAGTTGTTTTCAAATGGTTCATTGAATCTTTGACTCAACCGATTCATTTAAAACGCTGAATCGTTCATTAACGAAAGACAGCTGAGTGCTGCTGTGAGATGCACTATAGTTCTGCTTTGATTTTTTAAAAACTATTTTCGTTGCTGAAACAGAACAAAAACAGTGAATATTGCATCTAAAATGTAAGTGTAAAATGTATTTGCTATTGTGATGTTTTTCAGTAAAACAGCACTCTTGGTTGTGTGATGTTGCTCAACTGTATCATGTTATAAATATAAAAACTCTACATTTTGAATATTTACCGCCATATGTTAACTGAGTTTATATTATTATTTAATAAATGTTTGTGTTTTTGTTTCTTTAAATCCATATATCACAGTCTTCCCTGAAACTACAAGCGATTCTTCAACTCAAACACCTATCACAAGTGAGTATTCATTTTATTGTTAATATGGTGTTATGATAATAATTGTCAAACATCAGTACTTAACAAATATATTGATTAGAGATAGTCAATAATGACATTTCAGTTGGAAAAATTAACTTGTATTAACTTAACTTCTGTGAACTTTTATTAACAGTCCTTGCAATGCAGAATTTCATTGCATGCAAAAATTTCCTTTAAAGCATGTCAAAGAATATTACTTAAATTGTTTTTCTTCATAAATCTAAATATTTTAGCACCCCCTGCCTCTACAAGCACTTCTGCAACTGAGTCTCAAACCTCAACTCATTCAAGTGAGTATTTTCAGGGCTTGACATTAAGCCTTGTCATTTACGTGTCCTTTGAACAAGTAAATCTGTCATATACATTTATATGCAAAAAGTGTGCTTGTCTGGAATTAAATAGGATTTTTTTTCATGGTGTAAATAGTTTATTCTGAAGCAACATTCTCATCAGTGTTCTATCAGCGTTGACATATTTAAATCTGCATAATTGTGATATTTGCCCTGAGGGCATTTTTTCCCTAATCACATTAAATGTATGCTTCATCTTTCATTTCAAATTCTTAAATTTTAACAATAAATTCAATTAGAAAAATATTACAATAATAATACACTATGGGGCTTTTACCAATCAAATTAAATCATTTACACTGAAAAATTACAGCTGCATTAAATAATTTTTTGAGATAATTTTTTAATATACAAATAAGAAACGCTGCTGAAACTAAAACACCAGTAGGTAGCCGCAAGTGACCATATTAATGAGTCATTATTCAGATGATTCGTTCAAATAGCTGATTCATTTGTTTACTAATGGGTCATTGAATCGTTGACTCAACCAATTTGTTTCAAATGCTAAAACATTCGAGATGCGCTATGGTTCTTTTTTTTTTTTAAACTATTTTCGTTGTTAAAATAGAACAAAAAGAGTCAATATTGCATCTTAAATTCAAGAGACTTAATATTAACTACTTTTTAATACAGATTTATTGACCTGTAGTTTGAAATCAGTGTCACATTTTCAATTGTGATGTTTTTCAGGAAAACAGTACTCTTGTTGTGTGATGTTGCTCAACTGTATCATATGTTATAAATATAAACACTCTACATTTTTAATATTTATCGCAATATGTTAACTGAGTTTATACTACTACTGTATTTAGTAAATGTTTGTGTTTTTATTTCTTTATATGTCCATATATCACAGCCTTGCCTGTAACTACAAGCGATTCTTCAACTCAAACATCTCCTCAAACGCCTGTCACAAGTGAGTATTGTTCATGGACAACTGTGTAAACACTTACAGCTTTATTTCATTAATTTTTATTGCTAATATGGTATTATGTTAGTAATTGTCAAACATTAGTACTTAACAAATAAGATGATTAGAGATAGTCAATTTAGACATTTCAGTTGGAAAAAATGCATTATTTGCATTTGTATTAACTTAACTTCTGTTAACTTCTATTAATAGTCCTTCCAATGCAGAATTTCATTGCATGCAAAAATTTCCTTTTAAGCATGTCAAAGAATATTACTTAAATTATATTTTTCTTCATAAATCTAAACATTTTAGCACCCCCTGCCTCTACAAGCACTTCTACAACTGAATCTCAAACCTCAACTCATTCAAGTGAGTATTTTCAGGGTTTGACATTAAGCCTTGTTATGTGCTTGTCCTTTGTAAAAGTAATTCAGCCATTCAGTTGACTGTGTAAAAAAGTTGCTTGTCCAGAAAAATAGGATATTTTGTGGTGTAAACAATTTATTCTGAAGCACCAATCTCAACAGTTTTCTGTCAGCTCCGACATACTTAAATCTGCATATTTGACATATTTACCCCAAGGGCATTTTTTTTTACCTTTATAAAGGGCATTCCCCCCCCTAATCTTATTAAATGTGTGCTTCATCTTTCATTACAAATTCAATTACAATAATATGACAGTATAGGGCTGTTATCAATCAAATTTAATCATTTACACTGAAAAATTACTGCATTAAATGTTTTGAGATTTTTTTTGATTATACAAATAAGATGGTGAAACCAAAACACCAGTAGGTGGCAAGTGACCGCATTAATGAGTCATTTATTCATACGTTCAAACAGCTGATTCATTCAAGAATGAGGCAGTTGTTTACAAATGGGTCTGTAATGAAGGGCAAGTCAGCGACATGAGATCCAATTGCAGGCTTTATTAGAAAACAGAATGGTCGTAACAGGCAGGGTAAAACAGTGGCAAACAGGAATATCGGAGGTAAGCAGGTTCGTGGTCAGTAAAAAGGCGAGGGGGCGGTATAGCCAGCAGGCAAACAACAGTCCAATAATCCAAAGCAGTGAGTCAAACAGGGTAGTCAGCAAACAATCAAAACCTGGGACAGACAGGCAGGAAACAGAACCAGGAAAACAAGACATGGGAAATAACGCTCAGAACTGACAGGGAACCCAATCAAGACTCCGCGGTTAGTTTAGTGTGAGAATGGTGCTTATATGTGGTGTGGGTGTTGAGGTGCAACTGATGAGGTAATCAGTGACTGGGTACGGGGCCTATGGGAAATGGAATCAGGGTCATTGAATCTGACTCAACCAATTCATTTAAAACGCTGAGTCTTGCTGTGAGATACACTATGATTCTGCTTTGATTTTTTAAAAACTATTTTCACTGCTGAAATAAAACCAAAAACAGTCAATATTGCAGTTAATAAGTGACAATGTTCCAGACTGCGACCAAATTGTTCCCATATGCGAACATTATTTGAGAATGTACGAGTTAAAATTTTATGTCGTTGCAAGTTATGTTTGTGCAAGTGCATGAATGTTGTTATTCGCACATACGTAACAGAACGAGGTATCAGCAGCTGCTGCCGTCCTTAACTTTTTTGTTTTCAAAATTAACAAAATATTTATAATGAACTAGTACATCATGAATCCATTTTCCAAACCGTGTTTTTGTCTTATCCTGAATCACTACGGTACGTCTATAATAAGTGTTTATAGTTGGACTATTTTAGTATTAAAATATTAGGAATTAATATTTATTAGGAATTAATTATTATTAATCCCTATTAGGAATTCGGGAAATTTAGAAATTTATTCATGTAAAAATGAAAAGGTCAATAGCTGAAATAGCTGAAAAAAAGTTCTGCTTCATATATTCATTAATTTAATTGTCATAATTTTCATATTTCTAATTTATTAAATATGAATTAAAATAAATATAAATTATACATATATATCAGATTTATATCAGCAACCAGTGGAAAAGTTAGTCAGAAGCCCTGAGTGACTTAAGCATTTAGAATGTGCTATCTTCAAATGCAAGGTGATTTTTTTTTTTCCAGAAAACAAATGGCTTTCAAGAAATTACAGTTATTGACCATTAATGTGTGTGCTGAGTTTGTAAATAGAATTTAAATATAAAAAAAAAAACAGGAATAAATTTTCAGATTTTTTTATTGAGGAAAAAAAAGAAGATAAATAATGAATGATAGAATCTAACACTCCAAGCTTGAAAATTATATCATATATATATATATATATATATATATATATATATATACAAGTCTTTTTATGACACTGGGATGCACAGTTTTCATCCAGGAGACTTTCCATACATACACACACATACACATACCACCTGCACACCACATGCGAAAGAGTCTCACTCAGCTTTCTCCCAAGTCTCATAAAAAATCATCCCAATCACCTCTTGTGTTGTGTACTTCTTCACTATGTTTTTGTTTGTTTCTTTTATTATTTTATGAAATCCAAAACTCTGCCATGCTCTGTATCTCTTTGTTCAAATCCTTTCTTCCCGCTCTCCTGGAAAGTTGCCGTCAAAAACAGAAAATAAGAAATTACTACAATAAGCCATATATTGCTGAAAAGCTCATGTTGTCTGCCTACTGTGAATTATTTTGATAGTGCAATTGGTTGAAAAGTTACGATAACATATATCATTATACAGGTGAGGTGCTATTCCTGCTTTGGCTTTTCAGCCTCTCGCACCTCCGCAGCTGCAGAGTCGTCAGCTGGAGGCCATCGATCAGTAATGTTTCGCTCGCTATACCAGTACATCTCCCGGCAGGGGAGCAGTGGCATGTAGGGGATGTCTCCCCACCACCCGCTGCAGCTGCCTTCACTGGAGTATTGGCCCCCAACCGTAGTGGTTTCTCAGGAGCCACAGCCAGTAGCTTGCTTTCTCGGCCCATGAAGCCCCAGCACTACCTCCACTGGGTAGACCCAGGCTCTCCAGCCCGCCTCTTGGCACTCTGCTACCAGCTCTGAGTACTTGAGATGCTTCCTTTCATGGGCTGCTGTCATGCCTTTTTCCCAGGGGATGGTAAGTTCACTGAGGAGGACCTTTTCCTCCACTGTGGACCACATGATGATGTCTGCCTGGTGGGTAGTCACAATCTCTCTTGGAAAGACCAGAGGTCTTCCAAAATCTGCCACTCTTTTCTGGCATGGTATTCCTTTGCTGAGCAGGGGGTTGGAGCATAGTACCAGACTTGACAAACCCTGCCGTGAAAGGCCTTGCTGCTGGTGGTGTGCGTTTTGTTGCTACCCTAGAGCTCTCCAGGACCTTTGCCAGCTTAGCCAGGATTTGATCATGGTGCCACCTGAAGCGTCCTTGGGTCAGTGCCACTTTACACCCTGACAAGATGTGCTGGATGCTTGCCTTAATGTTAGCTCACAGGGGACAGCCTACCTCATGTCCAATCCGGTGGGTGAGGTTCCAGGGGCATGGGAGGGTACCATAGGTTGCCCTTAACAGGAAACTGCACCATCATGGTCTTCTGCTGCCTCTTGGTGGCTTTAGACCAGAGATGCTGTGGTGCTCCTCAGCCTTGGCCAGCCCGACTGGTCTGGACTAACCCCATCACCTTTCGATGTTGCAGACTGGAGATAGCATACTCTACCTCAGCTTGCATCTTCCATTTACAGTCTGTGCGGATGGGAACTTTCACACTCCTTATAAGTGGGTCCGCTGAGTCCTTTAGCTCCAATACAAGGTGTGCCCTCTCTTGCTTGTACCCTAGGCTGATGGAGGGCGCTCCAGCATTTTCCGGCCAAAAAGACCTGTATCAGAAAAGCAGCAGGGCAAGCCCAACCACTTTCGAATGTAGCTGTTGGCAAGGCTGTCCATCCTGCTAACCTCCGATATGGGAATTTCACAGACTTTTAGAGGCCACAGTATGCGTTGGTATCCTGTGTGCTGTTAGCACCACACTTTGTGGTTCCCAGGTTGGTGACCTCGGAGTTTGCTCATACATAGAGGCGTCTGAAGGATCCTTGTTACTTCATCCATGTAGCTCCTCAATGGTGGAAGTCTTTCGCCTGATGGTAGCTTTATGCCCCCAACTACTTGCCTGGCCTCTCTGACGATTACCTCTAAGACTAAAACAAATAGAATGGGGGAGATGGCACACCCCATGGCAATCCTACATTCCAGCTGTTGTCATCCTGTCATGTAGCCCTCCAGAATGAAGTATGTGCTGGTTGCTGAAGTATCCGGTGATGATGTTTTGCACAAAACCTCGGACATAAAAGAATTACATGGCAAATTATTTCAGCTTGTGTGATACTGAACCTTATGCGTTAGCAAGATCTTTCCATACCACATGCAGGTCACTCTTCTCTCTCTCTTTGTATGCTGAATTTGATCCTAAATCACAGAAGAGTCCTCGATGCATCCAGGAAAGCCTGGGATTCCGGCCTTCTGCCAGCTTGTGTCAATGTATCCAAGGCTAAGGCTGGCTGTGGTACGTCCCGTGGGGAGCCGAGCAGTGTAGATTGTCTATTGTGACTGTACTGGCTCTTGATGTGTTTCTCCAGCTCCTCCTTACTGATATGCATCGTCCCAGTCCTCTTTTCATCTAGAAACTCTCTGGCAAACCTATAGGTATCTCTGAAGAAGCTTATTTCCTTCTCTTTTTTCGTCCTCCTTCCTTGATCCTCTCCACTCTTCTCAGCTTGGCAAGGCTTTGTTTGAGTTGGTCGCACAGCTCCTTCAGGCCAACTTTCTTTTCGGGTGCCAATTTCCTCCAGTCGTGGTGAAGCTAGTGCTGGGCTCTGACTAGCTGCTCAATCTCCCTTTCTCTCCTTCCTTTCCTTGGGGCTGTGGGCTCCTTCCTACTGACCTCAGCAAGCCTCCTCTTGCATTCTTCAAAGATAATCCCCCTAAGGTTGTTAAGCTTGGTCACAACACTGCCTCAATACGCCAGCTCCAACAGTTGGCTAAGGTCAGAGTCGAGATTCTGCCAAGCCACCAGCTCATTTGCCTTAAGCCACTTGATCTTGTCACTTGATCTAGCCGCCCACTCTTGTTGTGGTCTTTCCCAGCTTGTCCACCAGACGTTCCTGGCTGTCACCTGCCCTTTTGCAGGAGTCACTAGATGTTTAGAGAATTCATTATACAAGTGAGGTGTTATTCCAGCTTTGGCTTTTCAGCCTGTCACACCTCCACCGGTGGCATTAGGTCATCTGAAGCATTGTCAGCAAATGTCAGTGTACACAATTATAGGATTCGAGCTACTCCCCACAAGCACCAACAGTGCTTCCTTTACAATTTCACTATAGTTTTGCTGGGAACTTTTTAGTATAGTAGCAGACAGGATGTTCAATTTGGTACTCATCCTCTTGTAGCAGAACTCCTTTAGCACTTGCATACACTTGCAGACTGAAAAGTATTTTGTGTCTTTGGAGAAGACGGAACAGATATTTGGCAGAGGAGATCTTTGGCAGCATCAAATGCAAGTTGACAGTCATTCGTCCATAAAAACCTTTGGTTTGTACTAAGGATGTCTGGTAGAGGAGAGACTAGGGCAGAGAAATTTGAACAGAAACCTTGATAATACCCACTCATACCTAGGAGCTATCCAAATTCTTGTTTATTACAGGGTATGGGGAATTGAAGTATGGCTGAAATTTTGGCCTCAACATGTTTAAACCTCTGGGGTCTTAGGTGTTTTCTGGGTACTGGAAGTGTTTTGACAATGCCCTGAGATTTGTGGTTATTCCTTTTACTTAATGTTTTCACGGCTAAAATATGATTACATTGTACCCAGCACAAACTCTGCTACAATAATTTGTGAGCAGCATGTATGTAAAAGTTTGTAGTTTTGAGAACATGACGTTGTAAGGAGGCCCACCAGTTGAAGTGGAAAAGGGAAATGACATGCTGTACAAAAACTTGATGCAAGTCCAAAATGGTGTTTTATTGGAAGGTGCCAAAAATATTTACAGTGCAGGAGAACAAAAAAATAAAATAAAAACTGTACAAAAGGAAACAAAACCGCAACAAAGTGCTAATTTTGGCTACACCAGACGGCCCAAGTTCGCATCACTGAGTCCACAATCAGAACTCAATGCATTCAGCAAGATAGCCTATTAATAGGCTGAAGCCCCACCTACAAGGCACACCATCACCATAACAGAAACTAAAAAGTTTGTAACAATAAAATTAAATAATATAAATACCAAGTACAACAAGACTGAAACCTCCAAAAAGGTAATACCACAACCATTAACAGAAAAAGAGCTTAACAACAAATTAAATGGCAAAAACAACGGTTCCTAAATTATCCTCCTCTGACATCACCAAAAATGGCACAATATAAATGAAATGGTTGTTTGTTTGTAAGTCCAAGTTTATGGAGTCAACAGGTTAACCTGTGACAAATGTTTATGCATGGTTTGTCAGAAAAAAGTCACAGTAATAAGGCCATAAAACCCATACTGAATATTTGTTCCCAAGACTTTTGAAAAATGTATGTTGTAGCCAGGAATTTTTGCTTCAAAGCGATGTGAAAATCCTGCCCACTCATTCACATAAAATAATATTGATTTAAAAATTTGTAAGATGTTTTGTGTCAGAAGGCTTTATGCAGGGAGGGTCTGAACGATCATGAGTAATGATGTTTCACACCTGGAAAGACAAATAATAGACAACTGCATCTAATTGTGAGAAATTTTTTTTTTGAGACAAGATGTCTTGATGTATGATGACATACTTTGTGGGAAAGTATAATTAAACTTGACTTAGTTAATAAATTTCTATTGCTTTCCATGTTCAAAGACTGTATTGTTTCTATTTTAGGATGTGTTCACACTTGTAGTTTGGTCGGGACCAAAAACCAAATCATATGATCCTGGTCCACTTAGCGTTCACACTGGCATTTTTAACAGCGAACTTAAAGTTACCGAACCGAAGGCATAGGGATACGTTCACAACCTGATTGGTCGGCTTTTATGACGTATATTTTATGACAGAGCTTGTTTACTGAACATTCAAAACAATGCTGTGTGCTGGATTAAACACCATCATTTTATGTGTGTACATATGGGTTTATTTTTACCAGCTGAGAACTCCGTTGTATGCAGAAATGAAGATCTGCTGAAAAGAGATGGCACTTTACCTCCTCGTTGCTCCACGTTTGTCCTCTACTCATTTTGGATACACCGATCTTTCCGCGTCGTCAAATCAGCTGACTTGTAGCGTTGCATCTTGTGACATCACGTCCTGCTTTTGGTTCGTTTACATGTCTTTGGTCCGTGTTGCGTTCATATATCAATCGAACCACATCAGAGTTCATTTGGAAGCAGACCGAGACCCATCTTTTTAGTGGTCTCGGTCCGCTTGTTTGGTCCGCACCAGGGTTCGGATGGCAGCGTTCAGATATATTCAAACGAACCGCACTAACTGAGCAATTGCACCAGGGTTCGTTTTAATCAAACCAAACATGACAAGTGTGAACGCACCCTTATTGCACAAGTTTGGATCATATTAAAAGCATAATTTGTACATTTTTATATTTGTATTATTTGAGCAAAAGATCCACCCCGATTCCCGTTACAGTGCGTGTTTTGCACATGAACCAAATGCACCACAAATCTACGCACCTTGCTTAAATGAGGGTCAATAAGTTTTAGTGATTAAATTATCAACAATTAATCAGTTGTCAAATAAAAAGGAAAATAAATCCGATCACTCCAAGCAGAATAAGTATTTTTTTGCCTATACTTTATAATTGAATAGAAGTCTATACTCAGAGCTTGAATAGAAGTCTAAGGGTTAAATAAAGAACTGGTTCTTTGAATAAGTACAGCGTTTTCTTTTCTGTCATGACAACTCTCAGAGAGATTAGCATGGTTATGGACATTTATAATTATATTTACTGTCAAATCTGTCTTTATTCATTTATTTTTTATTATTACTATGACAGTCATCACCCTCTTGATTTGGACCCTTGAGTGTCTTCACATATTTTAACTCGAACTGGGTTCAGGGCAGAGTCCATGTTGAGCAGCTCTTGTGTTGCTGAGTCGCTGTATTTTCCATTGAGATCGTGGACTATCTTCTTTTTGATGATTTTGGTGAGATCTGTGTGATTGTCCTGCACTGCCAGTACTGAGTTGTTGAAGTAGTGCAGGTTGGATTTAAAAAAGACACTTGCATAGTTTTTCCCAGAAAGTGTACAGGCCTGAAGTACATCAATGTCCTGCCATAAGGGGGTGAGACGTCTGACCTTTCTGTCATTTGAAAAAACCTGGGCAATAGCCTTCTGCTGCTTGAAGACCTTGCCGACTATGACCTGCCTAAATCCCCATCTGGTTGGATATTCTATCTTCAGAGAGTGTTTAGGCAGATTCAGCTTTTTTTGTGAGTTCCCACTTTTTTCTCCAACTTAATGAGATGCTGCTGACCATTTTCTTGCACAGCCCCATCACACGGTTGATCCTGGTGTCCTTCATTGCATTCTTTAAGATTACAACAAAGGATGGAATCTACTTACCTGTGGCCAAGTGGAATCTGTTCCCGAAGCACTGGATTCTCATCCATCCTTTCCCGCCAGCCGCTAGCTTTATGTTTGTGGCATTGTCCATAGTGATAGATGATTTTGTCTTTCTTTTAAGCCCTTTTCATCCATAGCCTCCCTCAGTCCATCGGCGATGTTTTGCCCGATGTGGTCTTCAGGAAAAAAACATTGTTTGGAGACACTTCGTCTTCAATTTGACATCGATGAGTCGATGTAATGAGTCGATGAAATGAACTGTCAAAGTCATCTATCCATGGTGCGGCTTGACCATTTGTCCATAATCGTAAAATCAATTATGATTATTTGCACAGCCCCATTCAGCATTAGGACTGCAACTAAATATTATTTTGATAATCGATTAGTTGGCCGATTATTTTTCCGATTAATCGGTTAAAAGCAAAAAAACCTTTTATATAGTTATGCTCATAACTATATAAAACCCTAAATCTTTATATGTATAAGTGTACTTTAAAAATGCAAAAGACACATTTTGAGTTTAACAATCTTTAATTTTAACATTTTAAACCTTAAATAAAACACAAGTTTGTCCAGTTTTTGAACAGTAAAACTTCTTTAAATATCCAAAATATAAATAAACAAAACAAGTACTGCATTGTACTCATAAAATTCACATTATGAAATTAGGACATAAACATACTGGCAATAAGATATTAGCAGCAGCATTTGTTTATATTATAATTATAAACTATAAACAAACAATGAATTTACTGTTTGAGGTAGAATGCAGAAGAACAGGTAAACTGTCACTTTTCAGAGTTGTTCATAGGAACGTGTTTCTTATTCACTTTTCCTAAATTTAGAATTGGAATGCAAAAATGTCAACATGTCCACATGCTCTGGGTTGAAGCTGGGTCTTTTTTTTGCAAGCTATGTAACCTGCAACAGAGAACAGACGCTCAGATGGTGTTGAGGTGCTTGGGATACACAAGTAGGATTTAGCTAATTTGGCCAAGGTTGGGTATTTATCTTTATTATCTCGCCACCAATCCAAAGGATTTTCTTCCTTGGCAAGGGGCCTCTCAACAAAGTAAGCCAGGACTTCATTACTTATTTGAGTGCTGAGGTCCTCCATAGCTTTCTCCTCTCTGCTCTCTTCCTCACTGCTGCCTCCAGACTCAAGGAGTGAGTCAAGCAAAGATGTTGAAGGTTTAGCTTCTGTTCTTATGTCTGGGGTGGTTGATTACTGCTGCTGCTCCATCATCTCCTTTCTTGCTGCGAGTGCTCCAGTTTGCACTTAAGCCTGCACAGTTATCATTTGCTCAGGTGACAGAAACGTTAGTCTTCTGAACCTTGGGTCCAGAGCAGAGGAGAGAATCACAGGATTATCTACATGTTCAAAGAGTTTCTTCCATCTATTTTAAAGCTGCTCAACTGCTGTGGCTTGGAAGGACTTGCCTGGAGTTGACTCAAAGGCAGCACATTCAGTAGACTTCATCAGCCCTTTCACAAGTGGAGGCAATGAGGAGACTGTTACATATTCCTGCCTGCTCATAAAAACGGTGGCACATTCATAAGGCTTGAGAGCATTGGAAAGCTCTTCAAGCAGACTCCACTGGTGTGGTTTCAAATCAAGGTAGCGTTTGCCTCTGTGAGTGATGGATGGGTCAGATAGAGTAGCAGTTAAAGGACACCTCTGCTCAGTCTGTTAATCATATAGTTATTGATTAATAATGTTAATCACATATATTCCATCTGGTGCTTATGTCCTGAACAAGCTTGTGCTCAGGTATGTGTTAGAGTCTGGATATTTCATGTTTACCTGTCTGTCTGTTTCCCCTGTCATGTGATCCTTGTGTGACCTAGTTTCCCTTCTCTGTCTTCATTAGTTAATTCCTGTCAGCTGTTTGTCATCATTAGTTATGTCTTTCACCTGTGTCCCTGTCATTAGTGTCTGTATTTAAACCCTTGTGTTTCCTTCACTCATCGTCTGTGATCGTTCATGTGTTGACGTGTTTGGTGTTTTGTATTCCTGGATTTCCTCATTAAAAGAGACATTTATGGTCATATCTTCTTCATGTGTTCTTTCAGCTCCACGTCACGTAACAGTATGTCCATTTCTTTCTGTTTTTCTTTGAGCTTACTGTAGGCTTGCTCACTTTTTTTGAAGTGCTCTACAAGACATCTTGCCGCTCCAACAGCTCTTTCAATGCCTGTGTTCTTTAAAGCACAATTAATCACCAACTGCAAGGTGTGACCAGTGCAGCGTATACTGGTCCACCTATATTTCTCCTCCAGTAATTTTGCAGCAGCCACAATGTTCGCACCATTATGTACAATGGCAGTAATTTTCTCAAAAGGGATTTCAAATTTGACTGCTACATGTTCGAACAACTCTGCAATGTTGGTTGAGGTATGTCTGTCTTCAAGTGGCATGGTGGTAAGGCAGACAGACATCATCTTCCAGTCATTCCCAATGTAATGGCATGTAATGCCAAGGTATGCTTCAGTGGCAACACTTGTCCATATATCAGCAGTTAAAGCCATTCTGCTGTTGGTGGTATTTATAGCAGACTTAACTTTTCCAAATGCCTCCTGGTACTTCCTTTCCATCAATTTGGTGAAGTGGGTCCTAGAAGGAAGAATGTATCTTGGATTGAGGATCCTTCATCTTCCACCATTGACATTGGCCGCATGTCAGTTACCAACATACACATGATGGCATCTGTTATAGTGGCTGCTTGTTGAGGAGTGCATGGGGGATTTCTCCTTTGAACAAATTCACTCATGCTGAGTTGTTTCTTTCTGGAATGCAAGGTGAAGCAATTTGTTTAAATCAATATCTATTATTTTTAATGATGATTATTAGAGATGGCAAGCTGACAACCATGCTTAAAAAAATCTAAATAAAATATAATAACATTGTATTGACAATTTAAAACATTTTTTCTATAATAATTAAATAATATATGCATAAATTAAATATACAAACATTGAAAACAAGCAAGTGAATGCAGTAAATCACATTTAAAAACAGATCTGTTAACTGCTGTAGTAGACAAATGCTATAAAAAAAGAACGGAACGGAGAAACGCAGCAAGCAAACAGGCTTGATTAAAAAGAAAGGAAAAAATATACATTGGTGCACAAATGTATAAGCATTCTCTGAAAACCACAACAGTGACTACAAAAAATTAACTACTATTTACTACTGCTGTTATTCGCTGCTTTTAGATTTAGTGTTTGACTCTGTTCGCAACGTTTTAATTTAACCTATTCTTTGGTGGCGCCATTTAATCTATCACTATGTTGCGAGCGAGGTGAATGCGCAACCTGATGCTCGCGAGTCGCATCAGAACATATGTAGTGCGACTGTCCTGAAGTTAGCAAACAAACAGTTTACACAATGGCACTTCATTAAACTATACCATTTTCATATGATGAAACTTTTTCCTGCTGCCGGTTGATCTGTGCTCTCCGCCATTTTGCATGCGTTTATCTTGCCGTCATGTGATCAGACCAACTAATCGATAACGGCATTCGTTGACAACGAATTTCATTATCGATTATTATCGATTTTATCGATCAATTGTTGCAGCCCTATTCAGCATAAACAAACAATTATAAATAGAATGGGTGTTGAGTGTTATAAAGTTTTGGACCCCCAACCAACAAAAATTTGGTAAAATAGTCTCAATTGTTTGTGCTGGTTTTTGTCGTAATTTTTTTTTTTTTTTTTCGTTTCTGCGGCTTCAGTTTTTTAGATATGTTAACAGGTCATTCTGAGGTCACTCATATCTGCTCCTTTAAATTAATTTCCAGGGGCATTTTTACCATTATAAGAGCTATTGTTTCCAATCTTGTTAAATGTAAAATAGAAAATGTTTTTAAATGTTGATTTGAACAAAGTCAGATAGAACCATAAGACCCAATCAGACTATTATCAATCAAATGCAACCATCAAAAAAATCTGTGTTAGCACTGCAGAACTGGCACAGAAACTCCAGTGGTATTTAGATACATTACATCATGGGTGTAATAGAGATCCACTGGAGGCAAGTTAAAGTGAGAACCCAAGTGCAGTTTATTTATTCCATCAAACATAAAACAAAGACTTGGCATGGCACGGCACGGGACAAATTTTGATATTTTAAATAGAAACAGTCTGTAAAGTGTAAATATGAAAATAAATCTCCCAGTAGGTGGCGGCAAGTCTTAATGTACAGTGTGTACGGAAAGTATTCAGACCCCCTTAAATTTTTCACTCTTTGTTATATTGCAGCCATTTGCTAAAATCATTTAAGTTCATTTTTTTCCTCATTAATGTACACACAGCACCCCATATTGACAGAAAAACACAGAATGCTTGACATTTTTGCAGATTTATTCAAAAAAAAAAAACTGAAATATCACATGGTCCTAAGTATGTCGTACCCACTGTATCTCTGGCTTTGTTCAGAGATCTGGTCAGGGCTTTTACTCCTCATCAAGATCTGAAGAGCTACATCAATGTGTCGTGGTGTCTTACTCAGTAAACAGTCAGCAAAAGTGCCACATTGTTTTGTTCGGGTTGATGTTGCACATTGGATCAAGATGAATTGCCTGTGGGTCTGCTTGAAGAAAAAAAACAGCGCATTAAAGATTTGTGAGGTCAAAGGCATAGCTTCTCTAGTCACAATCCATGGATGATGCAAGAGAGCAACTACAACTACGCTCTGGAGCCCCCCTCATATCAGAATGTTGCAAGAAATACCTAAAAGCTAGAATTTCAGAAGAGTGTGTCTAGATGTAGATGGTGAGGATCTGGAAGAACTGGATTCATGTGACTAAACACAGACAGACCTACGGCAGTGGTTGACAGATGTATGTGAGGAGAGCAGGTCACTTGAAGTGGCTAACAGAGATCATGATAATATGCCCTTCCTCCCTGAGATTATTTTTAATATAATCTGACTTGCAAATTACTTACCACTCTGGACCAGGGTAATCCCTCACTTCTGAAACACTAACATCACCTCAAGTTCGGCCAATGTTGAAGCAAAGTTCAAAAACATTGAATGCTGCCTTTTCAAGCCAGAGAACTTGCCTATTTGGGTGGATCTATTCACTGGTCGACATCTGTCCTTCATTGAAAGCAAAATGCAAATTTGTTCTGCGAAACAAAAAGGTGAAGAATAACGTGAAGATGCGGCTGTTGCAACAGTTATCATCACAGGAGCCAATCCACTACCACCACAACTTGCAATGTAAGTTATTGCAGTGTAAGATGCAAAGTCTCCATGCAGATCCATGTCTGAGGGAGGAAAGCCTGAAAGTGGAATTCTTGAAAAATGGAAATAATCAACAGCCTTGTTAAACTCAGAAAATCAAGAATCTCTGTGCTGAACACATGCATTTTATGCTTTTATCAATGCTTATGTTGTGCTTTCTGCGATAGTGTCACCTTTGGAAATATTGTTTGCGGTGAGGACTCCAACAACCTCCTCCAGCTAGTGAAACTCATCACCACAAAGGGTCGGAATGCACAGGCCTACATACAGAGACCGGCGCTGCTGAGTGGAATATTCAAAGCAATATTCAAAGCTAATTGAAGTCTGGTGCTTTACAAATCAATGCACAGTGCCACATCTCCACTATCATTGAAAAGTTAAGGAAACATACATGTATTTCCTACACAAAACAGTGCTCCTCACCGGATTGCGGTCTCGGCACACAAGTGACAAGGGGAATTCTATTTGTTTGTACTTCTGTTGTTGGCCATGGTGGAAGAAGGCCTAAACCTTCTGGAGTCCCCCTGCCTTAGGACAATCCAAAGTCCATCACAGTGGTCCTCTGCATTCAAGACAGACTCTACCTCTTTACTTTGTGTGAATGTCCCTCCAATCTCATGTTCCAAGGAGAAAGATTTACTTTAAGTGCAGTCATTGCTTTCAAAGGACGCTTTTGGACATTATGTGGCCTACTGCAGGATGTCTCCATGTGCCTGGGAGATGTATGACGACCTGAGAATTTGAGTGGCAGGAGCATCAGAAAAGAACAAAATTTGCCCATTTGCTGTGTTATACACAAAAGAGATAAATAATATAAAAAAAATATAATTTCACAAGTACAAGTATTTTTTTGTATGACACACAACTTTGTTTTCCTACTCCTGCTTGGAGAAAAAGTCCCTGCTTTTCTGGAAGTCTGGCTTGATGGTGTTTACACTCAAGTCTATTATTCTGTGTGGTATTTTTGGCTTGAAGACAGATAATGGCTTCAGTTTTTCAATTCAGTTTTTTTACGTTTAAGTTTTTAAGTGAAGTTATTAAACGTAATTTCGGGAGGAGTACGCCCATCTAATCTTCCAATTAATACAAAGGTATAAAACCCGCATCATGACTGACTTCCAGGAAATCAAACTATTTCCCTCCGATGACGAACTTTTACATGAGCCAGAAACACCTGCTCGTTCTTCCCCAAACAGCTCATCTCGCGGCTCGGCCGTTCCTCGCAGTGATGCATCTCGTCGTTCATCATCATCATCCTCTTCAGCAGCAAGCCCTTCAGTCCCTCCCGTTGAGAAATGGTCTGTCATAGAGCTGCAACTAACGATTATTTTTTTCTGTTGACTAATCTTTTTTAGTCAAGATTATTTTTTCGATTAGTCAACTACTCTAATGATTATTTTTATTAAGTTTTTTTTATTAATGTAGTGATCTTTTTTTACATAAGAAGTTAGAACTAATTTAACAGTTCATTGAGGTGTAGAAACACTGGGACACGCCATTATGTAATAATACGATTTGATTTTAATTAAAAATAAGCCACTTATGTGTGGTCGTCCAGTGGTAGACATTTGAACTTTAAAATAAAGTGTAAAAGACTTTCTATACAGTCTTAAAAGGAACTTCGATAGTGTTCAAGCCATTGAACAAACGTCTCCTGAACCATGTATTTTTCCTCTTGCGCTGTCTGTAATGCAGGGAGTCTTGTGATTGGTTGTCAAGCCAGCCAATCAGAATTTAGCAGCCTCATCTCTGATTGTCTGGAATTTTGGCACATTGTAACGCTGGTTTGTGTTGAGCAGGCGAGCAGTCGGCAGTGCTCTGCCCAATTTGATACTGCCGCTGCAGTGCTTCACTTGATACTGCCGCTGCAGTGCTCTGTCCAATTTGATACTGCCGCTGCAGTGCTCTGCCCAATTTGATACTGCCGCTGCAGTGCTTCACTTGATACTGCCGCTGCAGTGCTCTGTCCAATTTGATACTGCCGCTGCAGTGCTTCATTTGATACTGCCGCTGCACTGCTCTGTCCAATTTGATACTGCCGCTGCAGTGCTCTGCCCAATTTGATACTGCCGCTGCAGTGCTTCACTTGATACTGCCGCTGCAGTGCTCTGCCCAATTTGATACTGCCGCTGCAGTGCTCTGTCCAATTTGATACTGCCGCTGCAGTGCTTCACTTGATACTGCCGCTGCAGTGCTCTGTCCAATTTGATACTGCCGCTGCAGTGCTTCACTTGATACTGCCGCTGCAGTGCTCTGCCCAATTTGATACTGCAGCTGCAGTGCTCTGCCCAATTTGATACTGCCGCTGCAGTGCTTCACTTGATACTGCCGCTGCAGTGCTCTGTCCAATTTGATACTGCCGCTGCAGTGCTTCACTTGATACTGCCGCTGCAGTGCTCTGTCCAATTTGATACTGCCACTGCAGTGCTTTGCTTAATTTGATACTGCCGCTCCAGTACTCTGTCCAACTGGATACTGCCGCTGCAGTGCTTCACTTGATACTGCCACTGCACTGCTCTGTCCAATTTGATACTGCCACTGCAGTGCTTTGCTTAATTTGATACTGCCACTCCAGTACTCTGTCCAACTGGATACTGCCGCTGCAGTGCTTCACTTGATCCCTTGCTGCTGCCGCAGCGAATCACTCAATTTAAAACTGCAGCAGCAGTGACTTCCCTAAACTCAATACTGCTGCTACAGTACTTCTCCAATTTTGGGGGATCTTCTGGACTTTTGAAGAGAAAGTGGGCAATAATCATACATGCCGAATTGTTGTGTTAAAATCCAATAATTCTTGCTTGCTGTCTGATTCTGCATTTGTTTTTGGGGGGTAATCGGAGCTCGAGCAGAATATTCTCTCTGAGCCCCTCAATAGCAGACAGCAAGCCAAATATGTTTACCACTTACGCTAAGATTATATAGGCACATGAAGTGAAGTTATTAAACGTAATTTCGGGAGGAGTACGCCCATCTAATCTTCCAATTAATACAAAGGTATAAAACCAGCATCTTGTCTCCTTCCTGTTGTTAGTTCTTTTGGCATCCCTCCTCCTCCCCTTCTCCTCCTTTTGTGAACAGTTTTGTCTGTTATAGGGGGGTAATCAGAGCTTGAGTAGAATATTCTCTCTGAGCCCCTTAATAGCAGACAGCAAGCCAAATATGTTTACCACTTACGCTAAGATTATATGGGCACGTGAACTCCTAAAAGGTATATTATTTGTGTTAATGGAGGTTCAATAGTATGCAGTTATTTAATTTCACAAGTAAAAAAATGAAATTCTTTCATTATAATTACTTGAGTCATGAGTTTCAATATACTAATAGTACCAGTCAAAAGTGGAAACATATTTTTAATGTTTTTGAAAGAGGTCTCTTATGCTCATCAAGGCTGCATTTATTTGAAAACAGTAACATTGTGAAATATTATTAGTTTCAAATAATGTTTATCCAAACATTTTTGAAAAACATTGCCTACCCTAGCTTTAAACCTCTGATTAAAAAATGGAATTTTATAATGTCTCTTGAAAGAAGAATCTTCTGAGACTCCTTAAAGCTTCTTAAGCCTTAAAACCTCTTATTTAATTTTGCTTTGAAAACTGTAGATAACATGTACATCTTTTGTACTTTGAATAACGTTTTCATCACCACTTATCATTTTGTTCTCTTTTCCATACACAGAGCCAAATGTGATCAGGAATCTCATAGTGACCAACATTACAACATCATCTGTGTTTCTGAGATGGGATGATCCAAATGAAAATATAACTTTCTTTAAAATTGAATGGACTGGTGGTAAAACAAATAGAAATACAACCAGTAGCACTTCCTATTACATCACTGATCTGACTGCTGGAGTTAATTACACATTTTGTGTCACTGCTGTTATTGAAGATAACAAGAGAGAAAGTGAACCTTTTTGCATCTCAAAGTATACTGGTATGTACAGTTTTAAAATACAGTGCTACTTGAAAGTTTGTGAATCTCTTGCAGAATCTGTGAAAATGTTGAATAATTTTAACAAATCATACAAAATTTTAACATACAAAATGCATGTTATTTTTTTATTTAGTACTGTCCTGATATTTTACATAAAGTCCACAAGAACAAAAAGTAGCTGAATTTATAAAAATGACCCCGTTCAAATGTTTGTGAGCAATTTCACAAACATTACTGTGTTTCGTTACCAGGATGATCTACGACTGTTTTTTTTTTTGTATTGTCATGGTTTTTCTTGAGTCCCTTGTTTGTTCTGAACAGTTGAACTGAGCTCTATTCTTCAGAAAAATCCTTCAGGTCCCGAATGTTTATCAGTTTTCTAGCAACTTTTTTTTTTAACCTTTTCCAGCAGTGACTGATTTTGAGATCATGTTTTTACACTGAGGACAATTGAGGGACTCAATCAAAACTTAAAAAAAGGTTCAAACATTCACTGATACTCCAGAAGGAAACATGATGCATTAAGAGTTGGGGGATGAATGTTTTTTAATTTGAAGATTAAGGTAAATTGTACTTAATTTGTCTTCCTGGGAAACATGTAAGTATCTTCTGTTGCTTCCGAATGGCAGAACTAAATGAAAAAAACTGATATTATACTAAATAAGAATAAGAATTTTCATCATCTTCACACATCTTCTTCCTGTTTCTCCCCCCGGCTCTTAATGCATCATGTTTCCTTCTGGAGCTTCAGTGAATGTTTAAATAATTTTAAATTGTAAAAGCACGAGAGCTGCTACCAACACCACCACCAATCATTTGCCCCCCCCCCCCCCCCCCCTTGTTTGTATAAATCTCTATCTAAAGCTTCTGTTATAGATTAAATATCATAATAATGCCTTCTCCCTGGTCAGTCTATTTGACTAATTTGGCCCACCAGTTCACATTTCCTCCTATGTGTACTTATACCTTGTTTGTATGTTGTAGTTAAATTAACATTTGTGAATTGCTTTTTTTTCCCTATGCAGAGCCAGATCTGATCAGGAATCTAGCAGTGTCTGAAGTCACAACATCATCGGTGGTTTTAAAATGGGATGAACCATTTGGAAATAGATCATTCTTCAAACTTCAGTGGACTGATAATGAAATCAGAAATGACACAAAAACTAGTCACACTTCCCATAACATCACTGATCTGATTCCTGGAGTCAATTACACATTTTGCATCAGTGCTGTGGCAGCAGATGAAGGCGAAACTTTCTGCATCTCACAATATACCAGTACGAAAATTATAAAATGTTTTTTCTACATAGTATATTTATAGTAATTCACTTCAGACCCACCAATAGTATTTTTTATTATTTACAATAATAATTTGTAAATGCACTATACACTACACCCATGTCCACCACCACTCATTTGGTGTCTTCATTCATTTTAGTACAAATATAAGTGTTAAACAAGATCTGTCAAACAACTCATGAGACAGTAATGGGAGGGAGGGGCAGGGCCATAGAAGGAGAACATATCCCAGCTCTTGGGAAATAAAGACCATTGGGGAAGTACAGGAAATGGAGACTGGGGCATAGCAGGGGGATCGAAGAACCACGGTTTAGCCAGAAGAACCACGGTTTAGCCAGAAGAGCCAGAAACTAAGGCAGAGCCAGAGGACCAAGGTGGACCTGGAAAATTCGGAAGACTGAGGCACAGCCAGTGGGGGTGGGAGGGTGGAGTTTCCAGGTGAAGCCAAAGAATCAGAGAAGCCAGGAAATTGACGAACCAAGATGGAGCGTGGGGAACAAGGGAATGCGGTGGTGCTGAAAGGATGGAGGATAACAGTAGAGCCAAGGAATTGGAAGATGGAGTTTAGGGATTGAAAGATGGAGTTTAGGGATTGAAGGGCCAAAGCAGAACTGGTCTGTCAACAATCTTTGGCTAACTCAAAGAAACAGAACCACAGTGATTCTGGTTGAGCCGGTGAAGCAGGAGTTTCTTGGTGAGCTGACAGAGCAGAAGGACCAGGGTGACTAACAGAGAAGGAGGATGAGGAAGACTCTGGCAAGGTTGTATTCCAGATGGAACTGTAAGACAATATGGAGCTATGGATGATCTAAGTGGAACCAAGGAGTCTATCATCCTAGACAGAACCAGTAGACGATGAGAAGAAATATATTCTTATATAGCCAGAAGAATTATACCAGTGTTTACTTCAAGCAGGGCTTTCGGGGTAGGCACGAGGGCCACAAGTTCTACGACTTCCCCTACGTGTTTTCTTAATGTTCTTTAGGAGGATCAAGTCCCTTTTCCTTGGGTAGAACACTGTACAGCAACATCTTATACTCACAGACTCACTGAGCTCTGGTGTATTTGAAAATGCTATAAAGAAATTACTTATCATTTACTTTTTTCTCCCCCACACAGTGCCAAATATGATCAGGAATCTCATAGTAACCAACATCACAACATCATCTGTGTTTCTGACATGGCAAGAACCAGTTGGAAATAGATCTTTCTTTAAAGTTCAATGGACTGATGGCAAAACAAAGGAAACTACTAACACTTCCCATAACATCACTGATCTGATTCCTGGAGTGAATTACACATTCTGCATCACTGCTGTCGCAGCAGATCATTCAACAGAAGGCGAAGCTTCCTGCATCTCACAATATACCAGTACGTAAAACTATAAAATATCTGTTGCTTGTTACATAATACGTTTAAACTAATTGACTTCTGACCACCAATATTTTTTACTCTTTTCACTCCATGCAGAGCCAGATCTGATCAGGAATCTAACAGTGTCTCAAGTCACTACATCATCTGTGTTATTAACATGGGATGAACCAATTGGAAATAGATCTTTCTTCAAACTTCAATGGACTGATAATGAAATCAGAAATGACACAAAAACTAGTCACACTTCCCATGTCATCACTGATCTGATTCCTGGAGTCAATTACACATTTTGCATCAGTGCTGTGGCAGCAGATGAAGGCGAAACTTTCTGCATCTCACAATATACCAGTACGAAAATTATAAAATGTTTTTTCTACATAGTATATTTATAGTAATTCACTTCAGAACCACCAATAGTATTTTTTATTATTTACAATAACAATTTGTAAATGCATTATACACTACACCCATGTCCACTACCACTCATTTGGTGTCTTCATTCATTTTATTACAAATATAAGTGTTAAACAAGATCTGTCAAACAACTCATGAGACAGTAATGACAGTAATGGGAGGGAGAGGCAGGGCCATAGAAGGAGAACATATCCCAGCTCTTGGGAAATAAAGACCATTGGAGAGGTACAGGAAATGGAGACTGGGGCAGAGCAGGGGGATCGAAGAACCACGGTTTAGCCAGAAGAGCCAGAAACTAAGGCAGAGCCAGAGGACCAAGGTGGACCTGGAAAATTCGGAAGACTGAGGCACAGCCAGTGGGGGTGGGAGGGTGGAGTTTCCAGGTGAAGATGGAGTTTTGGGATTGAAGGGCCAAAACAGAACTGGTCAGTCAAAAATCTTTGGCTGACTCAAAGAAACAGAACCACAGTGATTCTGGTTGAGCCGGTGAAGCAGGAGTTTCTTGGTGAGCTGACAGAGCAGAAGGACCAGGGTGACTAACAGAGAAGGAGGATGAGGAAGATTCTGGCAAGGTTGTATTCCAGATGGAACTGGAAGACAATATGGAGCTATGGATGATCTATCATCCTAGACAGAACCAGTAGACGATGAGAAGAATTATATTCTTATATAGCCAGAAGAATTATACCAGTGTTTATGTCAAGCAGGGCTTTCGGGGTAGGCACGAGGGCCACAAGTTCTACGATTTCCCCTACATGTTTTCTTAATGTTCTTCAGGAGGATCAAGTTCTTTTTTCCTTGAGTAGAACACTGTACAGCAACATCTTATACTCACAGACTCACTGAGCTCTGGTGTATTTGAAAATGCTATAAAGAAGTTACTCATTATTTACTTTTTTCTCCCCCACACAGTGCCAAATATGATCAGGAATCTCATAGTAACCAACATCACAACATCATCTGTGTTTCTGACATGGCAAGAACCAGTTGGAAATAGATCTTTCTTTAAAGTTCAATGGACTGATGGCAAAACAAAGGAAACTTCTAACACTTCCCATAACATCACTGATCTGATTCCTGGAGTGAATTACACATTCTGCATCACTGCTGTCGCAGCAGATCATTCAACAGAAGGCAAAGCTTCCTGCATCTCACAATATACCAGTATGTAAAATTATAAAATGTTTTTTTTTCTTTCTTCTAGATAGTACATTTAAATCAGTGGCTCTCAAACTTTTTCTGCCGTGCCCCCCCTTTGTAGAGAAAAATACTACCTACACTGAGGGGAATTCGCCTTCAGAGGGACCACTGGCTGAATGTAGTCATTGCTAGCTGCCATGCAGCCACTTATTGGGGGCTGGCTCTCAGGGAGGCCATGCTAAGTTTTGCTACCTGCTAGCTAGCTGTCTAGGGCCTCCAACACTGGGGCTTGGGAGGCCTGCTGATTCTCAGGGAGGCCTGCTAAGGCCACCTACCTGATAGCAAGTCTAGCTATCTATCCAGAGCCTGCAACACTGGGGCTCGCCCACAGGGAAGCCTGCTAGTTCTCAGAAAGGCCTGCTAAGGCCAACAAATTGAGAACAAGCATTCACTAGCTGCCAGGAACCCACATTGCTGGGGACTTGCCCTCAGGGAGGCCTGCTAAGGCCTGCTATCAGAAGCAAATCTATGTACGTCTACCAGAGAACCCATTACGGCTAGGGATTAGCCTCCAGGGCGGCCTCCTAGGGCCAGTTGCCTGGTAGCCGCCTGGTAGCCAGTTCCATGTGGCTAAATACAGCCCCCACAGTCTGTTGGGGCTCACCTTCAGAGAGGCCTGCTAAGGTCAACTATCTGATAGCAAGTCGTTGCTGGCTGCCAAGGACCCAAATACTGGGGATTCACCCGCAGGGAAGCATGTTAAGGCCAACTACCCGACAGGGGAGGATTCAGACCTCAGTGGTATACAGGTTTTAAACACAGCACCGCACGCTTTCGCCTCTCTGACCTTTCCGACCACCGCCTCAATGGAGGTCCCGAAAAGTTCAGAGGGTGAAACTGGTGCATCGAGGAGAAAGGCTTTTTCTTTCTGAAAGAGCACTGGCCATTGGACCTGAGGATGCAGATGAAAGCACATCCTCTCCCAGCAGCTCTGTCTCGTGAGCTAAAGAACCACTCGAGAGGTCCACGCCCCACTCAAACTGTTTGGCAAGCTCCGTCCTGGAACCCCATGATCCGAGTCTCTGTTCTGTCTCAGCACGAGCAGGATCAGAACCACTGGGACCAGACGCTGAGCTCTCTTGCCTCGAGAAGAGAGCCAGACAAGAATGTTGTTTTGGTATTTGTTGATTCATCACCTGCTTTACGCTTACCCTGCACTAGCAGTCTTTTCACAAACCTATCCATGTTTCGAACAGAACTATGATTCATTTATATTTCTACACAGTTTCCTGAAATAATTAAAATTAAAATATAAAATTAATATTTTGTGTTCAATTATTTACTTTACTTATCTAACTTGTCAACCAGCTGTATAATAAGTGGGATAATTATGCAGTGTAGTCTTGTATCACCCTGCAGAGCTTTCTTTTGCATAACAGACTGGTGACTGTACACTATCCCTTTTCATAACTTTATGCCTCCCAGTTTGGGAACCACTGGTTAAATTAACGGAGTATCTATTTATACTAAGTGCAAATAGCCAGTGGTGGACAGTAATGAAGTAAATGTAATTCGTTACTGTACTTAAGTAGCTTTTTCGTGTATCTATACTTTACTGGAGTATTTCCATTTGGTGAGACTTTTTACTTTAACTTCACTACATTTCAAAGTCAATTATCGTACTTTTTACTCAACTACATTTTGCGAAATCAGTTGTTCCTTTTTATTTATTAGTGGATAAAAAACTGAGCTGGTTAAGCGTGTGGCAAACCACCAATCAAGGTACAGCGTGCGCACTGTTTTGAGCTTGGTTTGGTTGCTGCTTACTTAGCGCGAAGAGTGCGCAATTTTTTTTAAATCGTTTCAACTGCCTTCTCTGCCTGCCTCGGAATTGTAGAATTTCCTCTTACAAGAATTCTCCTTCCAATCTTAGGAAACACGTTGAGGTATGCCATTTTTATTCTAGTGGTCATTTTTAAATGAGTAATCTAACAGTAGCTTGCAGAAAACGGTTTCATTGTTTATGTTAAGTTTCATTGTTTATGTTCACCGAAGTTTGAAATATTTGAAGCTCAGTGCTCCGATATTGATGTTAGCACTTTTTGTTGGAATATAAATTCTATTTTGACTAGTTTTGCATGCAGTGTATGATGCTAAAATAGTTGGCAGGTGGAGTGGAGTGCCCCTTATTAATAGAGATCGCCTTTCAGCATGGCAGGGCTTATTTTTAGTCTAGTTTGAGTCGCTTATAATGTACATTTGAAAAAGCAGCGCGCGTAAAAATCTTTCCAGACATGAGAAGCATTTATTAAAACATTTAATAACATGTTTTTACTCAACTCACTTCATAATGACAGTTGTGCATCCTTCTGAGAGATAATAAGGCAGTCGTGTGTTTATTGGTCATGTTTAATCAATCAAAGCGTTTCAATCTTCTGTTTATTCAGCTATAGCGATATGACGCGTTATCTTCTTCTGCTGCAGGGCATATTATTTCTGCGGAAGTTATTTCTGACTACTAATATTTTTTCTAGTCAATTGTAAATAGACTAGAAACTATTCTCATGTCCACCACAACTCATCACTTCTTTTTTTAGTGCAGATCTCTGTCTAAAGCATCTGTTACAGATTAAATATCAGAAAAAAATGTCTTCCACCTTGTCAGTAACTTATTTATTAATTTGGGCCACCAGTTCAGATTTCCTCTCATATGAATTAAGACTTTGCTCATTACATTTGTGAACTGTTCCTTTTCTCCCCATGCAGAGCCTGATGTGATCAGAAATCTCACAGTGTCTCATGTCACAACATCATCTGTGTTTTTGACATGGCATGAACCGGTTGGAAATAGATCTTTCTTTAAAGTTAACTGGACTGATGGCAAAACAAAGGAAACTAGTAACACTTCCTATAACATCACTGATCTGATTCCTGGAGTGAATTACACATTCTGCATCACTGCTGTCGCAGCAGATAATTCAACAAAAGGCGAAACTATCTGCATCTCACAATATACCAGTATGTAAAATTATAAAATATCTATTGCTTGCTACATAGTATGTTTAAACTAATTGACTTCTGACCCACCAGTAGGCTTCTGGTAATTTGTAAATGCACTTTAAGTACCACCACCACTACCACCATTCATTTGTTGTCTTCATTCTTTTTTAGTAAAAATCTTCATCCAAATCTAGCATTATGGAGTACATATCTGAAAAATGCCTTCCCCCTTTTCAGTCTATTATTTCACAATTTGTCTGACCAGTTCATGTTTTGTCCTTTATGTATTTGTACTAGTGTCCTGTGTGATGTTTTTCTAAATCAACATTTACGATTTGCTTCTCTCTCCTTCACACAGAACCTGATGTGATCAGAAATCTCACAGTGTCTAATGTCACAACATCATCTGTGTTTTTGACATGGCATGAACCAATTGGAAATAGATCTTTCTTTAAAGTTCAATGGACTGATGGCAAAACAAAGGAAACTAGTAACACTTCCTATAACATCACTGATCTGATTCCTGGAGTGAATTACACATTCTGCATCACTGCTGTTACTTCAGATAACTTAAGAGAAAGTGAACCTATATGCATCTCAAAATATACCGGTAGGTCTAATTTTAAAATATCTGTCCTTTGCTACATCATACAACTCTAACTAATTGACTTATGACCTAAAAGTACTGTAGAACTGTTCTCTGTTCCCATGTCCACCACAACTCACTTACTTGTCTTTCCTCTTTTCACAAATCACCATCCAAAGTTTTCGTTACAAAGTACATATTTAAATAATGATTAGACTTTTAATGTGAGTGGTGGAGTAGAAGAAGAGTAGTAGAGATGGATCTAATGGAAGGCTTTAATAATGTAGCGTCTGGACCAATCAGACACTGTTATTCATTATAGTTCATGACTTATTCAGCAAATGCCCTCTCAAACATGTGGTACCCAGCCTAGCACAGGCAAGTTAACGAGTGCTAAGCCTAGCAACGGACACTCCGCAATGTCCAAAGCCTCAAGGGCTGGCGGAGGACTCAACAGGGTTCGCCAACCGGGGAACTCTACTGGAGCAATAGACACACGTATCCGGCCCAGAGGGCGGGAGTGGTGTATGCAATCGGACACTAGAAAGGGTTCTTCACGCTACTGGCCAGTAGGGGCGAGTACACGGGAAGATACTGATTCTACGCGAAGGCTATAGAATTTAGCGAACGTGTTGGACGTGTCGCCCAGCCCGCAGCTCTACATATATCTGTCAGTGAGGCACCGTGTGCCAGCGCCCAGGAAGAAGCTACTCCTCTAGTGGTGTGAGCTCTCAACCCGAGCGGGCAAGGCATGCCTTGGGACCGATAAGCCAAGGCGATGGTGTCCACTACCCAGTGGGCCATCCTCTGCTTGGAGACAGCCTTTCCCTTCTGCTGGCCTCCGTAACAGACAAAGAGCTGTTCTGAGGTCCTGAAGCTTCACGTTCTGACCACACGCCTGTAGAGTGCGGACGGGACAGAGCAAAGCCAGGGCTGGGTCTGCCTCCTCCGAGGGAGGTTCACTACCTGATCTCTAAAGGGAGTGGTAGGAACCTTGGGCACATATCCGGGACGGGGTCTCAAGATAACGTGAGAGTCAGCCGGACTGAATTCTAGGCACGATTCTTCGACCGAAAAAGCGTGCAGGTCCCCTTCCCTCTTGATGGAGGCCAATACAATCAGTAGAACTTTTTTAAGTGACAGAATTTTTATCTCAGCTGAATGCAAAGGCTCGAAGAGAGGACCCCGGAGAGCTGTGAGCACCAGGGACACGTCCCAAGAGGGTATAGAGAGTGGGCAAGGTGGATTCAGTCTCCTCGCCCCCCTCAGGAACCTGATGATCAGGTCATGCCTTCCCAGTGACTTACCTTCAACTGCATCATGATGTGCGTCGATAGCGGTAACATACACTTTGAGGGTGGAGGGAGACAGCCTTCGCTCCAGCTCCTCTTGCAGGAAGTAAAGCACTGACCTGATCGAGCAAGATCGGGGGTTCTCCTGGTGAGAAGAACACCATTCGACAAACAGGTTCCACTTCAACGCATAGAGGTGCCTTTGTAGAAGGAGCTCTAGCGGAAGTGATGGTGTCTACCCCTGACTGGGGTAGGCCACCTAGAACCTCCGCGTCCTGTCCAGGGACCAGACATGGAGATTCTAGAGGTCCGGACGCGGTTGCCAGAGGGTGCCCCGTCTCTGAGTCAGAAGGAATGGGGAAGGAGGTGCTGTCGCGAGGAGCATGACATCCGAAAACCAGGTGCGGTTGGGCCAATATGGCACAACTAGCAAGACCTGCTCCTCGTCCTCCCTGACTTTGCACTACATCTGTGCAAGAAGGCTCACTGGGGGAAACGCATACTAGCTGTGTGCCAGTGCGTTTGTGCCGAGGTTGCCCTCAGACAAGGAGTAAAACAACTGGCAATGGGTCGAGTCCGGGGCGGCAAACAGATCTACCTGTGCGGTCCCGAAGCGACGCCATATCAGCTGGACCGCCTGGGGATGGAGTCTCCATTCTCCCGGAAGCGGAGGCTGCCGTGAGAGCTCGTCGGCTACACAGTTGAGCACGCCTGGGATGTGAATGCCATTAAGTGACCTCAGATGCTTCTGGCTCCATAAGAGGAGATGGCGGCGAGTTGTGACATGCGACGGGAGCGTAGACCGCCCTGGTGATTGATGTACGCAACGGTCGCAGTGTTGTCCGTACGGACCAGTACGTGCTTGCCTAGTAGCAGCCCCTTGAGGCGGCCCAGCGCAAGATGCACTGCTAACAACTCGAGGCAATTGATATGCCACTGCAGTTGAGGCCCCGTCCACAGACCTGAAACTGCATGCCCGTTGTACGTGGCTCCTCACCAGGTGGAGGAGGCATCCGTGGAGACCACAGCATGCCTGGACACCTGTTCCAGGGGAACTCCAGCCCACAGGAACGAGGGGTTGGACTACTGAGTGAGGGTACAACGGCAGCTCGGTGTGATGGCCACACAGAACGTGTCGCGTTGCCACGCCCATCTCGGGAAGCAATCCGAGCGGCGTGACTGCGGCTGCGGATGCCATATGCCCCAGGAGCCTATGAAATAATATCAGTGGGGCCGCTGTCCTGTTCCTGAGCGTGCTCAGGCAGTTCAACACGACTTGATGCGCTCCTCGTGAGGCACGAGGTCTGATTGACTGAGTCCAGTTCAATACCGAGATAAGAGATCCTCTGCCCGGGGGCGAGTTTGCTCTTGTCCAGAACATGTGAGCGGAGTAGAGCGTGAGCAGAGCGGGGAGTGGAGCGGCTCATATTCCTATAGAGCGGTGAGTGCCTTTCTGCAGATTCCGCTCCGCTCGCTCAGTCGCTCAGGATCGCTCGCTCAACCCAGAATTCCCTGAACATCAAAGTTAAGAAGGAAGAAGCAGCCCTAGACCTAATTGAAAGGAGGTGTGGAGAAACTGAGTTAGCAAATATTAATTTTGTGATGTAATCACAATGGAGTTCTTATTCGTACTTTGTTTTGGGGTAAAAAGAACTTTGAAAAACCTTAGCAGCATCATAGTGTTAATGAATATCGCGACACGTCCATGCTGCTGTGAGCGCCATTTAGATGATTAATAATGCAATGCCCGCTTTCCTCTCAGCAACAAAAACACACAACAAATATGAAAAAAGCGTCTGATTTAATTATCGCGATGTGGAGATGTTTGACCAGCTCTGCGATTCAGCACTCTCCAGTCACTTCATGTCACGTTTATTTACAGTCTATATTTATAGTCCACTTTATTATATAGCTTATTGCTTTAAAGCCACAAATATTACAACTATCTATAGGCCAACTGTAATTGAGACATGTATTTAAGAACTTTATTAAAACCGATTGTTTCGGCCTCAAAGACCGTTCATTTGTTACGCACTTCAATCCGCACGTGACGTTTTATGGTTTTCTTCTCAGGTAGGCCTATTAAATCCAGGCAACTGGTTGGTGAAACATTGATTAAAATTAAGATACGATTAATGCAAAACGAAATTAACTTTAAAGAAAGACTTTCTACAAAACAAAACTTAATGAAGTGGTCAAAATCATGTCTGAAACGCTGCATGTCTCGCAATAGATCGCGCATCTTCTGTCTAACTCGTGCTGTTCACTTTTCATAATCAACAGATGAAATTAAAATATATATATATTATAATATTTAAACATAAATATGAATCTAAATAGGCTATTTTTTATTAAATCCTGTTCAATGAATGTGCGACGCGTTCTGGTGGATTTTTCCTTAATGAAAGCGGAAGCAACTCCGTCATTTTTTGCCAAAAAGTAGAAAACTATAAAGGGTCTACTTTTATTTGTGTACACTCATAATAACATCAAAACCTTGTGTTTTTGTAAAATAAAGAAAATAAACGGTGCGCTTTCAACTGTGTCTCCACCAGAATCTTTCTAAAACTCAAAAATGAACTGATGCGAATAGCCTTACACAATCAGGAAATATATGTCTAAAGAAATAAAAAAGAAAATATTTAAAACAAATATTTTCCTGCAATGTACTAATCTGTATGAAATTAAAGATGCACAGTTTGCCTTATCATGTGATCACACCCTCTTGCAGAGCGCGATATTCATAATATATAATATACTCATAATATACTTATATTCATAATTCGCTGAGGACATCTATGCAAAATGGTAAACGTCCCCAACAATGCGCTAAAAAGCATGAACAAGGGCTATAGTACAGTACATGGAAATTTCATGTCGGAGCGAATTTGAGCGAACGTCATTTTACCGGTGAGCGTGAGCGACACATGAGTGTCGCGATCGCTTGGGCCTTGAGCGATTGAGTGGAGCGAGCTGACATAGAGCGGAAAAATAAGCAGAGCGTCACATCGCTCACATGCTCTGCTCCTGTCCCAGTTGACCCCAAGACCCAACCGGCTGAGGTGAGCTAACACCAGGTCCCTGTGTTCGCACAACTGCTCTCGCGAGTGAGCCAGGATCAGCCAGTCATCAAGATAGTTGAGAATGCGAACGCCTTGTTCCTTGAGCGGAACAATGGCAGTCTCCGCAATCTTGGTAAAGACACGGGGCGACAGGGCCGGCCCGAAGGGTAGGACCTTGCACTAATATGCCCGACCCTCGAACGCAAACCGTAGAAAGGGTCTGTGTCGAGGAAGAATCGAGACTTGAAAGTATGCGTCCTTCAGGTCGACCGCTGCAAACCAATCTTGGGGACGGATGCATTCAAAAATGCGTTTCTGCATCATGAACGGCAGCCTGTGAAGGGACCGATTCAAGACTCGCAGATCCAAGATTGGCCGTAACCCACTGCCTTTCTTGGGTACAATGAAGTAGGGGCTGTATAATCCTGACTTCATATCGGCTGGAGGGACCGGCTCTATTGCGTCGACCGCAGCCACGCGGGTGAAATGGATGCCCCTGAACACTGGGGGGGGCCGGGCGAACTGAATCGCATAGCAGAGTCGGTGATTGTGCGGATGAGCCAGCGGGACGGTTTGGGAAGTGCTAGCCAGGCTTCCAGACTCCGAACCAGCGGGACCAACGGCACAACAGACGTACCCACAGTGGGGCAACGAGAGTGACGGTGTGCGTGGGAGACGGCACAACAATCCCCCGGAGTCCAGCGGCGAAACAGAAAGAAACGAAACCAAGGATTCTCCACCTGGCCCTCCTTCACCATCTCCAGAAGAGCAGCTCCAACTTCCTCCAGGTCGCTCGTCTCAGGACCGGTTCCTGGTACGCTTGCCACCTGGCTTGGCTGCGGGCTGGGCGCCACGTTCGTGACCGACTCACTGCGGTCTGCCGGGTGGAGGCTGCTGCTTGGCAGACTTCGCAGGGGCGGAGGACGATGCAGGCGGGCGCCCTCAGAGACGAGCAGATGAGGCAGTCACAGCAGTTGTATGTGTTGCCGTGTGAACGCAATCGCCGCTCATGTGCCTTCACACACGACACAGGAACTCTTTTTTCAGCAAAAAGGCTCTTCTTTCAGTCACACGCTCAGGGAAGCTGCAGAAAAAAACACTGCACGGCTCCCTGTGTGCGAGCGCTCCCTGGCTTGCGTATTTATGCCCGCTTGCGGGGGCGGGGCGAGTCTCGCAAAGCTCGCACACCAATGTGCATTGGCTCGTTTAGTTTACACTCGAAGGTGATAGGGCTCTCACTTCGTGCGATATCCCAATTCGTCGGTTCAGTTCTGACATACGTCGAATGTGACCGACTGAAAGGGAACAATGTGTCTCCTGGACATTGTGTCTTTTGTGCTGTATACTCTTTTATGCATGCTTTATGATAGAAGCTCTAGTTAAAGTAAACTCAGCTATATCATGCTTCCTATCAAAATAATCATCATTTAATGCCTTACACTTTTGTGTACATCACTTCTTCCAAGCATGCATTGTATTCTTGTTAGATTAGCTCAGAGTATGAGTTAACACGAACTGTACCAATAATGTTACATTATTTAATCATTCTGAGGCATGCATAAAACAGTATACAATACAAAAATACAATATACAAAGCAGTAATAATATAATCAAAGTCCTGGGGATATGCATTTTCATTCACAGAAAGGTCTGTCTATTAATGGAGAGAAGTCCATTTTATGGGCCTTCTGTGTCTTTTCCATAGAAATTCTAAACTAAATCTTTGGTATGGAGAACACATATTCACTATTAACTATGACCTTTGCCCCAATATACTCTTAATTTACTGCTTATGAATAGTTAGTCAGCTAGTTGTTATAGCGTTTAAGTTTAGGTATGGTGTAGGATTTTGGGGGGGGGGGGGGGGGTCTTACAGAATAAGGCATTAATATGTGCTTTATAAGTACTAATAAATAGCCAATATGCAAGCTAATAAGCAACTATAGTTAAAAGTGTGAATTGTTCCCCATACTAAAATGTTACCATAATTGCTGTTAGATTATTGAATAAAGCTGCTGCTCATAACTTTTTTGGTTAAAAATTATCCAAAGCCAATTTTTGCCCGATTCACAATGGTAAGCTTGTAATAATGTTTTCCAATTTGAGTGGTACTGCTAGGTTTTCGTGGGAAATTCGAGCAAGAATGAGTCCCATCAAGTACGCTATATCATGTGAGGATGATGCTGGTTGTGAAAGATTTGTAGCCTTTTCTCACAGCAGCTGCAATAATTAAACATGATGGTGGATTTTATGGTATGACAAATAGACAATACACATAGTCACGCAATGCTGATGTTGTTAACAATTTGAGAACAAAGTACAACAATAATAATAATTTGCACAGTTTGATGTGATATGAGCTAAACGATCATTAGATTAAATCACCATTGGTAGCATGATTTTTTTTTTCTCAATTAGTCAGAACAAAAGTGGCAGAATTGTTATTTACTTGTTCAGATGACATTTTGAAAATTATATATGAAAATTTTTATTTTGGTCATACTTCCAAGACTACAATCTCTGATTCCAAAGTACCTGTACAGTATCCACCAGTCTGGTGACTGACATCCACACATTCTCCTCAAACCCACGTAAAGATGATAATTCTGCAAAAAACTGCAATTGCAGGTTTCAAACAAAGATGGTGACGAAGAGGCAAAACGTATGGATTGCCGCTTCAAATATAATAACTAATTTTGCGTCTGATTGGTCATCACAGCCGCTACAGGGCTTTGGTGTATCTGAAGATGCTGTAAAGAAGTTAATTATCATTTACTTTACTCTTCCCCCTAAACAGTGCCAAATATGATCAGGGATCTCACAGTGACCAACATCTCAACATCTTCTGTGTTTCTGACATGGCAAGAACCACTTGGAAGTAGATCTTTCTTTAAGCTTCATTGGACTGGTGATAAAAATATTGGAAATGCAATAGAAATAGCTAACACTTCCTATAACATCACTGATCTGATTCCTGGAGTGAATTACACATTCTGCATCACTGCTGTCGCAGCAGATAATTCAAGAAAAGGCGAAACTTCCTGCATCTCACAATATACCAGTATGTAAAATTATAAAATATCTATTGCTTGCTACATAGTATGTTTAAACTAACGGACTTCTGACCACCAATATTTTTTGTCTAGAAAATTGTAAAAGTACTCAATGGAAATTTTAATCACCAAATGTTCCAAATTTTTTACTCATACGGCCTGATATCATATTAAACCTCACAGCTGATAATGTTACAACATCCTCTGTTTTGCTAAACTGGATTAAACCAAACGGTCAAAGCTCCCGTTACCGTGTAGAATATGGAGATAAGAATGTGACTACTGAGAACATTTCGATCAAAATAAATGATCTCATTTCTGGAGCACAGTACACATTCAAAGTGTTTGCAGTTTTATCTGATAATGTGACTGAGGGGAGATCCAGTCAGATTTCAGTGTACACCAGTAAGACCTCTGTTTGGATGTTTAATCTTAATGAAACTTCTCAATATTCAGCTACAACAACCATTGAATATTTACTTACTGTTCAGTAACACCTTAGGATCCCAGACTTTCTTAACTCTGTTCTAATTCGAAATGCTATTTGAATTCCTAATTGGAATTCTTTTTTTTCCCGCAACACAGAGCCAAATGTAATTGGGAGTCTCAATGTGTCAGAAGTCACAACATCATCTGTGTTTTTGTCATGGCATGAACCGATTGGAAATAGATCTTTCTTTAAAGTTAACTGGACTGATGGCAAAACAAAGGAAACTAGTAACACTTCCTATAACATCACTGATCTGATTCCTGGAGTGAATTACACATTCTGCATCACTGCTGTCGCAGCAGATAATTCAACAAAAGGCGAAACTTTCTGCATCTCACAATATACCAGTATGTAAAATTATAAAATATCTATTGCTTACTACATAGTATGTTTAAACTAACTGACTTCTGACCACCAATATTTTTTGTCTAGAAAATTGTAAAAGTACTCAATGGAAATTTTAATCACCAAATGTTCCAAATTTTTCACTCACAGGGCCTGATATCATATTAAACCTCACAGCTGATAATGTTACAACATCCTCTGTTTTACTAAACTGGATTAAACCAAACGGTCAAAGCTCCCGTTACCGTGTAGAATATGGAGATAAGAATGTGACTACTGAGAACATTTCGATCAAAATAAATGATCTCATTTCTGGAGCACAGTACACATTCAAAGTGTTTGCAGTTTTATCTGATAATGTGACTGAGGGGAGATCCAGTCAGATTTCAGTGTACACCAGTAAGACCTCTGTTTGGATGTTTAATCTTAATGAAACTTCTCAATATTCAGCTACAAAAACCATTGAATATTTACTTGCTTTAAGCAGAAAGCTGTTCAGCAACACCTTAGGATCCCAGACTTTCTTAACTCTATTCTAATTCTAAATGCTATTTGAATTCCTAATTGGAATTCTGTTTTCTCCCGCAACACAGAGCCAAATGTAATTGGGAGTCTCAATGTGTCAGAAGTCACAACATCATCTGTGTTTTTGTCATGGCATGAACCGATTGGAAATAGATCTTTCTTTAAAGTTAACTGGACTGATGGCAAAACAAAGGAAACTAGTAACACTTCCTATAACATCACTGATCTGATTCCTGGAGTGAATTACACATTCTGCATCACTGCTGTCGCAGCAGATAATTCAACAAAAGGCGAAACTTTCTGCATCTCACAATATACCAGTATGTAAAATTATAAAATATCTGTTGCTTGCTACATAGTATGTTTAAACTAACTGACTTCTGACCACCAATATTTTTTGTCTAGAAAATTGTAAAAGTACTCAATGGAAATTTTAATCACCAAATGTTTCAAATTTTTCACTCACAGGGCCTGATATCATATTAAACCTCACAGCTGATAATATTACAACATCCTCTGTTTTACTAAACTGGATTAAACCAAACGGTCAAAGCTCCCGTTACCGTGTAGAATATGGAGATAAGAATGTGACTACTGAGAACATTTCGATCAAAATAAATGATCTCATTTCTGGAGCACAATACACATTCAAAGTGTTTGCAGTTTTATCTGATAATGTGACTGAGGGGAGATCCAGTCAGATTTCAGTGTACACCAGTAAGACCTCTGTTTGGATGTTTAATCTTAATGAAACTTCTCAATATTCAGCTACAACAACCATTGAATATTTACTTACTGTTCAGTAACACCTTAGGATCCCAGACTTTCTTAACTCTGTTCTAATTCGAAATGCTATTTGAATTCCTAATTGGAATTCTTTTTTCTCCCGCAACACAGAGCCAAATGTAATTGGGAGTCTCAATGTGTCAGAAGTCACAACATCATCTGTGTTTCTGACATGGCATGAACCGATTGGAAATAGATCTTTCTTTAAAGTTAACTGGACTGATGGCAAAACAAAGGAAACTAGTAACACTTCCTATAACATCACTGATCTGATTCCTGGAGTGAATTACACATTCTGCATCACTGCTGTCGCAGCAGATAATTTAACAAAAGGCGAAACTTTCTGCATCTCACAATATACCAGTATGTAAAATTATAAAATATCTGTTGCTTGCTACATAGTATGTTTAAACTAACTGACTTCTGGACCACCATAATTTTTTGTGTAGAAAATTGTAAAAGTCAATGAAATTTTAATCACCGAATCTTCCAAATTTTTCACTCACAGGGCCTGATATCATATTAAACCTCACAGCTGATAATGTTACAACATCCTCCGTTTTACTAAATTGGATTAAACCAAACGGTCAAAGCTCCCGTTACCGTGTAGAATATGGAGATAAGAATGTGACTACTGAGAACATTTCGATCAAAATAAATGATCTCATTTCTGGAGCACAGTACACATTCAAAGTGTTTGCAGTTTTATCTGATAATGTGACTGAGGGGAGATCCAGTCAGATTTCAGTGTACACCAGTAAGACCTCTGTTTGGATGTTTAATCTTAATGAAACTTCTCAATATTCAGCTACAAAAACCATTGAATATTTACTTGCTTTAAGCAGAAAGCTGTTCAGCAACACCTTAGGATCCCAGACTTTCTTAACTCTATTCTAATTCTAAATGCTATTTGAATTCCTAATTGGAATTCTGTTTTCTCCCGCAACACAGAGCCAAATGTAATTGGGAGTCTCAATGTGTCAGAAGTCACAACATCATCTGTGTTTTTGTCATGGCATGAACCGATTGGAAATAGATCTTTCTTTAAAGTTCAATGGACTGATGGCAAAACAAAGGAAACTAGTAACACTTCCTATAACATCACTGATCTGATTCCTGGAGTGAATTACACATTCTGCATCACTGCTGTCGCAGCAGATAATTTAACAAAAGGCGAAACTTTCTGCATCTCACAATATACCAGTATGTAAAATTATAAAATATCTGTTGCTTGCTACATAGTATGTTTAAACTAACTGACTTCTGACCACCAATATTTTTTGTCTAGAAAATTGTAAAAGTACTCAATGGAAATTTTAATCACCAAATGTTTCAAATTTTTCACTCACAGGGCCTGATATCATATTAAACCTCACAGCTGATAATATTACAACATCCTCTGTTTTACTAAACTGGATTAAACCAAACGGTCAAAGCTCCCGTTACCGTGTAGAATATGGAGATAAGAATGTGACTACTGAGAACATTTCGATCAAAATAAATGATCTCATTTCTGGAGCACAATACACATTCAAAGTGTTTGCAGTTTTATCTGATAATGTGACTGAGGGGAGATCCAGTCAGATTTCAGTGTACACCAGTAAGACCTCTGTTTGGATGTTTAATCTTAATGAAACTTCTCAAAATTCAGCTACAACAACCATTGAATATTTACTTACTGTTCAGTAACACCTTAGGATCCCAGACTTTCTTAACTCTGTTCTAATTCGAAATGCTATTTGAATTCCTAATTGGAATTCTTTTTTCTCCCGCAACACAGAGCCAAATGTAATTGGGAGTCTCAATGTGTCAGAAGTCACAACATCATCTGTGTTTCTGTCATGGCATGAACCGATTGGAAATAGATCTTTCTTTAAAGTTAACTGGACTGATGGCAAAACAAAGGAAACTAGTAACACTTCCTATAACATCACTGATCTGATTCCTGGAGTGAATTACACATTCTGCATCACTGCTGTCGCAGCAGATAATTCAACAAAAGGCGAAACTTTCTGCATCTCACAATATACCAGTATGTAAAATTATAAAATATCTATTGCTTGCTACATAGTATGTTTAAACTAACTGACTTCTGACCACCAATATTTTTTGTCTAGAAAATTGTAAAAGTACTCAATGGAAATTTTAATCACCAAATGTTCCAAATTTTTCACTCACAGGGCCTGATATCATATTAAACCTCACAGCTGATAATGTTACAACATCCTCTGTTTTACTAAACTGGATTAAACCAAACGGTCAAAGCTCCCGTTACCGTGTAGAATATGGAGATAAGAATGTGACTACTGAGAACATTTCTATCAAAATAAATGATCTCATTTCTGGAGCACAGTACACATTCAAAGTGTTTGCAGTTTTATCTGATAATGTGACTGAGGGGAGATCCAGTCAGATTTCAGTGTACACCAGTAAGACCTCTGTTTGGATGTTTAATCTTAATGAAACTTCTCAATATTCAGCTACAAAAACCATTGAATATTTACTTGCTTTAAGCAGAAAGCTGTTCAGCAACACCTTAGGATCCCAGACTTTCTTAACTCTATTCTAATTCTAAATGCTATTTGAATTCCTAATTGGAATTCTGTTTTCTCCCGCAACACAGAGCCAAATGTAATTGGGAGTCTCAATGTGTCAGAAGTCACAACATCATCTGTGTTTTTGTCATGGCATGAACCGATTGGAAATAGATCTTTCTTTAAAGTTAACTGGACTGATGGCAAAACAAAGGAAACTAGTAACACTTCCTATAACATCACTGATCTGATTCCTGGAGTGAATTACACATTCTGCATCACTGCTGTCGCAGCAGATAATTCAACAAAAGGCGAAACTTTCTGCATCTCACAATATACCAGTATGTAAAATTATAAAATATCTGTTGCTTGCTACATAGTATGTTTAAACTAACTGACTTCTGGACCACCATAATTTTTTGTGTAGAAAATTGTAAAAGTCAATGAAATTTTAATCACCGAATCTTCCAAATTTTTCACTCACAGGGCCTGATATCATATTAAACCTCACAGCTGATAATGTTACAACATCCTCTGTTTTACTAAACTGGATTAAACCAAACGGTCAAAGCTCCCGTTACCGTGTAGAATATGGAGATAAGAATGTGACTACTGAGAACATTTCGATCAAAATAAATGATCTCATTTCTGGAGCGCAGTACACATTCAAAGTGTTTGCAGTTTTATCTGATAATGTGACTGAGGGGAGATCCAGTCAGATTTCAGTGTACACCAGTAAGACCTCTGTTTGGATGTTTAATCTTAATGAAACTTCTCAATATTCAGCTACAACAACCATTGAATATTTACTTACTGTTCAGTAACACCTTAGGATCCCAGACTTTCTTAACTCTGTTCTAATTCAAAATGCTATTTGAATTCCTAATTGGAATTCTTTTTTCTCCCGCAACACAGAGCCAAATGTAATTGGGAATCTCACAGTGTCTAATGTCACAACATCATCTGTGTTTCTGTCATGGCATGAACCGATTGGAAATAGATCGTTCTTTAAAGTTAACTGGACTGATGGCAAAACAAAGGAAACTAGTAACACTTCCTATAACATCACTGATCTGATTCCTGGAGTGAATTACACATTCTGCATCACTGCTGTCGCAGCAGATAATTTAACAAAAGGCGAAACTTTCTGCATCTCACAATATACCAGTATGTAAAATTATAAAATATCTATTGCTTGCTACATAGTATGTTTAAACTAATTGACTTCTGACCCACCAGTAGGCTTCTGGTAATTTGTAAATGCACATGAAGTACCACCACCACTACCACCATTCATTTGTTGTCTTCGTTATTTTTTAGTAAAAATCTTCATCCAAATCTAGCATTATGGAGTACATATCTGAAAAATGCCTTCCCCCTTTTCAGTCTATTATTTCACAATTTGTCTGACCACTTCATGTTTTGTCCTTTATGTATTTGTACTAGTGTCCTGTGTGATGTTTTTCTAAATCAACATTTACGATTTGCTTCTCTCTCTTTCACACAGAGCCTGATGTGATCAGAAATCTCACAGTGTCTAACGTCACAACATCATCTGTGTTTCTGTCATGGCATGAACCAATTGGAAATAGATCGTTCTTTAAAGTTAACTGGACTGATGGCAAAACAAAGGAAACTAGTAACACTTCCTATAACATCACTGATCTGATTCCTGGAGTGAATTACACATTCTGCATCACTGCTGTCGCAGCAGATAATTCAACAAAAGGCGAAACTTCCTGCATCTCACAATATACCAGTATGTAAAATTATAAAATATCTGTTGCTTGCTACATAGTATGTTTAAACTAACTGACTTCTGACCACCAATATTTTTTGTCTAGAAAATTGTAAAAGTACTCAATGGAAATTTTAATCACCAAATGTTCCAAATTTTTCACTCACAGGGCCTGATATCATATTAAACCTCACAGCTGATAATGTTACAACATCCTCTGTTTTACTAAACTGGATTAAACCAAACGGTCAAAGCTCCCGTTACCGTGTAGAATATGGAGATAAGAATGTGACTACTGAGAACATTTCGATCAAAATAAATGATCTCATTTCTGGAGCGCAGTACACATTCAAAGTGTTTGCAGTTTTATCTGATAATGTGACTGAGGGGAGATCCAGTCAGATTTCAGTGTACACCAGTAAGACCTCTGTTTGGATGTTTAATCTTAATGAAACTTCTCAATATTCAGCTACAAAAACCATTGAATATTTACTTACTGTTCAGTAACACCTCAGGATCCCAGACTTTCTTAACTCTACTCTAATTCCAAATGCTATTTGAATTCCTAATTGGAATTCTTTTTTCTCCCGCAACACAGAGCCAAATGTAATTGGGAGTCTCAATGTGTCTGAAGTCACAACATCATCTGTGTTTCTGTCATGGCATGAACCGATTGGAAATAGATCTTTCTTTAAAGTTAACTGGACTGATGGCAAAACAAAGGAAACTAGTAACACTTCCTATAACATCACTGATCTGATTCCTGGAGTGAATTACACATTCTGCATCACTGCTGTCGCAGCAGATAATTCAACAAAAGGCGAAACTATCTGCATCTCACAATATACCAGTATGTAAAATTATAAAATATCTATTGCTTGCTACATAGTATGTTTAAACTAATTGACTTCTGACCCACCAGTAGGCTTCTGGTAATTTGTAAATGCACTTCAAGTACCACCACCACTACCACCATTCATTTGTTGTCTTCATTCTTTTTTAGTAAAAATCTTCATCCAAATCTAGCATTATGGAGTACATATCTGAAAAATGCCTTCCCCCTTTTCAGTCTATTATTTCACAATTTGTCTGACCAGTTCATGTTTTGTCCTTTATGCATTTGTACTAGTGTCCTGTGTGATGTTTTTCTAAATCAACATTTACGATTTGCTTCTCTCTCCTTCACACAGAGCCTGATGTGATCAGAAATCTCACAGTGTCTAATGTCACAACATCATCTGTGTTTTTGACATGGCATGAAACAATTGGAAATAGATCTTTCTTTAAAGTTCAATGGACTGATGGCAAAACAAAGGAAACTAGCAACACTTCCTATAACATCACTGATCTGATTCCTGGAGTGAATTACACATTCTGCATCACTGCTGTCGCAGCAGATAATTCAACAAAAGGCGAAGCTTCCTGCATCTCACAATATACCAGTATGTAAAATTATAAAATATCTGTTGCTTGCTACATAGTATGTTTAAACTAACTGACTTCTGACCACCAATATTTTTTGTCTAGAAAATTGTAAAAGTACTCAATGGAAATTTTAATCACCAAATGTTCCAAATTTTTCACTCACAGGGCCTGATATCATATTAAACCTCACAGCTGATAATATTACAACATCCTCTGTTTTACTAAACTGGATTAAACCGAATGGTCAAAGCTCCCGTTACCGTGTAGAATATGGAGATAATAATGTGACTACTGAGAACATTTCTATCAAAATAAATGATCTCATTTCTGGAGCGCAGTACACATTCAAAGTGTTTGCAGTTTTATCTGATAATGTGACTGAGGGGAGATCCAGTCAGATTTCAGTGTACACCAGTAAGACCTGTTTGGATGTTTAATCTTAATGAAACTTCTCAATATTCAGCTACAAAAATCATTGAATATTTACTTACTGTTCAGTAACACCTTAGGATCCCAGACTTTCTTAACTCTGTTCTAATTCGAAATGCTATTTGAATTCCTAATTGGAATTCTTTTTTCTCCCGCAACACAGAGCCAAATGTAATTGGGAGTCTCAATGTGTCTGAAGTCACAACATCATCTGTGTTTTTGTCATGGCATGAACCGATTGGAAATAGATCTTTCTTTAAAGTTAACTGGACTGATGGCAAAACAAAGGAAACTAGTAACACTTCCTATAACATCACTGATCTGATTCCTGGAGTGAATTACACATTCTGCATCACTGCTGTCGCAGCAGATAATTCAACAAAAGGCGAAACTATCTGCATCTCACAATATACCAGTATGTAAAATTATAAAATATCTATTGCTTGCTACATAGTATGTTTAAACTAATTGACTTCTGACCCACCAGTAGGCTTCTGGTAATTTGTAAATGCACTTCAAGTACCACCACCACTACCACCATTCATTTGTTGTCTTCATTCTTTTTTAGTAAAAATCTTCATCCAAATCTAGCATTATGGAGTACATATCTGAAAAATGCCTTCCCCCTTTTCAGTCTATTATTTCACAATTTGTCTGACCAGTTCATGTTTTGTCCTTTATGTATTTGTACTAGTGTCCTGTTGTGATGTTTTTCTAAATCAACATTTACGATTTGCTTCTCTCTCTTTCACACAGAGCCTGATGTGATCAGAAATCTCACAGTGTCTAATGTCACAACATCATCTGTGTTTTTGACATGGCATGAACCAATTGGAAATAGATCTTTCTTTAAAGTTCAATGGACTGATGGCAAAACAAACGAAACTAGTAACACTTCCTATAACATCACTGATCTGATTCCTGGAGTGAATTACACATTCTGCATCACTGCTGTCGCAGCAGATAATTCAACAAAAGGCGAAGCTTCCTGCATCTCACAATATACCAGTATGTAAAATTATAAAATATCTGTTGCTTGCTACATAGTATGTTTAAACTAACTGACCTCTGACTCATCATTGATGATGCCTTTTCTATCTATAAAACCTGAAAAAAGTTTTCAATGCAAATTTTAATCACCAAATGTTCCAAATTTTTCACTCACAGGGCCTGATATCATATTAAACCTCACAGCTGATAATATTACAACATCCTCTGTTTTACTAAACTGGATTAAACCAAACGGTCAAAGCTCCCGTTACCGTGTAGAATATGGAGATAAGAATGTGACTACTGAGAACATTTCGGTCAAAATAAATGATCTCATTTCTGGAGCACAGTACACATTCAAAGTGTTTGCAGTTTTATCTGATAATGTGACTGAGGGGAGATCCAGTCAGATTTCAGTGTACACCAGTAAGACCTCTGTTTGGATGTTTAATCTTAATGAAACTTCTCAAAATTCAGCTAAAAAAACCATTGAATATTTACTTGCTTTAAGCAGAAAGCTGTTCAGTAACACCTTAGGATCCCAGACTTTCTTAACTCTATTCTAATTCTAAATGCTATTTGAATTCCTAATTGGAATTCTTTTTTCTCCCGCAACACAGAGCCAAATGTAATTGGGAGTCTCACTGTGTCTGAAGTCACAACATCATCTGTGTTTTTGTCATGGCATGAACCGATTGGAAATAGATCGTTCTTTAAAGTTAACTGGACTGATGGCAAAACAAAGGAAACTAGTAACACTTCCTATAACATCACTGATCTGATTCCTGGAGTGAATTACACAGTCTGCATCACTGCTGTCGCAGCAGATAATTTAACAAAAGGCGAAACTTTCTGCGTCTCACAATATACCAGTATGTAAAATTATAAAATATCTGTTGCTTGCTACATAGTATGTTTAAACTAACTGACTTCTGACCCACCAATATTTTTTGTCTAGAAAATTATAAAAGTTTTCAATGCAAATTTTAATCGCCGAATGTTCCAAATTTTTCACTCACAGGGCCTGATGTCATATTAAACCTCACAGCTGATAATATTACAACATCCTCTGTTTTACTAAACTGGATTAAACCAAACGGTCAAAGCTCCCGTTACCGTATAGAATATGGAGATAAGAATGTGACTACTGAGAACATTTCGATCAAAATAAATGATCTCATTTCTGGAGCACAGTACACATTCAAAGTGTTTGCAGTTTTATCTGATAATGTGACTGAGGGGAGATCCAGTCAGATTTCAGTGTACACCAGTAAGACCTCTGTTTGGATGTTTAATCTTAATGAAACTTCTCAATATTCAGCTACAAAAACCATTGAATATTTACTTGCTTTAAGCAGAAAGCTGTTCAGCAACACCTTAGGATCCCAGACTTTCTTAACTCTATTCTAATTCTAAATGCTATTTGAATTCCTAATTGGAATTCTTTTTTCTCCCGCAACACAGAGCCAAATGTAATTGGGAGTCTCACAGTGTCTGAAGTCACAACATCATCTGTGTTTTTGTCATGGCATGAACCGATTGGAAATAGATCTTTCTTTAAAGTTAACTGGACTGATGGCAAAACAAAGGAAACTAGTAACACTTCCTATAACATCACTGATCTGATTCCTGGAGTGAATTACACATTCTGCATCACTGCTGTCGCAGCAGATAATTTAACAAAAGGCGAAACTTTCTGCGTCTCACAATATACCAGTATGTAAAATTATAAAATATCTATTGCTTGCTACATAGTATGTTTAAACTAATTGACTTCTGACCCACCAGTAGGCTTCTGGTCATTTGTAAATGCACTTCAAGTACCACCACCACTACCACCATTCATTTGTTGTCTTCATTCTTTTTTAGTAAAAATCTTCATCCAAATCTAGCATTATGGAGTACATATCTGAAAAATGCCTTCCCCCTTTTCAGTCTATTATTTCACAATTTGTCTGACCAGTTCATGTTTTGTCCTTTATGTATTTGTACTAGTGTCCTGTGTGATGTTTTTCTAAATCAACATTTACGATTTGCTTCTCTCTCTTTCACACAGAGCCTGATGTGATCAGAAATCTCACAGTGTCTAACGTCACAACATCATCTGTGTTTCTGTCATGGCATGAACCAATTGGAAATAGATCTTTCTTTAAAGTTCAATGGACTGATGGCAAAACAAAGGAAACTAGTAACACTTCCTATAACATCACTGATCTGATTCCTGGAGTGAATTACACATTCTGCATCACTGCTGTCGCAGCAGATAATTCAACAAAAGGCGAAACATTCTGCATCTCACAATATACCAGTATGTAAAATTATAAAATTTCTATTGCTTGCTACATAGTATGTTTAAACTAACTGACTTCTGACCACCAATATTTTTTGTCTAGAAAATTGTAAAAGTACTCAGTGGAAATTTTAATCGCCAAATGTTCCAAATTTTTCACTCACAGGGCCTGATATCATATTAAACCTCACAGCTGATAATATTACAACATCCTCTGTTTTACTAAACTGGATTAAACCAAACGGTCAAAGCTCCCGTTACAGAGTAGAATATGGAGATAAGAATGTGACTACTGAGAACATTTCTATCAAAATAAATGATCTAATTTCTGGAGCACAGTACACATTCAAAGTGTTTGCAGTTTTAGCTGATAATGTGACTGAGGGGAGATCCAGTCAGATTTCAGTGTACACCAGTAAGACCTCTGTTTGGATGTTTAATCTTAATGAAACTTCTCAATATTCAGCTACAACAACCATTGAATATTTACTTACTGTTCAGTAACACCTTAGGATCCTAGACTTTCTTAACTCTATTCTAATTCTAAATGCTATTTGAATTCCTAATTGGATTTCTTTTTTCTCCCGCAACACAGAGCCAAATGTAATTGGGAGTCTCACTGTGTCTGAAGTCACAACATCATCTGTGTTTTTGTCATGGCATGAACTGATTGGAAATAGATCGTTCTTTAAAGTTAACTGGACTGATGGCAAAACAAAGGAAACTAGTAACACTTCCTATAACATCACTGATCTGATTTCTGGAGTGAATTACACATTCTGCATCACTGCTGTCGCAGCAGATAATTCAACAAAAGGCGAAACTATCTGCATCTCACAATATACCAGTATGTAAAATTATAAAATATCTATTGCTTGCTACATAGTATGTTTAAACTAATTGACTTCTGACCCACCAGTAGGCTTCTGGTAATTTGTAAATGCACTTCAAGTACCACCACCACTACCACCATTCATTTGTTGTCTTCGTTATTTTTTAGTAAAAATCTTCATCCAAATCTAGCATTATGGAGTACATATCTGAAAAATGTCTTCCCCCTTTTCAGTCTATTATTTCACAATTTGTCTGACCACTTCATGTTTTGTCCTTTATGTATTTGTACTAGTGTCCTGTGTGATGTTTTTCTAAATCAACATTTACGATTTGCTTCTCTCTCCTTCACACAGAGCCTGATGTGATCAGAAATCTCATAGTGTCTAACGTCACAACATCATCTGTGTTTTTGTCATGGCATGAACCGATTGGAAATAGATCTTTCTTTAAAGTTCAATGGGCTGATGGCAAAACAAAGGAAACTAGTAACACTTCCTATAACATCACTGATCTGATTCCTGGAGTGAATTACACATTCTGCATCACTGCTGTCGCAGCAGATAATTCAACAAAAGGCGAAGCTTCCTGCATCTCACAATATACCAGTATGTAAAATTATAAAATATCTATTGCTTGCTACATAGTATGTTTAAACTAACTGACTTCTGACCCACCAATATTTTTTGTCTAGAAAATTATAAAAGTTTTCAATGCAAATTTTAATCGCCGAATGTTCCAAATTTTTCACTCACAGGGCCTGATGTTATATTAAACCTCACAGCTGATAATATTACAACATCCTCTGTTTTACTAAACTGGATTAAACCAAACGGTCAAAGCTCCCGTTACCGTGTAGAATATGGAGATAAGAATGTGATTACTGAGAACATTTCGATCAAAATAAATGATCTCATTTCTGGAGCACAGTACACATTCAAAGTGTTTGCAGTTTTATCTGATAATGTGACCGAGGGCCGATCCAGTCAGATTTCAGTGTACACCAGTAAGACCTCTGTTTGGATGTTTAATCTTAATGAAACTTCTCAATATTCAGCTACAACAATCATTGAATATTTACTTGGTTTAAGCAGAAAGCTGTTCAGCAACACCTTAGGATCCCAGACTTTCTTAACTCTATTCTAATTCTAAATGCTATTTGAATTCCTAATTGGAATTCTTTTTTCTCCCGCAACACAGAGCCAAATGTAATTGGGAGTCTCACAGTGTCAGAAGTCACAACATCATCTGTGTTTCTTTCATGGCATGAACCGATTGGAAATAGATCTTTCTTTAAAGTTAACTGGACTGATGGCAAAACAAAGGAAACTAGTAACACTTCCTATAACATCACTGATCTGATTTCTGGAGTGAATTACACATTCTGCATCACTGCTGTCGCAGCAGATAATTTAACAAAAGGCGAAACTTTCTGCGTCTCACAATATACCAGTATGTAAAATTATAAAATATCTGTTGCTTGCTACATAGTATGTTTAAACTAATTGACTTCTGACCCACCAGTAGGCTTCTGGTAATTTGTAAATGCACTTGAAGTACCACCACCACTACCACCATTCATTTGTTGTCTTCATTCTTTTTTAGTAAAAATCTTCATCCAAATCTAGCATTATGGAGTACATATCTGAAAAATGCCTTCCCCCTTTTCAGTCTATTATTTCACAATTTGTCTGACCAGTTCATGTTTTGTCCATTATGTATTTGTACTAGTGTCCTGTTGTGATGTTTTTCTAAATCAACATTTACGATTTGCTTCTCTCTCTTTCACACAGAGCCTGATGTGATCAGAAATCTCACAGTGTCTAACGTCACAACATCATCTGTGTTTCTGTCATGGCATGAACCGATTGGAAATAGATCTTTCTTTAAAGTTCAATGGACTGATGGCAAAACAAAGGAAACTAGTAACACTTCCTATAACATCACTGATCTGATTCCTGGAGTGAATTACACATTCTGCATCACTGCTGTCGCAGCAGATAATTCAACAAAAGGCGAAACTTTCTGCGTCTCACAATATACCAGTATGTAAAATTATAAAATATATATTGCTTGCTACATAGTATGTTTAAACTAACTGACTTCTGACCACCAATATTTTTTGTCTAGAAAATTGTAAAAGTACTCAATGGAAATGTTAATCGCCAAATGTTCCAAATTTTTCACTCATAGGGCCTGATGTCATATTAAACCTCACAGCTGATAATATTACAACATCCTCTGTTTTACTAAACTGGATTAAACCAAACGGTCAAAGCTCCCGTTACCGTGTAGAATATGGAGATAAGAATGTGACTACTGAGAACATTTCGATCAAAATAAATGATCTCATTTCTGGAGCGCAGTACACATTCAAAGTGTTTGCAGTTTTAGCTGATAATGTGGCCGAGGGGAGATCCAGTCAGATTTCAGTGTACACCAGTAAGACTTCTGTTTGGATGTTTAATCTTAATGAAACCGTCTCAGGTTACATCTGTAACCTTTGTTCCCTGAGAACAGGGAACGAGACGTTGCTTTGTAACGCTAGGGGGAACCGCCTCTGCGGGAACCGGTGTCTGAAACTAATATCCAATCTCGTCAATACTAACTTGACCGGCGACAGCCCATGACGTCATATCGGCACTTCCCACGTGTATATAAGGGGCGCTCAGATAACATGTCATCCGCTTATCGTCTGAAGGGACTGTAAGCAGGCGGGCCCTGAGCCATGGCAGGGAGACGCAACGTCTCGTTCCCTGTTCTCAGGGAACAAAGGTTACAGACGTAACCTGAGACGTTCCCTTTCGAAAGGGAACTTCGAGTTGCGTCGTAACGCTAGGGGAACGATATACCCACGCCGCCATGCTGAGGGGAGTGCATGCCAAATTATGGCAGTGACCACAGTCAGAATCAGGCAATCAAATGAAATGCCAGACCCACTTACCCCTGGGGTCCCTCTGGGCTGTCAGTGACCGCGCTCCCAGCAGTCAAAGCCATCAGTACTGAGCCTCAAAGCGGCCTCCATATCCCATGTATGGAAGTCCGCCAAGGCCGCACCAAGGCCTGGGACCAACAACTTCGACAGAAGGGGTCCCCTTGAGGGAGCTTGGCCTGGGCCCGAAGGCAACCCAGCCAGTCACTTCTCAGGGGGAACGAAGTCACCCTGAATGCCACCAGGGAGGCTGACCCGGCCTCTAGCTATGCTAGTAGCCTAGTCTGCCAACAACCTGTCTGTTTCTTCAGAAACAGCGTCTCAAACAGGAGTTTCACCAAGAGACATCCAGAAAGAGGCACTGCAGAAAGGCAGTAGACCAACTCAGACCGGATTTAGAGATGGGCATCCTGGAGAGCGGGACTCAGCGAAGTGCTATCGACCCTTGCCAGCGAGGGGAGTCACCTGCTCAACCTTACGAGGGGAGTATTCATAGCCCAAGGCCAACAGAGAGGCTGGCCCGGCCTCTAGCTGAGCTAGTGGCCTTAGTCTGCCACCAACCTGTCTGTTTCCTTGGAATAAGTGTCTCCAACAGAAGTCTCACCAAGAGACATCCAGAATGAGGGACTGCAAAAGGCTGTAGACCAGCTCAGACCGGATTTTAGAGACGGGCATCCTAGGGAGCAGAACTCAACGAAGAGCTATCGACCCTAACAAACAAGGGGAGTTACTCTGCCTGGTCCTAGGATCTACATAGCATCTATGTTAGCGGCGCCATGGAGGCCGTGCACTCTACCAGAGAACCCTCGTAAGGGGAGTGCTCACAGCCTAAGGGCTGACCTAACTGGGGAGGCCTCAAGGGAGGCGTTCGACCTATGATCAGACTCAGGGAGCTCAGTACCATCTTAAGTACATGCTCGCCGATACCCAACCACTGGGGCTCACTTCAGAGAGACCACAGTGGCCAGCTAACTGGTAGCTGGCTGTCTAGGGCCTTAAGGCCAGCTTACCTGACAGCTTTAGCCTAACCAGTTATCAAATGCCTGCAACCCTGGGCTCGCCCACAGGGAGGCATATTAGCATACAGGGCGGCCTGCCAAGGCCAGCTTACCTGATAGCTTCAGACTAAGCAGCTATCCAATGCCTGCAACGCTGGGGCTCACCCACAGGGAGGCATGTTAGCATACAGGGCGGCCTGCCAAGGCCAGCTTACCTGACAGCAAGATTACTAGCTGTGGATAACCTGCACCACTGGGGCTCGCCCACAGGGCGGCATGCTAAGGCCAGCTTACCTGACGGCAAGACTACTAGTTGACGATGGCCTGCAACGCTGGGGCTCGCCCACAGCGCGGCCAACCCCACGTGGTGCTGAGACTAGCTGCTCATCTTAGCTTTTATTTTAATAGCTACAGTGATAGATAAAACAGAGCCTAGGCATTCTTTTTTTTTCTATACACCTTCTAGCTGTCTATCAAGGCGGCCCTGCTAATGGCCTGCTCCTGAAACTACCTGGCACTGCTAGGGGCCGGGGCCTCCACAGACCACAGAGTGGAGACCTACCCACTGACTCTCTTCCTCAGACAGAGAGGAAATGCCTCGGTAGGACACATCAGGCGGCCCGCGGGCCGCACTGGACTCAGCATTCCTGAGGTCAACGTATTATATCAGTTTGTCTAACTGCACAAGACTATCCTACCCCGAGGTGGCTGTGAAGGCGGCCTGTCTTGAATATTCAAGAGGGCCTGCCTACACACAGCAGCAGCCTTAACCACACTCAAGTGGGAAGGCCAACTCACTGACCACACACAGGGGACCTCAGGGGACTAATAAGTATATAACTGCACTCCTTTACTGAAAAAGGGAACCTATATACAAATAGCCCTGCTTATTTGTAATGTAACTGCATATATATATCCATATATATACACACACATGCACACGTATATGCATATACATACATACATACACACACATGAAGTCTCTGCCAGTCTCCTAAACAGGGAGCGCTACATTCTAAGAAATACATAGTAATTTCCCATAGCCTGCCTCGCTTTAAAGAAAGGAGAGGAACAATTCACCCTGCGGCCACAGGGTGGCGGTCTCCACCATGGATCGTGGATCCTACCACCCTTACAGCCTGAAAGGGAGTCTCATTATCACGCCAACGGCGGGCCATCAGAATTAATGTCATAGGCCCAGCTCTGGCCTGATGTAGAAACTGCGGCTTACAGAGAACATAGAAGGTAAATCATTTTAACCCTCTACCAGAGAGAGGGGATCCATCAGGGACGCCGATCTTTGCAGCGTCCCTGGCGGATCACCTCTCCCAAGTTTCTTGAGTCTCGCCTCCAAGCGACCTGCTCCTGCCAGGAGGGGGCACACGGGAGGCGACACTCTCCTTCTGGCCCTGTCTGCGACCCTCAGGTCGAGACGGGCCAGGCAATCTATCTGGTTGAGGACTCAGACCTCAGCAGCATGCACGTCTTGAATGCCGCTGGTCTAAGTCTCTCTGCAGGACAGCCTGGTGCGCCCGCCACACAGTCATCGTGTGCAGAGCAGCACCAGCCTGACCCGCTGCCACGTATGCCCTGCCATCTAAGGGAAATGTCACTTTAGGACCTAGATGGCAGAGTCTGAGCTGTATCCATGCAGGAAGTGCCAAACAATAAAGTTTATTATTAGTTGGCTACTTCCGCCATCGATACGTACCCATATTCCTTCCAAAATAAACCCGAACAGGGAACCGAGGTCTAAAGAGAAATACTTCAGTATTTACATATGAGTAAATGAAAATGTGTCATATTACTTAGCCAAACAGTTCATCCTGCAGCCACAGGGTGGTGAGCTAACTCCATGACACATACCACCCTATAGCCTATATAATATATATATAACGCGTATATATGTATATGGAATATTTAAGGAATACAGAATATGGGTTCTTCCTCCCCCGACGCGCTGCCATGGAAACTGTAATCTGCCTGCAGCGCGTTCCAAAATCAACAGCTCAGCATACGCGGTACAGGGTGGCTGAGAAAAATCAGTCATTTACTCACCCTCTCCAGCCATCTCCTGCTCGGTTGGAAGAGCACTCACCGCTGGACTGCAGATGTAGAAAACAGCGCATCCTCTCCCAGCAGCTCCTTCTCTCGATCCGCCGAATCGCGCGAGCGGTCACACCCCTCTCAACTGTTCGGCGAACTCCATCTCAACGCCCCATGATCTGAGTCTCCGCTCTGCCTCAGCGCGACTGGGACCCGAACCACCAGGCGCAGATGCTGAACTCTCTTCCCTCGAGAAGAGACCCAGACGAGAATGGAACATTCACAGTTTGCACCACCAGCTCCCTCGATAACTGCCCGTGCGTGCTCTTCATGCAGACAGAGAGCGCACAGCTCGTGTGTGTAATCTGGTGTCAGATAACAAGTGACACAGATCCACACACTTAGTTTGTCTGTGCATTTCATAATGCCACGATAGCGTTTCAAACATACAGTCCCTGAAGACGAAAAGAGGATGACATGTTATCTGAGCGCCCCTTATATACACGTGGGGCGCGTTGATATGACGTTATGGGCTGTCGCCGGTCAAGTTGGTATTGACGAGATTGGATATTAGTTTCAGATTTTTTTTTAGTTTCCCCCTAGCGTTACGACGCAACTCGAAGTTCCCTTTCGAAAGGGAATCCTCAATATTCAGCTACAAAAACCATTGAATATTTACTTGCTTTAAGCAGAAAGCTGTTCAGCAACACCTTAGGATCCCAGACTTTCTTAACTCTATTCTAATTCTAAATGCTATTTGAATTCCTAATTGGAATTCTTTTTTCTCCCGCAACACAGAGCCAAATGTAATTGGGAGTCTCACTGTGTCTGAAGTCACAACATCATCTGTATTTCTGTCATGGCATGAACCGGTTGGAAATAGATCTTTCTTTAAAGTTAACTGGACTGATGGCAAAACAAAGGAAACTAGTAACACTTCCTATAACATCACTGATCTGATTCCTGGAGTGAATTACACATTCTGCATCACTGCTGTCGCAGCAGATAATTCAACAAAAGGCGAAACTATCTGCATCTCACAATATACCAGTATGTAAAATTATAAAATATCTATTGCTTGCTACATAGTATGTTTAAACTAATTGACTTCTGACCCACCAGTAGGCTTCTGGTAATTTGTAAATGCACTTGAAGTACCACCACCACTACCACCATTCATTTGTTGTCTTCATTCTTTTTTAGTAAAAATCTTCATCCAAATCTAGCATTATGGAGTACATATCTGAAAAATGCCTTCCCCCTTTTCAGTCTATTATTTCATAATTTGTCTGACCAGTTCATGTTTTGTCCTTTATGTATTTGTACTAGTGTCCTGTGTGATGTTTTTCTAAATCAACATTTACGATTTGCTTCTCTCTCCTTCACACAGAGCCTGAAGTGATCAGAAATCTCACAGTGTCTAACGTCACAACATCATCTGTGTTTTTGACATGGCATGAACCAATTGGAAATAGATCTTTCTTTAAAGTTCAATGGACTGATGGCAAAACAAAGGAAACTAGTAACACTTCCTATAACATCACTGATCTGATTCCTGGAGTGAATTACACATTCTGCATCACTGCTGTCGCAGCAGATAATTCAACAAACGGCGAAACTTTCTGCATCTCACAATATACCAGTATGTAAAATTATAAAATATCTGTTGCTTGCTACATAGTATGTTTAATCTAACTGACTTCTGACCACCAATATTTTTTGTCTAGAAAATTGTAAAAGTACTCAATGGAAATTTTAATCATCAAATGTTCCAAATTTTTCACTCACAGGGCCTGATGTCATATTAAACCTCACAGCTGATAATGTTACAACATCCTCTGTTTTACTAAACTGGATTAAACCAAACGGTCAAAGCTCCCGTTACCGTGTAGAATATGGAGATAAGAATGTGACTACTGAGAACATTTCTATCAAAATAAATGATCTCATTTCTGGAGCACAGTACACATTCAAAGTGTTTGCAGTTTTATCTGATAATGTGACCGAGGGGCGATCCAGTCAGATTTCAGTGTACACCAGTAAGACCTCTGTTTGGATGTTTAATCTTAATGAAACTTCTCAATATTCAGCTACAACAATCATTGAATATTTATTTGCTGTTCAGTAACACCTTAAGATCCCAGACTTTCTTAACTCTATTCTAATTCTAAATGCTATTTGAATTCCTAATTGGATTTCTTTTTTCTCCCGCAACACAGAGCCAAATGTAATTGGGAGTCTCACTGTGTCTGAAGTCACAACATCATCTGTGTTTCTTTCATGGCATGAACCGGTTGGAAATAGATCTTTCTTTAAAGTTCAATGGACTGATGGCAAAACAAAGGAAACTAGTAACACTTCCTATAACATCACTGATCTGATTCCTGGAGTGAATTACACATTCTGCATCACTGCTGTCGCAGCAGATAATTCAACAAAAGGCGAAACTTTCTGCATCTCACAATATACCAGTATGTAAAATTATAAAATATCTGTTGCTTGCTACATAGTATGTTTAAACTAACTGACTTCTGACTCATCATTGATGATGCCTTTTCTATCTATAAAACCTGAAAAAAGTTTTCAATGCAAATTTTAATTGCCAAATGTTTCAAATTTTGTTCTCACAGGGCCTGATATCATATTAAACCTCACAGCTGATAATATTACAACATCCTCTGTTTTACTAAACTGGATTAAACCAAACGGTCAAAGCTCCCGTTACCGTGTAGAATATGGAGATAAGAATGTGACTACTGAGAACATTTCTATCAAAATAAATGATCTCATTTCTGGAGCACAGTACACATTCAAAGTGTTTGCAGTTTTATCTGATAATGTGACTGAGGGGAGATCCAGTCAGATTTCAGTGTACACCAGTAAGACCTCTGTTTGGATGTTTAATCTTAATGAAACTTCCCAATATTCAGCTACAAAAACCATTGAATATTTACTTTCTTTAAGCAGAAAGCTGTTAAGCAACACCTTAGGATCCCAGACTTTCTTAACTCTATTCTAATTCTAAATGCTATTTGAATTAATTGTAATTCTTTTTTCTCCCGCAACACAGAGCCAAATGTAATTGGGAGTCTCAATGTGTCTGAAGTCACAACATCATCTGTGTTTCTGTCATGGCATGAACCGATTGGAAATAGATCTTTCTTTAAAGTTAACTGGACTGATGGCAAAACAAAGGGAAAAGCAAAGGAAACTAGTAACACTTCCTATAACATCACTGATCTGACTGCTGCATTCAATTACACATTCTGCATCACTGCTGTCGCAGCAGATAATTCAACAGAAGGCGAAACTTCTTGCATCTCACAATATACCAGTATGTAAAATGATAAATTATCTGTTTCTCGCTACATTGTTACAGAATGGTGCTACAAAACATGTTTTTTACTTTACTTTACTGATTTTTTTGTTTTCTAAAAGCACTAGATGTGCAGGGGTGTCAAACTCAGTTCCTGGAGGGCCACAGCCCTGCAGAGTTTAGCCTAATTAAACACACCTGAACCAGCCAATCAAGGTCTTCTGGATTGCTAGTAACTTCCAGGCAGGTGTTTAGAGCTAGTTGGATTTAAACTCTAGAGGACAGTGGCCCTCCTGTACCATGTGCACTAGAGCTATTACTTCGCCCAAATCTCAATCCAATGCTCCCGTTACATAGTAAATATTTAAGTACTGATTTGACATTTTCAATGTTACCTCCATCAAAATAAATATAGATTGCATTTTAGTAAACAAGCACTTCATATTTCACTAAGTGTTCTGATATTTTTAGTATAATCAATGAGTTTGTCAGGACACCAACTATCTTTTTGGTTTAGTTTTCTTGATATCGAAAATCTTGATAATTCTTAGTTGTGTTGTATTATCCTAACCTATTAATCTTTTTGGATTTTTTCATTTTTAGTAAGCTGTCTTCTAAGACTTCAGGCGTGACATCATCTCATATTTACAGAAAACTGCACATTGACATTTTATTCTTATAGACTCACAGAGCTCTGGTTGCTATATGAATTCATAATTGTGTAATGTATTTCATCTGTTTTAATTCTCCCTCCCACAAACTCACATTATTTGTTCCCCACACAGACCCAAATATGATCGGGAATATAAAAGCATCTGACGTCACAAAATTATCTGTGTTTCTGGCATGGGATCGACCAAGTGGAAATATATCTTTCTTTAAACTTCAGTGGACTGAGAAAAGGACAGATGTAACAACTAATGACACGTTCTATCGTATCACTGATTTGAAACCTGGAGTCAATTACACAATTTGCATCACTGCTGTTACTGAAGATTACTCAAGTCAAAGCAAACCTTTCTGCATATCAGTAGTGACCGGTATGTAGAATTTTAAAATATCTTTACACAAGTCTGATTATTATCGAAAGTTCCTTAGGGAAAAAAAGAATAATGGTTTGTCTTTTAGTGTGTAAACTCCATCAAAATCAATAAAATAGATAATGGTTTTTAAGGTTAACATATTTGCATCTCAGTACACTAGCCTGCCATCTAGTTTCCTTAAATGATCTGATAGGGTTAATATAATGTAATGGCTTTTTTCTTTTAAATTTTAAAAAAACTTTATAAAGTGAACTCCCTCCTAATCCAGAAGAAAGAACAACAAAATATGGAATCAGTTACAATAATATTAATAGCATCTCAACTGCAGTTTATTTATTGGGGACATATTTTATAATTTTACCAGCTGCGTCACCTCCTACTGATCAGATTGTTGCCATTGTTGCGCCAGTGACCTGTATTCTCCTCATCATCACTCTCATTCTCTTCTTCTATTTAAGAAGGTGAGTTGCCAGTATTATCAAATAAGTGAAGATTGGATAGAGCTCAAGATATACAGTTATACAGATTCATTTTTATTTCTATTTTATTTCATTTCCCTGTTACTCTTTGTTCCAGACAAACAAAAAAACAATGTCCTGACATCCCTGTACAAAACATTAGGTAACTTTGATATGTTTATACATGAATATTTATTTGACAAAACTTAAAATTGTTACTGAATTCTTTTTTACTTTCTATTTCCAGAGGAAAAAAGTAAGTAACTTTTTATTATTAATCCACATACTGTTTTTAATCATTAACAATATTCTTTCATTTGTTCTTGTCATACACAGTAATCTTGCTTTGAGAATAGAAGATTATGAAGAGTACTTCAAGCGGAAACATGCGGATTCCAACTGTGGTTTTGCTGAAGAGTATGAGGTACACATGAGAAACACAAATATATAGTGTGTATATATATATATATATATATTTTATTTATTTTTTTTGGGGGGGGGGGGGGGGTAAACAATATATTGTGTCACAATATATACAGTGATAATATTATGCATAGTTCACCCAAAATGAAAATTTTAGTGTCAGTGCTACATTAAACTACTCTATATAATATTAAATATAATATGTAATAATGTGATGTGATGGGGGAATATATGTGGGTCCTGATAATGGCAAATGTCTTAAGTTAACAGTGAAAAGTGGCCTTAGCATTAGCATTAGAATCATGAATATTTTTATTTTGGTGTCCTGTGCATTGGGTTACCACCACCAAGTCCAAGCCTATTCTTTTCCATACTCAATGTAATACCAAATTTAGCATCGTCAACAGTAAATTTTTTTGTTATTCTTTTTCCATATGTTTTGGAGTGTCACAATAATATATAATATATATATAATTTATGTTCTATTTTTTATTTTAATATTATCATCCATCAGTTGTGTTAATGACTTCTCAACTAGATATAAATTTATGAAATATAATAGATTTTAAAATGTCTACATCTAAAGAAGTGCTGTGTTGTTGCAGGAATTGAAATCTGTTGGAACGGCACAGTCAAAGGACGCTGCACTGGCTATTGAAAACAAGCCGAAGAACCGTTACAGCAATGTTTTACCTTGTGAGTAGACAGACTAACTGTTGCATATTGTAATGAAAGGTGTCAAGTGCTTTCCTTATCACAAGCTTGAATCTGAATAGTGTGAAATTTCCTGGAAATTAATTCATTGATTAACAATGAAAATACCACCAGAAAGCAAGTCTCTGTTCTTTCTGCAAATTTCCATAATTCCAAATAATAAGAAACATTTTAATAACTAATTTTACAATGGAAATGAATCAACACTGAACTTACTTAAGCTGAACAATGACACTATTTTCGTCTAGAGCTTCTGTACAGCCAAAACAAACTTTGCACATATATATGTGTGTGTGTGTGTGTGTGTGTGTGTGACTTGGCTTAAAATGTAATAAATTAATTGGGTCACATTCACCTGCCGTATGAATGTAGTTGAATGTGATTTGATACCCTGCAGCCGCCACAGCTGTCTCCTGCACATGTCAAACATCAGGCTAGGCCAGGGAATAACTTTCAGTTACTTTCAGAAAGTTCTAGGTCTCATGGCGGTTGTGTCCACAGTGATACCTTTGGGCCTCCTGCACATGAAACCATTTCAGTTGTGGCTCAAAGCCAGGGGATTTCATTCTAGGGTCAATCCCCAGAGGCAGACAAGAGTTATGCACCAGGGTCTTTGTACCCGTTCTATGTTGGTCAAATCCCGGTTTCTCAGCTTGGGTCCCACTCTTGGTGCGTGTTGTTGCCACGAGATACTAATGACAGGTGGTTCCCTCAGGGGCTGTGGTGCAGTCTTAGATTGCCGTCCAGCCAGGGAATCTTGAGAGGTAATCTTCTTGATTGGCACACCAATTGTCTCAAATGTGGACAACACCATGGTAGTCGCTTACATAAATCACCAAGGCAGCCTGCTTTCACTCCACCTGAACAGGCTAACATAGCAGGTTCAGAACAAGTTCCTGTCCCTCAGGGCGGTTTACATTCCAGGGCATATGAATATGAGAGCAAACTTGCTGTCTAGATAGAGTGTGACACACGGGGAATGGAAACTCCACCCTGAAGTAGTCCAATTTTGGAGATATTTTACAAAGCAGAGGTGGACCTCTTCGCTTCGCAGGAGACAGTGCAATGTCCCCTCTACTTCTCTCAGGCTCCTCCAGCTCCCCTGGACCTGGGCGTGATGGCCCACTCATTGCCCAGAGACCGATATCTCCTCTTTGGCTGACCAGAGTTTGGTTCTCAGCCTTAATATCCCTCCTCAAAGGCTCACCAAGGGTTCCAATCAGGAGAGATCTCCTATCTCAGGTGCAGGGGACAATATTTCACCCCTGGCCCAAGCTTTGGAACCTTGGAACCTTGAACCCCTGTGGAGGACCACCTGCGAGATGTTGGTCTTTCAGATGATGTAGTGGAAAATATTCTAAGTGCTAGGGCTTCCTCCACTTGAAGTTATGCTTTCAGATGGACCGTCTTTGAAAGTGGGCATACTTGACACCGTGCAGACCCAGAAAACTGCCAGATTGTTTCAGTGCTGTCTGCAGGCACATGTCCTGCTACTCTCAGTTTATGTTGTCACCATTTCAGCTTGCCACACTCTGATTTTATGGTATTTCTGTTCGGAAAACTTTTTCTAGTCGCTCACTTCATTCATGGAACTAAACGGTTGAGGCCACCCGTTAGAGTGAAAATCCCTTTGTGGGACTTAGTTGTAGTGCTCGTTTGTCTGGTTGGGACCCCTTTTGAACTCTAAAGATGATTTTTCTCATGGCTATTACTCCTCTAATATAAAAAAAGTCTTGATGAACCCAGGAGCAGGAGTTTTATGTCAACAATAAACTGAAGAAACAGGCAAGTAACAAAACATTAGTATCAGGTAAGTTCTCAGGTAAGTTAAGGGTAAACAAGAGGTCACAAGTAAACAAGATAGGTGACTGACTTTGCATCAATAATTTTCTTCAATACAAGGAAGGGAAAAGAAAACAATTACCCTAAATTCAATGTGGGAACACACAAATGAAACCAAAAATAAGAAGCTTATAGATACAGTGTGACTTTATACCAAATTGGATCAATTTTAGTTCTTAATAAAGAACCACTGTCTAATACTAATTGCATTATTTCTTCCTTATTGAGATGATGCTACAAGAGTGAAATTATCAATGTGTGGCAACCCCTTTGATGACTACATCAATGCCAACTACGTTCCAGTGAGTACATATACAGAAGGGAAATTTCACCATGTCACATGACTTCTGTACGTTGTATCTAAAAATGTTTTTTTCCTTTTTTTCGTCAGGGCTACAATTCGAGAAAAGAATTTATAGCTGCTCAAGGTCCGTTGCCTGTTACAGTGAATGAATTCTGGAGAATGATCTGGGAGAAGAACGTCTACACCATAGTGATGCTGACTAAATGCAATGAGCTGGGACGGGTGAGGTCAAAATTTAATATTGAAATTTATTGTCACATTGAAAACTAGGGAAATGTGTATGTATATGCAGAGTAAAGCAAATCAGCACTCTGCGTTTTCTCCAGGTGAAATGTGAGAAGTACTGGCCATCCGAGACTCATCATTATCATAACATCTCAGTGACAACCACCTCAGAGATAACACTGGAGAGCTGGACCTTAAGAGACTTCAGAATTAAAAATGTAAAGTAACATTTCCTGCACCTAATATCTCCATTTCTGCTTTCAGTAGTATACAAGAGGGAATTTTGTTGTTGTTCTTTTAAAATCAGTAATATTTTACAATAATATAATTAATAATACTGTAGGTGAAAACAGCAGAAACTCGCAACCTACGCCAGTTCCACTTCACAGCATGGCCAGATCATGGAGTTCCAGAGACTACTGAAGTCCTCATTGATTTCAGACACCTGGTGAGAGAACACATGGACCAGTACTCACGCCACTCTCCAACTGTGGTGCATTGCAGGTAAATGAGATTCCTATAAACAAGTGTTCATAAATTTATTCTACACCGCAAATATTAAATTTTTATTTTTTACATTTTACATTTTTTTAAACTCTCATCTCATTATTTGATCCTCTGACATTTTTAGTGCTGGTGTGGGAAGAACAGGGACCTTCGTTGCTATTGACCACCTGATTTTCCAGATTGAAAGAGAAAGCACTGTGGACGTCAATGGAATTGTTAATGATATGCGGATGCACAGGCCTCTTATGGTGCAGACTGAGGTAGGGGACCATAGAAGAATATTCTAGGTTCAAATACAAGTTAAACTCAGTCAACATAATTTGTGGCATAATGTTAATAAACATTAAAATAATTTTAACTTCTTCCCTTTAAAAAAATAAAAACAAAAATTTATGTTACAGTGAGGCACTTACAATGAACGTAAATGTGGCCATTTACTTTCATACAAAACTTATAATTTTTATAAATTCGTGCATGGATTGTTTATGGAACACATGGTGAACAGAGCAGATGGAGTAAGAATGTACCATACAATGGTACATTGTTGCAGGTAAATTGATGGTACAGTGGTACAGTGTCTAACAATGAGGGTCTACAAGTGAATCATGAAGAGAACAGTACAGAAGAGTAGTGCAAATGGAGAGTCATGTTCGTAAGACTACTCCAAGATGGGCAGCTCTTGTCTTGGAAGTCCATTATCATGCAGAGTTAAGTACTATCCATATTGAAACACATTATAAAAACCAGACCTATTTCTTTAGGATTGCTTGAAAATCACAGGTATGTTTGATTAGGGATGGATCTAAACTCTGCAAAACAGTGGCCCTCCAGTACCAAAGTTCCCTATCGCTGGACTAGCGATTTTCCTCATTAATGTACACACAGCACCCCATATTGACAGAAAAACACAGAATTCTTGACATTTTTGCAGATTTGTTAAAAAAGAAAAACTGAAATATCACATGGTCCTAAGTATTCAGACCCTTTGCTCACTATTTAGTAGAAGCACCCTTTTAATCTAATACAGCCATGAGTCTTTTTGGTAAAGATGCAACAAGTTTTTCACACCTGGATTTGGGGATCCTCTGCCATTCCTCCTTGCGGATCCTCTCCAGTTCTGTCAGGGTGGATGGTAAACACTGGTGGACAGCCATTTTTAGGTCTCTCCAGAGATGCTCAATTGGGTTTAAGTCAGGGCTCTGGCTGGGCCATTCAAGAACAGTCACTGAGTTGTTGTGAAACCGTTCCTTCATTATTTTAGCTGTGTGGTTAGGATAATTGTCTTGTTGGAAGGTAAACCTTTGGCCCAGTCTGAGGTCCTGAGAACTCTGGAAAAGGTTTTCATCCAGGATATCCCTGTACTTGGCCGCATTCATCTTTCCCTGCAATTAGATTGCAATTAGCCGTCCTGTCCATGGTGCTGCCACCACCATACTTCACTGTTGGGACTGTATTGGACAGGTGATGAGCAGTGCCTGGTTTTCTCCACACATACCGCTCAGAATTAAGGCCAAAATGTTCTATCTTGGTCTCATCAAACCAGAGAATCTTATTTCTCACCATCTTGGAGTCCTTCAGGTGTTTTTTAGCAAACTCCATGCGGGCTTTCATGTATCTTGCACTGAGGAGAGTCTTCCGTCAGGCCACTCTTCCATAAAGCCCTGACTGGTGGAGGACTGCAGTGATGGTTGACTTTCTACAACTTTCTCCCATCTCCCGACTGCATCTCTGGAGCTCAGCCACAGTGATCTTTGGGTTCTTCTTTACCTCTCTCAGCAAGGCTCTTCTCCCCAATAGCTCAGTTTGGCCGGACGGATTGACCCAAATGTCTTCCATTTAAAGATTATGGAGGCCACTGTGCTCTTAGGAACCTTAAGTGCAGCAGAAATTTTTTTGTAACCTTGACCAGATTTGTGCCTTGCCACAATTCTGTCTCTGAGTTCTTCAGGCAATTCCTTTGACCTCATGATTCTCATTTACTCTGACATGCACTATAAGCTGTAAGGTCTTATATAGACAGGTGTGTGGCTTTCCTAATCAAGTCCAATCAGTATAATCAAACACAGCTGGACTCAAAAGAAGTTGTAGAACCATCTCAAGGATGATCAGAAGAAATGTACAGCACCTGAGTTAAATATATGAGTGTCACAGCAAAGGGTCTGAATACTTAGGACTGTGATATTTCAGTTTTTCTTTTTTAATAAATCTGCAAAAATGTCATGAATTCTGTGTTTTTCTGTCAATATGGGGTGATGTATGTACATTAATGAGGGAAAAAATGAACTTAAATGATTTTAGCAAATGGCTGCAATATAACAAAGAGTGAAAAATTTAAGTTTCCGTACCTACTGAACACCGATCATGCATAATGTGTGTGAAAAAGTGAAGTGAAAAACACTGATTATCTCTTCATCACAGCAGCTGTTAGTGGCTGGGATATATTAGGCAGCAAGAGCATTTTGTCTTCAAAGTTTATGTTAAAAGCAGAAAAATAATGGGCAAGTGTAAGGATTTGAGCTTTGAGTTTGACAAGGGCCAAATAGTGATGGCTAGATGACTGGGTCAGAGCATCTCCAAAACTCCAGCTCTTGTTGGGTGTTCCCAGTCTTCAATGGTCGATATCTATCAACAGTGGTCCAGGGAAGGAACAGTGGTGAACCAGTGACAGGATCATGGGCGGCCAAGGCTCATTCAATCCAACAGATGAGCTACTGTAGTTCAAATTGCTCAAGAAGTTAATGCTGGTTCTGATAGAAAGGTGTCAGAATGCAGAGTGCATCACAGTTTGTTGAATATGGGGCTGCATAGCTGCAGATCAGTCAGGATGCCCATGCTGACTCCTGTCCATCGCAGAAAGTGCCAACAGTGGGCACGTAAGCATCAGAACTGGACCACGGAGCAATTGAAGAAGGTGGCTTGGTCTGATAAATCATGTTTTCTTTCATATCACGTGGATGGCCAGGTGTATGTGCATTGTTTACCTGGGGAACAAATCCCACCAGGATGCACAATGGGAAGAAGGCAAGCCGGCAGAGGCAGTGTGATGCTTTGGGCAAAGTTCTGCTGGGAAACCTTGGGTCCTGCCATCCATATGGATGTTACTTTGACACGTATCACTTACCTAAGCATTGTTGCAGACCACGGACCATTGTTCCTTTCAAGGAAAAGTTATTCCCTGGTGGCTCTGGCCTCTTTCAGCAGGATAATGTGCCCTGCTACAAAGCAAAAACGGTTGAGGAATGGTTTGAGGAGCACAACAATGATTTTGAGCTGTTGACTTGGCCTCCAAATTCCCTAGATCTAAATCCAATAAAACATCTGTGGGATGTGCTGAACAAACAAATCTGATCCATGGAGCCCCCACCTCACATCTTACGGGACTTAAAGGATCTGCTGCTACAATCTTGGTGCCAGATACCACAGCATTCTTTCAGGGGTCTAGTGGAGTCCATACCTAGCTGTTTTGGCAGCAAAAAGGGGACCAACACAATATTAGGAAGCTGATCATAATGTTATGCCTGATCGGTGTATGTAGTCCTTGATGAGTTGGTTAATTTTGAACTGGTGTGAACCAAAGTCCAGGTAGACTTGGTGGAGAGTAGGAGGAGGCTGAGAATCCTCCTCCCAAAGGGCGCTCTGGAGGCCCAGAGCTCCTGACATCAAGTTTGATCCCGTTCCTGAGAATGGGATGATTTTGAATGTTACCTTTAGGGAGTGGGCCAGGATTCAATGACTTGCACATTTTCAGGGTCCATCTGGATACTGTGGAGACCAATGATACATCCTAGGAATTCACTCCTTTTCCTACTAAATTTTAAATTTCCTTTGAAGTTCGATGCTTGACGGGTTTTTACTCACTATTTTATGTTTCCTTTTTCTTTCTGTTTACTACAACAGGAGCAGTATGTTTACCTTCACCAGTGTGCGTATGACATCATTCGATCAAGAACCGGAACCAACGTGGACTTAATTTACCAGAACACAGAAGCACTCCATATCTATCAGAATGTAAAATATCTAAAATCATAAATGTAGATGGCCTCAATATGGCCTAGTCAGAGCTTATTTAAAAGAACATTTTAAGTTTGCTTTCAAAATAATGAAATGCATCCTTTTCATATAGAGCAATCTAATTTATTTTCTTGCACGATACACAAAAACTTTGTGTAATGTTTTAATTTTAATGAATAAATGTAAAAGTTAACACTGGAATGCATCGTTTTCTATGTTTATTTTGAAGTAAATAGCAAATAATAATTTTAGTAGGTAATAATATAGTATACATAATATATATTTCAATCAAGAGATCTTTATTTTTTTAATTACATGTCCAAAATGAATATGTATTATTTTACATGATATATTTACTACAATATCAATCCCCTAAACATTTTAATACTGAGATGTTTGTATTTGCTCATAGAGGCATTTGTGAGATCCCATTTTTTATAAAATGTATCTCTTCAATGTTATTTAGAGGAATATATTTTTCATTTTTTAAGCATTTAGAGAAGAAATAAAATGATTTTACTTTTTTCCCCACTAGAAGGCACCCCCAACCTGTCAATGCATGATACAAATGTGAATATGTATGAGCTATTATGTTGATAATGAGAAAGAATATATGACTGTTATGGTTTATAAGTTTTATTATTGTTATTATTATCATGTTGTTGTTGTTGGTGTTGTTGTTTTAAGGGTTTAGCTGTGTGCAACCTGCTCTGCTGGATATGAGCATTTGCTTGGGATTTGCGTTTTATTTTTTTACAGTTCTAATTTGATTAGACAAGTAGTTCCAAGAGTGCTAGTATTTAGTAAACAAGCACAGAAACAAACTATTCAAATTATGTCTGAAAAGTTAGTAAATCTATATTAATGTTCTATTTACAGCACTTTTGTTTAAATGCAATCACACTTGCAACTGTACTGTTATTATACTGTCACTCTTACTTGTGTAATATTTCTTAAATATATGTTATAAAGCACTTAGTAAAAACAGTTTTTACTATTTATACTTTTCAATGATCAAAATGTGCAATTATTTATCAATTTTATTTGTATATGAACAACAGTGCACTAGAATCTCTTTCCCACTTGCATTTCACACTGGCCACTTGCTTCTATATTTTTGAACATATATATATATATATATAATGAGACGACTTGCATATAGGGAGTGTCTTTTGCTCCTTTTGATTTTATCAAATTATGATCCATTCTTTGGGATGAATCTGATACATGCTGGAAACTGAAAACAACTTGAATAAATGAATTTAAAAAAAATATCAAAAGGAGTTTGTTCATTGAATCATTACAAAATATGGTTTCATATCAACTATACTTTGTGAGGACTTAAAGAGTTAGTTCACCCAAAAATGAAAATCCTGTCATTAATTACTCACCCTCATGTCGTTCTACACTTGTAAGATCTTCGTTCATCTTCGGAACACAAATTAAGATATTTAATTATATTTGAAGAAAGCCTGTCAGTGGATTGTTCTCTGCATTTCCAAGAGACCTCGTCTGCCTATTATTATATTATTATACGACTTATATTATTATATGATTGTACTATTCCCAACTCACTATTTTATTTGCTTTTATTTTTTTATTTTATTTGTCATGTGTATGAAAAAGCTTCACAAACAAGCACACAGTATCATTACTTCTATCTTATGATAATTGAGATTACCACAGAAATACTGGGATAAGTTTATAGTTTGGATATAAAAACTGATGCCTAAGGTAGCGATCAAAATCACAATTTGAAAGTAACTTGACGCTTCAAATAAAGATTAAATCAAATACATTGTTATACCAGTAGGTGGCGACAAGTGAATGTTTTTATCACTGAATCATTTATCAAGAGATTCATTCAAAAACGCTGATTCATCCAGTAATGAAACAAGCAAAGCCGTTCTGAGTGGGTCATTAAATCATACATAACAATAAAAAAAATGAATTAAAAGTAATTAAATATTTAAATATTTTTTTTAAATAGATAGCAGCAATTAACATTTTGTCAGAACCTCTAGTAAATTACGTTATTTTGTAGAGTTGTCTATTGAGAATCGTGGGAGAATCGTGATCTCTGTTGAAAAAATATGATTCTCAAATTCCAGAATATTGTGATTTTTATAAAATGATAAAAATCACATTTCGACCCTTTTAACCATTGGTTAAGAAAAGGTATGAGTCAATATCAGACACATTATTATCCAAATTGTTTTGATTTTTAGCATGCATATTAGCTTCGCTTTCTCTTAGAACTGGATTCACCTTTAAACGTGTTTAATAATTGATTTTCATAGCGCTATCCAAAACATTCTACATTTTTTTTAACCTGAGGACAAATGTTTTTAAAAGGTTGTGTGCCCTGTTAAATTGCATATGCAGATTCCTACACAAGGTCTGTTTAATTTGGCCAAAATTAAATAAGTAATTATCTCCCAGCTGAGATTCTGAACATGTTTGTATCACACTCAGTTCATAAATGTTGTTCATTGACTTTTTCTGTCTTGATACTCAAGAAATCATTGTTTGGAGGAAACATGAAGTAGGCTATTTCATTTAACTCCCTAAAATTTAAAACAAAGCTATTTGTATATGTCACTTTGGATGTACAATGCTTATAAGCTATAAGCCTACCATATATTAACATTTGTAGCCTAGGTTTTAAGCAATTTTATTTTACACACACAAATGAGATTTCCATTTTTTTAATGTTTTTTGTGAAGTGAAAGGTTAAAGTGATACATTAATTAGAACTATTTCAAAAATATACCTATATAACAAATAATCTGAACAAGGATAGGAAACAAGCCTTTTTTCAGCTGAGAAAAGTTCATTCAAACGTGTCTCTCAGGAATGTGATGACGCCATAATGAAATAGAGCGTTGTTTGCTAATTTAATTTAATTTTAGCAGCGTCAGTTTTCTCAGTCTTCTCGTTGCTTATTCTGCTGTTATAGAGTTACCTGGCGTCAACATTTGTTATCATGGCGATGTTGAAGAGAAAACGTAGTTCCCTTTCGAGGGAACTCGCACTGCGTCGATACGACACTTTGGGGAACGCCCTCAGCGTGACGCGTCTGAAGCATGAATGAAACTATTCCAATCCTGATTGGTGTTGCGTCATGACGTAACATGTGACGGCATACACGGAAGCTACAAAGGGACGCCGGCACACAACAGAGTTAGCTTTTTGCTCTTCAGCAAGCGCTTTCTGTCAAGCTGTCAGTCCTATTTGGTGTTGTGTGTCCCGTTGGAACTTGAAAGTGTGTCTTCCTATGCTCCTGTTCCTGGCGCGGAAGCCCGTTCTGCGGTTTCTTCTGCCCAGTGCGGGAGCATGATGCTGAGCTATCTGCATCTGAGGATGTGGATATGTTCAGTGTTGCCGCGGGTGAAACCTCGCTTATGAAAAGGGGGACACACGCGATCGGTGCATATCACTTTTGGGTGCGGGGCACCAACAGTCAGCTCTCGAGGGGGCTGGCTGTGTTTATTCAGAAGTATCTCGAATAAAAAAAGTCTTGTGTAACATGAACTGCAGTAAAGATTCTATGGCTCTGATCCCGCATTTGCTGAGGCAATGCGTAGATTTTGAGTCTGCAAATTGCAAACGAATCTAGTGGCTCTGATCTCGCGTCTGCCGAGGCGACGCGTAGATTTTGAGTCTGCTAACTGCAGTAAGATTCTATGGCTCTGATCTCGCATTTGCTGAGGCAATGCGTAGATTTTGAGTCTGCAAATTGCAAACGAATCTAGTGGCTCTGATCTCGCGTCTGCCGAGGCGACGCGTAGATTTTGAGTCTGCTAACTGCAGTAAGATTCTATGGCTCTGATCTCGCATTTGCTGAGGCAATGCGTAGATTTTGAGTCTGCAAATTGCAAACGAATCTAGTGGCTCTGATCTCGCGTCTGCCGAGGCGACGCGTAGATTTTGAGTCTGCTAACTGCAGTAAGATTCTATGGCTCTGATCTCGCATTTGCTGAGGCAATGCGTAGATTTTGAGTCTGCAAATTGCAAACGAATCTAGTGGCTCTGATCTCGCGTCTGCCGAGGCGACGCGTAGATTTTGAGTCTGCTAACTGCAGTAAGATTCTATGGCTCTGATCTCGCATTTGCTGAGGCAATGCGTAGATTTTGAGTCTGCAAATTGCAAACGAATCTAGTGGCTCTGTTCTCGCGTCTGCCGAGGCGACGCGTAGATTTTGAGTCTGCTAACTGCAGTAAAGATTCTATGGCTCTGATCTCGCATTTGCTGAGGCAATGCGTAGATTTTGAGTCTGCAAATTGCAAACGAATCTAGTGGCTCTGTTCTCGCGTCTGCCGAGGCGACGTGTAGATTTTGAGTCTGCTAACTGCAGTAAAGATTGTATGGCTCTGATCTCGCATTTGCTGAGGCAATGCGTAGATTTCGAGTCTGCTAACTGCTGTAAAGATTGTATGGGAACAATATAGTATGTTATAGGCTGCATTTTATTCCGATGAATTAAAATGTGGAATGGTCATCTTACTTTGAGAAGTTTAGATGTCTATTTATTTAATATACTATATTCAGCCTATCATCCAGATCATGCTTCACTTGTCTGGTGTTTTATGGCTGTGTTTTATTGGGCGGAACCCTCAGGAAATCGATGTTGGAACCCCGCCGTCCAGTACGCTTCGGGCCGCATCAATTTCCAGCGAACGCATGCTGCAGTGTCCGCCCCAAGGGCTTGCGGCCTGGCAGCGACGGCGTCCGCACACAGAAAATTGTTTTCGACCTTTCCCTGCCAGTATTCCGTTTCAGGGGGTCGTGAACGATACTCCAATAACACCCGAGGTCAGCCTTGAGAGGCTGATTCCCTTAGTAGATTATATCGGCGCATGGCAATGCATTCCGAGTATATCTCCATGGGCCCAGCGTACAGTAGAAAAGGGGTACAGACTGCAGTTCGGCTATTGCCCCCTGAGTTTCAATGGGGCGGTCTGGACTATGGTGCACCCAGAGCAGGGTCGGGTTATGGAACAGGAAGTTCACTCGCTGTTGGTAAGGAGGCCATAGAACGTGTTCCTCCGCCAGACAGGGAGTCCGGGTTCTACAGCCGGTACTTCATTGTTCCCAAGAAGGATGGGGGGTTGCGTCCAATTTTAGATCTGCAGCATTTGAATCGTTCTCTGAGGAGATTCAAGTTCAAGATGCTCACTATTCCCGTCATCGTGAGTTTGATCAGATCCGAGGACTGGTTTGTCACGATAGATCTAAAGGACGCATACTTCCATGTATCCATCACAGGAAGTTCCTGAGGTTCGCTTTCGGGAAGCGTTCCAATATCGGGTTCTTCCGTTTGGCCTAGCTCTCTCCCCTCGCACTTTCACCAAGTGCATGGATGCAGCTCTAGCACCATCGTGGCTTCAGGGCATCTGTGTGCTAAATTACTTCGATGACTGGCTTATTCTGGCCCAGTTTCGAGAGATGGCAGTTCGGCATCGAGATGTCGTTCCTGGCCACATTCAGAGCCGAGGGTTGAGACTCAACACCATAAAGAGCGTGTTGTCGCCCGCACAGAGAACTGTGTTCCTGGGGGTGGTATGGGACTCGAGATCGATGTGGGCACAATTGTCTCCCGCTCGTGGCGAGTCCATCCTGGCGATGGTTTCCAGCATGAAGCTAGGCCACGCTATCACTGTGAAGCAGTTTAAAGACTGCTGGGGCTCATGGCAGCTGCGTCCAACGTAATTCCTTTTGGCCTTCTGTACATGAGACCCCTACAGTGGTGGTTGAAAACCAAGGGGTTTTCCTCAAGAGGAAATCCATTCCGTATGATCAGGGTCACGCGCCAATGCCTTCGTGCACTGTCCATATGGAGGAAACCTTGGTTCCTGTCCCAAGGTTCCGTATTGGAAGCGTCATGTCGCCGCAAAGTCGTTCGACAGATGCATCCCTTACTGGCTGGGGCGTGGTCATGGAGGGCCGTTTTGCGAGAGGTCTGTGGCAGGCCCAGCATTTTTCATGGCACATCAATTGACTGGAAATGCTGGCGGTCTACAAAGCTCTGAGGAGCTTTCTCCCAGATCTCTGCGGGCACCATGTCCTAGTACGAGCGGACAATATGTTAGTGGTCTCGTACTTGAACCATCAGGGGGGTCTGAGGTCGCGCCCTCTGTCCAGACTGGCGCATCAGATTCTCCTGTGGGCCCAGGGAAACTGTCGTCTCTCAGAGCGATGTATGTCCCCGGGGACCAGAATCAGGAAGCAGACGTCCTGTTGAGGCAGGGGTTGAGACCCGGGGGAACTTCATCCAGAGGTGGTGAAATCAATATGCGAGAGGTTCGGCCCAGTGGAAGTGGATTTGTTCACGTCTCGAGCGACGACCCACTGTCCGCTGTGGTTTTCTCTCACGCATCCAGCCCCACTGGGGTTGGATGCCATGGTACGGACGTGGCCGAGGCTGCGTCTGTACGCTTTTTCCCCGATCGTTCTGCTCCCGGTAGTCCTGGAGAGGGTCCAGAAAAAAGGGGTCAGTCTATTGCTAGTATCCCCGTTCTGGCCGGCCCGAGTATGGTTCTCAGACATCACGGCACTCCTGGCATCCCTCTGAGGAGGGACCTGCTGTCTCAGGCAGAGGGTACAATATTACACCCTCGGCCAGAGCTGTGGAAACTGTGGGTCTGGCCCCTGAGGGGGCTCAGTACCTAGAGGCTGGTTTGTCAGCTAGAGTGATTGAGACCATACTCAGTTCTAGGGCTCTTTCCACAAGGAGATTGTATGGCCTAAAGTGGAATGTATTTTACACGTGGTGTGGAGAGCGTGAGTTGGATCCAGTTAACTGCCCGGTCGCTTCAGTGCTGGAGTTCCTCCAAGATCGTTTCTCTACTGGTCTTACCCCGTTCACACTTAAGGTGTATGTGGCTGCCATTGCGGCTTTCCACACTCCTCTAAGTGATGGGCCCCTGTAGAGGCACCAGCTGGTCATACGTTTTCTCCGTGGTGCACGGAGGGTGAGGCCTGCGACTCAGTCCCGGATCCCAACTTAGGATCTGTCGGTGGTTCTTGAGGGACGGGCACTTGCCCCCTTCGAACCGCTTAAGTCGGCTATGCGAAGAACCTGACCTTCAAGATGGTCTTTCTCCTGGCGATTACTTCTCTCAAAAGAGTAGGCGGCCTCCAGGCCTTGGCTGTCTCGCCGACTTGCCTGGAGTTTGCCCCCGGGGAAGTTAAGGCCATTCTTCACCCTAGGCCCGGCTATGTGCCCAGGGTGCCATCTAGGGTGGCATGGCCGGTAGTTCTTCAGGCCTTCCACCCCCTACCTCATGTGGCGGCGGAAGAAGAGAGGCTTCATCAGCTCTGCCCTGTCAGAGCCTTGAAGATCTTTGTCCAAAGATCCTCTCATTGGAGGAGATCGGAGCAGTTGTTGGTGTATTGTGGACCACCAAAAAAAAAAAAAAAAAAAGGGACTTCCTGCGTCTAGGCAGACAATCAGTAATTGGATTGTTCAAGCTATTGCCTTGGCCTACCAGGTGCGCGGTCTGCCTTCACCTGTGGCCTTGAGGGCCCACTCTACCAGGGGCATGGCGTCCTCTAGGACCCTCCTGTCAGGGGTCCTGTTGCAGGACATCTGCGATGCGGCTGGGTGGTCCACCCCACATACCTTCATTATATTTTTTATAGTCTACACCGTCCCTCCACGCTCGGTGCACGAGTCCTCTCGTCCTAGGTGTGCCGGGTTCCGCTTCACACTAGGGCAGGCATGTTTCGGTCTGGCAAAGTGGGTATCCGTTCCCCAAAGTGTCGTATCGACGCAGTGCGAGTTCCCTCGAAAGGGAACGTCTCGGGTTACGACTGTAACCCTTGTTCCCTGAGAAAGGGAACGAGACACTGCGTCTCGTTGCCACACCTCTCCATGCCTGGGAGCGGCTTGCTTCATCGCGAAAGCTAACTCTGTTGTGTGCCGGCGTCCCTTTGTAGCTTCCGTGTATGCCGTCACATGTTACGTCATGACGCAACACCAATCAGGATTGGAATAGTTTCATTCATGCTTCAGACGCGTCACGCTGAGGGCGTTCCCCAAAGTGTCGTATCGACGCAGTGTCTCGTTCCCTTTCTCAGGGAACAAGGGTTACAGTCGTAACCCGAGACGTTTTCCCGCTCAGGTGAACGACTCTTACAACAGTACATCCTCAACATTCAGCGCCGATGCTAATTACCATCAGCCCGTTAATGTTGTTGAGGAAAATCAGATGCCAGCGTGAAAGAGGAGGAAGATGGAGAGTTTTGAAAAGCTGCCGTCTCTTCATTTCTGTGACTGGAGCGGCAGCTCAGATTAAGATACTGCTGTGAAATATGAGAGAAGTTCTGAGGGTAAATCCACACTTTCACAAATTATATCAAAATACAAATCTAGCGCTAGCTCATTCACCATCTCCATTCATATCTGTCATTGCATTATGTGTACAGTAATTGTTTCAGTGTTATTCTGATGGTTGCAGGGTCATTATAGGTCCAGCTAATCTTTATTATTGTACAGCCGAACCCCCACACGGAACCATACCGCCAAACAATAGGTTACTGTCGTAACCCCGGTTCTCTGAAACATCGAGTGGAGAGATCCACCTATGGGAAGGGCATCCATACCTGACCTCTGCAGAAGCATCCAATTGCACCAACTCTGGCTAGACAGACAGCAGCGCGCAGCCAATGCCAGGTAAGGCCCCACCCCCTTACCTGAGCGCATATCAGGCCAGTGCGTGCTGCTATTCCTCTGCAAGTATATTCGCTTCTCGTGCTGCAAGCGGGGCAAAGCTGGTGGATCTCTCCACTTGATGTTTCAGAGAACCGGGGTTACGACAGTAACCTATATTGTTCTCTTTCATCATCTCGTGTTCGAGATCCACCTATGGGAGAGACATGGACAGCTCCCCGATTGCCCAATACACTCACAGTGAGGTTCTGCAAGCCAGAAAACGGACGGTCACCCCTAGGGGTGGTGCCTGACTCGTCCCATAATAAACCACCAAGCAACCCTGATACACACACATAACTGTTGTGCACATACAGGACATGAAAATGCGTGAAGCACCCACATGTAAATGCACCCAGCAACCCATGTGAAAATCATCCAGGCAGGAATGTAAATGCATGCTTGGTGACACGAACGTGTGCGGCCTGTTGGCCTGCCCTCCCCCCGAACCTTTACAGCAGTGACACTGAAAAAGGAAGAAGAAGGGAAGGTAACCAGGGGCTATGAAGACCCCACCCCTAAGACAGAGTGTGCTACTGAGGATTTGGTTACATCCAGACGGTAGTAACGCACAAACGTATGGGGAGAAACCCAGCTAGCAGCAGAGCAGATGTCCTGCAATGAAACTCCCAAGAAGCAGCTAAGCCCCTCGTGGAATGAGCTCTGATGTTCTCAGGGGGCTGCACACCCTAAGACTCGTATGCCAGAGCAATCGCCTCCACAAGCCAATGTGAGAGGCGTAGCTTGGATATGGGACCCCCTTGGTGGGGGGTGGGGGGGCGCCCATGAAACAAAGAGCTGGTTGCTCCTGCGGAAAACACTGGTCGTGGTTATATACATTTGTAACGCACGAACAGGACACATAGCATTTAACCTCTGATCCTCCATAGAGGAAAAAGGTGGAGGGTGAAAGGCAGACAGCTCCAACACCTCCACTGTAAATGCAGGGAAGCACTTAGGCATAAAAGCCGGGTTAGGCTTGAGAAAAACCTTATCTCAGCTAAAAGAGCATTTAGTGCACGAGGAATGAACTGAGAGTGCATGGAGCTCACTGACACGTCTAGCTGAAGCCAAGGCCAAGTGCAAAGCCGTCTTGAAAGACAGCAGCTTCAGGGAAATATTCCCCAGGGGCTCAAAAGGAAATTGGGACAGAGCCTCCAGCACCAAGGAGAGGTCCCATTCAAGAACAGTTCTCCTGATGACTGGCAAGGTAAGACAGGCCCCCTTCATAAATCTGCAGATTAGAGGATGCTGCCCGACCGTTAATGCCCTCATGACAGGCAGAAATAGCCACCAGGTAGACTTTAATAGTGGAAAAAGACCTGCCTTTATCCATAAGGTCTTGCAGGAAGTACAAAATATCAGGAACCGAACACTGATATGATGTGAGACCATGCCCATCACACCACCCTTCAAACACTTGCCACTTACAACCATACAAGGACCATGTGGAAACGGCCCTGGCATTCTCTATAGTAGCAACCACACGCTGGGAAAGCCCTAGCGCGTTTAAGTTTAACCTCTCACAGGCCAGGCCCAGAGAGCCATGTGGGTGATAAATTTCCCCATTCACCTGAGACAATAAATCTGTGCGGAGGGTAAGGCACCACGGCTGGGCACATAACAGAGGGATTATCTCTGCCAGCCATGGTGCTTTGGGCCACCTGGGTGTGATCAGAATGAGAGACAGACCCCGCTCTCTCACCCTGGCCAGCGTGGGAATTATCAGGCACAGGGGAGAAAAGGCATACAGCAGCACTTCGGGCCATGGATGGGCCAGTGCGTCCACCCCGAGGGGCGCGTCCGTGTCCTTTAGCGAGAAGAATATAGGACAGTGGTTGTTTTCGAGCGAGGCGAATAGATCTACGGCTGCCTGTCCGAATCTCATCCATATCAAACCCACTATCTGAGGGTGGAGACGCCAATCTCGGAAGAGTGGGTTCCCCCTCGATAGAAGGTCCGCCCCTCTGTTCAGAATACCTGGAACATGAGTCGCGTGTAACGACAGGAAGAACCGCCTGCTCCACACTAAAAGCTTGTGAGCTAGAGCATGGAGTTTCGATGAGCGCACACCGCCCTGGCGATTGATATATGCTTCATATTGATATATGATTGAGTCCCCGACGAAACAGGCATTTGAACAAAGCTTCAAACAAAGCTCGTATGTGACATGATAAGACAACTCACAGAATTGAGACACGTAATCCTCAATCGATGAATCCCCTTGATGAAGTTGCAAAAGTTAATCAAAGTAATCCATATTGACTGGAACGTTGATGAAAGCCACTGGATCTTAGTTGTGGCGAAGTCTTCTGTAATGATGAGCGAGTCAGCGAATGAGATCCAAGTGCAGCTTTAATTCCAAAACGTAGTCGTACAGGGAATGGTCAACTCAATAGCAAACAGGATTAACAGGGGAAAGGCAAACTCGTAGTCAATATTCCAGGCTCAGGTCAAAAGGCAGGCAGATAAACTACAGGACGATGATACAGGCAGGAATCGGAAACAGGCAAAACAAGGCAAGGGTTAAATGTTACAGTTTCAACAAGACTTCGCAAATAACCAGGGAAACAGAACAGACTTAAATAGGGAGCTAGATTGGCTACAGCTGGGCAGTAATTAACATAAGGGGCTTATGGGAAGTGTAGTGTGGTGTATGGAGTCCATGATAGAGTTCTGAAATGGGAGGGCGACATCTAGTGGCAGGTGAATGGAGGACAACAGAACAGGATTCATAACAAGGACAAACTGGACCAAAATCACCCTTTATGTTCAGAAAAAAAAAAAATCCAAAGGGACTGAACAACTTAAAGGTGAGTAAATAATGAATGAATATATGTTTGGATGAACTAACCCTTTAAGCCCCCAAACAGAAACTGCTTTTATCCAAAGCGGCTTACAGTGCTCTTATTACAGGGACGGTCCCTCTGGATCAACCTGCAGTAAAAGTGACTTGCTGAAGGACACACTGGTGGTGATGGCTGCAGAGATGGAACTAGCAACCTTCTGCTTACCAGTTCAGTGATTTAGCCCACTATTCCACAAAAGTAATAAAACTACATCAAAACTTAGCATGAAAAATGGCAAGAAACGGAATGCTGACATGGATTGTAAAATGTTTTAATCTTTAAATGTTTTACAGGTAGTCATGCTCATGGAGAGCAGACACACAAATGTTTGGAGCAGACACAGCGCCAGCCAGATTGTCTCGCACATCTTCTCCAACTCTTGCTTCAAGGTTGTGGGGTTCAGGGGTCCATCAACATGGTCCTCATCCTCTGGATCAACGATGTCCCCATTGAAAAGAGCAGCAATGAGGGACATGATGGACGGCAAAGACAGGTGAAGGTGTTCACGGTGGTCAGCTGCTTCATCAAAATAAAGCTGCAGAATTGGCACAGCTGTGTTGAGATGACAGAAGGATGGACAGTAGGAGGGTTCAGCACCCGTGAATACATGATTATTAGTACAATAAGTCTGAATAAAGCTTTGTTTCATCTGTTGTTGACTTGTATATGAATTTATTTATTGTGGTTTTATTCATTCTTTTACTCATTTATGTTTTGTATTATTGTCAGTAAATAAAATATAATTATTTTATTAATTCACGCTTTAGTTCATTCCTTGACTGAAAAGTGAGATGTATTCACCTTGACTGCACTTGTCTAGCGTGTGTTCATGCATAGCTATATCATATGACAAAATAAATGACATTTTGCTTGTTTTACTAAAACATCATTTTCAGTAAGAAGTAATATAATTAAGTATTGGGCAGCATTTTTCATTATTATTGTGTGTAAGTGTTGGGGTGGGCTAGCAATGCAATTCATTCTGGGGTAATCTTATTTTTTGTAGTAATACTTACATTTTTTGAGTTCAAAATCAACATCTTTCTCCAAAGGCGGGATTTTTGAGCAGCTGCCCGACACTGTGGAAAACCGTACTAAGAAGGGTTGTTGAGTTGTTGATGCTCTGAGGTGTTAGTGCACCTGTCACTCATATCATTTTTTTTTTTAATTGCAGAACTTATAATTACATACAAGATCAGGGAAAATACCACGATTGTATCTTTAACAATAAACAATCATAAACAAAAAAGACAAAAAAAAAATGGGTTTGTGTACATCATGAGATTAAATACAGAGCACAAAAAAGCACAATGACAAGGTTAAATATATGAATAATTCATCATAATGCATCAAAAATATATACATTTATTTTGTTATTTATAAGCCTGAAAGAACAGTTAAATTCAAGAAAAAGAGGGAAACAAATGAGATTTAATTCACTTTTGCTTGTAAGAAAGTTTTTGCAAATAAAATAAATTAACATATTCAAGAGATTGCGATTTTGGGTTTTCATAATAATAAAAAATATCTTTAAGGATAAAACTGTGGGTCACATTAGTAGGGTTCAAAATATAAGAACTGAAATGAACCCCAAATTTATTGGTACAATCACAAAATAAATGGAGAGCCGTTTCTTCAACAAGACCACAAAATGAAAAGTTTAATCAACATCAAGATATTTACAGATAGATGAATTAAACCTGTCACTGACATCTTTTAAGTTGTTGCGCTTCATAGACATATACACGGTTACGCTTACGATAACGTCATAGGTCACATGATAACGTCAACATGGCGGATGATTTCCGGAGCGCATTCATACTTAACGAGATTTCATTCATACTCTTTTAGCGCTCGTTAAGTACCTACTTATTGAAATTAAGGCGATTTCGGACGCAGCCCATGTCTGTACATGTGAGCTAACGTATAAAATTAATAAAAAAGTAGCTATAAATCTGAAAATTAGCGAAATTGGGTTGAGTTACTGCATTTAGTTTGATGAATATAAAATTTAAATGAAATTTAAATAACAAAAACAAATCGATAATAGGCCTATACTTTTCTTTTGGAAAAGTCGGCTATGTATTTGAATTAAGTATGCTTCCGTCATTGAACGGGAAAATTTTACAAAAACGTCTTTTAAAACGTCGTGTGTCGTGAGTGTCAATCAACATTAGAGCGCCACCCTCAGGCCGAATAATGCAACGTGTGTCGAGTGATTATAGCATGCAAAAATGTTTAAGCTATCATAAACGAGCGCTAAGACGCAGAATCTGCCCTAACTAAATTACGGTCAGGAACCGATATTGGAAACTAATGTTAGGACGGACTACGCTTCATAACCATTATATCTATTACACTGTTCAGTGAGTGACTGATGACTGATTACTGAACTCTGAATGAAAGTCTTGATTCATTAATATCAAACGAATTTTTAGATAATTAACTCATTTTAATTCATTTTTAATAGACTCGACATTTATAAATCGACTCATTTACAATAGAACATTTTGTCAGAAAATATTATTTTGTTTGGTTGTCTAATGTTTTGTTTTCAGAATTATGGAAAATCATATCTATATCTCTAAAAAGATACAGATTTAAAACATTTATAGACACATTTCACAATTGGATTGGATTTCGATTTGATTAACTTCGATTCAATAATGATTATTTTGGGGCCTATCAAAAAAATACTTGCAACTAATGTTTATTTACTCTAAAGTAATTTAATCCCAGTTGGTACATAATTATAATATTAAAGGTTAAACTTAATAATACATTTTTAATGACATTTAAATGGTGGCTGTCATACAGATTTCTTCAGTCTAAATAGTTTTGAAGAATTGGTTAAAACTGCAATATGAAGCTTAGCTTGATTATTATTATTTTTGTATATTTTACTGCAAAATAGCCCTAAACCCTTTTCCTAACCTTAGGAAAGTTATGATCAGTAGATCATAATTGACCCGTCGCAAACAATTTGAATGACAGGCGATCTAACCAATGATGACGCCAAATCCGCCATCTTATCCAACAAAGCCGTCAGGGAGTAGCCTATAGTAGATTAATGTTGGTTAACTTGAAATATTGTGTGTACTCTCGTCTTTCCGCGGTTGAAACAACATTCCTTCTGATGTCCATTCATGTGTATTTGATGCTATAAATGAACTAGTATGAAGAGAAGATCGGTTCACGAGCCGTTTGAAGGATCTGTCACGACACATTAAGGAGCCAATATACGGTATTTAGTGTTTAAACTGCTTTAAAAAATGACAATATTTTAAATATGAAACTGTTTCATACGTTGTTAGTGTCCTCTTTGCACCTCAATGTATTTTTCACTGCGGGAGAACATGATGTGAGAGAGCGCAGGTTGTCGGACATGGCAACTGGGGGCAGGTTTTACGAAGGGTCAGTTGAATTCTAACATAGTCACCTTATAATAAAGTGTAATCAGTTTTATAAAGTACTATTGTATTTTTACTGTTCAGGCCTTTCTTTGATCAGCACTTAGTTTAGTTTATGTAGATGTTTTGTTACTATATCTCTAGCTCTTTTTAACAGCTGATGCTTTGGGGAGATTCTGATACATGCTGAAAACAATGCATACAAAATTAGTAAAATAAAATAACAAAAATACTCAATTGAATGAATTACAAAATATAATCTCAGAGAGTGAGTTTTTAATAAAGTAATGATCACAAAGGTACAAGAATCTCAGGAACACCTACCAAAACAAAAAGAAGAATCACCAACAGAACTGCTACAAATGGACAAGATCTGAAAATGAAAACACAAGTGCTTAAAACACAAGACGAGAGGGTGAGAACAATGACAGAACTACAGCCTGTCCAATATAACCACACTATTTGGTTCAACTGGTGAGTTTACAAATTGCTCTGTGCGTTTTTCTTGCACATTCATGGTAATATTTGTATCTTGTTTCACTAGAGGGCAGCCAAGCTCTTTTCCTGTCATTACACATGATGAAGGTAATAAGAAATGTCAAACAGGCATATTTCACACTGGGTTTTACTGCCACTTCAGGAAAATCAGCTCCATTTCCTGTTGACTTCCTGAACTTCTATCTATCTTCTATCTATCTATCTATCTATCTATCTATCTATCTATCTATCTATCTATCTGTCTGTCTAATTATCTATCTATCTATCTATTTTCTTTCTATCATCTATCTATCTATCTATCTATCTATCTGTCTGTCTGTCTAATTATCTGTCTATCTATCATCTGTCTGTCTGTCTATCTATCTATCTATCATCTATATCTATCTATCTGCCTGTCTGTCTGTCTGTCTATCTATCTATCTATCTATCTATCTATCTATCTATCTATCTATCTATCTATCTATCTATCTATCTGTCTATCTATCTATCTATCATCTATCTTCTTTCTTTCTTTCTATCTATCTATCTATCTATCATCTGTCTATCAATCTATCTGTCTGTCTCCGTCTATAGATAGATAGATAGATAGGTAGACAGATCTATCTATCTATCTATCTATCTATCTATCTATCTATCTATCTATCTATCTATCTATCTATCTATCATCTATCTCTATCTATCTGCCTGTCTGTCTATCTATCTGTTTATCTGTCTGTCTATCTATCTCTCTATATGTCTGTCCATCTGTCTATCTATCTATCTATCTATCTATCTATCTATCTATCTATCTATCTATCTGTCTGTCTGTCTGTCTGTCTGTCTGTCTCGTCCGTCCGTCCGTCCGTCCGTCCGTCCGTCCGTCCGTCCATCTATCTATCTATCTATCTATCTATCTATCTATCTATCTATCTATCTATCTATCTATCTATCTATCTATCTATCAGTCTGCCTGTCTATCTATCTATCTATCTATCTATCTATCTATCTATCTATCTATCTATCTATCTATCTATCTATCTATCTATCTATCTATCTATCTTTCTATCTGTCTATCTATCTATCTATCTATCTATCTATCTATCTATCTATCTATCTATCTATCTATCTGTCTGTCTGTCTGTCTCGTCCGTCCATCCATCCATCCATCCATCCATCCATCCATCCATCCATCTATCTATCTATCTATCTATCTATCAGTCTGCCTGTCTATCTGTCTATCAATCTATCTATCTATCTATCATCTGTCTATCAATCTATCTATCATCTGTCTATCTATCTATCTATCTATCAACCAACTATCTATCTATCTATCTTTCTATCTGTCTATCAATCTATCTATCTATCTATCTATCAATCTGACTGTCTGTCTCTGTCTATAGATAGGTAGACAGATCTATCTATCTATCTATCTATCTATCTATCTATCTATCTATCTATCATCTATCTCTATCTATCTGCCTGTCTGTCTATCTATCTATCTATCTATATGTCTGTCTATCTATCCATCTATCATCTCTCTGTCTGCCTGTCTATCATCTATCTATTAATCTATCTGAATAAATATACATACCATATCAGATTATGTAAATTGTGTCCATAGTTTACTATTTAAATAAACAAAGGCGAAATGAATGAATGCAATTTAATAAAACGCAAATATTGCATTGTGTTATAAATAAATATTAGCCGTGAAGTTAATTTATTATGTATACATAATAAACACAGCAGAGAATAGAGACAGAGTATCAATTCAGAATAATGTCGGCTGCACGTCAAAAGGAAATAAATGCAATAATGCAATCTGTATGAACCTCAGTGGAACAGTTGTGTGGAGAGATCTGAATGTGCTTTACTTAAACACTCTTAAATACTTCGGTGAAACGGAACATGAAGGTGAAAAGTTCTGCTGTCCAGAATGACGTCAGGCTATATGAGGGTTAAATCCAGCGCCCGCGTTTGTTCCACTCTGGCTGGTTAAGCGCCTCCTTTCCTCCAAAGGCATTTCCTGCCGTGCACGCTCCCAGAATACACAGCTGTACGCCAGCGGTTATGGCATGCTATGGACCGCTATTTTATCTCCCCATCATCTTCCATCTCTTGAGGATGCAGGTGTGCGCCGTTAACTTTCAACTTCCAACTGTATCGCGTTTGGAAAACAGCGTTTCGAGCGGCCTTTCCACATTTTGAGACGGCATAATTCGCGAGCGTTACTTTGTTTCGGGACAAACGCGAGCGTCTCGCAGTTCCATTCCAAAGCCTACATGATTGACGATTGTTGAAGTGATCGGAACCCAATCAAACCCAAACCGACCCGTTCTCGATTCGAAATGAAGTCGTTCGGATACGTCTAGATCTCCTGCCACGTTTCGATCTTCGAGGGCTGAAGTTGCGACTGCAACAGAGGTAAGACAAATCTTCTATAATATATGATAGCCTAAAATGACTGTATTACAGCTGCTGTGCTCTGAATCAGGGTTGAATGATGGGCTGTTTAGCATAAATAACCACAACGAGCATCACTGATTATCTGAATATGATTGTTGAATTTCCTCTCAAGCATCCATCCATCCATCCCTAACCAGCACGAATCATTTTAAACGTTACAGCGCTGCATTATTCCGTTATATTTTTCTTCACTGCAGTTGAGGTGACATTTCAAAGTCGCCTACTGTCCATATCCGTCCCCTCCCTTGTTTAGACTGTTGAATAATTTCCTATTGGCAAAAAAACCCACAGCTGTCAGACATCCAAAGTTCCAAATAATGCGTTGTTGTATTATTATTTTAATATCAATATTGTTTAACGTTCTTTAAATCGATAATACAATTTTAAGAAAATATTTTTATATTTTAACTTAAAGTAACAGTAACATTAATAATACCAACTTGTTTATATAGCATCTTTTTTGAACCCTGGTCGCTTTAGAGGAGTATAAATACATTTCATATTTATGCGGTTTATTTAATACAGTTTCATATCTATTACAATAATATTTAATTGATTTGTAAATAAAACAAAAAGTAATTGAGCAATAAAGTACAATATTGTGAATATAGTCACTGCTAAAGGATGAATGATTTACCATAAAGAATAATGGGGAAAGTTATAAAATTAATAAGAAGTTATTAAACATTATATGTTGATATTGGTAGTATATATTCTTCTTCTTATTGTTATTAGCATATTAAATGTATTATATTATTTTGGTTTCGTATTTGATGCTGCAAATAGCATCACTGTTTTTGTACCTTAAAAGTGTGTTTCTTCTAATGCATAGTTTTGCCACGACCCTGCTGACATCAGCCAAAATCATTGCATTCCCACCAGCAGTATAGGGTGTGAATAGTGTGGTGACCTATATGTGTTTGCTGATGTTTTCTTTCAGTAGGATAAATATATCTAGATATAGGATATAGCACATTGCAGTTAAACCCTGCTTATTAAAACAGCCGACCACTAGTTCACATTCAGTACCAGATAGCTTGAAGAGAAGTCTCCAGTGACATGTTGGGAAGAGCAAACCAAGAATCATTCTGCCCTAACAGCCCAGTGTTTGTTCTTTAATTTATTCGTACCGTCCTGTTCCTACTGTGTCGATTTTCTTGCTGATCGCTCTTTGTGAGAACTCCAGACAGCTGAATTCTTTTTTTAAGGGGTCATTGACTGGTCAGCCTGCATTTCCTGTATATATAGCTGAGCTCTTTATAACGGTTTCTGATACCTAATGCTATAGAGCTGTTGATTTTAACGGGGGGAGGGGGGGAACAAAACTTAATGTGCACAGAATAAAGTCGATTCACTTTAAAAAGTGTAAACACTGTGGCTTTGTAGTACTATCACATTTCTTTGTGTTTTGGATTGCAACATTGGCGTTTGTAGTGGGGCTATTTGTTTTTTCGACCAATGGGAGTTGGAATGTGTACTCCATGAGCACTTCAATTTCTGGTGGATAAAACACACGCACACACACACAAATCTAAATAATAAGTAGAAATCTGCAAATCTGCTTGGTTTCTTTGTTGAATATCCTGTTTCCCTTGGAAATATGCCATGTTGTGATGATAGAAAGGTTTGAAAATGCTGTTTCAGATTGACTTCAAAGTTGCAAGATTGTCGCTTTTTGTTTTAGCATCACAGCAACATTTTTAACAGAGCTCTGTGTTAATTTGCTTGGAGCTGCTACATTCCTGTAGTGCCAAACTCTTCATATTTAGCCTCTCAACCACAAGTATCGTGATCCAATAGGAACTGCTGATTACTCATGCTTTGGCTCATGCTAGAAAGCTTGAAATATGGCCAAGTTGTTTCTAGAAGTGCATTTACATGCGAGTGGGCTTGAATTTTTTCAATCATCAATAAAAAATGTTGTTAACTGTTCATAAACCATGTCTGTTGCTCTTAGGGATGCATTGATGTAGAAATTCTGGCCGATAATGATTACTAGATGCTAATTTTTATTTTCATGGTCAATAATCTATATTGTTACTACGTTTAAACATCAAGCGCAAAAAAAGCTATGCATTGTCCATTTATTTATTGGCACGTAAACCCTTAAAGTCGGCATGAAACGGAAGAATGGATTATAATTTCTTCCCTACTGTGATGTATATCCGAGTGTAACGGCTTCTTGAATGAGAAAAAATGTAGGGTTGGTTAGGTCTTCACGATTAATCGAAATTAACCCGAAAACGTGCTTAAACTGATCTGGCTTAGATTATGAAATCGCAAAGGCTGCAATTTATTTTAATGCGCAGCTTATCAGTGAAGCACGGCTCTGTGATCAGTAGTAAATGCGGCTCCATCTGAAAGCACTTAGTTTGAGTCACTTATAACGTGCGTTTGAAAAAGCAACACGCATCAAACGTCTTTCCAAACATTAGAAACAATTATAAACCAAATTTTAATAACATGTTTTTACTCCTAACTCGCTTCATAATGTCAGTTGAGTGTTTGAAATAACATCTTTCTGTGGGATAATGTGGCTTCTTTCACAGAATAAGGCACACAAATTATTTTATAGTATTTTATTCAGTGATAAAGACTGTCGATTAGCATTGCATTATAAATATACTTTATTATCATGAAAATACCCGAGAAGGCTTGAAGAACTCCGATAAACCATAAATTGTCGTAGTCGTGTGTTTTAGTCATGTTTAATCAATCAAAGCATTTAAATGTTGTGTTTATTTAGCTACAGCAAATGCATACAAATGCTTTATTTCATTTAAAGCATCCTGCTTAATGTCTCACTGTCTGCTTTGTTAAGCAAATAAAACAAGTATTGCTTGGGAATTGAGAATGAAGAATGTTTTTGTTTAAATATACCAATCCCTTATAGTTTACAAAGTGCATCAGTGATCCAATATGTACAGGCCACTGAGCTTCCACTATACTGTTACTGAGGCTATATAGATTTGTGTTCATGTTGAATGTGCATTACTCTGGAAGAAGTTTTTGAAGAAGCCATGGGTCACCCCACTGTGTTACGTATTGTAAGTGGGCAGATGTGAACACGACTTTCTCCCACCCTCAGAATCCAAACATAATAGTTTTCTGCCTCTGTCATCCTTCATTCATCTCTTACTAAATCCGTAGATATGGTGACGTTTTTTCAGCTTCCCTTTAGAAAACATTCAAGCTCAATACCAGCATGATATTAAAAAAAAAAAAAGAAAGTGCAGCAGCTGTTTTCATCTGTCTGGAGGCAGTAGGATGGTTTTCGCAATGCTTTATGCTTTTCAGAAAGGTACAGAACCATAATATAATAAACAGATCTATGTTGTGAGCTTTCATAGTGTGCTAATCTCTGGCTTTAGGAGTTTAATATCAGTCATGCTGTATTTGTTTTCCATTGAGTAAAGTAGCTCACGGCATGTTTGCACAGCTAAGTGTATGTGGGAACGCAGAACCAAACTTCCCTCTTTTCCTTCCTTTACGAACCCTGATTTGACTTTTGATTTGATTTGATTTTGACTTTTACAATGTATTTTTGATTGGACTTTTACAATGTGTTTTTAGCCTCAGAAGTACGAGATTTGAATCTGCCATCTTTGCTCATGGGACCATGGAAATGTTTGTCAATGGAGAAAGATACTTTTTGGGCCTAGAATGGTATGGTTGTGGCATTTGCTAATGATGGTAATGATAAATAGCCAAACATTGGCCCCCTTGGTGAACGATTACAGTAAATACACGATATGTTTGTGAACCACAACTGTCATCATCTAGCAGTTACTTAAATCATGTAGCACAATGTTGGCAATAACAATGGTCAGGATTGAGGGTTTCTTTTCTCTTGCCTGTATATATTCATAATCTCTTAATTCATCCATTTTACCTGATTTAGAAAGCCATGACTGACACGGTCAGTGTAATTTACTGTGGAAGCTTCTAGATTATCCCTCCCTCCCACATCACAGTCTATATGGCGTCAGATGCTTCAGGCTGCTGTTTAAGTTTTCCTAGCCTTGACGTTCAGTGTTTGGAGCGGTGGAAGACATCCTGCCCTACTTTCCCTCCTATGAGGCTGCAGTGTGACTGTTGAAAGAGTGTGTGCTATTCTGCACGCACTCATGGGGGGCTTGTTACAGAATGACACAGCAAAGTGGAGAGAAAGATGGGGAAAATATGTTGGACATTTTAGCTATAGTGGAAAGACAACAGGAAATATGTAGAACTGGAAAAGGAAACTGAATCTAGAAAAAAAAACTTGATTTCATACTGCCCATGAGCACCACCACTTCACTAGCTTCAACGCTAGTGTTTTATGCGAGCTAGCTGTTTTAGCTTCTGCGTGTACAACCAATTAACAAAAAATGACAAAGACTAGAAGTTAATTTAAGTGAAATTGCTAAATTAGACCCAATAAATAATATGGCTCAACATTTTGTAGCATGCGCATTATCCCTATCCATTACGCTAACACTTATTGTACGCCCACAGTATATTTTACACAAGTAAACACAAGCGCTTCATGCTAGCTAGCCTTTTTAGGCTCTATATCGATACATAGAACCTACTCCCAAAGATCACAATGTCTAGGGGTTAATTTAGCTTGTGAAATGATAGTAAAGTACGTTTTGTTGCGTGTGTGTGTGTTAACCGCTAGTCCATTAAGGTAAGACTTATGCCCACAACATTTTTTTATGTATGTAAACACAAATGTGTAAGCTAACTGTTTTAAGTGGTCTCAATTTGCCATTCTTTTTCACCATTCTTTTACGTTACATAGCTATAAATACTGCGAGTAGCGTGTTCACAATGAAATTTACAGAAATAAAGAGTAAACTTCAAATACCTGGCACTTAATTAAGTGGGAAAAAAAACAAGTGTGGAATGTTGGACACTTAATGCACTCAATTGTTGCAGGGCTATCAGAAGCCAATGTTGGATGACATATTAACCATATGGAAGTCATACACTAGACCAGTGTATGTTCTCGATTCCTCCACTCTGGATATTTTGTAGGTCTTTCTAAAGCACACCTGATTCAGATCATCCATGAGCTGCGACAGGGTCTCAACGCATGCTGCGTTACAGTAAAGCTTATGCTTACAACATGTTTTATGCAAGTAGCTCTGTAAACGGGTCATTGACGAATAAGCTTTTTAAAATCTCCATAATGGAGATGTTATATGATGTTATAAAAACATGCCAGAATAAAAAATACATATATTTATATATTTACATTTTAAAGACACCTAGTTGTTCTACCTTACATACTTTGGGTGTCATATCTTTGTTTTTTATTATTATTAATGCCTTTGACGTTACGAGGAATCTTTTTTTTGTTTGTCCATTGACCCAAACTCAAATGCTTCATGCTAGTGGTTTATACTAGCTAGCAGTTTTAAGCTTTGTCTATCAATACAACCTGAAAAGTGGATATTGAGCATGAGTGTGATCCAAAATTGGTCACAGATTAAAAGAAAGTAAATGGATCACCGTGTTCCCTTCATGTTATGCCATCTGGAAACGAAGATCTCTGTGCAGTGGCGGAGAACGCTTCCTCAGAGATTGGGCTGTCCCGAGCAGTAATTGGTCCCTCTAGATATTCTAAGGTACATAAACACTCCAATCAAGTCTGTACTTAACGCCTGACTGTGCTTCGTGAAGGGTAAACACGTCTGTTCTCTCCTTCTTATGTCAGAAGAAAGCTAAAGGAAAAAAGAAAATGTAAACATGCAAGAGATGAATTGTGAGGAGGAAGAAATCCAGGCAGGGTTGTGCCAAGTTCTGCTAATGCAGCTCATATCCAAAGATACTGTAGACAAGTTGTCAAATGGCTACAACAATAGTGTCAAGTAATACAATTTAAAACCATCAGATGAGGAAGTAATTAACCTGAAATTGTAAATTTTGTCATTATTTACTCACCTCATGTCGTTCCAAACCTTAAGCCAGTGATGTTTTTTTTCTGTCTGTGAAATCCCATGGAAATATACAACAGCAGATGGTAATATTCATTTTATTTTAATATTCTAACATTTTAGTAACACCATCTGATACCATCACTGTACCATGGACTTGATTGCCAGTGGCTCTTTTTAAGGTTTGAAAAGGGGCTTCTAGTCAAAGTCTTTTCATTGACAGAAACTGTACTCCATATAGTAATCTCATGTTCCATTGAGCACATGCGGGGGGGCGAGGGCCGGATTTCACACACCCCTATGCCAGAGGCACTGCTGCTCACCAGCCCTGTCTGCTTAAGTTTACCTTGGCAACCAACGCAGAGTGTAAACAAACATGCCAGGGGTGCACCTCTGCAGCGCGTGTGTGCGTGTGTGTGTGTGTGTGTGTGTGTGTGTGTGTGTGTGTGTGTGTGTGTGTGTGTGTGTGTGTGTGTGTGGTTGATAGGGGCTGAGTATAGTAACGGACCATGGGGAGTTGATGTACAGAGAGAGGTCAGCTGTGCTTTCCCACAAATCATCATTTCAGAAGAGATTGCTGTTATGGACAACCTGGTTTATACTATAATGGTTTAAGCTTATTATGGTTTAAACTTAGTCTACAAAGTTTCAGTTCCATCTACTTTGAGTTGTTGTAGTTAAATCAAACTTATTGTTTACATTGTTATTATATTAGAAGATTTTTGTCTCTCTATTAAAAATGAAAGCTTGACAAAGAACCCTATGGTTGATTATATTGGCTTTTTGAATAGTCATATGATTATTTAAAGATAAAAGGTTCTTGATGTTGCATTATATGTTCTTCAGGTCCGTTTTTTTTAATGCAAATTTATATTTTGCATGAGAAAATTAAACCAGTTTTAACACAATTAAGCACATTTGGCATAAATTTTAATTACTCTAATGCAAAAATGCCGTTATCATTATTACAATGCAAATTAAATTTAATCCTCATTTTTGTAATATAGTAATGAAACTCATCCACTCTCTGAGAGCATAATGACATGCAAATTGAATTGAGTTTAATAATAGAGAATTGGTGCTTTTTTGTAATGAAAATAATGCCAGAACATAAAATATTTTTTGCATGAAAAAGTAATATACATATAAGTAAAATTAAACTAATTCTATTATTACTGAAACTTGTATTTTTACCTATATTATCTATGAGCAGGGTTGGGGAGTAATGAAATGCATGTAACTTGGTTACCTATTTAAAAATGTAAAATTTGAGTAACTATTTCATTACAGTTACATTGGTAACATGGGTGGTAATCAAATTATAGTTATATCTGAAAAATATTTTAGATGACCAAAGTGATTACTTTAAATAATGTCATTTAAACATTAATATAAACAACAATTGGTGATTCACAAAATGACTGGATTTATAATGATTGCCCCATTCAAAAAAATTCATACCCTTGAATCTTTACTGTCCTGTCATTACTGGATGACGCACAACTGTTTTCCTGCTTTGTGATGGTTGTCCCTTTGTAATTGTAAAAAAGGACTTTTTCCTCACAATTGCGAGTTTGCAATAAAATCAGAGTTGAGAGATATACACTCATAATTGCAAGTTATAAAGTCAGAATTGTGTGATTTTTAAAAAACTTTTTAATCTTTTAACTTTTTCAGCAATACTGACTTTTTTTCTTGCAATTGCGAATTTACATCTCAACTTCTTTGCTGGCAATTCTGACTTTCCTCGATATTGTGAGTTTATATCTCAGAATTTTAACTTTATAACTTGCAACTGCAGCTTTATATCACGCAAATCATGCATAATTTATAACTCGCAATTACCTTTTTTTGTGTTACTTATTAGTATTCTGAAGTATTTAGATTGTTACAAAACTTGGGTAATGAAGTGCACTACAAATTACTTTTTAAAGCATGTATTTTGTAATCTTTAGTGAAATACATTTTAAAAGTAACCTGCCCATCCCTGTCTATGAGGTAATCATAGCAACAGTTTCCATTGTGTTCAGTTTTGAGTTGCACCTTGATAAAAAATTTACAATACTGACATTTTATTAATAACTGTTTTATAGGTTTAGATATTACAATAAACTTAGTAAGATTTGGCCTGAAAAGGTTTTAGAATTTTTAGCATATGTTAACATTAAAAATCTTGTATAATATTACTTGCTGTGTTTGTTATTTTTAGTTTTAGCCATGAAAATAGCTTTAGATGCTGACATAGAATTAAGTAAAATTATACTATTCAATACTTTATATATATATATATATATATATGACATTTTGTATATCATTTTATATATATATATATATATATATATATATATATATATATATATATATATATATATATATATACACTTTGTTCAAAAATAAGTTTAGATAACTAGCATTTAGCCGAATGTGAACTGTTTTGCATTGTTACAATTATTTTTATGTTTACAGTAAAAGATTTAGCAGATGTTTAAAATTCCTTTTAAAAAGCTGGAAATCTTTTTAACCCCCATGAAAGTCGTTGTATTATTCACACACTTGCAGTAGATTAATTTACTTTGTGGAATTGTAAAATGTTCTCCTGCGGGATCAGTCTGCAAACCTTTTTTAGTCTCTTTTGTTATGATGATATTTAGTACTTCATGGTGATATTTATACTTCATGGTGAAATAACCAGTTCAACAAAAGTGAGGAGTGAGAAGAGAATAATATGAATTCTGTTCTTGGTCAGTTGCACTCAAGTTTTCCTCACTCGCATTTGTGCAGCGGAGAGACATGAGGTCAGTTCTGCTTTTGAGCTTGTTGAATGAGAAGATATCACCAGACGCCATTTCAGCCTATCAGAGGAATAAGAGGGGGCCGGCAGCTGCATTTCCCCTCAGTGTTTTTGTATAAAGATCACATGAATGAGAAATGGGTCTGATTTTCTCTGCAGCTTATTTTATCTAGATGCTTTTCGAAATGAAGCTTATCGCACTCTTTCGTTTTTGCTGCTATTGTTTGCTAGTGAGCACATTTTTAAGGAATTCAGAAGGGGAAACAATGTCAGGAACAATGAATAAGCTGAATCAATCCCAGCGTAGTTAAAGCTTGAACACATTTTCAATTCAGGCTCCACCAAAGTGATTCTCCAGGATTTAATGTCAACCAAGACTTTGGTTTGTTGTAGTTTTGTGTAAATGGGACATCTAATCATTGACTGAGAAAATGTGATTTGTGTTATGTTTACAAAGTTTTATAGTACGTGGTCAAGGTTTCATGGATTTGACTTTAATAGACCTAGAATGACTCTGTGATTGGTTAGTAGGCAGGGCTGTTGCCTTGTGAAATTTAACGCTGACCCTTCAAGTTATACTGAATTTAAAAAAGAAAAGCTCACCCAAAACTAAATATTCTGTCATTTATTCACCCTCATGTCATTCCAGTCCAAACCTGTTTGACTTTCTTCTGTGGAACACAAACCAAAAAAGATTTTTTGAAAAATGTAAATTCAGTGGGGTCCAAAACAACACGCATTTGACCCCATTTACTTTTCTTGTATGGACATTTTCTGTGAACATTGTTCAGAATATTTTCTTTTGTCTTCGGCATATGGATGGAGGTCAAGTTTGGAATGACATAAGCTTGAATAAATTATTTTTTTTGGACAAACTATCCCTTTAATTAATAGGAGGTCTTTAGGTCTCTTTTAATGTCCCAGATTTCCAAAATGATATTCTTAGCTCTTTTTTTTTTTTTAAACAAACTTTGCATTGTAGGAATCTCAAATTGGATCATTACAACTAGCGGCTCACGAAAATAGCCTCTGTAGGGTTGACTTGGTTAATGACGGTATAGTGAGCTATTATTTGAGCAAACTATCTCTGTAATGCTTTAATGACAGTATTTTGGTAATGTTTTTGTTTATATATAATAGGAAATGGGTGGAAACACTCCCCTTTCACTAACAACATTGTTGCTATCAAGCAGTTCTGGCTTCTGATTTTCTGAGTTTCCAAGCCAACAATGAGTGATGCAACTCATTGGTTAAATCATTAAACCCCTGACTGTGATTATCCGTTTGACCTTATTCTGAGTGAGTTAAAAGAATAGTTCTCAAAAATAATAATTTACTCACCCATATACTGTTCCACTCCCATATGAATGTATTTCTTCTGAAGAACACTAAAGAAGATATTTAGTAGAATGCTCAAGCTGCTCTTTTCCATAAAACAAAGTCGAACTGTGATAAGTTGCTGTTAAAGGGATAGTTCACCCAAATATGAAAATTCTGTCATTAATTACTCACCCTCATTTCTTTCTACACCCCGTAAGACCTTCGGTCATCTTCAGAACACAAATTAAGATAATGATTTGATGAAATCTGATGGCTCAGTGAGGCCTCTATTGCCAGCAAGATAATTAACACTTTCAATGCCCAGAAAGATACTAAAACATATTCGAAAACAGTTCATGTGAGTACATTGGTAGTTTGCAGTTTGATACACGCTCCGAATCACTGATCTCAAAACAAAAGATTTGTAAAGCTTTGAAGCTTCATGAAGCAGTGTTTTGAAATCCCCAATCATTAGACACTGTTGAATAAAGTCGTTGTTTAGTTTTTGGTGCACAAAATTATTCTCGTCACTTCATAATAATAAGGTTGAACCACTATAGTGACATGTTTAGATGAACTGTTCCTTAAAAAATCGTTATTCGTAATGATCGCTTTAGATGGACTCCCAGTGGAGGATCAGATTCAAACAATGTCAAACCATGCAATGGTGACCAGGGCAGATTATTAAATGTGTACAGCTCATAATTCCACCTCCATTCCCAATCTAATTGAGTGTTCGCCCACAAAACATGCATTTGGTTTTATCCGCACTTCAAGCTGCATTAGCATTCTCTAAAAACAAAAGACCATGTGTTAATTATTGCAGTACAGAGCTGGTCTCTATTGACCATCATTCAGTCAATAACCTCAGAGGGCATCGGGACATAAATAGACATATGCCTCTCTGGGAAAAGGGCGCTAAAGGTCAAAATCTCAATGCTTTTTCCATCATGTTATAGATAGCCATCAGCGATCGTGTCCGTTAGCATTTGTCCTCGTTCAGGTCAGATTATAAATCATCACATTTTGGATAATCCAACCTCTGCTTTAATAGTTGAGCTGGTATTTGCTGGATTATTCTATCAGCACTTGCACATTGCAAAATTCTAATATAAATCTAATGCTGCAAAAGACTGTTCTTTTTCTCCATGAATATCTGGAATTTGCTGTTAGCACTGAGTGTGCACATACTCTCATGGACTCCATTAAAAGTGCAGAACATTATCTTTTGGCAATTTCATGTCTTAGTGAGCCTAGTGTCACCAAAATGTTAGGAAACAGACGTTGTTGGGAGATTCTCTGCTAGAAAGCTGTATTTGAATACCGTTTGAAAAATGCAAGCGCATGTCCAGGTCATATTTCATCCCAAAACCAAAAGAAAGAAAGTTGTTTGAGGCATTATTTTATTACTTTAATTGATCACGATTAAACACAACTCTCAAAACTGTAATATCAAAAAATCATAATAATGTGAAAAAGTCATGTTATTTATAAAAGTATTTGTTGTACCTTTTATTTATGCCGTTGTAAATTAAAAAAATGCAGCATTTGTTTAATTTTCATGAAAATAGGAACAATGGAAAAAAATTGGAAATTTCCAAAATGCAAATATACAAAATGTTTTTATTATTTTTTTTTCTTTCTAATTTTAGGGGCGTGTTTTCGTGATTGTTCTTCAATAATGCAGCTTATAACGGTAACAATGTGATAATTTATCCACATTATTATGTAATTATTTGTAAGCAAAATAGAAATAACAATGTAGTTGAAGTCTTCAGTGTAATAAAAGCAGTTGTACTTGGTCATATTGTTTAATGATTCGGTTTTTTTATTTTTGTCTTATCAGTAGAATGTTGGAATGCACTGATAATATTCCCGGAAGTAACTAAAGGTTGGAGAGTTTGAACAGGAAATGGAGGGAATGAACATGGAGGGTCTGTTAACATGACACTATTTTCAACTAAAAATGGAAAAAAATTTATATATTTTGGACATTCATTTAAACAACAATGGCGTTTTTGAAAACGGGTTTCAAATTTTTTGAAAACAAGACCGTTATCTCAGTGTAAACCACAAAAACGCAAATTTGTGAAAATGTTGACATCATGCCTATGTGTATTACGTGTTCAGTCTATAGGCGCGTGTAATGTTTTCTTTACAAAGTGACATCGCCAACTAGTGGCCTGGCAGCAGAATAGTGTTTTTAGTCGTTTTTGCGGATCCCTGTGAACGGGGATGGTTTTGACAATGTTGTCGTCTGTACATGGAAAAACCCAAAGGACAAACTTTCATATTTAGAGCATTGTTGTCATGTAAACGCACCCTTTGAAGGGTATTCATAATCCAGACGTTTGTAATTAGATGTTGATTGTGTTAGTGCTGTCCTTGATTGCAATTAGTGCTGATGGGAATATGAACGGGAAGGAACAGAAGAAACAAGGTGTAATTTCGGAAACCTCAAAAAAGTGTAGAAATTAGGCTATGTGGGGTGTTGGGAGAGGGAGATCTTTTATGGAAGTCTTTTAATTCTCATTCATTTGCTTTGACCTACATAAGACACATAAAAGTCTGTGTTAAATGGAGTGTGTGGTGTGATGTGATGTAGGGTTATGATGGAAAAACACAACCTGCTCAAAATAGTGCTGAGGTATAGACATGGCACCATTAGCTGGGCTCTAATGCATCGCACGCCAATGAATAAATAAAACTCAGAGACCAAAGCTCTACCTCACTAGTGGACACAGTCGTCCTAGTTTCAAAACACAGCCTGCATTCACAAATACAGACTTTAGAGCTTATATTGTTTAGTTTTTCTCTATATCTCAAAAGAATAGTGTCATTATTTACACTCCAAACCTATTTCCCTCAACTTTCTTCATTCTGTGGATCACAAAATGAGAAACGTTGAGGAATCTGCTGGTCCATGTAGTTACAATGAATGGGGACTGGAGCTTTCAAGCTTAAAAAAAAAGACTTCTGAAGCTGTATGATAAACTTTTGTCTTTTCTAACAAAAACTTGAGTCGTTATTTGCTGAAAATCTTGAGAGCAGTTGTAATCTCTTTCCTTTGAGTCAGTTCTGTTCAATGAATCCGTTGATCTGGGTTACAGTTTATAGAGTGATTCAAAAAAGAATCAAACTTTGGAACAACATGAAGAGTAAATAATGACTGGTTCAGAGAACATTTCTAAGTAAACTATTCTTTTAATGATTTTCAAACCTGGCTTTGTTTCCAGGCCTCTTAAAGGCCAAAAAATGAAAATTCTGTCATAATTTTCTCACGCTCGGGTTGTTCCAATCCTGTATGAATTTCTTTATTCTGCTGAACACAAAAGAAGATATTTTGAAGAATATGGGTGACCAAACATTTGACTTCCGTAGTATATAGAAAAAATGCTATGGAAGCTAATGCGCCCCATCAACTGTTTGATTATTGACATTCTTCAAAATATCTTTTTTGTGTTCAGCAGAAGAGAGAAATTCATACAGGATTGGAACAACTTGAGGATGAGTAAATGATGAATTTTTGGTGAACTATCCCTTTAAGTAAAATGTCTATTTGTTTTTGTGGCACTCAAGGGTTACCCTGACCTTCAAGAACAACATTTGCTTGGTGCCCTTACTGGTTATGTCCCTGAATAGCACACAATCAAGCTTCTCAAGGAACCGTAATTGCTGCTTCTCAGACAAGAAAGTCAGAATGAGCACTGTCAGCCCTCAGGATGAAGGTGCAAGCTAGATCTGAGTGACCTTGTTATTGGTCATGGTCGCCCATGAGGCAGAACTCATCATTAATGGAGCTGAGAGCGCAGGGGCCATGCTGTCAGTCTATTTAAAGAGACTGCTCAGTGGGAAGCCAATGTTTTTAGACTCTCCCCTTGTGAATGCCCAAAAATACCACCCTGATCTCCATTTAGCACACTTGAGAAACTTCAGATTCAAACTTCACTGACAACGCCTTGTCAGTTGTGTGTCTTAAGCCAGTTTAACCTGTTTAAAATCATGATGGGTTAGGTTTTTTAAATTATTTTTTTTTAAGGCTGTTGCTATTTGCACTCAGTATAAATAGTTGTTAGATGCTATTTATTCTTTATAAAGATACTATTTGCACCTCAGTGTACTGTAGTATTATAAAATGATGCAATAATAACAACATATTCAGTGTATAGAATTATATTAAAATCCTAAATCCTGCTTTTTTGAAACTGTATTGTCTCTATCGCTAAAGCTCCCCTGTACCTACTCCTAACCCTATCTGCTAAACACTTTATTCCCACTGTTAAATACATTTTAGACCCTTTTATTTCCACTTTTCGAATATTTTCTTAATTTTTATTTAAAGTAAACTCCTTTCCGAGCTGAAATGCAATGAGAAAAGGTAAAAGAATGAGTTTGGAGAAAGGTGGATTCAAACTCCGGTCGGTCGTGTCAACCGCTAACATCCCCCGCCTTACTCTCCACACCAGTGATCCTGGATCAGCGGGATTTTTTTTTTTTTGTAATTATGTCTGGCTCAGTCAGACAGTGGTGGGCGGAGTTAATGTAAATTACCTCTGCCAACAAGGCAGCCTATTTGCACTTGGTGTAAATAGACACTCTCTTTTTTTTTATTATTTGTTGTAAGAAACCCAACACCTTGCCCTGGTTGTTGGAATAGTTTCCACTCATGCTAACCAATTAAAAAATTAAAGTCAACATGAAATGCCATTTGTATATTACTTTTGTAATGTGAGTGACAGGATATATAATGACATAAAATGTCAGGAATTAACCGGATTGTGAAAACCGGATGTTACATTGGTCAGTAAATTGATACTCTTTTTATCTTATAACTTATTTAAAAATATATGCATTTAAAATGCAATTCGCACATTAACTTGAATATGCCTCATCTATGATGAACAGGTTTATGATTTCTGTTTAAAAATTCATTTTAGAGGGGCAAAAAGTCAAAATGTCAGGCTGGTGCAACTGTCCTGACATAATAATGAGGAAAAAAAGGCTCATTATAAGATTGAAATTCTTAAAAGTTAAATATCCTATTATTTATTAGAAAAAGAGATATTTTAACAAAACTTTTATTATTAAAATTTGAAAAAAAAAATAAAACCCTGATATCATCAATATTTTTATCTACACTTAAGACGTACTTAAGTACGTCTTCAAGAATCTGTACTTTATATTCGAGATATTTTGGAAAACTTTGAATTTACTACTTACCAAAGCATGATATTGTACTTTTTACTCCTCCGCAATTCATAAAAACATATTGTTCCTTAATATTTCTAACTGAAGGAATTTCTAATTTGTGAAAAAGATTCTTTTCAATGAACCAGTACAATCAGTTCTCAATGATTCGTTCGCAAATCAAATTGTACTGATGCGACTGCAGCTGTTCTCGATTCAGTGATCTTTATGTCTGACTGAAAACAAAAATTTGCATTGTTCCAGCTGCCTTGCCTAATGTGATGTCTGTTTTTATATTGTATTGCACTATTTGTCACCACACATTTACAAATATTTAGTTTTTCTTCATGTTTAAATATGGCATATTTTCACTTGTTCGCCCACTTGAATTATCAGTAACTTTAGTATATTGAAGTGTGTGTTTTGGTAGTAAGTCTTTATCTACTCAGTTTTCAACTTTCGTACTTTTATTCAAGTAAAATTAAATATCAAGTATTTATAGTGTTTTTTTTAATTTAGTTGAATTGTATTAATTGTACTTTACCCACCACTGGATATCATAGAAACCAATCAAGGCCAAAAAGTCTCTTAAAATATCAGATTATGTTCGGTAAGTTTGTAAAATGTCATTTGGTGCGACTCCCCAAAAGTATTATAATTCATGATATTTGGCTCAAAAAAAACAATGCTATAGGAAGAGGTATTAGTGATGTCATCTGAAAAGGAAAGTCGTTTATGAGGCGGAGCAAGCTATTACATTTTGATAAAAGATCATGAAGGCATTTTTTTTTATATTTTGGAACCATGTGCATAGATTAATCATGCACAATAATACCCGAAATGTGTATTAAGGAAATAAACAGGATCATCTTAATTACACGTTGACTCTATTGTCTAACTCCATTCACCATTTAACCAACCACTAAATCCTTTTGTAGTCTCCATTGTTTATTTATGTTTCATTCAGTCCCATGTGTTTCTTTCTGCTTCAGTGGAAGCTTTGGTTGGTGAAAATGAGGTCACCTCGCGATATATGTCAGAGACCTTGTCTCGTGAGATACGCCATGCTCTGTCTGCTGCTGTGGTGCCAACAGTAGTAAATAGGTCATTTGGCCAGGTCTTAAATCCAGTGCAAGGAGTTGGATTAAAAGCCCAATAATGGTGGAGATTAGCTGAACCCAGCAAGCGTGAAGTCCGTATGTACACTGGGCGGTCCAGTGATCCACAGACAGACATTCATTCAGTTGTCAAAAAGGATCACATCACAAAGCTAATGGATATTGGATGGGTGAACACATGGGGTTAAAATGAGCTTGTTTAAGGCTAACGAAGAGGCAGCTAGATGAGAGGAAAGCTAGCTACTGTTGTTTTTCTTTCTGTAGCTCTCATCTTATGTGTATCCAACTGGGAACGTTCCAATTTACGAGTTGTGAAGTCGTAATAACGATATCGTGTGTTCAAATCACTTTCATTAGAGCAAGATGGGGATTATCTCCTCTTCTAAAAAAATTAATGAATGCGCAATGTGTTTTTGCTTTTTTATGTGTTTATTCAGTTTATGAAGGTGCTGCAAATGCATTAATCATAATATATTCTATCATACAATATTGTATTTTGTACATGCAATTTAGCTATCTTAGCATCTGTAATTTAGACTTAGCGTCTGTTATTTAGAAAAAATGCAAAAAAAAGTGATGCTTTTATTTGGATTTTTGCAGCCAATACCGACTAGTGCTGGGCAGTATACCGGTTCATACGGTAAACCGGTTTCAATTTCGAGACTGATATGTATTTTTCAAAAACCCCTCGTACCGGTGCGTAGCTGAAACGGCAGCTATGCTGTATCTATTCAATGGCCATGAAGTGCTATGTAGAGTGTATAGAGAGCGTACGGCATACCCTTCTTACACTAATGGAAACAACTATAAATAACAATAAATAACTCACAACTAACTCTCTTTAAAACTGCAAATAACATGTACGTTAGAGCTATATGATTTCCGTGATGCAGAAAACACGGATGAAATCACGGAATCCAATCACAAGGACGTTCTGAATAAAGTGGAACGTCACAGCATTTGGCAATTTTTGGATGAATAAATTAAAAATTGGGCTGTATAAGTAATCAGATATCAATACAAACTAGTGTCTGAATATTAGAGCTAAAAAAGACTGCTATTGAAGTCTGAAGTCTGAGCGCCGCAGGTTCGTCTACTACTACTACACATACTGAAGCACACTCTACACTCACGATGATTTCAGTGTCCGCTATGAACATTTCACCATTTAATTTGAGAAAACCATCTTCATTTTTCATATCATATAGAAAAATAAAATAAAAGATCGGTATAACTTGAAATAACAGAAATATTTCTATTGTACAATACAGTGTACTTCGATTAATAAAGATAATAATAATAACAGAGTTTAAAAAAACAATGAAATTACAGAAATTGTACAGGAATAATTAAATAATTAAATAAATTTGATTGTTTTAAACTAACTTGTTAGCTTTTATGAACTGATTTGATTTTTTTTATATATATATATAAATTTTTATTTGCCCTTACAATGTTTATATAATATATATATATTCCCTGTTCTCCTGATAATAAAATATGCCAAAATAAAGGTCCAGTGGAGAGAAAAAAAAAAAAATTGTCTTGTGACAGTGTTTGATTTTTGGTCAAACCGCCCAGCACTAATACCGACTACTGATTCATCATGATCGGGCAATTTTGATAAATTTGGAGGTTCTTATGTTACAACACTGCTGAGAAAACCCCCGAAATGATGATGCATAATGGTTTATGTTGTTGTTATTCATGCTTGACATGATGACTGTTAGAAAGTATTTATGACAGGTCATACCAAGTTCAGGCTTGTTCACAATAATGTCAGCTACATCTGGGCCAAATTTTCTGTTGATATCTCAAAACAATATTATGGCATTTAAAACTATATTTGCCTTTTTATCAAAAACCTCTCGAAACAAGCATTTTACTTAACATAAGATCTACTTACATGTGTAAACACCACAAAGCATAAAAATAATTATAATTACATAGGTAAAAAGTAATAAGATCCTGGTGGATGAGTGATCTTCCAGCGCTGTTTCAGCTGTGTGCTCTAATTCTTTGGTGCACGGTAAATCAAGACCTGTCAGTCTGAGCGATAGATCCAATTCAAGCGTGCTCCAGCTGTAAAACGGTGTCTGATTGGACACATCGGACCCACCACAACTGAGATCCAGTTTCCATTGGTTGAACTTTTAAATAATGTGAATCACTGCAACATGATCACGAATCGATCAGATCCCAGAAGTCCTATAGATTTAACCAAGCAGCATGTCATGTCGCTCCGTGAGAATTTTCTCAAGAACTACACATCATGTTATGTCGTGTGTGTGGGTTCGTTTGAATTGAGATAACCTGCTCTAAATAAAGATGTGCAATTTTACTGTGGTTGACTAATGTTTCATGTAGATACATGTAGTTAAATGACCAAGGGCCAGTTGCACCAGCTGGACGTATACCTGGTCGTAAGATTAAGCTTAACGTAAAATGAAAATTTTACATAAAATGTCAGGAATTAACCGGATTGTGAAAACCGGATGTTACATTGGTCAGTAAATTGATGCTCTTTTTATTTTATAACTTATTTAAAAATAAATGCATTTAAAATGCAATTCGCACATTAACTTGAATATGCCTCATCTATGATGAACAGGTTTATGATTTCTGTTTAAAAATTAATTTTAGAGGGGCAAAAAGTCAAAATGTCAGGCTGGTGCAACTGTCCTGACATAATAATGAGGAAAAAAAGGCTCATTATAAGACTGAAATTCTTAAAAGTTAAATATCCTATTATTTATTAGAAAAAGAGATATTTTAACAAAACTTTTTATTATTAAAATTTGAAAAAAAAAATGTATACAAAAAAAGCTCAAAAAAACCCTGATATCATCAATATTTTTATCTATACTTAAGACGTACTTAAGTACGTCTTCAAGAATCTATACTTTATATTCAAGATATTTTGGAAAACTTTGAATTTACTACTTACCAAAGCATGATATTGTACTTTTTACTCCTCCGCAATTCATAAAAACATATTGTTCCTTAATATTTCTAACTGAAGGAATTTCTAATTTGTGAAAAAGATTCTTTTCAATGAACCAGTAGAATCAGTTCTCAATGATTCGTTCGCAAATCAAATTGTACTGATGCGACTGCAGCTGTTCTCGATTCAGTGATCTTTATGTCTGACTGAAAACAAAAATTTGCATTGTTCCAGCTGCCTTGCCTAATGTGATGTCTGTTTTTATATTGTATTGCACTATTTGTCACCACACATTTACAAATATTTAGTTTTTCTTCATGTTTAAATATGGCATATTTTCACTTGTTTGCCCACTTGAATTATCAGTAACTTTAGTATATTGAAGTGTGTGTTTTGGTAGTAAGTCTTTATCTACTCAAAATGTGTTTCAAGTCCTAAGTAGAATTAAGAGACTAAATCTTACACCTAGTCAAAGGTAGGTGTAAAGTGAGGAGTCTTGACTTGTTTCCATGGTGAAAATAAAGACAAATAAAAACGTTGAGATGATGCTGGTATACAGGCTCCACGATCAGTGGGCTGTCGTCGTATTTTTCAGAACTGCACTCGGCGTGTTGGGATTATCTGCAAAAGTTGAATGCATTATTAAAATATAACTTGCTCCATAAATTTGTACACAGTGTAGACAGCTGTTATCTTTTGCCAGTGATCTTGTTTTTTTTTTATTCATTATTGAATTGTTTTGCTTGCATACCAAAATATGCATATACTTACTGAATAGCTCAATAATTTTTCTTGTTTTACAATCTACATCTAATCTTTTACAAAGTTATTTAATTTTATTTTTCGGCTCTACGGTCATTTTTCATTTATTCGTTGGAGCCAAAAAATTCACATTTGTAACCATAGTAACGCGAACAGCGTCTCAAATAACAGTAGAACATATAAGCGTGTATGCGCATCGTCTACACTAAGCGTAGCTGCGCCTAGTCGTAGTTTTAGATGGTGTAACAGGTATAAATATTCATCTGAAAGCTGGACGTAACTAAGTCCAGTATAGATCTTACGCCCAACTTTTTTACGTCCAGCTGGTGCAACCGGCCCCAAATGACTAAACCATCCCTATATTAGGGCTTTTATGCACAACCTTTAACTAACAGCAAGCAGTGTTGGGGGAAGTTACTTTTAAAAGTAATGCATTACAATATTGCATTATTCCCTAAAAAAAAAAAAAAATTATGTCAATTACATTTTATGAAAAGTAATGCGTTACATTAGTTTTACGTTACTTTTTCTCACCTGGGCTGGGCTTGATTGTTTGTTTGTTTTTTAATAGCAAAAAAAGTTCTATCTTTGGAAAATGTTAAGGCCCTTTCACACCAAAAGTGAAATGACTGAGCCTCAGGCTGAAGGAAATGCATATTTATGACTGTACAGTAGAAGGCGCAGCTCAAACAAACCTTTCAGCTCTGCTGCTATTCTGAATTAAAGAAGAATAGGATACAGGAGAAGGAAGTTCAACACTGGTATTTCTAAATCTAATCTAAAGTAATTTTTGCTTATTAAGTGTGGCTGAATTGGATCATTAAAGTTCGGTAGCAAAGACATTGGTTAATAAAGTGAGATTAAGTACATAAAGTGTATTTGTGTAATTTAATATATTTAATTACTGCAAGTTTGTATGAAATTCTGAGATTGCGTTCCACTGTTTTTATTCATTTTGAGGAATACTGGATGTTTTTGTGCAAGTGAGATGAGTAAACGCATGTTCACATTTAGTCTAGAACTACAATAACCATCATGTTCACGCAGCGCACACAACACCTCTGCATTTATTTCTCTCAAAATGAAGAAGGGAGGAGAGCTGTCGGTCAATAAATGTTAAGTCAAGTAAAGTCATCTTTATTTATATAGCGCTTTTTACAATGCAAATTGTGGCAAAGCAGCTTTACATTAATAAGAAAATGGTGTCATTGTGCAGCTTATTCTATATATTATTGATTCATTCCGTTGCAAATATCAGTAGTTATTAGTCTAGTTAATTTAGGTATAGCAGCACTGCAGAAAACAGTGACGTAATCGTCCGCCTCAGCTCAGTTCGCATACAACGGCGCCAAATGCAGGCATATCAAAAACACTGCTGAATATCAAGCAAGTGTCCCCAACTTAAGCAAGCCAAAGGCAACAGCGGCAAGGAACCAAATGTGAAAAAGTAACTCGGATATTTTGTTGTAAATTGAAAGTAATGCGTTCCTTTACTAGTTACTTGACAAAGTAATCCGATTATGCAACTATTAGAGGAACATTGCAATAAGAATCTGAACTAAAAAGTGTATAAGTGTAATAGTGTTGTCAAACTTCACTCTGGTACTTTTTCACTGTCAACCCCTTTATTCTCTTTGCTTGCTTTAAGTAGTGATTAAAGATGTCAGCTGCCAGGATAAAGAGTTGTTTTCTTCTGAAGTCTCAGTAGGGAGTGTTTTGAAGCTGCTGTGGAGTGCCAGACCTTAAATCAGAGTTGCCGGGTCACAGGAGGACGAACACTCGGTAGGCTGTGCGGACAGGTGGTTTGGCATTGCTCTAGTTGCTATTTTCTTTTTTTTTTTTTTTACCATTAATTTACTCAGTTCTGTTTAAAGATTACTAGACTGGATCATAGTGCAATCATGCAGGGTCAAACGGTTGCCGGTTATGAATGGAAACATTTAAACAATGGCTGTATGCTGTTTGCACGAATCGGGCGAACATAGAACAAGCAGTTTTGCTCTGTAAATATAAAGTGACTCAAAGAATGTCACAAGAAATGAATGGCTCGTCTGTAAAACTTCAGGCTGTTTTTGTATGAATAATCGCAGCGTATTATTTTCCTGGCACTTTTATTGCAAACCACCACTAAATCTCTCATATGCCAGCTCCTAATAATGCGCTTGCTCGCCTCAATCTAAAATTGAATGTGGCGTTTTGTTAAATTTAAAATTACAATCATTATTAGTCATGCCCCTTTCAATGGAAGTAGTGTCATATCAATAAATGAGCTTTTGAAACACTTAATAAGACCATGAAACACCCCTTGCTCAATCAGCCAGGACTTTATGCCACACACAAAGACGTTCACAGTTTTCTTTTAACATTACAAACATGTCCTTTTTGTATGCAAGTTGGTTTATAAATACTTTAAATCAATTTCAAGAAAAGTCTACATTTAATGACTCTAAAAATGCCCTGTTGTATATCCATCAAATGAAGAGTCTTAATCATTATTTTCTAAAATGTATTTAAATTATTATTAATTAATATAAAACTTTTTTTTTCAAATACCGTGAATTAATTCATAAATAACATTACATTTTTGTGGGGTCGCACCACATGACATTTAACAACCTGAACTGTTCTAAAAGGTCAAATTATATGATATTTTGAGAGACTTACTGACTTTGACACATTTTTATACTCCCCCCCCCCCCCCCCGTTTTACTGAAATTCTTAAAATATAAAAAAAATATTTTATATTTAATAATAAAATAATAATTTAAAAAGATCATGCCAGTTTTCTTTTTATAAATTTAATTTTTAATAAGGTTTTCTTTTTTCATTATGGTATAAGGGCAGTTATCACTTTACGCCCCCCAAAATATCAAAATGAATAAATGAATTTTGAATTATTCAATTGGACAAAAATCACATCATTGACCCCAATTAGACTTGAAGCCATTCTTAAAGTTTTATGTGAGCATTGTTTTGTCCTTTTTGACATCCTTGGTAATTTCTATTTTATTATTGTTTTGTGTTCCATGGTGGAAATAAAGTCAAATGAATTTGGAACGATTACACTTTTTATTTTTGAGTGAACGGTTCCTTTAACATTGCTTTGTTAGAGAGCTTTAAAGAGATCTCTTTTGTCATTTCTTTCATATAAAAGGGCTTTTTTTATATTCTTTTTGCATGTTATATTTGTTTAGTCTATTCAGGATGTGTTTTCGTCTCTCTGCCGCTCATAGTCTTGTAAACGGAGCAAAACTGAATAGCAGCCAGATGTACGGCCAATTGAATCCATCCTGCCCTGCCCTCCAGCTGTGGCCCTGAGCTGTGATTGGTTCATTTGACTGCCTGGCCACATGCTGGGTGGGGTTCATTACCCTGCAGTGCTCTAGTGAGAGCAAGAGAGGTAGAGTGGGGTTTGTAACTGTGCACCTTAAAGACGGCGGCTCCCACACCCCCCACACTGCAGCAGAAAGACTATTTTTAGCTCCTTTTTATGAGAAGGAATGCTGGGAAACTTGATTCAGATGCTCTGCAACTAAAAGCCCATGCTGTTTAGTCTTCCTCCTTTGATTAGTGTCATCTTATGTAACCTAAAACCTTTCATTTCACAACCCTAAATTTTGAAGCTAATTATCTAAAGAATGTGGGTAATGTAGTGATGTAGTGAAGGCAAGGTGTGCAAGTTTTTAGGGCTTAAGTACCAGAGTATTTAAGACTTAAATATGCAGACAAAATATTAGGTTGATTTTGAAATTCATATACACGGACAGATGGGTGGATTGAGTAAGTTTTAATTTTAGTACGTTTTTTTTTCAGTAAAAGACTGGTTCAAACTAATAACTTTTTGAATTTTTTTTTTTTAAGATTATTTGCATGAATACAGTAAGTTGCTTGGACAAAACTTTCGAAAGTGGTGTTTTCTTCCCATTATTTTGTTGTAGATGGCACTCTGTCTCATTAGAAACCATTCAGTTTGCAAACTCGCATTTAGAGAGTTCATCTTAAAATATTTGGGTTCTGTCAGCTGTTTTTCTCATTTAGCATTCATTTTTATGTTGCATAAGCTTTCTGGAACCATTTTTATCCAAGTTTGAGTGGACTCATTTGCTCACACACTCCCACTTTGCTTTACTGATTATCTGTTTCCTCTGTTAAGGGCTGCATGACACTGCAGCATTAACATTAATCTCTGTGTGTATGTGTGTGATGATCCATTAGTATTTCAGTGCATCATGTTGCTGCAAGCTATAATGATATTCCTCCTTTCTCCTCCAGGTAGACAGACTGGCTGGCACAATGAAGGAGGAGAACTTGTTCCGCAGACGGTTCTCTCTCTGTCCTACAGCCACGTCACCTCCCAAGATCGACCCACGTGTACTGACCCGCAACCTGTCCTATGGTGGAGACCATGAACTGTACCCACTTAGCCCAGGTATCCATTCTATTCCTAAATGTGTGGAAGCCCTATATCCTTCAAGCACTGGAGACATGCAGGAGCTCACTGCTTCTAAGTCACTATGGTTATGGTAAATGGTTATGTTAAAGAATTCAAGAGCTGCATGTTTTTCATCACAAAACCACATTCATAATGCATTTGGCTTCCTTAAAGGGATAGTTCGCCCAAAAAATGAAAATTCTGTCATCATTTACTCTCCAATTTCTCTCTTCTGCTGAACATAAAAGATTTTTTGAAGAATGCTGGTTACCAAACAGTTGATGGGCCCACTGACTTCCATAGTATTTTTTCCCCCCAAAATATCTTCATTTGTGTTCAGCAGAAGAAAGAAATTCACACAGGTTTGGAACTACTTGAGGGTGAGTAAATGATGACAGAGTTTTAATTTTTGGGTGAATTATCCCTTTAATTTTCCACATAGCAATGCCATGGTAACCAACTAAAACACTGTAGGAACTACATAGCAACTTGCTAGAAATGACTCAGAACACCTCTGCAATCGAATAGCAACACTCTGGAAACCTACTAAAACGCTTTAAATACCTGATAGAAATGTACTAACAAACATTAAAAACACATACGCTGCATAACAATACCCTGGCAACTGCACAAAACACCCTAGCAACTGCAAAGTAATGCTCTAACAAACAAACAAAAAAGCTTGAGCAACGGCAGAAAAACCACCAAGAATGTGCCAGGAATAGCATAGCAAATGCAAACCACTCGGAATACCTTAGCAACCATATAGCAATGCCCAGGTAACCACCTGGAATGCTTTAGGAATTTCATAGCACTATGCCACAAACCACCAAAAACACCTTAGCAATCACCTAGCAACACCCTGGCAACCATCTAAAACACTTTAGCAGAACCCTGATGTAGAACACCAAGCAAATGAATGGTAAACCTATAGTAGTGTTATACTAATGACTCAGAACACATTAGCAACCACATAGCACCACCCTGGCAACCACCTAGAACACTATAGCAACCACAACAATGCACATTTTAACAACATTTACACAGAACACCCTAGTCACACACCATCACCCTGGCAACATTTAAGAACAATTAAGCAACCGCATAGCAATGCCCTAGCACCGACCTAGAACACTTTAGGAATTTCATAGCACCAAAAACTGCTTAGTAACAAACATAGCAACCCCCTAGTGACTGTGTAAGAACGCTCTAACAACTACTCAAAACACCACTGCAATACCCTTATTCAGAACACCCGAGCAAAAACATGGCACTGTGAACACTCAGAACACCTTAGTAACCATGTAGTAGTGTACTACAAAAGACTCTGAACATCTTAGTAGCCACATAGTAACTGGCTACCCTGGCAACCTCATACAACACTTTCAAATGGAATGGAAATTTCCCAATGGAAATGCACTGAAAAACACTCTGAATACTATAGTAACCCCATAGCGAAGCCCTGACAACCACCCAGAATGCCCCGTCAAACATGTAATTATCCACTCAGAACGCCTTAACCACATAGCAATACCCTGGCAACCACTTAGAATACCCTAGCAACCACACAGCAACATGCTACAAACAATGGGGAATTAAAAAATTGTGCACAATATGGGACATTTATTATGAAAGGAAAGTGTAAAAACTGAGCTGACTGTGTTTTCATATCCCCAATGTTATTTATTCTAGATTTAAATGTGTATTCATAGTCCTGGTGGTTATCATTTTGCCCTTGATATTAATTAGGCATTTGTGTGCTGGTGTGGGTGTGTGTGCGCGTGCGTGTGCATGCGTGTGTTCTGCAGGTAATGAAACGGAGCGAAATGGTTTGCCCTTACTGAGGGACGAGGTCAGCCCGGCTCGGTCGCCCAGCAGCGTGGTGCGTTAATCTTTTTGTTGACTGCCTGCATGGAATATGACAACATAATGATGCAGATGGGAAAGAAAAACCCTGTACTTGCTGGTTGCAGAACATTTCCATAACACATTTGTCAATTTAAACCGCTTACTAGTTAACCTTTCACTAGAGTTCATTTCTGATTGTTGCTAAATGAAAGATTAAAGAATTCACTAGACCTCTGAAAATGCTAAATGACCTACAATTAGCACATGCCAAAACTCAACCAATCACTGTCTCTCTTATTCATTTCACTCTCCAAACTGTTTTACATGCACTAAATGCTTTTAGTAAAGCAGAGCTCATGTCTCAGGCACAAATAATGCATTTGTTTGTATCGTGTTTTTAATGGGCAAATATACAGTAAAAACCCATGGGAGACATGAATCTATAACACAAAAGGATATGCAGCATTAATGCATCTCATTTGTATAAGCCTGAAAAAAACATTTAGCATTGCATCTGCTACTGTAACTATTGATTGGATATTCTGATACTACTTTGATTTACTCACAATTATTTTAATAAATCAAATGTAAATTCATGTCCCAGTTACATGTTGTCACTTTTTCCTGGCAAAATAAACATTACGTTACATCAAATACAATTATACTTTTAATTTTTACATTGACAATGTTTTTAATCTTCTAATTTTTAAAACCTAGTATAAATATCAAGTTAGTGTTTTAAGCATTTTTACCTTTATTCCAAAATAATACCTAAAGGCAGTAATGATTTAAACAATATATTTTATTTGTGATATTCAGCTGTTCATATATCATCAGTCATCAAGCTCAGTAAACTCTGGTCAAAGACACAATGTACCTTTTAATTTCACCAAGCTGATTGCTCAATAAAAACCCCTCAGACATATTTTCAGGCCATTTCAAGTTTGATTTTCATGCAACAAAGTAGTGATAGCCAAGTGGGTGAGATGTTTATTTTCTTTTTAGTCTTCCCATCAACACCATCAATTTGTTCATTCAGACTATAGATTTTAAAAAAAGATTCAGACTGATTCACGAACATGTACAAAAGCAAGAGGCTGCAGTTATCGCACAAACCAATCGTATGCAAACATAACGTCTAGGTTACTAATGTAACCCCTGTTCCCTGTAGGAGGGAAATGAGTGTAAATAAAACAAGCCAATGGACATTGGCAAATGAAATTTGTATTGCGAACCGTACCCCGCAAAGTGGGTTTGAATGAGGAGCCAAGACAATGTTCCGGCTGTTTCAGCGGTGGTACTGCAATTGGTTTGGATAACTGGGAAAGCGTGTCTATTCAAAATGGAAAGGAATGCTTTAACATAACATGTGGAGTTACACATATGGACTGACCATTTATGGCAGTGCTACATGTCTCTGTGGTAGATCTAGCCTAGCTAGGGTTAAGTCAGTACCAAGCAGAGATGGCAGGGCGGGCTCTGCCAAGGGAAAGACATGGGCTTGCCAACAGGGGAGCTGTATCGTGGAAGAATACACGTGGGATCACACGTAGGGGAATCACAACACATGGGTATATACATCTAATACAGTGGCTGACCTTCTGGGCATATACACGAGTGCTAGACCTAACATCTGATGCCTCCACCATGTCTGACTGCCGATGCTGGAAGAAACTCCATGTAGGGTTTACCGGGTTGTAGCTAGTACACGGAAGGACATAGAGATTGTAAAACCTCGCAAAATCGTTTGGTTTCGCCCAGCCCCCAGCTCTACAAAAATGTCTGTTAGCGAGGCACCATGCAACAATACCCAGGAGGAGGTTACGTTCCAAGTGGAGTGAGCCCCTACTCCAAGGGGGAACAGCTGTTCTTGAGAATAATACGCCAAGACTATGGCATCCACTATCCGGTGGGACAACCTCCTGGAGGCAGCCTTTCTATTCCTCTGGCCTCTGTAATAAAGAGCTGATCTGAGGTCCTGAAGCTCTGCATGCTGTCCACGAGCAAGCGCAAAGCATGAACAGGACCGAGCAGGGCAAGGACTGGTTCCTCCAGGGGCAGCACTTGCAGGTTCACCACCTTGGGCACATATCCAGGCCAGGTTCTCGGGATCATGTGAGAGTTAGATGGCACAATTCGTCGAACGAAATGCCTGCTGGTCCCCTACCCTCTTGAGAGAAGCGAGCACAGTCAGGTGCGCTATCCTAAGAGACGGGATCTTAAGTTGTACTGACTGCAGCAGCTCGAAGGGTGCTCTCTGCAAGGCTGACAAGCAAGGAGAGGTCCCAAGAGGGTACAATGTGAGGACGGGGAGGATTCAGCCTCCTCACGCCCCTCAGGAACCTGATGAACAGGTCATGCTTTCCCATATACTTAACATCTACTGCATCATGATGTGCAACAATAGCAGCAACGTACACTTTCAGGGTGGTGGGAGACAGCCTTTGCTCCAACCGCTCTTGCAGGAAGGGACGCACAGTACTGATCAGGCACTTACGGGTGTTCTCTGTGAGAAAATAGGTTCTTCCTCAGAGGAGTTCACCATGGAGGGGCTGTTGCAAGGAGCATCAGTTCCAGGAACCTGGTCTGGTTGGGCAATGTGACGAGCAGGGCGGGCGAGAGCCGTGAGGGAACTGCGAGAGGCCGGTGACGTGAGAGATAACGAGCTTCAGCTGCTTGGCGCACCGGTCTCGTATCTCTCACGGAGGAGCTCCGGAAGCATAAAAGAGGAGCGACAACAGTGAAGGACGAGATAGGACCAGGCCTGGATTTTAATGTTGTTTGTGTGGGCGGCAGTCGCCGTGAGGAACTGCCGCCCTTTTACTTTCATTTTATTGTTTGTTTATTTGTTTATTAAATGTTTGTTGTCTATGCGAGTAGGTTCACTGGGGAAACGCATACTTGCGTATGCCCGAGGACAGCTGTGTGTCAGCACATCCATGCCGAAGGTCCCTTTTTGGTCAGGTAGTAAAACAAATGGCAGTGGAACTTGTCCGGAGAGGCAAAAAGGTCAAATAGTTACCTTTATTTATATAGAACTTTTTACAATGCAAATTTTGTCAAAGCAGCTTTACAGTAATAATTGGCAAATAATTTTGACAGCACAGCAGCTCTTAAAGAAAGTGGTGTCATTTAGTTAATTTCTGTATATTAGCACTGGAGAAAACTGATGTAATCGTCCAGCTCAGTTCAAGTTTGCATACAATGGTGTCATTGCAGACAGATAAATAACATTGTTGAATATCAAGTGTCCCCAGAAAGAGGCAAACAGGTCTCCCTGTGCAGCTCCAAAGTGTTTCCAAATCAGCTGGACTGTCTGAGGGTGGAGTTTCCATTCTCCTGGAAGTGTGGGCTGTCATTAAAGCTCGTCAGCTGCAAGACTGACCCAGAATGTAAATGGCGTGAAGCAACCTCTGATATTCTAACTCCAGACGAGATGGTGGGCGAGTTTTGATATGTGACAGGAGCGTAGATCACCTTGATTTTTGATGTACACAATGGCCGCAGTGTTGTCTGTCAGGACCAGCACATTCTTGCTAGTCTCACTTGTGATCTGAAGTGGCACAGAGCAAGACATACTGCTAGCTACTTGAGGTAATTGCCAATGTGCCACTGCTGTCAAGGTCCTATCCAGGAGCCAAAGTACATGAGACATGAAAGTACACGTCCTTCAGGACGATCGCTGCAAACCATTTCGTGGATGATTGCATTCTCGGATGTGTCTCTGCGTTGACATCTTGAATGGAAGCTTGCGAAGGGTTTGATTCAAGACAAGAAGGTCCAAGAATTGGGAACAATGACATGCGGGTTGGAAAATCCTGTCTTATGTGCTGGAGGGACCGGCTCTATAGTGTCCTTCGCCAGTAGGACTGCTATCTCCGCATGCAGAACAAAAGCATCCTTGTATGCCACTGAGGGGAACTAGATGCCGTTGAACCTGGGGGACGCTGGGTGAATTGAATCGCATAGCCGAGTCTCATGGTCCAAATGAGCCAGTGATACAGGCTGGGAATTGCTATCCAGTTGCAGCTGAACTGGCCTGGCTGGAGCGCTTTCTTGTTTTGCCGCAGTGGGGCAGATGCCCTTTGTGACGAGCAGACTCAGTGGCTTGGTAGCACATTGGAGCAGACTTTTCGTTGCATCAGCCTTCTTCTGGACAGCCGAGAACTGCTTGGCACAGTCTTCGACAGTGTTGCGGAAAAGGCCACCTTGTGAGATGGGAGCATTGAGAAAGCAGATTTTGTCGACATCTTGCACCTCTGCAAGGTTTATCCAGGGGGCACCTCTGGATAACCAAGGCAGAGCTCAAGCCTTCAGGAGAACGAAGAAAAGCGAACAGATTGCCGACGTAGTCTTGCTCTCATGCGAGAACATGAACCACCCACGAACACCGTCTCAGCATACACATGCCCAGCCATGTAAGACAGTGATTATGGCCATCAGAAGAGGACAGAAAACGACCACATAAAAAAGACGCTTGCTGTCCACTTGCTCTTTTAGGGAAACGGCTCTCTTAGAGCAGGGATGGTCGCTGCACTGCATGCAAGACCCACTTCAGGCAGTCTGCACTACAACGTGTGAAATACTCTTTTAGGAGAACTGCAATGAATGCGGAGAAAGCTCTTTTAGAAGTGACCACAGCTGATGCACACTCTCTAAAGAGTTTCCTCCTCGTTCATGATAGACACTCAAACGATGATTGCAGAGCAGAATCGTGAGAAACTGCTCCAAACCACAAGCTTGAATGGGTGAGTTCAGCATGCTTCCATTCATACCTGCTTTGCGGGGTGTGGTTTGCAATGCAAATTTCACTTACCAATGTCCAATGGCTTCTTTTGTTTACACTCGAAGGTGAGATCCCACACTCGCTCTCAGGCGAGATCCCAATTCGTCAGTGATTGTGACATAACACTGAATGTGTCTGACCAATAGGGAACCAATCATGTCCAATCATAGTGCTATGGAAGCATTGCCTGCTTTTATGTGTCCCCCGTTCAATCTCAATTACCCCCCTCCAAACCCAGCGCACACTTTAGTGGGTCTGTTAAAACTCAATGGGCTCAGGGGAGGCAAGAGAGACACAGACTCCTGCTGTAACTTCACCTGCTGGTTCACTGTTGGACAGCGTTATTTTAGAAATATGAGTGATTTATATACTTTTTCATGTCACATTTTGTAATATTTGCGTTTTTATTTTTGTAATGGATTATTTTCTCATGCAATTTTTTGATGAGGCATTCTCGGAGAAAACATTCCTGAATATAAAATGGTGAAATAACATTACTGCTGTTATTCTGGACTCCCCACTCAATCATATGGTTTACAGGCTAATTTGAGCCTAAGAGGGAGGCTGTCTTCTCCATATTTTGGTTCAACTGACACCCACAGCTGACCAAACAGAACTGCTGCATTTAGACTGGTGCCTTTTGCAGTTAGTTGGAAAGGCTTATAGCTGGAAGTTGCCTCAATTGCATTATAATTGCTAAATTAATATAATTACTTAATATAGGGAGACTTACTTAATATGATTATTATAGTGGGAAAGTGAGCATGAAACAGCATTTTCAACTCATTTTGTTTCCGTAACAAGGAAAACCAATGAGAAAAAAATGTATCAAGTCACCTTATAGGTGGAGTAAAATGACTATATATCCTTTTTTCTTTGGAATAATGTTAGGATAATCTCAGGAACATGTAATAAGAAGGTAAACAGGGTCAATTTTGATCTCATGTTGACTTTACGTGAATTTTAAATGGATTTTTCTGGGATTTTTTTGTTTTGCAATCTCTTTTTTTGCCTCAGTCGGAATCCAGGATGTTTATTGGTTTGGAGAAGGAGTCTTCCTCACCCACGGAGAAGCTGGCGAGGAAAGAATCGCTTAAGGTATGATGTGCTTCCCACTCAAGGCACAGTTCCTGACCCAGTTTCTCAAAACAGCAGCTTGTTCTCGTTGTCACCTCCAGTACTAGTCAACAGGTGGACAGCACAGAACCTGCGTACAGGCAGTTCCTCTATAGTAAGCAGAGGAAATACTCAAATATTTATTAAAATATTTAACTCAACTTTTCATCTGGCCTGTTTTTCATTATCTTACTTTGAACGGCTTCAAATGTTAGCCCAACAAACTTTGCATGTGGCTAATAGCATTTTGTCATTTTGGGACAGATATATGGTTAACAGCTAGCAGTTAAATATTCAAAGCATCAGCCCAGCTACCCTGTATGAGCTAGAGAATTCAAATTTCACAGAAACATCTCACTCCTCACTAGGAACACATTTGCCTCAAGGACCCATACATTTTGTCATGAAAATGTTTTTGGTATTTGATATTTTAGGTGAAACCTATTAAAATCTTTATCTAATGAACCACCCATCCAGTGAAGTGTTGTTATTATGTTTAAATATTAAACCCATTTTTGTTGAGAATTGAAATAATTTAATAATTTTTTAATCTAATTTACTTTTTTTTATTAATTTTTAATTAAAGTATTAGATGAAAAATTTAAACTTAATTCAAGTATTAAAAAAGTATTAATTACTAAAGAAAAATTGAAATAATTTAAGCTAACTTTTAAAAAAGCTAATAAAAATAGCATAAAACATATCACTAAAACTGAAATGAAAAATAAAAGCTAATTCAAATTAAGAAATACAATAATAGTATATAAAATATTATGATTAAAATAACGCTGGTCCAGTGGAAATCTCTTTTTTTTCACCTTTGGCAATAGCCTTTATCAATTTAAATTTCCTGTAAAATAAGATTTAATGGGTTTTCGTGAATCTTGAAATTAAAATGTAAAACCGTCAGTGAAACTTCACAGACTTGAATGTTTATTTGGGGTTATCCTTTTACAAAAACAAAAATGAGATGAGATGGCTTGAGATGAGTGATGTTTGCATTGCATTGTCCAATCAGAGTTCTTCTCTACAGTCTAAAATAAAAGTATTAAAAGAGAGATTTAAAGATATATTAAAAGAGATATAGGATTTAAGTTTTGTATGCACAATCAAAAATATGGAGTGTCATCTGTGATGCTATAAAAATCAACCACACAAAATACCAACAGAGAGATTTCATAGAAGAAAGCAAAACATTTTCAATTATGAACACAGAAGTCCATTTCACCTGTTTCTTAATAGTAGCTCCAAATTTGATTCCACTCATTTCTGCTTGCATCTTTTGCTGATTTGTAGCTCTTTGGTATTGTGTATATAGTGCACTCTAGTGTTCAGTAAGGTTTTAGACATTTTACATGTCTTGCTGTCCACTTACTCCCCCTAGCTGATGTTTGTGCAATGCATTAAACCTTTACCTTTTATATTGTACTGTAGGTTCAAAAAAAGAACTATCGACAGGAGAAGAAGAGGGTTGCCAATGAATTGTTCAGTGCACTTAAGGATCCAAGTGTGGTTATTATGTCCAACTGGCTAAAGGTTAGTTAGTAACTCTCATTTGTTTTCATTCTAACAAAGAACGATTTCACAATAGCTTTAAGATGTTGTTCTTGGATGTACCAGATTCGGGGAACATTGAAGAGCTGGACCAAATTATGGTTTGTCCTGAAGCCTGGCATTCTCCTCATATACAAGACACCCGGTTCGGAACACTGGGTGGGAACGATTCTTCTCAATGCCTGCAAACTCATCGAAAGGCCCTCAAAGAAGGACGGATTCTGTTTCAAACTCTACCATCCGCTGGATAAGTCCATATGGGCCATGAAGGTTAGACAAGAACATCTTCAAGAATACATTTTCTTGAACTTATTTTTGGGATTGATTGGTGTCTGTGTTTTTTTTGGGTTTTTTTTCAGGGTCCTAAAGGAGAAACCGTTGGTTCCATCACTCAACCCTTGCCTAGTAATTACCTGATCTTCAGGGCAGCATCTGAATCCGATGGTGAGTATTGGCATTTCTCTTCTGTAAAACTGCCTTCTCAATATGGAGTCCACCTGAGGGCTATACAGCCTATGTCATTTGCTCCAGGACGCTGTTGGATGGACGCTCTGGAACTGGCTCTCAGCTGCTCCAGCCTGTCGAAGATGACTGCAAAGAGCTGCAGGGATGGAGATCTGAGCAGCTCCTCTGAGTCCTCACACATACTGCAGCTGCTGCAGTGCTCGGCTCTCACCGACCAGGACCTCGTGCAGTGAGTATTACCCAGCTGTCTGATCATTCTATATCACTGTGCTGTTTTTGGTATGTCAGCATATTTTCAGCATATATTTGTTAAAAACCTGTTGACAAAAACAAAAGTCTCACCATTAAAAGCTGAAACACGGCAACTAAACCCGAAGAATTCGCAATGTTTTACAATAGTGTTTTCATTATAATGTTATATAATATGACAGTCCCAAAAATATGTCAGCTTTACTACCGTGTTATTTGTTAACCAAACGCATTCTATATGAGATAAATCAGATGTATACGCAAAGTAAACAAACAATATTAAAACTTACAATTTCACAAAACTAAAGCAAAATCTGGAAAATATGTACTGGATCTATTTGTAAGCAGTGTTTTTAGTTAAAATAAACTCAGGATTACACTTCTTAGGCTCTAGGAAATAAAACAATGCACAGAACAATCACCAGAGCAACGCATATGAAATACATAAGGGCAAATCAAAAACCATGGCAACAGAAGAGCAAGAATAAAGAAACCAGGAAACTGAACTGAGAACACTGCAAAATTCAAAGTCCAATTGAAGCAAAATACAAACAGATTAGGGGGATGTTCCAGAAAGCAGGTTATATGATTTACCTGGGTATATTTAAAGGTAAGTAAGTGGATAACCTCATCTTTTGGTTCCAAAAATGCATGTAACTTTCAGCGTATGCAAGTAGCCATATCAACCTACTCTCTGAGCATAACCTGCTCCAGAGCAGCTTCCTGTTCCAGGGTTAGTTTACTTCGGCTGTTGCGGCACGGCGTGATGTGACGCGTCAAAAGTTGTGTCTGGTGTAGACACTGTGTAATGTGGATCCACCTGCTCATTGATTTGTCACTCTGTTGAGAATCTCTTGTGTGATAACCGTTAACATACTCTGTGTTTTTGAGTAAGCAAGGTTTTGGTCAGTCAAATAAGAGTTCAGGGTATGTTTGATGGTAAGATAACTTTACTTTCTGGAATACCCCCCTGGTTACAGCAAATATCCCATACCAAACACTTGCATTTCTTCTAGAGCAGAAGTTTTTTTTTTGTTTGTTTTGTTTTTTTGCTTTGGTAATCTGACAGTGATGTTATATTTAGATACTTTTAGTTTCATTTTCATGCCGTCTGCTTATGTTCCTGTTTGCATGTTACACATCAGTTGTCATGGTTACTCATTATGTTAATAATTAGAGCACACCTGTTTATCATTGAGTTCATTAGCTTGTGTATATGAGACCTTCATTTCTCTGTTTGTCTAGTGTTGAATGAGTGTCAGTACATGCTGTTGCTTTGTTCCTTTTCGTTATATATTTGAATTAAAAGCTAATGCTGCTATTTATTTGAAATCTCCTTCTTCATCATCCTTTGTGGACCAGCCCCTGTCAGAACACTAGACCACAAAAGAAAATGGATTTTGCAGCGAAACACATTGACTTAGTCCGTGAGAATCTTTTTATCAAGGCCCAAATCCTTCATCACTGTGGGTCCTGTTCTGTATAAAATTGTATCACCACTGGTTCTACCTAACCTAAAAATCTCACTACCACTGGTCAGGATCAGTTTTAAATTTTCAGTATTGTTGAAGAGACACTCGCCCTGCCTCCCTCTCCCATCTCCTCTGCTCTAATCAGTAAAGTCCTTCAGCGCTGCCTTTACTGGCGCCCTTGAGCCCTTGAAGTCTGCTTCGCCTCAGATCTGCTGGGCACCAGCTCTGCCTTGGTGTTTGAATCCCTTGGCTTTGCTTCAGGCCGCCATTCCTGTAACTTCACCATGGCCCATCAACCAGTTGACTCGACCAGCTCCCTCATCCCTCTGGCTTCACCTTGGTCAGACATTTATCTGCCTGCACCACAGACTTTTGGGCCTTTTGCTGTGCCTCATCGCTCCGCCTTCCCTCTGGATTCCCCTTGGTTGCACTAGAGTTGCCTCAGTCCACCAGCATCCTGGCTCCACCATCGCTTGTCACTGTGCCTCCACCTTGGCCTCTGATCCTGCAGAGTGTGTGTGTGTGTGTGTGTGTGTGTGTATATATATATATATATATATGTATATGTATAAAAAAAATCCTCATCTCACACATCGTTGATCTGCATTCAGACTTTAGTTGTTCATTTTTTGCATACTCTGGGTTTGCTGAACTTACTCCTGGACATGTTTTTGGAACCAGAATACCTCTAGTAAGCAAGGTTTGGGTTAATCAAACGGGACTTCAGGGTATGTTTGACGGTAAGATAACCTTACTTCCTCTAGTATACCCCTTGGTTACAGAATTGAGTTCATCTTGTGTATTTGAGACCTTCAATTCTGTGTTTGTCTAGTGTTGAACGTGTTTCAGTACATGTTGTTGCTTTGTTCCTTTTTGTTATATTGTTGAATTAAAAGCTAATGCTACTATTTATTTGAAACTTTCTTCATCCTTTGTGGACCAACAAAAGAAGAAAATGGATTTTGCAGTGAAACTCATTGACTTAGCCGTTGAGAATCTTTCTATCTTGGAATACTCTGCCCACTTTAGTCAACTGTCGTCTCGTCATCAAAGTTGGATCTTGCAGCCAAAGTCTCTTTTACAACCCCTTGAGTTACCAGACATGGAAAAAGGAACCTGGAGAGAGGTGATCTTCCGTTGTCTGCTGTGCACATACCCGCAGTTGATAGCCACTGCAGAGCTGGAGACCACACTGACACCCACCAAGGACCCTGACCCAATGCCTGCAATGGAACTTGAAGCCACGTCTGTCCCGGAGCAGAGTGTCGCTGCCCAGTCTGACCAGGTTTGTGTGCTGTGATCTACATATGAGCTGATGCGAAATAGAAAGGAGCTTGAGGACAATGACAGCCTTCCTCCCCTGATTCTGCCTAGCCCAAAGCCTTCATTACCACAGCTCCTGTCCAGCTCAAAGACCTTTCAACTGGTTCTATCGACAACCTAAAAATCTAAAAATTTCAGTATTGTTGAGACACGCCTGCCCTGCCTCCCCCTCCCACCTCCTCTGCCCTAATCAGTCAGTCCTTCAGCGCTGCCTTTACTGGCACCCTTCGGTCCCTTCGCTCCACTGTTGGAGCTATACTGTAAGTCTGCTCCGCCTCAGATCTACTGGCCACCATGTTGTGTGGATCCCCTGGCTTCGCTTCAGGCCGCCATTTCACTCCACCTTGGCCCATCGACCAGTTGACTTCACTGAGCTCCCTCTTCCCTCCGGCTCCACCTTGGTCAGACATTGCCCTGCCTGCACTAAAGACTTCTTTGCCATTCGCTGTGCTTCATCGTTCCGCCTTCCCTCTGGATCCACCTTGGTCCTCGGTCAGGTGCATCCTCGGTCACACTGGAGTCGCCTCAGTCCACCAGCATCCTGGCTCCACCTCAGGTGCTCATCGCTGTGACTCTGCCTAGGCCTCTGGATCCTTCGGTGTCTTCCCGTCCTGTCACCTCCTGAGCTTCACTCAGGTCTCCAGATCTCTTAGCTCCATTGCTGGCGGCCGGGCCACTAACTCCACCCTGGCCATTGGCCTTTGTACCACCTGTGCTCTGGGCTTCCACCTGCATCATCCTACCATCGCTTCCTCCCTGGTTCCTCACAACATCTGATCCACCCTGGTTCTGTTCTGCCACCTATAATTAGGATTTTCATCTGCCTCCATCTGCATTCATCTCCTCCCTGGCTCCTCCCACCATCTGTTCCACCCTGGTACTCTTTTCTGCTACCTGCTATGACATTCCCTTTTAAATGGACTGCCCTTTTAATCTCTTTTTATAATCTCCTGGAGGAGGGGGGGGGGGGTTGTCATGTTTAGTTAGTTTTAATTTTCATGGACTCTTGTTTCTCTTTGTTGCTGTCTACTTATGCTTTTATTTGCAAGTTATTCATCAGTCATTTTTACTCATTAGGTTACTAATTAGAGCAAACCTGTTTTACATTGAGTTTGTTATCTTGTGTATTTATGACCTTCAGTTCTCTGTATTCATTGTCTAGTGTTAAACATGTTTCTGTACACGCTGTTGCTTTGTTCCTTTTTATGTTGTTGTTGAATTAAAAGCTAATGCTACTTTTTATTGTAAACCTTCCTCTTCGTCATTCTTTGCAGAACAGCCTGTGGCATTATTTTTTTTCTGGTATATTTTTGTTTTTTGCGTGTTGCTATGCGGTTGATAAGTCTGTCTAGTTTTGCAAACATCATCAGTAATGATGTGATCATATACAAATTGTGATAAATTGTCATAAATTAGATAGATTGATTTGGTTTCCCCTAAACACAGCTTTATTATTCATTATATTACACCTTGTTGAATAATTTATTTCAACTCTCTATGAATTCTAAATTAAATTTTAAAAACAAATATTGTTCAGTAATTAGAAATACTATAATGTTAATATTGTGTGACGTAAAATACCATTAATAAAAATCGATAGCTGAAACATGACATGAGATCACCAAACATTAATAATTCATTTACATTCTCTGCAGAATAATCAAATAATATTTAAAGTGTTTAAATTCCGTAGTGTTTGCATACCTGAGAGGAAGAGAAATGGTAGACTTTGTTTGCCAGTGACATCCTTGAGCTGGCAATCATTTATGTATTCCAAACTCCGCCTCTTTCTAGCCACTTTCAGCTGTCATCCAATCAAATGTGCCCTAAAGCTTTACGTGAAAGGCAGAGAAGCAGGAAGAGATGAGGATAACATAAACCATCAGCACAAACAAACACACTCGTACAAGCGTTCGCATGCGTCAGAAGCTGTGAAGCTGGAAAAACAGCTTTGGAAAACACATTACTGGAGAGGTTTCCTGTGCAAACACCAGTCGAAACTGGAGCTGTAGAGGGAAATCTGTGTTTTGACTGTAAACAAAGACACTTTCTGTGTTTTTGCTATTTTTTTGTTTTCCAATCTTCGGAGTTTCAGGAATAAATTATTCTTGGCACGGTAAGGACACATTTCTTGTTTGGCTTGCTTGTCTGCTGACAGCTAGCGACGCAGGACATATGCTGGTTTTCCTTTTATCTCTGTGTGGTGGACACAAAGAGATTATTTCATGTCATGCTTTCTGCAAATGGACAGATTACTAATGTAAGACCTTTTTTACTAGTCAGATGCGTCATATTTCTCTTTAGAGATTTTTTGCCTGAAGCATCAAACGGGACAAAACAAGAATTTTGAAAATAACATTCATGCTCATATAATGAACCTCTTGTGACCATGGTGACGGCCCTGTCCTTCAAATTACTTGTGAAGATGAATGTCATGTGAATTGTTGCTTTGGCAACCGTCTCGACAGGCTTTGAACGTGAACATAAATCTCACTGAGTTTAATATTTCAAAAGGGAGAAGCAGAATGATTAATATTAAAAAAGAAACGAAAGAGTGAGTAAAAGAATAAAAATAAAGGCATGTTTAAAAATAAATATACAATAAAATTGTGCAAATTGCTCCCAAAACAAATCTCACATGGTCATTTGTTTGTTTGTTTTAAAGGTTGAATGACTCCATGTTGGAAAACCACATGGAGAACGACGCCAACTCGGACAAATCGGAGAGGGAGACACATGAAGACTCAGACAATGCGGCCAATGAGAATGGAGGCAGATTGACTGAAGAGAGTGACATGGACCAATCGGATGACGTGTCCCTCCAGGCAACAGCATTTGTTGAAGAAGCCTATGAAGAGATGGGAGAGGTGATAACTTAATATGGCTTTATCACAGTCTCAGTTTGATCTGAATGAACTGCTTTGTCTAACCAGCACAAACTTAATTATGTTTCGGTTATGCGGTGATGCATTAAACATGTCAATGAAAAAAACAACAGAGAAAACAAATAGATTTGTATGTTAGCCTATTAAAATGCGCATTTTTCAGGTTAAAAATGCTTTAAACCTAAATGAATGAAGTTTTTGTTGTCATATGAAACAATTCAACAATGAATGTTATTCAGCAAAAAATCTGATGCCAATAAAATACAATATTATTATTATTATTATTATTATTATATGATAGTCAATAACTTCTACCAAAGCTGAAGTCCAGCTAAATTTGTCATTGTACCTTCCACATATTTTTACAATAAAAACTCAGTAAGTAATCTTTAAAGAGAAATTTAATCTACACATACATATATATATAAATATTTTATATATATTTATAATATATTATAATTATATAATTATATTATAATATATTTATAATATATTATATTATAATATATTATATTTATAATATATTATAATATTATAATATATATAATATAAAATATTATATATATATAATATTTTATATATATTATATATATATAATATCCATTAAAAAATATTTGTGTCTGTATTGATATATCATCTTAAATGTAGAGTCATATATATATATATATATATGACTCTACATTTAAGATGATATATCAATACAGACACAAATATTTTTTAATGGATTGAGCTATGTAGGCATCATAGCAACATATTAAAAAGCGCTATACATATGTCATTTTAGGCCAGACTTAAAATACAACACTCCGCTTTATCATAATTGAAACGATGCGTCATCTACGGCATCATTTATAAAGATGCGTGTAGAATAATCCTCACTGTGAATGTATAACATTTTCAGAAATGTTCCTATTAATGATTTATGCACATGTCCATATGCTCAAATTTTCTTTATGAGACTACTTTTCTAGAAAAAGCGATTTTATTCTACATAGTGGTGGTCCACCTCATGGTGGCAGCCATGTTGAGATCACATGACTACTCACTTTATTTCACTGACACAAAATAATTTTATAATGGGTGGATAAACATGCCTGTGAATATGGTACAATTATTAATATGGTAATATAAAACCATATTATTATTTATTATTAATAATAATAATAATAATACCATAAACCACCAATATTATGGTATTATTAACAAAAACATTTGGTTTTATGTAATTCTACATCCACACCAATAGGGATCAGTATAAAGCCTAAGGCAGGTGCTGTATTGGCCAATGAAAAAAATGAAAAATGAATTGATGTCAGTCAATCGAGTGGGGCAGGTATGACAACACTTTGTAGGCCAACCGGCAGTTAGCATCACGCTGGTTCCCGCAACAAAAATCCAATAGGATTTTTCCATAGGCTTTTGGATTATCGCAAAAAATAAGCTCTGTGATCAACAACTTTATGGTACTCACACATTTTTTCCATCAAGATTAATTTTTCACAAATGAACACTAAATGTAATCAACAGAAGTAAAAAGCTAAAGGTAGGCTATTAACGAACTATACCTTACAGTTTTTATGTAAAAACATTTTCCCAGAAAGTTTGAGTTAGAATAGTTTATAAAATCACAATTACAAGCATTAGAGATGGGAAACTTAACTTGTGTATTGTAGTGTTCCTGTAGCAGTTTTTATGGATTTGTTTCTATCGACACATACAGCCGTTTATTTTGCCTTTGTCCTAAACCTGAGTTCATATGAAAGGCTTGTGTAGGCAAATATGATCAAAATAAATGAAGAGGTTATTGTGTTATGTTATGAAGCTTGTGAAGTTGAAGTGTTTGTGAACTGAGGATTATTACAAATTGAGTACAGCCGAAAACTGCAGATGTAATTATTTATTCGCATTATGTTTTATTCTTATCAAAAAGTGAATGACACTCAAAACCTACGCAAGGCAGAGCAGAATAGAAGCAGTCAGGTGGTTGTGTGTGAAAACGGAAGTTTCGGACATCACTGATCATGTGGTTATGGCAAAACAAAGCAAGCTCCAGTACAGTGCTTCACTCTATATACATATATATATATATATATATATAAACTCTACATTTAAGATGATATATCAATACAGACACAAATATTTTTTAATGGATTGAGCTATGTAGGCATCATAGCAACATATTAAAAAGTACTATGCATATGTCATTTTAGGCCAGACTTAAAATACAACACTCCGCTTTATCATAATTGAAACGATGTTTCATCTGCTTCATCATTTAGAAAGATGCGCGTTGAATAATCCTCAATGTGAATGTATAACAATTTCAGAAATGTCCTATTAATGATTTATGCACATGTCCATATGCTCAAATTTTCTTTGAGACTACTTTTCTAGAAAAAGCGATTTTATTCTACATAGTGGTGGTCCACTATGTGGTGGTGCCACCTCATGGTGGCAGCCATGTTGAGATCACATGACTTATTCACAGGCATATTTTATTTATATATATATATATATATATATATATATATATATATATATATATATAATTATTATTTTTTTATATATATATATATATATATATATATATATATAATATATCTCTCTCTTATCTATCTTTCACAGGCTGGTGAGGCATCTCAGGTCGAGACGGTCTCAGATGAGAATAAGGGTTTAATTTGGACTCTCCTGAAGCAGCTGAGGCCAGGGATGGACTTGTCTAAAGTGGTTTTGCCAACATTTATCCTGGAGCCGCGTTCATTTCTGGACAAGCTGTCGGATTACTATTACCATGCTGACCTGCTGTCCCAGTATGAACCTCATTAGCATCAGTACTGCAGCCAGCCGCACTTTACTAAATATAGCATTTTTAGGTTTCACTGGGTTTGTTGGAGAAGAGGTAGTAATCATATATATATTCTGTTTCAGGGCTGTGACGGAGGAGAGCCCGTACTGCAGGATGAAGCAGGTCTTGCGCTGGTATCTGTCAGGATTTTACAAGAAACCGAAGGCAAGTTTGGTGAAGTGCTAATTTCTGGATTTTTAGAATCATAAACTAGCTCACAGTAACCAGGCTTCCATACATGTATTGTTCTGCACATTTTGGGATATAACATAAAAATTACTGGATGAAAACACCAAAATATATAGAATACATTTTTCAAAAGTTTGGGGTTGGTAAGACTTTTTAAGATGTTTTTGAAAGAAGTCTCTTATGCTCACCAAGGCTGCATTAATTTGATGAAAAATACAGTAAAAACAATTAACATTTTGTAAAATATTATTACAATTAAAAGTAACTGTTTTCTATTTTAAAATGTAATTTGTTCCTGTGATGGTAAAGCTGAACTTTCAGCATCATTACTCCTGTCTTAAGTGCTGATTTGGCGATCAAAAAACATTTATTATAGATTCGTTTCGGATATATCAATTTAATGTGTCCTTGCTACATAAAATTGTTACTTTCTTTAAAAAGTCTTATGGGTGTTCATTTGTATATCTTTCAGGGTCTGAAGAAACCATACAACCCTATTCTAGGAGAAATGTTTCGATGCTGTTGGCTGCATCCGCAAACAGACAGCTGTACATTTTACATAGCAGAGCAGGTGAGACTTTAGAATTAAGTTGTTTTAAGAAGCGTTTGGACTGTCACACTTAAAAATGTTTGACATTGGTTCTTAAAGGGTTAGTTCACCCAAAAATAAAAAAAAATAAAAAAAAAGTCATCAGTTACTCACTCTTATGTTGCTCTAAACCCGTAAAGATTTTTGTTCATCTTTTGACGCACAAATGAATATATTTTTACTGAAATCCGAGAGATTTCTGCCCCTCCATTGACAGCCACGCAACTGACACTTTGACACTTCAAAAAGTTCATAAAGAGATTGTAAAACTAATCCATATGAATTGAGTTGTTTATTCCAAATTGTCTGAAGAGACATGATCGCTTAATATGATGAACTGATTGAATTAAAGCTTTTATTCACATATAAACATTGTCATTGATCAGTGAACATAAACAGAAGCTCACCTATACTTGCTTTATGCACAAGAACAAGCGTCATTGGTTCTTGTGAAAGCTCAAACGTGCTGTGTAACATAAGAATGGACCAAACATGCTGCGTAACACAAGAATGAATTTCATTGGTTCTTAAGGAAGTTCAAACGTGCTGTGTAAACGAGAATGAACCTCATTGGTTCTTAAGGAAGTTCAAACGTGCTGTGTAACACGAGAATGAACCTCATTGGTTCTTAAGGAAGTTCAAACGTGCTGCGTAACACAAGAATGAATTTCATTGGTTCTTAAGGAAGTTCAAACGTGCTGTGTAAACGAGAATGAACCTCATTGGTTCTTAAGGAAGTTCAAACGTGCTGTGTAAACGAGAATGAACCTCATTGGTTCTTAAGGAAGTTCAAACGTGCTGTGTAACATAAGAATGGACCAAACATGCTGCGTAACACGAGAATGAATTTCATTGGTTCTTAAGGAAGTTCAAACATGCTGCGTAACACGAGAATGAATTTCATTGGTTCTTAAGGAAGCTCAAACGTGCTGCGTAACATAAGAATGGACCTCATTGGTTCTTAAGGAAGTTCAAACGTGCTTTGTAACACGAGAATGAACCTCATTGGTTCTTAAGGAAGCTCAAACGTGCTGCGTAACATGAGAATGAATTTCATTGGTTCTTAAGGAAGTTCAAACATGCTGCGTAACACGAGAATGAATTTCATTGGTTCTTAAGGAAGCTCAAACGTGCTGCGTAACACGAGAATGGACCTCATTGGTTCTTAAGGAAGCTCAAACGTGCTGCGTAACACGAGAATGAACCTCATTGGTTCTTAAGGAAGTTCAAACGTGCTGCGTAACACGAGAATGAACCTCATTGGTTCTTAAGGAAGCTCAAACGTGCTGCGTAACACGAGAATGAATTTCATTGGTTCTTAAGGAAGCTCAAACGTGCTGCGTAACGCGAGAATGAACCTCATTGGTTCTTAAGGAAGTTAAAACGTGCTGCGTAACACGAGATTGAACCTCATTGGTTCTTAAGGAAGCTCAAACGTGCTGCGTAACACGAGAATGAACCTCATTGGTTCTTAAGGAAGTTCAAACGTGCTGTGTAACACGAGAATGAATTTCATTGGTTCTTAAGGAAGCTCAAACGTGCTGCGTAACGCGAGAATGAACCTCATTGGTTCTTAAGGAAGTTAAAACGTGCTGTGTAACACGAGATTGAACCTCATTGGTTCTTAAGGAAGCTCAAACGTGCTGCGTAACACGAGAATGAACCTCATTGGTTCTTAAGGAAGTTCAAACGTGCTGTGTAACACGAGAATGAATTTCATTGGTTCTTAAGGAAGCTCAAACGTGCTGTGTAACACGAGAATGAACCTCATTGGTTCTTAAGGAAGTTCAAACATGCTGCGTAACACGAGAATGAATTTCATTGGTTCTTAAGGAAGCTCAAACGTGCTGTGTAACACGAGAATGAACCTCATTGGTTCTTAAGGAAGTTCAAATGTGCTGTGTAACACGAGAATGAACCTCATTGGTTCTTAAGGAAGTTCAAACAAGCTGCGTAACACGAGAATGAATTTCATTGGTTCTTAAGGAAGCTCAAACGTGCTGCGTAACACGAGAATGAATTTCATTGGTTCTTAAGGAAGCTCAAACGTGCTGTGTAACACGAGAATGAATTTCATTGGTTCTTAAGGAAGCTCAAACGTGCTGTGTAACACGAGAATGAACCAAACATGCTGCGTAACACGAGAATGAATTTCATTGGTTCTTAAGGAAGTTCAAACGTGCTGCGTAACACGAGAATGAACCTCATTGGTTCTTAAGGAAGTTCAAACGTGCTGCGTAACACGAGAATGAATTTCATTGGTTCTTAAGGAAGCTCAAACGTGCTGTGTAACACGAGAATGAACCTCATTGGTTCTTAAGGAAGTTCAAACGTGCTGCGTAACACGAGAATGAATTTCATTGGTTCTTAAGGAAGCTCAAACATGCTGCGTAACACGAGAATGAATTTCATTGGTTCTTAAGGAAGTTCAAACATGCTGCGTAACACGAGAATGAATTTCATTGGTTCTTAAGGAAGCTCAAACGTGCTGCGTAACACGAGAATGAACCTCATTGGTTCTTAAGGAAGTTCAAACGTGCTGCGTAACACGAGAATGAACCTCATTGGTTCTTAAGGAAGTTCAAACATGCTGCGTAACACGAGAATGAATTTCATTGGTTCTTAAGGAAGCTCAAACGTGCTGCGTAACACGAGAATGAACCTCATTGGTTCTTAAGGAAGTTCAAACGTGCTGCGTAACACGAGAATGAATTTCATTGGTTCTTAAGGAAGCTCAAACGTGCTGTGTAACACGAGAATGAACCTCATTGGTTCTTAAGGAAGCTCAAACATGCTGCGTAACACGAGAATGAATTTCATTGGTTCTTAAGGAAGCTCAAACGTGCTGTGTAACACGAGAATGAACCAAACATGCTGCCTCATTGGTTCTTGTACATCAAGCAAACATGCTTGAGCTCCCGTTTGCAGTAAGTGATGTGTGAGTTGATGAATGTTAACGTGAATAAATGCCTAAATTAAATCTTTTCATCATATAAAGCGATCGAGTCTCTTCAGAAAATTTGGACTAAACCACTCAATTCATATGGATTAGTTTTACAATCTCTATATTAACTTTTGTTAATATAAAATTGTAAAGTGTAAAATTGGTTGTTGTGTAGCTGTCAATGGATTGACAGAAATCTTTTAGATTTCATTAAAAAGATCTTAATTTGGGTTTCAAAAATGAACTAAAGTCTCACCGGTTTTGAATGACATGAGGGCAAGTAAATGATCACAGAATTTTCATTTTTGGGTGAACAATCCCTTTAAAACAAAGTATCAAACTGAGTGTCATTTTAAACCAATAAAACTGATATTAAAACAAGTTTCTGGACACTTTCTATTAGTGAATCTTAATGTAATGAACGGTGTTACTCTGCCTGTACATTTGTCTTGTTGAGCATACATTGTAAACATGACTACAATCTCTGTTGGCAATGGAAACCGATAAGCTCATCTGATAAGGAGTTGACTTTTGCACTTTCAGGTTTCTCATCACCCTCCTGTTTCAGCCTTCTACATCAGCAATAAGAAAGATGGATTCTGCATTAGCGGAAGCATTCTGGCCAAATCCAAATTTTATGGTATGTAACATTCATGCTGCAGTTCAAATGCAAACATACAGTGATTTTAATACACAACCTTTGCAATGCTGGTAATAACCTCAGTGTGATTTCTTAAAGGGAACTCGTTGTCTGCAATACTAGATGGAAAGGCCAGGCTCTTGTTTTTGCCCCGGGATGAAGAGTATATCATCACAATGCCGTACGCTCACTGTAAAGGTGATGGACTTCAATCTGAATCTAAATATCATAATTAAACCATGCTGAATTATGCCTTAAAGGAATAGTACATCTATAAGTAATTAAAAAATAATTTTGTTTTCGTCTCAAAAAAAATGTAGTAATTTTGTCATTCTTTACTCACCATCATTTTATTCCAAGACCATATTATAGTATTTCAGTTATTTAAGGTGAGTAAATAATGAGAAAACTGTCAACGTTAACATTTTCGTGAAACATTAATAAACAGAAATTGTGACTCTCTTACAGGTATTCTGTATGGTACAATGACTTTGGAGCTTGGCGGCAAAATCACAATTGAGTGTGAAAAAACACAATGTTATACAGAACTTGAATTCAAATTGAAGGTATTCTGGAGTTCCAAACCTAACCAATGCCACTTCATTTAATTTTTTAATTGTAATCTTACAACTTTTTCTCTGTCCCAGCCTTTTCTTGGCAGCTCTTGCAACGTTAACCAGATTTCTGGAAAGATACGTATGGGGGAAGATATTCTGGCTACAGTTGATGGACACTGGGTAAGAATATTTTCGGAACAGTCCTCAAAAATTCCAAAATATAATGTATATTATATTATATTATATTAAATATTCTAAAATAAAAATAAATAATTTTATAATTTTTAAATTTAATTATTTATTATTCATTTTAATTTTTGATTTCTCATGTCATGACCCCTTTAAATATTAAATATTTTTGGTTTGTTTCATCAGTAGCATACAGGAAGATGTGACTAACTTAATCCTTCATGTGTCTCTTCAATTAAGACAACTTTATTGATCCCCAGGGTGAAATTGAGGCAAAATTAAAGCGCACAGGATACAATAATGCTTATCACAATGGCTGGCAACGCATTATCTCATAGGCGTGATTTAAATTCAAATCCTTCCCCAGGATAGTAAAGTGCACCTGACTGAGAAGAAAACTGGCCACCAGGAGGTGCTGTGGAACCCCAGTCCAGACATACGCAGACAGAGGCTGAAGAGACAGGTGGTGCAGATGGACCAGCAGGAGGCGTTCGAGTCTCAGAGGTACAGAAACACAAATTCATTAACAAAAATGGAAGCTTTTAAACTTTATATAAACTTAAATTTTATATTAATATTAAATAGATTTATATTTTTAAAATATAAAAAATATTAAATATAATAAGTAATAATAATAATAGTTGTTGTTCTAAATAATTATTATATACTATAAAATTAAATTATATTTATATATATATATATATATATATATATATGTATGTATGTATATATATATGTTTTTTATGTTTTTAAAAGTCTCTTATGCTCACTTACATTTAATATATGCAAAAGTTTAAATGTGTGTGTGTGTGTGTGTGTGTGTGTGTGTGTGTGTGTGTGTGTATATAAAAAATCTTACAGAGTTACAAAAGCTCTCTATCCTGAAAAAACAATTGTACAATGTTTTCAACATTGATAATAATAATAATAATAATAAATGTTTCTTAAGCAGCAAATCAGTATATTACAATGATTTCTGAAGGTTCATGTGACACTGAAGACTGAAGTAATGACGCTCAAAATTCAGCTTGCCAAAACAGGAATAAATTAGATTTTAAAATTTATTCAAATAGAAAAAAATTCATTTAAATTAAAATATTTTAAAATATTACTGTTTTGCTGTATTTTGGATCAAATAAATGCAGCTATGAGAGACTTCTTTTAAAAACATTACAAAATATTGTCTCAATCTAAAATATCTTCTCGACTGTTTATTTATATATATACAGTGGGGAGAACAAGTGTCTGATACTCTGCTGATTTTGCAGGTTTGCCCACTTACAAAGCATGTAGAAGTCTGTAATTTTTATCATATTGGTACTCTTCAACTGTGAGTGATGGAATCTAAAACAAAAATCCAGAAAATCACATTGTATGATTTTAAAATAATTAATTTGCATTTTATTGACAAAATGTGGCAAAATTTGACTTGTGTTTTTTATATATATATTCTAATTATATGACCAGCACCTGTATATAATTTCTAATTATATATATATCAAATGTCAATATATATCAAATATATATCATATATTCAAATGTTTATTTCTTTTAATTTTGATTTTAAAAGATTTATTTTTTAGAAATCTTGGGCAACTGAAATGTATGAGCATGTACAGCACTCAATACTTAGTTGGGGCTCCTTTTGCCTAAATTACTGCAGCAATGTGGCGTGGCATGGAGTCGATCAGTCTGTGGCACTGCTCAGGTGTTATGAGAGCCCAGGTTGCTCTGATAGTGGTCTTCAGCTCTTCTGCATTGTTGGGTCTGGCATATCGCATCTTCCTCTTCACAATACTCCATCGATTTTCTATAGGGTTAAGGTCAGGCGAGTTTGCTGGCCAATTAAGAACAGGGATACCATGGTCCTTAAACCAGGTACTGGTTGCTTTGGCAGTGTATGCAAGTGCCAAGTCCTGTTGGAAAATGAAATCTGCATCTCCATAAAGTTGGTCAGCAGCAGGAAGCATGAAGTGCTGTAAAATGACCTGGTATACGGCTGTGTTGACCTCGGACCTCAGAAAACACAGTGGACCAACACCAGCAGATGACATGGCACCTGGACCTCAAGCAACATGGATTGTGTGCCTCTCCTCTCTTCCTCCAGACTCTGGGACCCTGATTTCCAAAGGAAATGCAAAATTTATTTTCATCAGAGAACATAACTTTGGACCACTTAGCAGCAGTCCAGTCCTTTTTGTCTGTAGCCCAGGCGAGACGCTTCTAACGCTGTCTGTTGTTCAAGAGTGGCTTGACACAAGGAATGCGACAGATGAAACAGATATTTATGCGACAGATATTCTAATTATATGACCAGCAGCTGTATATAAGTTTTGACTTATATATTTTTAATAAAGATTTTAAACTTATAAGCATTACTTTTTATTAAGTGTAAGTCTCACTTGTAAGTCGCTTTGGATAAAAGCGTCTGCTAAATGACTAAATGTAAATGTAAATGTAAGTGATTTTTGTTAATAAAATAAAGGTAGTAAATCTATTTCACTGAAGAGCTCTTCACACACTCAAGCTCAGGTAAAACATGCAATTATGAAATGAAATATTAGCCATTATGTTTTGCTTGCAAAAATGTTGTCATTTACATGACTGTCAATGGAGAAAGATGCTTTTTTTTTGCCCAGATGATATGGTCACTGCATCTACCAGCAGGCGCTAACAGCTAATGCTAACCAGCCAAACCTCGACCTGTTGATTAAAACTACAAATCTCTTGAATCGTGACCTCTAAATCACCAAAGAATATGCATCATTCAAAATGACCTCAACTTCCTTGTTTATATTATACGACATCAAAGTGCTGTGAAAAATGTGCTGTGACTTGACTAAACAGTAATGGCTTTCATAAGATGTTAAGCTTATAGTGGAAAATTGTTGGTGTATTTTCCTGCAGGCTGTGGCAGCATGTGACCAGAGCGATTACAGATAAAGACCAGAACAGTGCCACCCAGGAGAAATTTGTGCTGGAAGAGGCTCAGCGGCAGGAAGCCAGAGAGCGAGGCGAGCGACCCTGGAACCCACGTCTCTTCACTCTCAATACCGACACTAATGAATGGCACTACAAATATGCAGAGTATGTTCACAGTGCCACAATGAGCCACTTCGTATATGAACGCTACATGTGATTTTAAAGCAAAATGAACTGATTCCCTAATTTCCATTGGTTACAATCCAAAAATTTGGCAGCATTTCAATAAGTAATAATCTCTTCTCTTTCTCAGCACTAAGCCATGGGATCCGGACCGCTGCCTGGTACAGTTTGAGAAAGACGGCATCGTCCAGACAAAAGAGAAATCCCAGCGCCAACGCAACAGTTTCTCCTACAGCCAGAACTGGGCTGGACAGCAGAAGGTGAGTCACACAGTTTCCTAGCATTTTCTATTGAAGGATTCTTCTTAGGCTCCTTTAGGTGAGCCGATGCCCCTTTAGGGTATGTTTGACTTAACAGATGTGTGTTTCTCAGCTGCGGGTGAATGGCAAACACAGGAAGTCAAGCAGCCAGCCATCCAGCTGCAGTCAGAACACGGAGAGCAGCAGTACCACACCAGAGCCCAACCATGAGTCATCCGACAATGAAGGCAAGTCATCGTCCCATTAGACTAACACACTTCTATTTGCGTATGGTGTGTGTAAGTCTATGTATTTTGACAGTTAAGAGGTGAATAAACAGTTCAGGCAATTAAAATAGTTTGTGAGCCTGACTATTGATTATTACAAAGACTTCAAATATATCTTATCCATTTTGAATTTTCATATCCACAAGGCTATAAAGGACTAAAATTGACTTTTTTGCTGTTGCACTTACAAATATAATTTGGACACAACTTTTAAATACCTGTATTAAAGTTTATAAAAGTCTGGAATATTTATACACCTTTGACCATTTTCGGAAAGGGATAAAAAGAACATGGAGTAAAACAAAGAGTTGATTAAATCCAAAACAGCTTGGGAAAGTTTTTATAAGAATTAAGTAATCGTTGGCTGATTACACAAGGTAAAAATATGTATTAATATAAAATAAAAATAACAAAAAGAATTTATATAAATATTTGTATTTTTATTAGAAAATAAAATATTTATTTTAAAAAATCCCAAACACTGTGTATATTATAAAATGAAACAAATTATGAATTGAAAAAAATAATATTATAAAATAAAAAATATATCCAAAACATTTAATATTTAATTGATATGTAATTATACTGAACAAAAATAAATATTATAAAAACAAATAATTATACAAATCCATTGTCAATAACAAAATTGTAAAAAAAGTATTATAAAAAAATTAAATATTTATTATAAAACAAAAATTAATGTTATGAATATATAATTATGTTAAACAAAAATAAATATTTTAAAACAAAAAATATTTATTAAAAAACTAAAATATAAAAAAAAAATAAACCAACAATAAATATTCATTATAAAACAAAGAAAATATTTCTAATGTAACAAAAATAATTATTTATTCCAAAATAAAAATATATGGAAATAAAAATATTTAATTATGAATATATTATTCATTAAACAGAAACATTATACATTAAATATTATAAAACTAAAAATATAAAAAAAACTGAATAAATTCAAATAAAACAAATACATATTTATTTATTTTTAAAAAAATAAAATAAATAAATATTTATTATAAAATAGTTGAATTCAAGAATTCAGATTGTTTTGTCTCATTTTTGACTTCATCAGGCTTTATGAGCCAGTGTGCAAGATGCACTAAAGAAGTGAAGGACATCGCCCTCATAGAGGCCTCGGTAGCAGCTATTCAGAAAACACAGCAAGACATACAGAGGCAAGTACACCTTTAAAATACTGTATTCCGTGTTAGTGCTAACTGCAAGTTGCGCTGCTATATTGTATATTTATTACACTGATCCCTGTATCTCAATTACCTCTTCAGAAACCTGAGTGCACTGGGTCGTCAGATAGCGCGACACAAGACGTCGGAGGAGAGCAAGTCCTTGAGCGGTCGCCACTGTCTCATCCTGTGCATGCTGTTGCTCTTTCAACTGCTCATCAACTACGTCTTCACTTGAGATGCTGTCACCTAGCGACCATCGCCTAGCAATTGTTGCCTAGCAATAAACACAGCCAAACTATCACCGTCACACTGCTCATTGAATGCCCCACCATGATGTTGCTACCAACCGTAGCCCACCATCAAGCACTAAGCACTTCAACTAGAGAGAAAGAGACTCTTGTTTTAATTAATATGACAGATAATCATTTCAGAGTGGATGGAAAATGCTGTACTGCCACTCTTGTTAATTGATGTGTTCCCTCTTCCCTACGTCCTTTCGTTTCTCTGCAATATTGGTCATCTATTTGTATCATATTTGAATGCAGTTGAATGGGTTTGTGTGTCAGCGTGTGCGTTACCCACAAACCCCTCTTCCATTTATACACTGGGCCTTAATACTGATGCCAAAAAAATGGGAAAAAAGAACCGAAAAGTCAGTGAAGTCCGTCAGTGCAATTCTTAATGCTTTCAACCACACAGATTTGCTCATTTTATTATTTTACCAAAACAGTGTTTCTGTATAGAACAATACAAAGAAGAGTACATTGTTTACAAACTTGATTGTACACGACACAAAGGAAAACAATGCTCTGACACCAAATGCGTAGTTTAGATTTAGATGAAGTTAACAGAATTGGCGGTTAGCACTATGATAACAGAATGAACAATCAGCCGTAAGACTGAGATATTCATATTCATGACTGTTTGTTAGGCAGTGGGTTGGTCAGTCACAATAGAGACACGTGAGGCCTTCTGGGAAGTTCCAGTTCATTGATGTTGCTCCGATGAAGTGCGACGCGTTCGACAACAAAGGCGTGACTGGGTAATCAGAAGTGTATATATTTGTTTGAAACATTTGAAATTGAGAATGTATTTATTTGATCATTTCACTTGATTTGTTTTATATATAATCATACATGTTTTTAAGACCACGCTCATTCAGGTTTTCTGGGAGCAAGCACAGTCGGGCATCAAATTACTTGAGGGTTTGGTTGTGTTGTAAAGTTTGAGTGAGCCCTTAGTGGCGAACTGTTATGGTCAAAGTACAATGCAGGATTCGTATAGGAAATTGGTGCTTGAATGATGCTTGTGCCCTTGAGCCATAGTTCAACCCATTGAAATTTAAAAATAAGTTTTCATTTACTTTTTCCTTTTTTTTTTTTACAGAGCACTCAGTACAATGTTATCTTGCCTGAATGAAGTGAATGGCTCACTGTTTGTTAATGATTGTTGCGATTACAGCACCACAGTAAAGTTTTACATTTCGACATGTTGCTTTGTCATCTTTGAAAAATTCACACACAATAATGAGCGCATTTAGATTCATATACTCCCTAGTAATAGTAATATGCATTTTATGTAGTCATGTTGTGTCATAATGCTTAACAATTAGAAAGAACCAAAAAATTCAGAAAACATACTACCTTTGGGAATGTAAGATATGTTGCAACCTCTTACAGTCTGGGCATGGGCCACATGGGGTTCAAACCCTTGACCTGAAAGGTTTGGGGCAGGTGTTTTAACAGATTGTGCCACTCATTTGAAGCTGCTTTATGAGGCTGCTGAGGTGAGTTTTAAGTGAGAATGAGCACAAGAAAGCATTACTTAATAATTTAATCAAATTAGCATGCTAAGATAATTTAACGGTAATGTATCTTATGGTTAATCTGATTAGAAAGAATGGCAATCACTTAACATGCAAAGCTAACTATCATAAGACAACAAACACAGGCAGGCTCATCTTTGGAGAGATATTTCTCAGGAACGGTAGGAAATATCAAAAATTCATTCAGTCATTTCTGTGTGGCTCATTGCAAAGATCATCTGAGCCGATTTTTAGAAAAATTTGTAGGAGTGAAAAAAAACGTAACTAATTGATATAATTAAATTTTATTAAAAAGAGAATATTTCACACCATTTTATAAAAGTGGCTGTTTATGATAATCTTTCATAAGTGAGGAATTTAAAATGTAGACACACGTCTTACTCTTACCTGACACTTATTTGGCTCCATTTGTTAATTTTATAATTTTATTTTTTCATCGGATACGACCCATATTGGAATTAAACAAAAAAAGAATCCTTTTGGTGCATAAGATTGATGCGCAAACAGTAGCTCAGCTAGGCCAAAAAACACATTCTTCACTCACTTGAAAGTGACCTATGACATCCTATGAAATTAAATTAATCTAAATTTAAATGATCTCATAGATGTGGCTGTTGTGGATGGGGACCAACTGCTGAAGTAAATGTGGTGAATTCAAATGACTTTGATATAGTCCTTTTACATTTACCCATTAAATGCCTATTGCCCACCATGCACAGTTGCCTTGAAGCCACCGGGTTTGCGGTGCCACCGGGCTTGGGCCTGTCATCGCTGCTTGCAGCTATATTTTAATTTCAGTTTCATTTTCCTATGTTCCATTTCATATGTTCCAGTGATAGGGCTGCCATAGACTCCCATTGGGGAGGAAGAATAATAGCGGCTGTTTCTATGGGCCGTTATGTGTAAACCATCCACCGCAATTGAACGGTCAAAGCCGGTCTGTCAATACTCTGGAGTAAGTTGACTGTGTGTCTGCAACCAAGTCATACGCAGATATGAATATCTATATCTATAGTAGACTTCAGTTTTGCTAAACTAACAGAATACAACAAGATGATGACATTAGCCAACACGACATTAAAAAGTTACCATAGTTTAAAAGCCTGTAATATTGAGTTTCACATGTGAAAGGTTATCCCATGTCTTCAGGAATTTAAATCAACCAAAGGTTAGTGTTGTGGCATCTTGGAAAACTCATTGATTTTTACTTTGAGTAACGACATCATTTCAAATGTTGTCCATTCCAAGATGGTGGATGCGTCGACGTGGGGCGTAAAGAGTTCACAAGCTCAGTGAGTAACCACTCACTTCTAATGCACCAGAGACCTGGGTTCAATCCCCACCAAGGGCAACTTCTCACTTGTAAGTCACTTTGGATAATTTGGATGTCTGCCAAATGAATAAAATGTAAAAATATAAACTGATTTGGAGGAGTGAATGTGGCATCCACACCACTTAGCACATGCTAACAACCAATCAAAACACACTAGCAGCAACAAACTCTTAAGGTGCATCCAAATTTGCAAACTCTTTGATTAGATACTACAATTGATTAGGAATAAACTATGCAATCTTCCTGCCTTGCTGAAAAAAACAGCATTTTCTGTTAGGTATGTTTTGGAGCATTGCAGCTAGATTGAGCTGGTTTATGTTGGTCCTTTGTTGGTTGTAAGATGATCCCGAGATGGAGCTAGTTGCTTAGGACCAACACTTGACCAGCTTAAACCAGTTTATGACCAGCTACGGACCATCTTAAACCAGCTCACGACCAACTAAGGACCAGCATACACCAGCTCAAACCAGCTGTCATGCTTCAAAATATACCTAACCAGCATATGCTGTTTTTTTTTCAACAGGGTAGCAACCCTAGTAATCACCTGTCAGCTACCCACAAACCCCAATTGCTTTGTGATGGTGAGTTTTGTGCATTAGTTGGGCAAAAAGATCAAGTTCATGTTCATTTTCTGCTTCAAATGCTTTTGCAGTTGCAGCTTTTTGTTGTCACAGCAGGCAGTGCTAAGGCTTGTTGGGACATGATAAAAAGTGTGTACCGTCTGGAAAACCCCCTTCCTTCCCCAACCTCCCTGAGTAAATGCAGGCCTGTTGAATAAAAGTGCATCATTCGTGGTCTGCTCTATGGTCAAAGAAAAGAAAAAAAGAAATGAGACCGACCTGCCTCAACCTACCTGCAAGTATGTAGGCAAGATTTTCATGGAAACTATGAATGTGGAAAAGGCCTCCAGGCTGAAGTTGGGTGTGGTTTTTTGGGAGCATATGAGTCAGGGATCCACTTTTAAGCAATACACCACCAAATAAAGCCATAGGTTAGGAGACAAGTTCTATTTTAGTACATCTCATGCATGATTGCTTAGTTTCAAGTTATTGCAACATCAAGTTTATGCTGTATCCATCATAATTTAGCCAGCAATTTTTGCATTGAGTCATTTGATAAATGTTTACTTGGCAACTGTTTTTGTCTTCATGGTGATCATTCAGTTCATTGAGCCATATGTCAACCCATCACACTGATGGACAAGTTCAGGAGGGACAACAGTAGTTGCAATAGTGCCAAGGCCCATAGGCTACATATCTGCGAGTGGGCGCATACACTGGACCTTTGTGCTTGAATACATGCGGGGGAAGACGGAAGCGCTCCGTAAAGTCGGGGCCTAATTAGGTCACATGTGTGCTGGACTCTGCACAAAAGAATTCCTTCCTCCTACAGCTGTGTAATGAGAATTCTGGGACTATAATACATTAACATAAGCCTTGATGCCTGAGGACGTATGTGTCTATCAAATGGTCAAACCTCAATAGATCCTTTCAGGTGGAAGCAAATCATCCATGATTGACAGTAGAGCTAGCATGGGTGTTCTGACAGTACAGTATGTAAGTCAAGACCCTCGGAGGGATGGCGGTCCCCTTGGGTTCTTACTGTCACACCTTTCTTTGTTAACAGTTTCTAGATTCTCTTGGTATGCCTCCAAGGCCTGCAAAGAGTCTTTGTTCAGCTGTAATGTGCCCAGTGTAGTCATCCATTTGGAGATTTGCTTCTTTGGAATGTGACTTTCCACAAGGTGGTCTGTGTTGCCTTATTCATGTTGCTATGCATGTACACATTAGGTACACAGTGTCCCATTCAAAGATTGTTGGTGAAGGGACTTGCTCGTGACAGTCAGTAATACAATATTTAGGGTTGCTAGCTTTGGTAAATGCTATGAAAAGGTAGTGTATCATAGTGTCTGGTAACTTTGGTTACTCAAAGCCTTCTGGCTGACTTCCAACATGGTGTGAGCCATTTAGGTCTTTGAAAAGTGTTTCCAAATTGCATCATTTCAAAAATAATTTTTCTGTTTTCTGGACAAGAAAGTTATTAAATGGAGGCCACCTTATTGGGGCAATAAAGCCCAGTCTATAGGCCTCCATTGTCCCTGTAGCTTGCATGCATTCTGTTCTGTTTATGTAGTTTTTCTTCGACTACCGTGTCAATCAACAGTCACCCTAGGCACTGTTGCTACCTTGTGGAAAAACTAATTACTGCAAAAACGCATGTGCGACCTGAAAAAAATCCGGCTGAGTACTTTTCTGATGGCGGAATTTGCACAATGTGCACTCTGACCCTCATGTTCATATAAAAAGTGACGTTTACTTTGGGCTTTAGTGTAAATATACACTTCGTTACAAAGATCTCTTAGCCCAGCTCAGTGGTTTAATATGTAGCACTGCTGCCTTACAGCAAGAATGTCCCCAGTTTGAGTCCCGGTTCACTCAGGACACCTTTCTCTGTTGAGTTTGTATGTTCTCCCCATGTTGCTGTGGGTTTCCTCTGGGTGGGAAATGGAGATTGTAAATTGTCCATAGGTTTGTGTCATGTGTGATGGACTGGCCATTTGCTCAGGGTGTTTTCCTGTCTACGGCCCAAGACGCTGGTATAAGTTCCAGCTCCCTGTGAGCTTATATAACACAAGCGGTTTGGAAGATGGATGAAGGGTTGTTGGTCCAACTTGGAAAAAAAAAAACAGCTAATAAGAGAACAGCATGCTGGCAACCCTCACAGAAGTCGAACTCACTTTGTCGACCTACTGATGAACTACACAACTGACTCCTGAATCACTACACTGAACTTTTAATAATCACACTGTTAGTTGCTCTGGATAAAAGCATCCAATAAATTGTTGGAGTAGTGACCTACTGTAGCAGCAGAGCACATGTTTTGACATGTTGAGCCATGATGCTTCTGCAAGTGATGAGAGCTTAAAGTTGATTTTGTAATTTCCCAATTTCATTTCCCCCTTTTCTCATCAGTATTTGTCTTTTGTTTAAAAGAAAGTGTCATAAAAAGCTTTTTTAAAAAACTATTTTATTATGTCTTACAACCATGGCTAACAAAATGAGAGGGTAGGTTACTAATGGTAGACTTAGGTGTGTTGGGAGGACAAGTTGTTGACTAGTTTGGGTTGTTCTTGCGGATGTTTGCCCAGTAATTACCACTCCTGAGCTTCCCCTGAGCTATCTCAGATTACGGAGCAAAGGGAGGCGTCAGAGTCATGCCTTGACATGTTCACTAGGTCAGAGCAGAGATCATTTCCATACAGACATGCTCTGCTATGAATCACAATTTCATTATATTGCAGTCTACAGAAGCAGTAAAAAATATAAATTGTACACATTTAACGACAGCGGGCAAAACTGAAGATTCTGTGCAGTATAATTTGGCATAAGAAAAACAGTATTACTACTATTGCTCATTTTTAGTGTTGCTACATCCCTAACCTCCTAAGTATTAAACTGTGCTGTTTGTGCTACTTCACACAGGTATAATATTTTTTATTATCTGTGCTTAAACACTGAATCAACATTAAACCAACAATATATCTGAATCGCTGAATCAAAGCTGAATCAATGATAAGTCAACAGTGAAATAACGCAATCAATGCAAATCAACACAGAATCAAACACATACAATGCTGAATTAATACTAAATCAACACTGAAATAAAAGCGAAATAATCAACACAGTGACATTACATTTTTTCATGTTCAAAAAACAAGTGCTATTCTCTTGTGTTTGTCAAAGTGACTTTGAAATTCTGACATTTTGGAATGTCGCTTGACCAATAAAATTCAAGGACCAGAACAAACTGTTGCATAATAAAGAATTATTCTACAGTGCTAATTCACATATGCCTTTTCTCTCTCTCACACACACACACACACACACACACACCCTCTTAACTGCGTTAATAACTGTATTAGTCTGCTATCAATGGCGCCGTCACTAGTTCTGAGACAACGTTTTGGAATTAGCAACAGAGGCTTGGGATGAGATATGGAAAGAGACATGAGATAAAAAATTTGTCCCACACACATAAAGGTGACAAAAACCTGACAAATGTCTTGAAATACAACATCTGAATAGTGTCTTGAGGTGTGGGAACCGTAGTATATGCAGAGTAATTGACACTGGACCGTTGAATTATTAGAAAATAATGCAAACCCAAGGTGCTTTGCATCTTGGCCATATTACAGTTTGGGTGTGCGTTATTTTCTGATAATTCAACGGCCCGTCGTTAATTATTCCTTACTTAGAGCACAGTGTTCATAATATACATTTGATTATCCATTCTGATTATTTTGGAAGAGTTTACCCTGAAAGAAACTTTGATTTTATGACAATAACTGTTGGCGTAGAGTATTTATTATCTGATTAGGTAGTGCCATGAATAAATACTACCTGTCACATAGTTCCAATAAATTAGAAAACAAAAGTTTCTAAATAACTACTAATAATAACTTCTACACAAAAATGTAATGGTAAACATGATGAAGATGGCAGTGAATTTACTATTTAATTAACTGTTTTGATGGAAAAAAATAAATCCCAGGTCCTTGTGACTACTGTTTTTTTCCCCCTGCAACTTTTATTAAATATTTTATGTGACCGTGTGACAGAAAGGAAATGATTCATTAGCAGCTGAAGGTTTGGATTCTTCTGTCTGCAGGTGTGGTGGAGAAAAAAAAAATACTGTCTGTGAAAGACAAATATCTGAACACCCTTAAAACAACACACATTTACTTAAGAAGCAAATATGCATGATATTTTCACAGCATATGTCATGAATTAAAAATAGCCTATTTTCTATGTAAAATTAGTAATCATAAAGGTAATTGCTCAGCTGGGATTCGAACTGGGTTAGTGTTGTAATATTTTGTTGTAATTATTTTATACCCAAAACTATATATATATATATATATATATATAGTTTTTTTTGCAGTGTTCCTACAAATCAAATTCATTGCAACATGTTAGAAACCAATTTGTCAGCTGGCCATATTTCAAAGTACCGGAAGATGAGATAAGCACTCATGATTAACAGAGCTCCATTTGTGTTCTTCTGCCATGATGCCCTACCTGTCTTTTTCTGACAGACTGCTGCGACCTGTTTTGAAAGAAAAACTGAGCCTCCATTAGCAGGGTGGGTCATGACTGACTGAATTGAGCTTGTCAGGTCTTGTTGACGAACAAATGACTTAAAATGAAAAGCGACCTGCTGTGATGCCTGCAAGGAAAAATAAATGCTTGTGCTAAGATACACAGTCATGCTAGCACACCCACAACGAAAAAGGACAGAACTTCTTTGTTTTGACGAGTACTTAAAAAAGGATAAAGTATGCTTTAACAATTGTTGTGAATCACATTTTGACAGAGAACTAAGAAAACATTTGTGGTGTTTTTGAAGGATTTGCGATTTGCATGGCTCAAAAAATTCAAGTAGTCCTATTAATTATGATAATAAGACATCTTATATAAGAAGATAAAGGATACCTTGGAGTGTTGTAATCCTTTTAAAATCTGTTGCAGATTTATTATAAATAAACTAAGAGTATGTTTACACAGCAAGGTTGTTCTGATGACACCTCTGTCAAAATGATCCCCAAAAACAAATTGAAAAAATTACTAAAACGCTGTATTCTGCTGCCAGGCCAGTAGTTGGCGATGTCACTTTGTAAAGAAAAGACGTGCCTTTAGACTGAACAATAATACGCATGATGTCACCGTTTTCACAAATTCACATTTTTGTAGTTTATAAGGAGATGATAGCAGTATCCTTTTCAAAAACTTGCACTTTGAAACCCGTTTTCAAAAGTTTGTGTTCAGGCCCCCAAAACGTGTCATGTAGTTTTAGTCATACGTTTTTAGTTAAAAGCGGTATTGTGTAAACAGCTTATATATATATATATATATATATATATATATATATATATATATATATATATATATACTAATAAATTTGTATTATCTCAATTATACTACAATAACAGTAGTCTGTCCACATATCTGTCATATATGGAATAAAAGCATCCTGTTTTATTAATATTTTCGAAATAGATGCCTATTCAGGTGCAATGTGCCTTACTGAAAGAGACATCAAAGGACCTCAAAAGAAGCTGTAGAGGACTTGAAAGGGTTTCTTAGCACTTGGTCCTTAATAAGTTGACAGGATGATTTACAAATGGACGAAATTCAATACTGTTACTACTCTCATAGGTATTCTACATAGAGCAATGTAAGGACATGCCACAGAGTCTTCAAAGAAGTGACCGTTGAAAGAGCCCTGGGGGGCGTCTGGCATCTCTTACACTTGATAATGCTCAGATTCTTGAATTTACCTCAAAAAAGAGTCAGGACTGCTAAACAGTTCCTGTCTGCAACCCATGTTCCTGTTTCTCAAACAGTAGCGTGTGGTGCTAACAGCATTAAGTTTGTGGATTTGATACCCAGAGAATGCATGAGATTATAAACTGTATACATTTAATGCAATTCAAGTTGTGTTTGGATAAAAATGTACCAAGAGAAAAACCACACCCCATAGCGGAGGAAGTTCTCATCTAGACACTTTTGCCAAGGTATAATGGAGAAATGTATCATCTATACACTTTTACTCAAAGCAATTTACAGCGCACTTATTTTAGGGACAATCCAACTGGAGTAACTCGAGTGCCTTACTCGGGGGCACAGTGGTGATAGCTCAAGGATTGCATCTTACCGGGACCTTCAACCCTTTGTTGAATGTTGTGGGACTGAGATAAGAGTTCCTGGGTGTATCCAAAGATGCAGCATGTCAGGACAGGCCTGTGAACTCAACATTAGGTTATACAACATAAGACAGTAATATAATAACATGATTACCTAAACAAGACATGGCTTTATTAGTTGGTGCAGCTCAGGGGTGTGTTTCCCAAAAGTATCGTTAGCCAACTAAGGTTGCAAGTTCTATTTGAACTCTATTGGTAACAACAGAACTAGCGACCATAGTTGGCTTTGGAAAATGCAGACCAGGATAGTAGTTCTGACTGAGACTGTGTGTATTCTTGTGCGACCATTAGTCAATCAAGCCATTTATCATGATTTAATTTTCCTAAAGCTCCAGAGTGATTAGTCACATGACATTTATGGTTCATGTGATTGAATCAAAAATTGCAAATTTTCAATGACATACTCTAGACTCCTCTACCAGGGCTTCATGGGAAAAGCGTCTGGATGTGCACTTCAGAATCTTGGTAGATGCAATTGGTTTGCCGGGTATTTTGCTTCCAATGCTAACCTCTGCCCTTTGTCCACTATCTCACACTTTCTTCTGTCATAGCTGACAAGGAAACTCACAAAACTCAAAATAAACTCAGCAAACTCACACATAGGGCCTCATTCATGAAAATTTTGTGAATATATGAGGAAATTCGGAGTAATTTGCACGTAAAACCTTCCTGAAAACTATTCTCCACTTTGTAAACATCAGATTTGATGTATGTTGATGAATTCTAATAAGGATTGCAAGGGGGTGGAATATTTCTGGTAAAATTTCCAGAAACTTTCCAGGATTTTTGGAAAAATTTTAAATTCCAATTGTTCATTCATAATTAGCATAATCCCCTTCCATACTCCCTTATCAGGTTTGCCTCCGATATATTGCATAAATGCAAAAGAGACTAGTAGGGCATATGCCTAACAATACATATTCAATTAATGCGTGTCGAACAAAGATTTCTACCTAGCTGAAAATAGTGCTCTTCTGAAAATGGCCAGTTGGTGGTGGTTATTCCATCTGAGACGATTTGGTTGCTTTGATTTGGAATAACCTCGGCAGTAACGTGTTACTAGTATCTCATTTTGAAGAATATTACTGAATATATAAATATAGTAACCTGCAAACGTCCTTCGTTGTTTAGTCATTGTACAAGTAGAATGGCTGGTCGGGTAGTATTTGTCCCACCCCTCCTCAATTGTGATTGGATGGCTGGGTAAAATGCAACGTGACTAGTGCTGTGTTTTACTCAAAGTTGTATTGTTAAAAAAAAGACAGGGAAAACAAACTTGTGAAATATTATTATGGTAAACAGTGCATTAAAATGCAGTGTTATCAGTTTGCCTAAACGAACACAGAACAATCAAACGTTTATGCACCATTTCCACGTGGTAGGGAGCAGGTGTAAGTTTTTATCATACCAAATAACATGAACATTTTCATGAATCCGAAAAATTTATGCCAGAGCGGCTTTACGAATGATTTACACAAAAATTCATTCTGCTCATATTTCATGAATGAGGCCCATATGGTGGATGTGCTTTGAACAACCCAAATTCAAGTCCTAGCTTGTCGTACTTTCTGATCCTTTCCACTCTCTGTAATGTCCAGTATGAATAGCGGGAAACAAAATTTAGTCCCATTCTGTGATTTAATATGGTAATTTTGTTGAGAAAGAGAACATTTCTTGCATTCATAAGTGAGAATAAAGGAACTGGATTTCACTCTTTCATCTTGCTTCCGTCACATTTCCTCCTCCCTGCTACTTTTTGTCTTGTTTAATCCTCCGCAGGCAGTTGCCGTCATGGACAGCTGCATTGGGTATGATAAACAAGACCCTGCCGCCTCAGGCACAGCTGTGGGGGTGTAGTATGTACAAAAATGTATGTGCTGGGGGCAGGGATGGTGGACCGAGCTTGTATGTGTTTGTAATACAATCTTATGTTTTTTTCCAAGACCTGAGACATGAGCGGATGGCAGCAAAGAGGTGTTAGAAAGGCAAGACTGACCCTGACATTGCCCAGCCTGTCGAAGTTGATTCCCAGCCCTCTCCTGGATCCTCTCCGAGCTACTCTTGGCTTATTAACACTGTCTTTTAAATGAGGTTGAGGATTTGACTTGATCAACTTGAGTCAACTTGCCAGCAAATAGACCATGCATGCTTGTGAAATATCCAATGTGAGCTCCAGATGGTAGACTCATTTAGAACTGCCATTGGCTATCAACATATCTGAGGATGAAAGTGCTCCTTGATGTTATTCTTGAAGTATATGTAATGGAGGCCAGCTGGTAAGAGCTGTGCAGGTAAAACATTACTGGCCTAGAGAGGTGAGGTGTGCTGGCAAGTTTAGCGTCCTTGCTAGTGCCTGCCTACCATGCTGGCTGTTTTGAGCGGAACCGGTTGAATTGGTGCCGTGACCCAGATTAGGGTAAATGTAATAGAGGCCAGCTCATAAGATCTCTGGAGATAAAACCTCACTCCACTGGCCTCATAAGAGGTGTAGTAGTGACTGATACAGTAGAATCCTTGTAAGCGCACCCATATCCCATGATGGTTGAAGCTGTCTTGAATTCCACTTTGAGTTGGACCAGTAACATATACCTAAAGGCCCAGATATACTTATTCTTACCCTAACCCTGCCAGTCTACCAATACTCTAATAACTGATTTTGTTAAAGGGACCATCAAAATAAAGTGAAACCCATTATTTGGAATGCTAGTATTATAATTATATGGATTTCAGTATAACAATACTTGCTTTGCACACAGTCTTTCAATTAGAGTTGTGAACACATGTCTGTCTGAGTCTACTGGCATGGAGAACAAATAAGTGAGTGATTTTGTGTTCAACCTTAAAATTTGACAGTATTCACAGTTGGCTCAGGTCATGTGGTCTTAATGCCCATGCAGACCTCACTGTGATGTCTATACTCAAGAGCAGAGGTGTCCAAACTCGGTCCTGGAGGGCTGCTGTCCTGGAAAATGTAGCTCCAACTCCACATTTGAACTAGCTAATCAAGGTCTCACAAGGCATACAAAAAACTTTCAGGAAAATCAGAGGAGGTCGATTGTGTATGTCCTGGATTCCATTAAATCTGGGTGGAATTTGAACTTTTAAATGCTTGATTTTTCCGGGTTTGATTTTACTATTGGCCATGGGAAGGATACCTTGTCTGTTTCCCATGCAGAACCTTATATCAAATAACAGTCTGTTCTTGAAAACTCTCCCATAGGAGGAATTTCATTGTCTGCAAACTACAGTGATTGTAGCAACCGAGCTTTGCCAAAAATCCCATTATAGTCTCTTTGGGGAGTTTCACAGATAGCCATGTGGAAAAGAGACATCTATCCTCGTATAATCCTAAACGTCCATCTGAGCTGTATTTTAATAGATCTTGAGATCATATATATTGATTTACAGATCCAGGATCACTTGACATTTCAATTTAACAACCTTTCCAGACCTTCATTCATTTTTGATTCATCCTGCCAAAGAATAGAGATGAATAGACGGGCTATTGTATCACGGATACAATGGAGCACATCCTCTGTGGCTGGACCCCTAATGTGCAGTTCCTCCTACGCTTTCACTGTTACAGTCCAGCCGAGCCCAAGTTAAACACTGGCAACATAAATCATGGATTCATAAGAAAAGGCACAGCTGCTCCTAGCACAGGTGCATGAAATTCCCAACCTCAGAACAGGACAAAGTGTCGGAAGAGGAAATGAGTTAATGGCTTGCTTTCTTTCTGCGTGTGGGTGAGTCCACATGTGCATTAGTGTGCGAAATAGACAATTACCGCCCCAGGTAACAATACATAACCAAAATCTGTGCACAACCTACTCATTTTCTGCAGTATCATTGCATTTTTCTCAAGACTAGAGTCATTAGTCTTCAAAGCCACGATTATTTGTGACATTATGTCCCAAGCGATTGATCAGGTTTTCCTTGACTAGGAAAAATGCTTTACTTAATTTACAGAAAGCAGGACACCAAACCGGTGGTGGAGAGATGTGAATGAGTAATGAGAGGTCAAACATATTATTAAAAGCTTGTGCCAGGGACTTTCCACCCAGAGTTATAATGCGCTTCTCAAAAAACTTGAGCTAGGCTGTGAAAGTGCAAATGTATTTAAACTTTACCTCAGAGAGATTTTTTTTACTTTCACCTCTCATTCTCTGCGGCTTTCTAGACAGCTGCAGAATATCATACATTGATCCTGTAGTTTTCTAACAGATGTTATTAAAAAATAACATCTGTACATTTTCGTACACATTTTACATCCACTGTACATTTTACATCCACGTGTTGTAAAAGAAAACCTGACCCATCAGACCGGGCCACCTTCTTCCATTGTGGTCCAGTTCTAACGCTCATGTGCCCACAGTTGGTGTTTTCAGCGGTGGACAGGGGTCATCATGGGCACCCTGACTGGTCTGCGTCTATATACCCCCATACGCAACAAACTGTGATGCACTGTGTATTCTGACACCTTTCTATCAGAACCAGAATTAACTTCTTGATCAATTTGAGCTACAGTCTGTTGGATCGGATGAGCCTTGGCCGCCCATGACCCTGTCGCCGGTTCACCACTGTTCCTTCCAAGGACCACTTTTGATAGAGACTGATCACTGCAGTTTTGGAGATCTTCTGACCCAGTCGTCTAGCCATCACGATTTGGTCCCTGTCAAATTTGCTCAAATCCTGAAGCTTGCCCATTTTTCCTGCTTCCAAAACATCAACTTTGAGGACAAAATATTCACTTGCTGCTTAATATATCCCAGCCACTAACAGGTGCCGTGATGAAGAGATAATCTAAAAAATAAAGGAATCCTTTTAAAAAATTTCTTTGAAATTTGATCTCACAGGAAGGAACTTGTCAAGTCTTTGTCAAACCGATTTTAATGATCAGGCGGCATCTGAGAGTCTTTAAATGTTTCAAATGCTTGAAGCCAAACATTCAGGTTATATATGTACAAACATGTATGCGCACAAAGAATTGAAGCGCTGCTAAAAAAAATTGACATAGCGCATTATAACTAAACGAAGCAATACCTCAGTACACACAAGCCTTTCACAACTACAATAGATGACTGACTCCATTTGTCAGCACATTTGAATGCCACTTTAGGAGTCACATTCTTTCACGGGGGCTCTGATTGGCTCTTTTTTTTTCTTTGTGCGGTCACAGGTAAAAAAATGTGAGGTATGACTCAGGTGAGCTCTCCTGATTGTGAGGCCAAATTCCAAAAATATGATCAGATATGATATTGATACAGTCATAAGAAAACATACAAGTGAGATCATTAATGAAAAAGTTCTTTTTTTAGACAAGTGAAATATTATATATAAATATATTTTTAACTTTACTCTTTTTTTAAACCAGGTGTTTATTCTCAATTTATTTGTATTCTGAGAATATTCTTGAACATTTTGTTATTATTTTGTGATTTAGTTGTGAGTATAAGTCTAAACTAATGTTGTGAAGACTCTTGTAAAGATAATGAATAATAATGTCATATTTTTGTGAAAAATAAAGGTGAAGTTCAAATGAAATGGTGTATTTGTGTTAAAACGTTGAAAGTGAAAATGATGGTTTTATCAAAACTAATGGAAGGTAAAGTTGTCTCAGGAATCCGTCATATGATCTAGCACTACACAATGACTTCGGACCTTTTTGTTTAGGACTGTAATGATTCATGAGGAAGTAATGATTCATAAAGGGTATGTCAATTTTAAGATCAAACAAGTGACTTGATGGGTGCAGCTTATCTTTTAGATATGGGACGAAAGACACATTTCAACTATAAACCCAACCCTAGATACAACATTCTCCGGTTCCACCTGCATGACTGTGAAGTTTGATGGGCTCTCACTACTTAAGTGTTTGTTTGAGGCCAACAGTAAATACTGTTGATTCCATTGTGTCTCTATATGAAGCTTAACAACCATAACGTCTTACCGGAAGGATTACACTTCATGAAATCCTTAAAAAAATATTTAAATATATTGTGTCCTGTTTTCTTTTTTATAATTATGATCAGAATAAAAAAACTATTTATAAAAAAATGGTATACAAAATTGGTATCTTAACATTTTTATTAAATATATGTAATATTATGCTTAATAAATAATAAACATTCATATCTAATTTTCTTAAATAAAGTGCTTAATACAAAAAACATTTGACGGAAAAAAATATCAAATTTTGCTTTATTAAACTAAATGCTTAATTAATTAATTAATTATATATATATATATATATATAATTAATTAATTAATATATATATATATATTAATAAAAATTAATATAAAAAATTGTCCAAAAGGGCGTATTTTATTTATTGAATACACTAAAATCTTAATAAATAAAAAAATAAAAACATTTAAATTAAAATTAGTGTCCTATGTGTTTCATTAAATACATGTAATTAAATACTTCATAAAAATTTGTCCTAATTTTCCTAAAATATATTAAATGAAATGATTAATAACAAAAAGTAAAACATTTAAGAGAAAAATTGTCTGAAAATGTTTCATTAAACTAAATGCTTAAATTATTTTAAATGTATACTGAATATTTGTAATGTAAAAATCTTAATAAAACATTAAAAGTAAAAATGTCCATAAATTGGTATTTTTTTAATAAACACACTAAAGTGCTTGATAAATTATAAAAACATTTAAAGGAAAATTTGTATCCTAAAAATGTTTTATTAAATACAAATACTTCATTAAAAAACTGTGTCCTAATTTTCCTAAAATATGCTAAATGAAATGCTTAAAAAAACATTTAACTAAAAAAAAATTGTCCAGTTTTTCTTTATTAAACTAAATGCTTGATAAATTAATTCAAAACATATAAATGGAAATTTGTATTCTAAATATTTTTTAGTAAATACACTTACTTTATAAAAATTGGATCCGAAAAATATGCTAAATGAAATGCTTAATAATAATGTAAAAAATATATTAAAAAAATAACCCAAATATTTGTCCAGTTTTGTTTTATGAAATATTCTTAATGAAATGCCTAAAAACATTTAAATGGAATAAGGAATAAGGCAATAAGAAACTTGAGGCCAAGCTCTATTGTGAATGTAATTATGGCTTATCATAATTATGAGTGATTATGCCTAATCTGAATTTATATTTCATAAAAAGTAGCATATATTTCATAATAAAAACAAGTAGTCCTTTAAGCAGTCTCAAATCACAGCTAATATAAACACAAAAAAATGTATTGTCATATCAAAATAATGTTTGCTGTCATAATAAAGAAAAAAAAACATATCTTTTGCTACATTTTTCCAAAAATGACTCAATAAAATGACTTTAATTAGCCATGGCGTATGCGGAGTTTATGGTATAGTGAGTTATAAATGTCTCCATCCAGATATCCGGACACATCCAGACCTCCAGGCCCCAGAAGAGAATACAAAGTGAAACTGAGCCGCCAAGTCTGTCAGGGGCCCACAGCTAAGGGGGCAAAAATGAGCCAGACATATTTCTTAACTGGATGCTGCTCCTTAGATCAGTGTGTCCTTTGATCCATATAGTAGCTAAATACAACTTCAAAGCCGCGCGCTCGATAATCTGTAAAGCTGCGTAACACCACCGAGAGCTTCGGTTTTCTCACTTACTCTATACTGACACTTCAACAAACCACCAGATACTGCTGGCTCTGTTTGACCAACCCGATTTTGACACCTAAATTCATGATAATTCAAGAAACAATCATTTTGGCTATACAAACGTATGCTTTTAATGCTGATTGAACAGATGACACACATTTACAACACGTAATTAGCGGCTTCCTGTCATCACGTGATCTTGATAAAGCGACAGCGTTTATTGTATTTTGGGTGGATCACACAGTTTATAATCTTATCTATACACCTACACCTGTTCAAAGGGCAAATGTGAAGATTATAGCCTCAATAAATCGGCCAAAGGATTGGCACTTTTAAACTTTACATTAAAATATTACAGTAAAATAAACGTTTTCAGCATTTTCAATGGGCGTGGTTCACAGCATAAGAGTATTGCTATGCTATACAACAGGTCTATTGAGCTATTTATCTGACACACAATCTATGACGCCACATTTCTGAATGAACAAGTCACTTCCACTACGAGGGACTTTCCACTCCCTCGAGAAACGCCTGGTTTTCTTTCATACAGTGCTCTGATGAAGGCCACAAAATATCATGGCTTCTGGAAACATGTAAACGCCGAAATGCCATGTTATGATGGTCCAAGGATTGCAACAGTATAGTACAAAACCACATTGTGATATGAAAAATGATAATAAGGTTATAATAAGGTCTGGTTACAACTGGGTTAGGTCCATTATTAACTTGTAATGTAGTAAATGTTGAAATTAAAGCGTTAAACCTTGGTTTTTCATAATAAAACAAGTCCGAATGCCAACTCAGTTTTATGCAAATTTATTTAAATAAATACATCATGAAATAACTTAATACAACATTGGTATTTGCAGCATTCCTTTGGAAAAATAAATAGGTACACATCCAGAGCCTTATCGAGGCAGTTAAGAAAGTTCAAGGATTCAGTCTTGAGTGTTTTTGAGGGTTTTGCTTGTTGAAATCATTGCGGGTTTATGCCGAAGACCTTCACAGACCAGCTCAACCACAGTCCTTATTCTGAGCACATGGGCTCCTTTCAGACATGCTTTGGTCCAAACTTCAAGATTCAGTTCGCTGTATCTCTAAATGAAACAAAAAGGGAGAATAAGTTTTCCTACATTCAAACCATAACATACTCAACCTCTTCTCAACTCATAGCTTGTATTCAGATCAAACAATGAAAGGCCAAGTACAGCAGAATTGATTTCTCACCATGTATGGCTTGGATCAGCAACATCTCAAGGTGCTCTAGCCTTGCATCTCTCTTGCTGTCCCAGAGAGGAGTTCTCCGATTCCTGTCGTGTTTTAAAGTCCTGAATGGCTTTTCTGTTCTGAAAGTCGATCAGAGCCATTGTAATCACGGCATTCCAGCAGTTCTCTTCGCCCGGGCACCGAAAGTCAATCTCCTTATTGTCTGTAGTCACAATAGTGAAGTACACGAACTTCCCAGTGCGCTCCACACAATCCACCTTCTTAATGGACTGCAGCTTGAGCTCTTTGCTCTTGTTCTTCTTCTGGTTGTCGGTGTAGATGTTCAGGCTGTCCGTGGTGAGAACGCACGTCTTCCTCTTCCAGAACTGGAGGAGATTGTCGCTCCTCTTTTCCAGCTCTCCTTCCTTCAAGACGTGGGAAATCTCAGAGCCCGTCATTTTGCTAGCGTTTTGAGTAATTGTTGGGTTATGGATGAAAAGACAAGAATACGAATGTCCCAGAGCTTCGTATAATCTCCGCTGAAGTCGCCGACCGACACTGTGCTTCTTCATGCGTGCGTAAAATCCAGCCAGACTTGAGTAGGTTGAGGCGACTTCGACACCTCTTTTAAGACTATGGAGCCCCCGCCCACGTGACGTCACGTCAACTGTTGCTTGAGTATCAATGGAAGCGTGTGGGTGGCGTTCTGGCACTGCGATGCGTGGAGGACGAAGGGAACTTTATGACTGTAACATGTCAGAACTCAACGAAACGATTAAAACGATTTCTGTTGAGTCCGAATCAATCAGAAACGTCTTTTTAAATTTTAAAATAAATTATATTTTAAAGGATTAGTTCACTTTAAAATGAAAATGTCCCTAAGAATTACTTACCCTCAAGCCATCCTAAGAGTATATCACTTTCTTATTTCTGATGAACACAGTTGAAGTTATATTAATAAGTATCCTGACGCATCTAAGCATAATGACAGTGAACAGAAACCACCCGTTTGAAGCTGAAGAAAGTGAATCCATCCAAAGCAAAACATATGCTCCTGGGGTTTAATAAAGGCCTTCTGAAGCGAAGCGATACATGTGTGTATGAAAAATATCCAAGTTATAAAGTAAAATCTCTTGCTTCTGCCAGACAGCCTTCCATATTCAACTTACTTAAAAAGCATAACTGACATGGCGCCAGTTAGCTTAAGCTTTTTCTGTAAGTTGAATAGGGAAGGCGTAGCACGTAGCATAACCTTTTTCAACTGCGAGAGGCATTACACTTTCTTTGTAAGTTGAATGCGGCAGGCGGTCTGGCGGAAGCTGGATATTTACTTTATATCTTGTTATAAAATGGTTAGTTCCTGTCCTTGATTCTGCTTGGTCAATAGCTGTGTTTTATTCACAATAAAACACGGCCATGAACGCTTCACCCAACAGTTCTGTGTATCACTACTCAACACTCTTAGCAACCACTTTTAGCAACTTAAACTGTATGTTCTCAATTGTTCATTGAAGCTTACTGTATTATGTAGAAAATTATCGAGAGCCCAGCATTTAGATTTAGCGTTTTCCCTCAGGACAGTCCTGTTTAAAATAAAAAATCAGTTTAAATATCTGCTGCAATATCTTGTCTTTGTAAGAGTTAATGAGTTTTCCCTTGACTGACAGCTCTAGTCAAAGCGTTTGTCAGTTGCGTCTTTTGTTTCGTGTTCACAATAATTCAGTCTTTCAATGTAAAAGTCTTCACTACTGACTGACACATTCATAAAGACAGTCTTTGCCGCTATCTAATGGCATAGTAATGCAACTTCTGTTGCTGTTCAGGGACTATTTTTTCCGGCGGAAGGAAGACAATTACTGATTTTACTTTATGAAAGTTGCATTGAGACATATCGATGGCTATAATATTTATACTGTGTATTAACCGTTTCATAAAAGCAATAAGGAACTTATCAAGGCTAGTGCTGTATTTCGAATAAGTCACGGCTAAAGGGGTTGCTCCGCTTCACGTCGTGCCTAACATCGCCCTTCAGCCATGACTTATTCACGATACAGCACAGTCTCTCATACCTTATTTCTTACTTAAATATGGATTTTTTTTTTTTTTACAGAAACATAGCTTCACTTCAGAAGGCCATGTGGAGTACGTTTATAATGGATGAATGCACTTTCTTGAGCTTTATGCTTGTTGTTCTCATTCACTGCCATTATAAAGCTTGGACGCGTCAGGATATTTATTAATATAACTCCGATTGTGTTCATCTGAAAGAAGAAAGTCATATACACCTAGGATGGCTTGAGAGTGAGTAAAACTTGGGGTAATTTTCATTTTAAAGTAAACTAATCCTTAAATAAATAATAAATCATTATTTATATAGTAATTATTTACAATTGAATTATTTTATTTTATTAAAAAGCCAACAAGTGTCCAGCATATAGGAACTCCTGCAGTCCTGTTTAAAAAGTACCTTTGCACCTCAATAGATAGATAGATAGATAGATATTTTCAGTTTTTATTTTATTTGGCTTAGCTGTTTATGGGTGAAAGTATTGCTTATTGCATATCACGATGATTATAAATATGCATTATATGAGCGTAGTTTGTATTATAAGGGTTTTAAGGGCGTGATACATTGACATTTTACACAGTGAAGTTGAGTAATTTATAAATGAAGTGTGACTGTTCACTTTGATAAAGCGTGTATATGAAGTAATTTCCGCTACATTCTTTGAAAACAGCAATTCCAAAATCCAATCCGGTGTAATAGACTGATAATGCTATCAAACGTCCTTTGATGAACCATCTTACCCTTTCCTTTCATTTCCTCCAAGTGGGATGTATTATGGTAACGGCCAGGGTGTGTTTGTGTGTGTGAAGCGTCATCAAGGAGAGCAGTAAAGAGACGGGCATGTCTGCTGGATGACTCACCTTAGTGATTACAGAGGGAGGAGTGCTGCCAAACAAGGAGTTCTGGGATTTTGATCTGATCTTAGCCATATAAAAGCCTGATCTTAGCAATACATTCAAATATGATCCATCATAACTGATTTAAGATCAGAGGAAAAACTATTCCTTAGGTGGAGGACTTGCAGCTTTTTTTTTTCTTTTTTTTTGGTTTATGGTCTAACCTCATATTCCAAGAAAGGCATTTTGTCCTCTAGAGCCCAATATGGTTGCCAGTGGGTGTATTTTGATTCCAGGCAGTGACCTCATTATCTGTGGGAAGTCATATCAAGGTTTTGGGACATCAGTGGGAAGATGGTTGGGATCTGAGAAAGGAAGTTTAGACTGGTTTAGAAGAAGAAATACATTTCAACAAGTTGATTCATTTCCAAAGAAATGAAAGAGGGACTGTTTTGTTGCCTCATAGACTCTGACTGAATGATTTGCACTTTGGTTTAATCAATCAAGTGTGTTAAAATCTAGTTCATGGCCGTCTGGTTTATGAATAACCACAATGATGTGATTCATACTGTAATCAGCCTCCACCTTCACTTCACAATAGCTTCTTAAGTTGCTCTAATTTAATAAATCAAGCCACTGTTGCAAAACTATGTCATTGTGTATAGTGTGAAAAAATAATCTAGTTTAACCCTATGCATAAAGGGGATCAAATTGACCTGGCAAGTTGTGTTTTTTTAAATCTTGCATCAATGAAAACATTTATTTATAAATTCATGGAATATCATGGATTTTTCTTTATCATAGGATGGGGAAATATGTATATATATATATATATATAGATATATATATATATATATATATATATATATATATATATATATATATATTATCACTACCCCAAGAGTGCATAATAGGGGTCAAATATTTCCGATGGCATTTTTGGGTACATATTTGTCAATAATAATATTCATTTTCGGTAAACTTTATGGATTACTTAACCATTCCACGCATGACGGTTAATTCTTCCCCCTCAAAAAAACTATCGTCAACTGTCTGATATTCCGATTCTCAAATTTGTGTAAGTGTGTTTTGTCGTTTAAAACACTTTATAAATTATTTTTATCTTGATCTATAACACGAGATGGGCGCCGCCATCTTAGTTTGCGCCGCAGTTTGCAGTCAGTCGGATTTACAGCACCTGAATTCATCGGTTTCTCCCAAAATACGTGTAAGTAAGTGGCTTGTGAACTGGAAGAATAATAAAGTAAACTTTATAGTTACTTAGACCCACTAGTATGTGTCGGATATGAATAAATGTTGGCAAATTATATTTGAATGGATTGTTATTGCTGCTTCCACTGATGTCTAACATCAGTGTGTATTTTAAAACTCTCTACTCTGCTTATGAGCAGAGTACACATAGTCTCACAGGCAAAATGCAAATTAACAACATTCTTGGAGAAGGTAATATAAAAACATTAAAACATTTATACATTTCACCAGATGTTTTCAGAATGTTCGGCACTTGTAGCAAAATATAATGGAGAATTCTGTCCAACTCAACACAAAAAAGAGAGTACATCTACAATAGTTTATATCCAGGGCTGGGTAGGTTACTTTTAAAATGTATTTCACTACAGATTACAAAATACATGCTTTAAAAAGTCATTTGTAAGGTATTTCGTTACATTACTCAAGTTTAGTAACTTAATCTAAATACTTTAGAATACTTTGGAATACTAATAAGTGTGGAACAAACACAAAAAAGGTAATTGCAAGTTTATATCTCACAATTCTGACTTTTTCCCTCAGAATTGCGTGATATAAAGTTGTAATTGCGAGTTATAAAGTCAGAATTATGAGATATAAACTCACAATATTGAGAAAAGTCAGAGTTATGAGATATAAACTCACATACTAAATTCACAATTGCAAGAAAAAAGTCAGTATTGCAAGTTTATATCTCCCAATTCTGACTTTATAACTTGCAATTGTGAGTTTAAATCTCGCAATTCTGAGAAAAAGAATTCAGAATTGTGAAATGCAAACTCTCAATTGTGAGGGAAAAAACAAATTGTGAGAAAAAGTTGCAGTGACGAGTGAATTATAAAATGACTCACAAACAACTATCACAAACATGAAAACAGTCGTGGATCATCAGGTCATGACAGAACAGTTAAGTTGACAGTTGAGTAATTTTTTTTATAAATTCAGTCATTTTGTCTTTTTCAGGACAGTACTAAATAAAAATAACAACATATTTATGATCCCTCTTAAAAGTATTAAAATGTTGCTGTTTAAATGACATTAAAATTCAAAGTAATCACTTTGGTAATCTAAAATACTTTTCAGATGAAACTGTAATCTGATTACCACCCATTTAAAATGTAACTGTAATGAAATACAGTCATACAAATTTTGTATTTTAAATACGTAACTAAGTTACTTGTATTTCGTTTATATCAACGTATATCATTACCATTTGATATATCACTGTACTACAGTTTCATTTCAGTAATTGTCTTAAGAGAACCAAAATTAGAAAATATGCCAGTGAAGCCAAGCTGAATGGAATGAGAGTATAGGTTGGACACAGTTATGAGATGGTATTATTTATGATGAAACCAAGCTGCAGTGAAAGGCCTGACCACCACAGTGCCACAACAACACTGCAGCTGTTACCTGAGCAGGATTCCACGCCTGTCAAACCCCTATCTCTGTCAAGAGCTCTCCTCTCCAATTGTTTAGGAGACCTATTTTTGGCACCTTGATCTCCAAGCGCTCACAAAAAGGCTTCAGCTCTTTCCTCACACTCATAAACGTATGCAGCTCTCTCGGCCAGAATGCACAGCGATGAGTCCCCATAGTTATTTGGAGCATTGTTCAGATAAGCCAGGTCTGACGAGGCCAGAGCAAGTGCTACCGCATCGTGGGAAAAAGAACAAATGGCGCAAACGTCCAAGAGAGGCATGAGAAACTATTGTGAAACAATGCACAGGGATGAGAAGTGCTGACACATACAGGTCAGGAAGCCAAGTGCCATAACAAAGCCTGATACCTTTTAATATAAACCTAATTCGCCATAAACAATCCAGGAAAACTGCCTGAATAAATTATAATAGCACTTTTGACCAATCTATACATTGGAAATTTTATCGGTTGGACCTATGACCAAATACGCCCTTTATTGAATCTTGTTTGTGAATGAATGAGGCATCACGTTCTGAACAGGGATTTAATAACTGAGTGAACGAGAGTGGACGTGTTGTTTGTTTAAATCGGCATGTGAGTCAATTTCATAATTAAAATGATATAAGAACATTATGGAAAATCATTGTTTATTTGCGATTGGACAATCATTGGTTATTCGGAGTGCGCACGGGCTAATAACTGTTGAAAAATTCGACCTAAATTGACATTTTTCACTTGTTTGCCTGTTGAAAAAACAGCATATGCTGGTATGTTTTGAAGCATGGAAGCTGGTTCATTAACCAAGTGCAGTATAATGAAAAAAAAGTTATTATAATACATATTTTTCCTATAGATGATTGGTTTTGACTTGGTGTGTGTGCCAAATTTAGGGATTTTAAGGTATGGTTGCTAGGTGATTTTGTTTTGGAACCTTCCAAAAACTTTAACTCAATTTATCTCAATACTGACTGCTGTCAGTTTTTTACTTTGATGTAGTCATATGGACTATTTTAACAATGTGTTTACTACCTTTCTGGACCCCAAAAGGTGCAATGATGTTGCTGCCTATGTGTGGTTCAGAAACCCTTGGATTTCTTCAAAAATATCTTAATTTGTGTTCTGAAGATGAACAAAGGACTTACAGGTGTGAAGCCTTTAAGGCTTCGTGTCGTGAAAAAAAAAAAAAATCATTGTGTAATAATTATTCCTGACCCTGTTCTGATGTAAAGTAAATGGATTGTAGGAGTCGATTCCATTGACTTCAGAGTCAGAGTCGACACCAAAAAACTGTCCTCCATCGTTACCTGCCTTATTTCCTTCCCATTTATTCTCCTTGTCGTTTCTGTCATTTGCTGGTTCATTGTGGGGGTTTTTTTTTAAACCCATTTTAGGTGTTTTCCTGTCTTGTCTTTGTTGGTTGGTCCTGCCAGTCCCAGCCTGGATGATCCCTGCTGTTTGCCTGCCCTGGACATTTTTTTTCCTTACAGGGTGGTTTTGTCCTGTTTTTGTTTGTTTTTTGACCTTAAACAAGGAAAATCTTCACTGCATTTGAGTCCTCATCATCTCTCACTTGCACCTGACAGAATGAACCAGCCGAAGAGGACTCAGCAGAGTAAGAGCTCCTTCCCTTTCTCATCTTCCACCACCTGGAGTCCTCCACCTGTGCATCCATCAGTTTGTTATGTTGAGTTCAATGTGAAGTTGACGTGAGGGAATTTGCCTCAGCACGTGAAAGATGGAGAGGGATGAGGCATCTGTCTTTTGTAGCTTTTGTGGAGATCCTTGCTTATGGTGCCTCAGAAAGAGACTTCCTTCATGGATTATTCCATTTTTCAACCTGCAGACAGCCAAGTCTCCATTCCTCTGATGACCCATACACAGAGTATACTACAGCAGAAGCTTCCCTAGAGGTTTCCCTAGAGGTGAAGTCTTGGGAAGCCTGGTGGTCCCAAGACCTGATGGTCCCAAGTCCTGTGGACCCTGAGATGCCCATAGGAGGCTGTTACGGCCATGGAGGCCATACCAGCCCACCCTGTCACGGCCAGGGAAGCCATAATTTCCCTATGTGCTGCCATCCTCCTTTGTGTCTGGGCCACACATGTTTCCCTCCTGGCTTCCTCTGCTCCAACCCCAAAAATCTCCAAAGTCTGCTCCAGCCACAGAGGCCATCCCAGAGTTCGCTCCTGCCCGGGAGCCACCAGAGTCCGCTCCAGCCTGGGAGCAAAAAAGGTAAAGCCTAAAGTAAGCCTAAGCCTAAAATTGACATAAACCCCCGGGAACCCACAACAAAGGGGGCAAGGCCATGTTGGGCTGCTTTAGAGAAGAGGAAGTGTAGTAGAGTGTTGTTGCCTTGCCATCAATTTACGCCGGACTGCTTCACAAACAAGGGTCAATTCAACTCTGGATTTGCACAACCGTTGTGCGAGCTGTTACAGCTCCGCCCTCTTCTAGAAAGGGGGCGGGGAGCAGCAGTTCATTTGCATTTAAAAGGACACACAAAAATGTTGTGTTTTTGCTCACACCCAAATAGGGGCAATTTTGACAAACTATAATACATGATCTGTGGGGTATTTTGAGCTGGAACTTCCTACTCTAGCTTATGGTACTGAGCAATGTATGAAACTTGTATTGTGAGCACTTCCTGTGTTATTTGCCAATTCATGAAGAATCGCTTGTTTGTTTTCCTCACTTGTAAGTCGCTTTGGATAAAAGCGTCTGCTAAATGACTAAATGTAAATGTAAATGTAACTTCACAGACACATTCTGGGGAAACCTGAGACATGGGGGCTAAAAAAACATGGGGAAAAAACTAGACGCATTGAACATTAAAAAAAAAACAAAAAAGTTTTCATGAATTAATAGAAACATTTTGAATGTTCTTTGAACATATTTTTGTTGGAAATAACCCACATCTGTTTGTGCATATGCTATGGTTATCGCAAAACCAGTTAAGAAAAGTTGTTGAAAAGATGCTATTATTCGAAATGCAGAGTAAAAAAGAAGGTCTCTGTTTGCAACCAACCATTACTTAACTTCGGCCTGCTCTACGACTCATGCTTGAATCAGATGAAGTCTGCTCATTCACACCCTCCCTGCTCATTCATTTCACGCACACTCACTGTTAACCTTCGGAAAGATTCGTAAACTACACGTTTAAATCAATCAGAGAAATGCCCTTTAGCATTAAAAAATAGACATATAATAGACAATTAGATTAGACATGGCAGTTATTATAAGTTCACACTGATAGCATATAATGTTTATGAAGCTGCATATCCTCTCTTCATCTTTATTTTTAATTTTTCATGATCCAAACAAGCTTTGCATTCTTAGCATCTTACATAGCAAACAGCAATGACATTGCAGGATGGTTAAAGAAAGTGAAAAGAATTAGTGAAAAGATCTGGGCTGATGGTGTTTTTTTTTTTTTTTTAATTTTTCCCAGGTAAGAGTGACATGTGAACTAGTGTGGAAAACACTTAATCCCCATTATAAAGCCTAGAAGGCCTGTTCCTCGAATTGTATTGTGTGCTGCTTTGTATATAGACGTTGACAAGCAAGTAATACTTAACTATTGTTTCAATATGAGCATATAATAAGCCCTGACATTTTCATGAATTAGGTAACATGACTAACTGACTCAACATTTATATCTGAGATTAGCTGTGCCGGTTTTCTTGCAAGTCATTCTAGCTTCACAGTGGTCATTGAAGTCTGTTCCGATATTATGTAAGTCTAGTTAATGATATGTCTTTCTAATCCATTTATGTAAAAAAAAGAAAGATTGAATAGCTAGGGATTAGTGATGTTTCACCAAAAAATGAAAGTTCTGTCATCATTTACTCAGCAGCATGCCATTCCAAACCTGTGATATTTTTCTTCTTCTTCTGCAAAACACAAAATAGATATTTTGAAGAATGTTTCAGCTGTTTTTGTCCATACATTCTAGAATAATTGAGGTGATTTAGTTGGGATGTGAATCTCTATAAAACATAAAAATAAAAAAGCTGAAAAATGACTTTTAACTCTGAAGAATTTGTGTGTGTGTGTTTACAAATAACTAACCCCAAACACTAACACTATAAGTACATGTAGTTAATTAATATCACTCAGTGCTTATTTAAGTACAATGTATCTATGTCACCTTAAAATAAAGTGTTCCCCATTTTTTAAGAGTTTTCATAGGCCACGTTCCCAGTGTTTTTTATTTAATTGAATCACAGGCTTCGTTACCATATTGCGATATTTATTTCGATATACAGTATTATGCATCCCTATGTCGGAATTCATTATATGGACAAAAACAGCCTGAAACGGCCTCTATAGAGCTCCGGAGGTCACATGACCCATTCTGTTAACGCCTCCATGCAGGCAGGAAGAAACAGCTGGGAGCGAATATGAAATGAATGGCGCCAGCATGAGTTCAAGGCAACAGAGTTCACTGCGCACTTTAATTAAAAAACTTAGACCTATACAGCAAAACTTAATAGATTAAACATAACAGATCCCTATAATGCCCCCGGGGTGCTTTTAATGTGTATCAATAAAAAGAACGGCCTGACCTGCAGTATCCTGATGTCTACAACTACCTCATCAACTTTCCCTTGTGCTATACTCCGGAATCGGATACTCTTTAAAAGCCTAGAGGGGTAAAAATGGACGCAATCTAATTTTGTGATGAATATTTAACAGTCTAAATTATTTTAAAATATCGTTCGGATCACTATCGATACCAATGCTATAGCCGCTCTAGCGATCTCCTGCCAAAATGGTGGAGTTTAGATTGCATGGCGTCAGGAGCTCCATATCCAACACAATGTAAATTTTAGTAATCGATTTCAGTACGTCAAACACCATGGGCCCCCTCAGCCTGGGTCTCAGGGCTTAATCCCAGGTAAGCCTCTGCATTAATGTGGCTCTGGATGGAGATCATAAAGTACTGAAATAATCAGACAGATGTTTTTTGTTTTTTGTGTTTAGATCTGTGGGAACATACTGTACACAGTAGTAATGTATTTTTATACCCAGTGACGGTAACTGTCAGCAGAGATAAAACAGCGTCATCCGTGGCAGCTGTGTGCGGTTAATATGGTGGGATAGAAATTTATGTAAATTACCAGATGGAGACAATGTGAATAACTGGTATATCATTTTCCATAACAGAGATCTAATAGCACTTCTTCATTGTGTTCTGTATTACAGTATTGAAGTAATTTCCCCTTAATTATTAGCACAGTTTGAGTTATGGCGCCTCCTTGCATTATCAGACATCTACATGGCACAATAAACCTCTTATTTTAGTGCCGCCCATCCGAGACAGAACACAAATCTCTCTGTTGAGCTCTTAGGGATGGTTGTGTCCGTTGTGGGACATTAAAGGACCTCACACAAGAGGTTCTGTGGTTGTAGTGAGGGCTGGACAAGCAAACCGGGCAGCCATAAAAGGGAAAGTCAGTATGACTACAAGAGCAGCTTGGGAAGAACGTGTGAATTGAAGAAAGGATTTAGGACTTCAAACTTGAAGCTCTTGAATTTGTGGTGTTAATGGTGTTAATCCACTGAGGACAAACAAAAAACTCAAAGACAAACATAAAGCATTGTGGGTCTTGACAATACAAAGGGTTCCACTTTTCATGAATAAGTTAAAAAAAATTGAGTTCCATTACCTTAAAGCAATAAAAAACACAAATCAGAAATTTGGGTTGTTTAGAGTTAAGTAGTAAATATTAGATAATTAACATAAAACTACAGTATGAAAAATAATCACATAGCAATGTTAAAAATCAACCCTGTTACTGTATGATTCTTCCACCCCTTAATAAAAAATGGATAATTCTGTAAAATTGTGACACACAGGAAGTTTCATAATTTGGATAAACAATTAAAATGAACAGCATCTAAATGTGTCAACAATAATATAACAATGTTAAAATCAACCCTGTTACCACACGACCCCCCCCCCCCCAATAACATCCAGAAAGTAAGATAATTTGCATAAACAAATAATTAACATATAAATGAACACAGTATGAAAAGTTGCTTTATCATATTACACTAATAACAGTGTTGAATTCAACCCAGTTACTACATAATTTCCCCTCATTAAAAATATATAATTCCACAAAACTTTGACATCCAGGAAGTAATATAATTTGCATAAAAAATTATCAAACATAAAATGTACATAAAAGTGGCAACAATAATTTAAGAGTGTCAAAATTAATCATGTTTCTACATGATTCCTCCTCCCCCCTCTTAATTCTGTAAAAATGCAACACTCAAAAAGTAGCAATTTGGATTAACATTTGTATGAATGATCAGAGCATGAAAACGGCTTTAATCATCAAATAGCATTAAATTCAACCCATTTACCGTATAATTGTCCACCTAATTACAAAATGGGTCATTCTATAAAATATTGACACCTAGGAAGTAAAAATTTGGATAAACCATTTAACATAAAATAACATATAGCATGTAAACAATAATGAGTGTTAAAATCAACCCTGAATGAATCATTCCCAATTCTGTAATGTGCAAAAAGAAAGTTGGATAAATAATTATTTAACATAACATCGAACACAGCATGACAAGTATTTTAATCACATAACAGTATTAAAATCAACCCTGTTACACCATGATTTCCAACTATTTAAAATTATCTAGGAAGCAACACAATTTGGACCTCTTCTACAGCAAGATAAAAGAAAAAATTGAAAAAGTTTACACAAATTGGCTAAATCCAGCCATTCAACCCTGTTACCAACGTTATAAGACAAATAATAATTAATACTTTTCTTTAATAAATGGAAATCAATTTAGCCCCATACAAAAAAGCTCTTCAATGATGATTGTCATTTTAGCTTTTATTTCTAGAAAATAACTTCACACAAATCAGGGTTTCAATTCAGGGTCTGAATTGAATAAACACCACTTTCTGAAGGCACCACATTGCACTTACATTTTATATCACATTATTTAACATATATGCTATTTTGTACCCTATTTGTGGACAGTGTCATGCACAGTGACATTTTAATTTGAGAGAAATTTGGAGGGTGAGAAAGAGAGTGTTTACATGTGTGTAACGGGAGGGAGACGAGACCACAATGGATGTGACATTTGAAACTGTGGGGGTGTTTGAACTTTCTCCAAGTCAACAGAGCATACTGGATAACAGATTCTTTGTTCTGTCTTTATACAAAGTTGTTTGGTCTGTTATAATATATTTGTACATATAAAAATGGAGAAAAAGTATATTTAGTGTACTGCAAAGTACTACATCCTTTATGCCCATATAACCCATTCAATATAATTTTGTATATAATATTTACATGTAATATGCAATTTTTATAGTTAATTTCAATGGTATGATGTGGTTTTAGATTTTATACTGACACCTATCAATTTTCGAAAATAAGAGTTATAGAGATGAAAATGAATAATATTCTGTTGGTCATGTGATCCCAACATGGCCGCCACCAGGAGGGTGGACCACCCGTATATGGAACAGCTTGTAGCCTTCTATAAAGGACTTGAGTCTTCATCAAATGTGAGTTTACGCATTTTAAATACATTTATAAAAAGTAGCCTATTATTTATTTCTATGTGTATTTTTTTTTATATTAGAGACATGCTGATATTTGCATATTACACCGTGAGAACATTTTTAACTTCATGCCCTTAAACATCACAAAACTAGAATGACAATAATGTCATTCCAATCGTGCCTTGATAAAAAAAAAAAAAACAGCAGTGAACCACGGAGACAAATGCTGCTCATACCACTCTGAAGTATAACAACATTTTAAGATTACGTAGAGCAACATCCCCGAACTGGCGAAAGAAACCAGAGCATGAGGTGTGAAAGTGGGAATGACACCACACAGAACCTATCCTGCTTTATGGAATCTAAACCAGCGGATTACACACTTGAGAAAGTACTAAGAGAATGCCAGGAAGTATTTCACACAAAGCCGTCTCACATTGGCGAAGTAGTCGCGGCAGCGCTCATGACCGCTGTACTAGAGCTGTCAGAGTTGAGATTCCACACATATCTGATAGTTTGTGGAATCTGGTTTGGTGGGGGATCGGCTTCCCACTCTAATTTCCACCTAATTGTGCTCCCATAGTAATTATAGCTCTCCATGGTCAGTTCGAGCATTATATTTCTCCTAAACGGGACAAAATATAGTGTAAAATGAGCGTGTGGAGAGTATGTTACATTCAACATACTTATGTAGAGCAAGTAGATGTCTCCTTCTGAAGAAAATGCTAAGTTTGCCTTTGCAAAAACTGGCGCCATGTTGTGGTGGCTAGAGCATTCAGAGTGATTTCTGTCAAAATTTCTGTCATCACCCTCATGTCGTTCGAAACCCGTAAGATCTTCGTTCTTCTTCAAAACACAAATTAAGATATTTTTGATGAAATCCAAGTTTTTTTATCTCCTATAGAAAGCAATAAACTACCACATTCAAGGTGCAGAAAATAGACATCTTTAAAATAGTCACAGTGGTTCAACCTTGGTTATGAATCGACGAGAATACTTTTTGTGCGCAAAAACATAAAAATAACGACTTTATTCAACAATTTTTTTCTCTACCCTGTCATTCTCCTACACAGTTCACACTGAAGACACATTGTAACGCTTCCATGCTCTACATCAGAATGCCTCATAACATTAAGGTTAAACCACTAGAAACATTGACATTTTTAATGATGTCTTTACTAGATCTTGAATGTGGCCATATCGTCGCTTTCTATGGGAGATTTAAAAAAAAAAAAAACTCTTGGATTTTATCAAAAATATCTTAATTTGTGTTCGGAAGATGAATGAAGGGCTTACACTGCAAGACTTATGGGTTTGGAACTATGGAGGACCAGGAGTGCCACATAAAAATAAAACAAAGAATAAATTAATTCATTTAATAATTCAAACATAAAAATGCATATAAATAAATCACTTTTATATGGACAAATAAATAGACATATTTAAAGTTGTTTATTTAATTCATTTTTTAAAACGTAGATTAATAAAACAATAAATAGTACATTATTAAATCATTTTAAATGCGTATTTAAATCTCTTTTTAAACGGCTTTTTAAAAAAGAATTTGGCAAATGCTTTTCTAAAATACCATTGGACAGTACAGACGTGGGAGCAACCAATCAGCTTTCGTCTCAATTTGAAGAGCCGACTCTCTAAAGACAGTTCGAGCAACGCGATCAAGCAAAAGTTTTTAGAGGTATTGTAGATGATTTGTTAGCTTTAGCTGATTTTTGCGAAAGAAATTCTCCTCTCGATTATCATTTTATATGTAAAAGAGTTTTTCAGTTGAGGGAAGACGCGGCTAACGCAGCGGATAATTGTGCTTGTACAATAAATGGACGGATTTGGGTTCAGTTTGAGGTCATTCAGCGACTCCGCAGCCCTCACGCTATGGTTGAACTTCCAAGCATTCTTGAACAACACCAGTCGTTGGATGTACCGGCAGAAGAGACAGCAGGATGTATTGTTGTGTCGCGAAGGACAGTCCGACGAAAACCATTATAACCTCTCCAAACACGTTCAGATTCGCCTGACATTTTGCGTGATCGCGTTGCTCGAACTCTTCTTGAGAGGGTTGGCTCTTCAAATTGAGGCGAAAGCTGATTGGTTGCTCCCACGTGTGTACTGTCCATTTTAGCACTCGATTGACAAATAGATAAAGAAAAGCACTTGGCAAATCCTTTTTTAAAAAGCCATTTAAAATGATTTACAACTGTATTTTTTATTGTTCTATTAATCTACGTTTAAAACCAGTAATTAAATAAACAACTTTAAATATGTCTATTTATTTGCCTATATAAAAGTGATTCACACATTTTTATGTGTGAATTATTAAATGAATTAATTGATTCTTCGTTTTATTTTTATGTGGCACTTCTGGTCCTCCATATGGAACGACATGAGGGAGAGTAATTAAAGCTGAAAATTTCATTTTTGGATGAACTAACCCTTTAAGCATGCTATTATGGATTTACTAGGGTGTTCTGGGTGATTGCTTACAGAGAGCCTACCTGCAGGTTTCTATGATTTTCAGGTCCTTAGATATGGGTTCTTCCCACTTTATCCACCAAGTGAAAATGGCAAGTCAGATCTCACAATTTAACCAAAAAAAAAAAAGAAAAAAAAAAAAGAGCAAGGCTTAGCGGTATCATGTCGCACAACATTTAATAGAATCTTTGTTTATTTTGTACAAAAATGGAAACAATGCTGAATTACAAACCAAAGACGTTCCAGATAAGGCTATGGCTTGCACAGTTCAAACGGAGGGTAAACCTGCAATGGCTTTACGATCTGATCATTAACATTCTCAGTACTGTAACTGATGCAATTCTGTGCATGAATGCAAGCAATTCGACACACAACCACATGTGGCGTAATAAAATATGGTTGAAATCCCTTGTAAACGTGCATGGCATGGATATACGTTACGTCACGCAGCGATTGAGAATTCGATGATGCCCAACCCTGGAGACAAATCATAAGTATTTATTACCACAATCCACATCGTTCAGCTACCAATGAGCAGGACGATCCACATCAAAAACACTTTAGTAACTACATTGTAACAGCGTTGTCGGACATTTCAGTTATGTCAAATTCCAGAAGACAGCAGGTTCATTTTGTTGGCAAAAACCCTGAGTGATGCTACACTGGACGTTCATATCATCTGGGGAGTGTCCATAAACCTGCTATGTTGCAAAAATGGTTGCATACAAACGTTAAGAATTCAAAACACATATGGCATCTTTGCTAGACCTCACACACACACTGGCAAACATTTTGAATATAGAAAAGATTTCTTAGTCAAATGAAAAATGCAGTACTTTATACATTACGCTAAATTTCGGGGCGCGATGTCACACGACTTATGAATGAGAACACTTGAGGTCATCTCTGTAAAAGTAAACAGTAGAGAAATAAACAAACATGCATTTTCTAAACAGCGTTTGGTTTCCTATTGCATTAGTGTGGCGAATCCCAAGGAAATCAGGCCTGCATCCACACCGTCTAATAGTCTGACAGACAGCCGAGTTGTGCCGTGGCTGTCTGTTCACGAGCTTTACTGCTGTTTGCACTCTGCAGGAGGAGGCTCTTTCTGTAAGAACAAGACGGAGATAAAAGATTAAGAGTATTATTTCAGGCACTGGGGAACAGGAAGTAATGATTTGCCTGATTATAGTTTGATTCATATACATGCTTTGTTTGGTAAAGGTGAAGTATGAAATTTCTGCGCCAGTTGTTGCATCAAAGTAATTGCAAAAATATTGTTTCCAAAAAAGTTGGCACCGCCCCGGTCTGTCATTGGTTGGAAAGCTAGTCCCGCCCCCAAATCGCGCTATTAAGCCAGAGTTTAATATGCAAAGCCAAGTATTTTACTGTGAAAAAGTGATGTACTTCACTGTAGTTGCATCAAAGTAATTGCAAAAATATTGTTTTCATAAAAGTTTTGGCACCGCCCCTCTTGTTTGTCATTGGTTGGACAGTTGGTCCAGTCCCCAAATCACACTATTAAGGTTAATATGTCAAGCCAAGTATTTTACTATATAAAAAAAATGACATACTTCACCTTTAAGGTTTTTAGTGAGTGTGAATTGAAAAGTTTAGTCTTCAACTTCACAAATGTCATTTTCACACTTTTGTTTGTCCAATCCCAAGTTTGATTTTTGTGTCCTCCTCGCAGATCTGCTTTCAAACTTTTTACGTTTACATTTATTATATTTTATATTTTTGTGAAATACTTTCATCAAAATACTACAATAGAGTAGGGATGTGCAAGACTATTCGACTAAACGATACTGCTATTGGAAATACTAGTTGTTTACGTTACATTTTTTTGCACATTTATGATTTGCTTGATATTTTTTACAAAGGCTACGTTCAGGCTGTCCGATTTTGCGATTGACAACCACATTTACTATTAGGTGTGAGTCTTGAAATATCCCTTTCAAACCGCAACTTACAGTAGGTGTCTTGAATACAGAATACAGTATGAACATGCAATCGGAGTCAAGCGCGTATTCTCTTACTAGTAACAGCGAAAGTGACCAAACTAATATCAAAGATGGCGACGTCCATGAAACTGACAAGTCAGTTTTTCACTTTTGATGCGACAAGAGTCTAATTGAGCCACACGTTCGTCCAATGAATCTTCATATCAGGGTTAAGAGCGGAGCATTTGAGTCACGCGTTGAGCAAAACTGATGGGAGCAGCTCCAGTGGAGAATAGTGATTGTATCTAAAACCTTCAGATGACACACAGCTAATATATCTCCATCGCTGTAAGTTACCAAGAACACACACGAAAGCCTGAAAGTTGATGAAAACGTAATGCGATGCACTTACTGCCTCGGCCAGATGCGGCCGTTCTAATGACGGAAAAAACACGCATGTCCTAAACTCTCCGAAACGGGTCAAAAACCTCGTTAATGTTGGTAAAATGTTAATAATATGATACATGCAAGTGTCTGACCATATATAAAGCCACATTATCATCTTTTGACAATGTGGTGCTTAAAAAAAGTGTTTTCTCAATTTCCTGAATAGTGACTATATGTGACTTATTTTTCAGTGGCATTCAGTATGGGTTTTGAAAGTCATATATTTAAATAGACTATTTCAAATAGATATTCACACACATACAGGTTGTTTAACTGCTTTTTTGATCTTTGTTAGACTAGGCTGTTACAAAAGTTCTGTTTAAACGTTAATGAAATTAGTTGTGGTGCACATCCCTACTAGACATTATTCATCATCGTCGTGCATCAACAAAACCTGACATCTGAACGTTAGAAAGTTTTATAAAAATAACAGCATTTATTTTATTACTATTCTCAATTAGCATTTATTGGCGAAGAAACAAGTGTTAGTTCACCCAAAAATGAAATTTCTGTCATTTATTACTCACCCTCATGTCATTCCACGTTGATCATCGGAATACAAATTAAGATATTGTTTGATGAAATCTGAGGGTTTCTGATCCATGCATAGGCAGCAAAATCATTTCACCTTTCAAGGTCCAGAAAAGTAGTAAAGACATTGCTAAAATAGTCCAAATGACTGCAGTGGTTCAACCTTAATGTTACGAAGCAACAAGAACACTTTATGTGCGAAAAACCAAAACAAAAATAATGACTTTATTCAACAATTTCATCTCTATCCTCAGTTGCCTACACTGTCGAACAGTGCAGAGCTTCCATGTTTACGTCTGAACGGTGGCTCAGTATTGGCCGTCACTGTTCATGTGAGCAGCACGACACGTGCGCATGATGCTGACGAAGGAGCCGTTCTGACGTAGAATCCGGAAGTGCTGAACTGCGTTCACTGCATCAACTGCGCAGGAGACTGACATGGAAGAGAAGAAATTGTCTTTATTTTTGTTTTTTTTTGTGCAAAAAAAGTATTCACGTCGCTTCATCATATTAAGCGTGAACCACTGTAGTCACATGGACTATTTTAACAATGTCTACATTTCTGGACCTTGAAAGGTGAAATGACGTTGTTGCCTCTGTCTGGCTCAGATACCCTCGGATTTCATCAAAAATACCTTAATTTGTGTTCCAAAGATGAACGAAGGTCTTACAGGTGTAAAAAGACATGGTGGTGAGTAAATAATGACAGAAATTTCATTTTGGGGTGAACTAACCCTTTAGCCCTTGGTCCAAACACAACACTCTCATGTGAAAGTGACATAAGAGTGAAAGCAGAGGAGAAAGACTCATAATAATAAAATGAAGACTGATCAAAAGACTGATGGGAAAAAGAGCCACATCCCTTCTGGTATCTCTTACCTAGAAATGCATGTAGTGAGAAATGAATTATGCCTGTAAAGGGGAAGTGGAGGGACAAACACACAGGTTTACACATCAGGCATGCAGCTGATTATGAAGCATCATACAAGTTAATGCTTTCAATCCAGACCAATTCAGTCAAACACAGATCCGCAATAAAAGTCTATTTAATGATGTTTGGAACAGAATGCTACAGGTACTACTATTTTGCAGTATATACTGGAACTACAATGCAAATTTCTCAAATTGCTAAAAGTTGAGACATTTTCATATAAAAATGGATTACAAATGTGAAGTAAACAGTAAGTCATATTTTATACAGTTTCATGTCAATTGATTAAAGAAATAAAATTAATTAAAATCTCACGTCATTTCTGTAATTAATCGCGATTAAAAACATTGGAGTTTGTAATATTTTTATATGGTAATAATTTCATAGTTACTCTCCAAATCGTTGTAGAAACAACTCAAAAGACAGTATATTTTAAATATTAGTTTTTATGAAGGTAGTCAAGTATCACTGACACTAATACTGCTACTGCTGTCATTATGAAATTGATAAAAAAAAACATTTTTTATAGACATTAAACATTACAGTATAACTGAAAGCTATCAATTTCATAATTTAATAGGCTTTAAAAAAAAAAAAAATCACAACTTTTAATTTAAGTCAACTTAAAACAATCTTCACATACACCCATTATAATAAACGTCATATTTACCTGTGGCCTGTCTAACAGTATAGGAAATATACAGAAATTGAATAAAGTTATCACTTTACATTCTTCACTGTATAAATTATAAATGAAATATAGATTAATCCTTATTAAAGCTACAATTTTGTTATTTTAACTGTGGTCTTTGATTAACATTAATGACAGACATCACAGCAACTGGTTTATTAGGCTGCTGTCACTTTAAGAGCTGCCGCTAGTGAACATGATGTGGATCTTACGTGTATCTCACTTTAAGCTCATTAAAGATGTAATTTATGAGCCGTCTCAAAACAGCATACAGCATCTACTAGTTTTCCAGCATTCTATTTGAAACAGTCTAATATTGTAGATATTTCAGACCTTTCAAATTACATGCTGCTTTTTGTGTTCTACTGAAAACTCAGCACAAAGTCACATTGCTCAAATTAAATAAATTCCAAACAAACTGGGGAAAAAGAGGAAAGGATTTAAATTCTCACCGTGGGGTCAAAATCTCCCTCATCCTCTTCTTCACATTCGTCATCCAGGTCCTGAATGACAATAATATCTTGCTGTTAAATTGCTATTGCCCATAAATAAATGATGAGGCTGTATCAATGGATCCTCACCTCCTCCTCTCCCTCTTCAAGATCCTCCTCTTCAAACTGCAAAACAGCATGGAATTACAGAAATATTAGAAATTAAATGTCCTATTTGATTTCACAAGGAAGCTGGGTGGCATATGCAATATTTACAATATTTTCTATAATAGTTTTTATTTGTCCATTTATTTGTGATAAAAAAAATCTAATAAATAAAAATAAAAAGGTGACCAGTTCCAGGACCCAAGTGTAAAATAATGTTCAAAAATAAATTCCAATAAAATAATATAATATATAACCCTTTAAGCCAACGCACAGCAAATACATACATCAGATTTTTCATTTTTTTTTAAACAATAGTCAGTCCCAATTTAATCACAATTTAATTAATAGTCAAAAGAGTAGACGTACACTCTCGTCGTCTTCTAAGGCCTCTCCAGTGAAATAAAGCACGGCTTTGGGAATGATCCTCTCCCGAAAGAAGTGTCCGACCTCGAAATCTGTAGCAAGAGTGAAGTCCAAGTCTTCATCCTGGACACAAACACATGCATAGTGAGCATATAACGGACATTTGTTTGTTTCTTTTTTTGGTAACACTATTAACTACAACTTTTGCCTCAATTAACTCACAATTTACTGCTTATTAATAGTTAGTAAGGTAGTTGTTGTGGTGGTTATGTTAGGATTAAGGGATGTAGAATAAGGTCGTGCATTAATATGTGCTTTATAAGTACTAATAAACAATCAATATAATTGTAATATGCAAGGTAATAAACAACTAATTAAAAGTGACAATCGAACCCTAAAATAAAGTGCTTTCCATTTATTTTTTTTAGACCAAATCATTGATTTAAAAACTTGAAATTGTGTTTTATTTTTACATTTATTCATTTGACAGACACTTTTATCCAAAGCGACTTACAAATGAGAAGTTGCCCTTGGTGGGGATTGAACCCAGGTCTCTGGTGAGTTACAAGTGAGTGGTTACTCACTCCACTTTAACAATTACAGGATTGAAAACAGCATCTCCTGATTTCATTTTAATGCAATACTTTCAGTGTGTGACATACTTTAGAGACAAATCATTACTGAATGACTGTACTTGTGTTTAAGCAGCTACGTTACTATATGAAGAGTTGACCGTTACTGACGCAAGCACTCTTTAAATGTTTCTTGTTCGTGACGTGTTTTCTAAACTTGCAGAGGAGGGTTGTGCTACAGTACGTGTTTGTGTAGGCTGCTAAAAGACGTGTACTGCATACTTCAATGATTCAGGTGTTTACAAACACAACAAAACACTGAGAATGCAAGAAAGTCTCACTCACCATCCCATCAGGCGAAGCTAGAAAAAGAACACAAAAAAGTATTAATACTAGAACAGGACAAGTTTTATTTCCAGAAGCATGAATCCCCCCCAAAAAATCCAGCTGTCATAGTAAAAAGATCATTTAAATATTAATAATATTTCACATTAGTTTATACAGTAATTTTGATCAAATAAATGCAGCCTTGGCGAGCATAAGATGAAACTGCTGGATTTTCACGCACAACAACCTCTAGGGTTTACAGAGAATGGTCCAAAAAAGATAAAAGCAGCAGTTCTGTGGGGTGAATATCTTGTTGATGCCAGAGTTGAAAGGCGAGACTGGTTCGAGCTGATAGAAAGGCAACAGTAACTCAAATAAACACTCGTAACAACCGAGGTCTGCAGAAGAGCATCTCTGAACACATCCAACCTTGAAGCAGATGAGCTACAGCAGCTAAGAACATGAAACTGACGCTACAATTCACACCCACTCACCAAAATTTGACAGTAGAAGGTTGGAAAAACGTTGCCCGGTCTGATGAGTCATTCAGATACCAGGGTCAGAATTTGGCGTAAACAACATAAAGCTATTTTCTTGCCACACTTTTAGCTCCTTAATGCCAATTGAGGATCATTTAAATGCCATAGCCGACCTATTGTCAGTATTGTTGCTGACCATGCCCATCCATCTCAATCCAATAGAATAGCTTTGGGATGCAGTGGAACGGGTGATTCACATCCTGGATGTGCAGATGACAAATCCATCATATCACTATGGACTAAAATCTCTGAGAAAATCTTCCAGCACCTTGTTGAATCTGAATTCTTCTGTGTTAATGTGTGAATGTACTGTACATACATATGTATACAACAGTTTGTCCTGGTTCTCGGTTCTTATTGTCTGAGAGGTCTTTCCAACAATGCGATATTCTACCAATATCAGTAGAAACTACTGTTATTTTGCATAGAGCGATATCGCACGGTTACGTGCGGCTTTTATCCAAAGCGACTTACAAGGGGAGCAATTAGGGGTTAGGTGTCTTGCTCAAGGGCACTTTAGTCATGGTATCGAAGGAGGAGAGAGTGCTGTTTATTCACAAAATAAATTTTCAATTCCTGCCGGCGTGGGAATCGAACCGGTAACCTTCAGATTACAAGCCCGACTCCCTCACCACTAGGCCACGACTACCATATATATATATATATACACACACACACACATTAATACAATAATAATAATAAGTTGAATATTAATTTCACATTATTATGGTATTTGTAATCAAGTAAATATAGCCTTTGAGAGCATAGGAGATATATATATATATATATATATATATATATATATATATATATATATATATATATATATATATATATATTTCTTTTTATATATATATATATATATATAAAAAATGTAATTATATAATTTTGTAAAATTAAATCTCAGTATAGCAAATACTGCCATGACGTATTAATATGCTTTATTTAAATAATAGTTTTGTATAACAATAAGCAATTTTTGCATCGTGGTAATGAGAATTTAGGGTGAAAATTAAAATAAGTTAACAATGTAAAAACAGGCCCCAAACAGGCTTCATTTTCTATCTTAGGGTGAAATATGGCCAAGACATGTTCCTGACAGGTTTTGTGAGATTCAGCCATTCAGACGCAAGTCATTATTTGAAGAAGACCTGTTCAAAGTCAGGCCTGACGGAGACACTTCTTTGTGGAGCTTCATTGAAACACAGAAAGCATTACATCATTCAGTTGCAGCCTCAATGCTCAATGCTCAATGCTCAGTAAGTGCCCCTCCTAAGACAGGAATGTTGTTGAAATCACCTCAGTAACAGATAAATTACACACATCCGGCGACACAGTTATTGACAGTAATAGTGGCGCTTTCCCACAGTCTGTGTGCAGGACGGGCGGCATTCTTTACCTGTCGCACTAGCAGAGTTGACGGGAAACATGGTGCTTAAAAATGATAAGCATTCAATTCTCAGCATTTTTGGAAGGCTGACTGAGGTGAAGGAAACACAATGTCATGGCGGTTGAAGATACAAATTCAACTGACATTCCTTGGCTATATTTATATATTTCAACTGCATATTAAATTTCCAATCATTTGAATGATTGGAATAGCTGTAACAAACTAATGAACTTAATGTAACTCATATTTGTCAGTCTTACATAAGTGAAACAGGATTTCTGCACTCACAAATTATTTTTTTTTAAAAATATAATCATATTTCCGAAATGTATTCATTCAAATTGCTAAGAATCAGCATTGTGAAAATTGATTCAGATCACAAAAAAGCTTGAACATGGTTAAAATACGACAATATTCAATTAGTTCAAATGTATGCTATTTTTGATTACTATCCAAACACATTTTTATTAGAGAAATCTTCTTTGTTTCCTGTTTCATTCATGTATCGCTGACCAATATGAATCACATTAGTTTGTTAAAACTGTAATCCAAATGGAAGTAAAATCCAAATAAAAGTCAAATTTACATGCAATTCAAATACATACATCTTAAATTTATAGAAAATGACTTACAGGCTGAAGTTTTTTATGACCGCACACCTAAAATCAGCCAATCACAACAGAGGTCACTGACCCCTATTGGTACTCCTCTGTTCACTTCCTAATTTTTTTTTAAAAAATTGTTTAAAATACATATTAGTACATGTAAATGCAAACCTATACATCACTAGCATTTTGTCTTGATTAAAAAAAGAAATAAAATCAGCTTAAAGTGCTGGTTGATTATGATTTCATATTTTTACCTTTAGTTAGTGTATAATGTTGCTGTTTGAGCATAAACAACATCTGCAAAGCTACAACGCTCGAAGTTTAATGCAAAGGGAGATATTTTCTTTTTCAGAAATCACTTTTTAAGGACTACATCAAACGGCTGGTAGGGACTACAACGAGCTTCTTCCCGGGTAACTGACATCCCGAGAACATGCAACAAAAGGGGTGAGGCCATGTTGGGCTGCTTTAGAGAAGAGGAAGAGTTGTTGTAGTAGAGATTTGTTACCATGCTATCATTTTACTCCAGACTGCTTCATAAACGCGGGTCAATTCAATGCTGGATTTGCACAAAAGATGAACATGACGGCACATGCTAGTCAATGAGTTGAATAAACTCTCTCCATCAGTGTTCGACTCCGGTTTGAACAATGTAAGGTTACTTATAATCTTCATTTTGGCTGCGTGAGATTCTCCAGCTTTGTTGTTGTTGAGCAACTGAAGAATGAGCTGTTAAAGCTCCGCCCTCTTCTGAAAAGCAGGAGGGGAGCAGCAACTCATTTGCATTTAAAGGGACACTCACAAAAACGGTGTGCTTTTGCTCACACCCAAAAAGAGGCAAATTTGACAAGCTATAATAAATAATCTGTGGGGTATTTTGAGCTGAAACTTCAGACACATTCTGGGGACACCAGAGACTTATACTATATCTTGTGAAAGAGGCATTGCAGGTCCTATTTAAATCTACACTGATTTATCAAACCCAACTAGTTTACCATGTAAAGCGGTTTGAGAAGCTTCTTTTAAAATACACTATATAAAATAAAGTTTATTTTTAATATGTTGTTGTGGTCCCCAATTGCTCAGGAATTCTGAATGTCAATAATAATTCTCCTGCTATAACAGTTCACTGTTTATTTCCAATTCAATGACTATTAAAATTTGGTCACACTATATCAGGTGTCTGATTTACAATGTATTTATTGTGTTCATGTTGCATTGAAAAACACTTTTGCTGCTATTGAGGTGGGAGAAAAACAGGTTTCCTGGTATATCTGGGTTTAAGGGTGGGCTAAGGTGTAAGGGACGGGTTTACACCAGTTTAATTAATTATGTAATTATAGAAATTTGATTCAGGTGTATTTTTTTTAACATATCAACTGCTGAAGACGGTAACTGATTACCTAACATTGACAGTTAAAAATCATTTTAAAGAAACTGCTTGGATGATTTTCCATTTGTCTGTTAGTATAGGTGTAGAACTGACCTTCAAATGATTGAACTTTTCAGTGTCCAAGTGTTTCCAATAAGACAGGTTTTAATGGGGCTCAATGGGAGATTCAGCTTTCTGAGTTGTCAAGCGCCCTCTGGAGGAAGTTTATGTTCCGTACAAAATAGCTCTGAGGTGGAAACATTTGCCACCCAGTGGATGGTCCATATAATCAGACAAACATAATTGTATGATGCCCCCTGCTGTCCAGAAAATACTAAATAAAGTATATTTGTACAGAAATATATTCCAGTAGCACCTAATTAAGCAGATGTATCCCAGTTGAGTTTCAGAGAAATTTCACTGTTTTTAAGGTTGCTATTCCTCATGACATGTACCTCATACACAAGGTGTGTTCAAACTTGGCAAGTTTGGTTATATTAGATTAGAATGAACTCTGGTGTGATTGCTCTGTTAGTGTGATTCATTTGTAGAAGTGTGAATGCCGCCATCAGAACAAGTGGCCCGAGACGCCTTTCACGAAGTCTCAGTCTACTTCCAGACAAACTATGGTGTGGTAAGACTAAAATATGTACATAACATGGACAAAAGACTTCTAAACTAACCAAACATGAAACTAAACCAAAGATGTGACCCTAAAATGCCAAATCAACAAAACAAAGCAATTAACTACCTGACATAGATCATATTTCAAGAGCCTTTTCATGAAGCCTTTTCCATTACACAAGAAGAGATGCCAAACCATTTGAAAACACCTCAATTATCTTAATCCCTGGATTAAATAATTAAATCATACCAACAAGACTACATTACTCAGTCTGTCACACTTGCGTAATGCTAAACTATGAGATTTCCTAGGGTTGTTTCACAAACTAAGATAATCTTTTATTGTGCTGTTAAAGGATTGGTTCACCCAAAAATGAAATGATCCCATTATTTACTCACCCTCAAGCCATCTTAGGTGTACATGACTATCTTTCAGTCAAACACAATCAGAATTATATTACAAAAAACGTATTCTGGCTCTTCCAAGCTTTATAATGGGAGTGACTGATATTTTGAAGTCTATAAAAGCACATCCATCCATCATAAAAGTAATCCATCCAGGGGGTTAATAAAGGCCTTCTGAAGCGAAGCGATGGGTTTTAAATATGGATGTTTTTCCAACAAAAACCCACTGCTTTGCTTCAGAAGGTCTTTATTAACCCCCTGGAGTCATATGGATTACTTTTATGATGGATGGATGCGCTTTTTTAGACTTCAAAATCTTGAGCACCATTAACTACTATTATAAAGCTCAGAAGAGCCAGAATATTTTTTTTATATGTAATTCTGATTGTGTTCGTCCAAAAGAAAATCATGGGATAATTTTCATTTTTGGGTGAACAAACCCTTTAATGGTGATTCTCTATTTCTTCTACATGAGAAACCAAATCCAAACGAAATAAAGCCAAACAACTAAATTCAACCAAAACCAATAAATTCAGAATGTTGCAGCGTAACATACCTTTAACTGGATTGAAGAAGTTGAAGAATGAATCTTGTGGGAGCTCTTTGGTGACTGTCCGAATGGTCCCTCTTCCTTTGTGTTTCTGCTTCTTTTTAACAATTTTGACTGTCACATCTTTGCCTTTTTGCCAGTCAATCTTACAACTAAAAAACGAAGGAAAATGCATAATTTAAAAACACTGTTAGTCCCGATTTACATAAAGAACTGAATCAAATGTAAATGCCAAGCGAAAAATTGTAATTCTCTCCCAAAGAGGCAACACAAATTGACGTGTCATTCATGCAAAATCAATTCTACACTTTCACTGAAAAGTTTGGAATAATTACAATTTTTTAATGTGTTTGAAGTCTCTTATATTCAAAAAGGCTGCATTTACTTGATCAAAAATAGTGACATTGTGAAATATTCTCATTTAATATTATTTTTATTTTATTTAATCATTATTAAATATCAATTTAAAAGAAGTGGGGTTTTTTTATATTTTAAAATATAATTTCAATTTCATTACAAAGCTAAATTATCAGCATCATTACTCACATGATCCTTCCGAAATCATTTTAATATGCTGATTTGCTGCTCAATTATTATTGGTGCTCAATTATTAATAATGGTTCTTATTATTATTATCAATGTTAAAAACATTGAGCAGCAAATCAGCATATTAAAATGATTTCGGAAGGATCATGTGACTGAAGACTGGAGTAATGATGCTGACAAAAAGAACTAAATTACATTTTAAAATATATTCAAACAGAAAACACTCATTTTAAATTGTAATAGTACTGTTTTACTGTATTTTTGATCAAATAAAAGCAGCTCTGGTGAGCATATGAGATTTCTTTAAAAAAAATCTTAATTTCAAACCTTTGCTTGGTAGGATATATACTTAAACACTTATAGTTAGGATTATTACTATTAGAAAGCACCACAAACTGTTGCTCCATCTTACCCTTCACAGTCCACGATCTCCGGCCCCTCGAAAGAGAACGGATCTGCTTCATCCGGCTCGGATTTCATCTTGTAGACTTTAGTGAGGACAGAGTTACTGAAGAAGCTGTTGGGCTCAAAGTGGAACTCTAACGTGAAACTCTGTTTTTGACAAACAATTGAACAATATTAAAAATGATACCTGTATATATTTGATTAAATGATAGTAATAAGTAAACAGAGGTTGACAAACCATTGGCTGTCCAGGCTCAGAAAATTTTACAGCGATGTCCTGCAAGTGTTTCAAGATTGGCTCATCATGTTCCTACAAGAAACAAAACAGAATCCCAGAATGGTTAAACTAAGCCAGCATGGATTCAACTTCATGTTTTTGCCACTTATTTTATGTGGAAATCCTTGTGTGAAATGGAGGAAACAGGGCGGAGAGAATCTACAAAGGATGCAGACTATGTACAGTCCAACTGATCACTATAATATTCAAATAAAATTAAGAAAATTATACATTAAATGACAATATAATGAGATTGTATGGGAATTCTGCATGCACCAATACAAACTTGCATATCTTCTAAGGGCTTCCTGTCACAAAAACCACATCCTGTGTAAACCACATCAACCCTTTGAGCAAAAGGTCAAATGAATCACTTTCTATAAATAATACATCATACTTATATGCAATGTGCTTAGTAGTTATAGTAGTAGAAATTGCAATGACATGTCAACAGCTGAGGCAATTTTCATGGGAAGAGCAGAGTTACACAAGAGTTGCATAAACACAAAATAAAAACTGAACTAAAAATAGAGTTGATTAAAATACAGCAGTTTAAACAAGCAGTTTTACAGAAGATGTTTTAAATGTATATATAAAAATTCTTTTAAATGTATACATAAAAAAATCTACTAAAGTCCTTAAGTGAGCTTTAAAAGCAGGACAGTCCAAAAAAAATGCAATGTTTATTTCTTATAAAATGTTTAGCTCTAGCTACCCATGTGACCCTACATTTAAAATAATTATTGTTATGATTATTATTATTATTTATTATTATTATAAAATGTACAATGATAATATTAGTATTATTGGCCAATTGTTCATGTTGTTTATAACAAACCATGGAAAAATCACCGTAAAAGCCCCAATACTCTTCAATCGAAATCGAAAAACTAACTGGTGTGATGTCATTTCGAACCAAATCAGGCCAAAACGAAGTTCTTTTGGTGTTTGTTTTGGGAGTTTGAAACAGCTTGCCAAAGCAAACTTCCGGGAAAGGTTCGAAGTTAAACACCTTTGAACTGCCATTGGTCCATGGTGATGATGTAATAGGTAGGTGTGGTTATGAGACTCTGCCTTCTTTGACATGGAAATCTCTGTTTCATTTCTTCTGTTTATCGAGGACATAACTGAAAACATGAACACACTGGAGAGTCGCTTTATAGTAGAAAATGTTGTAATTCTAATCGTAAGAGACACTGACAGCGTTTTCATGTTTAATGCTGTAAAGTTTGACAATCTGTTGTATAAAGTGCTGTATAAATAAAAGTGACGTGACATGACTGGAGTGCTTTGCAGAGCTTGTGCAAACTATGATCACACTATAATCACATCACATCACTACTTCACCCCAAGATGAAAATTATCCCATAATTTACTCACCCTCAAGCCATCCTAGGTATATATGACTTTCTTCTTTCAGTCAAACACAATCAGATTCTATTAACAATATTCTGGCTCTTCCAACCTTTATTTGAACATTTTTTGAAGCCCAAAAAAAGCACATCCATCCATCATAAAAGTATTCCATACAGCTCCAGGGGACTAAAGAGCCAATACTAAGTCATCCAAACACCGACTCCATATTAGCCAAAGATGAACACGTGAGCACCACGACACATACATGTGATGCTAACGTAGTAGTCGGCATTCAGACAGAAACAAGGAAGCCTGCACAGAGTTCTCTACGTCAACTATGCATGACAATGGTTCAAATTGTTGAATAAAGTCATTATTTTTTTTATATGTTTTTTGCACACAAAAAGTATTCTTGTCGCTTTATAACATTAAGGTTGCAGCCATGCCGACTGTTTTAACCATGTTTTTACTACCTTTCTGGACCTCAAAAGGTGCAATGATGTTGCTGCCCATGTGTGAATCAGAAACCCCCGGATTTCATCAAAAAGATCTTAATTTGTGTTCCAAAGATGAACGAAGGTCTTACGGGTGTGGAACAACATGAGGGCGAGTAATTAATGACATTAATTTCATTTTTGGGTGAACTAAACCTTTAATAAAGGCCTTCTGAAGCAAAGTGAAGCGTTTTACATTTACATTTAGTCATTTAGCAGTCGCTTTTATCCAAAGCGACTTACAAGTGTGGAATACAAACAAGCGATTCTTCATGAATTGGCAAACAGACACAGGAAGTGCTCACAATACAAGTTTCATACATTGCTCAGTACCATAAGCTAGAGTAGGAAGGGAAAAGTGAAGAATAGGGTTTTTTTTTTTTTTATGAGGGGATCAAGTGTTCACGGAAGAGATGAGTTTTCAACTATCTCTTGAATATTGCCAGGGATTCTGCGTTCCTGATGAAAGTAGGGAGATCATTCCACCAGCAGGGAGCAGTGAACGAGAATGTTCTGGAGAGTGATTTTGTGCCTCTCTGTGACGGTACCACAAGCCTTCGTTCCTTTAGTGATCGCTTTTATAACTTTATAAACAAGAATCACTGGCTTCCATACGCAAGACGATTCTGGCGGAAGAGTGAACTTTGACCTTACTCATGACGTATTGACAAATGCTGAAGCGCAAAGGATAGAGCAAAACAAAACACCAGCCATTCAGAATTAGAAGTCTAAAACAAGAATTTTTAAAGAGAAATGTTAGAGGAGCTTGAGTTTGTTGCCCAGCTCCATTTGTTTGAACCGCGAGAGTCGTCTACTCTCATCTAAGCTTATGCTACTCCTACATCCTACATCATACGCCAGAACTCGACTCTCTCGTGAACGTGTGGACAGATGTTACCGGAAGCTAGTGAATAGTTTCGAAAGTTTTAAATATGGATAGTTTTCTTACAAAAACGCTTCACTTCAGAAGGTCTTTATTAATACCCGGAGCAGTATGGATTACTTTTATGATGAATGGATGAACTTTTTTGGGCTTCAAAAATCTCAGTCACTATTCACTCCCATTATAAAGCTTGGAAGAGCCCGAATATTTTTTAATATAACTCCGATTGTGTTTGACTGAAAGAAGAAAGTCATATACACCTAGGCTTGAGGTTGAGTAAATTAAGCGATAATTTTAATTTTTGGGTGAACGATCCCTTTAACTTGTTGTATTTTGTTATTGAGAGGAAAGCGCACAGCATATATTTACATACTCATCTAAACGTCACTCTCAGCAGCGTGGCATCGAGATGTTTGGTAACAGTACTGCTGCTCACATATTTGAACTTATTTTTACCCCAAAGCGAAGAACAAAAAAAGAACTTTGCCGTGAGTATATATCGGGGCCTTAATGCATGGCTTACTGCTTAATTATTTCACTAAATTACTGTTAAATTCTATTGAAAATACAAATTAAAAGCCAATATTTTTCCACACTATTCAACCTTAACATTTAAGGACCCTAAACCTAAAACAGGTCTGAATGTCATCGGCGAAAGCTTTTGCGAAGATATTAAGGAAAAGTAATGTGAAAGTTCACCTGCAGCATTTCTCCAAGCATATCCACATGTTTAAAGATGGTGAGCCAGAACTCCGGGATTCCTTTCGGATCAACGGCGCTGGCTGAATCTGCCTGCTTCTCCTCCAGAGCAGCTTTTTTCTGCAAGTCTTCCTGTGAGCATAAATCAGTTTATAAAACCATTAACACACAATCTCTATAGCTCAATAGCTCAGGGTTCCTACAGAAAGGTTCGGCAAGAAAATTGGTATCATTGACGTCATTTCAGGATTCTCACAAGTATCTACTTACAGCAAGCTCGTCTTCCTCCTTGTCACTTTGCCATTCACATTCCTCATCTGTGGGTTCGACAGCACCCGTCACAATCTCCCGTCTCTGAACACAGGAGCATTGTGTTAGCTGACATCATTTTAAGGGCACAACACTTCTAGGCCTTTATCACAGTCAGTGTGTCCTCACATCTGCTCCGATTAGTAGCGCAAAGGAATTTCCGCCTGCATTATGATCAATGGACGGACACCAGTTTTGAGAAGAAAATTAAATGTAGTTGAACTGTTTATTTAGACTCACATAAAAGTGTTGTCAAAAGTGCCGGCTTCAATATCAAGCTGGTACTTAAATTTGAAAAACTCTTTGAACGCTGTTGAGAGGATTCTTAAACACCTCTGATTGGCCGTTGTGTTCACGCTCTCATTAGATAGGTCTGTGATTGGCTACAATGATCAACGCTTCAAAAACATGTTGTAAATAGACATCAATAACGTTCTTCAACAAGTGCTTACACAGATACACACGGGAGCGTTTGAAAGCAGGTGTCTATCAGCAGAACGGTCAGCTTCCCGCTTTCAAAACGCTTTAAATTTAAACACTTCCATGTGCTTTCAAACGTTCCCACGCGTTGATCACTGTAGCCAATCACAGACATATCTGTTGAGCGTGTGAACACAAAGGCCAATCAGAGGTTTTACGAATCCGCTCAAAGCGCCATATTTTTAAAATTACAGTACCGACTTAGTATCGAAGTCGGTACTTTTGACAACACTATATCCTACAATGTCATAATTTTATTTTATTGTGTAACATTATCTGAGAGACGTGATTGTCAGAGCTGCTGGTGTTGCCAGTCATGAGATTAACATGAGATTGGAATAATCAAACTGATTTAATTTTATTTTTAAAGTTATTTTGTTTATTTTTACATTATATTACCACCCATTATTGTCTATAGTATAAAGCTATCCAATCATTGCACATTGATCAAACCAGGTTTTATTTAATAATTGTTTTAAATTTCTTAATTTAAACAACTTAAATTTGACCTAATTATTGATGATTGTGTCATAAAAGTGAATTAAAAAAATGCGAACATTATTGTTTAATGAGTTTACCCCAAACCTTTAATTTAATCCACCCAAAATAGACTTTAGGCATAATAAATATATAAAGCTTTGTCTAATTCTAAAGCTCTTTAATGTGATTTGTTGTTTGTACTGTATTCTTCCAGTTCTGCAATAAAACAAGGTGATCAGACTCTGAAGTATTGAGCACACACATACAGCATGGCTTGCAAAATATGTGTTAGAATATTATTACACCTTTGTTTCACAATACTCAATAACTGATGGTAAACTACGGTTGGTGTCTTTTGAAGTAGTATCTGTGCTGTATTTTACACAAATCATAACAATCCCGTACTAAGGGCTCAGCCATTAATACAGACTCTAAGTTTTTTTACGCTCTTATTTGAAGCTTCTGCTTTTTTAAAGCGGAAGTGTGAGAGAGGCCTGAAGCTGAAGGAAATAATTTTGTTTCATGCTGGTCTTCAAAATATTTCTTTGGACAGGCCTGTAACAGGAAGGCTTGGCTGTATATGCATTGTGGGTAAAATTTGAACTACTAGCTCATCTCTAGCCATGGAAATGGCCAGGCTTGAATGAGACCAGTTGGCTATTTGTTGACTAAACTCAAATTGTGACTGTACAGGCAAGGGCGTGCTGGTAACAGGTAATGTTTGTGCTGAAGAAAGCTTTTTTTAAGGTTTTCCAAGTTTGTGAGGCATTAAACACTTAAAATCCTCCTGCAGTCAATAATTTTATCCCTTAAAATATGTTTGATAACCAAAATGACATATTTAAATGTTTTTCCAATGATTCTTCATGACTTGAAATTACTTGAATGTAACTCTGCACCCTTGCACATTTAGAATAAGTGGAAAATGCAAATTAGCCCCGCCTCCACTCACTCGTGCGAGCTCGGAGATCCACTCAGTCAACTTACTGAGGTAAACGCTGCACAATAGTACAGTGTCGGACACATAACGGTAATTAATATGTTTAGCCTTTTGCTTGAGTACGTTATCAAACAGCTACTAATGTGTTTCTAATGCTACACAAACCATGTTCCCGTTGGCCATCTCAGAGTCAGACAGCTGCCTTCTAACAATCAGGATCCTTACAAACGCTTTAACAACTCAAAAAGAACGGTGAAGAAAGGCATATAGTTCATCATAACATCGTAATATACATCATAAACCCACCACATTGCTAAATGTACACGATTTTTCACATCAACAGAAAAATATACCAGGATAACCTAGCTTCTCTTGAAAGCATAGTTAATGATATGCTAAAGCCCGCCGGCATTTTAACGTGATTGGTTACAAGGTAGTTTGTGATGCCACAAACACCAGCGATTTCAAACTGCAGGTTTGAGACTGCAGTTTTAAATAGAAAATACTCATCAATGGTGTTGACGGATGAATTTGCACATGATTTGTCTTAAAACATTAAAAACACCTGATAGACATAAACAACATTTTGATTTTCACCACAGGAGCAGTTTAAGTAAACTAGCTTCAACCTAATTTGAATACACTGAGTATGTTTAAACAGAACGTATTACAAGTATTGGTATTGGTATTACAGAGATTCATTTGCATACCTTGTCAAAGATAGGCTGGTAAAGCCCAGCATACTTCCTCTCTAGTTCATGGACCTCTTCGTAGAACTTCGCCTCTATGTTGGCACTCTGGAGCTGGAGCCTCTTTAGGGCATAAACTCTTCTCTTTAAGGTCTTGGGCAGGAGGTTGAAATTCGGTATTCTAGATTAGCCAAAAGTTAGGGAATAGTTTTACACAAGATTACTACAAGTTTGAGAAACTTCACAGACGTTAACAAAACACATTTACAAAACCTTACAGACGGTTACTCAAGAACTTAAGTGAGGAAACGTAAGATTTTGACACTTTAGGTTTACAAAACACAAGTTATATAAATTTGACAGGTATTTATGGCCCCGTTTCCACCTGCTATTAAGAAGCGTTTTGTTTGATTGGATCACAAGTGGATGACGGGCACACATTTCCGTTTACACTTGGTGTTTTAATCCTTTTCTTTTGTCCACTTTCAACCACTTCTGTTTCGATTTCTTCGAGAGGAGGGTCTATGGGCGGATAAATGTATGGGTTTTTTCAGATATTTTGATCTAATGGACAAAATAAGCTCACGCAATTTACACATGAACGACGGAAAAACATACAGAGAGCAACAGCTTTCATTTCTGCTCTGATAGCCGTAAAACCATCTGAACGCTGTGAGTGCGTTTAGTCTAGTTTATTTTTTTTATAAAGCACATTTCTACTACCTCAAGTGCAGCCCAAAGTGCTGTACAAAGCAAACAAGAAAACTAAAAGAGAATACAAACACAACAACATAAAATTAATATTTAGTTCTCTCCTAGATCAGAGTCAAATGCAAGATATGGAAAAGCTTCTTCAAAGCTGTTTTAAAAGAAATTAGGAATGGTGAGAGAACACTGAGCTTGGTGCGTTTTTCATCTTCAAACCAAACTTTTTTAACAGTTTAAATCCTGTGTGGCTAGCCCACTTCCTCTGTTTACTCATTAGGTCAGCAGGCGAATAGTAGGCGGTCTTTTGGGCTGTTTGAACACATTCCGGTCAAATGCGTTTTTGACTACCTCTGGAAGTGGTCAAAAGTGGACAAGATCAAAATGTTTTAGACCCAGTTTACACCTGTATTTATCGTCGTCCACTTGTGATTCAAAAGATCAAAACGCATCTGAATGCCAGGTGGAAACAACCCTATGAAACAAGTTCACGAAACTTTACATTTTTTTTACTAAAACAACAAGTTACAGAACTTGAATGAAACTCAAGTTTGACACTTTACAGATATTCACAAAACACAAGCTTGCTAAATTTGACAGTTTTACGTAACGGAATTTAAATGAAAAAAGATCATAACACTTTACAGATGTTTACAAAACACATGTTTAGTAAACTTTACAAATGTTTACGAAGAGTTTTGAAACTTCACAGACATTGTACAAAAGAAATTTAACAAAATTTTAGGTATATGAAATACAGAATTTGAGCCACCAATTAGAAATCTGTGATTAAAGTAAAAGTCATGAAGATAAAAAAAAAAATGCTTCATACCTTTCTACTTGTGAAAAGCCCTCTGGTTTGTCAGACTGAAAAGGTTTATTTCCTCCTTTGCCTTGAAAAAAAAACAATGATAGCAATTACCTCATATTTACAGCACACATGGAGCTGCATAATTTCTGGGTATTACTGATTAAAAACTTAAATTATTGCAAATTCTTATTTTTTTGGTAAAGAAAACTTAGTGCTTAATGAAAAATATATTTATTTCTGAGACACGTAAAAAAAAAAACAATTAATAATAATAATTAAAAAAAAAAAAAAAAAAAAAAAAAAAAAAATATATATATATATATATATATATATATATATATATATATATATATATATATATAAATAAAATAAATGTACTCCACACAGCTCCAGGGGGTTAATAAAGGCCTTCCGAAGCAAAGCAATGCGTTGTGCAAAAAAGCAAGTTATATTTAGCAAGTTATGAATTAAAATATCTAGCTCCCGCCAGACTGGGATCACGTCAGTTACACTTTCTCCTTTAGTTGAATAGGGAAGGCGTAGGATTTAACGTAAACTTTTTTGAACTGGGAAAGTTTTACACTTTCTTCGTACATTGAATACAGAAGGAGGACTGGCAGAAGCTAGATATTTTACTTCATAACTTGTTGAATATGGATTTAAAAAAAAAAAACAGTTTTACACAACTGCATCGCTTTGCTTCAGAAGGCCTTTATTAACACACACACACTAATATATATATATATATGAGAGAGAGAGAGAGAGAGATAGAGATAGAGATAGAGATAGATAGATAGATAGATAGATAGATAGATAGATAGATAGATAGATAGATAGATAGATAGATATAAACATTTTTTTTTGGGTGGGGCCACTGAAATATGACAGGGCAAGTACAAATCTGAACCAGTAGATATAATCATTGTTAAGCTCTTTTCATGTGAATCATAATATACAAACAACACAAAAACCTACCTTTGGCTTCACTCTTCTCATTTTTTCTATCCATTTTCACTCCTCAGCTATTTAGCAAAGAAAAAAATTAAGATAAGTAAATCTGATGCTCACTATGAAAAGGCATATACTGTGTTACCAGTAGGACTTCAGCACAATAAACATTCAGATTTT